>OY728150.1:2117656898-2120156898 GCA_963277665.1 Viscum album
GATTCTTTGTGGAGTTTAAAAATACTTACTTATGAGGTTTTTAGGTTCCCACAAATCCATAAAGTGTATTTTTAAAATAATAAAATGTAATTGGAAGTAAATAGAAGAAATAACATTTAATTATTCTTCAGGATGGAGGTATTTTTAGGATAAAATATTGAATAAAATACTATATCCAAGGTAAACTATGTAACCGTGTTTTTTGAAATTGTGAAATATATATCGTTAGAATAAAATGTATTTCCAAATTTAAACCATATTATAAACTTAATTCTCTAGTTTATTCAAATAGAAAAGTTTAAAAAAATGAATAAAAAATTATTTTAAGAGATCACTTTTTGACTTTAGACTTTGGAAAATATTTTTTATGTTTTGAATTTGAATTTAGTGGATTATTTAACTTATTAAAAATATTTTTAGTATAGGGTCTTGTTATTTAATTGATTAGGTCAATATTACATCATGAATGTTGTAATTTAAAATTCATTTGTTTTGAAAAAATGTAATTTTACTATTTCCTTAAAATAGAAGTATATCATGAAAATTGCCAAAAAAATAACCATTATAAATTTTTGACATATAATTATAAAAATTACATAAATTTTATAAATATAATTTTTTTTATCATAGATAAATATGTTTATTAATGTAAAAAGTTATTTTAATTAAATACATTAAAATACGATAAATTGAAAATGTGCATTTATTTTCGTTGAGATTTTTTAATCACGGTATTTATTTTATGACATTATAATTCTTATATTTCATGATTAATAATATTTATTTTACATTTTATTATTTTATGGTCAAATTAATTTTTAAATTGTCATGTCATTTTTTCAAGGGTCACATTACCATTCTAAGGGTCACATTACTATTCAAACGATCACATTGCCTCCTATAAAAACGAATTCATTCATTCAATTCACTATAATCCCTCCAAATGTTATATATTTTTATTTTTTATTAATTCTATCAATAATTTTACTAATTTTTGGTCTCTTTTATTTTATTGAGCAGTCAAATCATAAGAAGTTCTGAGGTTTTATCCAAAAACAAGGATTTAATCACACCAATTTTCACTTGAAATTTCTAATTGTGATTTCAATGTACTAAATGATGACTATGATTGGGAAAAATGAAAAAGTCTTCCAGTAAATTTCAATGAATCAACCAGTTATAATCATAATAAAAAATATTTACATCAATGAAATGGCATAGTATAATTTTGAAATTATAGGAAAAATTTTCAAAAATAGTAGTGGTATATATATTAATCCCTAATATTCATCATTCAACACTCCTAGACAAGTAAGATTTATGGAACACCATAAGTGGAAAACAAAATGATTTATCATGGGAAAAGGAGTCTTATTGCATTGATCCCTTAAATAAATGAGAATCCATTTCAAAAAAAAAGAACTTAGTACTACCCTGGCTAGAGCTTCTTCATCAACCACTTCTTCTGCAGCTTCACGTCTAATGATAGAAATGTCTTGGCCCTATATCCTCCTCCAGAAAGTCACAGGTGTCCAGCACCAACTCCTCATCTAGACTGGAAAGGCCTACACTTCCTCCCCTGCATCCTCCACCATTGAAAGGGAAGACCATTCACCCATCCTCTCGCTTGGTAGTTAAGAAACAACATTTTCTATCTCTCAAACCACTCTCACCAAGCTCTCATCTTTTCTCAGTTCTTTATTGGGGAGATTCCCCAGGCTCAAAGGGTTGTCTTCTATACAACTCTTATTGCTCTTAAAATGAACACATATGTGGTTGTTGAGGTATTCCATGTAATCTCGTATTCTCCCATGATGATCTTCATCATCATTTTTGGATGTTGTTGAATTCTGGGACTAAAAATTCCCTATCTATAATTAATGGATCTCTCTGTTCTCCATATGCTGATTTGAGAAAAATTCTTGATCATGGAGGATCGGTTCTCAGCAAATAACCATCATATCTTTCTAGTATGGGTTATAATCAGGAACAGTAATCTGATACAAATAATATTCATATTAGGTTCAATATGACCAATCCTAACCCCTATAACCCATGTATCTTTATTTAAAATGTAAGGATAATATACGATATTAATAAAAATAATGATAAATAATTGAATGATTAAATTTATTTTTATAATCAAATTAATTTAAAATAATTTCACATGTTTTTTAGACATTTTTAAATGAAAATATCTTATCGGGTTTTAGAAGTAGCATGGATATCATATGTTTAATTTTTATTTGGTAATTTTTAGTTTAATTGAGGTAATACAATTTGGTTAGGTAATTGAGTTTATGTAATATTAATTATTTGGACATGTCATAGTAAAATTTATGTTATATTTAATGAAAAACAGGTTGGTGGGTTAGTTTGTGGATGAACCCTTAATAAAAAATATGGTTCATGTAAACATGCATAATTTAATGGGATAGGTTATGATTGAGTTAGATGGGTTCATAGGATGGCCCATCAAACACGAACCCAACCCATGAACCCGAATTTCTACATCTAGAACAACACTAGTTCTTTGAATATAAGACCATAAAAACTACTATTTTTTTCATAAAAAATATATTTTAAATCTGTATTTATTAAAATATTAAAACTGTTGAGAATGTAACCCAATTCAACAATAAGAAACTCTAGACCTAAATTACTAAATATATTTTATACATAAAATTACAAAGTGTATCTTCCCACAAAAAACAAAAATTCGACATCTAACATGAAAATAGTTTGGTGATTAGTATAAATGGATACCATGATTTTGTAATATTGGAATCTGTAAAGTAATATAATGTAATTTCTACCAAATGATTGGAATCATGGATACCTTTTGTTGTGAAAAAAAAAATAATAGTCAAAACAATATATAGTTTTTCTGATGATGAAAAGATGAAACAAAATAAGAAAAATAGGAAGGAAACTAACCCAGCATTTTATGTGGTTAGATAAATGATCTCGATGTCCATAGAGAGGAAAAATAATTCACTATAATTCAAATTCATAATTATTAGAAGGTTTTCAATGTTTTCACAAATAGAAATCGTAGATTGATGAATCTAATAAAGAGGAAAGCATATCATTCCACAAACTGCACAATAATTTCATTGTACTACAGTCACCAGTGGCTGGAAGTCCTCACTGCTACAATGCTTCAGCCACCCAAGTCCAATCTTCTTCATTAACGATGGAAAGAAGTCTTTGGAGCTACAATGAAATATCATATACTGGAGTATGTCCGCATAGATATAGTAACTTATTGATGTTTTTGTTCGGATCTACTATAGTTTTTAAAAGATTCTATAGTCCCCCAAAACTTGGAAATGGTACATTTGGCCCCTTGAACCCCAAATAAAGGGTGTGTTTCCCCTTACAACCCTCAATGTGCTAAACCCACAATAGGTGTGGTCTGGTGTGAGGAACAGTTCCCTGCTATTCATCCCAACTGCATCCAAATGTATTGGGCTTCACCAATCCAACAACCTTAAAATAATCACTCCATATAAAAAAATCTATAGCCACTATCTGGTTTGTTTCACCCTAAAAAACCCATCCAGTTGAAGTATATTTTCTCTCTCATTATACTACATTTTAATATATTTTAATTTATTTTTCTGTATTTCTACATGATATGAAAACAAAAATGTAGTATTAAACAATGTAATCATCTCCATCAAAGCCTCTTTATAGAATAATATATCAACCCAATTATTATTCTACACCTGATCAAGCATGAGCTCAATGAAATAACAAGGCATTGGGAGTTTCCAATATGTCCTTGTTCCATGACCAACTACAGTGAAAGGTGTATCCATTCTTTCATTAGTTTCATCATCAATAGTTTTATCATAATTCTTATTTCCCTAATATTAGAAGGGATTTTTGATCTTTCAAGTGAGCAATTTCCAGTGAACCCTGTAATCTTATGTCATTGTCAAAGCTGGGAATGTTCCTTCCATTCAAAGAATTATGAAATATCAATAATAGATTGGTATAATATCGAATGGTCTTTATTATAAATGATTATTCCATGGTATGTACCTAAAAATAATATTTATAAGAACAATATATAATTACAACCATTAGATTTGAAATTTATTTAACACTGATAACCTTGTCGTACAAATTAATGACAATATTATCATCCATCAACATTTTCCATGCTTCATTCAAAAGAAAAATCATTTCTGGTCAAAGAGATTCATAACATCCCTATATAAATTTAGTTTTTTGTGGTGATTTTTCATGAAATCATTTTAATTATGAACATTATAATTCATAGTGAACATAGCATACATATCTGTCCATGCATTCTTGCTAAACAGATGATCATCAATTCTGTTCCCTTTCTTCACCTGACTGAGCCTGAGGTCAAGGAAAAAGATATCCATTTCTGATGTCCAAACCATCCTCACACAATATCTCCCTATGTTGGGCACCATTTGTTCTAGAAAGTGTCATCAGCAGGGTTGTTTTTTCAAATTCGACCCACTATAAAGAAAACTATTTTGGAAAACATAATTTCTGTAAAGAATATTAATGATACTAATTCGACCCCACAATTATAATCATTCACAACCATTATCATCTTTATCATTTATATTTATACACATACCATTACATCTACTAATTCCCCCCCATCTATTCATGAAATATTAAATTAGATAGATGTTTTCTCCATTGTGGACCAAAAATAGGAATGAAAGACAATACTAATATCAAAACATGAAACAATTAGAATTTTTGAATTACACTAGAAATCAGGAAATTTATAGGAGGAGAATTTTCCATCACAGACTAGGAATTCCTTAAGTATGGATTACCCATACAAATATCCTCTATGAATACTCATTTTTACAATGATTCATAATGATGTTATTTTTGGAAAATCATGTTTCTAGGGAATGTTAGTCTAGAATATTTCCCCAATATGGAAGCTAGAATAAAGAGATTGAATTTATTTTTTTAGAAACCTTAAAATATTTCCCACTCTATGTAATATATAGTATGAGAGGGATAAATTCCAAACTATTAAAACAAATAACATATAATAAATGTAGTGAAAAGTAATCTATTCAAAATATATAATGTAACCAAATATAGTAAATGGAACAAGAATTATAAGAAAACAAAATGTAATAAATTGATGATTTTATGGATAAAAATATTTATATGATACTCTTATATCTAAAATTATTTTATAGAAACCTATGTAAGTATAGATCTATATGTAACAAAGTTTTACATAAGTAGCATGACAAATAAGAATATAGAGAAGTGGAATAGGTAAGCTAGAAAATACCTAAGAGAGCCCCATATCTCCCAAAATAGTAGTATATATATATATTTCTATGTAATAAGATTTCAAAGGAGTATGGTGAAGAAGAAGAATTTTGAGAATAGGAATAGGTGATCAACGAAACACATGATAAAACCATTCCTCTCCCACCCAAACCC
Organism: Viscum album; assembly: GCA_963277665.1. Lineage (NCBI taxonomy): Eukaryota > Viridiplantae > Streptophyta > Magnoliopsida > Santalales > Viscaceae > Viscum > Viscum album. The sequence continues at coordinate 2,117,662,365 of OY728150.1, forward strand.
TAGAGCTGAATCTTCAGACTATAAAATATCTCTACCTTCCCTCCATTTTCTCACCGGCTTTTAACTAAATATATCCTTAACACATGTGGAGAAGATTACCAAACTAACTGCCTTCTCTATCAATGAAACCTTTACCCCATATGGTATATTCCTTCCACTTCCTAGGTTTTTCTCGGACTACATCACTCCCTATTCCTAAAATCTTTCCCCAATACTGAAGTATGGAAGGTGATTTGGAAGAATATTTTAATCCTCCAATGCCACCGCCTCCTGAGACAATCCATACTATTTGACCAAACATGGAGGTACATCAAGGACAGACTATTGTTAGATCCAGCACGAGAGCATTACCACTAGTTACGGCCAATCAATATGGTCCCCATAAAATTTTAAAGGTAGCATGGGTTGCAATGTTTGTGTGCCAATAGAATTTTCAGTTGGGAAATTTGGAAAACATGACGAATTTTTGTATCTTGTAGAAGGTCCAATTGATAAAACACAAATAAATTTCATTTAAAAATAACCAAGGGGTTCATATAATTTGGGAGAAAGATTCCAATTAATCCGATCATATAATCTCTACGGCTTATGCGACTGGAGTATAAAAAACTCTTGAACCCCCTCCTGGAATTTTACTGCACAACAACCATTCTAATATTACACTTTCATATTGCACAGTGAGCATGAAAAGTTATGTTTGATCTAAATGAAGGCCTCTTCATGACTGTCAAAGTAATTATGAATACTTCCACTACACTTTTATAGGGTAATTTAATGTGGAATTAGAGTATAACATCAATAAATAACCTCAATCAAAGTGGTTTTTATGGAAACAATAAAAGTTGTGGGATAACTCAATTATTCCCAAGGAATCCAAAATGGCCACCCATTATGTTTTCCTCCTACACAGAAATTATTTTGGTTTAAGAGAAATGAAATCGATCCAAACAAACAAAATATAATTAAAACCGAACTAGTATTGTGGACTCAATATAGAAAGAACCCAAACCAAATACAAGAATTTAGAAAACGTAAGTGAACACAATTATTTAATGTGCTTCAGTCCCATAAGGGTCCTACTACATGACATGAATACCACAAACATGCACAATTATTTTTAATCTTAAAAGAGAAGGAAATGATACAATGCAGTAAGACCAGTAAGAAGAGGTATAGCACGAAAATCCTAATATGATTTACCATCTGTGAACAAAAAATTGAATCTTAAACCCAAAACATACAATGTCGGATGAAAATTTATAGTGGTACATATCTCTTCAATGATTGGTGTGGATGTGTCGAGGTCTCCTAGATCAAAAATTCATTCCTCTAAGACCTCCATCCGAGTTCTGGGAGTTTTCTCCAAGGGTCCGTACTTCTTCCGACAAGGAAGGATATCGCCTCCACTACAAGGGGGCCATGAGGTGAAGTTTAGGAGGTCAACAATCCTAGAAAGAGCTTCAGAATGAACATAGAAGGAATAAAGAGCTAGGGCTTCACCAGCAAAACCATGATCACAATGCCACACACATAGGGAGAGTGATTATCAATATCGAGGAGATGCCCTGTAAGGGAAATCAAACCCCCTGACATCGGCATCCACTTTGAACAAAACATCGAATTAGAGGGTGACACATATCAAAGGTGTAATTTATTAGCTAAACAAATTATGATAGATGGACGACCATATGAATAGGGGTGATAGAGGTGATAAATGGTGCAAATGATGTGACCAGAGAAATACGGATTCCCATTATTTCATATGCGTAATGAAAAACAAAAATGAAATGGTGTATTTAGAAATTCGTACAACAACAAAAAAAATCACATCATTGTCATGGGACATCAACATCTCATAGACAAGGTCCATGGAGAGGTATGTCTGGACATTTTTCAAAATCTATGTTGGTTACATCAATCCAACTACAGAAGGAGTGGAGTATTTTGAGGGTTGAAAACTGCACACTGTTGGACAAAATACTACAAAGGGTGCTTCATATCAACCCACTAAATATTTTCTTTTAACTTTTAGAGAGTATGGTAGAACTCTGAATGTCTCCCTTGGAGGGATGCGTGATAACCCCACAAATTTGGAACCCAATGAGAAGAGGTTGGAATGACCAATAGAAACTTATATTTTTTTATTGTGTTATTAGAATTTACCTAAAGTACATCCACTATTTTCCCTATTCAATTCCAAACATATATATACATTTTTAAAAAATATTCCACAAATTTAGTATTTAAGGATCATGTAATCATTTTTTATTTCCTTACCATTTATTAATGGACACTCATTAAGCACTTATAATTCCTTTATAATATCACTATGCTATTAGGAAATTATCTATTCATCACTGTTGTTACATTAAATTATTCCCATTAATGACTTCCAAAATTAGTTATCATTAATATCCTTTATAATTTAAATACTACCCTAATTTATTGGTATCAATAAATTTAATATCCTGATATAAATCAATACATTATTTTCATACAGTTAACTCTATTGTGTTTATTCTTGAAAAAATATTTAATATAATAACTAGTTATCTTTATAGAGAATTTTTCATTTACATAGTTAGCATATAAATTTCATCCTGATAATCCTCCTTCATATATTAAATAAAAATTTAATCGACTTAATTCTAATTCACCATTTACATCATAACCTTTTTCATTTATCCCTTTCCTAAAATAATTATTTCATAATGAATCTTGTAATCTCATTTAGTGATGTCAACATCACTAGGGTAAAACATTATTTTGTTTTAATTGATTTATTCTTCCAAAATTTACATCTTATAACAATATCTAAATTGTCGACATAGAAAATCTAGAACTATCCTTGTTTGAGTACTCATTGATTTGATTAACCCTATATTATACTTAATTTCACAATATCTCATTATATAATATCATTATTATCAAGTAATAATAATATTTTCTTTGGTCAGATAAAAGTAAACATAGAATAAAAAATTAGTTATTCACATTCAATTTGATTTCATCTCACTCAATCAATTAATTCCATGTGTCTTGAAGTAAGAAATATTACAACCACATTATTTTAACAAAGATAAATTATTATTATATTTATAATCATAATTTTTGTATCATGGCCACAACCCAGGTGAGAAACATGGATTCCCAATATTCATCCCATGATTCTTCATATCCACAAAATCTAACCATTGACCACCACACATGATGGAACCTTAGAGATATTGCCTATTTCTTAACAAATTTCTTGTGTTGGTAAATATAGTCCTCCCAAATTCATATCTAGACTTCAGTTTAAGGAATTCATAATTTAAGTGCCACAAAATCTAGAGGGATTGTGGAATTCATGAAAACATATCTCTAGTTTTTCTATTATATTATAACCCCAACCAAGTAGATTTAATATTATTTTCATTATAGTCATCAAGAGATTTCCAATTATATATGTATATTTCATCAATAATAAAAATGAAATACTTATCATTAAATCCTTGAAATTGACCCTAAAACATCTTTATATATTTACTCAAATTCCATGTATTATATTTAATGAATTCTAAAGAAAATTGATTCATTTCATCATATCAAATAAGTATTTAAATTTTTTTGTCATGATGGAAATATTAATTCTCTCTAATTAATGATTTATATTTTATACTTAAAAAAATATCTCTATAATACCTTATAATTTTTATACTAAATTTATAAGATTCTTGGGGAAGTGGAACTATATTGAGGATTTTAAAAACATTCTTGAATTTTAGGGCATGATTTGAGGAATGATAGGTGGAAAAAAAGTGAAAAGTTTAAGTCCATAAATGATAAATTGGATTCAAAGAACCATACCTTGTCCATGACAATTCATAAATATCTAGTGAGGATTGTCACTATGATGAAAACCTCTATGAGAGAACACTCGAAAAACCATTCCCCCCTACTTGATATTATCTAAAATATTAATATATATATAAGGGAAACATATGTCAAAACCACGTTTCTCTAAAATATTGTTTATTTAAAAGTCCTATTTCCATTGATACACACCAATATAGAAATGTTTTAAAATTACTAAAATATTTTCTTATTGAAAACACCTCATTTTTGAATCATTAGTGAGTTTTCTTCTCAATACAATATTTCAATATGATATAATTTAGTATTTAAAATTTATAAGTAATAAATTATTATTTATTCATAACTTTTCCCATGGAAATCAATTTATCCACTAGATAACACCATTTAATAAAAATGTGGGCCAATAAATTCAATAGCATGGTAATGGATATTAAATTTTGAGTTTAGTAAATGTTATCCCCAGGTGAAAATTTGAACTGTTATATCCACCCCACCATTAAAATTTCCACCTTTAAAAAGGAAATAAATCATTGAAATACATTTATTCATCAAATTTACTACCAAATAAAAGGAACCATTCCTAGAATTGTAAAACAAAAATGGAAAATATTTAATAGAAAGGTAGATAATGAGAAAAACCCAAAAAATAATTAAATTTATGTGAAAATAATAAAAATACATATTTCTTCACTATGATAATAAATATAAGGTTCCTTATGACATGTTTAGTTATCCAAATAAACATTATAAAAACATATCATTCCTAGAACCCGTGAACCAAATAATATGTCCCCATCATAAGGTTTAGATAAATTGTAACCCCCACATAACTGACTAATAAAATCCACCCAGGCACTTTCTCAACCATAAAAATTTGAGATATTTAAGATATCATTGTTCAACACTATGAGGCTTACTCACTATATTCTTTAAAATAACATCAAAATATACAAACTATCCATAGAAAGAGATTCATGATCCCCCCTAAAGATTATCTCATGGAGTCATCGTATACATAAAAATATTTAATAATATATTTGTCAACTATTTATTATAATTTAGTTAAAAAATCAATGATCATCAACACTTAAAGAAGATTAATTTGGTGTGACCCCATAATCTAAATTGCACAAAAAAAACAATTGAAAATATGAAAATATCACCTATAAATTCTTCTATTAGGGTCCAAGTTGACCAAAATTTGGATTTTCACATTGTCTAGATAAATTTTCAACACTATCATTGTTCAACATTAAATAATTTCTTAAAAATTAAATCCAATTTTAAATACCAACACCAATGGATGTCCTAGTAGGAAAAGAGGATATTATATACCTTTTAAACAAAAATAAAAATCAGTGGTTTATATTATAACATGTAAAAGAAACTTTATTTTCCAATTTTTTTGGTTAAAAATTATAGAATAATGTAATTCCATATGGGAGATATTAACACTATAATAATAGGCAACTACCTTTTTGATCCATCATTGACTCTTTACTTTTTGTAAATAAATCCTTATATAGTGACTTATCACTCATGACATAGAAAACATATACATCACCCTTGAATATATTCACAAGGTATCTCTTAACTATATTGAATAATCTTATAACATCAGGATCTTTATATCTTCTCATAATAACTCTAGGTCATAAAGAAAATTCATTATTCTATGTGAGAAAATATTCCTTTTAGCTACTCTTAGCCACACACCTAGAAAAAAATATCATCATATTATATCGTTGAATTTCTATTAATGTGAACACACCAACAACCTTGATTCTTCATTATCATCACACTAAAACTTGAAAACTAAAGTCATACATACACTTCCTCTATTATGACTTTATATAAAATTAATTTACTACTAAATTTTGGGATGACCCCTATTTGAGAGCCTAAACGCCAAGGCTGAGCAAGAGTCATCATAAGTACACAGAATTATCACCAAATTTCGATATTGGGAAACTAGTTACAAGAAATGGATATAAAATTTGGGAAGAAAATTTAACATTATAAATAAAACTATCTATATGGTACAAAAAAGAAATTTCTTTTCAAATGTAAATTTATCTTTAAAAATACATTTTAGTGTAAATCATCCATAAATAGATAAACTATGAAAAATTAAAAAACATTTCTTAAATCCTAATATAAAACCCTACTAAAAAACACTGATTTAATTTGAATATTACTAATCATCCTCTAACACATGGCCGAACACTGGAACATCAACCATGAACTCATATCCAATAATCCATTTCAAAAAAAATTTGGGCCTTGGTCTTATATGCATCATGGAATAAGGAATTTATACAAACACCATATATGTGGCTAGGAATTAGTATGAATACATAGTAGGTCCTACAATCTATCTCTATCCTATTTATTCACAAAAAAAATAGTGCTTTCCATGGTCTTCCATATAGTGATTTGAAGGGATCCATATATATATATATATTCTTAATAGATATTTATTTAGATTAACTCTTACAAATAAAAATGATCCTCTAATGATTTTCCAAAAGTCATCACACAATATCAAAGCACATGCTCCAATGTTTTGTATGGTCCATTCTATCTACCCATATATCTAAGGGTGATATGATGTAAGTATCTTCAACTGAGATCCCATTTCCTTCTACAGCCCCCTTCAACTTTTAAATCTAAATCAAGGATCCATATATTTTATCATATATAATGGAACTCCATGAAGCATAAACACCACATACACATACACATTACCCATTTCATCAACCAATAACATCCCTAGAATACGTAAGATTTGGGTTGACTTCATGAGTCAGTCCATTATCACCCATATCACATCATGATTTCATGGTGATTTTGGGAATCTAGTCATGAATTTTTTTTAATTCTTTCCCCCTTACACATCATTATTGTATAATGTTGAAAATTTTATACGCATTGTTGATGCAAAATCATTATCATCTAATAATTCAAAAACCATGTGATATAATTGGCTACATTCCTCTACATCATTGTCCACCAAAAATGTCATATGATGTCATGAAACATATTCACCACATAAGGATGAAAATCCCAAGTATATTTGTGGAATCCACTCATATAATCATTCCTTAGACAAAAAGGAACCGTCAATCTATCTCGAAAGTAGAGTGTTGATTCTGCCGCTTTTAAAAATCCTTCCATGGTCTCCCCTCCATATAAGGTATAACTAGTATTATAAAATTATCTATCTATTTTTACCTCCACTACTATTCCAAAAGTATATATGTTATTTTTTATTAATGTAACATCATTCCACTCCCCTATTCTTAATGTCTTAGATGAGAACTTCCCATCAAACACATCGTATTCTATTACTCCTCAGATTCCATAACTTTTTGAGTTTTCTGGATCAAGTAATTTACTACAACATTATCCTTACATGATTTATATGATAACCCAAATTCTAAAACTAAAAGATACTCAACCCATATCCACTACCTTGGGTTCAAATATTACTTGGAGATGATATTACTCCAACTCTTATGAATGAAATACACCATGAAACTTTCACCAAATAGTTAATATCTCTAACTCTTCATGGTATGAACAACCACAGATGACTCCAAATAATATTGGGATATTTCATTGAATGTGTCAATAACTATCTTGACCTGAAACAAACCACATTATTTCTTTAAAAGAGCACCCACCCTTTTCTAGATCTAGATGAATCACAATACAAAAATAACCCTTCACTATATTAAGGAATGATCAACACTTGTACAGATGTCATTCATATCGTTATCTCATAATTTATATTTGGAATTCCAAGTCCCATTCGAAATCCATCCCCTTTGGAATAAAAACCTTAATTTTAGATAAAAAAATTTAAATTTCATGACTAAATCATGAATAGTATTATCTCAATCCAATGAAACTCTTAATATCAAATATATAATTGGGTTTCTTCTAAGATATAATTTCCTTAACTATTTCAAAACCCACTATGAAACCCTTTTATAAAATGATGTGAACAAATAAATTAAATTATCACATCTAAAACTAAAATTTTAATAACTCTGTGAGTAACTTGTTTACCCATAATATCTCCTTTACATTACTTAGATTCCTTCCTTTATTCTCCTCTAATCTTGTATAAATATAAATGTTATCCACAAACACCATAACAAACATCTCATGGTATATATGGAAGACATTATTCATAAAGGACATAAAAACATTATTAGTGGTAGTAACCACAAAATCATCACTTAGAGATCATAATTATTATACCTAATCTTGAATAAAATTTTCGTAATATCCACCTCTTTCACCCACAACTGGTGATATACTAATGATAAATAAATCTATGAAATCCACTTAGTTCCCTTACATTAATCCCACAAGTCATTGATACTAGGTGGGACTATTCTTTCTCCACCATTACTTAATGCATATTTTAGAATTAAATTCATAATCGCAAGATTACACTATCCTTATTAGATATAGATATATAGTATTTATGAAAAATAAATTAAATATTGTTAAACTCATCCCTAGAAATAAATATATAGATAAATTTATATCACACTCTCTTGGGAGCTTACAAAATTATTTTCAAAACACATACAAAAAAATATTCCACTATCACATATAACTAGAATTAATCCTTGGAATATGGTTATTAAAGAGAAAATCAGGAAATAAAACATGTTAAATCCCCAATGTATTTAATTATCAGTCTTACTCAATAGAAAAAAAATATCCCACTCCCCCTAAAAATTGAAAAAACACTCTATTGGTGAAGTAATGGGAACATTCCACTAATATTAGTCGATATGGACCTGGAAAATCACCATTTAGTCCCTCACAATTATGAAATCAAACATGCATATCTCCAAAATAAATAATTCTTATATGATCTCAACATCACTGGTCATTATAAAACAAAATCAACACCTAAACCCCCAGTCTACCATTTCATCAAGTTGGATCACAATCTTCATAGAATAACACATTAAAACCTCATAAAAATTCAGTTATTATAATTTTATCTCATATATATATATTAATGATGTGTGCCTATATCAAATATAGTAGAAACTATAGCAGAATAAATAAATTTTTTACCTCTCACTGTCACAAGTCCTGCTTTAGAATCCATTCAAACATACTCATTAGAAAATAGTTAATCAATGCCTTTTTATATCTAACCATGATAAATATTACCACCATTACATGTTGGAAACTCATTTATACCATTACTAGGATTATACATATAACTTCTTGATACCTATGACTATTTGGAACCTCAAGCAAAATAACATTGATAAATACAATGGAAAAACTTCTTCAGGTGCCCAATTTTCTATAATTGATGGAATAATCTACTCACATTGAAGTAGACCCAATTAAAGTGTGTCATGATTCTATATTGGTCACACCCAATTTTTCTCCACCTTTGAGAAAACCAATGCCTTCCAATATCCTCAATCTACCTCCCCATTGAGAATCATCTTACTTTAACTACATCCCTCCAAAAAATGCTTGTCTCACGCATGTCAAGAAAGAAATTCATTCAACCCTTTGGTATCCATCACGTAAACGTCATCCATTTCTAATTTATTTACCAATTCCACATAACTGGTAAATAATGAAAATCACTGTCAATTAATCCTATGGTCAAAGATTCCACATGGAAAATTACAACTTGATATTTTTATTGGTGGTTAAATCCCATTCAAAGCACACAAATACTGCAAAGTGAGCACTATAATCTAGCTCCATAATGTTCCCTAATTCCACCCCTAGTAATTATTCATATTTCTTTAATAATCAATATGTATGTATAAAATTGGTGAATTGGAATCTTCTATAATTAAATCCATGTTAGGTACTCTTCTAGTTGTACTTTCATCACCATCTCCAAACACTTTTAAATTATTACATTGAGCATGTGAATAGAAAACTCCATCTTCGATATATATGGGGTAATAAAAAATGAATGATTCATTCAATCCATTTAACCAGATATAATCATCTTGTACTCCTTTATCTCTCGTAAACAAAATAGGATTCTTCATATAAAACAATGATATATGGTCCAATTACTTAGGTTTCTTTAGATCCAACACCTTTCAAAGAACATGGATTGCTTGAACAATATTATTAATGAGTTTAGGAGCACTATCTTCATTCATGTACCCTTACTCAGGTATATTATCATCTCACATATTTCCATAAACTTCTTTACAAATACACTCTCTATGAAATGGAATGTATATACAACTACAATTCAGTAAGAAAAATCACAAAATCCACTATGTAGAAATTCCCTATATTGATATCAAGAAAAATCGAAAACACAGTATCTCAATTATATAAAAAAGTTGATATATTCAACCTATAGTGATTACTTTTTAACATTATTCCGAATAATAACTAATGAATAATTTCAACTAAACTCTTTCAAAATCACTCACTTTTAAAAATCCTTTTTAAATTTCCTTTTAAACAACTTTTAGTTAAGGAAACTATTTCAAAAAATCCAATACACATGTATATCAACCTTGTGCTTGACTAACATGATTCATGAACACACATCTATTATCAAACATTAATTGTTGTGTACAAATATTGGAAAAAAAATTAAACATCCCATAAGGGATCCTTCCAATCACTTATCATACCTAAACTCCATGGTATCTTAAGCCTCCCTATTAAGAGGATAACTATGCATTTTTATGGTTACATATTGAGTTTCTACTACCCTTTTCTCCAAACCTATTAAATTTATAAGAATAAAAATTCAAAACGATTCTTTGAAATAATTTTATGATGACTTTGACCCATGATACCAAAACCTGAGGCTTTGAAAAAACTCCATATAATCTTCAGGATTCTGGATCCATGGTTGAGTACATCACAAAAACTTTCAATCAAGATTTTATAATTACTTAAGGAAATGTCTGGAAAATTCATTTACACTCTACTATATAATCTACTATTAAGGTTTTCTCATATATTCCCCATTATTATCCACACTATTGTATAAAATGGTTGATTGATTATTGATAACTGTTTTAACATATTTGAAGCATATGATCATGTCGCCACATAAATAACCCCAAAAAAATATAGTCTAAGGTCCATCACAACACAATACCAGAGTAGAGTTACAATGATGATTATTTTAAAATTCTCAGTGTTCTACTTCTTAAGATCCACTCATAGACCATTGTAGTGTATTCTCAAAATACGTGTTGACCCCAAATTAGTAAATTGACTTGGCCATAATGAGAATAATCATAGTGCATTCCCATGTAGAGTCCCTTCATCTAGTTATTATAAATAAATGAACTCTTTACTTTATTTTCATATAATTACACATTTCTATTAATCCTGAAAATTTCTATTATAGAAAGGATCCTCTCTATTGCATCCATCATTACTAGAAATATCTCATATTACACTATATATTCGAAGCATTATAACATCTATTGATTTCAATCTTGATAGTCACTTCCCATTATCTACAAGATAACTTCACGATATTTTAATCATAGAAAATGATGTGCATGTATATAAATCCACCACATTTATGTTCCTTGTAGACTATCTGAAAATTAAAAATACTAATCAAATATAATGACATAGAACTATATGATGTGTGCTTCCCCTATTTTACTATTATAGTTCACATACTAAGATCTCAATCATGTTTCATGAAAATGATTAATCCTATGTAATGATACTATTACCAAATAACTTTGCAAAGTCATGTATTTTGACCTCATGAACTAGATTCTGATATTTTACTTAATATAAACTCTTCCATCCAATACCCACATCTTTCTAAATCTAAAATCCAACATGACTCACTAATTCCAATCTATAATTTATTGGTATATTAGTAACTAAATTCCCTAATCCCACCTATAATAATCCATGATATAGCAACCAACACTGAGGTAACCTCTCAATGATGGGAGGTATTACCTTCAGATTCACCTATCACTGACTATCATGAATCTTCATCCACCACAACATAAATGAATCAATAGTAAAATAGTATAACACGTTAATATATTAAAAATTATCATTCTATAATGTGATATGATACAAATGAAATTAGAACACAACACTAAAACATCCTGAATAGATGAAAGAAAAAATATTTATGAAAAGTGTGTGGTTGTCATATATGAAAATCAACTCCATCAACTATTATATCAACCAACTATCTCTGAACTTCATAGTTAATCCTCAGTTTTTTGTGGATTTTCATGGACACAAGTTAAAAAACATGAGTGTGTATATATCAGTAATTACACATAATTAGTCTGTTTATACATAGTAGTGATTCGACATAAATAAAATCTAATTTTTATTCCATGAATTGTAAGAAAATATAAACAAACAAACATCACTTATTATCATCATCAAGAATAATAATATTCATGATAAATTCTTATAAATATACCAATATCTCTCTTTTATCACACTCACCAAGTAACAATATTAGATTATATGGTATATCAATGATTCTTTATGGAAGAATAGTAAGGGGCCTCTTTGAAGTATACCCTACTAGAGTGTCAAAAAGATATCTTGGCTCAATCTAGTATCACTCTAATCATAGAGAAGAACTTTGGTATAAACCTAACCATATTATGAGACTATCTCCTAGAGGTTGCAACACGTCCACCACATATGTGAATGGTATCCAGGAAATAGAAATAATATGAGTAAATAATAGTCAAATCTCACATCTAATCATATATTTCTATCTTGATAATTCACAATAGATGCAATAATCATGAGACACTACATGGAATACATGTCACCACCCATCTCTAAAATACTAGATTAAATACCCGTCTCCAGAGCTAGATCTTATATAGTTATCATGATTCTAATATATATACCCATATCTAGGGATATAACAGCATATAAGGGTACTAGAGTAAATACAAACCTCTATAGTTATAGCTATATATCCCTCCATCCATGTTACTAGTGTTTTGGGATGAAGAAAATACAATATTTAGTGAATTAGAATTAACCACGATCATGAATATGTGATAGAGAAAGAGTGTAAACACATAGGTGAATTATCATCCATCTAATTCTCATATAAAAAACGATATAGGAATTATCCATCTCAATTTATCTCTAACTATAGATGTTGGGGGAATTACCCACATCCACCTATATTTAATGAAATATCATATTTGTCTCAACCTAGTCATTGTGTTAGTGTAATGGAAACCACCATAGTGTCCCATCTCCATCAATATCCATCAGTGATAGGTCACATAACATATCAAGGTATAGGGGTGACCAAATAATCACCTCATCTGAAATCATGGATCCTCCTATTGGTAACATAATAATTCTATCATATAAATCTAGATAAACTAAAACATAATCCACGTATTACCACTTTCTATGATCATATAATTAGAATGAGAATTAAATAAAAATTGAATTATAGTTATTAAATTTTTTAGCTATCCATGTTATAACACTATCCATATAATGTCGCACATTATAAGGTTTTTTGTGTTCTCAAAAGTGAACTAAAGAACCTCTAAAAATTAACTATTAAATTTCAAGATTATCGAAATCAATATCAAAAATATTCCACCACATTAGACTTTAAATCTCATTCTATCATTATCGCTTATCATACCATTAATTAGAGGATACTCATTATGTAATTCTAATTTATTTATGATATAACTCCACTATTAGTAAAGAATCCCTTCATCAGTGTGGTGTAATTGTACCATTCCCTTTAATGACTTATAATGTTAGTCATCATTTAAAACCTTAATAATTCATCATATTTTATATTTATTTGTTTCAATAAATTTTAAATATTATTATAAATGATTTTATTTATTTCAACCATTTATATATATTGAGTTTATTCATTATAACACAATGAAAATTATCACTAGTTTTTATTAGAAATTCTTTTTTAACTAAGTAGTTGATGTCTGAATTTATTCATTATAATCTTATTTCATGTATTAAATAATAATTTAATCTATTTAACCATAAAATTAATATTTATAACACAACCCTTTATTTTTATTCATCTTCTAAACTTAATATTTCGTAATGAATATTATAATATCTTTTAGAATTTATAAGATCATGAAGGTAAAACATTATTAGGTTTTAATATATTTCATTATATTACTTTTTAGAACTCATTAATATCTCTTAATTTTCAAATGATACTGACCTGAACATTCCTTGATTTAGTAACTCATAAATTTTATTAATCATGTTTTCTCATTTAAGTTCAAAATATCTCACTATATAATATTATTATCAAGTAGTTATAACATTTTATATGGTCAACTCAATGTAAATTTGACATGTAAATTTAAAAATTCATTTTCTATTGAGTACATATCACTCCTTCAATTAATATTTTGTTAATGATGGAAATAAATAATTCAACCACTTAATTTTATAATGTTTCAACTGTTATTATATTCATAATAATTATTTTAACATAATTTAAATCTGCAACACCATAAATATATCCATAAAATGAATCTAAAATGACTAAAAATTTATTTCACTTATTCCAAAAATTGGAGAGAATTCCATCAAAACATTATTTTTCTAATCATAGAATGAATGTGCCCACACATTCCCTAATATATATAGGAATATGAGAGGGTTCCACATGGAAACCCCACAAGATGTTATGCATATTGAGCCACATAGCCACCCCAATCCTCACTCTATAATTAAATTTGTTGATCAAATAGCTCTGGTATCACCAAGTTCTATTCCACATTTTTTATACCATGTCTTTTCTATATAAACCTTCCTTTTTAATACATAAAGCATTTATTACATGGCACAACACATAATAACACACATGATGATTCAAGGTTTTTTTCTTGGAAATTAGAATGATAATAAATTAATACATTAAAAAAATTTATAATCCACTTAAAAGGATCTTAATATGTTCATCCTAATTTACTTTTTATTTATCTCATACCATGGGGACATACATCAAAAGAAATTATTTTCATAAATCCTAGTAAGGGATCAATAAAAGAAATGGAACATAAATGATCATCAGGGATAATAAATTTGGAATAAAAATAGAGAATAATCATAAGTGAATCATAAAGAATACATACATATGCCTATAACATAATATTGATACATTCATAATCATATAACCAATATTTATCACCAAGGTCTTATAATTCATAATTACCAAGGTTATTCACCAGGCTATCATAGTGAATAAAATATATATATATATATATACATATTTCTATATATTACTTATTTACCCAATTAATTAGTGTGATATCATGGTGAAACCTTCATTTATTTTAATTCATGTGGTCCATGAATGATATAATAAAACAATTCATCAATATCTTGAGTAAAATAAATAATGGGTTATATATAAAATCATTGAGTCTATATGTTCTTAAATACATTAACATTATATAAATTTTAACAAATAGAACTGGAATTTGGGTTTCATAAATGTAAATACCTAAACTAATAAATTGTGTTTTCATCTAGTTTAATTCCCATGGGTACAGAAAGGGGTTTGGGTATTAAATATATAAGAACATTTCATGTAAATGATGGAAATTCAAGAAATGTTTTCAGTAAAAGGATAGTATATAACATGGATTAAGGAAAAATAATATTGATAATCAATGAGGGTATAAAATTAATAAAACATTATTTTAGAAGTATTAAAATAAATAAAAGTGTTTGGAAATAATTTAATTCAACTTCTATAAGGCTTACTATAAAGAGGTACTTGATTGGAAAAGAAGAGGAGGAGAATTCCCTTACGTTATGTCTCTCTTTATTTCATCCCTTTCTGCCTCTTGAATATTAAACATATTTTAATTAAAAAATTTAAATATTAATGAATAATGATCATTTTTAACTATTTATTAAATATAATCACAGGATTATATTTTAGAATTCCAATTACTAAAGGTGAAATGTTTTGATATGATACTTTCCTTAAACTTTCCCATCTTTCATTGATTTAATGTTATTGTTTCATTATTATTTATAAATTACTAAAATTAACTCCATAAGATTATAAATACTTATATTTCTAAATTTATGTATTATGAATAATTTATTATAATCATCTTTTAGGGTGGCGATAAGAAAATAATTTTCTACGTCCTCATGAGTGGTTAACCGACTGTTATCATGACCTTATCAAAAGTGGTGGAAGAGAGTTATAAAATATTAAAAAAATTTAAATATGTTAATTTTAGTAGGTTAAAATAATTAATACAGTGCTAACATAATTATTAATTTATCTTAAATTATTTTTATTTAAATGGAATTTGTATGATGATAAAGAGAAGAGGAAAATTATAGAAGTGTTGAAGAAAATGTACTCTTTTCTCGTTGTTGTTTCTTTTGTATGGCTCTAAACCCATGTGATGTTTGGAATTTATTTTCTAAAAAAAATAAATCATGATTATCACGGGCCTAGGATAGAGAATTTGGGTATAGTTTTATCTATGGTAAGTGAGAGAGCAGTATTTTTCCAAGGGTAGGGAGAGGGGTTATTTATAAATGAGAGAAGTATTTTTAGGATAAAATATTTAATAAATACTATATCCTAGGTAGAACTAATAATAGTTTTTTTAAAATTTTAAATCTAACATCATAAGAATAAAAAAAATTCAAACTTTCAATCCCTTTATAAACCTAATTCACTAGTTTATTAAAAAGGGAAGTAGAAATATTAAAAATGTTTATTTTAAGGGAACAATTTTGACTTTAGAATTTGGAAAATAATTTTTAGGTTTGGCATTTAAAATTAATGATTTATTTAACATATTAAGCATGATTTTAGTATATTATAATGTTCTATAATTTATGAACCATTAGTAAATAATTAATTATGTAATATAAAATATATTGGTTACTGAAAAACTATATTTTTACTATTCCCTAAAAAAACTGATGTATTTCAAAAAAATTCTGAAAAAATAAAAATTAGAAAATTTTAATTATGCGATTACAAAAAAAATGAATTTCATACAAATAATTTTCTATCATAGGTAATCTTAATATTTAATACAAATATTTATATTTATAGAATATATTAAAATATAGTTTATTAAAAAAAATTATTTTCCTTGATTTTTATTAACCATGGTATTTGTTTTATGAAACAATAATACTTATATTTCATCATAAATATAATTTATTTTAAATTTAATTATTTTGAAGTCAATTTACTATTCTCAATGTCATGTTACTATTACCAATGATTAGGTTACTATTCTGAATTATTAGTTTATTATTCCAACAGTCATGTTACTATTCTAATGGTCACATTACTATTTCAATGGTCATATTACTATTTCAACCATCATATTATGTCCTATATATACTACTTCATTCCTTTAATTCACTATAATTCCTCCCAAGGTTTTATATTTTTATTTTATATGATTTTTTATTGGTTTACTAATGTTCTATCTCTTTTATTTAGTATTTTTTGTTCGAGTGATGATTCAAGAAGATTGGAATGTTCAAAATTTTCCGATTTTACTTTTCTAATTTTATATTTTTTATCATTGTAATGTTTGGAATTTTTAGGGTTTCAGTTATGACTAATTTAATGTTCTTAATTAACAAAATAAACTGATGTTTATTTTTCTATGTGTTGGATAATGTAATGTTATATTATATAAGTCATATTACTTCATAAAAAATATTACTGATAAAGTCATGGTTGTTACATTCTTACCCCCTTTAAATAAAATTCCCCACAATTTCAACTCATATTCTTCATTGAGAATATCTATTTGAAATTATTTTTCATCATTTCCTCTAGTTCTCACACCACCTCTTCATATATATATTTTAACCAAAACACTTTGAAATTTTGATTTTCAAGTTTTATATAACTTCTTCCCTATGTTCCAAGATCATCATCAGATACTCCATATAATAGAGTTCATTCTATAGTTGTACAATCACTAGATTCCATATGTGTGAGGAATCAATTAGGTACTTCCTCAAGAGAGATACGTAAACATGTTATGAAATTGATCCATTTTTTGTGGAACTGCATGATTATAAGACACTAATCCTATACAATCAAGGATCTCAAAGTGGATAATGTACTTTAGGCTAAGATAGTATTTCATTCCAAACAACATGGCTCTCTTACAAGGTGATATTTAAAGTAAAGCTTCTATATCCAACTTCAAACTTTAATTCCTTTTGATGTTTTTCAGAACAGATATTATAACAAAATAGGTATCTTTATAAATGTTTTTGGATAGATTTAGGCTTTAATGTCAACTCTTGCACAAGATCAGGTCCATGTATTTTTTATTCACCAACTTTATCCCAATATTTTGGAGTTCTACATCACTTCCTATAAAGTGATTTATATGTATCCATTCTAATACTTGAGTGGAATTTGATATTATATGAGAACTCAACTAATGAGATATATTAATCCATTCCACCATTAAATTCCATCGAGTAGACTCTCATCATATCTTTGAGTTTCTAAATAGTATTTCCAAATTGTCTATTAGTTTTGGGTGATTGACTTTACTGAAATTAATTTTAGTATTCTAATAATATTGAATAATTCGACATAATTTAGATGTGAACATTGTATAATGATTATAAAAGATTAAAACTAGTACCATGTGCTACTTCACCACTTCCAATATGTATAGATTGGAAATTTTGTCAAGGGAGAAATTTTCCAATGTATTGATGAAATGGGAGGTCATAGTTAGTAAATCCAAAACAACCCATATTCCATTGTTTACATTGTATGTCTTTGGGAGACTGGTGGAAAATTCCATGGTGATGTTATCCCATTTTTATATAGGTATAAGAAATGGTTATTGTCACGTACTGGCCTAGATTCCACTAAAATGGTTTGTCGAGTTAGTTTTAAACAAGGCCTCAAGCGTGCCTCCCCATGCACCAGTGGATATCGGCTATCAGTTTGGTTCTAAAGGTCATAAAATGGAGATACAATTACAAATGGTTTTGAAATAAACATATCATAATCCTATGTAAATGAAAAAAACTCAAATACAATAATCACTATGAAGTGATAATAAATTGGGCAAATCCAAATAAACCCTCAATTCATGAACATGTTATTCTATAAACACAATAACTCAATATAAAATAGATAGTATATATTGTAGGAGTAGATAAAAAATAATAAATAATGAATATTATCAAACTCTTGTAGGTGACCCAATTACATTCTAAATCCCTTACTCCCATGTTAGTCCAAGTCTATAATGAATAACAGCAAGAAGCACGATCCATGATCCTGACCTGCAGCTATGAGATATGTTCGGGTACCCAATAATGGCTTGATCAGGTTGTGAATAAAACTTAGTAGGATAAAACCAACGATGTATAATAATATCTATCCCTTGAATATAAAATTATGTAGTGTGCAGGAATGTCAAATGTAAAACTATAAAGTAAACCTAAACCATGTCGGACTCAGGCTCGTCATGGGATGCCTGAAAATCATTAACAACCTCAGTCTAAGTCAGAATATCTCTAAAACAATTTCATCATATGTATATATATATATATGTATGTATATATATGTGTGTGTATGATTACCCATTTGTGTATTTAGGCGACGACCGGATTCATAAGACCAAGGTTTCCATACATAATTTCATAAGGCTATCATATTTTTGATAAGGGGAATTATCCCAAAAATCATATAATTAATGAGGATCGTCATGTCATGTTATCTTGAATATATAGTAAGGAATTTCATATCTTGTTATTATGATAATCAATTGGAAACTTCATGTCCTATGGTCCCAAATAAATATAGAGAAAAATAGTGTCCTAGTATGAGGAACATCATTTCTATAACATCAATAAATATCAAGGAACATCATGTCTGTAACTTTAACAAATATTAAGGAATTACATGTCTATAAATTTAATAAATAACATATAAATACATGTCTATAAATTTAATAAATATCAAGGAATTCCATTTTCATAACTTCAATAAATAATTAGGAATTATATTTTCTTTAATTTATATAAATTGATGTCGAGTGCCATGTCCAAAACTACCCAACCATCCAAATTTAATACATTTCAACACACCTTAAGATCTCATCCAGATAATTCCATATAGGAACCCACGTATCACTCAATGAATCACATCATAGAAAAGAACATTTCATTTAATAATTTTACACATACCATGGGAAACATCCATGCCAATTTAAATTTCAATTTATACAAGTAATTAATTTCATATATAAATAAAACAATAACGATATGGGAAGTATACATTCCATTATATGATCCATCATGGTAATTCCATTTGTCAAATCAAGTAGAATAGGTATAGGTGTCCATGTGTTTATACATTCCATAACACAACTCAATTTATTCATTTTGGTTGATCTATCAGAATAGTCAAGAATAAAATTTTATTATTGGATACGGTCCAAGTGTAAAATTTATCCACCTCCACACTACATCTAAAATAAATAAATTTAATAATCCCATTAGAAATCAAAAATCAATACACCTCAAAGGTGGTTAATTTTAATCCAAGGATTAAGGGACACATGTATATAAGTAACAAGAACCAAAGGGGGTGGTTCAAGTTGAGGTATTCTACCTTCCAAGTGGAAATTAGATTCATGAGGACTATCAAATTCAAGGTATTGGAAATTTTTAAAATAATTTATTTTTTAAGAGGGGATGCATGGAAATTATAATTTTAATTATAATGAAATATAATATAATCAATGGTACCTTTAGGGAAAATTCCTAGACCACCTATATTATACCAAGGAAGATTCACTCATCCATTATAAATCTTTGATTCAAACTAACTGATGGAAATCGAAGAAAATTATAAACACCCCAAAAAATAAGTTATATAATATTTAATGAATATAATACATCTAAGTATGAATAAAAAAATAAATTAAATAAGAGGAGTTGTAAAATCCTCATTACACTTCAAACGCACCTGAAGACATTTGATTCAAACTAAAAATGGGGGAGAATGAACCCATGGAACCATGGTGTGCCCAAGCCTTCCATTCTTGAAATTGAGCTCTCGAATCCCAAAAACCCCAACACACATTTGAGATTCCAAGATCCCTCTTAATCCATAAAACCCATCTAGAAACCACATGTTTAGGTGTTATAAATCTCATAATTACACTTCTAAGCTCACATTAAAATTTTTAATGTCCACCAAAGGAAAATTTCAAATTTTTTTATAATTTCCAACTGGGTTCAAATCACAGGAAATTATGGCATAACCTTGGAGTTATATTTAACTTATTTAAAATCATGAAATCTAATAACATTTAGGTATACTCCATGATATCCTTCTTCCTGTTTTCCAAAAAAAATCTCTCAAATATCACACTATATCTAGGTAATTCTATGATAGATGGTGAAAGATGAGTTATATGCATTATCTAATAGTTCTTTACTTATCTCATGTGATTAAGGCACAAAAATTCTAGTTCCAAATTTAATGAAACCATATTATTTAATTTTTAATTCCTAAAAATTACCCTATGTTACAACTTTCACCCAATTTGAAAGCTCTAGATCATCCCTTTGTGGCTCTTTGGTCATCTCTTACATAGATTATTGGGAAATAATTTTGGAAAGGTTGCATGTATTCCATGTTGTTATTATTTCCATGTCTATCCATTGAATATATAATAATATAGTTTCTTCCTCAATCAAAATCATTGATCTTATAGAATGTTATTTTCTGTGAAGAGCATAGCTAGCTTATTCACTCTTCCCTGATGGTAGTGAATAGATTAATTGTAGTACGTGATTAGTACTAACTATCATTACTGAATCATGTGGATATCCTTATATGAGAATATTTTACTCAAATTTTGGTGGTATATATTTATATATATATTATTTTTCCATAAAGATAGTTTTTCTATATCCTCATAGACAAGATGGTTTCAGTTAAATTCATGTCACGAGATGGATTGATTTTCATGGGTCATTAACAATTGTGATGCATAAGTAATCTATTTTCCATTTTTAATTAGTAAATATCCAATTAATTTTAAGGAAACATCACTATAAATGGAAAATCCATCCACATTAGAGCGTAAGGTTAGTACATGATCCCTAAGAAACCTCTTTTTCAGTTTGTAGAAGCATTCTTCACACACCTTTTTTAGAATAAACTTAACTTCCTTTAGAGTAAACATGGTAAGGGGATTATAAAGGCATGAGAATTCATTAAAAAACATCCTATATTATCCTGCTAAACCAGGTAAAATACAAATACTATTTAGATTTATAGGATTTTTACAATACTCTATAACTATTTCCTTAGTAAGATCAAGTTATATTATTTCACTGGTCATGATGTTCCCCAAGAATGAATCTATTTGTAACCAAAATTCATATTTAGTAAATTTAACAGACATCTTATTATTCCAAATAGTATATATTATAACCCTTATGTAATCCTAATTCCCCTTGTGACTTTTGTAATGTATCATAATATATTCAATAAAGACAACCAAAAATTTATTAATGTGATATTTAAAGAATCTATTCATCAAATTAATAAATATTGAAGGATTTTTAGTTAATCCAAAATTCATAAAAAACATAATGATCATTTATTTTTTAATAGGAATTCTTTGGGGTTTCATATTTATTCACCATTATCCGATGATACCCATTTCAGAGGTCAATATTGGAAAATAATTAATCCCTACAAAGCTGGTTGACAAAATAATCAATCCTTGTAAGAG
This sequence comes from Viscum album, assembly GCA_963277665.1. Taxonomy (NCBI): domain Eukaryota; kingdom Viridiplantae; phylum Streptophyta; class Magnoliopsida; order Santalales; family Viscaceae; genus Viscum; species Viscum album. Next base: position 2,117,685,038 of record OY728150.1, read on the forward strand.
TATATTTTTTCTTCAATGTTATCCCATTAATTTATCAACAATAATTTCATAACTACATTGATTTGTACATCTAATTTAAAATTTTATTAGGTGATCTGTAAAGATACACACTAGTTATATTAAAACCTATCTCCAAAATATATTGAAGTATCTTATTTACTTATTTTAACTCCACATATGAAATTCTATTTGGGGTCTTAGATATTGGTTTGGATCTAGATTTGAGTTCAATGGAGAACTCTACCTCTCTTTATAGGGTAGTTCTAGGTAACACTTCAGGAAATATATCAATTTATTCCCAAACAATGGGATGTTCTCTATCTTTTAAGAATATCTTTACTATCTTTCTTCACCAAAAATTTTAAATAAATAAGACTAGTGGGGGATCATCTAGATAGAGTTCCGGATGAGATATATTGCCAAATATCTCTTGGTTTCACATTTAAGTCCATTGAAATTTATTTTCATCTATATTTAATATTATCATTATACTTTGTGATCCAATCCATCTGTAATATAAGGTCGAATTCCACAATGGGAATGAATACTAGGTATGCGATGAGATGTACTCATCAAAGTTGATATTATAGTTTCTATATACCATTATTGATCAGATAATACCACCAAGAGTTTGAACTAATAACTATAAATATATATGTTCTTGGTTTGCTTTTACATTCATTGAAAACATGTATTAAATAAATAAATGAGTAGATCCATATTCAAAAAAATTCTATCTTTGAGAGTTTGATGACTGTTCCTACATCCACATTGTTTGGTGCATTTAACTCATTAGTTATCAGTATGGTAATTATCTCATAGCCTATGTTGAGGTTTATGGTGATTACCATCCATTATATTATAATTTAGATATTTATTTTCCTATTTCCCTGGTTTTACATGCATGTAGCATTAAACTTTAAGTTGTGGTTGCACCATCTTTTCATTCCATTTTCATTGAGATATTGTGGCTTCATCTCACAATGATAATTATTAGTAATGTGGTCATCTCTTCCACACTTTTATTAAATTTCTCTCCCATGTAAAAAATTACTCTAATGTTTCTTCATGCATTTTTTTCACATGGGCAGTTTTCATATAATACCTCATCTCCCATGATCAAAATTCTTCCAAGATTTTGGATCTATTTCTCTATTCTTTTCATTTGGACTATATGACCACGGCATCTCTCTATACTCTATTTCAGCCTTTAAATCACTCTTCATGATCTCTTAATATATATTACAATCCTATTTTTCTATATTCCTACCCATATGGGGTCTCAACTAGCTAAAAAACCCATCAACCATTCATTTAGGATCCATAAAAAAGATATTGTTGTATCAAGAAAGACATATAAAGTTCATTTAATAGATTCCCATTGACTCATTTTCCTTCTCCTTCAACTATAATAATCCCTACTCTGTTTTGTTTCATTTAACGGAGAAAATATTAATTCAAAATGATCCTCCTCAACTCTTCCAATTCCATTGTATCAATATTCCCTCTTGTCTTTGTGTTATTAATTAGTGTCCAATGCTGATCATCTTATCCTTCTTTGAAATATACTACCATGGTGAATTTATCTATATTTAAAAAATAGAGTATATAAAATATATTTACGTTAAAGGTAATATATTTTTGGGAAATTATTGAATCAATAAATCCACTATTCGTAGGTGTTCATTGTTTCTTGAAGGATTTAACTGCAATTTTTACCCTTTGAGGTGAAACTAGACACTATATAGGACTCATGTTATCACTCAAGACCTAAGATAGTTTATTCATCATCCACATTATGTTTCTATTGTATCATACATCACATTAAGAAGGCTATCAATGCATCATCCGTTACACTCATCATTTACATGGTTCCTCCTATTTCTAAATATTTTTTGAAAATAAAAAATATTAGTGAGAAATATTTACTTTTAGGAATCTTTGATTCTAAGTAAATTTTAACTTCTAAAAAGACATGCATAAATATTTTATTAGTTAATCTCTGCTAATAATAATTATAATATCTATATATCATTCATGATAGTTTATAAAAATAATCGGATTAACCAAACATATCCCCTATAAGTATCAAACTTGGTGTGCAACAATATCTATTTTCATGAACAACATGATGATCGAGTCAAATCCCAATACTCCATTTTTAGGGTTATTATCTGTAGGTAGAACTATGTCAGGTCCACATCCACTTGTAGAATCCATGCAAGGATTTAATTTCATGGAAACCTCTCACTTAATAATTCATTAAAAATTACACCAATTTTCATATATTTATACTTATACGTAGGGTTATTTCCAAATTTATCTTATGCTAATTTCTAAAAATAATTAAATACAGTATCACACCAACTATGTCATCCTACTTTGAAAAATATAAAACATTAATTACATGGTAAAACACTTAATAACACACAAGATATTTTATGTTTAGTTTGTTGTAAATTATAAATTTAATACATCAATAATATAATCAATATTTTAATACACTTGAAATTCATCTTCACTGGTTTATCCTAAGGTACTTCTACTTCATCTTGTATAATGGTTTCATACAATAAAAGAAATGCGTGAGTATAAATCCTAGTATGGGATAAACAAGGGAAAGGGAACATCAACAGTAATAATGAATAATAAATAAGGAAAAACCTGAGATAATAATCATATGTATATGATACATATCATGATATTGTGGGAATGACATAAAATTGAGACATTCATCATCATATCACAAAGGTTTATTTCCAAGGTCATATAAATCATAATTACCATGGTTATTCACCATGATATCATAATACTTGTCATATATAGAGATAAATTATTAACCCAGTTCATTTGAGTGCAATCAAGGTACACCCTTAATATTTCATAATTCATATGTTTCATAAATATCATAATAAAATATTTCATCAATAACCCATGGAAAATAAAGAACAGATTTCATTTAAAATAACTGATTATATAAGATCTTGATGAATTGAACATTACATAATTTTTAACACAAATAAATGTAATGTGGGTTTGATATATCTAAAAACTATAATAAATCAATTTTGTTTTCATCTAGGTAAATACATATGGGTAAGAAAGGGGTTTGTGTATTCAATATATAAGTATTTTTCTTGTATGTAAGATCCTGTAGTTTCTTATGGGGTACAAATCTTCTTGTTTTCAATTTAAATCCTTGGATTTGACCTAATTTGAGTGTCTAATGAGGTAACATGAGTTTAAAAGGTGTATGGAAAATGTCTGTAACCCAGAGTCCTAGTTCTTTGGAAAAGTTGACTAGGTGTTCATTCCCATGTAAGATCTCTGCAATTTTTATAATGCGATAAATGCACAATCTATGCATAGTATGTTTAACTATGTTCCATGACTATGTGATGGGTTATAGCGGGAGAGGCATATGGGATGGCTTTTTATTGGTTTCTCAAACCATTAACATGAATCGAGTGAGGCCCCACTTAAGGTAGATAAGGGCATATTATTGCCGCAAGGTTTGTCCAACCGTGCGGCCAAAACATGCGACCTAGTAAAAATATGGGAAAAAAATTTCACATGGACCATTGAAAACTCAACCCCCTCATTTTATTTTTTTATTATTCAGTGGATACCCTTCTTTTTTGAATCCATTTCAAAACCTACTTTAATATTTTCTTCTATTATTTTCATCCGAATGTGGATTCATGCATCAATTGTATCATCGAATCTATACCGGTAAGTTATTAAATATTCTTGTGTCACTATTTGTTTTTCTTTGTCGATGGAGTTATTTATTTTCAAGATATTATGCCCTATTTTGTGTATTTTTATCCATTTTTTATTTTTCATCTGATATGGACAAAATCAGAGGTCAATAATGGGAGATTATTCTACAACGGACATATTGTTGGTGGTTTGTGCATTTTAATTTATGGTTTGTTGTTTTATATGAAATGTTTTTTTTATTCTAGAAACTATAATTTCCAATGATTCCCCAAAAATTAATTCTAATCCTTGATATCACTAATACATTTTTTGTTGGTGGAGGTTTTCATCCCCAACTTAAGCCACCCATGGGCTGTGTCTTAGTAGCTTCCTATTTTATAACATCCAACAAGGTGAGAGAGATATCAACACCTGTTTTGGGAAATTAATTGAATAGAATACTAATTAAATAATTTTTTTATGTGAATATTTTTCCTCCTTTGTAATGTGATGAAATGATATCAAATTCTTAAAATGATTTAATCGATTTAATAGAAATTATGGAAATTATTTGGATGACCTCATGGAATGTGAAATGTCATGATTAATGATTGAGTTGAGATGATGTATTAAAATTATATTTAATTCCTTGGATGACCTCCTTGGATCTTGATTCCACTAGATGTCATTTACATTTACACTCCATGAATATTTGGGATGGTAGTGAATCCCTTGGACATGTTCACTCATTTGATCATGATTCTATAGGATTCCATGGGATTTTCTACCACTTGGATCTGAGTTTCTAGGACTCACATTGGACATTATTTGTTGACATTCTACTTATACTCCACCCATGTATTTTCCAATTTTCCGTCAGAATTCTTTTCAGAGTCAATGAGGATTCATTGGCCTTTTATATAGTGGTTCTGGCCATTCATGATCTGACACTTGATTACATAGAATGGAAATTGTGGAGGTTGAAACTTGATTACATGGAATGACCATAGTGGATACTCTTGATATGATTTAAAGATACACTTGGTATGGATATTTTACTATAGTGGGTATAATTTATAGTATCAATTATTATTTATTCTTAGTGTACCCCTATATTATGGTTTCATGATTATTGATTAAGGGAATCCATGTTTTGATAGATAGGGTCACTTATTCTTGAATCTTTACATTTATTATAGTTATACTTGGGATAAGTTTTACATTGATTCACTTTATATTACAATGAATATACATGTTTTAGAAACCATTAATAGTAGCCTAATAAGCTTTATCTCACACCCTATTTGGGAAACCATTATGTTATTGGGAAAACCTATTGTATATGGTTATGGATAATATAAATCACCCATTATACAATTCTTGATATGATCATTTCTTAGGAGAAAGGGAGTACATGGTCATTCTATGTTTGTGATACTATATGGGATAGTACCATTATGGTATTTTTTTATTTTTATACATGTACTATATTTGTTTCTTGTTTCCATGTATTTCATGTCATTTTTTATGGAGACATCAAATGATAATATTATTGTACTTGACTTGTTTTGATTATTTATTACTACTGTCATGTGTATATTTTATCTTATATATTTATTATATTATCTTTCTCTATATGATCGATATGGTTGTTATTGATGCATTACCATTAGACATTGGGGCATATTATCCCGATAGAAACAAATTATCCTCTTTTTTCTAGTCATTAGCCTCTGACACATTGGGAGACATTCTTGAAGCCGTGTAATCAATTTTCTCAAGGAACCGTTTAGTGGCTCCTATGATGGGATGTTAAAAAATGATATCAAGGGTTTTTTCTATTATTTATTTGGTAATTTGAGATAATATAAAATATATTAGGAATGAGTTTTAATTTTTTAATGACCTATTCTTGGGATAAGCTGACCCACATATAGGAAAGAAAAAAATTTCCTAGAATGGAAATTATAGTTTTCTAGATTTTTCCTATTTAATTGGATTTGCTTCCACCATTGGGTGATGAAATTTATATTTTATGTTCCTTCTGGTTATATATTATACTATTTTATAATGATATTAGGGTATTCATATCAAGACACATTTTAGTCACCTGTTAGAATTCACATTCCATGCATTATTTAATTCCATATAGTATGGATTTCTTCACTACATGACATTATTATGTGTTCATTGAGTGATATAACAATTGTTTGATAAATGAACTGTGCATCTTATTGAGATACATGATTATTAATTAGAGTTCCTATTAAAACCTAAACAAATTTTTCATTCTTATGCTACAATAGACACCCTAAGAATCAAAATATTTCTTGTTGATTCATAGACTATTGGCTTCATAGACTAGAACATACAATGGTTTGGATTATGTTGATTCCAAACATCAGTTAATGTGGTTTAAATGCCATTAAGTATGAGAAACCATTTGGTTCAAACATTTTAGGATAATGGAAAAATGAATAAGAGTTTAAATTAAAATTGAATTTTGAAATATAGAACATGACCTTTACCTCGATTTGGATTGGGAAGTAGGTACTGTCTCCCATACATTTTATGATTTATTCCTATTACCCAGTCCATAAATTAAGAGTAGGTAGAGGGGTGTTTCATGTATATAGAAAAGCATTGATCTATCCAAAAATTTTATATTGGTGACTTGTTCATTACTCGTTCTTTTCTGAGAATATGATTGGAATTGTAGAGACATTAAACAATTAAGACCTACATTCATATGCCCGGAAGGTGGTGATGATGAGGCTCTTGAGGTGGTGGACCATAGTATACCAATATATCGTATTATATTGTCTACTACAACACTATTAGTAGTATTGGATATGGTTTCTGAGGAATAGTTCCCAGAGTGTTTTATGTGTTTCATGCAGACAATTTAGGGAGAATCGCAACATGCCTCGCCTATGGAATAGATGACATGCATGTTCTAGTAGAAACATCATTTCATGTTTTTAGTGTATGGAGGTCCATAAGATATTGATCTATGTCTAGATACTATCTTGTCTATTAATTAGAATTTAGAGACACCTCCTGAGAAAAGAGTGGAGCTCGTTAAATATATGCTTTGGGGAACAGGTAAGAACTAGTGGGATGTTTTTAACAAGGTTGATGAGGTATGAGATTTGGTATGGAGAGATTTAAAATCATGGTTATATGATTAATTTTTTCCTGATACCATGATAGATAAAAGTTCCATTGATTTTATGCATTTGGAGAAGGACACGATGACTGCTATGGAATATTAGGTACACTTTACAGAGAGTCAACGTCTTACGCCTATATATCTTGCAAATGAGATGTTGAGGGAGAGATACATTTGAGGACAGTCTTAAAAATGGAATGTGACTATAGGTCAATGTTTTTTGGTTGAAAAAAACTACATAGGTAGGGAGTCATGAGCTCGTTACTATGTGGAACCTAAGGGAGGAAAGGGCACAGAGCAGAGCTGTCCAGCCTCTCAACCTAGTGGTTCAGCTTCTAGGGGTAGGAAGTGTCATTTGGAGGCATTTAATGATTGGAGAATCATATAGGATGTTAGAGTATGTAGTGTTATCTTCTATCATCAGTGTGAGAGATAAAGAAATATGATGAATTATTATGATCAATACCCAATCAAGTGATGAGAATTTATCAATATGGTCCACGTACAACGTTTATGCTTGACCTTTCCTTCAACATTTAGTGGAACATGATCGACACTAAATTCAGGTCAGAAGAGGGATTCATAGAATTAAATCAGGATGGGATCTACGGTAGTACCAGTCATTCTGGTTGAGGGAGTGGATATGGTTGAGGTAGGCATTCACCAGTTCTACCTAGATAGATGATTAGATGTACTCCTTGTACTGAAGTTGTTTCATAGGGTCATAGCTCATGCCAAATATATTATGTACAACACACACCTAATGAGAAGAGTTCTAGGATGTATATAGTGATAGGTATTATCTTAGTAACCTCTACACTATATATTCTCTTTTAAATAGATTTCCATCTCATAGTTTCATATTTTTACCTATTGTGTAGGGACTCTGGCTCATTGTTCAGTTTTATATTGGAGTAATGACACTTGATACTCCATTAGGGATCAAAACGTAGGGTGTACGCCAGTTTAGAGAGTTCCCCCTTAAAATTGGTTGGTGACACATTGTACGAGATATTTTTTCCCTCAATATGATATGGTTAGATATCATACTCGGTATGGACTCTATAGTTTTATATTGATACCATGCTGATTTATATAGCTAGAGGGTGACCATAACATAACCAAAGGGTCTAGATTTTATTCACAATGGTGAAACTTTTTTCCAAGAAGGTAGAGATGGATCTGAGCATCTTGGGATAGGCGGGATGATATCTCATATTTCTAGTTTATATCTGGATGATCAGGGAATGTTTCAGGAAGACTTCCCAGTAGTGAGTGATAATTTCAGGGATGTTTTCTTAGGTAACATTTTTGATTTACCTCTTGATATAGATGTTGATCCCTCTATTTATATTGTCTCAAGATTTTACCAGTATCACTTTCCCTATACAAGATGGATGGAATCAATTGTGTTTCTAGAGATTAAGAGGTAGTTAATGGTCTTAGAGGAAAAGGGGTTTATATGATCTAGTACTTATCCATGGGGTTCAATATTACTTTTTCTAGAAAATTAAGGAGGAACCATTAGGTACATATGTATTATTATAAATTTAACCAATTAATGTTTATGAAATGTTATCCCTTTCCTTGGATAGATGGTCTCTTCTACCTGCTCTATGGATTTTGGGTTTTCTTGAAGATTTTTTGAGGTCAGGTTATCAAAAGGCATGTCTTCAACCTGAAAGAATACATCAATCATATTTTCATATAAGGTCTGGATTATATGTGTATCTTATTATGTTTTTTGGTCTCATGAAATTTCCAACAGTTTAAAGGGAACTAAACAACTAATATTTCCATCTTCATCTAGATTCATTTGTGGTGGTATTCATGGAATATATCTTGGTGTATTCTCTCAGTTAACATGACAATGCAAAACATATTTATCCATTTTTAGATACAATGATAGAGTATGAGTTATATTCTAATTTCACTATGTGAAACTTACAGATAGATAGGATTCACCTCCTATGTCATATTCTCTTAGATACAAGAGTATCAGTTGACTAAGGGAATATGAGATATTTATTTTTTGAGAGAATCCCATGAACGTCATTAACATACAGTGTTTCTTGGGGACAGAGGGATATTACTATAATTTCATATAGGACTTATCAATCTTATAAGAAAAACTTATTGGCATGACTACTAAGGTTGTGAGGTTTCTATGGTCAAATACCAATGATAAAACCTTTCAATATCTAAGAGAGAGACTGACTTTAACATCATACCTAATTCTGTGGGATCTGGGTAGAATCTACATGGTTTATAGTGATGAATTAGGTATCAAGAAAACAGTAGTTTTGGTCCAGGAAGAGAAATTCATGGCATAAATGTGTCATCAGTCGAGACCACATGAGAAAAACTACCTAATGCATGATCTCGAGCTAGTCGTTTTGGTACATTCCCTATTCTATTAGAGGCATTATTTACTAGGTGAAAGTTTCTTTGTGTACACGGACCACCAAAGACTCAAGTATATATTTAAACCACATGAATTGAATATGAGGTAGAAAATGTGGGTGGGGTTACTATATTATTTTGACATCAATATTTACTAAATTCTTGGTAAATTAAATGTAGTTTATGATGAAATAAGAAGATTGACTTAGATACAGGAAATTTAGGAGCCTAGTAGTGAATAAAATATGATAGCATTATTCTATGAGATGCACATGGAGGTGTAGGATGGGCAAGGCCATACTTTTCTCTCATTCATGGATTTGACATCCAATCCTATGGATAAAGTATGGGGAACAAATTAATTTATACTGATGGCCTAGTCCATTGGGAGAGTGTTGAAGGTGAGGACTCTCCTCCTGGTTGTATTGTGTGTGGGGAAGAAATTTTGTGTATTCATGGTTACATTTGTATTCCATCCAACATGTGTGAGGATATTATGAGAGAATTTAATTCCATATAATTGTAAATACATCCCAATGTTACCATGATGTATTGTCACTTTTTCCATCAATAACGGTGGCCAGGGATGAAACGATAGGTGGTTGGTTTTTTCATGAGGTGTTCCTTTGGTAATAAAGTTAATGAATAGAACCAGTGACTAGAAAGCCTTTCATAGAAGTTTCCCACTCTTGAGTGTAAATGATAAGATATTATGATGAATTTCATGACAAGTTTATTAGGTTCACCTAAATTTAGTGATGTTTTTTAGGTTTTGGTGGACATTAACATGAAGGTAACCCATTTCTTACTGATCATAGACACCTTCTCAATAGATGATCTTAAGAAATTATATATTTAAGTGATTTTCGACTTTCATAGGGTCCTTCATAGCATTGTATCAAATAGGTTTTCAGGTTTTACATATTGATCTGGTCATAATTTATACAGGGATGTGGGTACACATGTGTCTATGAGCATAGAATGCCACCCTCAGACCAATGTATTGTCATTGTAAATAATTCATGTGCTTGAGGAAATGCTTTTAGAATGAGTGCTTAATTATGGGAGATCATGGGGGAGGCATATATTCTTGGTTGAATTTTCCTAAAAATATCTACCTAGTGATGATACAGATGGAACCTTATGAGGAATTATACATCAGGCCATGTCGATCATCCCTATATTTGTTAGAAGTGGGAGAGGCATGGTTGCTAAGACTGCGTCTTGTGCATGAGACATCAAAGAAGGTCCAGATGATTAGAAAGAAGATGGCTAATGCATAGTCGAGAACAAAATATCACTCTAATCACTATTGATGATGTCTAGATTTTGATGTTGGAGATCAGGTCTTTTTACATATCTCACCAAGGCTGGGATACAAATTGATTAGGAGATAGGTTAATATTTCTCAGAAATATGTCAGTAAATTCAATATTTTGGATAGAGTTCATCCAGAAGCATATTTTTTACAGTTATATTAGAGGTATTGATCCATACATGATGTATGGTTTGTATATTAGTTATGAAGTTATCATTTATACTCATCTCACACTCTGCATTCGGATGAATTTGAGCTATAGGTAGATGTGCCCTTTAAGGAGATTCATATCTGTGTTGTTAACTAGAGCACAAAGTCTCTCCAAGGCTGGTTTGTTTCACAAGTATAGGTGTTATGGTAACATGACCATTCTACAGATGATACATGGGAGTTGTAAGAGGATAGATATGCTTAGAAGATGATGTTTTTCTTTGAAAATTCTTGGCCATCCTTAGTATGGAAATTTGGGGATGAATTTCTTTAATGGTGGAAGATTGTAAGATGTTGGGATTTAAAGTGAGGTATGCATATTTTTTCATTTTAACTCCTTGGTTTTGACCTAATGTAATTGTTACATGAGATCATGTGAGTTTTTGGAGTGTTTGGTGCTTTTTCGGAGTTCGGAAGTCTAATCATTGGAAAGGGCAGTAGGGTCAAACGGTTAGGGGAAATTGGGAAAACCAAGATGCATAGTTTATGTAAACTATGTGGTGTTAGATATAGGCTTTCAGAAGGCCGTATAGTTTGAGTAAACTATGAAACTATGGGTTCATGCCCTTGTGGGTGCTCTATAGTTTTTAGTAGAGGCTAAACACATGATCATTACATGATTTTTTAAACTATGTTCCATGAAAATAAATGGGATGATAGGTAATAGAGGCATATTGCACAGTTTAAGCATGTTTTTCCAAAGAGTATCAATGACCCATGCGAGGTCCCCCTTGAGGAAGAAAAGGGTGCACAGTTGGTGCACGGTTTATCCCACTGTGCATCCAAACCGTGTGACACAGTTCAAATATGGGAATTGAGCTTTTTCCCATGGTCCTTTAATAACTCACTACCCTCCATTTATTATTCATTCTATAGTGGAACCTCCTCCCATTTGAATCCATTTCCAAGCCTAAGTAAGGCTTCGCTTATGTTTTTTAATTGGGACTTAGATTCAAGCAATGCTTTTCTTATTAGATCGCCAACAGTATGTTCTTCAATTATATTGTGTCATTATTCATTTTTATTCATATTGAAATAGTTATTTAGGTGTAAGATATTATTCCCTATTTCAAATCTTTTTGTCCCTTATTTTTCTTCTAATGTGGATTGAATAAAAGGTAGATACTAGATGTGTATTCTACCAAGAAGGTATGGTATGTGGTCTATAACTTTTCACTTATATTTTTGTGTTTTATATGCTTGTTTTTCATTGTTCTACACATCATCCTTTCCAACGATCACCCTAAAATTAATTTGGATCCTTGATATAAATTTTTCGGACCTCTTTAGTTTTTCCACTAATACACTTTCGATTATTGGAGGTTGTAATCCCCATCCTTGGCCACCCATGGGGTGTGTCTTAGTATCTACCTATTTTATAACACCCTCCTAGGTGAGACAGATCTCACAACCTGTTATGAGATCCTAATTGAATGGAATTTTAATAAAATTAATTGTTTGGGAGAAGGTTATGCTTCCCTTTTAATATGATGACATGATATGAAATTCTTTTATTGATTAAATGGATTTTATGAAAATCAGAGGATTGTTTTGTATGAACTCATTGAAAGTGAATAGTTATGATTGATGAAGAATGTAAGGTGGTGTATTGAAATGGTAGTGGATTCCTTGGATGTAATCCTTTGATCCTGATTCCATTAGATTTGATGGAAATTTACACTCCACATTCCTTTTTTATGGTAGTGGGTTCCATAGACATTTCCATTCATTATATTTTCATTCCATAGAATTCCACTGGCTCTGCTAAACCGTGGATATATCTTTCTTAGACTTGCATTGTACATGCTCGTTTGACATGATCCTTGGAATCCATCCATGTATTTATCATGTTTCCATCGAGAAGATCCTGGGACTCGATGAGGACACCACAGTCTTCTATACCATGGATCTAGCCTTTCATTGTCTAAAACATGATTACATTGCATGGATGTTTTGGATGTAAACACGTTATTACACAACACAAACATATTAGATATTTTTTTATTCTTTATAGATATCCCTACTATGGGTATTTGACTCTAGTAGGTAGACTAGATAACTTCACTTTTTTACGCTTACAATAGCCCTAGATAACGTTTGTTTAGTTATTGTTAATAGAAAGGAATATATTTTAGAAATGGTCACATATTCTTGACTCGTTAATTTTATTACTATTATAAAATTGATATATTTTACATGTCTTATGTTTGTATTACACAGACTGGACTTGTTATAGCCATCATTGGTGGTTACCTACTGAGATTTATCTCACACACATTTTGTGTCATCATTAGGTAACCAAGAAAACCTCTTGATTGTTGGTAAGGATCATAGAAATTTTCCATTATGTGATTCTTCATATGATCATTACTTAGGATAAGTGGAGCACATGACTGAGATATTCTCATGATGCTAACCAGGATAGTTCATTTTTTGTTTTTTTGTTCTTTTGATATATGTACAATATTGGTTTCATGTTGTTTTGTATTATCCACCATTTTAAATAGAGGCCTAACATGATAATTATATTTTACATGAATACTTTTAGTTATTTATTACCACAGTTATTGGATTATTTATCTTTTTTCATGATTATATAGGTTTCTACTACTTGATCAATATGGTTGATACAGCTGTGTTACACTCTGACATGAGGGCATAATCTCCCTGCAAACACATCATTGGCCTATGCTACAAGTTAGTAGCCTTTGGAATAAAATGAGGTGTTATTTAGACCATTTGACCCACTATATCAGGGAATCATTTAAAGTCTCCCTTTTCAGGGCATTACAATGTAAAATATGGAAATTCATTAAATGAATTCGATAATATGATGATATGAAACATGGATTATGTAAATTCCATAATGAGATATAATTAATGACTACCATTGATAAAAATGTTTTCTAAAGTAATAAAATAAATTAAATTTTATGGAAAGAATGTAATTAATAATTAATAAGGCATACTAAAATGTGTTTCTCGAATGGAAAGGAAGAGGATGGGAATTACCTTAACATAAATCCCACTTTATTTCATCTATTTTCTGCATCATGGATAACAGAATAAAGTTTAATAAGACATGGAACCATAAATTAATTATGTTTTTTTGTCACAATTTATCAATTATATTCATTGGATTTTTTTTAATTTCCATCATTACAGGTGAAACGTTTTGATATGATACATTCCTTTAAATTTCCCATCATTCATTTATTTAACAAGCATGTTTAGTTACTATTTATAAATTATTAATAATAACTCAAAATGATTATAAAAGACTATATATAAAATTTTATATATTATAAATAATGTAATATAATCATACATTATGGATGTGATAATAAATTTTTTTTAATGTTATCATGGGTGGTTGACTGACTATTATCGAGACTTTATCAAAATATGAGGAAAGGAATTATGAAATATGAATACATTGTGAATATGATAATATAATTTGGATAAAATTATTAATATAATTCATACATACTTATTAATTGATCTTATAATTGTTGGGAATGAAATGAATTGTGTAGAAAAGGAAGAGAAGAATAAAATGAGAGAATAGTTGATGAAAAACTACACTTTTAACATTGTTTCTTCATTTGTATGGAACTAAAACCCCATGATATATTGAGTTGGTTTAATCTATAATGTCTCTAAAGATTATAAGGATTGTAATATAGAAAATTATGTTAGATTTTGGCCTTTTTTTAAGTGATATAAGATTGATTTTCCAAGGGGAGCAAGAATGGATATTTATACTTGAGGATAGAGGTATTTTTAGGATAAAATATTGAATAAAATAATATTTCCAAGGTAAAACATGTAACCATGTTTTTTTAAATAATGAATCATATATAAATATAATGAAATATATTTCATAATTTAAACCCCTTTATTAATCAAATTATATACTTTATTCAATGAGGAAAGTGTAAAAAATGAAAAAAGTTATTTGAGGGAACACTTTTGACTTTAGATTTTGGAAAATACTTTTTATGATTCAAATTTCAATTTAATGGATTATTTAACTTATTAAAAATGCTTTTGTCAGATCTAGAAGTTCTATAATTTATTTGGTTATTATTAAATATTGAATGATGTAAGTTAAAATACATCATTTACAAAAAAAATTATTTTTAATATTTTTCTTCAAATTGAAGTATTTCATAAAATTATCTAGAAATAAACATTAGAAAATTTTGACATTATTATTCCAAAACTAACATTAATTTTATCAACATAATTTTTTAACATATATAATTTTAGTTTTTAATATAAAAGTTATTTTTTTGAAATATATTAAAATAAAGTTCATTAAAAATATGCATTTATTTCCATTGAGTTTTTTTTAATATTGGTATTTATTTTATGAAACTATGATTCTTATATTTCATGATAAATATTATTTATATTTTATTTTACTATTTTGAGTTCAAATTAATATTTCAATGGTTAGTTTATTATTCAAATAGTCATAGAACTATTCAAATGATTGCATTACCTCCTATAAATACCAACAAATTCCTTAAATTCACTAAAATTTCTCCCCAATATCTATATATTTTTTTAAATATATCAATAGGTTTATTAATTTTTTGTCTCTTGTATTTTATTGAGTTATCAAAACAAATATGTTATAGGTTATTCTCCAAAAAAAGACTTTAATCATAGCAATTTTCCCTTTACATTTTTAATTTTAATTTCAATGTACTAAATGATGGATATTTTTTGAAAAAAAAAAGAAAAAAGGACACCAATCATTTTAAATGACTCATCCAGTATAAACATAATAAAAAAATTAATTAAATAAAATTTCATAGTATAATATCGAAATTATAACAATATTTTTCAAAAAATGAATGGCATATATATTAATCCATAATATTTATGATTCAAATCTTCTTGACATGTAGGTTTTATGAAACACCACAAGTAGAAAACAACATGATTTTTCAAGGGAAAATTGAGGCTCATTGGATTTTGTTGGTTACTAAAATGAAAACCCAAATTAAAAAAGAATAAATCATTAGTTCCCCAGTTAGAGCTTCCTCATCAACCACTTCTTCAGAAGATTCATGTCTAATGCCAAATATTTCACAGCCTTCTTATCCTCCTATAACAAATCACAGGCATCCAGCACCAACTCCTCATCCATGCATTGTAAGTCTTGCACCACCTCCACCATATCCTCCACCATTTAAAGGTAATACAGCCCACCCCTCCTCTCATTCTCTTGTGAAGAAAACACATTTTCCATATCCAGAACCATGCTCCCCAAGATCACATATTTTCCCAGTGCTTTGAATGTGGTCAACCCAAGGCTCAAAGGGTCATCTTCTAGCTTGTGTTTTCATTTATTTTTATGAACACATGATAGGTTATCTAGATGTTTTATGTAATTTCATATTCTCCTATGGTGATCTCCATCTTCGTTGTTTGATGTTGATGTTGTCAGGGACTGAGAATTCTCTAGGTGGTATTCTCGGATCTCTTCCTTTTCCATATCTTGATTTGAGAAACACTCTCAACTATCAAGGGTCAAGTCTCAAAAAATCACCATCATGTGTTTGTAGTATAGGATGGGTCATTTGATATACTATAGTGAATATGTATGAACCCAAATACACATTTAATCTATATTTAGTTCAAGATTATGCATTTCATCTATGTTTGGCATAAGCCAAGTCTTTCTTATTGAAGAGGAAAAGACACGATAGACATAATAAGTAAATAAGACATAGAAAATGTGTGATTAATGATGTAAAATATTATAATCAAAATATAAATTTTCTTCATTTTTTATGAAGTATTATAGTAAATAAAAAATCAAAACTATAATATTCATAAAATATATATTTCATGAAAGAAATGGACATTACAACCAATAATAAATTTACTAATATGACTAGTTCAATATTTTTGGATGATTTATCATCCATTTTCTTTCAAAGAAGGATTCTCTATAGCACCAAAAATATTATTTAGGGTGATGATTTTTAACCTGACACAACACAACATTAGTTAACCATGTTTTGATCAAACAAAAATAGTTCTAGGATGTAATCTAGTTTAGTAATTTTATACGCACAATATTCTAATCAGGTTTACGATGACCATTCCAAATCCCTCTAACCATTGTAACCTAATTTCAAATATATTGAAAGTATAAAATATTAAAAATATTATGATAATTAATTTTATGATAAATTTTTTATTTATAATCAAATTTGTTTTAAAAATATCATCATGTTTATTATACATTTTCAATCGAAAATAGATTTAGATGGTTGAGTTGTAGAATGGGTAACATGTGTTTAATATTTAGTAGGTAATTTTTAGTTTAAATGCCCTAATTCAATTTTCCTAGGTTATTAAGTTTATGTGATATTAATTAGTTGGACATGTCATAGTGTAGTTTATGTTATATATTTAAAGAAAAACTGGTTGGTGGGTTAGAATAAATTTTGAACCCTTCATAAATTATATGGTTCACATCAACATGCTTAATTAATTGGTAAAAGTTTAGGTTGAGTTATATAGGTTTATTTCATTGATCACCCAACACGAACCTAGCCTTTGAACATAGATTTATACATCTAGAACTACACTAGTCTTCAGCATATATGACTATAAACAAACAACTACTTTTATAATATCCAATTAGATATTGAATGATTAATTATGAAAATATTAAAACTATAGGGAATGTAAGCACATTTAATAATAAGAAAAAACATACATAAATAACTACATATAATTCAGACATCAAATTACAATGTTCAACTTCCCACACAAAACAAATATTTGTCATATAACATATAAATAGTTGTCTTATTAGTATAAAAGGCTACCATTATTCTGTAATCATAGAATATCTATTGTAATATAATGTAATATCTACTAAATAATTTTCATGATGAATAACTTTTTTCAAAAACGCATAGAGTCACAACAACAGAAAGGTTTAAATATGAATAAAAGACAAAACAAAACAAGACGAAGAAAATAAAGAACCCTAATGTACTCATTCAAGACACTATTATCTACCATAACCATTTTCCAAGATTGATTCCGACCAAATACATTCTTATCGAGGAATTTTTTAATACCCCTGTATATATTTATTAGTTTTTTTTGATGAATTTTCATGAAATAATTTTTATTCAGAACTTTATATTTTGCAGTGAACAATACATACATGTCTGTCTAGGAATTCTTACTAAACAGAAGATCATCAGTTCTATTCCATTTTCTTATCTAGTAGAGCACAAGGTCATGAAAATAAAAATCCATTCCTGACGTCCAAACCAACCCCACATGACCTATCCCTATTTTGGGAACCCATTATTCTAAAATGTGTCATTAGTATGGTTGTTTCTTCATATTCTATACATAGTAAAATATACTATTTTTGAAAAAACACATTTTCCTAATGAATATTAGATGTTCCTAATTCAACAACAATATTGTAATCATTCATAACTATTTTAATTATTATCTTTTAGCTTTAAGAATTTACCACTAAATATACTAATTCCCTCCCATCTATTCAAGCAATATTTATTTAGATAGAAGTTATCTCTAGCATGGAGAAGAAATAAGAATGAAAGAAAACACTAATATAAAAACATGAAACAAATTGAACTGTTTAATTACACAAGAATTATAAAAATTTCTAGGAGGAGAAATTTCTACAACAGGCTTGGACATCTTTGAGTATGGATTCTAAATACAAATAGACTCAAGGAATAGAAATTTTTTCAATGATTTGTAATGATTTTATGTTTTGAAAATAATGTTTCTAGGGAAAGAAAATCCATCATGTGACCATGATATGGATATTTTAAGAGGGAGAGTGAATTGATGTTTTTAGAAAACTAAAAATATTTCCTACTATAGAAAATGTATTTTCTGAAAGACAAAAATTTCAAATTATTCAAAGTGAATGCAATAGAAATTAAACAATTAGAAAGATAAAACCTAAACAAATATTGTAAATGGAACTAGAATTTGCATGAACATGAAGAATACAATGAAAATGAATAGGTAATACAGAAAATGTTTTATCAAAATGAATGAGGGGAAGAGGATTCAAGGAGAATAATTTATTAAGATGGTTGATAAATTAGGGGAACAGGATTCAAGTAGCATGAATAAGAAGAACACAAAGAATATGAATAGGTAAACTATAAAATACATGGGACCACCCCTACTATCATAAAATATAAGTATGTGTAGATATATATATATATATATAAGTTTTATAAGATTTAGGTGAAGAATAATAATATGGAGAATAGGAATAGGTGAACCATAAAATACATGAGAGCATCCCTACACTCCCGCCAAAGGCTTACGGACGAATATTATATTTCCTCTTTATCCCCCCCCCATTAACTGAATATATGCCTCTATTATGTGACCAATTTGACCCAACAAACATCCTTCTCTAGAAATAAACATTTCACCCCTTCTAGTATACACATTCCACTATCTAGGTTTGTCTCGGACTTTATCAAACCCCCTTCCTATAGTCTTGTTCTCAATACTGAAGTATGGAAGCTAATTTTGGAGTATATAGACATCCTCCCATGCCACCACCTCCTGAGACTGGCCATGCCATTTTACCATGAATTGATGGACATCCATGGTAGACTATTGTTTGATATAGAAAAAGATAATTTTATCTGGTTCTTTCCAATCATTCACTTTCCCATCCATGTCTAAAGGTAGCATGGGCTGTAAAGTATTTGTGCTAGTTTCATTTTCATTTAGGAAATGTAGAACACTAGATGAATGTTGGTCATTGGAGGAAAGTAAAACTCACAATCCACTGAGAAAATTTGTATCAAAATATCAAATGATTCATTAAATTAGGGAGACATATTTTAGTAAATATGTTGGGAAAGGGTCTGATGCTTATGCAGCTAGAGAATCAAAAATACTCAAACCCCAACCTAGAACTCTAATACACATCAACCATGGTTTTTATGATATTTCATATAGCATTGTGTGTCTAAAATGTTTTTTTTGAGATGTCTTAAGGCCTCATCACACTCCCTCAATGAAATTACAAAAACATACAACCAAATTTCATAGGGAAATTAATGGAGGACTGGGAGGTTCATGCCCACAAATGACCTGACATTGTGTGGTTTCTATAGAAAACATCCAGGTGGTGTTATAACTCAATTATTCAGAAGGAAGCCAAAATGACCATCCATTAGGGTTTTCTCCCACACAGAAATATAGGTGTGTCTGATGTCTTTGGTATGGCTATCTATTTGCAGATAGTAGGTAGAAGTGGGATTTAATTTTGTGTCATTGAGTTAGAATAACTCCATACAAAAATGAATGATAAATATATGATCTCAATCACTAAAAATATACATTGGGACTTAATGTAAACATACCAATTTATTTTTTAACTCCGCATCCATTCCATTAGTGGTATTAGGGTGTCTCAAAAAAATGAAACATGTGTACTTATAATGTCAGTAAACCACCACACAAAGAACATAATATCAATTAGAATTTAGGATCCTTTAGATAAATTATATGGATAAGTATTTATACACCTCTGTCAAAATATCTATCAGTTATTAAAATCCATCTTTGTAAAGAGTATAGTATTTTGAGTGTTGAAAAATTGCATATTATTAAACAAAATCTAACACATGGTGCTTCATATCAACCCTATATAGATTTGCTAATAATTTGTAGTAATTATGGTAGAACTCTGAATTTCCCCCTTGGGGAGATGTATGGTACTACAACATATTTGGAACCCATTGAGAAAATAATGGAATGTCCTAGTGGACCATATATTAAAAGACATCCTCAAAATATTAGAAACATAGGTAGGATCATTGTAATGATGTGCATCTCTACATATAGAAATTCCTAGTGGAAATTTGAGATTTGTCATCTTTGTTTGAGTTGGGGTTGGTTGTGATAATATTTCGGATAATTCAAAGTGTTTTATAGAATTTAAAATTCCATTTTAATGAGTGGACGAGTTGAGCATGATTACGGTAAACTATGAAGTTTTCAATGAAAAATTATGTGCCTTCTGGCCATAACCTAAGAGGTGTCTAGAGGTTAAGGAAAGTAGTTTGAAAAAACAGGAATCCTTGTATAAAAATTCATTTTATACCCAACAGTTCTCAAACATAGTTGACACATTTCTTGAAAAACCATTCACCCAAACCATGCGAGTGCCAAGGTGTGGAAGACTATCTTACACAGTTGGTGCACAGTTTGAATAACTGTGTGATGAAACCATGTGTGTGTGAAATTAATTACCTAAAAAAATTTATAAACACAAATCCTCTGAAATAACTCATTATTCTTATTATAGAATTCTTTATCAAATGTAGAGACTCCATAGACCTTGTAAATTTCCACTCCTTCTGGGATCGTTTTCGATGAATCCAAGTGCATCGATGATCAATAATTAAGTATGTGATGCAAAGACCTTAATTCTCCTAGTTTTTCATAGATCAATCTCTTTTACCTTGAAAAAATATTATATATGAAATGTATTTTCCAAATCTAAGAATTCAGATTCCATCTAACAACGAATTCTTGAATTCTTTTTAGAACAGAGGTGATTTCCAATGTGTTAGCCACATCCCTTTGACTAGAGCTATTTCTCTCATGAACGATGGATGAATTTGAATTAGTTATCATTTATCGATCATTTTTATTACTTATTCTCCTTGAATACTATTCCACTCATTCATCTTGATAAAACATTTTCTTTTATTCATGATCTTAATTAGAGAATCAAATAATAATTCCATCAGATCTTGATGGAATCGTTAGAGAATGATGGGGATTTGGATCACCACAACTATAGGATGTCCCATGATGATAAATGAATGAATTTTATGGGAAATATATTTGAGGTATGTTCCTTGGGGACATATTTTATGGTTTTCAGTTAATTTAAATTTAATCGACCATTGGACTATGAAATTACGTGGTGTAGTTTTCTCATATTAGTATCGGGGTTGTTCTAGGAGAGGTCAAACTCTATTGGACAACACTGCGGAGAAAGTACATTTCTTTGTTGTTTTCATATAATTTTTCTAATTTAATAGTATTAAATGGTCTTCTGTGTTGTTATCACCTGAAAGTTATTTTTTATGAAATGAATTTGGGAGCATATTGTGAACCTTCCATGGATGGTTAGTTTTGGTTCCTGCTAAGCAGTGGTATTTGGTATGTCTTTAGAAAAGTATGTATGTATCTATTGAATGAAAGTTTCCTTATAAAAAATTAATTAATTATAATTTATTTTTAATTAATTAATTATTATTTTTGGTCATGAGTAGGACATCAAGGCAATCAGTTGAGGTTGAAAGGACTTATACGACTTTCACAAATTTTTTACGCTCTACTTGGTTTAGAGTTGACTATGTTTGAGAGAAGTGATTTTGTGTTCTCTACCCTGTGATATTGTGTATTGTTTATTATGAAGTTATATGAGGTTTTCCACTATCATAATCCAACCTAGATAAACCACCTAAATGGTAGATGAATCAATTCTAACATGACCTGAAGGGCATTCCCGATCTCCATGGTCTAGGGAATAGCACCTGGGAATCAAATACAATTAAAAGGAAATGATTTCACCACAAGAATAACACATAATTAAAAGTAGAAAATATAAATTAATAAATAGTTTGTATATGAAACAACCCCAAGAGAAAATTACCACAAGTAGATATATACAAGTCCCAAAATGGTATGTCAACAAAAGTTATCACATAAAACCATGAAAGACATCTTCAAAAGATCTCCATCTAACAAGTGGATTACATACTCCATCGGCCACCACAAACTCCAAAGCCCCATATAATCACGAACATACACCATATACAAATGTCTCTTTTCTTTTTCATGTTCCTAGAATAAAAAAATTATACGGACACCCGAAGGCAATGGTGGGGTGTAAGAAACAAATCCCAATAAGATCTCACCAATTATTCTAGAAGCAATTATTATTAGATAAATCAAATTTACTCAATTTTAATTAAAAAATGGCATGAAAATCATTTCACCGTTCATATAAAAACATATCTTTCAAATCAATTTGGTGGATATATTAAAATATGAAAAAAATTGTATTTCATTCAAAATAAGCATACATAAGCATCTTTGTTAAAACAAACATGATTGATCATTTCTATCAAAATAGTCATGAATGGTCATTTATATCAAACACTTGCATGTATAAATCATAAAAATAATAGAAAAATAGTTTAGAGTCCTAGGATTTGTTTTTATAAGGATTCTTACACATCTCAGTGAAATATAGCTCTAGGTGTACACACTTTCCTAAATACAAAGCCAAGAAGGAATAGGGAAAATCCACAAATAATGAAATTTGTATCCTTAAAATTTTTAGTCATATTTTACATCATCAATCCATTTATAAGTAGAGATAATAAATTCCTATAACATGTTTCTCCCACCGAACTATATATGATCTCATGTTCTTTAAGGAATTTAATCATACTTGGGGCTATCATTAATTTCAATCAATAATTTCAATCTGCCTAATGTTCATATTTCAAAACATGTCATTTCATTTCCAAAAAAAATAGATATCTAATTTTTTTCATAAAAAAATCACGCCTTTAAAATAAATAGATTTCATTTCTATTCATATAATATTTCATGTCATCAATTCTCAAAATTCATCATCAAAATAATTCATCAAATCATTCATTCGATTTCAAGATCATTTTTTCGAAAATCAACACATTATTTCAAAATCCTCTGTCAAAGAGATTTCATCAGGAACAACATGTCATTTAAAAATAATTTATCAAATGAATCAAGTCAAGATTTACAAAATGGAAATGGAATTCAAATTAAGCAAGAAACAGTAGTTTCACATTATATGAATTGTATTATGAAACCAACTACCTCAATTCACGATATCAATGAACACCCGACATGGGATCCTTAAATTGATAGTCAAAAGGGCTAGAAAAGATCAAGGAGGAACCCTAGAACTACAAACCATGGAGTCAAGATCTGGATTTATTGAAAATATAAGGCTCTACCCCACTCAATTAGGGAGAGAGAGGATATCAAAATAATTCAAAATCAAATTGATATCACACATAAAAGAAAAGAATTAGTGTATTAACTATAACTTTTATCTAAGAAAAAACAAGTTTTGAAGGGCTGAAACACATCTATAGAGTCTTCAAGGTCAAGGAGATCAAATTCGATTTTAGAGAGGTGATTTATGAAATAACATGTCACTTTTAGAGAAAATAAATACAATATAACCCTTCCCATTTTCACCAATATTATCATCATGGGCTAGCCGTTGGCTCCCACCAGCTAGCGGATGGCACTTGGAAGAATGCCCAAGCTTCTAGAAGTCCCACCACTAGGCCAGTGGGATTCCTAAAAGAGCCTGCATTTTCTAGCCTCCCATCGGCTGGATAGTGGCATTATTGTAGGAATACCCTACTTATAGCCTCCCACAAACTAGTCATCGGGTCTCACTAGCTAGATAGTGGGACATCTATATCACTTTTCACCTATAGATTAGTATCCACCTAAGGATAAACCCTAAAAAAACTTCCTATCCTCTCAAACCAAGATAAAAAACTCCCTCCCAACCCCTTTAAAGGCTCTAACAATATTCTACAATAATGAAACAATAGTTAAAATTACATATCAATGAAAAAAAATAAGGAATGTAAAATTAAATAGAGGAGTGTTCCAGAAAGATGGTGTTGGGATTCTACAGTTATCCCAAAAAAAATGCATTCTATCCCCAAAAATCATGTCAACAAGACTTCATATCCAAGAGGTGAGGTAACTACTCTTTCATCAATACCTCACACCACCACCTATCGTAATAATATAAACTATATTGCCACAACACCTGGAGCAATGGTGTGGACTTCCCACGCAGAGCCTTCATCTGAGAATAAATAAGCTGAAATGGTTGCTCAGTTACGGTCATATCAGGTTCCACATCGAGGTCCTCCTAACTCATAACATAAAATGGGTCTGAAAGATACATCTTGAGCTATGATGCATGAAACTCATAATGGATCAATTTCATCTATGGTGTAAAATCCAAATGGTATTCAACCATTGAAATATGCTCAACAACCTCACATGGTCTCACGTATCATGGTGTCATTATCCCTTTTTTTGAGATATCGATGACCCAATAGTGGAAAGAATCTAAAAAACACAAGTTAATCAACCAAGAACTCTACCAAACATCTACGATGATCTTAAAAATACTTATATTGGATTTTGGTTGTCACCATTATCTGAAACATTATATGGATCTTAGTTGTCATCTCTTGGATCCAATTAGGTCCCAAAAGGGAATCTTGTCCAATCTCTTACAAAAAAAAGTGAATATTTACATGGGAATCCATTAAATGCTTCAATGTTTTTCATATTACTGGATGAATGGTAATTGTTTTTATAGGAAAACTCAACCAGAACCAAGTAGAGATCCCTAACTCATCTAATGTTAAGGACACATGAACAAATACTTTCCTTTAAAATTTGTATATCTCGTTATATATGACCATATATCTAAGGATATTATTCCATTACAAACATTACATGGGATATAATTTCCTCCTAGAGGCATCTCAAAAAATTATATGTTAACTATGGTTCACTATCTTAAATAATGTCAAATGTAACTCTGTGTAATATGATAATCTCTTGCACATACATATTTCTCAGGTCCTATCCTTCGGTCATATCATGAATGGTAATAAAGTGTGTAGGTTTTTTGAACCAATCAATCTCCACCAAAATTTCATTTATTCTAGAGTATGTTGAAACTCATCCACAATGTCCATTGATATCTCATCCCACTTTCAAGTCGATATAGGAACTGGTTGAAGCGGGCCATAAGGCTTCAGATATTTGACCTTAGTATGATAATGTAATAAGAAAAGTAATAGTAGAATAAATATTTTTAATTTGTATTAATATTTATTAATTATAAATAATTAAAAAAGAAACTATGTCCAATATATTATATGATACATCTAGTTTTATGGTTAAAATCATTAATTTTTTAAAAGGGTAGTTTTTTCACCTTTTGATGGCACACTTATTTTATATATAGTTTTTGATACTTTTAGTTATTATATTTGAAAAAATAAACTTTTTATTTTAAAAATTAATATAAAAATTTACTTTAGTTTACTTTTAGGTATTTCTCTGAAAGGTTTTATATTTTGATGAATAATAAAAAATAATACATTTTACCTGAAAATAGGTTATTCTTCTAAATGATTTATACTATTAAATTATATTTTTAATTGGTTAAAAATTATATTAAAACCAAAATTTTATCATTTAATCTAATTAAGGTTAGTGGTATAAATTGCACTTTGAATTTTGATATAAAAAATTTCAAACTTTTGTGTAACACCCGAGAATTTTATGAGAAATATTTTGTTTTTAAATCATAAAAGGAATTTCTCACTACACACAACACTAGATTGGCTTGCTTTACACGCAACCGCGGCCTTCCTTGATAGCTTGTGTCGTACGCAATACCGAGTTTCGCTAAACAACAATATGCTATTAAAATATTATTAAAACTAGCCGTTATGAATAGTAATAACCGAATTTTGAAATTATATAAATTTTATTTTTCAAACTGGACTTCATTTTTGGATTCAGAATATCGAAATTATCCTAGGGTAAAATTTTTATATTTTTCTGAAAACATTCAATTTTTGATGAATAGTGAAACCACTAAGTGGTAGTTAAAAAAACCGAATTTTTCATAAAACCTAATTTTACCACTTCTGTGAGTAGAATTTTGAAAATCCAAGAGACATGGTTAATATCAAGTACTAAAATGTGGTTCAATGAGATGAAAATAATTTTTGGTGAATAGTAACTTTTTACTTTTTTACCACGATTAAAAGTAAATATGGTAATTAAGGGTAAAAGTGTTATTATTATTACCCTAACACATGTCCTAATTGTATTGTATAAGTTGAATTCGACCAAAAACAA
The DNA here is from genome assembly GCA_963277665.1 of Viscum album. Lineage (NCBI taxonomy): Eukaryota > Viridiplantae > Streptophyta > Magnoliopsida > Santalales > Viscaceae > Viscum > Viscum album. The sequence continues at coordinate 2,117,711,893 of OY728150.1, forward strand.
ACTTAGGAAGAAATTAAGACCATTTAGGCCCACTTGGATTAGATTATGACATTTATTATTAATTTATTTAAAAAAGAGTTAAAATAGTTAAAATCAAAGTTTAATAAGTAAATCATTTTTAATATAGGGTTATACATAAGATAAATTATATTCTAAATATTCATTAGAAAGATAATAATATTTCATACATAATTACATTTTATTTATAATTTTTATACATTAAATAAATTAATTTATTTATGACACAATGATGATGCAGTAATTACCACAATAGTGCAAAATTAGAATTATTGATATTATAAATATTCAAATAAATATAATTTGAGAGTTTTTATGAATTCCACTAATTTTCTAGGTTAATATGACATGTTATTATTGATTTATTTAACTTTTTTTGAACTAATAATTCTTTTATGATTTTCACAAAAATCAATTACTAAATAGTGTCAAAATTGACATAAAATAGTTTCTAAAACAAATATTATATTATTAATTGTTATGTTATTCCTAAAAATCTAAGGATTGTCCAAATGACTTAGATAAGGTTATATATATTAATAATAAAAAATTGGGGTTTTTTTGACTTGTTATAGTAAGTTTATTAACCTTATAGTGTAAGAACACAAGAAGACACGGTAAAAGTAAAATTATTTAACTTAATGTTAAATCTAAATGATAAGGTTAAAATCGGAACCTAAACTTGTCTAAATTCTATTGGATGATAGTATTTCGACCCATCCCCACCTTATCTTCGAAATAAATCAATTTGGATCTATTTAAAACCGAATTTGGATTTATAATAAAATAATATTTTTAATTTTTCTAAAGGAGCCCCTCTCCTCCCTTATAAAAGGGCACCTCCTCCCCCTCTTCCTCACACCACATTGATCCTTCTTGCTCGGCCAAACCCTGCCAATTTCTTATCTCCACTTCCCTACAGACATCCTAGATGTCCTGTACTTCTTCAAAGACCAATTTTAGTGCCCTAAAAGGAGGTCTCAAAGAATCGCTTCAAAGAAGAGGTAATGTCCGTTACCGATTCTTTCATCTTTATTTATTCTTCCACTTCTTCTTCTTTAGTTGTTTCATAATGAAGTAATAACTTAAGTATCACTCATATACTGATATGTTATTATAAGTATGAAACAACCCTATTTCTCCATCTATCCATCCTACGGAAAACGAAATCACCGCGCGTGCGTACGTACAGAATACCGTCTCCACACCGTGGTGTAATCTATTTTCCACCACCACCTTACTTGGATGGGTATAATGGTGTAAATAATTACTATATATGATTATTATAAAGTGATATTGATTCTGAAATAGTATACATACACTCCAATACAATTCCATGATCATGGGAACGATATCATCGCTCGTGCGTACGTACGGAATATCGTCTCCACGATGTGATGCGATTCGTTCTACATGATCTTCATTGCATAATGATTATATAAATGAATTGAATGAATAAATATGATATATAGTACATTAATACCATTCTGGAAATGATTTATCTATAACCTAAAGAGAATAATAAGAATTTATTCGACAAAACATGCATAAGAACAAAAAGTTATAAACACCCGAATAACAAGTAGCAATGAAATATTACTTCTAACAAGATAATAATATGACCATATATGATATAATGACAATAATTATGATTCTGGAATAAGTCAATAACATTATTTAAATTATTATACAGAAGGTTCGGATACTTTCGAATCAAATCGGACCTAAGGTAAGGGAAAATCTCACAAATCTCAATTTTTATCCGAGATTGTTTATACTTCAGAATTTACTGGGTCTATTTTATCATCCACATCCATGTTTCCTCAATATGTAATATTGTTTCCATCCACCTACAATTTATTAAATCCAATTTTACCCTTCGGTGAGTTTTTAGTAAGAGATATGAAAGGAATCGTTTGTCGTTTTTCGTACGAGGTACTTTTTGACTTTTCCGACAAAAGTACGGGAAGAAGATTTTTTTAACTTATACGGCATGAATGGATTTTTAAAACATTATTTCCAAGAATCTTCCTTTAAAATTTTCCATGTTTATTTTTAATCAACTTTTTTTAGTTTAAAATTTTATGAAATTTTAAGAAAGGAAAATGTTTTTGAAGTAGAAAGGATATTTTCCTCAAGAATGGAGTTCAAGTGTTTTATCAAAATTATTTTACATATAAGATAGTATAGGGTTCTGTTTATATCTGTATTATTACATTGATTTGATTATGTTGTGATGGAATTATTTTTATGAATTCCTTTATCTTATATGAATTGTTTTATGATGTCATGTTGTTTAAGAATCCCATTTTTATTACATGGGTTATGCAATGATGTATGATTTATGATTTTGTGGAACACATTAGAATGGTATAATTATGAGATGGGTGGGACCTATATCTCCCTCCAATTCATTGGGTAAAGATTTTATATCACATGAGATAGACAGGGCTGGAATGGTAGGTTAAACCGGTTTAGTGAAACAGGACTGAAACGAGGAGTGAACTCGGTTCAGAAATGGAATTTATCCACTAAGATAGTCTTGGCCATGAGTCTTGACTAATAAGAAATGATTCTCTATGGTTATGTGTGTATGACACAAAGCTTCATGCTTTATGTTATGATTATTGAGATTACATTTCACTGCCATGATTTATCCCATGTTATGAAATTATGATTTCTTTTCCAGGATATGATTTCCAAAATGTTATGTTCTTATGAATATGATGTGATTGATTTTTGTTTTGTTTACACTTAATAAGAATTTGAGCTCAACCTTTTGTATGTTTTCTTTCCCCTAGGTCAGGATGAAGGTTATTAAGTATGATATGCCAAAAGGTACTATAGATATGATGAAATAAATGGGAGACAATGTAGACGCTTTATGAACCAGTTGTTTATGTTTCCCAGTTTCTAAAGACACTATACCTATACGGTCCTTTAAATGATTTTGTTATATGTTGTAATAAGTATGCTTCAATTTTGAAGTATTATCAATTTATGTAAATTATGGGTCGTTATAGTTGGTATCAGAGGAAAGGTGTAGTCAACCTTTGAAAACTAGGATGTGAAAGCCTTAGTAAGAACCCTAAGGATAATTTTAAGCATAGAACACAATCTTAGTGTTTTAAAAATGGCTGTGAATAACCTAGGATAAGACCTTAAGTGTGAAATTTTATTCTTGATTATGTGGTTTTTCTATTATAATTAGTGTTTCTCACACTATTCTTCTTGGTTTTAGTCAATGGCTGGAACCTGAAGGAACCGTGTTAATGCGGAATGCGATGGGCAATGCAATGATTGTCCCCCTGAGCAACCAAACGTTATGGGATCTAGAATTAAAATTCATGAAGCCATGCTCACACAACTTTCTCAAGCTATGAATCATACAGGACTTCGAAACGAGCAAAGGAAGGAGCAACATTCTGTTGAATCCTTCATGAGGTAGCGTCCACCTTCATTCAGCCGGTCTACCGATCCATTAGTTTCTGAACAATGGAACAGTACTACTAAACAGATATTTTCAGTTCTTCAATGTTCTGAACATGATAAAGTCATCTTAGCAGTGTATCGTTTGGAAGGTGATGCTGATCAATGGTGGAATCTTATCAAGAATATGAGGCAAAGAGATGAAATTGAGTCCATGGAATGGGATGAGTTCAAGAACTTATTTTTCAATAAGTACTTCCCTCGTATTCTCCGAAAAAATATGGAGAAGGAGTTTCTTGAAATAAAGCAAAAGGATGATGAATCTGTTGGTACCTATGAAGGAAATTTTACAAAACTTGCAAGGTACACTTTTGGTATTATTATCCAACCTGAGAGTAAGATCGATCGATTCTTTAGTGGATTAAAAACAAGTCTTCAAAGGGTGTTAGCAATAAGGGACTTCAATAGCTATGAGGAAATCGTTCGATGTTCTCTCAAAGTCGAGATGGAGATTGGAGTAACCCATCAGTCATATGGGTTTGATAAGAAGGGGAAAATGGAATTTAGAGGAAAATCTAAAGAGCACACTCAAAAGAAGATGAGCTTTCCCTTATGCTCAAATTGTGGAATGAAACATGGAGAGAGTTGCCTTAAAGGGACAAGTAAATATTTCAAATTTGGAAAGGAAGGTCATCGGGCATTTGAAAGCCGCAATGATGGGAAGATGATGTCTAATGATGCAAACAAATGAAGGGATACACAGAATGAACCTACTACACTTCAATGTTTCAAGTGCAAGGAGATGGGGAATTATGCCAATAAATGCCCAAATCCAAGGGTTGATGATGATGGTCGATGTCAACAATATCTTAAGGCTAAATACAAAGGAATGTCACATGAAATTTCTATCAGTGATGTGGAGTATGATAACGATGTGGTGAAAGGTACACTTACCATCCACTCTAAAGTAGAAAATGTTTTATTTGATTTTGGATCCACCCACTCCTTTATTTCTGAAGAATTTTCTATGGATATCACCATATTACCTCAACAATTAGATGTTGAGTTAGCTATGACAACACCTAATGGAACAACAGTCGCATCAAAAGTTTATAATTCTTCTCCGATTGAAGTTTGTGGGAAAATGCTTCTTGCAAATCTTGTGATCCTTCCTATAGTGGAATTTGATGTGATTCTTGGCATGGATTGGCTGTATTTATATGGAGCTCATATCAATTTCCAAAGAAGGGAAGTCACATTTCATATTCCAGATCAATCTATGATCGTCTATCGATTCTAGGATGAACATAACCTTCCAGTGGAAATTTCTTCCATATTATGGGTCTTGATTCCACTAAAAGAAGGTTATTTATCTCAAATGGTTGGTGAAAAACTCATGATTAATAATATGCCCATTGTACGGGAGTTTGATGATGTCTTTCCAGAGGAATTTCCTAGTCTTCCACCAAATCGTGAAGTTGAGTTTTCAATAGAACTCGAACTGGGTGCTTTGCTTATTTCAAAGACACCTTATAGAATAGCCCCAATTGAGTTGCAGGAATTGAAGAAGAAACTCCAAGAGAATCCTGATAAGGGATTAATATGCCCTAGTGTGTAACCTTGGGGATCACATGTTCTATTTGTTAATAAGAAAGTTGGATCAATGAGACTCTGCATTGATTATCAAGAACCTAACAAGATCACTATCAAGAAAAAATATCCTCTCCCATGCATTGATGACTTATTTGACCAACTACGCTGAGCTCAATACTTTTCCATGATTGATCTTCGTTCAGGGTGTCACCAATTAAGGGTCAAAAGGGAGGATATACCAAATATGGCTTTCTGTACAAGGTATGGAAACTATGAATTTATAGTGATGCCATTTGGTCTTACTAATGCCACTGCTATCATCATGGATCTGATGAATAGAGTCTTTAGAGACTATCTTGATCAGTTTGTGGTAGTCTTTATAGAAGATATTCTTGTATATTCAAAGAGAAAGGAAGAACATGAAGATAACTTGAGAATTATATTGAAGACCCTGAGAATGGGGAATCTTTATGCCAAATTTACCAAGTGTGAATTTTGGATTCAAAGAGTTTCATTTTTGGGTCACATAATCTCAAAAGAGGGGATATCTGTGGATCCAGCAAAAACAAAGGTTATCGAAAGATGGTCTAGACCAACAACAGTAACTGAGATCCGAAGTTTTCTTGGTTTGGCTGGATATTATCAACGTTTTGTGAAATATTTATCACGATTATCTAATCCACTCACCATGTTGACTCGAAAAGGAGTTAAGTTTGTATAGACGGAGGAATGTGAAGAGAATTTCAAGTAGTTGAAAAGAAGGTTATCTAGTGAACCTGTTCTCACATTGCCTTGTAGTGGAGAAAGGTTTGTGATATACAGTGATGCATCCAAGAAGGGATTGGGATGTGTTCTCATGCAAAATGATATGGTGATATCTTATGCCTCATGACAGTTGAAAATCCATGAGAAAATTTACCCAACTCGTGATTTGGAGTTAGCTGCGGTAATCTTTGCATTAATGATTTGGAGGCATTACCTTTATGGTGAAAGGTGTGATATTTATACTGATTATAAAAGTTTAAAGTATATTTTCACACAAAAGGAGCTGAATATGCGCCAAAGAAGATGGTTGGAGCTGATTAAGGATTATGACTGCTCAATCCATTACCACCATAGGAAAGCAAACAAGGTGGCTGATGCATTAAGTCGACAAGACCATGCCAGTTTATCCATGATGAGGATCAAAAAAGATCCAATATTTATGGATTTACAAAGGATGGATCTTGAAATTATAATGGAAAGGGAAAAATCGTATCTTTCTCAAATGAATGTTCAACCATCTATACATGTGAAGATTAAAGAGGCACAGAAATAAGATGTCGAGTTACAAAAGAAGGTGAGAAATGTTCCTGAATTCAACCTTGATTGTGATGGGATAATAAAGTTCAGGAATCGGGTTTGTGTTCCTCCCATCCATGAATTAATGAAGGAGCTGGTGGATGACACTCATAGTTCTTCATTATCTATTCATCCTGGAAGCACAAAGATGTATTGGGACCTGAAAGAGTACTTCTGGTGGGATGGCATGAAAAGAGATGTTGCTGAATATGTCTCCCGATGCTTGGTTTGTCAGCAAGTTAAAGCTAAGAGACAGAAGTCTAAGGGGATGTTACAAACATTACCCATACCTGAATGGAAATGGGAAAACATCACTATGGACTTTGTCACAGGACTTCCTAAAACATCCAAAGGAAATAATGCTACCTGGGTCATAGTAGATCGTCTTAAAAAGTCTGCACACTTCATCGCTATTAGAGAGGATTTCTCTCTAGATCAGCTTGCTAGTATATATGTAAAGGAAGTGGTAAGATTACATGGAGTACCAATTTCTATTATATCTGATCGGGATCCGAGGTTTACCTCAAAGGTTTGGAGTAGTCTTCAGCATACTCTAGATACAGAGTTGAGTTTCAGCACTGGTTATCATCCTCAGACAGACGGTCAGTCTGAGAGAACAATTAAAACTCTAGATGATATGTTGAGAGCTTTCTCTATGGATTTCAAAGGTGGTTGGAATCAACACCTACCTTTGGTGGAATTTTCTTATAATAATAGCTTTCACTCCAGTATTCAGATGGATCCTTATGAAGCTCTCTATGGAAAGAAATGCAGGACTCCAACTAGCTGGGATGAAGTTGGGGAAAGAAAGATTTTAGGACATGATATTGTTGATGAGATGGCAGAAAAGGTACGATATATTCAACAACACATAAGAGCATCTCAGAGTCGATAGAAAATTTATGCCGACAACCGAAGAAAAGACCTAGAGTTTGAAGTGGGTGATAAAGTATTCTTACGAATATCTCCCTGGAAGAGGGTCATGAGATTTGGAAAGAAGGGGAAGTCTAGCCCTAGATATATCGGTCCTTTCGAAATACTGGATCGTGTTGGAAAGGTAGCTTACCGATTGGTGCTTCCACCAAATCTCTCTCAAGTTCACGATGTGTTCCATGTATCTCTCCTGAGAAAGTACATACCTGATCCTTCACAAGTACTCAGCTCAGAAGTTGTACCGCTGGAGCAAGATCTTTCTTATGAAGAACAACCGATAGAGATTCTGGATCGTAGCGAAAAATTCATACGAAACAAGACCACTCGCTTGGTGAAAGTTTTATGGGGGAACCACCAATTAGAAGAAGCTACGTGGGAGCTTGAGGATATGAGGAGGGAGAGGTATCCTCATCTGTTTGTTACAAAGTGACAAATTTTGAGGGCGAAATTCATTTTAAGGGGGGTAGAATGTAACACCCGAGACTTTTTTGAGAAATATTTTTTTTAAATCATCAAAGTAATCTCTCACTACACACAACACTAGATTGGATTGCTTTACACGCAACTATGGGCTTCTTTGATAGCTTGTGTCGTACACAATACCGAGTTTCACTAAACAACGATATGCTATTAAAATATTATTAAAACTAGCCGTTATGAATAGTAATAACAAAATTTTGAAATTTTATAAATATTATTTTTCAAAATGGACTTCATTTTTAGATTCGGAATATCGAAATTATCTTAGGGTGAAATTTTGATATTTTTCTAGAAACTTTCAATTTTTGATGAATAGTGAAACCACTAAGTGGTAGTTAAAAAAACTAAATTTTTCATAAAACATAATTTTACCACTTCTTTGAATAGAATTTCAAAAATTCGAGAGACACGGTTAATATCAAGGACTAAAATGTGGTTCAATGAGATGAAAATTATTTTTGGTGAATAGTAACTTTTTACTTTTTTACCACGGTTAAAAGTAAATAGGGTAATTAAGGGTAAAAGTGTTATTATTATTACCCTAACACATGTCCTAATTATATTGGATAAGTTTAATTCGACCAAAAACATCCTTAGGAATAAAATATGACTATTTAGGCCCATTTGGATTAGATTAGGACATATATTACTAATTTATTTAAAGAAGGGTTAAAATAGTTAAAATCAAAGTTTAATAAGTAAATCATTTTTAATATAGGGTTATACATAAGATAAATTAGATTTTAAATATTCATTAGAAATCTAATAATATTTCGTACATAATGAAATTTTATTTATAATTTTTAAACATTAATTAATTTAATTTATTTATGACAAAATGATGATGCAGTAATTATCATAATAGTAAAAAATTAGAATTCTTGATATTATAAATACCCAAATAAATATAATTTGAGACTTTTTATGAATTCCACTAATTTTCTAGGTTAATATAATATGTTATTATTGATTTAATTAACTTTTTTCGAACTAATAATTCTTTTATGATTTTCACAAAAATAAATTACCAAATAGTGTCAAAATTGACATAAAATAGTTTTTAAAACAAATATTATATTATTAATTGTTATTTTATTCCTAAATATCTAAGGTTCGGCCAAATGACTTAGATAAGGTTATATATATTAATAATAAACTACTTGGGGTTCGTTTGACTTGTTATAGTAAGTTTATTAACCTTATAGTGTAAGAACACAAGAAGACACGGTAAAAGTAAAATTATTTAACTTAATGTTAAATCTAAATGATTAGGTTAAAATAGGAACCTAAACTTGTCTAAATTCAATTTTATGAGATTATTTCGACCCATACCCACCTTAGCTTCGAAATAAATCTATTTTGAGCTATTTAAAATAGAATTTGGCTTTAGAATAAAATAATATTTTTAGTTTTTTGAAAGAAGCCCCTCTCCTCCCTTATAAAAGGGCACCTCCTCCCCCTCTTCCTCACACCACTTTGAGCCTTCAAGCTCCGCCAACCCCTACCAATTTCTTCTCTCCACTTCCCTAGATACATCCTAGAGGTCCTGGCCCTCTTCAAAGACCAATTTTAGTGCCCTAAAAGGAGGTCTCAAAGAAGGGCTTCAAGGAAGAGGTAATGTCCGTTACCGACTCTTTCATCTTTATTTCTTCTTCCACTTCTTCTTCTTTAGTTGTTTCATTATAAATTAATAACATAAGTATAACTCATATACTGATATGTTATTATAAGTATGAAACAACCCTATTTCGCCATCTATCCATCCTACGGAAAACGAAATCATCGCGCGTGCGTACGTACGGAATACCGTCTCCACGCCGTGGTGTAATCTATTTTCCACCACCACCTTACTTGGATGGGTATAATGGTGTAAATAATTACTATATATGATTATTATAAAGTGATATTTATTCTGAAATATTATACATACACTCCAATACAATTCCACGATCATGGGAACGATATCATCGCTCGTGCGTACGTACGGAATACCGTCTCCATGATGTGATGCGATTCGTTCTATATGATCTTCATTGCATAATGATTATATAAATGAATTTAATGAATAAATATGATATATAGTAAATTAATACCATTCTGGAAATGATGTATCTATAACCTAAAGAGAATAATAATAATTTATTTAACAAAACACGCATAAGAACAAAAAGTTATAAACACCCGAATAACAAGTAGCAATGAAATATTACTACTAAAAAGCTAATAATATGACCATATATGATATCATAACAATAATTATGAATCTTTAATAAGTCAATAACATTATTTTAATAATTATACAGGAGGTTCGGACACTTTCGAAGCAAATCGGAACTAAGGTAAGGGAAAATCTCACAAATCTCAATTTTTATCCGAGATTGTTTATATTTCAGAATTTACTGGGGTCTATTTTAGCATCCACATCCATGTTTCCTCAACATGTAATATTGTTTCCATCCACCTACAATTTTTTAAATCCAATTTTACCCTTTGGTGAGTTTTTAGTAAAAGATATAAAAGGAATCTTTTGTCATTTTCCGTAAGAGGAACTTTTTGAATTTTTCGAAAAAAGTACAGGAAGAATTTTTTTTTAACTTATACGACATGAATTGATTTTTAAAACATTATTTCCAAGAAGCATCCTTTACAAGTTTCCATTTTTATTTTTAATCAACTTCTTTTAGTTTAAAATTGTATGACATGTTAATAAAGGAAAATATTTTTTAATTAGAAAGTATATTTTCCTCAAGAATGGAGTTAAAGTGTTTTATCCAAATTATTTTCCATCTAAGATAGTATAGGGTTATGTTTATATCCCTATTATTACATTGATTTGATTATGTTGTGATGGAATTATTTTTATGAATTCTTTTATCTTATATGAATTGTTTTATGACGACATGTTCTTTAAGAATACCATTTTTATTACATGGGTTATGCAATGATGTATGATTTATGATTTTGTGGCACACATAAGAATGGTATCATTATGAGATGGGTGGGACCTATATCTACCTCCAATTAATTGGGTAAAGATTTTATATCTCATGAGATAGACATGGCTGGAACGGTAGGTTAAACCGGTTCAGTGAAACAGGACTGAAACGAGGAGTGAACTCTGTTCAAAAATGGACTATGTCCACTAAGATAGTCTTGGCCATGAGTCTTGACTAATAAGAAATTATTCTCTATGATTGAGTGTGTATGCCACAAAGATTCATGTTTTATGTTATGATTGTTGTGATTACATTTCACCGCCATGATTTATCCCATGTTATGAAATTATGATTTCTTTTACAGGATAAGATTTCCAAAATTTTATGTTCTTATGAATATGATGTGATTGATTTTTTTTTTGTTTACCATTAATGAGCATTTGAGCTCACCCTTTTGTATGTTTTCTTTCCCCTAGGTGAGGAAAAAGGTTATTAAGTAGGAAATGCCAAAAGGGACTATAGATATGATGAAAAAAATGGGAGGCAGTGTAGACGCTTTATGAACCAGTTGTTTATGTTTCCCAGTTTCTAAAGACACTATACCTATACGGTCCTTTCCATGGTTTTGTTATATTTTGTAATAAGTATGATTCAATTTTGAAGTATTAACAATGTATGTAAAGTATGGGTCGTTATATTTTGAATGTTTTCACTTTAAAACCGCACAATCTCATTCTGTCAACGGGATTAATTTTAAATTAATTTTAGAAATTTGGGTGTTTTTTCTTTTTAAAAATGGATTTCATATTTGGAATGATAACTTCGAAATTATTAAAATGTTACCCTATTATTTTTTGGTTTAATTAATAGTAACTTTAGTATTTTTTTTATTAATATGATTTAAGTTAAATCAGTTAATGAAGTGTAAAAATAATATTATAAATATAGTAAAATATCAAAAAAACATGTCCTAATGTTATTTTATGATTGTTTTTATATTAATATACTCCATATTCTGAAATTATAACCTTTTAAATCCCATTGGATTGGAGTATGACATTTATAATATTATTTTCAAAGAAAAGTCAATTTTTCGACACATTTGTTTTTCACAGGTAATTTATTTTTAATATAGAGTTATATAAAAGATATGCTGAACTATATATATAATTGTAAAATATAAAATGGTAATATTTATTATTATAATTAATTTTTATTTTTTAGGGAATAAATAATTAAATTAAAGGCTTACACAATGTTGATGATGTAATTGTTTAATTAACATAAATATCAAATAAATGATGTTATAAATACTAAAATAAATAGTATTTGAGATGACTATTGTCATCCAGAATAATTTTAATTACACCAAAATTTAATTTATCTTTTAGAATTTTTTATCGAATTTATCTTTTTTTATGAAATTTTAACGAAGTATTGTAATGAATATTGAAAATATTGACTTCAATGATATTTTGAAATAAATAATATGTTATTAATTGAAATAAAATTTTTAAAAACCTAAATTTAGACAAAATGATAGGTATAAGTCTTAAAAATTCATAAATGACTCATTTATTATTATTTTAATATTTTATATTAATTATACTAACCATCAAATTTTATATTACAAGATATCACAGTAAGACTCAAAAGGATTAAATAAGGGTTAAAACAAAAAGGCAAGGATTATAAAACCTATTTATTTCATAACATATATGACCAAATACCTTCCTAAAATCACTATATACATTCTATAGTCCTTATTTTAGGCATAACACTTTTTTAGAGGTTTAATGTCGTTAATCAATGTAGATCATCCGAAGAAGTGGTATCATTTTTATTGAGTGTTTCTATTTTATTTCTTCTTACAATCATATAAAATATTATTCCCCCAAGTTGAAATAATAAATCAAGTTTTCTAAATAGAATTAGATGTTGTTATCTTAAAATTTTTACCTAAATCAACCTCCATTTCCATCAAATGGGAAAGGAATTAATCATTCATGTGTATAGTGAACTACCACCTTACGAACCGATATAATTAATTTTCCATCAATGTATCTCAAGACTGGTTATAATGTTTGAATTAATATTTATATATGATATTAATTAAATTTTTTCATTATGGATGAATAAAATATCATTTATGTTCTGACCATTTCTTCTATATAAAAATAATAATGTTGTTCGTGCGTATGTGTGAAGTATCACCTCCACGAAACGATGCGATTAGTTTTTCATCAGCATAATGCATGGATGTTATATATAAGTATTTTTAAATAATGAATATTATGTTTTTGATATTATGATAATTTTTGGAAGATATAATAATAACTACCTTTTATTCATAGTAATCATTGACAAATGGAAATGTTACTCATGCGTTCGTACAACCTACCATCTGCATGATTATAATGTTGATCAATTTAAAAATCCATAAATAAATGGTTTGATTTAACAGTATAATTTATATACAAAAATTATTAGTTCATTAATATTATTCTGTAGATTATGGAGTTATAACCACTTTGACTATTGACATCATACCAAATTCATTTTGGACTAATCTATCGAATATCATCAAAACGTCTGAAATGCACATATATAATTAAGTAATTACTATGACACGACAATAAGTGATATAAAAGGAATAATAAAAATTTAAATGTTCGCAAGAAATTATATAATTAAACTATTTTTATAGTTCAATAATATAAATATTGTACATGATGAGTTGAACCCATTATAAAGGGATTTGTTTTCAAAACCATCATTTAATGTTCTTTTTGTCACCTATATTTAAAAAAGACAAGGGGAACATTTTTTTTATCATATATAGAATCAATGTTTTCTCCAAATTTCATGATTATTTAATAATTTAACGTTTTCATTATACATTTTCATAGTAATTTTTTTTGAAAACTATTTCATTATTATTTGCAATAAATTTATATTTTTAAAGTGATTTTTTATAAGGAAAAGGTATTTTGATATCTGTATGTGTTTTGATCATAGATTTAAAATAGTTTTCTAGGGTTTTATTCAAGATATGTTCCTTAAGAATTGTTTATAATGGGTTTATACAATTATATTTTATGATATGATTGGATTATCGTCATTGTAGCTCATGATATGATGAGTTGATCCCCATTATATCTTAAGATGTGATGGGTGAGCCCAATTATAGCTCTCCAATGCATTGGGTAATCTAGATATGAAAGTAGACCGTACATTTATTTCATTTGTAATGGTAAATTTAGGAGTTATATATTATTTATTTCCTAAGTAACATTCATTATTTTTCTCTGCATGCTAATTGGTTTTTAATAAAAGTGTCTTAATGGTTTTCATTTTTTTACTGGACTAATGATTTATTTATTCTGTACCTTACTAATATTTTTCTGCTCGTATCATGTTTTATCATTTAAAATGGGTATTTGGATGGGTAAAAGAAATTTGAAATTCAAGTTGTATGTTATGAAGATTTATCATGAAAAAAAATCCATGTTTTATTTTAAAAATGTACTGTTTTGGATGAAATTGACACTATTTTAGTAGTATCCGCTTTATATAAATTTAGGATGTTATGTATGAAATATATCATAATTCTCTAAAACTCTAAACCTAAAAATATCCTCAATATGATATAAATTAAATTTTTTACTAAATCTCAATATTTTGTAATCTTTAAGTCCAAGACATCATATTTGGTATCAATAGTCTGTTTAGATTACTTTAGTGGTTAAGATATTGTTAAAAGAAAATTCATAAATGATTTTTAATTTATGGTTATGTTTAAATGAAATAGTATTTGAAAATTATCACGATGCTTTATATAATATATCCCTAATAAGAATCATCCTTCCAAATCAGCAACCTGAGATGGTTGAAATCAGAACTAATTTTTTTTGCTATGATGGACCCATTAGAATATGATGTAAATAGTGTTGTAATAAATGAATGATATAAACAAGAATAAATATAGGAGAATATTTTTTCATTGGAACATTTTATGAAGCAACATGCTCTAACTTTCAGTGGAACCTTATATCCAGTGGTAACCAAAGGATTGATCAATGCCCATGAAAAGATATTTTAATTCATGGGATGTTCTAACACAAAATGGTAAACCTATCCATTTATCATTTTAATGGTGAATTTGATCAATGGAAGTCTTTAGTTAAGAATAACAAATATATATATGTTTTTTACACATTGGAATGAGATGATTTTAAGAGTCTTTTTCTGGTAAAATAGTTTCATAAAAATAATAAAAATAGAATGGAGAAAATATTATTGGAACTAAGGTAGAAAGAATTTTATTTTATGTATGTGTATGAATCAAATTTTATGAGGCTTTCCATGTACATACAATAATTTATTTAGGACATTGATAGTAAAATTAATATATTTTACTCTATTTTAAAACAATTTTTATAAAGCAATTTGGATTAATGAGAGTTTAAAAGCTATGAGAAACTCATTTCCTAGGCTAATAAAAGATAATATAGAGTTTTATGAAACATATGTGCCCTGTGATGACAAGAATAAAAAGCAGTTAGGTTGGTAGGAATTGGGGAGGTATTGTTCAAGGAAATCTGGAGTTAAGAAAATCAAAATCCCTTCTTGTGAAAAGTGTGGTAAAAATCATCTAGGATAATGTATTATAAATTATGGTAAGTGCTACTGATATTGAAAATTTGGACATATTTGTCATGATTGTAAGGAAAATGATAAGAAAAATATGATAATCTGATGGTATGATTTTTTAAAATTAAGGAGTTGAGTTATTTTATTAATGCATATCCAAATATAGTCACCCATGGGGGGAAATCAACAAGATTTAAAATATAAGGGTGTGTAAAAATCCATTGAATATTATTCAGTAAATGTTTATCCATAAAATTATTTGGTATTAAGTATATTTATTTTTATAAATTCTTTTCCAATGTGTTGTTTTATTTGGGTTCTACAAATTCCATCATTTCTGAGAACTTTTCTTGTAAATTGGAAAATCCACTTCATGAAATGAATCCAAAACTCATGGTAGAAACACTTTTGGGAAATATTAAGGAAAAAATAAGTTAAAATTATATTCCTATCATTGTCTCTAGAAATAATTTACCTGAAAACCATGTTTTTACCTATAGTATATTTTTGATGTTATTTTAGGTATGGATTATCTTTTTGTTTACCATAATAAGATATATTGTAGATCTATAGAAGTTTCTTTTCAAAAATAGATTCATTTTGTGTACAAGAATGAACCAATACCATTATTAACATATCAGGAAACTCATAAAATAATATAATATGGAAATGAATGTTATCTTACACATTTTGTTGAAAAAAGGAACTATTCAGATTAATGATGTGACAATGGTAAATGAGTATCTCGATGTTTCTCATATCAGTTTCCTAGTATTGTACTTTATTGGATAGTTGAATTTTAAATTTAGTTAGTTCCTAATTCTAAGAAAATATTTATACACACTTATTAAATGTCTAAAATGGAACTTTTAGTGTTAAAGAAGAAATTGAAAGAGTTATTAGATAATGGTTTAATCTGACCCAACACTTCACCATGGGGTGTTTCTTTTTTTATTAAAAAAATAAATATTTATTGATGAGAATATTAATTTATTATAAATACTTTCATAAAATCACTATTTGTAACAAGAATACATTGCCTCATATAAATGATAAGTTTGATCATCACTGGGAGAAAGATATTTTTTGAAGGTTTACTTGGGGTCGCGGTACCATTAGTTGAAGTAATGGAAGAAAACATTACAAATACTATATTTAATACTATATATGAGAATTATGAATTTTTATTAATGTAATTTGGGTTAACTAAGACACATTTTTTATTCAAGAATCTTATTAATAGAATATTTCATGAGTTCGTAGATAAGTTTGTGGTTGTGATTATTACTGAAATTTGGATATATTCTAAAAGTGAAGAGGGACATGAAATACATCTAATGGTCGGTTTAAACACCTTAATAGAAAGTAAAATGTATGGGAAATTCGTCGAGTGTAAATTTTGGTTGTAAAAATTTTATTACCCTGGTCACATTTATGATTTCATAACTATTGATCCAACTAAAATGAATTTTGTTGAAGAATGACCAATACCCACAATATAACTATGATTCATAGTATTCTTGGTTTAGAAGTCTATTACTAGAGTTTTGTTGAATGTTTTTCATAGTTATCTACACAAATGACTAAGTAATCTTAAAAAAGGTTTTTAGTTCACCTGGAAAGAAGAATAAGATGATTGTTTTTTAGAATTGAAAAAAAGATTAGTGAAATTTTCAGTTCTGTCCTAGCCTTCCAGAAGTGGAGAATAGGTCATCTATAGAGAATATTCATTTTAAGGACATGGTTTTTTTCTAATATAGAATGATATTGTAATTTATTAGGCCTTAGGCAGTTGAAACCTCATGAGTTCAATTACCCTACACATGATCTATAATTAACTACTATTTTTTTCATTTAAAATATAGAGGCATCATTTAAATGGATTAAAATGTGAAATATATACAGATCCTACAAGTTTGAAGTATATATTCACTCACAAAGTATTTAACTTGATATATAAAAGATGAATGGAACTAATCAAGGATTATGATTTCATGATTCATTTCCATTCAAGAAAATAAAACAAAGTGGTTGATGCATTGAATCAAATAAATAATTTTACATTAACAATTATATGTTTGGAAAGAGAACTTTTAGTAAATTATTTGATTAATTTTTTCATTTAATTTTTTGGTGTAGGAAATTCCTCTATTTTTCATTTTTTATGAAATCATCTCTATCAGTCGAAATATTTAAAAATTAGAAGGAAGACTGTTAGCTGTAAAAAAAAGTTTGAATCAGTTCAAATGGGAATGTAGTCTTAATTTAACATTGATAATGATTGTCTTTTGAGATTTGGAAATAAATTATTTTTTCCTTATGATTCATAATAGAAGAAATAATTCTTATATGCAGATCATCGTTCTCTATTTTTATTTTATCCTAGGAGTTCTAAAATGTGTAGAGACCATATAGAAAATTACTACTGGGATGGAATGAAAAGATATATTTCCAAATTTTTTTATGAATTGTTTGAATTTTCAATTATTTAAAGTAGAATGACCGTTGATATAGGGGGGTGATTCATCATTTTCTAGTTACATGGTGGAAATGTGAAAATAAATCCCTGGAATTGATAGTGGTATTACCAAATAATTTTCAAGGTGATAATGCGATCTAGGTTATCATTCATCAACTAACTAAATCTTCACATTTTATTCCTATTCAATACACTCAATATCTAGATCATCTTTCTCAGTTGTATATTAAAGAGATACTCAGGTTATATGTTGTTACCATATCCATTTTATTTAATCATGATCCAAGGGTCACTTATAAGTTTTGGGAAGGCCTTTAGAAGTCATTAGGGAATTTAATTAAATTTTTGGACATCTTATAATACTAAATCAGATTGATGGTCAAAACAAACAATTCAGACCTTGGAGGATATTATATTTTCTTTTTCGATTGATTACTTGGTGTGTTAGGATCAAAATATTTCACTTGATGAGTTTTATTATAATAACATTTTTCTATCCTGTATATAGATGACACCTTTTGAGGAATTATATGGAAATAAATATGGAATACCAGTATTTTGGGATGAAGTTGGTGAAAGGATATTGATAAGAACCGATTTGGTAGAGGAAATGAAAGAGAAATATTACTTGATTCATCAACACTTGAGTATTTCTCAGAGTAGGTAGAAAAGTCAACAGATAATTAGAGGAATGGACTTTCTTTTTATGTAGGAAATCATGTCTTTCTCATCGTTTATCTAGGGAAAATTGTGATTCATTTTAGTAACAAAGGGAAGATGAGTCCATTATTCATGGAACCCTTGGAAATCCTAGAAAAAGATGGACCATTTTACTATCAAGTAAATTTTCCATTTATTTTATCTCAGGTACCCAATTGTAATCATGTTTAAATGTTAACAGAGTATATTCTAGATCCCTCTCATGTTTTGAGCCTAGAAGTAGTTCAGTTAGAAGAGAATATTTTTTTAGATGAACAACTAATTCAGGTTCATGACCACTAAGAGAAAGTGTTGTAGAATATGTTGATATATTCGGTTAATGTTCAATGAAGAAAACATATAGTTTAAGAGGCCACATTAGAATCTAAAAATGCTATGTGAGAAAAATATCCTAACTTTTTTAATAAGGGGATAAATATTTTGAGGATGCAATATCCAAAAGGGGGAAGAATGGTACACCCCAGGTAATGATAAAATAATTATTTTAATTTTTATTAATATTTTTTATTTATATATTAATTAAAATAGACACTATTTTCAATACTCTATACGATAAATCTAGTTTTATGGTTAAAAACATTAATTTTCTAAAAAGGTAGTTTTGATACCTTTTGATGGAACAATTGTTTTAAATACAATTTTTTATAGCTTTAAAATTTATATCTGAAAAAAAAACTTTTCTATGAAATATTATTATAAATATTTAATTTGGTATAATTTTTTTTTATTTTTCTATAATGTTAAATATTTTCTTAATAGTAAAAAATATATGGATTTTAATCAAAAATATCTTCTTTATCTAAATAATTTATAGTGGTAAATAATATTTTTTATTTTTTTAATGTATATTTAGATTAATATTATTTTATTTATTCCAATTATGGTTTTTTAATCAATTTCACATTGAATTTGGATATAAAAACATTTCAATCTTTAGAACGTTTTCACAAAAAAAATCTTCTTTCTTATTTTATCAAGGAGATTAATTCTAAATAAAAATAGAAAATTATAATTTTTAAATTTTGAAAAATAGATTACATATTTATAAAAATGAGGTTCACGTTATTTAAATAGGTCCCTTTTATTTTTTTATAATATGATTAGTAACTTTAGTATTTTTTTATAAACCCTGTTAAAGGTAAATCATGTAATTATGGGTAAATATAATATTATAAATATTATAAGATTATACTAACACTTTATATAATTTAAATTTATGAGTGTATATTAACCAAAATAATCATGTGGATGAAATGGTAATATTTGTTCGCCACTTTTATGAGAGTAATATATTTATAATATTATATTCAAATAAAATTAAATCATATTACATTTTTCTTTCAAAAATTAAATACTTTTAAATATAAGGGTTATATAAAGGATACATTCCACTATAAATAGAATTTTGAAATATAAAACACTTATTTTTGTGATTATAATTTATTTTGAATTAGTAGTTACAAAATAATTAAAGTAAAGGCTTATACAATGATGATGGTGTAGTTGTTTAATTAAATGAAATATCAAATAAATGAAATTAAAAATACTAAAATAAAAAAATTGAGATTATTAATTTCATTCAAGATTTTTTTAGAATACTTTGAATTTTTAGGGATGTTTTAAAGGTTTTTTGTTTGAATTTATCTACATTTTATGATATTTTTAAAATGTATTGTAATGAATACATTCAAAATTAACATCATTGATATTTTAAAATAAATAAGATTTCATTAAATGAAGTAATTTTTTTAAAATATCATTATCGACCAAATGATTTTTATAAGTCATAAAAATCATAAAATAATGATTTATGGGTTGTTCCATTTTATTGTCATTATATTAACCCTCAAATTATAAATTAATTGATATCATGGTAAGAGTTAAAAGAGTTCAATAAGGGTTGAAACAAAAATATAAGGATTAAAAAAATAATAAAATCTTGTACAATATTAATTTTATTAATTTATTTTGACCCATAATAATCCTATATTAGAAATAATTTATTTTGGGTCCATTTTAAATGGAAAATTATTTTATATTCATTTAATATTTTTAAGAGTTTCAATAATTCCCCTCCCCACTCCTATAAAAGGACACTCATTATTCTCTATTCAATACACTTCAAAGCCTATATGGTACATATAATATCTTCCGAAATACCTTACTATAATCCATACTCACATTATTGAGGTCATAGTTTATTTATAACAACCTTATCAGAGGTGTTAAGTTGTTAATCAGATGAGGTTGTCTGAAGGAGAGGTATTGTTTTTAATTAACTATTTCTATATTAGTTATTCTTACTCGCTATTAAAATATTATTACACTATGATGAAATAATAAATAAATTTTCCTAAATATAAATATATTTTATTATGTTAATATAATCATCTAAATTCATACCCATTTCCGTCAAATGGGAGAATAAGTAATTATTCGTGCGTATGGTGGACAACAACCTCACGAATCGATATAATTCGTTTTCCATCACTATCTATAAATACTAGTTACAATGATGGAATTAAGGATTATATACGATATTAATGACCTATTTATCATTATTATATAATAATATATCATTTATGTTCTTACTTTTACATGCACATAAAAATGATAATGTTGTTCTTGAATTTGTGTGAACAATCACCTCCACGAAGCAATGAGATTCATATTACATCACAACATCACATGGATGATATATATAAGTATACTTATATTTTTGATTATATATATATGGTAATATTATTGTTATTGAAAGGTAAAATAATAATTACATCATTTCTATAATGACCATTGAAAAATAGAAACGTTACTCATGCAAATGTATGGCCAACCATCTCCATTATTATAATGTTGTTCCTTTTTCATAAAAATACATAAATGGTTGGATTTAAATTTATAATTCATATATAAAAGATATTATTATTTCATGAATATTATTCAGGATATTATGGACTTATAACCTCTTTGATTATCTACATCATAAAAAATTCATTTTGGAAAAATGTATTGAATATCGTCAAAACGAACAATATGAACAAAAATAATTTAGTAATTGTTAAGAAATGATAATAAGTGATATAAAAGGAGTAATAAAATTTTTAATGGTCTCAAGAATTTATATAATTATCCTATGTTTATTAATCAGTAATATAAAGCTTTTATGTGATGATTCAGACCCAATGTGAGGGACTTTCTTTTAAAAACCCTCATTTGAAGTTCTTTTTTCAAATATTTTTATAACAACAAAAGAGAGTGTTTTTTAACTTATAAAAAATGAGTATTTTCTCTCACTTTCATAAAAATTTATTACTTTACTGTTTTCTTAGTATGTTTTCATATTTCTTTTCAAATAAAATAATTTCATTATTTTGTGTGCATATTTTATATTTTTAAAGTGGTTTTTTACAAGAAAAGTGTATTTTGATATCTTTGTATGTTTTTATAATGGGATTAAAATTGTTTTCAACAATTTTATTCATTAAATATTCCTTTATAAATTTTTATTATGGATTGATCCATTTATATCTCAAGATATGGTGGTTTTATCCCCATTATAGCTCAAGATATGACGGGATGATCCCCATTATAGCTCAGAATATGATCGGTGAGGCCCATTATAGCTCTCCAATTCTATGGGTACTCTGGAGATGGAAGTAGACCAAATGGTTATTCCATTTGTAATGGTTCATGTAAGTTTAATATATCAATTATGTCCCATGTCACTTGATTTTTTTTTTCTATACATGCAAATGATTTTTTAAGAAAATAGTTTTAATGGTTTTCTAGTTTTCATTGGACCAACGGTTTAATTCATTATGTCCTTTACTATGCTTTTTATGCTCATTAAAAGTTTTAAAAATGTATATCATAGGTTATATGGATTGGTATTAGAAATTATAAAGACAAGTATGATGTTATGAATATTTTTTATGAAATAGAATCCATGTTTTATTTTATGAGGTTTTATTTGGGAAGAAATGGATAATGTTTTAGTATTATCCACTTTATATAAATGCATGATGTTATGTATGAAATGTTTCCTAATTATCTAAAAATATAAACTTGAAAAGATCCTCAATATGAAAGATTGTAAACTATTGAATAAATCTCAATATTATGTAACGTTTAAGGATAAAACCTTATAGGTGGCGTGTATAACAATGAGAAAAAAAATTAGAAATGTCTTTATTTCATACGTGGCCATGATAAAAAATGCCTCAAATAAAAAAACATATTTGTTGTTTCTGGGTATTCCACCCATTAAGAAATATTAAAATCCCCTATCACAACCTTCCTCGTAGGAGACAAAATGACATAGAATTTTTGGAATTAAAGGACCACCTTATAAGTTAGAGATCAATCATTGAAGACATCCCCACCATATAAAGTATAAAAAATGCCGCAAAACTCATCATAATGTTGTTGTTCTTGAATAACAATATCAATAAGATAGAATTTAAATTTAACACATGCCCAAATAACTTTTTCTCACCCACTTGGACTCCAAAATTCATGTTAAAAAAGCATACCATGAGGCTAAAACACTCTAAAAAAAATTTCATGTTAGGAGAATGAATATTAATTCTCAGAGAATAAGTATCAATATTCTCTTTTCCTGGGGTGTAGGCAATGTAAAAGTCAAAATAATGTAGTTACTATAACCATACTCACTAATTTATATTATAACATTGTTGTGAGACTGTATTTCTCATTTTTTTATGATCAGAATAAATGGTAAACCTATCTCTGAAAAAGATATTACACAAACCATAATATCATGAATCACATATATGAGTTTAAGGTCATGTGTTGGATGTTTCTCCTCATGATACTGAAGGTGATGATAACTATAAGCCTCTACATGACCAATATGGATAAGAATGAAACCCAAAATTGAACTTAATGCCTCAGAAAATATCACATAGATTATCCAACCTATAGAATAGTTAACACTGGAGAAAAATTCATGTGGTGCTTAAAATCTCCCAGGAAGTATAATATTATAAATACTAAAATAACATTACTCCTTAAAATGTTATCATGCTTAAGGGATAATCAATCTTTAAGAAATATTTTATGAATCAGTGTTAAGGCCCCACCAAACCTAAAAAGATCTGAATATCAAATATGTTTTGTTGTTCCTCCTAAGACTTGAAAACATTCACCGTTTTTAGATCAACTAAGATACCATGTTTTTAGACTACATTCTTCAAGAAATTAATTTATGAAATATATAAATGGTTCTTTGATAGAATATGATAAATTCAGTGATTTATCAAGATGAATAAAACTCCTCTCAAATGATGCAGATGGTCCTCCTTGATTTTAAAGTAAATCAATATTTCATCCACAAATAATACCAAAAATATTTGAGGTACTATTGAATGTTATGTTCATAAAATCTATAAATATAACAAGATAATTATTCAGACCTAATTAAATAAAAATATATTCATAGTGGTCATATCGTCTCCTGAAATTTTGTCTTACGGATATTATACTGCTTGAACCTATGTTATTGAAAACTAAACCAAAGGATGATTTTAGATAACCACTTAACCAAATTCATCAGATCAGAAAACTAATAAATTAATGTAAATGGATACTTATTTTATATCATAACCATATTTATTTGTTGATTATAAAAACATAAGTGAATGGTTCCATCAGTCTTCTTGGTTAAAAGCTCTATTGCTACCCAAGGCAGCTCACTATACTGAATGAGGTCTTTGGACATAAATTCATCTAAATGATTATTTGGTTCTTTTAGTTACATTGGTTCCATATGGTAAGATATAATGGATATAGGATAGGTACCAGGCACTAAATCAATATAGAAATCTATCTCCCTCTCCAGTGGAAAACTATAAAATTCCAAATGTAAAGACATCCAAAAACTCCAAAAGTACTGGAGGAAGATCACTACCTAAATATTCTAATTATAGATCAAAATAAAACATAGATATCATCCTTACCAACTCCATTAGAGGGGGTCTAAAATGGATAGAACATGGGTCTCATTGTCTCTAAAAAACATGGTACTCCCCATCAGGGGTTGTAAAGAAGAATTTCCAAATATAACAGTTAATACGGGCTTTACTAACCAATCCATGCTGTGAAATATATCCAAAGGTTTCATATATAGAAAAAAAAATCCCAAAAAATCTCAAATTATAATAAATAGATGTTACAATATGGGAATCATTCACCCTTCTCTCTCTATGTCCTATGAGGCGTAACGATTTTTATCATATAAGGTATGAGAACCATAGGAAGATTGAACAAGTCCACAGTGTAGGTAAATAAAAATTAATGAGAGGCATCAGTATCAAATAATGTATTCATTAAATATTAAGAAATAGTGATGGTACCTCTCACTATCACATTACCAATATCGGTTCCCACTAGATACTTTTCCACTCTGTGAAGAAGCTTCATTCTTAATACCTATGGTTGGAACCCCTTTTTTCTTGATGCAACTGACTACGCTATAGATCCCCCTGATACTCTCAACCTCATGCCACTATGAAGAGTAGTAAAAACATGGAAAAAATATTATAAATGACCTAGGAGTATACAAGATCTATATATCTTGGTCTCTTTCATGAAAAAATGCTTTGAATTATCAACATCACCCATTGGAAACAAGTCAATGGTCCCTTATCTGACACTACAAATGATTTTTAGAAAGTCTACTATGAAGTTCCACAACTAATTTTTTCAAAATTAAACTCATTCCACATCCTCTTAATTTAATGTAATCACTAATGTTTTCACTATAAGTATGAGTAACTCTCATCAAACCTGACTTACCATCCAAGTCAAGTTCTATCATCAGAGCTCAATACCACACATCTACATACATAGTAAGAATAATAATTAAATCATGAGATCAGATATATGATTAGAGACCCATATCAATCCTTCAGGACTTTATTTTCTCATTCTATATTACTACATGTGATGACTAAGAATGTTCATAAAAATGATTTTCATACTGATTCATTTTCTGATCACCTTTTTAAAGGTTGAAATATACCATGGACATAAAAAATATCATCACCTCTAGAAATAATCACTCCATGAAAAGGGTTTTGAAGTCTTTCCCCTTCAATAATTCATTATCCCCTATCAGAAATATAGCATCTCACCACCTCTTGTTAGTACCTTTATGTATAAATATTACACATTTCACGTTAATGGAATCTAACATCTCAAAAAACTCAAAGAGTTTCTCAATATTTTTCATCCAATCCTATACCTCCTAAGGATATTTTGTTCTTAGGAAAGATAGTGGTTTATGACATAGAAACTCTTATGAAATATATTTTTTATCATCCCACCAAGGTAAAACCTATAAATTCTGAATGGGAAGGGGTGTAGTTACATGACTAAGAGCATGGACCGCATGCACAACAACCTCTACATGGTTCTGATCAACTAGAGGGTTTTATTATTGAAGTTCATTACCATCTACCTCCTGAAGTATGTTCAAATACCTTATTGGGATAATGATAATAAAAAACATAATTAGATAAAAAAGAAACATCATACAATATACACAAGATCAACTAATCTATCAATATAAACATAACTTGGGAACAAAAATCATTGATCAAAACTTGGAAAATCTCTATAATCAGATTAAACAACTTCTAAAAGATAATTTTTCCAAAAACCCATGGTAAATCAGTGCTCGTTATATTGATATCTAACTATGAAATCACACATAACATAACCCTTATGTCCCAAAAATTCTATCTTCTTTCAACCAAAACATCCCAAACTGCATACTGACATCCAAGGAAGGACACGGTCTACTTTGATACCATTTTTTCTTGAATAGACTGACATAACCCGCCTAAGAACTAACTAAGTCAATCCATATATGACCCAAAGGTCATTCCCAATCCTTGTAGACTATAAACTATTGATTATGCATTAAATAAAATCTATATGGAACAATTCCACAAAATAATAAATAATCAAGATAAGAATTGAATAGGAATTAATAAATAGTCAGTTTCTCAAACACTCACCAACAGAATGGTACCAAAAACAGATAGATACAATTCCCAACAATGGTACTTTAACAAAATTCATCATATAAAACCATAAAAGACATCATAACAATATTGTTATGTAACAAGTGGATCATATACTCCAACAATCACAACCAACGTCCAAGGTACCTCTAATCATGAACATCAACTGCCAGTGAGTGGTGATTTTTCTTTTTTTATACATGGAATAAGAATGTCAACAAAATTCCTGAATTCAAATGCAGGGTGTGAGAAATAAATATAAGTAGGATATCACCTGGTATTCCATAATCAATTTTATGTAAAAAAAGCATGGAAATATTTTCAAAACTCATAATAAAACATGAATTTCAAATAATTTTAATTAATAGATTAAAATAGGTTCAAAATTGAATTTACATCTAAATGGGAATATATAATAATCTTTATAAAAAACTAGAATAATAATTTCTAAAAAACATTCCTGAATAATAATTTCTATTAAAAACTAGAATGTATAAATAATTACAATAGTAACACCATTTTTAAGGGTCTCAGGGATAGTTTAGTGCAAGGATTATCATACATCTCCGGGAAATATGGATCTAGGAGTTCCCTGGATCCCAATCCTAGGGAAAATGGGAGAATAACCCCAAGGAATGAAATTTATTCACTGAATATGTTTAGTCATAATTTTCATCGTCAATTCATTTCTAGGTAGATCTAATACATTCATAACATGTGTTCTTCCCACCTAACAACTCAGGATCCCATGTGATTAAAGGAAATCAACCATACATGTGTCTACTATTCATTCTAACCAATCTCAAATAATTTTAATCATTAATTTCAATCCACATAAAGTTCATGTTTTAAAACATGCTTCATTTCTAATGGTTTTCATAAAAAATCATATATTTCAAATCAATTAATTTCATTTCCAATCATAAAACATTTCCTTCCATATAATCTAAAAATAATAATAAAAATCATGCATCAAATAATTTATTTCAATAAAATATCATTTTCCAAAAAACAGCGCTTTATTTCAAAAACCATTGTGAAATAGCTTTTATCACAAACACCATGCCATTTCAAAATATTTTATCAAAAGACTCAAATGATGCTTTGTAAATCAGTTTTAAATCCATTTCAAATTAATCAATAAATAACTATTTTAAATGATATGAATTTTCCTTATAAATCCAACGATAATAATTCACAATATTGAAAAACATCCAAAATGGGATCCTCTAATAGAAATTTAGAAGGGCTAAAACTGATCAAAGATTAACCCTAGAACCACAAACCTTCAACTCAAGATCAAGATTCATCACTTACATGAGAATACACCACTCCCAAAGGAGATAGAAAAAAAAAAGAAGAATTCACAATCAAATTGAGATTACACATTCTATAAGAGAATCAATACATCAACTGGCACTATGGTCCCTGAGGAAACTAGGTTGGAAGGACCAAAACACTTCTAGAGAGTCTCCAAGGCATAGAAGATAAAATTAGGTTTGAGATAGTTGTGTTTAGAAATAAAATGGGAGATTAAAAAATAAATATTAGACTACCCTTTCCATTCTTTCCAACATCACCATCACCGGTGAGCCACTGGCTCCCACCAGCTTGTTAGTGGATCTTGGAAGAATACCGAAGCTTTTAGAAGTCCCATCAGTGACTCAGTGGTCTTATACTAGCTGGTCATTGGGATTATTGTAGGAAAAAACTTCTTGATACCACCCACTAGCTAGTCGGTGGCCCTTACCAGCAAATGTCATTCCTTTAGAAAACTCTTATTGCCATCCTCTCACCAGATGGCTGATGGGTCTAACTGGCAAGGCGATGGTCCACATGTAGTATTTTTCAACTACATGTTAGTATCCACAAAAGAATAAACCCTCAAATCACATCCCAACCTATCAGACCATGATCCAAATCTCTCCACCGATCTATCAAATGGATCTCACAAATATGTATGACCAAGAAACAATAGGCACAACTAGACATCAACTCTAAAAACAAGGAGAGTAGAAGCAAACATAGGATTGTACCAGAATGCTAGAGTTAGAATGTTACAACCACCATGGGTGAATGACCCTTAAATTCATAATTTTTTATGAATAATAAGTATTTATTAATTAATTATTTGACCATAAATATTAATAATTTAAAGTAACTATGCCTAATGTAATATGAAAAGGTGAAAATGGCCACACAAAAAACCCTTTTTCACTGTCGTGATGCCAGATGTTGATGGTAGAGGATTGATCACTAATGGGTTTCTTTGATTACATGTACTCAAACGGTTGTATGTTTGTTCAAAATTATACTTAGATCCCATGAGACCTTGTCTGATGAATTAATAAAAGAAAAAAAAAATTTCCCTGTGAGACCATGTTTTACATTTTTAACACATTTTGTTACTTATAGCTATTATGAATCATGACGATATGCTATATTCTATCTCTATGTATGCTCCTCCATACTTTGTGACACTTCATTCTCCAGATTAATATAATCAAATATATCAGATGAAAATAATGTATTGTTATCCTTTATTTCCATGGAGCACCCATTGATAAAATATCAGGACTTGTGTTTGTCAGTATTAATATACTTCATGTTTATGTAGAACACTGTGAGCTAAGAAAACCATGGGTATTTCATTATATCAAAGTGTATTCTCTGGGATTGTGACATGAATTCCTAGCCCTGGTTTTATTACTATATTTTAAAATATCAAAATCAACGCAGGTAGGTTGTATTTTGAAAATTTACACAAATTATCACCCCTTAATAAGTAAACTAAATTCATCTATATCAACCATTGAATCTTATGTGATCGTTTTAAGTATGTTCAAGTTGTGCCAATAATAGTTATGCATGGTTGAGTTTGGTCCCATCATGTTAGACTGAGTCGCTTTTGATCAGGAGAGGCTAGGTTGGGGCCATGCTTTGTATGTTCAACATCATTGTGAGGATTAATTCCATTCAATTCATCGAAAATATAAAATGTATATAAATAATACTTTCCATATCTTATTTTCCAAATATAATCATTCATAAAAATTGAGTTGGAGTTTATCTATCCTTCCTACTCTATTTTGTATTTTCCTCTCCTCTGACACTTCACACCAAACATGGAAAGGACTATTTTTAATAGATATAAGATTTCAATATGTTTTCAAATTTAAATATCAATAATCCTCCATATGAACTTCATAAAAATTTGATTGAGTTGGAATATTATTCAAGTATCTCTAGATGAATTATACATAAGGATCTTAATAGCATTATACAATCACATGAAGTAGTGATATTTTAACATGACATACATTGAAAAAAAATCTAGTACTCCAAACATTTGTATATGTTATGATTGGTTATCCACACCACAATGATGGATCAAAGATTGGTCTCTTAATTGTCCTTTTCTTATTGAACCCTCTCCACCCTATCCTTCAATAGCTTCCCCACAAATATTCATGACACTTACCCACCAAACGCGACGTCAACCACATGATAAAACTACCTGATTTTTAGTAGAACATAGCTTTGTCATAGAAACATATTTATCTCTTCCAAGTGAACCACACTCACATAAAGTCCTCCCTAAAATCCACACAATATAGTGTACATAGAGACAACATCGTTAGGAAATATTTTGATGTTTTAATGAGATAAGATGAAATAAAATCATCATTTGTGAGACATAAAGTAGTACTTGTCACTTATTGAACGTTTCCTAAAAAAATATAATCCAAACTAGGACTAAGTGAGATGTAAAAATAAAACCCAATCCATGCATCAAATACAGTTGAATGAAAAAGATTTGTGCTCAGTATATAAGGAATTTTTCATTGACATATGTTATATTTAGTCCATCCATGACACTCATTGATGTAGTCAATCATGAACACTTATATCAAAAAATATGACCCCATTTAAGAGACACTAGATTAAATATTATATACAATAATTTAAAATAAATACGATAGAGTGAATTGATTAGTACAATCAAAATTTGTGTTGATTGCCTTAAAAAAGTCAGAAAAAAAACGATATGTGAAAAAAATATACACAATGAATTAAGATTCTAATAAAATGTAATTTTACTAGATGAGATTACAAAAATTTTCAATTTATTTCTCAAGATAATCCTCATTTATAAAATTCATGAGTATAATTAGCCATAAAATGCATTTCTGTTCTTAGATATTTTCTAGATTCTTACCATAAGATCATCTTATATGATGAATATATAAAATATCATATGAAAGTCACATAAAGACCCATAAAAGATATTAACTACTCATCATATCATCTACCATAGATTTACTACTATATCACATCAAGCATGTATCATGTATGACCCAAAAAAATATAATGTTATTTTTATATCATATACACATCAAATTCGCATTTTAAACTACTTTATATAGGATTCCATCTTTTCCATGAAGTATGAATACATTAAATTTTTCATTAAGACTCATTTTTAGGAACTAGTAACTTGATTAAGAGGATAAGGAGTCATTCAGGAGTGACTGGGGCTCATTCGGATACTTGAGATCTGGGTTTTAGAGTGGAAGACTGGGCCTCACGATTAGTGATGACTATGAAAATCAAACCTGAAGGTGCTACAATATACTATAGTGAGTTGCACAGTTAGTTTCAACCATTCACCTATGGCCACACATAGTGAGAGGTGTTCCTATATGATGAAGGGGGGTCGATAGTTACAACCACATAAGTAGTAATGGAACAGGGTTTGGCCAAACTGTGCACCATTAAAAATGGATAAAATCCCCATTTCCCCTGCATTCATTTATAAATTTTACCCACATTTTTTATCCCATTTTCTTGCTTATATTCATGGATCTCTCTCAAAGTTCCAACATAGGCTTTGATCTAGGTTCTTCATATAAGATCATATTCCTTCATCCATTGTTGCATTGGATAGCTAAAAGTAAGCTCTGTATTCCTATCACTTGTTTCCATGATTATATTTCCACATATGGTGTTATTATTTATGATAACTAATATGCAATATTTTTTGAAAATTTTTCTATTTCATTGATTTATCTCGTTTCAGCCCAAATTAAAGAACCGCAACAGATATGGGGAACACTACCAAGCTATGTTAGGTGGTCTTTTACTTTTTCACTAAATATGAGGCATTCTATATTATATTCCATCATTATTCACAAGGGGATTTCCATTCATTGGCTTAAAATTACCATTTTCCTTAATCTAAGTTTCTAGTCAAGTTATAATTTCCTCATTTACATTGAATTATTGATAGGGGTTGGATCCTCTCATCTAGTTATACCCCATGAGGTTTGCTAATGAATTAATCATGACATATTGAATGTTTAGAAGGATAACCCACTTTCTAAGTGGTTTTCGCTTGATTCCTATATGAAACTATTTCCATTAATTAAATAGGAGTGAGTGGTATGGACATATAACATGAACTTCATATGAATAATGTATGTGACCATTTACTAAAATTGTATGTTAAATGAGATGTAATTAAACCTTGGGATTTCATTAAATCATGACTAGATTTTTCATATAAATTTGATTTATAGGCATGGTGTCCCTTATATTAGTGATATATGAGCGTAGTGTCTCATCTATTTGTGATAACTGACAATGGAGTCTCATATATTGTGATAATATTGTAAGTTTCCCCCAATGAAATGTGATATATAGGAAAAAAATCCCCATGTAAATGTGATGTACAGGTATGGAGTCCAATGTACTTGTGATTTTCAAGCATGGAGTCCCATATACATGTGAGTTATGGGAATGGAATCTCATACACTTGTGATTCATTAGAATGGCGTGTCATAAATATGAGATACCCAGACATAGTTTCCCATACACTTGTGATATCCAAGCATGGATACCCATATGATTCATGATACCCAGGCATGGCATCCTCTATCACTCGATGACACTCTTACAATTATCAATAGATGCCTAAGTCACACCACGGTCCAAGTTAGTTGGGGTATCTATAAATATGGATATATCACTATGTATATAGACCATATATATATATACATATCTATATAAATCTACATAGTCACTTTTTTAGAGATCTCTTGATTTAGGCCAAAATATCCAGGCACTCTTTAGGAACCAGAAGCAACTCGTTTACAATTTATATTTATACTTACATTTTTATACATGCACATTACTCATTTTATATAAACCAGCTGAATTATAATAGTTATTCTTGATAGTGGATTATTTAGTATATATCACACCCTATTCAGGCCACCAGTCGGTACATGAATGAATCTTATGGATACATGTATAGACAAAGGGAAGTGTCCAACTTTGGATGTTTGAGTTCTGTACTATGAAAAGGAATGGGTTCAGAGGATTGATTTTATGTTTGTTATTATATCAAAGATAGTTTTGTAACTTTTTATTTTTGAATGGAATTTTGTATATTTCTATACCTATGTATCCCATGAATATGTTTCTTTTTATTAACATCATAACATGATCATCATGTTGTGTGTGATATTGATTATAATTTTTCATATTTAATTTGTCTAGATGTTTATGATTCATAAATTAATTGATTACGTAATTTTAATTTTTTAATGTTATAATATTGTGCTTCACTCTAATCATGATTTTATATTCTCACCAATGTACCATCTCATGCCCTCACTTCTAGTTGTAAGCCTCTAGCATAAGGGGAGGAGGTATTGAGGACATGTGGGAAATCGGGTTTGGTTACATATGAGTAAACTAGGTCTGGGACATCAAAAAGTGGTATCAGGGGTATTTAATTTGTCTTATTATTTGGATTATTAGTCATGAGACTATGAGTGTGTCAGAATTTGGTAATGATTCTATTCTTAGGAGTCGCTGACCCACATATAGTGGAAATCAAAATTATTAGGGTTGGGATATTTTTTTTTTGGTTTGTAATTATTTCACCCTTGGGTGGAGCACTTGATCCATGAAATTTTATATTATTATGAGTTTTCCTTTAAATTTTTCCCAATGATGCAAGGAGGTATCATCACATTCATCATTATATGAACTTTAATATTTACATGTCATGCAATATTAATATAACTACGTGCATTGTCTACTAACTATTAATGGTTCCTTGACTATTTCATTTTTAAATGATCTAATTTTTCATGAGATGATATAATAATTGGATTAATTAAAGTGTATTCACCAACCTAAATGGTTATTTCAATATATATTGATTATGTCACCATAAATAATCAATTATACTATATTTGAACCATGCAACACTTTCCCCAAGGGCTAAAATGTCAGATGATTTTGATTACAAGAATATCAATTATAATTTATTAATCATGTACTTATATATATTATGAATGGTAATTAATATAATAAAATTGTATTATATGACTTGTTATATCCTGTTACTATATTAAAGGGGTCACGACACATTTAGGTGACATGCCACTTTCAATTTATAGGGAGTATATTTCTTTATAAATTGGTGATGGTTACTTTCCTAACAATACTGTGATCTATATACATGCTCCTAAATGAGAATGAACATAACTAAATTTAAAATCCTTAAATAAAATAGTTATAATTAAATGATGAAGCTAATTGTAATTTAAATGGTATTGTCATCTATATCTTACTATTGACACTCCATATATAGGGGCCTCTACTATGTGATGTAAGACCCTGACCTTGACCCTATTGGATTGGTGTAGACAGATTCATTTGGATGATATTGGGCTTAATTATAGAGGCCCATACTACAGAATAGATTATAACTCTTACATGTTGATCTCAACTGTGTGATTGTTGGGGGTTACATGAAAAAATTTGCCCCTACTTCGAGAGTCTACTTCCCAATGTCCCCCAACCTACATTTTGGGGAACTATAGAAACTCAAACTGATTGTATATAATCTGACTAATATTTAATAATAAAAAATTTTGGTAGCACAGACTATGGAAATGTTATTGTAAAATCTTGTGCTTTGGATACAGTGGTACTATAGCTCCGTGGAGTTCTAGCCACTGACCACTGTAGCATCTTGGGCATGGTTCTCCGCAACACTATAGTAGTGTAGAATTACAGCCATTGTTCACTGTTTCATAATAGACATTTATGTAGTTGGTGGAGAAATGATTCATATTCTTTATTAGATCATTTGATCTAGGTCTTTCTTATGTTAGAAACTTTTAAACCACCTGTAATTCTGCTCCTAATTTAGTGAAGTGATTCTTCTTCTCTATGGAGGTACGGGTTTTTTCTGAACAAGGTAAACCATTGTGTCCATGTCCCTTATCATATTATTATTTCATTTCTATCTTTTCCACATCTGAAAATCTATGTCATTGTGACTCTTGGTGTTTCCAAAACATACCTGACCTATTTAGTGTGTAGTATGGAGTGTCTCTTATGACTTTTATGATCTTCCTTATCACCTTGTCCTATCTTTAGAAGCAAGAAAAAAGTTTTTGAACCCTTTCATAGGAATTATTGTACTTATAATATAATGATATTTCTAATACTAGTTGTTATTGAATCCCATATATGGAGTTTTCTTGGAATTTTTCAAACCATGCGGCCACGATGCCCTCTAGTCGTGTGATAGGAAGGTGGAATGATCTAGAGATTTTGGGAACTAAGACACCAGAATTACATTTAGTAGTTCCACTTGAGGTGCCTCCAATTATTCCTAATCTGGGTGTTGATGATAAGTTCTAATAATGCTTATTATGATTCATAAAGGATATAAAAGGATGTCTCCAACATATCCCGACTACGACAGAGCTGAGATGGAAATTATAGCAGGAACAGCCTCCTACAATTTCTAGGGAAGGTTTTCCTCAGGATTCTAATTCATGGATACAGGATATGTAATCCATCTTTGAGTATTTACAGATGCCTCCAGAGATGAGGTTCAAGATCACGACTTATATTCTTCCTGATTCCTCCAATAATTGGTGGTATGTGATTACCTAGACAGGTCATCATCATGGTATGTTCTAGGTGGACTTCCAAATATCCTTCTATTATTACCTTTTCCAAAAAAAAATTGAGTGGAACATTTTAGGGAATTTATGCAT
Source organism: Viscum album (assembly GCA_963277665.1). Taxonomy (NCBI): domain Eukaryota; kingdom Viridiplantae; phylum Streptophyta; class Magnoliopsida; order Santalales; family Viscaceae; genus Viscum; species Viscum album. Next base: position 2,117,747,612 of record OY728150.1, read on the forward strand.
ATACAGTAGGGTGGTATTTATATTATGGAATATTAAAAACATTTCACAAAATGTTAGTTCTTCGTAATGACACTTGATAATGATGAGTTGATGACATCGAGATTTTTTGATGACATGCTCATATATGACATCCAATCTCGGGTGATTTATTTTTAGTTGACCACAATTTCTGATATTGTGAATTTGGACCTCATCCCCAAATTAAACCTAATGGATGATGACATTGTGGAAATGGGTGGTTTCATTCCAGGATAGAGAATTGGCTCTTTGAGCGGTAGGAAGTTTCCCTTTGAGTATACACACTGGGTAAGCAATTGTTAGATGACACATACTAATAGTTTTTTTGTATATCACCAGTGTGGAATTTCAGGGCATACGAATCCCTAGTTTCCCAACGATCCCATTTAATGTCAAGGTTAAGGCTGGTTGGGGCATTTTTCAGTGCTTCTTTAATATGTTTCCATATGTGTCTAGTGGGAGAATATTTATATAAGATCTCCCTCCAAGATTATGATCAGTAGCACCTCATCAGGAAGGTAGTTGCATTACTACCAACCGATCAGAATGGGGAGGTAGTTATGGTTGAGTTAGCTTGGCTCTAGAAATTCAACTCCACTGGAGTGGATCTACCAAAGGTATTCAGGTTGTATCTAAGGTCCATGTTTTTTTCCACATATATGTAGTGAATCCTACCCCATAGGAGAAGAGTGGAAGGCCCTCTATAGTTAGAGGTGTTATTCTAGTAGACTCCACATTATTATAAACCTTATTTTATATGGTTTCTTCAAACGTTTTTGATATATGTGACAATTATGGGATTTTTGGGTCTAGATATAGAGTACAAATTTTTTGTAATGACTCTTGATACCCTATTGGGGATTCGATACAATAATATGTGTCGAAGGAATTAGCCCTTGTGATAGGAGGTTGTGTTTATATATGGAGCCTATTTTTCCTTGAGATGATGGGATTCAACATCATTCTCATAATGGAATGGTTGGTGTCTTATCATGATCATGTTGATTATTATTACTGGAGGGTGTAATTGACCTCAAACTATGCAGGTACATATGTTCACCATGGTGAGGGGGATGTCTAGGTGAGTCGTTTCAAATATTAGATTCATTTATTCCGACCCTTTATGTGTTTACAAAGATCTTGATGATCATAGAAGGCCTTGAGAAGGTTCATAGATTTTGGCTACTAATATATGGAAACAAGAATAGTTCCATGTCACGAAGTTGTGGTTCATGGCTTGAGTGAAATCCCAAATCAAGGGAAGTTGGATCAGCTATGTGGAGTCATCGAATACATGAATCGGCTATGTGGATGAATCATATATGTGGTTGGATCAACTACAGGGAAGGATTGGTTATGTCGATGAATTGGCTATGTGGGTGGATTAACTACATGGATTAATCAGATATGTGAGTGAAACAACTACATGGATGAATCAGCTAAGTGGTTAGATTGGAAACACTGATCTTCTACATGAGTCATCAGCAACATGATTTGACTATGTGGTTAATTTGGCTAAGTGTGGAAAATAGATACTTGGGTAATTTGAAAAAGTAGGGAATTTTTCAATTTGGGAATTCTAGATACATTCTGAATTCATCTATGTTTGAAAATTGATATGTGTAGATTTTTGCTACATGGTTCATCCGACTATGTGAAATCACCTACGTGGATATTTTTTCTAGTTTTGTAAAATACATAAGAAAATATTTTAGATGTAGAGTCAAGGACATTAAAAAGATTTATTTTTAAGGATAATTATATCCTTTTTTTATTTATGAGTTTGTCAAGGATATAAATTCTTCCTTTCATGTTGAGTTTAATGAGATCCTCAAGAGTCATAATTAAATCTTTTTCAATAGGGAAAAATTTATCATCCCTTTTTTTACATGAAAACAAAATTCATTCCCTTTATTTATTCCATATTGAATTCTATCAAGGATAGTAATTCTAGATTCATTCACATGGAGTTTTGGAACCCTTCTGCTAGTGGCTCGAGTTCTCCAACCACGATTCCATCTTGCACGAACCCCCTATTTTTGGTTCACTGAGTTGTGTGTATTTTCTTTCATCTAAGTAGGGGATTCTTTACTTATCCTATTTATTTATGTTCAATCATAAAGTTATCTAGTTTTTCCCATTTGGAAGGAAATATAATTAACCTAATAATAATTGAATCAAATTAATAAATAATTAGTTATAGCAATCAAATGTTGTTGCTTTATACCATGGTAATGGATTTCCTCTACATTTACAAGATTGTGTGATGTCTACATTATTCTTATTAAAATTTATTTTCATGAAGTAGATTAAGATGTTTTTATTGATGGAAAATTTTAAATAACAAAAACAGTAATTAATTTATTAAATTGATTAAGAATTAAACAATAATCATGTTGTAATAAATTTTGTGATTCTTATAATTTGATGATAATCAAATTGATGAAATGTACATGATTAATTAATTGTATTATTCCTTATGTTAATGGAATTAATAAATAATTTTAATCATGAAAATGATTATTGATAATGATTATAATTATAAAAAGGTAAGTTAATTGAGAATCATTATTCTCATAGTCTGATGAAACTAGTTTTAATTCTAAGTTCAAGCAAAACATTTGATAGCATGTTATATATTTAGTTCATAGTTTTCATGTAGTTGGAACATGGTAATAATTAATTGGTTGATTTAATATGTAATATGAACCATATTTGTTATAAATATAATTTATTGGGACTAATTTTCCCACCTTCTTGAGAAGTTTGAGTGCCTTGAGTTTGGATTTGTGAGATCTTGGTTATGTGTGAAGGCTGGATTTATTATTTTAGGGCATGGATTTCCCAATTGGTTATGCTTTTTTGTTTCCTATTTATCTTGTGATGTTATCTGGATGTGGGCTTCTCTATGTCATTTAATATGGGGTGGGTATGAAATAATGTAATATGAGCCTAGGATGGTTGAGTCTGGGATGACTAATGCTATATGGGCAGGGTGGCCCAGATGATGTGGTAGTAGTTGAATTCTATGATGGAAAGATGCACTAGGATATGTATGTGGGAGTCGGGGATTCCACTGGTGATGATGGAACCAGTTGAAGCTGGTCTTACCCCTTAATATAATAAATCTGGATGCTTTCTTGAATAAATTTGTTTAATGGTCGATAGTTGGGATGCTTGTTTTTTCATCATTCATTTTCCCACTGCTTGAGGTAGTGGGATGTGCTTGGTTGCATGTTTATTCTTGGTGGTTGATATTATAGTTTTCCATGAGTAATCTGGTTTATGGTATGGTGCTAAAATTATAAAATAATTCATAACCCATGGGGTTGTAAATTATTGAATAAAAATCATAAAAATATTTTAATCATGATAAACCACGGACATGGATTAGATTATGACTGGAGAGAATGGACATTACTCTGATTATTCATTTAATGTAATGTTGAATAAATTTTTTTTTAATTAATGGATAATAAATTAATTAATTTAAATTAAATTGTTTACTAAAAATAAGTAATTATTTTAGATTTTTAAATACTTCTGTGTTTATAGGATACCTATTTTTATTAGGGGAGGCCAGGAGTCTGAGAAACGTTAGATGTAGTTTAATTTGAGACAATATTATTTCCATTGTGTATTTAGCTATACTATATACTATATATTTTTTGATTTTATATGTTTCACCTCCCATTTTGGTTAGGGATAATGAAACCCAATTGACTATAGGAGGGTGTTTTCCCCAACATCCTAGTGGGAGGATGAATATATGACTACCCTCTCTGGACACGATCACTTCTCTGGGTGGTTACATTTTCCAGTATACACGATGAATATTCTTCTCATATATGTATTTTGTGCTTATTTTACACAAAAGTATCTCTAAATATAATATCCAAAGGATTGTTATTGGTATGATGTGTATAGTATATGATATCTTGAGGTAGAAACTTAGTGTATGGGAAATGATGGATTTAGGTATAATAATTGATGTATGATGCACATCATACGAGATGTGGTGGATTTTAGAAACTGTATGGTTACTATATAGATATGTGATATGGGATCATGTGATGATGTGATACATGAGGTGAATCGGTTGGTGTCTTTTTCATATGTCTTCAGGCTAGCCAATTTTGGGAGAGGGATGGATTAGGATATGCGATGTTGGGATAGAGAGTTAAACTGTGGGGGAAGTGGGGGAAAGGTAACCTTGATGATTCATTTTTGTAAAATATCCTCTAATGTATGAAATACATAGTGATAAATAGTCATGGTGAGGTTATAAACATTTTATACTTGTTTAGGTGATGAGTTAGTTTCACTATTTTTCACTATGCTTTATCATCATTTCTTTATCTTTTACACGATAGGATCTTGGAAGGATCCTACTAAGTATACTATTATTCTCACCCTATGCATATATAAAATATTTTTTAGGTCATCCAAGTCATGTATATGATCGAGATGGATATTACTAGATCATGTTTTTCTAAGAGCTAGTCGAGCTTCGTAGTCAGTGAAATATTTACCTTTTGGTACATATAGTTTTAATTTCAGTTGTTACAATACTGTATTAAATTGCATGTCTTCACATGGGTTTTCATTATATATATGTTTTATCAAGTGTTGATTTCGGTATTTTTCTAATTTATTTATTCTTTATGTTCTCTTATAGGTTAATTCCTCCCATATGTATTATTATTATTATAGCCTTAGTCATAGTTGCCAACTCAGGGCCTACTAGAGGAGAGACTCGAGCAATTATCATCTCTTGTATATCATTGTTGGCCCATTAGGGGTACACATTTGGGGGGAAGGGTTCATGACAAGTTGAGATGGACCGAAACATCATGGGTTAGGCTGAGTGAAATCCTATATAATTAGTCTCTTTATAAATGATTAGGGAACCCAATGTATAGAAATAACTCATTTTATGGATCATTTCAAGGACTTCATTAATGATTTTTTTGGATTACCTGCTATAAGGAGGTGGATTTCACCATTGGTCTAGTGTATGGAGCAGTATGAGTGTTCATTCCTCCTTACAAGACGACACCTACATCGCATTACGAGCTAAAGAAGTAGCTAGAGGACTAGGATGATAAGGGTTTTATACAAATCAGTACATCTTTGTGGGGTTCAGATTTCCATTTCACCAAAAAGAAGATGGTATCCTCATATTTTTTGTAGATTACTGTAGTTTGAATCATATAATGGTAAATAGTCGATGTCCACTACCCCAAATAAACGGCCTCTTAAACCATCGTTGATGGTAAAGGGTTTTCTCCAAGGTTGATTTGAGTTTAGACTATCATCATGTGCATGTTAGACCATCATACATACCACATGTGATATTTTGTAGTAGATATGGCCTTTAATAGTACTTGGTCATGTTTTTTGGTCCCATGAATGCACCCACAGTCTTCACAAATCTAATGAATTTGGATTTCCACTCATATGTAGATTCATTTATGGTAGTCTTTGTGAACGACATCACAGTGCCTTCTCGTACTCGATAGGACCATGCCAAAAATTTTGAGGTGATTTTGAATACACTAAGAGAACACTAGATATATGCTAAACTCATAAAATTCCACTATTAGATAAAAAATGTAATGACCTGAACTGTTATAAATAAAATACCCCTTTTAATTTAATTTATTGTTTTATTATGTAAAATGGTTATATAAAACACATGTATTTATTTAGTTTTATTATATTATATTGGATGAAAATTATTGTAACGCCCCGACCCCAGCTACCCAGAGTCGGTGCCTTACTTCGTAACATTGGCATGATCACAAGAAAGATCAAATCTCGAAAGACCGATTGGTTTAGTAGCCTTGGAAACACTAGATATATTCATAAGTTTTACTTTACATCATAAAATAAAAAACTACTACAACAACATAATGTTTCCACAATCCACACTATTAACCCCTCATAAAATCCCTGCAGGTCATTCATAACATACTTCTTCACATCCTGGGAAAAATAAAACATAGAAAAGGGGTGAGCTCAAATGCCCAGTAAGGATAACAATATAGCGGAAACTTTCATAAATAAGCATAAACATTTAAGGCAATGAATTACTAAAACAAAAGCCTTTTAAACTTGAACTTCAACATAGTATGGAAAAAGTAAAATGAAATAATGCCATTTACTTGTTCACATGGATATTCTACTAATCGAATAATCACATGCAAAATCAATAACCACTTTCATAATGTTGGAATGCATAATGCCAGACTATCATAACCACATAGCCAAGGCCTCGTGCCAAGACTACAAATAATATTTTGTCAAGGCCTTGTGCCAAGACACTAGTTTGTCTCATGAGACCTACCGATTCATCGAGGAGCTATAGCGGGCTCCACCCGTCACTTATTAAGTCCAATGCATTCCCATATGAAAAGGTTTAAACATAACATAAACATTCGTATTAAAACTAGCATACGAAATGTCAATAATTTCACCATAAACTATGAATGGTATAAAAATAGCACATCCATAGTCAAACATATCACAAAACCTTCAATACAATATAGAAGTTTTGTATCATAATAAATCAACTTCAAATAATCTTAAAATCCATCAAAGGATGTTGACGTAGATGAAATCAAAATTCTTTTTAAAGAAATATCTCCTTTTATTTTTAAATCATTTAAGATCCATATAAAATAAAACATTTTCATTGAAAATATTCTTATAAGATTGTAAGGAAAGCTCTGAAGATTTTATAACGGCGTAAAATAACCGCACCCGCCGTATAAGTTAAAAAAAACATTCTTACCTCAATTCTGTCGAAAAGGTTAAAAAGGACCTTGTTTTGAAAACGACGGAAAGATTCCTTTATAAACCTCTTATAAAAAGTCAAACAAGGGTATAAATGACTTTAACCCATATTCTTGTAAATAGTAAAAATGTTTTGAAATACATTTTTAAGAAACATGGATGTGGATGATAAAGATATCCCAGTAGATTATTACGTATAAACAACCTCGGATAATGAAGAGATTGTGAAATAACCCTTACCTTGTACTTTTCCTTGGTTGGGGTAGGTTAAACTCCTGTATAATGGTGAAATAGTTGTTATTAAATTATACAAGAATCATATATAATAATATGATATCATATATGATCTTTTAACATTGATTTGTTAATAATATATTAGAATTATCGTCGTTTCGGGAGTTAACTTACTCATTTTCTTTTATATGTTTTGTTACATAAGCCATGGTTGTTGTATCTTATTCATATCCAGAATGATATCTAGTCCTTAAACATCATTTTTAAATCATCAAATGATAATTATACTTGAATGGATACGATGGAGAATAAATCTCATCGCGTTCGTGGAGACGGTAGTCCGTACGTACGCACGAGCGACAATATCATTCTTTTGATATTAAAATAATATATAAATGGATGGTATATCATATATACAGAATCATTAACATGTTATTTTTATTATTTACATGAGTTACACATCATTATTATACCCATCCAAATAATATTATATTGAATAACAATTACACCACGACGTGGAGACGGTAAGCCGTACGTACGCACGTATGGTGACATGTTATTCAAAGGGTGGATAGAATACTGAATATGGTTGTACCATATTTATAATAACATCACAGTATATGTAAGATACTGGAGTTTTTATTTTAGAATGGTAAGAACAAAGAAAGAGGAAGTGGAAGAAGAAATGAACTTGGAGAAGGGTGGTGAAATCATTACCTCTTCTTCGGGTTCTTCCTTTTGATTTGATCAAAAGGGCTCCTTAGGTTGGCTTTCTGATCCAACTAAGGCCTCTAGGTTGTAGTGAGGGATGTTGGGAGAGTATTTGGGCAGATTTTGGCCGAACCAAAAGGCTTTGAAGGTGTGAAGAAATGAGAAGGAGGAGTGCCCTTTTATAAGAGGGGTGAGGGGCACCTTTGGAAAAGCTAGAAATATTAATTTATAATAAATTCATATTCGGTTTCTAATGGCTAAAAAGCTTATTATTCAAAGGTTAAGGTGGGGATAGGTCTAAAACCACTCAACCAATAGAATTTAGACAGGTTTGGGTACTTATATTAACCTTATCTTTAAGTATTAACTCTAAGTTAATTAGTTTCACTTTTACAATGTCTCTTTGTATTTTTATATAATATGGTTAATAAACTTACTATATACATCCAAGCGACCCCCAAGTGGTACATTAATGATGAACCTATCATGATATAAGTCTCTTGGACGAACCTTAGAGTTTTAGGAATTTAATATCAATTAATAATATAATATTTGTTTTAAGAACTCTTTTATGTCAATTTTGACACTATTCAATAGTTGATTTTTGTGAAACTCATAAAAGATTGATTACTTCGAAAAAAGTCAATTAAATCAATCCTAATATATCATATTATCCTATAAAATTAGTTTAATTCATTAAAAGTTTCATATTATATTTATTTGGGTATTTATAATATCAATTATTTTAATTTTTCACTATTATAGTAATTACTGCATCATCATTGTGTCATAAATAAAATAAATTATTTAATGTCTAAAAATAATAAATAAAATATAATTATGTAGGAAATCGTTTTAGAGTTCTAATGAATATTTATAATCTAAAATCCAACATATATAACCCTATGTAACATTTGTTTTTCTAAAAGATATATGCTTGTGTCATTTTTGTATTCATTTTAACTTAATTAAAATAAAGTATCATTATCACTTACAAGTGGATCCATGGGGTCCCAAAATTGACACAAATATGCCCATGGTCGACCATGTATCAACCAATAGGGTTAAGACACGTTTTAGGGTAATTTAGTATTATTATAATATTATTTTTTAACCCTTATTTACCAGATTTACCCTTAACCATGGTAAATAAAATATTTACCGCAGTAATTATTCAAAATGTCTAAAAATAAAATTTACCTATTTACACAATTTGAACATCCTGATTCCAAATATGGAATCCATTTTTCTAAATTAAAAACACAGAAGTGGCAGAAATTAATTTAAAATTAATTCCCGCTGTCAAAACAAAAAGCGTGTTTTGAAGAGATAATAACTATCAAAAGATTGACAATTGTTTATGTTCGGTTTAATTGTAAAATTATGTCCAATGACCAACATTATATTAAATAGTAAAAATATATTCTAAATATACTTTAAAACCACTCAAATTCATAATTTATCACTATTAATTATTTTGATTAAAAAAGTTGGTTTTAATTAAAATTTAGTAATTTTCACTATTAATCAAAATATGAAAGTTATCCGAAAAGTACAAAAATTTCACCTTAGGCTAAATTTGATATTCCGAATCCAAAAATGAAGTCCATTTTAAAATATAAAATATATATAACTTCAAAAGGTAGGTATTACTATTCATAACAGCTAGTTTGATTGGTTACGGTGTGTTAGAACTCGAAGTTGCGTACAACACACGCTACTGTTTTATTGAAAGGAAAGCGTACCGTGGAAGCTTGGGATGTTTCATTTTAAATTTTTTGATGTCTCCATTTAGTCAAAAAGTTTAAAATATTGTATTTAAAAAGGTTTCACTATCAAAAGTTGATAAAAGTGCAATACTGAAAATGAATCTGTTCTTGCATTATGACTAAGAAACTCATAATATGGATTCTAAAATTATAAGGATTATATAAAGTTTAAAATTTAGTTAATACTATTCATGACCTCTTTTAATGGCTTTTTTTGGTAAGTCATGGTGCAATAGAACTTAGTGTTGCGTGTAGTGCAAGTTATTGAATTATTTTGAAGAAATAACACACTATGAAATCTTTGGGTGTTACATTCTCCCCTCCTTCAATAAATTGCGTCCTCGCAATTTGAAATTGTTCTTCAAAAATAAAAGGTTGAAAGTAGAAAATATATTTGTGGGAAAACCCACATCGGAAATTGGGTTACTAAAATTTAGTCTTAATATGAGGAAAATAGAAATCAATGGGTCACCACCAAATTATGATCTCGATTAGGAGAACATTGGTGGAAATTAGAGACATATAATCGGATGAAAAACGTAAATATTTATAGGTAGTGATTGAGGTCATCAATCACAAACAAGTGTATAATTGAGGTCCTTAAATTCATCAATCTATGATGATTTGAAATACCATCGGTTCAATAAAACATAGGGTATTAGGATAACACATTTTTGACGTTTCAAAATATCTTAGTTGAAATCCCACATCGAAAAATGAATTAATGAGGCCTCTATTTAAAATAAAGAGTGGAAAGTATGAAGATTACCGAAAATAACACATACTAGGGTTCCATGTAGGAAAATATGGATATGGAAGAGAAATCTAACCATCAATTATCTGATGGAGAGTGGTATAGAACATGGATATGAAAAGGCCAACAATCCCAAAGCCATAAATTAGTGATGATTTAAGGTACCATCTAGGACAACATTTTTGTTCTAAGTTGCTTTTCTTAATATTGAGGAATTTATTTATGAGATTGGCTAAGATCATAAGGAGATATACTTACTTTATAATTAGAGTTTTGTCCATTAATAAATTTCTACCATAAACTCATCTTTCACTCGTAAAAAAAATTATATTTATACTATTCGTACAAGGTTCCAAAATAAACGAATTTATAATTCATCTACCAGATCTTTTAAAAAAAACTACATTATTTAATCCAGGACATCTCTTGGGCCAGTGGTAGGTGATACACCCTTGTCGCCCTTCGGTTGTGGGTTCAAGTCTCGCAGCCTTGCCGGACGCGACGGGTTGCCGCCCGACCTCCGGGTTGTCCTTTTATGGAAATCCAAAATAATCCAAACTAGAACTATCCAAAATACTTCTGTCCAAACTCACAGTCCAACATTTATAAGGAAGGTAAACATAATATAGATCCTTTTTACCTTATAATAGCATATGAATACCTTCATCATGTACTACCATATTCCTTATTGATTACATTCATGTTCCCTTATTCCATATAGAATGCTGGATATACTTCATTAATCCAAAACTGTTTTAAACCCCAACAATGATGGAATATACAAATCATTAATCAGCTTCAAGGTAGTCAATAATATCCAATATAATTTATCCAAAATAATCACATATTATTCCAAAATCACTACCTTAGTATCAGAACTATATTATGATTTATCATTCTCTCAACCATATATTTTCCAAAAATTTAACCTTCTATTGAGTCACTTTTCTTTGTTCCACACAATCTCAAGTCCTTAATGAAATAGTACTGCAGTACAATCCTTATATACTCCATAATTATTATAACAAGTACATTGTTGATACAACACTCAATTGACATAATCAACATAAGAACTCTAATCATTCCTCTTCATCTGTGGTAGTATCATAACTTGATTATTATCCAATAGCATCATTTGTGGCATAGTCTGATGACTAGGATATAGGTTCGCGTAGTGTCCAAACTCCTTGCAAATGAAGCATTGTACATTTAAAACCATTTTCTTACCCTTGCAGTCATGTACTTTGTGCCCTTTTCCTCCACACTTATAACAAACTCCCATTCCTTTCAGGCAAGTTCCAGGGTGTTTCTTTCCACAGTTACCACATATGGGAAAATTCTTCTTTTCCCTCTTACTTTTATCCATCTTTCTCTCTTCCATCCTTTTCTTCTCTTGCTTCCCTTCAAAGCCATAGGACTCAGTAAACTCTTTACATATCTTATCAACACATGATATTATTTCATCATATGATGATAATACATGGGAGACTATTTCTCTTATAAATTCTAGCTTAAGACCATGAAAGATATGATCCTTCCTTCTCTTTGGATCATGTTCATTTCTAGAGTTCTCATTCCTTCTACTGGGCGCCATTTCTAAACAATGGCATAAACTAGATCAGTTTATGAATCAAAATACATAATCCCATACTTATAAAACACTTAACATAAATTTAACTATTTATGGATATAATCCATAATCATAAAAATGTTTTCATTGAGGAAGTATATACTCATAAACCCTTCATAATGATTTGTAAAGATAGTGAGAGTTATCCTAAGCATATCCCCCGGGAGTGTCGTAACCAAGAGTGCAGCAAGGCCCGTTGTCGTGCACCAGTTCCCGTTCGAGTCTAGCTCAAAGCGGTGTTTTCGGGTTTTACCCCTAGGTACATCTGTGCCAGAGCCACCTCTACCTGCTCGTATCCAGACAGGGATGTATTGCTCGGAAAACTCACAAAATCTCTACAATACCAAAATTCTAGGAAGTTCTTCTATACTAATCCTCAAAGTTCATCTTAGGTCTACGTGCTCTAATCAGAGTTTATCTAAATCTAGCTTCCAAGGTTTGTACTAAACTTCCTCTGATACTAACTGTAACACCCCGACCCCAGCTACCCAGAGTCGGTGCCTTACTTCGTAACATTGGCATGATCACAAGAAAGATCAAATCTCGAAAGACCGATTGGTTTAGTAGCCTTGGAAACACTAGATATATTCATAAGTTTTACATTACATCATAAAATGAAAAACTACTACAACAACATAATGTTTCCACAATCCACACTATTAACCCCTCATAAAATCCCTGCAGGTCATTCATAACTTACTTCTTCACATCCTGGGAAAAATAAAACATAGAAAAGTGGTGAGCTCAAATGCCCAGTAAGGATAACAATATAGCGGAAACTTTCATAAATAAGCATAAACATTTAAGGCAATGAATTACTAAAACAAAAGCCATTTAAACTTGAACTTCAACATAGTATGGCAAAAGTAACATGAAATAATTCCATTTACTTGTTCACATGGATATTCTAATAATTGAATAATCAGATGAAAAATCAATAACCACTTTCATAATGTTGGAATGCATAATGCCAGACTATCATAACCACATAGCCAAGGCCTCGTGCCAAGACTACAAATAAGATTTTGTCAAGGCCTTGTGCAAGACACTAGTTTGTCTCATGAGACCTACCGATGCATCGAGGAGCTATAGCGGGCTCCACCCGTCACTTATTAAGTCCAATGCATTCCCATATGAAAAGGTTTAAACATAACATAAACATTCGTATTAAAACTAGCATACGAAATGTCAATAATTTCACCATAAACTATGAACGGTATAAAAATAGCACATCCATAGTCAAACATATCACAAAACCTTCAATACAATATAGAAGTTTTGTATCATAATAAATCAACTTCAAATAATCTTAAAATCCATCAAAGGATGTTGACGTAGATGAAATCAAAATTCTTTTTAAAGAAATATCTCCTTTTATTTTGAAATCATTTAAGATCCATATAAAATAAAACATTTTCATTGAAAATATTCTTATAAGCTAGTAAGGAAAGCTCTGAAGATTTTATAACGGCGTAAAATAACCGCACCCGCCGTATAAGTTAAAAAAAACATTCTTACCTCAATTCTGTCGAAAAGGTTAAAAAGGACCTTGTTTTGAAAACGACGGAAAGATTCCTTTATAAACCTCTTATAAAAAGTCAAACAAGGGTATAAATGACTTTAACCCATATTCTTGTAAATAGTAAAAATGTTTTGAAATACATTTTTAAGAAACATGGATGTGGATGATAAAGATATCCCAGTAGATTATTACGTATAAACAACCTCGGATAATGAAGAGATTGTGAAATAACCCTTACCTTGTACTTTTCCTTGGTTGGGGTAGGTTAACCTCCTGTATAATGGTGAAATAGTTGTTATTAAATTATACAAGAATAATATATAATAATATGATATCATATATGATCTTTTAACATTGATTCGTTAATAATATCTTAGAATTATCGTCGTTTCGGGAGTTAACTTACTCATTTTCTTTTATATGTTTTGTTACATAAGCCATGGTTGTTGTATCTTATTCATATCCAGAATGATAACTAGTCCTTAAACATCATTTTTAAATCATCAAATGATAATTATACTTGAATGGATACGATGGAGAATGAATCTCATCGCGTTCGTGGAGACGGTAGTCCGTACGTACGCACGAGCGACAATATCATTCTTTTGATATTAAAATAATATATAAATGGATGGTATATAATATATACAGAATCATTAACATGTTATTTTTATTATTTACATGAGTTACACATCATTATTATACCCATCCAAATAATATTATATTGAATAACAATTACACCACGACGTGGAGACGGTAAGCCGTACGTACGCACGTATGGTGACATGTTATTCAAAGGGTGGATAGAATACTGAATATGGTTGTACCATATTTATAATAACATCACAGTATATGTATGATACTGGAGTTTTTATTTTAGAATGGTAAGAACAAAGAAAGAGGAAGTGGAAGAAGAAATGAACTTGGAGAAGGGTGGTGAAATCATTACCTCTTCTTCAGGTTCTTCCTTTTGATTTGATCAAAAGGGCTCCTTAGGTTGGCTTTCTGATCAAACTAAGGCCTCTAGGTTGTAGTGAGGGATGTTGGGAGAGTATTTGGGCAGAGGTTGGCCGAACCAAAAGGCTTTGAATGTGTGAAGAATTGAGAAGGAGGAGTGCCCTTTTATAAGAGGGGTGAGGGGCACCTTTGGAAAAGCTAGAAATATTAATTTATAATAAATTCATATTAGGTTTCTAATGGCTCCAAAGCTTATTATTCAAAGGTTAAGGTGGGGATAGGTCGCAAACCACTCAACCAATAGAATTTAGACAGGTTTGGGTACTTATATTAACCATATCTTTAAGTATTAACTCTAAGTTAATTAGTTTCACTTTTACAATGTCTCTTTGTATTTTTATATAATATGGTTAATAAACTTACTATATACATCCAAGAGACCCCCGAGTGGTACATTAATGATGACCCTATCATGATATAAGTCTCTTGGCCGAACAATAGATTTTTAGGAATTTAATATCAATTAATAATATAATATTTGTTTTAAGAACTCTTTTATGTCAATTTTGACACTATTCAATAGTTGATTTTTGTGAAACTCATAACAGATTGATTACTTCGAACAAAGTCAATTAAATCAATCCTAATATATCATATTATCCTAGAAAATTAGTTTAATTCATTAAAAGTTTCATATTATATTTATTTGGGTATTTATAATATCAATTATTTTAATTTTTCACTATTATAGTAATTACTGCATCATCATTGTGTCATAAATAAAATAAATTATTTATTGTCTAAAAATTATAAATAAAATATAATTATGTAGGAAAGCTTTTTATATTTCTAATGAATATTTATAATCTAAAATCCAACATATATAACCCTATGTAACAATTGTTTTTCTAAAAGATATATGCTTGTGTCATTTTTGTATTCATTTTAACTTAATTAAAATAAAGTGTCATTATCACTTACAAGTGGATCCATGGGGTCCCATAATTGACACAAAGATGCCCATGGTCGACCATGTATCAACCAAAAGGGTTAAGACACGTTTTAGGGTAATTTAGTATTATTATAATATTATTTTTTAACCCTTATTTACCGGATTTACCCTTAACCATGGTAAATAAAATATTTACCGCAGTAATTATTCAAAATGTCTAAAAATAAAAGTTACCTATTTACACAATTTGAACAACCTGATTCCAAATATGGAATCCATTTTCCTAAATTCAAAACACAGAAGTGGCAGAAATTAATTTAAAATTAATTCCCGCTGTCAAAACAAAAAGCGTGTTTTTAAGAGATAATAACTATAAAAAGATTGACACTTGTTTATGTTCGGTTTAATTGTAAAATTATGTCCAATGACCAACATTATATTAAATAGTAAAAATATATTCTAAATATACTTTAAAACCACTCAAATTCATAATTTATCACTATTAATTATTTTGATTAAAAAAGTTGTTTTTAATTAAAATTTAGTAATTTTCACTATTCATCAAAATATGAAAGTTATCCGAAAAGTACCAAAATTTCACCTTAAGATAAATTTGATATTCCGAATCCAAAAATGAAGTCCATTTTAAAATATATAATATATATAACTTCAAAAAGTAGGTATTACTATTCATAACAGCTAGTTTGATTGGTTACGGTGTGTTAGAACTCAAAGTTGCGTACAACACACGCTACTGTTTTATTCAAAGGAAAGCGTACCGTGGAAGCTTGGGATGTTTCATTTTAAATTTTTTGATGTCTCCATTTAGTCAAAAAGTTTAAAATATTGTATTTAAAAAGGTTTCACTATCAAAAGTTGATAAAAGTGCAATACTGAAAATGAATCTGTTCTTGCATTATGACTAAGAAACTCATAATATGGATTCTGAAATTATAAGGATTATATAAAGTTTAAAATTTAGTTAATACTATTCATGACCTCTTTTAATGGCTTTTTTTTGGTAAGTCATGGTGCAATTGAACTCAGTGTTGCGTGTAGTGCAAGTTATTGAATTATTTTGAAGAAATAACACACTATAAAATCTTGGGGTGTTACAATTATCATTATGATTCATTACCATTGATAAAATATATATTGAACAATGATCACATGATTTTTATAAATATTGCATTTTAAAAAATCCAATTTTCACAAAAAAAGGAAGGGATGGACTAAACTCGTATGATTATACCTTATGAATCCCATTTATATGAGCTTCTAAGGGATATAAAATCAATGATAATTTCCCTTGATCAATCCCAAGATTATATCTAATAACTTATGCATGATCAAACCCATTTATGGGATAAGTTCAATCTCATCGAAAACACGACTCCCACCATGTATATCGAACCACCCCATAAATGTATCATAGTCATGCACCTTAATCTTAGTCTTTTTTCTGGTTCATTAAATTAATATGTATGAATACCCTATAATTATGAGTATGTACATTATTTTTTATAGAATAACGAATGTATTTTCATCCTATTAGGGTTACTTTATAAGTGTTTTTAAATTACATTTAATAAAACACAAATATTATTTTTATGTAATATTTAATTTCAACGAAGGAAATTATTTTGATGAATTTATAGATTTTTTAAATAAATAATATTTTAATAAAAAATTATTATTATATAATTTTTATGAAGTCAAACGTAATTTTTTTAAGGTTATGAAAACTGTTATTTTAAAAAAGAAACCCAACATTTCTTAATATATGTCAATTTTATTTTAAAGGTAAAAATTCACATATTTATAATATTATTTAGATAAAACAATTATTATTTTTGGAATCATAACTTCAAAATTATACAATGGTTAATTTTATATAATTTTCTATGATAGTCGAATTTTCAGGTAAAAATTAAATACCATATTAATATACATCGTGTATTGTGACATCATAATGATGAAAAAGTGATGTAATATATTCTATAAAAGGTATAAATTACCAAATAAATATTTTATATTTAAAATAATAATATTTTATGTTCATTTTTTTAATTTTATAAGGACATTATAAATCCTCTAACACCATTAATAAATTTTATGGTTTCCAAATCATTTCCTTGAGAGTATGACTCACATCCATAAAAGAAAGGGAATTTTGTTATTTTTTATAGACCATGAACTTATAAAATAATTAAAACCAATCCCAATTTTCATAAACCATAGGAAAATTACAATAGATGGTTTGTGGTTTTAGTTATTTTTTTATATAGAGTCCAAAACCTATGTTTGAGAAATAATAATGAAATCCTCGCTCCATTCCTATATAAACCCACCCATGCTCCCATTTATATTCACTCAAGATACTTGGATCACGTCCTTATTCTTCCTCCCCCCTCTCTCTAGGATCCTCCCAAGGCACCCCCAATATCTCAAGAAGCTCCTCCCAATCATTTGGATGCACAGAATCAAATAACATATCCTCACCTTCTCTTCTTAATTCAAGATTCCTTATTATCTTATGCCTTCTATTTCAAATTCATTATGTTGAGATATTTATTTTCATTTTCCTATTATTACCTATTTTATTTATAAATTATTTTAGACCCATTTCCCTATCATCAACCCATTTTATGAGTTTTTATGTCAGGTCATTATGATCCTGAAATTTCACAGGGATTTTCCATGACAAACAATTTTGTAGTGACTACCATACCCATTTACTATCAAGGTGTTCACTTTTATACACATATAATTATTTTAATTGTAACATAAAAGTATATATTAAACCCTCCATGATCATGGAATAAAATATGATTATGAAATATTCCATGATATATGATCTATGTGGCACACTTATACATGGGGATGAAATTGAAGTGGAATGTGAGACCATAATAATATATATCTTTAATGATTTGGGTATTGTTTAGTCTCATGAGACATCATTTTTATATAGGGTGTGGAATTTATTCATTTATGGGACTTTTCCCATCATGATTTCTTGGTTGTTATTCTTGACCTATGTTTATGATGTTGTGATTTAAGTTGTATCAAAATGTCCCATGTTTCCTTTATGGTTATATTGTTATATCATTCCTTGTTATCCATATTAATTTTTTCAACCATTGATATTAATAATTTATAAAATTTATTACCATATTCCATGTCTATTCTCTTATTGGTCTTTATAGCTCACCCTTTTTTTTGTATGTCCCAATGTTATCCCATGCAGTTTTAAGTGCGAGCTTATTAAGTATGTTTTCAATAAAGATGATGTTTTCCTTTTATTTTAAATAATTATATAATGTACATAATTTTCCAAATACACTAGGATTCTTGACCTTCTATGTTCTATTAAGTGTAATATTATGTAATAAATCAATTATTAATGTGAAATAAAGAGAAGGGTTTTTATATTTGGTATTAAAGGAATAGTTTAGTTATTTTTGGGATTTATAAAACTCTACAGAAAGCCATTGGGATAAGACTAACTATAATAAAACATCCATAAATCTTGGTTTGTATATATTATCTAGTTCATCAAGAAAATACATCCATATCTAGATTCAACAAGTGGATGTGGTTCTGGAACAAATGTACCTAGGGGTAAAAACTTTGACAATGTTTTCCAGACCTGACTTAGTATAAACTTGTATATGAAAATAGGACATAGTATGCACATAGTTTTGCAAAACTAGGGTATATTTTTTGGTAAATTTATAAACTCATTTTGAAATATTATTAAGGGAACAAAAAAATCCCATAATAATATATGTTAGAAAATGGAAAATGGATAACATAGATTAAAACCTAAAAATTAATAAGTTATGAAAAAAATATACGTTATAAGTAATCCATTTAATGCATTAAATTTATATTTATGTTTTTAAAATCATAAAAATATTCATCGCTAATTTTACCTTTATTCTAGCTAATGGATGGAAGTATGAGGAATCAGGTAAATAAGCAATGTGACGGAAAATTTGATGACTACCCCAATAAGATGCCCAACCAGATGGGAGTAGGAATCCCAACAATTGTAATGATAATCTCTCAGATGAATCATGTTTTTAATAGAAACCTGGATCATGAGAAGAGCCCAAATCCCCTTAAGATATATCAAGCGGTTATTGAATCCTTTATATGAAAAATTCCTTTTAATATCAATGAATCATCTGATCCCTTAATTTTCAGAATAATGGATCAACTCCATTTAGAAGATCTTCTATATCATTAAATGTTATGAATAGGGGAAGGATATACTGGATATTTGTTATGTAGATGGAGAAGATGATTAGTGATGGAAATTGATCAAGAATATGAATCCTAAGTAAGAGATAAAATATATTGTGTGGAAGGAATTCCAAAATATGTTTTTTGATAAATATTTTTCTCACACTCTAACTAAAAATGGAATGGGAAATCCTTGACCTCATGAAAAAATATCATGAATATATTAGGGATTATGAGAAAAACTATATAATACTTTCATTATATTCCTCTTTCTTTGTTGTTACGCTCGATTTCATGGTTGACCACTTCATTTATGGGATAAAAACTAGTCTATGAAAATAGCTGGAGATCCGTGACATTGATAGATATGAGGAAATTTTATGATGTTACCTCAAAATATAAATGGAGATTGGTGACTCCAAAGGGTATCATGGGGATAAGAAGAATAAAAGTATAGTTTAATCATTGTTGTCTAATGGAAAAATCTAATGTTTAAAAAAACATTCAACATCCCACTTGTCATAGGTGATAAAATAATCACCCTGAAAATTTTTAAGGGTGAAGAAGAAATGATTTAGGTGTAGGAAGGAAGCGAACCTAGATATTATTTGTCGATAGAAGAAACCCACTAATGTGTCAGAGGAAATAAATGACCATATAAACCCTTAGTTCATTGTTTATTTATTTAATAAAAAAGGAACCAAGGATCTTTGAAAAATAATTTACTAAGACAAGGGTTTTTTGAGACAACCAATGTCCTTGAAGTTTGAAAGGGAGATATTTTTCTATCAGGACCACTAAGGTGGATCCCAAAAAAGAAGTGGTGATAGGTGCACTAGTTATTCATTCAATAATAGTGAACATTCTTCTAATTATGGTCACACACATACCTTTATATCATTAATGTTTATTAGAACTACTAAAACTCCACTATAATGTATGGAAGTATATCTATTAGTTAAAATAGAAAATAGGGAAATTATTTCATTCCAAGTATAAAAATTCTCCCCTTTCAATTTTTTTGGGAATAAACAACATAGAAAACCATGTCTTATTCCCTTTGGTGTAATTTTATTCAATATTGGGTATGGATTGGATTTATATACAGAGATCCAACATAAAGTTCTATAATAAAGAAACCACTCTTTGTATTTCAAATTGACCCCTGATTCTATATAATTATAAGAAGACTGATGAATATAATTTAGAACCACCATCTCAATAATGGATGTTATTTAACCATGAGAGAGAATATCTAGATAAAATATTTGAAACAAAGGAAATAAATACCCTTGAATAATTTATTATTGTAATTGAATATGTAAATGTGTTTCCTAATGAATTGTATGGTCTTCCTCTTAGGCGAGAGGTTGAATATTCAATTGAGATTATACCTGAAGTGTTACATTTATAAAATAATCCATAAAGAATGATTTTTTGGAACATGATTAGTTGATAAAGAAACTAAAATGGAATCTAGAAAAATGGTTCATTCATCCAAGTGCTTCACCATGGGGTGAACCAGTCCTCTTCGCCAAGAAGAATGCTGGGTAAATGCCCCTTTTCATTGATTATCATGATCTCAACAAGATCATGGTAAAGAAAGAGTATCATCTGGAACATATTAATAACTTTTATGATAAAATACATAGAGAAAAATACTCCTCCAAGGTGGATTTTCTTTTAGGATATTATCAATTTAGTTAGAAGAAGGAGGATATCCCCAAGACTTCTTTTCATACAAGTTACGAGCACTACGAGTTTATAGTATTCCATTCAAACTCACTAATTCAACAGAAATATTCATGAAATTGATGAATAATGTATATTGATATTACCTCTAAAAATTTATGGTAGTGTTTATATATAATATTCTAATATACTTAAAATGAAATAAGGATCATGAAAAACATCTGAGCATTGTGCTAAAGATCTTGTGATAGGAGAATGTTTCTGAAAAGTACAAAAAATGTGAGTTTTGGTTGAAGTATGCTTCATTATTGGACTATATAATCCTAACAAATTTGATATTTTAAGACCCTTAAAATATAGAATCAATTGATGTATTGATGAGGCCAAAATATGTGACAGATATCTGTGATTTCCTTAGATTATCTGGTTATTGTCTACGATTTGTGAGAAATTTCTTGCAATTTTTATCCCTCTAACCAGGATAACTCAAGAGAGTGTCGAGTCTTCGTAGAATGATTAAGGTGAAGAGAGGTTAGGGGAGATGAAAAATAATCTTACCACTAATCATGTGCTCACACTACCCACAAGTGGAGAAAATTTTGTGGTATTCAACAATGATTCGATGAATTTACTGGGATGTGTGTTAATGATGAATGAAGATTTAATAGACTATACTTCAAGGTATATTATTTTTTACAAATAGAACTACAAAACAAAAGTTATGTAGTTTTATGATGTGATATTATCTTTAAAAATATAGTGGCATTATCTCTTTGGGGATAAGTGTGAAACATATAAGGATCACAAAATCCATAATTATATATTCACATAGAAATTGCTAAATGTATACCAATGAAGATGGATTGATCTAATAAATGTCTATGAATGATAAGTTCAATACCATCCTAGTAAAGTGAATAAATCGGTAGGTGATCTAAGTATAAAGGATCCATCAATTTTCTCATTAATGAGAATTGTTAAGGATCTAATATTCTTGGATATGAAATTGATGGACATGGGAATCATAAAGGAAGGAACATCATCAATAATTTAATAAATTACTCTCAACTGTCTCTTATGGATTGGTTGAAGGATGCTCAAAGAGGTGATGTGAGAATTAATTACATAGTGGAAACTATATGAAAATTTTAATCCTTAGAGTTCAATGTTAATGAAGAAAATGTTTTGAGATTTGGGTCACAACTATGTGTACTATAAAATACTGAGTTAAAGAAGGAACTGTTAGAAGATTCACATTGTTCAAATTTCCCTATTGACCCAGGAAGCACTAAGATGTATTGAGATCTCTAAGAGAACTATTGGAGGGACAGTATAAAGAGGGATATCACTAAATATACATCAAAGTTCGTGATTTGTCAGCAAATTAATTATGATTGGTAGAAGTATAAGGGGATGTTTCAACCATTACCCATACCAATATGGAAATGGAAAACAATCACTATGCATTTTTTTCACCATTATTACAAAGACATATAAGGGAAATAATTCTATATGGGTTATTTTAGATCATCTTACAATAATATCTCACAATATCAAAATTTGAGGGGGACTTTTCAATGGATCAACATGCACGGATATACATCAGAGAAGTGGTAAGGCTTCATGGAGAACCACTATCTATTATATCGGATCAAGGTATGATATTCACCTTTCAGTTCTGTAAATGTCCCCATCATGCTCCAAATACTTAGCTGAACATCAGTACAACCTATCATCCTCAAAATGATGGAATATCTAAGAAATCTATTCAAACACTAGATGACATGTTTCGACTATGTTCTATGAACTTAAAAGGAGGATTTGAAAAACATCTACCTTCGGTAAATTTCCCTTACAAAAATAGTTTCCAATAAAAAATTAAAAATGGAACCATATAAATCTCATAATGGGAAGAGGTGCACAACACTTGAATGTTGGGATGAAGTTGGAAAATGAAAATTGCGAGGTCTTGAAATGTTCATGGAAATAGTGGAAAGGGTTAAGACCATTCAACAACACATCAAGGATACTTAGAGTCGATGGAAGAACTATGATAAAAATCTTCAACGAAACACATATTTTGATGTTGTATACATGTTATTCCTCCTCATATCTAGATGGAATAATGTTATGAAATTTCGGAAGAAGTGAGATCTTAGTACAGGATACATTAGTCCCTTTTAGATCCTTATTCACATAGGAGTGGTGGACTACCGAATTTCACTCCCACCTATTTATCTCAAGTACATGATGTATTCCATGTACTCCCCTTGAATATTTATATACCAAACCCCTAACATGTACTCAATATAGAGGTGATACTTTTGGAGAATTATCATTCTTATGAGAAGAATCCGATGACAATATTAGATCTTAGAGGAAAATTTCTATGAAATTAGACAATTCACCTTTTCAAAGTGTTGTGGAGAAAAAAATTTGAAGAAGTGGTGTGGGAAAAAGAAAAAGTGATTAAATATAGTTACCCCCATCTATTTTATTATGGGAAATTAAAATTTAGAGGGTTAACTTTCTTAGTGGGGAAGACTGTAATGACCCAAAATATTATAAATAAAATTCCCATTTAAATTTAATTAAATGTATTATTACATAATATAGTTAAAGAAAAAACATGAAATTATATGGTTTTATTATATCATATTATATCTCAATGAACATTATGAATATTTAACAATGATAAAATGTCCATTAACAATGATCACAAGATTAGTATAAATATATGGTTTTAATAAAATACAACTAACATAGGCCAAGGAAGTGATGGAATCAACCAATCGAATCGTACCCTATGAATCTCATTTATCAGAGTTTACAAGGATGATATCTTCACTAGGATTTTACCTTTACCAAGACCAATTTTATATCCAATGACATAATCATGAGTGAAACCATTTATGGTATATGTTCAATCTCATCGTGTAATAACCCAGGTATTTATAGAATAAAACATTTTCTTATCTACTAATATTTATGAATAAGATATTAATTTTAGGTTAAATATGTCACTTTGTCTGATAGCATACTCAACACGCAACAATGAATTTCCTTTAAATCAAATATTTCTCACAACATTGTGTTATACATAAAAATAAAATAATATTAATTTAAATTTAAATAGTAGTTAACACATAGTCATTGTATTGACGGGAATGAACATAAACAATTAATTATTATTAAAAATGTTTTTTTAAATGTTTTTACATTTATCTAATAAATTTTAGAGGCTTAAAACAATATTTAATTTGATTTTAAGCATTAAATAATTTAATACTCTCTAAAAGGTATATTTACCACCTTTTTATGGAGAATCCTTTTTAAATCTAGTTTTTTTTCACTTTTATATGTTTTATTTGACAAAATAAAATTATTCTTTAGAATCAGGGCATCAATATTTACTTTTGATGAAATTTTTGTATTTTTATGATAAATTTCATTTTTTAATGAATAGTGAAAAATATTATATTTTAATTCAAAACATCCTTTTAATCTAATTTATTTATATATTGATATTGTATATTTAATTTTTTTTAAAATTTAATTGGATTATATTTTTATAATTTAATCCAACATTGGTCATTGTAAATAATTTTACTTTGAAATTTGACATAAACACATGTTAATCTATTGGTAGTTTTTACATCTTAAAAACAAGTTTTTTGGTTTTGACAACAAGAATTAATTTTAAATTAATTTATGAAACTTATGTGTTTTGAATTTGAAAAGATTGATTCCATATTTGAAATCATGAGGTCCAAATTTTTTAAATGTGCCACTTTAATTTTTAGACAATCTGAATAATAACTTCAGTAAATATTTTATTTACCTGGTTTAAAAGGTAAATCTGGTAAATAATGGTAAAAAATAATATTATAATAATATTTAAATACCCTAAAACATTCTATAATAGTATTTTATGAGATATTAAATACCATGGGAATAATTAGGTTGATTTTTGGACCCCCTGGAGCCAATTGTTTGAGAAAATTACATTTAATTACTTTTAATTTAAAGTTATAGAAAATGTAACATAAACATATATATTTTACTAAAACAATTTATATTGGGTTATATAAGTGATAAATTAAACTATAAATATTCATTAGAAAGATGAAAATATTTTATAAATCATTGTATTTTATTTATAATTTTTAGACATCAAATAAATAAATTTATTTATAACACAATGAGGATGTATTAATTACATTATTAATTATTTTTTTAAATAAATGAGATTATAAAAATTAAAATAAATTTATTTTGAAACTTTTTATTCCATCCAAGAATTTTAGGGATAATTATGAGTTGTTATATTTGAATTAAATAAGGTTTTCCAAAATAATAATGTTGTTATGGATTTTTTGAAAGTCGTTATATAAATAGTATATAAATTGACATAAATGAGTTTTAAAAACAAATATTATTTCATTAAATGATATAATAGTAATAAAAATATAATATTATTCCAAATTACTTAAATAATGTTTGAAATATCATTAATGAACAACTTGACATTATATAGTCATTTTATAGTAACTATATTAACCGTATAGTATGAATATACAAGAAGACATTGTAAGAGACAAATTAGTTAACTAAGGGTTAAAGCAAAATTATAAAGTTAAATTTGTTACCTATACTTGTATAAAACATATTGGTTGAGAGTTTTTAAACCCAGAAGCATATTATATTTTAAATTAATTAATTTTGGACCATTTGAAATCGAAGATCATTTTATAATAAAATAATATTTCAGTACCTTCATAATGTTCCCCTCCTCCCTCTTATAAAAGGGTATCATGTAAAGACCCATAAATTTTGAGGTAAATTTTTTCTTAACTTTCTATGGGATTTTACGGTTGCGCAGTTTCAAACGGCACCTGATTCTGAGGCCAAGTGTTCCCGGAATCAATTTCCAAAATTTAGCTCAGGTACGTTCAGTGAACGAACGAGCGAGTTTTCCTAACTTTTGAACCGGTGCTCGGAATTGAAATTCGAGGGCACCGATGAAACCGCAGTGAAGATAATTACTTAGGAACACCTTTTCTGAATGTGCGTTTGCTCGGGTGGTGATGTTAAAAAAAACTGAGGAATAAAAATATAATTATTTTATTTTTATTTCTTTACTAAGTGGTTTAAGTGAAATTAAGTTATGTTGCAACTTAATTTCTCTCTACTTTGTGGATAACATCCATGTGTGGGAGTTGGGGTGGGGCCCACATGAGCCCCCACCTTTTAATTCTCTAACTCCTCATTAATCACCCTATCACTTTTAATTTCGTAACACACCCGCACCTCCCCCGTTTAAATGTCAAGTCAATTCAAGCAGTTTTTCTTCCACATTAAATACTATCCAATAAAACTCCTAATTAATTAGTTAACGTGTGTTAATTAATTTGTTGAATTCATTTTTAATTTCAAATTAATTATGGCTTGTGTGTGTGTAAATTAAATAAGACAACGTCTTTTTTTGTGGTGAATCGTTGTGTGGAGGAGAGAACCCTCAGAGATTTTCTTTTTCCTTCTTGAAGAACGCGAAGAAAATTGAAGCTTCAAAGAAGAATGTCATCTCATCTTTTCACCTTCTTCCCGCATCGAAGAAAGTGAGACGCCGCATCTTTCACCGGGCATGCACTGACGACGTACGGAGCCTCTTTCCGCGACGTCATTTTCCGCGATGCCGTTTCTCCATGACGATCCTCGTACGATGACTTATTCCTGGTAGGGGATTTATTTTAGAATGATATTATTCCCATGGTTGTTTCCTTCTAAAACAATGAACGCAGATCCACTCATCATTATGTTGATCCACCAATGTATTATTTTAATTTCAGGTTGGGAATATTGGTATGTTTTAGTTTTTATTTATGAGATCATGGAATGATTTGATTCAATTCTATTAAAATAAAATTGATTGTTTTCTCTTTATAAACCCTGTTAAATCTTGTTTTATATATAACACCTAACGCGGAGGGAACGAGCCAAACAAACATGGACCGGCCACCCTCTGCAGTTTGTTGTCGATGTGTGAATTGATGGCGACAAGGAAACAGGCCCTTAGAGGCGATTTGAAGACTTCGCAGTTTGTTTATTGGTGTGTGGATCGACGGACGATGACGGTGCAGGTCGCAAAGGCGTTTTGAACCCTTCACAGTAATGATCGGGTCCCGGGTGGACCGCTGGTGAAGACGGCAGGCGAAACGGACCACCGGAGCGCGTCCGATGGTCGGCAGAAGAAGGCGGGGGTGCGCCGCTGGAGCAAACCACCACAGCTGAGCCGTGGTGGTGGAGGAAGAACTGTAATGGACTAAGCCATTCCAGATTGGGCATCTCGGCTTATGCCGTGCCGGTTTCGGTCAACCGGGGGGGAACAGCACCCCCCCCCCCCCCCCCCCGCGTCCACTCAGCCAGCGGGCGCCAGACCGGACCGGCCGCTCCGGGCCGGTCTGCCCGCTGGGTCGGGCCGAGTTTCCTGCTGAGCCG
Source organism: Viscum album (assembly GCA_963277665.1). Taxonomy (NCBI): domain Eukaryota; kingdom Viridiplantae; phylum Streptophyta; class Magnoliopsida; order Santalales; family Viscaceae; genus Viscum; species Viscum album. The sequence goes on from OY728150.1 coordinate 2,117,775,398, forward strand.
TGCTGGGCAACCTGCTAGGCCAGGTCGAGCACCGGGCCGGGCCGGACCCGGCCCGGGTCCGGTAGACCCAGGGGGTCTCGGGTCGTGTCAGTCAGGGCCCAAACCCCCCTAAAAACGGGCTGGTTCGTTTAAACGCTTGTAACTTTGGCTACAGACCTCTGATTGAGACACCTTCAGTTGCATTGGGATACTTGTATTGATATGGTCATTTCAGTATATTACACTCATGGTTTCGGAAAACTTTGTATACGGCCGGGTTGGTTCGAACACAAAACCAACTGGGCCCTCGGAGCGGAAACATTTATAACTTGAGCTCCGGACGTCCGATTGACGTGCCATCGACTTTGCTGGATTCCTCTTAGTCATACAAACCTTATGGATTACTTTTCTCGATTTTGGGACGTTTTTGGTGTGCGGTAGGGTTGGTTTTGACTTAGAAACCAACCGGTCCCCTGGAACGAAAAGGCCAATAACTCTCAGACCGAGCGTCCGATTGACGCGCCGTCTATTGCATTGTGTTCCTATTGACATGAAAGAACTTTGCGATATATTAACTCTGTTCTACATGACAGTTGATGTATCGACCTCATGGCTCGTGGAGCGGACCCTCCCGGAACGAGCATGCTATGTACGGAAACCCTAGAGCTGGTTGGGACTTGACGACTGTTGATCGATCGACTCGGAGTGTTTCGATAGCCTAGTGGGGAGCACTTGGTTGTAGAGGAAAACCCACGGCGGGGGAGTGCTCGGTTGTAGAGGCAGACCCGCGGTACTCAATATAAGGAGTACCTCTGTAAGCTATGAGGGGGAGCGCTTGGTTGTAGGGGCAGACCCATGGTGGGAAATGCTTGGTTGTAGCAGAAGGCCCACATTACTTGAAGGGGGAGCGCTTGGTTGTAGCGGCAGACCCATGGTGGGAAGCGCTTGGTTGTAGTAGCAGGCCCACAGTACTTGAAGGGGGAGTGCTTGGTTGTAGCGGCAGACCCAAGATGGGAAGCGCTTGGTTGTAGCAGTAGGCCCATAGTACTCTACAGGTGGAGTACTACAGCAGTCCAAGGTTAGTGGGAAGTTCTTGGTTGTAGCGGCAGGCCCACTGTACTCAATAGAGGAGGAGTTCCCCAGCAGACATGGGTTCTACGGTGAATACTATCATACTGGAATCCTCTGTGGGTTCGACAATGACGAAAACCATACTGGAACCCTCCGTAGGTTCGGTGGTGACGACTATAGTACTTGTATCCTACGTGGGTCCCAACATTGATGAATCAGTGGCTACATCTGATCATCTCCGTTTGCATTAAAAATTATGTATACCTGTGGGAGCTGTGTCTTGACTTTCAATCATTATCTTTGATTTTATTGACTTGTTTTACTATGTTTATTGGGATGTACTATCCTGTGTGGACATGATCGAACTTGGGCTCTGATGTCGGAGCCGAACATGAATTGATGGCTTAGGTGTATGTATAGGAATATAACTAAGCAGTGTTGGATGTTACATTGTGATTGTATGTTTCCTTGTGGATTATACTTTGTGGATTCTTGGAGACCTTCGGGGGACTCGGGTTCCCTACTGAGTATCGTATACCCACCCCTGCACGGGCTTCACCTGCACTACATTGTGTTGGATACAGACGACAGACATCACTGATCGAGGTTGAGGCTTGTAGAGCTGGCCGATTTCCGGAGGTGGACCTCAGGATGAGTCGGTGCCCGGAGGTGGATATCACGACAAGTCGGTACCTGGAGGTGGACTACTGAGTAGAACGTACACGGGGTAGACGGGAGGACCTGAGGAGCTGAGGAGGCTATCAGTACCCACCCATCAGGTGGGATTCCCAGTGGAAACCTCGGCATTGCTACTCTACCTTTCAGTTGTTGTACTTCCTTTCATGTTGTACATTACTTTCAGTTTGGGTTTGTATTCTGGCCCACTTACTTTTTCGCATTTACTTGTACCTAGTTTAATTAGTGTTTACTTTTACTGTCTTACTTTGTGGTATTTGTTTACTTTACAAAGACAATTCCTTCCCCTTTTTTCGGGATTTACGCCTTTGGTGCTAGTCGCCATCCTCTGGCCTATGAAAGGCGGGATTGGGGTAGTCACGGCACAGGCCCCGAGGACTGGTCGTGACAAATTGGTATTAGTGGAGTTCGGTTCTACCAGGACTCTGATCATTCTTCTATGTGAAGCAATAGTGTTAAGGGTATTTAGAGTGGTTATCATTCCAGGGAGTCCAGTGTTGGTGCGACGGCCGATGTATCCGTACACCAGGACCCTGACTTTTGATTTCCGACTCAGTGCACGAAAACACTGGTTTTATGTGTGTTTCCAAAGTTTTATTTGTGATTACTTTGTGTCAGCTCACCAGGTCTACTGTTTTGACCATGGAACACCTATTACTTTTCAGGATGGCCCCACGATGGAAGCCAACTAGGGTTTAGAGCTTTGTGCAAGACAACAACCCACAAAGCGACGAGGCCTCAGTGCAGGTCCCTTCTTCAGCGAAGGCACCAGCGGTACCTCTACCCACTGAGCCGCTGATACCACCAGCCCCAGCCGCTGAGAGTGCACGTCGCCTTAGCGCACTTCACGAGATCCAGCGTCAGTGACAGCCCAGGTTCCGTGGGGAGATGTACGCTCAGGCAGCTGAGGATTGGCTGGAGGTGGTTGTATGAGTTTTCAGGTTAGTGGGGACACTAGCTGACCTCATGGTGATCCTTGCAGCGAGCCTCCTGCACGTGTCAGCAGGCATATGGTGGATCTTGATGCTCCAGGTTCACGACAAGGAATCTCTCCTCTGGACGGACATTTAGGGCCTCTTCCACTTAGAGTTCGTCTCATCCACCCTACGTGCGGTGTGCATTCAGGAGATACTACAGCAGCGGAAGGGAAGCAAGACGGTAGCCCAGAACTCGTCGAGATTTACCGATCTCTCGCGATATTCAACGAACATGGTACGGGAGCCATTATTCTGGGCCCGGGCCTTCGACCAGGGACTAATGCATGAGATCAAGGATTCGATGATCTCACTCAACATTCTGACACATGCAGGGGTGTTGGAGCGAGCACTCTTAGTGGAGAGTTTTCGTGTTGAGAAGACTCCAGTAGCATGACCAACCACGAGCTAGCATGCAGCCGAGTCTTCTGCAGTGGGCAGTAGACAGATGATGCAGAGGTCCAAGAGGACCAGACCTATAGGTGATCGACCTCATGACACAAGATCGTGTGTGCAAGGCACCCAGGGTGGAGAACGACTTACCAGGAGAAGACAGTGTTACTCCTATGGTGGGGTTGGCCACTTGGCTCGTGACTGTCTGACCCGCCATACAGATGACTAGCAGATAAACGAAATACCTCCCAGGTAGAGGTAGAGGTTCGATCGGGGCAGATCACAAGGTGCAGAAGACTGAGGCAGGGGAGCTAGTCATGCAGCTGGAGGTGGACAACGCTTCGAGGTGTTTCCACAACCACTACCAGGAAGACCACCCCCGTCTGCAGGGATCGGGTGGATAGGGGAGATCTCAGCTTCAGGCACCTGAGGTTTACAACCATGGAGCTCCGGGAGCTGATGGACAGGAGAGGGACTAGCTCAAGACATGGAGTCATTTTTTGATGGTGCTTCTAGCTTTCATTTGTTGATGTTGTGGTTGTATGTGTCTTGTACCTTGAGCTGCAGAAATAAAATACACCTTTCTTATGGCGTTTACTTTCCTGTCCTCTCTTTATGTTGTTACTAAGAGGATCTGGTTTAAAAACTGTTGGCTTGACCCTCACTTTTGAGACACTTACTGGAAGAGACCCAGTGACCACACACTGATGCCGACAGTGTGACTCAACCCTTGGAGGTGAGAGTAATGGTTGGATCTCTTGGTAGTAGCGTCAAGGCCTTACAACGTCATCCATTGTATGTATTGGTACCATCCATGTCGGGATTGAATGTATTAGGCAAATAACGTGGTTCATCCTGGGGATGAGACTGGATTACTCTTATCGGCAAAGATGAAATCTTAGCAGCTCTTATAGGACCAGAGAAGGTCCAGGTCATCCAATAGTGGATGAGGACAGCTCAGAGCCGACAAAAGTCTTGTGCTGACACGAGGCAGAGACCACTAGAGTTCGAGGATGGCGACCACCTCTTCCTATGGGTATCACCTCGATATGGATTATGGAGTTTTGGACGGGGTGGCAAGTCATCTCCGTGATTCATCAGAACCTTCTTGGTCCCCAATGAGGTAGGCTAGGTGGTTTACCGCTTGACCCATCCACCTCAGTTGCACCAGGTTCATGACGACTTCCACGTATCTCAGCTGAGGAGATACGTGCATGACTCGGCTCATATGTTTTACGATGGGGTGACTTTTGCGGAGGTTCTAGTGGAGATCGAGGATCGATAGGAGTGTGTCCTACGTGGTTGGTCGATTCCTCTAGTGCGCATAAGATGGCAGCACATGAACCTCTAGGAGAGCACAGGGGAGCGGGAGGCTCAATTGCATGCTCCGTACCACTTTTGTTTCCCTAGTTTGTGTTATAGCTTTACGAGGACATAAAGACCTGAGCTGTGAGTAATTTAAAGACCCATAAATTTCAAGGGATATTTTTTCTTAATTTTATTTGGGATTTTACAGTTGCGTAGTTTCTGATGGCACCTGAGTCCAAGGCCAGGTGTGCCTGGAATCAATTTCTGAAGTTTAGCTCGAGTACGTTCAGTGAACGAACAAGTGGGGTGTCCTAACATTTGAACCGGTGCTCGAAATTGAAATTTGAGGGCACCGATCAAACCAATGCACTGATCTTTTATTAGTAACACCTTTTCTAAAGTTATGTTTGCTCGGTTGGTGATGTTAAAAAAAAGTGAGAAATAAAAATATAATTTTTTTATTTTTATTTCATGCCTAAGCGGCTTAAGTGAAATTAATTTATGTCACAACATAATTTCTCTCTTCTTGGTGTATAACATCCATGTTTGGGAGTTGGGGTGGGGCCCACACAAGCCCCCACCTTTCAATTCTCTAACTCCCCATTAATCACCTTATCTCTTTTAATTTCGTAACACACCCGCACCTCCCCCGTTTAAATGTCAAGTCATCTCATGCAGTTTTTCTTCCACATAAGATACCTACCAATAATACTCCTAATTAATTGGATAACGTGTTTTAATTAATTTGGTGAATTCATTTTTAATTTCTAATTAATGATGGCTTGTGTGTGTGTAAATTAAATTAGACAACGTCTTATTTTTTTGGTGGTGAATCGTTGTGTGGATGAGATAACACTCAGATATTTTCTTCTTCCTTCTTGAAGAACGTGAAGAACACCGAAGCTTCAATGAAGAACTCCATTCAACTTTTCACCTTCTTCCCATGTCGAAGATAGCAAGATGCTGCATCTTTCACCGGGTATACACCAACGACGTACGGAGCCTCTTTCCAGAACTCCATTTTTCGTGATGTCGTTTCTACATGACGATCCTCGTACGACGACTTCTTCCAGGTAGGGGATTTATTTTAGAATGATATTATTCCCATGTTTGTTTCCTTATAAAACAAAGAATGTGGATAAACTCATCATTAAGTTGATCTGCCAATGTATTATTTTAATTTCGGGTTGGGAATATTGGTATTCTTTAGTTATTATTTATGAGATTGTGGAATGATTTGATTCAATTCTCTTTAAATAAAATAGATTTTTTCACTTTATAAACCCTGTTAAATCTTGGTTTATTGATAATGCCTAACACGGAGGGCATGATCCGAACAAAAATGGCCCGACCACCCTCCGTAGTTTGTTGTCGATGTGTGAATTGAAATGACAAGGAAATGGGGCCGCATAGGCGACTTGAGGACTCCGCGGTTTGTTTATTGGTGTACGGATCGACGGGTGATGACGAAGTGGGTCTCAAAGGCATTTTGAACCCTTCGTAGTAAATATCGGGTCCCTGGAGGACCGCTGGCGAAGACGGCAGGCGGAACGAATCACTGGAGCGTGTCTGGTGGTCCGCAGAAGACGACGGTGGCGCGCTGCCGGAGCAGACCGCCGCGGCTGAGCCGCGGTGGTGGAAGGAGAACCAGAATGGCCGAAGCCATTCCGGATTGGGTGGCATGGCTTATGTCGCGCCGGTTTCTGTCAACCGGGGGGGAACCGCACCCCCCCCCCCCCACGTCCGCTCAGCCAGCGGGTGCCAGACCGGACCGGCCGCTCTGGGCCGGTCCCCCCGTGCTGGGCTGGGTCTCCCGCTGAGCCTGGCCGGGCCGCACGCTGATCCAGGCCGGGCCTCCTACTGGGCCGGGCTGACCACCGGGCTGGGCCGGACCCGACTCGGGTTGGGTCGACCCAAAGGGGTCTCGGGTCGGGTTGGACCGGGCCCAAAACCCCCTAAAAATGGACTGGTTCATTTATACGCCCGTAACATCGGCTACTGACCTCAGATCGATGCACCGTCAGTTGCGTTAGGATACATGGATTGAGACGGTAGTTTCGGTATATTACACTCAATGTTTCAGAGAACTTTGGGAATGGATGGGTTGGTTCGAACATGGAACAAATCGGGCCCTCGGAGCGGAAACGCTTATAACATGAGCTCTGGACGTCCGATTGACATGTTGTTGACTTTGTTGGATTACTCTTAGTGAGATGGACCATTTTACTTACTGCGATCGAGGTTTGGGCATAGTTGTAGTGTGGTTAGGTTGGTTTTGACTTAAAAACCAACTTGTCCCCTGGAACTAAAAAGCCAATAACTCTCAGACCGGGCGTCCGATTGACGTGGTGTCTTTTGCATTTTGTTCCTATTGACGTGACAGAACATTGCGATATATTAACTCTGGTCTATGTGACAGTATATGTATCAACCTCTTGAATAGTGGTGCGGACCCTCCCGGAATGAGCACGCTATGTGCGGAAACCCTAGAGCTGGCTGAGACTTGACGACTACTGATCGATCGACTCGGAGTGTTTCGATAGCCCAGTGGGGAGTGCTTGGTTGTAGAGGCAGACCGACGGTGGAGGAGCGCTTGGTTGTAGCGGCAGACCCACGGTACTCAACAGAAGGAGTACCTCTGTAGGCTATGAGGGGGAGTGCATGGTTATAGCAGAAGAACCACGGTGGGAAGTGCTTGTTTGTAGCAGCAGGCCCATAGTACTTGAAGGGGGAGCGCTTGGTTGTAGTGGAAGACCCATGGTGGGAAGCACTTGGTTGTAGCAGCAGGCCCACAGTACATGAAGGGGGAGCTCTTGGTTATCATGGCAGACCCATGGTGGGAAGTTCTTGGTTGCAGTAGAAGGCCCACATTACTCTACAGGTGGAGTACTACAGCAGTTCAAGGGTAGTGGGAAGTGCTTGGTTGTAGCGGCAGACCCACTGTACTCAATAGAGGAGGAGTTCCCCAACAGCTATGGGTTCTACTATGAAGACTATCGTACTGTAATCCTCTGTGGGATCGACGACGACAACAACCATATTGTAACCCTCTGTAGGTTCGGCGGTGAAGAATACAGTACTTGTATCCTACGTGGGTCCCAGCTTCGATGAATCTATGGCTACATATTATCATATCCTTTTTCATTACAAATTATGTTTACCTGTGTGAGATGAGTCTTGATTTTCAATCACTATCTTCAATTTTTTTGACTTGTTTTCCTGTGTGTATTAGTATGTACTATCCTGTGTGGACGTGATCGAACTTGGGCTCAGATGTTGGAGCCAAACTGTAATTGATGACTTAGGTGTATGTATGGGCATATACCTAAGCAGTTTTGGATGTTAATTCGTGATTGTATCTTTCCTTGTGGATTATCCTTTGTGGAATCTTGGGAGACCTTCGGGGGTCTCAGGGTCCCTACTGAGTATCGTATACTCACCCCTGCACGGGCTTTACCCACACGATGTTGTGTTGGTTCCAGACGATGGAAATCACTGATCAAGGTTGAGGCTTGTAGAGCTGGGTGATTTCTGGAGGTGGAACTCACGACTAGTCGGTTCCTGGAGGTGGATATCACGACGAGTCCGTACCTGGAGGTGGACCATTGAGTGGAATGTCCACGAGGCAGATGGTAGGACCCGAGGAGCTTAGGAGGCTATCTGTACCCACCCTTTAGGTGGGATTTCCAGTGGACAGCTCGATGTTGCTGCTTTACTTTTCAGTTGTTGTACTTCCTTTCTAGTTGTACTTTACTTTCAGTTTCGGTTTGTATTCTGGCCCACTTACTTTTCCCCACTTACTTGTACTCAGTTTACTTAGTGTTTACTTCTACTGGCTTACTCTGTGGTTTTTGTTTACTTTACAACGGAAATTCCTTCCCCTTTTTTCGGGATTTACGCCTTTGGTGCTGGTCGCCATCCCCTGGCCTATGGAAGGCGGGCTTAGTGTAGTCACGGCACGGGCCCCGAGGACGGGTCATGACATATCACCCCTACCAATTTAATAACACCTCCAAATCCCATTGTTTCATCCATCTTCTTCCCATATAATCTCCCAACATCCCTCCCATATTCCTAAAAGCCTTACCTTAGGGGGAAGAAAATTCAAGAATGCCTTTTGGCTAAAATTAAAGGGAGGTACATGTTTTAAGAAGTATCGACTTCTCTGAAGTTCCTTTCCATTATTTTACATTATGAATCCCTATTATATTATTATTCATTGATAATATAGAAAAACAATATAAAAAATATACAATGTTGTTTTCATGATAATAATTTGAAATACACTTACACAGACCTCCATCTAATGGATACGAACATACTATTTCCGTGTACATGGAACTACTGCCTCACGAAACGATGATTGTTCACTTTTCCCCTACCACCTCTCATGGTAGCCATTATTATGGAACTATATTTATATATGATATATATTATATTTATATTTTCTCTATGATTCTATTTTTTATTTAAAACATACCTTTATTCTTTCCATAATGTGTAAATACGATAATTTCATTTGAGGAAGTGCGGACTATCACCCCTCAATGTGATATGATTCATTCATGCCATACATGGAATGTATAAATTATATAGTTAATGAAATTATGTAACATATATAAAATACTATTTATATTGTAATTATAATATACTTATGTATCATTTAGTTTCCATTCCTTTAAATATGGAAAATAAATGAAAGCAGTGTTCATGTGTATGTACGACTTACCATCTCCATGAATAGATCATTTCATTTCATATCTACAAATGTTATGGACTGTTATAAATACATATATACTCGATATATATGATATTTAAAGCACGAATACTATCCGATAGATAATGTACTTTTGACCACATGGACATTTTATAATATAACAAGATCATTTTTGACTCAAGTACCGAACATCGACAAAATGACCGATATGAACTTGAATAATTAAATGATGGTTATAGAAAAGTAATAAGTTATATAAAAGTAATAATAAACTTGAAAACGGTTTTGAATAAACTATAAATTAACTTATGTTTATTTTTTAGGAAGAACTGGGAACATACGTGACGAGTCAGACTCAAGGTAAGGGAACCATTCACCCTCCTCTTTTAGTCAAAGACTTATTTTATGTTATGTATTTTAATTTCCATTTTATTTTGTAGGGGTATGTGCTTATATAAACCTATTTCTGCCAATTTTATGTAAAAATGATGTGATACCCTTTTCTCTATCATCAAATCATTTTTTGAATTTTTAAGTGATGTCGTTAGGCTGGTGAAATTTTTAAGGGAATTTCAAAAGTAAATTTCCTCTCAATAGGTTTTACACATACTTCATTGATTATATTATTCCAAGATTATGTATGGAATAAATATTTGTTTATTTATGTTATAATTTCCACTTCTGGTTTTTTGGATATACTATTTCTACACATAATCACCACTTTGATAAATTCTTACATCATTGATACAATCAATGTAATGGACTTCGTCTCAATCTCTGTTCATTGAGACATATTTTGTTTTATACATGACTTTCATTTATACAGATTATAATCCCCTTTGAGTTTTCATTTCATTAAATGGGAATATTTTTTCTAAGAATCATTTTACTAAATGAAAATATAATGTTTCTTTTTAACGTACGTAACAAAAATGACTTTTCTGTCACCGTGAGAATTATTTGATATCTAGCATCCTTAACAAGTCGTAACATTTTAAAAAAAAGAAAATAAATACCAAATACACTTTTCATGTATTATGGTATTGAAAATGGTCTTGATAATGTATTGATTATTTCCGTATCATGAAATTTTATATTGTGATTGGAATGTGAAAATTTTATCTTTCCTTTATGTTTGATTTATATGTTATGATTATGTTAAAGTTCATGGGCATTGGTTACGTATACAGGTGATTCTATGATAAATCTAGAATGTGTGGCCTGAGATAGCTCTCTAATTCATTGGGTAACATGACAGAGGTAAATTTTAATGTTTCTTCTAAGAGATTTAGGGAATATACTATGATTGGTATTCCAAATGTAACTCCCTATGTAGCTATGAAAGCTGCAACGTAAGTATGATATTGATGCCACATGATACATTTATGATTTATGATTTCTAGGTTTTATTCATAAATGTTATGGTTTTATGAGGTATGTTAAAGATCTTATGTTTTATGATGGATAAGTATGATTTCATTGATTTGTATGTATTTATGGACTGATATTTTCTTTTCTTTATTTTATAACCTTTAATGAGTTTTTTATTCCCATACCATGTTTTTGAAATGTTTTTCATATAGTGTTTGGAAGGGTAAGAGAAAGGATGTATTCAAGAAGATTTATTTCAAGAAAATAAATCTTGTTTTATTTATGGAGTTTTATTACTGTGAAAAAAATTGGATAGATTATAAGTGATTAATTTTTAATTTTTGAGATGTAATGAAATAGTTACAACATAATTCTCTAAAACAATAAATATGAAAAGATCCTCAATGTGAATTATTGACATAACTCAAGATTTTGTAATGTCTATGGCTAGGGCCTTATAGTTTTTATAAGATGTTAGTTTAGATAACTTTATTGGTCATGGTGTTATTTATGCAGAAGTGAATTGTCTTTTATAACCATAGTGGTAAGCATATTAGAACGATTCATGGTTATTTTTGATAAATTCAATGAGTTTAACATAACACAAATATGTATATCTTACTTTTTACCATTCTCATAAGATATTATATGATGATTTTTCTGATATACTCACACTGACTTTTAAGGTTTTACTAAATGGCTGGATCTAGCAGGCACCAATATAATAATGGATGTGAAGGAAACTATGGTGGTTTTCTGAGTGAGAAACAAAATGAAATGGGAGCTGTAATGAGAACTATTGTGGATATTCTTAACCAACTATCTGGATTCATTATTGACCACAATAACCTTAGTGATTTTTCTATGTCATCATATATGCGAGAACTAAATACCAATGGAAGTTCAGGTAATAATCATAATGGTAAGTATATTAAAAAATCTATGTGTCAAGTATGTGGAAAGAAAAACATAGGAAAATTATTCAAATGGATAAGAAGATTTATAGATGTGGAAATAAAGGTCCTAAAGTGATAACATTCCGTGGAAAAAATAAAGTTTCATGTTGACTCCAAGAAATGAAAAGAAGTTCTTTCCTAAGGATCAATTGAATGTTTTAAATGTGGTGTGCATGGTCATTATACAAATAGATGTCCTACAAAGATGATTTGGGAATGATATTAGTAGGACCATACAAATATAATCTTACCAATACCTAATGCCATTCTAATTAAAGATGAGGAAACTATAAGTTACCTATGAGAGGTCTGGATTATTTCTTAGCTCATGTTTTGACATTATTAAATTATAATGATATTATGCATGATTTTATTTGTAGGAAAGATGTATTAATAAATAAATTGGAAAAAATGGTTAACGGATCATAAATAATTCTATGGGATTAAGATTTATACTTTTTAGAAATTTGAGTGTTATGTTAGATATCGGGGAGATGAAATTTTAGAAGTATTAATGATCTTTTGTTTGTAGAATTACTTTGGAAGAATTCTCTCTTGTATTTGTAACCTTGGAGTTGGTTATTTGAAAATGATATTTGAGGTAAAATTATATTTTCTTTTGGGTATATAGTTACATAAAACTATTTGGGTATATATGTTCTTTGAATTTGAGGCAATTACAGGTTATTACATTTTGGAATGAAAATGTGAGATATGAGATAACCTTTCAAGATAAAATATGTTATGGTTATCTTTGAGGAATATATCTAATTATTTTGAATTTTATAAAATTATATAGTTTTTGAAAAAAGACAACATGGAGTCTGTGTAACAACCTGTCACATTGGGAAAAGATATGGGAATAAAACCCATATCCAAAGTTTGACTGGGATTTATCGCCAACCACAGGTCTACGTGAAGTCCCTGGTTAGTATGACTAATTATTTTTAGTTAAATAAATTTATGGATCAATAATATGTTGATTTTTGAAATATATTATTTATCAAATTTATATCCTTAGTATAGGAAAAAAATTTGGAGATTAAGTGATAAATGTTATTTTGGATGATGTTCTCTCTTTTGGGAACACTATATGCCTAATAAAAATATAATACTGTGGGATTTCATTTGAGGATTAAGGGTGGAATTTTATTTTGGAAGAATCTATGCTTTTATAGTGTATTTATAGAAATTTGGGTTATTTACGGAAATGATTATCCTATCATAGAGAATATTTTATTAGGTTAATTACATTTATGAATGTGACATTAAGAGTAGCCTTTATTATTTGAAGAGAAATTTTAAGATTTATCATGGAAGACTATGTGATCAAATTCTTCTGAGTTTTGGGTTTCAATATTATTTTGAATTATTTTGAATACTTTTAAGGACAATTTTGTATTGAATGTTCTTTGTTGAACTTTGGGTATTGTTTGTTGAAATTTTGGAGATTAAGAGTAGTATTTCTTTTTAGAATGAATTATCTTTTTTGGGGATTATATGATATTGTACTAACCATTTTTTTTGGTTAAGGAAAAAAGATAGGGGAAATATATGTAGTTCATAATTTTTGGATTATGTGATTATATAAAAGTTGATTCTAGAACTTTTGATGTGACCAAGTCATCTTCAATACTCAACGTTTGAAGAAAAGATGAGTTTGTGGTAGAAATTTATTAAAGGATGAAACTCTACTTTAATGGTAAGTACATTTACTTATGTTCTTATTATAAGTAGTAAATTATGTCCTCAACATTATGTAGAGGAACTTAAAAAAAAATTACTCTTCCTACAGGGTAATGAAAGACCATTTAACCCATCACAAGTTTATGGTTTTCTGGTAGTTAACTTTCTCCTAATCATGTTTTCTATCACTCTCCATTAGAACATGATGGATTGTTTTCTCTTCCATATCCATTTTTTCCTGCATAGAACCCTAGTATGGGATTTCTCGGGTGAGCTTTGTACTTCTCCTTCTTTATTTTAATGTGATAGTTTTATTGACTCTTTTTACAATGTGAAACATTCAATGAAGTTTCTGAGCCCAATTTTAAAATGAAGAGGATGTAATTTAAAAATGGGGGAAGGATGTAACAACTATGGTCTTTATAGAATAATACATTTTCATATATATTAATATTTATGAATAAGATATTAATATTTTGTTCAATATGAAACTTTTTCTGATAGCATACTCAACACACAACAATAGTTTTTTTTGAAATCATACGTTCCACACAACTTTCAGTTATATTGAAAATGAAATATTATTATTATTTTAAATGGTAGTTAAGGCATAAAATTTGAATTTCCAGGAATGAAAATAACTAACTATATTATTATTACACATTTTAGTTAAATGTTTTTAAATTTATACAATAATTTTTTTAGGCTTAAAATAATAATGAATCTTATTTTAAGCATTAAATAGTTTAATATCATTTAAAAGGTTGATTTACTGCCTTTTGATGGAGAACCATTTTTAGATATAGTTTTTTTAACTTTTATATATTCTATTTTACAAAATAAAATTATTATTTATAATTGGGACATAAAAAATTACTTTAGATGAAATTTTTTGTATTTTCTGATATAGTTCATTATTAATTAATACAAAAAAATACTGCATTTTAATTCAAAACTACCTTTTAATATAATTTTTTTATATAGTTATATTGTAATTTTAATTGTTTATACTATGTAATTGAATTATATTTTTATTATTTAATCCACTTTTGGTCATTTTATGTAATTTAACAATGAAATTGGACATAAACACATGTCAATATGTTGGTAGTTTAAACTTCTTAAAAACACGCCTTTTGGTTTTGACAACGGGAATTATTTTTAAAGTAATTTATGCAATTTATGTGTTTAGAATTTGTTAAAATGTATTCCATATTTGGAATCAGGAGGTCCAAATTGTGTAAAAATGTAACTTTTATTTTTAGACATTATGAGTAGTAACTTTAGTAAATATTTTATTTATCATGCTTAAAGGGTAAATCTGGTCAATAAGGGTAATTTTTTTTATAATAATATAAAATTACCCTAAAATGTGTCCTATTACTATTATATGATATATTTTCGACCCTGGTCAACCTTGGGTCGATTTTAGGACCCCATGGAGCCACTTCTGTGTGAAAGTGACATTTCATTACTTTTAATTTAATGTTAAGGAAAATATAACATAAACATATAAATTTTAATAAAAAAAATTATATAGGGTTATATAAGTTATATATTAGAATATAAATATTAAATGTAAATATAAAAATATCTGCTACATCATGGGATTTTATTTATAACTTTTATGCATCAAATAAATAAATTTATTTATGACACAATGACGGTGTAGTGATTGCCTTGTCAAAGAATGTTTTAGATAAATGAGATTATGAAAATTAAGATAAATTTATTTTGAAACATATTTTGCCATAATATAATTTTAAAGATATTTATGTCTTTTTATCTTTGAATTAATGAATTATTTTTTACATAATTATTTATTATGGATTTTTTAAAAGTCATGATATGAATAGTATATAAATTGACAAAAATATTTTATTGAAACAAAATACTATTTCATTAAATGATATATTAGTCCTAAAATTATAAGATTAGGAAAAATTACTTAATTAATATTGGAAATGTCTTTAATTAACCCCTTGAGGTTCTATTGTAATTTTATAGTATATATATTAAACATATAGTATGAATATACAAGAAGACATGGTAAGAGTCAAATTTGTTAACTAAGTGTTATAGCTAAAATATAAGATTAAATTTGTAACCTATACTATTATAAAACCTATTAGTTGAGTGTTTTTTAACCCAAAATAATATTATCTTTGAAAAAATGACTTTGGGACCATTTTAAATCGAAACACATTTTATAATAAAATAATATTTAAATACCTTTCTAAAGTGCCCCTCCTCCCTCTAATAAAAGGGAATCACCCCTACCCATTTAATCACACAACTCAAGAACCTTGGATCAACCAAACTCTATCCAAATATGCTCCCGAAATCCCTATATTCTTCTTATAATCCTTACTATAGTAAGAAGACAATTCAATAAAACTGTTAAATCAAGTCAAAGGGAGTTACATGTTTTATGCGGTAGCATCTTATCTAAAGTTCCTTTCAATTATTTTACTTATTCACTCCCTATTCTATTATTATTATTTGATAACATAACAACACCATTATCCTCAATATATTAGAATTATTTATGATATCTATTATAAAAACACTTACACACATCTCCATCTATTTGATACCGATATAATATTTTTCTGTACGTCGAACTGTTGCCTCACGAAACGATGATTGTTCAATTTTCCCCGACCACCTCTCATGGTGGACATAATTATGGTAATATATTTATATATTATATATATTATATTTATATTTTCTCTATGCTTATATTTTTTTATATAAATCCTACCTTTATTATTTCTACAATGTGTAAATATGATAATTTCATTTGACGAAGTGCGGAATACCACCCCCTCAAAGTGATATGACTCGTTTATAACCAAAATAGAACGTATAAAAGATGGATTTAGGGAAATAATGTAATGTAAATAAAATATTATATTATATTGGATATATAATATACCTATGTATCATTTAGTTTTCATTCAATTTAATATGAAAAAAATGAATGTAGCATTCATGTGTACGTACGACTTACCGTCTCAATGAATGGTGCATTTTATTTCTTATCTCCTAATGTTATGGATTGTTATAAATATATATATACTGGATATAAATGATATTTAAACAATTAATACTATTATTTTTATAATGTTATTTTTACTACATAGACAATTTGTAATTATAACAAGATCATTTTTGACTCAAGTACCGAACATCGATAAAATGACAGATATGAACTATAAGAATTATACGGTTGTTATAGCAACATAATAATTTATATAAAAATAATAATAAAATTTCAAAAGGTTGTGAATAAATTATAAATTTACTTAAGATTATTATTCAGTAAGAACAAGGAACATATGTGACGAGTCAGACTAATGTTAAGGGAACCTTTCACCCACCTCCTTTAGTCAATGACTTATTTTATGACATTTATTTTAATTTACAATTTATTACGTTGGGGTATGTGATTGTAGAACCTTATTTCTCTCCATTTTATGTCCAAATGATGAGAGACCCTTTTCACTCTCATCAACTCATTTTCTGAATTTTTATGTGACACTATTAGGCTGCTGAAATTTTGTAAGGGAATTTATAAACTCAATTTCCTCCCACTGAGATTTACGCATACTTCATTGATTATATTATGCCAAGATTATGTGTGGAATAATTGTTTTTTTATTTACATTTTAATTTCAACTTCTGTTTGTGTGGATATCTTATTGCTACACATATTCACCTCATTGATAAATTCTTTCATCATTGATACAATCTATGTAAAGGGTTTCATCTTAATATCCTTTCTTTGAGCCTTATTTGGATTAATAAATGATTTTATTTTATACAGTGTATAAACCCATTTTATATTTCATTTCAGTCAAATAGAATCATTTTTCTACGAAGAGTTTTACTAAATGGAAAAAAAAGAATGTTTTTTTAATGTACATGACAACAATGACCATTCTGCCGCTGCGAGTATTATTTGATATATGGCCTCCTTAACAAGACGTAACATTTTAAAAAAATACTAAATACCCTTTTCATGTATTTTTTTATTGAAAGTGGTTTTGAGAAATTATTGATTATGTCAATATCTTGAAATGTTATATTGTGATTGGAATGTGGAAATTTTATCTTTACTTTATTCTTGATTTATGTGTTATGATTATGTTATGGTTCATGGTAATTGTTTATGTATATGGGTGGTTCCATGATAATACTAGGGTGGGTGAGCTTGAGACATCTCTCTGATGCATTGGGTAATGTTGCGGAGGTAAACGTTAGTGTTTCTCCTATGAGATTTAAAGAATATATTGGGTTGGGTATTCCAAACATAACTCACTGTATAGCTATGAATTCTACAATGTATGTATGATATGGATGCCACAAGTTACGTTTATTATTTATGATTTCTATGTGTTATTCGTAAATCTTATGCTTTCATAAGGTATGTTAAAGAGATTTTGTTTTATGATTGAGATGTATGATTTCATTAATTTGTATGTATTGATGGACTAATGTATTCTTTCATTATTTTATAACCCATACTGAGATTTTTATGTTCATCAAAAGTTTTTGAATTATTTTATAGGGTATAGGTAAGGGTAAGAGAAATAATTTATTAAAGAATATTTATATCAAGAAAAAGACTCTTGTTTTATTTAAGTAGTTTAATTATTGTGAAAATTTTCGAATAGAGTAGAAGTGTCTACATTGTAATTTTTGAGATGTGATGTATAGTTATGGTATAATTCTATAAAACTGTAAACATGAAAATATCCTCAATGTGAATTCTTTATGTGACTCAATATTATGTAATGTTTATATATGGAGTCTTATATATCGACATCACGACCCAGACCACGTATGCGTAACCACATGATGAAAGTCTCACAGTCTCACACCTTATTCTTAGGTAACACTATGGTGTATTAATTTAATGTTTATCAATACCCTATAATTATGGTTATTTACATTAATTTTTATATAATAATGAATATATTTTCATCCTTTTATGGTTACATTATAAATGTTTTTATTTATATATAATAGAACACAAATAGTATTTTTCAGAAATATTCATATTCAATTAAGGAACATATTTTAATGAATTAATTGATGTTTAAATTAAATAATTTTCAAATAAAATATTATATTTGAATAATTTTTATTAAATGTAAATGATTAAATAAATTTTATGAATTCAAATGTAATTTTTATAAGTGTTCAAAATCTATTATTTACAAAAAATCCTAGCATTTCATAATAAATGACGATTTTATTTTAAAAGAATAAATTCACTTTTTTTAAAATTATTTAGATAAACTTCATATTAATTTTTTTATAATAATGTTGAAATTATCCAATAGTGATTTTTTCCTAATTCTTCGAGACAGTAGAATTTTTGTGTAAAAATTAAATATCGTGTAAATATACTCTATATATTATGACATCATAGTGACCCAAAATTGATGTTATAAATACTCTAAAAGGTATAAAATCAGAAATATATGTTTTGTCATTATAATAAAGATATTTTGTGTTTATTTTATTAAATTTATAAATCCATTATAAATCCTCCAAAACGATTAATATGTTTTATGATTTTAAAATCATTTCTTTAATAATATGACTCTCCCTCACATATGAAAGGGAATTATTAATTAAATATGTTCATACCATATAAATGTTAAATAATGAAAACCACTCCCATTTGGAAGAAAATATGGGAAAACCCTAGTAAGGTTTGTGGGTTTGTTTATTTTATTATATAGAGTCCAAAATTTATGTTTGAAAAATCATAAATGAAATCCACAATCATTTCCTATATAAAACCAACCAATTATAAATTTATCTTCACAAAAAATAATTGGAGAACATAATTACCCATACCTCCCCACTCTAGAGTCATCTTAATGCACCTCCAATCTCTAAATATTCTCATCCCAGGCATTTGGAGGCACATACTAGAGTAAGGTATCCTCACCTTCTCTTCATTATTCAAGTTTACTTATTATAATATTACTTTTATTTACAATAAATTATGTTGGTATATTTCATTAAATTTACATGTTATTTTATATTTTATTTCCAAATTATTAGATACCTCTTTCCCACTCATCAACCCATTTTCTGAATTTTTAAGTGATGTTGTTATGTTGTCGAAATTTCATCGTGATTATCCACGCCAAATTTTTCTTCTGAATACCATACCCATTTCTTTTCAAGGTTGTTAACTTTTATACAATTATACTTATTGCAATTGGGACTTACATGTAATTATTATTCTCTCCTTTATTAGGAATAATATATTGTGGTTAATTATTCCATGTTGTAGGATCTATGTGGCACACCTAAGTATGAGAATGAAATGAAAGCGATGGGTGTGCCTGGAATTATATAGTGCTCCAATGCATTGGGTAATTTTTAGTCACATGAGATATAACTTGGGATATGGAGTGAATTTTTTTCATTATGGTACTTTTTTTCATCATGATTTCTTGGTATTTTTCATTGACCTATTTTTATGATGCATTTTTTTCATTTGTTTCTACATTTCCCATGGAGTCTTTATGATTATCATGTAATATAATGACTTTTTATTCAAGTTACTATTATTCCACATTAATTTTCGTATTGTCTAATATGTATTCAAATATGTGATTTTTATTCCCATACTATTCTTTATAGATCACCCATTTCTTATATATGTCCCTAGGTTATCCCATACAGTTCTATGTGAAGGAATGATAAGGAAGTTTTCAATAAAGATGTTGTTTTCCTATTTTAAATTATTTTGTAATGTACCTAATTCCCATAAAAACAAGAATTTTCAATCTTTTATGTTTTATTAATTATAATTTTATGTAATAAATTAATTATTAATGTGAAATAATGAGGTTGGTTGTTATAGGAATGGTACACCACTTGGGTTAGATAATCTCATATATAGGATCATATATTAACCTAGAGAATGTGAGAGCTATAGTTTCCAAGGAGGATCCCAAAAATGTATTAAATAAATGAATTTTATTGGTTTTAGATAGATATTACAGGTGTTTCATTTAGGACTTCTCAAACCTAGTACCACCACTTAAAAACATATCATAGAATTATGTGTGTTCTTATAGTCTGGATCCTATTAGGCATAATTCCAAGAGATAAAAGGTAAACTTCCTTTAGCGTTGACTTAGATTTTATCAATATCAGACAAAAGCTAAAAAAAAATTTGTGATGAATTAGGCATCATTCTTGGATCAATTATGATATAATTATATTGATTCATTGAGTATGGGTCTTGGAATCTAGGTCCTCCTGAGCATAAATACCTTACTCGTCATATCAAACTAGTAGCTTTTGTTCATGCCTTATGTTATTGGGGACACTATCTACTATTAGATTATTTTTTGGTGTCTGTAGACCAAAAAAGTCTCAAATATAGTGTTTCACAAAATGACTTAAATCTAAGACATCAGAAGTGGGTTGAATACCTACAGTACATTGATTTTGATTTTATGTATACACTTGGGAAGGGACATTCCATTGTTGGTTCACTGAGAAGGAATAATCATACATAAGTTGTGATGGAGGTATGTATTGAGTGGAATTTTAGGGCCTTATTTTATGATATGAACTTATAGATTCATTAGTATCATAGAAAACCGAACCATATAGCTTTGGAAGACAAATATTCTTTTCTCGAGTGAGTCAAGATGAGGTAGCTTTATGATTCTGATGGCTTTGTCCTAAGGGAGAGTATTTCTAGTGAGGACTCACTTCTTGGTTGGGTTACTAATAAAGATGAGTTCTTCTACATTCATGGACACATCTGGGTTCCTATAGACATGCATGATGAGTTGGTTCTAGAGTCTTATACCTCTATTTGGTTGGTACATCTGGGCGTTACTAAGATGTACCATGACATAAACCCCTAGTATTGGTGGTCGCTGATTAAGAGAGATATAGTATTTTTTATTTCACAGTGTTCAACCTATCAGCAAGTGAAGGTGGAACAACAGTGACCAGTGGTGATTTTTGTAGCTATTATTTGTTCTTAATTTGAAATGGGATGATGTCACAATGGACATCATTATAGATTTACCCATGTCGCCTTGATGTAGTGATGTTTTAGGGGTTATTGTTGATAGGATGATAAATGAAACCCATTTTCTACTTATTAGAGATACCTTTTCAGTAGATGATATTTCAAGGATTTACATTCATAATATTTCACACATTCATGGTATTCCATATTCATTCATATCATAGATAGATGCTCATTTTGTGTCGTGGTTTTGGAAGGGGTTGCATAAGGCTCTCAGAACAACGCTTCTTCTATGAAAAATAATCCACCCACAAACCAATGGAAAATCCCTTCATATTATTTAGATGTTAGAGGGATGTGATTCGAGAATGTTTCCCTGATTTTTGAGATTATTAGGATAAAGAAATAACTCTTTTTGAGTTTTCTGATAATAACATCTTTCAGGAAACTGTAGTGATGGATCCATATGATAGCCTATACGATAGGTCATATTGTTCACCTTTTTCTAGCTAGAGGTATGTGAGTAATCACTATGAGGAAATCATCTCATTTAAGAGAGTTTATAGAATGTATGACTTAGTTAGAAGTGTATGACTATAACTTAGTGTAGGAAGTAAACTTATGTCGATGTTCACTGTCAACCTCTGATGTTTGATTTGGGACATCAGGTCTTTCTATGATTTCTCCTAGATTGGGTCATAGAAATATTCTATGACATGTAAAGTTATTGCCTAATTGTGTCATCCCTTTCAAGGTCTTGGAGAGTGCCAGGTTGGTATCTTATCAGATAGCTCTACCTCAGAGGTATCGAGCCATGAAAGATGTCTTCCATGTATCTCAACTTCATAGCTAATTTTAAGACTCATCAAATTATTTTTATCCTAAAGATGTTGAATTGGAACCTGATTCTTCAATTGAGGAGTATCGTATTAGGATTATTGAATAGAGTATGAAGGCTCTCTAAGTAAATTCATTTCCTCTCCTACGGGTGTTATGGAATCATGGTCTTATACAAGATAAGACATATTATAGAGAGGAAGATGTATGTTCTTAGTAAATAGAGCTATTCTAAGATGATGATTTACCAACCTCAGAAGGAAAACTCGGGGAATATATATTTTAAGGAGGGGATATTGTATGATCCCAGCCTTTGCAAGATGTATTGATAATTTAAATTTATCTGTGAACCGTATGTATTATACTATTAACATGCCTATGAGGTTAAACAGAGAGAGATTTAGGGCTTGTTCGGAGCCCAATGCTATGGGATTTGTAGTTGAAGACTAAGATACATAGTCAGCACATAGGTTTTTCTAACTATGTATCTCAGTCATGTGGGTGCTACAGTAAACTTCATAGGAGAGTGGAGTTAGTTTTAACCATGACCCTCAAGCCACATGGCCATGTGGGGTTTTTTTGTATGATGAAAGGTTCTTCATGGTTTTCCCCAAAAGCACACCCAAGGCATCACCCTTAGTGCCACTTAGGCAGTAAGGGTACTAAATTGGTGCATGATTTTGGAAAACTATAAGACCAAACCCTAAACACTTAAAAATAAATGAAATCACTATTTTCTATTGTGTGAATTCATATTTTTTTATGAACCTCTTTTCTCTCATTTTCACACACAGCTTCTTGGAGCACTCCCATGGTTCCATCCTAAGATTTATTCTAAGCTCCACATCAGTGCTCTAGTTCCTTCACTAATGGTTGAATTGGAAAGATAATGATAATCTCCTCATTATTCTTCTTTATTTACCTCATTTATCTCTCCATATTCTATGTTATTTTTTATGGGATCTAAAATTATCTATTTTCAAGTCATTTTTCCATTTCACTAATTTCTCCCATTTTATCCTATATTAAATAACAATGATAGATTATGATAATACTACCATGATAAGGTAGGTAGTATAATACTTTTATCAATGTAAAAGTCATTATATATCATGATTTTTTGTTCCACCCATCAGGATTTCCACATATTTCCTGAAAATTTCCATTTTTCTTAACCTAAATAGCTGGTAATGTTAGAATTTATATATTAACCAATAATTCTATATGGGGGTTCACACCTAGATTAGTTCCACCCCTTAATATGTGATCATGAATTTTCGATGACCTATTGAATTTTTAGATGGCCAAAACACATTTTAATTAGTTTTGGATTGATGCCTGAATGAAATAACTACCTTGAATTTAAGTGGAGTGAATAGTATAACCACATCAGATGATATTCATATGAATAAGGGATATAAACCATTAGTTATATAGTATGATAAATGAGTTATAATTCATCCTTGGGATTGTATTAAATCAGGAATGAACTTTTTATATAAATATGATTTACAGTCATTGTGTCCCTTATATTAGTGATACATCAGAATGAAATCCCATCTATTTGTGATAATCATGCATGGTGTCCCATATACTGTGATAAATGGTCATGGTGGCCCTAATGAAATGTGATATATGGGCACAACGTACCATATAATTTCAATGTGTGGGAAATCCATCCCATGTACTTATGATTCTCGAGCCTGGCATCCCATACATATGTGATACATGGGCATGAAATCCCATAAACATGTGATAATCTATCATGGTGACCCATATGATTCATGATATCTTGGTATAGAGCCCCTATCACTCATTGAAACTCCTATAATGCTACAAGGATGCCTGAGGTACGCCTTGGGTCCTGGATAGTAGGTGTATCAATTTATATAGATATAAATTCCACTTCATATATCGGAAATATATATATATCTACATATAGTCACTTGTTCAGAGATCCCCCGTCTTAGGTCGAAGAAGGTACTGTCAATATGGTGTCCTTTAGGAACCAGAGCCAACCCATTTATAATTTATCTTTATTCTTACATTGTTATACATGCACACTGCTCAATTTATATGCATCGGCTGTATTATACTAGAAACCATTGGTGGTGGTATCCCACTTAGTATATCTCACACCCTATTCGGGTTGCCAGTTTGTACCTGAGCAGTTCTTATGGATGCAGGTAGGGAAAAAGGGAAGAATCCAACTTTAGATTCTTGGCTTCTTTATTAGGAAGGATCATGGGATAAGTGGTACTAATCATATTCTTGTGATGCTATAAGAGATAGTTTTTGTCCTTATTGTATTTTTTATATCATGTTTTATGTGTTTTTAATTTTGTTTCCCATGTATATCTGTTTTTTATTAGATTCATGACATGATCATCATTTTTTTTGTGATATTGATTTCACTTTTAACTATTATATTTATCTAGATGTTTATGATTCCATAGTTTATTGATAATATTTTATATTCTATAAACTTTATTCCACTTTTCATCACTCATTTCATGAGGATATAGTCTTTGGACCGTACCTTCTGAGACCCTCATTGCTAATATGTAGCCTCTTCAATCAAAGGAGGGGTGGTTCAGACCATGTGGCCAACTAGGTTCGGTTACTTATCAGTTAATTGGGTCTGGGACAACACATGATGCATCCCTTTAATACATAACTTGTGGTGCCTAAAAATGATTGGATGCAATACTATGAAAGGGTGTGAATAAATATTGATGAATTTTTAACTTTAAAAAAAATACATGAGAAATAATTCAAGTCTATGTATCTTCTTAAAGTTATTTTTTTCACTCCATGGTATGTAATGAAAATAAATAAATCTCTACAAGCATAAAATATTTTTACAAGATTCATCCCCTGATGTGGAAGGCTGTGTCCCTATTGTGCATGGTTTCATCCCTGACCAAAATTAAATAAAATATTTTATAAAATGAATTACAAAATAAATGATAATATATCATCCATGATCTAAAATAATTATCATACCATAGATAATCCCAAAATATCTATTTTTTATAGTGGTAACTTAGAATTAATAAGATATTCAGTTCAACTCTAGATAACCATACATAATGTATATTTTATTTTGGTTTTCTGTGGATAATTCCATAAAAATAGTAAAGAATATTATTTTCCTTGATCAAAGAATCATCTCAACACATATTTTCTAATGTTTCATAAAATTTTCATGATCAACCTATGCACTTTACCAATTTCTGGATATCTCTAAATCCAATTTATCAACACCTTTGCTATTTTGATCCCCTCAATTTTAGTTCCACCATGTTGGTTGGAGTAGGACACTCAATAGGGGGTGAATTGATTTCCAATAAAAATATTTTTAAATAATTTATTTGAGGATCCCCCAATTTAAGAACAAAATATGATAGTTAATTAAATTAGTAAAATTATAATAGATTGTCTATTCAATTAATTTCTCAAGAGATTTATTACTTCTTAGTTATATCAGCCTTAAAGACTAAAATAACTTTTGAAACATATTTTCTAAATCAAAACAGTTATAAATACTATCCAATACATACTATCAAAGTAAAACATAGTTCTCTGAAATATGAGTTAAAACTGATTAAACTAAAATTGAAAACATATAAGATTAAAAAAGTAGTTCATCCTCATGACAAGCCCTAGTCCACTAATATTGGTGATCCCCTTCGACCAAGAAATTTGTATTAATTTTCTTTCATTTACACCCTAGATGGGGGTTTACAATAGCATACATATCTTTTTAGGTCACTTGACCTCAACAACAGTTCTATTTGAGAAATTAAAACTACTAGGCCACACAAGGTCCTCTTCCATAGATCTATATGGGGGAAAATTTGTGTAAGAGAGTAGTAGTGATATGATATCTTGAATACTCTAGTTTAGCATAAGATAAAGTGTGTATTTTTATTACAGACACACACACTTCTCTAAAGATTAATAAAACATTTCACAATAGTGTAGAATATAATAAGTTTAGATTATAAATTCTATGAGTGTTGTTCAATGTAGCTCTAGAGTTATAGGATGTAACAGATTTGATGTTTTTGTAATATTCTAAAATCAAACATAGAAATTTAGTGTTGTGAGTTTTGATTTCTAGTTTCCTGTGATTTATTGTGTTACTCTTCATAGCACTTCTTCTTCTTTGAGTTGGTGTTGTTCGGATGTTCGTAGGATGGTACACAACAAGAAGTATGGATTACCATCATTCTTTTTCATTTCCTAGAATGCATGTTTGTTCACTCTAATGTCTCTTTTAGTCAATTCATCTAGCTCGTGTTCTAATTTTATTTTATCTTGGGAGTTTGTGTTATGGCCGACAATGAGCACGATATCCACACCTCATACCTCGTACTATTAGGTGTCATGTCTCAAAAAATCCTTAATTATGTCAGCGTCATTAAAGGACTCAAATATGACCCTTAGAATAATCTTTTAAATTTAATTGAAAAATGTAAAAAAAAAATTACTATGTAAGTAATGATGTCACAGTTGGGGATTCAGATGTGGTTCCACAGTCATTGGTGACATCCTTCATGAATTCTGGAACTAGTATCATAGTTACAGTGTCGGGTTTTTGTAATTTCAGGAACCTGTAGCACGGTTGGGGTGTCTAGAACTTTGAATATTCTGGAACCAGTAGCACAGTCACAGTGTATGGTTATTTTTTAATTCTAGACCCGATAGCATGGTTATAGTGTTTGGTCCTTTTCGAATTCTGGAACTGGTTGCATGGATATGGTGTCTGGCCCTTTTTAATTTCTGAATGGTGTCTAGTTAGAGTTTCATAGAAATGGTATTACTGACATTGCAAGAATTATGGAATGGATGGAGATGCAATGATGTTAGGTCCTTTGTGAGAAATGGTTTCACCGGTAACAGTTTCATGGAAATGGTGTCACATACTTTGGTGATTTCCAGACTAAATGGTGAGACCATTTGGAAACAAAAATAGTGTCTCATACTTTGTCAACTATATTCAATTTTTATTAAGAGGTAATACTCACAGAATGGATTAAGGTTAGACATAATCATAATAAAAAATAATATCACAAGAGTAATTGTTATTTATAAGATTTCAACATGATTTAAATGATATAGGTTTTTTACTTGATTTATATGATTTGTGGGAATTAAAACAAGAGGAGTCCAACAATCTATCCATTTTTTATGATCACAAATCATGGAATTTACAATCCATACATTATTTAAAGGAATAAATAATTTTATTTTCATATTAAAGAGATTATGTGAGATAAAGACATAAACTCGTGAAAATCCATGATGGTATTAGAGGATATATGTAAAAAGAGTGTTTCTCCCTTTAACACAAATTCCCTTTAGCACATATGCTAGCTCCTCTCTACCATTGGGATTATAAAAAAGAGAGTAAGAAAACAATTACTATATTAAAAAAACAAGGGAATAAGAGTTATCATAACACATTTTATTGAATAAAATGACAAAGTATAATACAATCATGAAAAAATATATAACATATCCCTATCAAAGATCATCCACGACTTCCCTTCAAAGTCCTCAGGCTTTACGTTAACTTTTTCAGAGGCATCAAGAGTATAAACAAGATTTGTAGAAATGGAGGTTGTAGAATAAGTATTAAGGGAAGGTAATGTGACTCCTTATATGATAGAAGGGGAAAGGTTTGGTCTTGTGGAAGACCAAGGAAAAGTTTTCTCAAATATAACATGTCTGATCTGGCTCATATATTGAGAAACAGACTTTGTAGTATGTGAAAATAAAGTGGAGGAAGAAGGATAGGTAGAAGGAGGTAGACCAGTCCTCGAATGAGCTGTTATAGTAGCAATAATGGATTTGAATTAAACATTAAGATATGGTTTCATCTTGTTTCTGAAATCCATAATTATTTCATCACCATACTCTATGGCCTTTTCAAAATTCACCTTTATTTTCAACAAATTTCTCTAGAGTATGTTTGAAGTCCTTTAGCTTCTAAACGTGATCTTTGAAAGCTTGATTTACATGAGGAAGATTTAAATTATCCCCAAGATATTTGAAATGGTTTATTAACTCGTGCTTGTAATTGATCCTCTTGAAGTAGTAATCCACTTTCTTAGAGATTTCATCTTGAGATTCAAGGGAACTTTTTGAGTGAACTTTTACCAGGTCAAGCACATGGTCACTGTTCTTATCAACTTTATCAATACTTTACTTATCAAAACCTTCAATAAAATACTAAAACTTTTTTATAATTGGATGCTTGACCATTTCACTATCCAAGGGATGAGATGGCAGGGAAGAAACAAATAGAGTAGAAACAGCTAATCTGAGGGAATTAAGTTGTTTTAGAATAGTCTATAAACATCCTTTATACTCAATGGTCAGATAATGTATTCTAGATACAAGAACACATATCTTTTTTTTGATTTTGGTGTTGTTCTCAACCACCTTTATTTCTATAGTAATCAATTTTGGTTGAATAACAGATACAACCTTATTTGTGATCTTATTAGCATCATCATCATTGAGATGAGAAATAGGGGATTGAGAAAGTTGAAAGTATATCTTCATTTCCACTACAACAGATTTTAAATATTTCACCTCATCATTGAACTTCCTGTTTTCAATCCAGACATCCTGAATCTCATGAAGCTTTATGGGTTGAATCTGTCATATGATTTTCTCTATAAGAAATGCAGCATCCCTTTTACTGAGATTGGTTATAGGAGCAGGTTGAGACTTTGTGATCTTCTGAAAACAAGACCACATATTGTTTCTAATTTCTTTTAAATCATCACCACTTACATAATTATGTGTTTCTTGAGTTGGTTTAGGATTAGAAATAGAGATAGGTTCTGGATCCTTACCAGATATTACATCATTTACAGTGATTGTTTAGAGCTGAAACACTATTGAATGATCCAATCCCTTAACTAAGGTTCTCGAGACTCACCAACATTAAAATAACTAGGAAGACTATACCAGTTATCCATTGAACATGATTCAATATGATTTGGTACTTTAATTCTTTCCAAACTAGGGATTTTCTCACCCTTAATAGATGTATCTCTTGGAGTACTAACAGACTCAATATCATGACTAGTTGCAACACCCTTTCCTCTATCATATTATGCCACATTTCTAGATAATTGAAAAAATTTATCAATTCTTAATTCAATAGTAAAAATTAATTCTAATTCTTCATATTCTTCCTTTTTCTTTTTCTTAGTTGTAGTATTTTTTTTTCACATCAGCATCTTCTTATTCAACATATTTACTCTTATCAACAACTTCACTTTATTTTATATAATCCTCATCACTTTTAGTGAGTGTATATTCTCTAGAGGGGTCATCATGAGGTTATCCATGATATTAAATAGTGGGTTCTCTAGTCCTTTGTGGAATCTCTGGATTACTGTCTTCTCTCTATGATGATTTTTCTTCTTCAGTTCTAGGAAAATCAGCTTCAATTAATTAATCTAAATATTCCACAATATAATCTGACTGTAAACTAGGATTATTGACATTCTTAGGTCTTTATGGGTTCTCAAAAGAATTAAAATCCGTATAAAGTCTATCATTATCTTCATCCCAGGATCTCTTATATGGATTCCAAATAATCTCCATTTAACTCCATGTATCCTTAGATATACAAAAATCATAATCAACAAAAAATTCTCCATTCATACCAAGAACACCTTTGTCTAGAACCATTGAAGAGATTAACCTTGAGTTGAAAATAGAATTTGACTTTGATTTTGTCTTGATCATGTCTTATATGTGAAGGATAATTAATTTTCATAGATTAATCTTTTGACCATTCTTTAGAAGATGTATCAAAAACACATCTTGATAGTTGGGAGTGTAAAATTATAATTTCTAGGTACATATTAGATGTTTAATAACTTAAACAATAACTTAGTCACTCCATATAGTTTAACAGCTATAGACCTTCATTTAATTTTATTTCCAATCAAACCACCCGAAGCATCTTCTAGGATAGACAAATCACTTGGTGGAGGAAAACCTCTTTCATAGTACTAAAAAATTCAGTCATGTGTTATTCCTAATAAGGCATCTCTCAACATTGAATAAAAGGTATATCTCTATCCATTCACTCATCTTCTAACTACAAAATCATCTTTAGAGTTGAAAGTGAACTGAAGATACTAATAAAATTTGGAAACCAGCTTCTGATAGATATTTTTTTCCCTTTTTTAAACCAATCTAATCATACCTACTCTTCTATGACTTTCATTATAAGAGACTTACATGTCAAGAGTAACTTCACACATATTTCTGTCTCTATAATGACTGTACGGTCCACAAGAGTTTGTTTTAGCGGTTTCTCAAGTATTGTAATCAAATTATTTTAATGTTTCTTTGATGACCAATGCTATTTAAGAGATGGTGAAGATAGATGCTTCATCCTGGGCATTAAACATAATATCAATAAATATGAGGATTCTGACAGAAAAGATATTGTCTTCAAGAGTATAGAGTACGATTGAATAGAGAAGATAAGTGATGGGGTTTTTTAACATTTAGGGAGTTCAAACATCACCAAATACAAAAACATGGTACAAAAGAAATAAAATAATCAATAAAATGATATAGGAATGTTTTTAAAATTTAAAAGTTTGTGTCATAATGGTGAGACTGTAACAATTAGTCACGAGGTCAAAATTGTGGTGTGACTCTAAACGATTCGACTGTAAATAATGAGACAACAAACATGTGATAGAAAATTGAGAGATAATAACTGTGAGACTGTAATTGTAACATAGTAACTTTGAGATAGTAACTTTTAGACAATAAACAAGTCACTCAAGGAGGATAATTCCAAATTCTTGTATGATGTAACTCATCTTTTTAGAATTTAAATACATAGTGAAAATGCTAGTAAGCAGTTGTTCAGTGCCAATGATTTCTAAAGTAATATCATCCTTTTGATAATTATATCTCCAAAAGTGATGTCTTGCATCAATATGTTTTGTTTTTGAATGAGAAACATGATTCTTAGAGAATTTAATATCACTTTTTTTATCAAAATTTTTAGGGACATGTCTAAATTGATATCCATAATCTAGCAAAGTGTGTTTCATCCACAAAATCAGAGCACACCAACAACTAGAAGATATCTATTCATCTTTGGTAGTAGATAATGCAATATAATTTTGTTATTTACTACCCCATGAAACTAGTAACTTTCCCAAAAAGTGACATGTTCCATTTGTTCTATATCTATCTAACTTACAACCACCAAAATTATCATCTGAATAGCTAACTAAGTAAAATTATTGTCCTTTAGGATAGGAGAGTCCTAAGTTGGAAGTATGTTCGAGGTATTTTAAAATTCATTTAAAATCAAGAATATGTGATTCTTTAGGATTTTCTTGAAGACTATCATGCATACAAATACTAAAAATAATATCATGCATAATAGTAGTTATGTAGGGTAAACTCCCAACCATTCCTCTATATGTGGTTTGATCAACAAATTTACCATTTTCATCAAGATACAATTTATAGGTGGTACTAATAGTTGTATCAATAATTTTAAGACAATCAAATACAAAACATTTTAGAAGATATTTGGTATATTTACTTTGATTCAAAGTAATATCTTCTTTATTTTGAATGATTTGAAATCCAAGAAATAATATTAATTCACCCATAAAACTCATTTCAAATCAATTTTGCATCATATTTGATAAATCAACATATAAGGAATTTTTTGAAGATCCTAAAATAATATCATCAACATAGATTGGAACATCTACAAAATCATTAGAATTTATTTTTATAAAGATAGTATGATCAGCTATACCTTTTGTAAGGCCTTTAGAAATAATAAGACTAATTAGTCTATCATACCAAGCTCTTGGTGGTTGTTTTAAATTATATTATGATTTTTGTAATTAAAACCCATTATTGGTAAAATTAGGGTTAGTAGAAAAACAGTTTTTTCCAAAAAAAAACCTCCTCAACAATACAACCAATTAGTAATGAAATCTTAACATCAATTTGGTATTGTTTGAAATTTTTATGTGATGAATATTCATGTAAGATTAAAATGGTTTCAAGTCTAGAAACTGGTGAAAATTTTTCCTCATAGTCAATCGCTTTTTCTTGACTATATCCTTGTTTAATTAATCTCTCTTTATATCTCACTATAGAGCCAGATTCCCCAAAAGTGACATTTCCACCATAAATATTTAGCATATTCTTATAGAATGAGTAATATCCTATCATGTGTCATGAATGTAATGTCCCAACCCTAGTTACCCAGAGTCGGTGCATTATTACATAACATTGGCATGATCACAAGGGATCAGATTCTTAAAGACTGGTCAGTTTAGTAGCCTTATAAGTACTAAATACATTCATAAGTTTTACAATAAATCATGAAATAAAAATATCAACAAAATTTTCCCCCCTTTTGAACACACTTATATCCTTAGCCTATCCCTTTAGGTCAACTATAAAATAATTCTTCACATATTGTGAAAAATAAAACATAGAATGGGGGAGCTCAGATGCTCAGTATGGATTATAATATAGCAGAAACATTCATAAATAAGAATAAACATTTAAGGCAGTGTATAAGACTAAAACAAAATCCTTTTAAAATTAAACATTAGAATAATATTTAAAGGATAAAATCAAATAATTTCATTTAATTATTCACAAGGAAAATCTACTAGTTGAATAATCACATGCAATATCAATAGACACTTTCATAATGATGGAATGTATCATGCCAGACCTCATAACCACATAGTAAAGGCCTTGTGCCATGACTGAAAATAATATTTTTGTCAAGGAATTATGCCAAGACACTAGTTTCTCTCATGAGACCTACCGATGCATCAACGATCTATAGCAGGCTTCACTCGTCACTTACTAAGTCCAATGCATTCCTCATATGAAAAGGTTTAAACATAACATAAACATTCATATTAAAACTAGCATATGAAATGGAAATACTTTATCCATAAACCATGAATGGTATAAAAATAAAAAATCTATAGTCAAACATATCACAAAATCTTAAATACAATACAGAAAATTTGTATCATAATAAATCAACATCAAAATAGCGTAAAAATCATCAAAGGATGTTGACATAAATGAAATCAAAATTTTTTTAGAGAAATATCACTTTTTATTTTGAAATAATTTAAAAGTCATATAATTATAAAAGAAAGAATTTATTTTGAAAATATTCTTATAATATTGTAATGGAATCTTCGGTGAAGTTAAAACAGCGAAAAATAGCTACACCCGTCGTATAAGTTCAAAAAACATCCTTACCTTAATTTTGTCGAAAAGGTCATAAAGTACCTTGTTTCAAAAACTAAAAAAAATATTCCTTTCAAAACATGTATGGTCAAATAATTTTATAAATGAATTCAAAACATAGTCTAGTAAATAGTAAAAAAAATTTAAATTACATTTTTAAGAAAACACAGATGTGGATGATAAAGGGGTCCCAGTACATACTTACGTAAAAACAACAACGGAAAATAAAGAGATTTTGAAATTAACTCTTACCTTATAATTTTACTATATATATGGTATCTTAACCTACTATATAATAGTTTAAACATTTTTATTAAATTAAACAATAATTATATATAGAAATATAATATCATATATGAACTTGTAATATTTCTTCGTTAATAATATTTTAGTAGTATCATCGTTTCAGGTGTTAAAAGATTCATTTTCCTTTAAATGATTGGTTATGTAAGCCTTGTTTTCAATGGATAGGATGTATTTGATTCATATACATAATTATATAATGTTCATAAAAATTATTTTTAATCATAAAATGAAAATTATTCTTGAATTGTTATGATGGGGAAAGAATCTCATCGCATTCGTGGAGACGGTAATCCGTAGGTACGCACGGGCAATAATATCATTATATTGGTAGTGAAATCGTATGTAATAAGATGGTATATCATATATAAAGAATCATTACCATGTTATATTTATTATTTATATCAGTTATATTCATTATTATATCCATCCAAAATAATGAAGTGTTTGAATAACAAACTACACCTCGATGTGGAGACAGTAAATTGTACGTACACACGTATGGTGACTTTGTCATTTATAGAATGGATAGAATAAAGAATATGATTGTACCATATTTATAGTAACATCACAGTATATAGAATATACTGAAGTTATTATTTTATAATGGAAATAACAAATAAAGAGTAAGTGGAAGAAGAAAAGAACTTGAAAGAGGTGATGAAATATTTACCTCTTCTTCGGGTTCTTCATTTTGATTTGATCAAAAGGGCTCCTTAAGATGGTTTTCTGACCAAATTAAGGCCTCTAGGATTAATGGAGGAATTTTGGAAAGATATTTTGTCAGGGTTTGGCCAAGGAAAATCGATTTGGTGTTGTGAAATGAAGAGAAGGGGAAGTGCCCTTTTTATAATAGAGGAGATAGTCACTTTAGGAAAAGATTTAAATATTATTTCATAATAAATTCATTTTCGGTTTCCAATGGATCCAAAATGATTTATTTAAATGATAAGGTGTGGAGGGGACTAAACCCTCTCAAGAAATTGGTTTTTTAAAGTTTTAGTTCACCATATTAAACTTATCTTTAGATTTAACTCTTAGTTAAATAGTTTTTCATTTACCATGTCTCTTTGTATTTTTATATTATATGGTTAATAAACCTACTATAAAAATCCAATCGAACACCAAATGGTTCATTATTAATATATATAACCTTATCTATGTCCTTTGTCCTATCCTTAAATTTTTATAAATATTATATCAATTAATAATATAGTATTTGTATTAAAAACATAATTAAGTAAAGTTGGAAACTATTTAGTATTTGGTTTTTGTGAAACTCATAAGAGCATGATTACTTCGAAAAATAATAATTAATCAACCCTAACATGTCATAGTAACCTATAAACTTAGTTTAATTCATCAAAATTCTCAAATTACATTTATTTGGATATTTATAATATCAATTATTTTATTCATTTATTAATAAGGTAATTACTGCATCATCATTGTGTCATAAATAAATTTAATTATATAATGTCTAAAAATTATAAATGAAAAACCATTATGTATTATATATTTTTATATTTCTATTTAATATTTATAGTTGAATTATATTGGGTTTAACCCAATATTAAAAATGGTTTAGTTATTAAACATTGAATTTAACTCTTTTAACTCTTCGTTAAATAAAATAATAATAAATGTTCTAATCTAATCCAATTGGAATAAATAGAATCATGTTTTATTCTTAAGGTTTTTTTGTCAAATTATACTTATCTAATAGAATAAGGACATGTGTTAGGGTAATTAAGATATCATTTTTACCCTTAATTACCATATTTACTTTTAACCGTGGTAAATAAAAGTAAAAACATACTCTTCATAAAAAGTTATTTTCATCTTATTGAACCAAATATTACATACTAATGTTAATTGGGTCTCTTGTATTTTTCAAATTCAACTCACAGAAGCGGTAAAATTATGTTTTATGCAAATTCGAAAATTCTCCTAGGAGGTGGGTAAAATACGGTAAAAAGTTCAATAAAAATTTTATATATCTAAACTTATTAGAAAATGACTCCAATGAATTATATTGAACTTATATAGGTTTATGTATATATTTTGACCTAATATAAATTAAATAAAATAAATAATAATTTTTATAAAAAGATGGTTTTAAACAATATCTTAGTGTTTTTCACTATTCATCAAAAATTGAATGCTTTCAGAAAAATAACAAAAATTCACCCTAAGATAATTTTGGTATTCCAAATTCAAAAATGAAGTCCGTTATGGAAAATAAAATTTATAGAATTTACAGATTGGGTATTACTGTTCATAATGGCTAGTTTGATTTTTTACGGTGTGTTTCAATCTTGAAGTTGCATACAATGGAAGCTATTGCATTATCCAAGGGGAAATGTATCGTGGAATCTTGGAGTGTCACATTCTCCCCTCCATAAAATAATTTCATCCTTGAAATTTCTAGAATATTACTGCAAAAAAAAGATTCTAGTGGTTTTTCATCATATGTTCCTCAAGATCCCAAGTTGCCTCTTCCATTTTATGATTTCTCCATATAAATTTCCCTAGATGAGTCATCCAGTTTCACAACACACGTTCTATGGTATAAAGAATTCGGATAGGTTCTTCACAATAATAAAAATTTGGTTCCATTTATAATTCTTCATAGGTGAGTACATGCGTTGGGGCAGGCATGTATTGTATCAATAGTGATACGTGGATCACATCATGAACTTTGGAGAGGCTTGGATGCATTTCCAAACGATCAGATACGACTCCAATTTGTTCTAATATTTCCAAAGGTTCGATGTACCTGGGACTCAAATTACCCTTCTTACCAAAATTTATAACACCCTTCCATGGATATATATTCAAGAAAACGTGGTCTCTTACATGAAATTTGAAATCAGATTTTCAGATATCGGCATAGCTATTTTTCCATCTTTAGGCTGTTTTGATGTGGGTTTGGATAACCTTCACCATTTCCATTGTTTCCTCAACATTTTCTGGGCCTATGAGTTTTGTTTCACCAACATCATCCCAAAAATTTGGTTTGTGACATCTCTTTCTATATAATTCTTCATAAGGTTCCATCTTAATACGTGAATGAAAGATATTGTTATAGGAAAATTATAATAGAGGAAAATATTGATCCTGCATACCTTGAATGTCAAGTGAGAAAGATCTCAACATGTCCTATAAGGATTGAATAGCCTATTCTGATTTTCCATTGATTTAGGGGTGGTAGGAAGTGCTTAAACGAAGTTCAGTATCCAAGGCCTTCTGAATACTATTCCAGAATCTTGATGTAAAATGGGGATCACGATCAGAAACAATCGATATAGGTAATCCATGAAGTCTTACAACTTCATTAATATATATTCTTTCCAGACGTCTACAAGGTAATTCTTCTCTTATAGCAAGAACATGTGTTTTCTTGGTAAGACGATCAACAATGAACCATATTGAATCATTCATTCTAGGAGTCTTTGGTAGCCCCATGACAAATCCTATCGTAATATTATCCCATTTCCACTCAGGTATGGGAAGAGGTTTCATGGCTCTTCTAGGTTGTTTCCTTCCATCTTTCACTTGTTGACAAACCATATATCTTGACACAAAATAAAAAATCTCCCTCTTCATCTTATCCCACCAAAAATGTTCCTTAAAATATCTAAACATCTTGGTGACCCCATGGTGTATAGAAAATTGGAGTTATGAGCATCATCCAACAATTCCTTTTTCAGATCAGGTATATCGGGAACACAAAGTATCTTCCCAAATTTCAAAATTCCTTCTTCATATATGAATTCACTCAATCTCCCATTATTCACAACATTAATTTTTTTTTGAAGGACTTTATCATCTATCTGATAACTCTTTATCTTTTATAGTAAAGATGGTTTGGAAACCATTTGAAAAAGCATTTATGTTTCACCTTTCAGAGTTATTCCCATATCCATCTTTACTAGATCCATGAAAATAGGATCCCTTTCAACTCTCACCTTGTTCAAAACTCCATGATCCTTTCTACTCAAAGCATCTTCCACCTTATTTTCCTTTCCCAGGTGGTAGCGTATAGTGAAATCTTAATCCTTGGGTAGTTCAAGCCATCACAGTTTCCTCATGTTGAGTTCTTTTTGTGAGAAAATATGCTTCAAAATATTGTGATAAATATAAATCTCACATTTTTCACCATAGAGATACTGTCTCCATGTTTTCAGAGAAAATATTATAACTGCTAACAGAAGATCATGAGTGGGATAGTTTTTCCCATGAATTTTTAGCTTTCGTGATGCATAGAAAATAACTCCCCCATTCTACATTAAGACACAACCAAGTCCTTTATTTGAAGAATAACTATAAATAACAAACTCATTGTTCCCTGATGGTAGATTCAATATAATATCACTGACTATTCTTCTCTTCAGTTCTTGAAAACATTATTTTCACTCTTTTGTTCAAACTAATTTAACCCCTTTACATGTGAGATTGGTTAATGGGTTTTCCAATCAGGAAAAAACCTGGACAAAACACTGTGAATAACCTATTAAACCAATAAAACTGCGTACCTCAGTTATACTCGTTGGTGCTGGAAATTCTTGGATTTCCTTTGCCTTTAAAGGATCAATATAAATTCCATCATTCGAGACAATATGGCCAAGAAAATAAATCTCCTAAAGCCCGAATTCACACTTGATAAACCTCCCATATAATTCATTTCTTCTTAGAGTATTTAAAATAATTCACAAGTGATTTTCATGATCTTGGTAGATTTTGGGTTATACAAAGATATCATTAATAAATACCACTAAAAAGTCATCAAGATATTCCTTGAAAACTCTATTCATTAGATCCATGAAAACAAAGGGTGCAATAGTCAATCCAAACGGCATTACTGTAAACTCGTAATGCATGTACCTAGTTTGAAATGTTGTTTTCGGAATGTCTTCTTTCTTCACACACAACTGAAGATATCCAGATCAAAGGTCAATCTTTGGAAAATATTGAGCTCCATGAAGTTGGTCGAATAAATAATCAATGCGAGGTAGGGGATACTTGTTCTTTATTGTTATAGCATTGATCTCCCTGTAGTCAATACACAACCTCATAGATCCATATTTCTTCTTAACAAAATGGATAGGGGTTCCCCATGGAGAAATAATAGGGAGAATAAATCCCTTGTTACTCAATTCCTATAGTTTTTTCAGTTCCACTAATTCTATAGTGGCCATTCTATAAGGGGTCTTCGATATGGGCCTTGATCTAGAAATTAAATTAATGGAAAACTCAATTTCTCATTCCGGAGGATGTCCAGGTAAATCCTCTGTAAACACATCAACATATTCTTGCATAATAGGTATGTCCACTATTCAAACATTCTTTTCCTCACCCATAGTTATTTCATTATCTTCCTCCCTAATAACTATATTTATTAGAGCTATTGGGGGTGGATATATATAAGAATCATGTGGTGAATTTTCTTCTCTAAAGATAATGTTCTCCTTATCATCATCGAAAATTTTAAACCCTTCTTTTTATAGTAAATTTTCGAATCATGGTCTGAAATCCAATCCATTTTGAAGATTATATCAAATTCAATCATGGGTATGACGACAATATCAGCAGATAAAAAACATTTATATGCCCTAATGGGAATTTATTTACAAAACATTTTTGCGATGATACTTCCCTTAGGTGTTTCACTAACAACTCCCTTGTTAAGTCAAATTTAAAATCTATAATTTTCGTAAAAAACAAGGAAGATATGAAATAATGTGATGATCTATATTCAAAGAAAGAATTATCCAAATGTAGGGAAACCATTAAATTACCTTCCACCACATCTTTCGGAGCTTGAACCTCATTAGTAGTGATTGCATAAGATTATCCTTGATCCCTTGTCCTTTTCATTGATATGTTTCCCTAACGCTTAGTACATTTATTTTCATTATGTACCATCTCCATGAAATTGTTTCATTAAAAATTGGTAGCTTCTTTCTTCCACTAACAATAACTAGCATGATGGCATTTCTTTCCACATTTGTAGCATACTCTTGTTTCCTTTTAGATAGAAACCAGGGTTCTTCCTTCCACAATTATCATAGGGTGGATATTCAACTCTTCCCTTATTCCCTGTTTCCTTATTTTCTATGTGTTCAGTAGATCTCATTTTCTCTTACTTGGCTTTATAGTTGTAAGACTTAAAAAATTTCTTTTTATGTTTTGATAGTGCATGAGACTGTATCTTTGTATGATGAGAAAAATTGTGATAATAATGCTCGATGGAGAAATGGCTTTAACCCATCAAATAATCGATAATTCATACTCCTTGGGTTCAATATATAACATATTTCATGCCTTTATAACCTTATAATGTTAGCATCATACTTTGCGACATTCTCATCCTCCTTTTCCCTGAGACTCAGAAATTGTATTTCCATATCCGCTCGATGGTCATGTAGAAAGTATTTTTCTAATAAAATATAAACTCCCTCAATTCTGTGTTCAATACTTCTTCATATTCCTTTTTATTTTTGATTAATGGACACCATTTATCTACATCTCCGGTGAGGCAATAAACTGCCGTGACAACTTTTTCCCCTTCTCTACTCCCCAAATCATGAAATATTTTCTCTAATGAAATTATCTAATGCTCAGCTACTAAGGGATTTGTACTCTCCTTGAATGTTGGTGATTTTTTCCTCATGAAGATTTCTAACATTGGACCTCCACGCTATGGATCATGGTGCTTTATACGGGCAAGGTTATTCTTCATAACCTGAGGGAGTTGTCCCAATATGTTGATAAGCTGATCTGCACCAGTTGCTTCAACAGATACACTATAATTTTCTTGAGTATGAGGAAAATAAATACATGTATTACATGAATTTATACAGTCTCCATTCCTTACGCTAGGTTCCATTTTTAAACAATTACATACAATAAATTAGTTTATAAATCGCAATACATAATTCTAAACTTGTAAAAAACATAACATAAATTGAATAGTTTATGGATGTAATCCACAATCATAAATATGTTTTCTTTGAGAATGTATATACTAATAAACCCTGTATAATGGTTTGTAAATAAAATGAGAATTATCTTAAGCATATCCCCTTGGAGTGTCAGAACCAAGAGTGCTCCAAGGCCCTTTTTCCAGCACCAGTTCTTGTTCGAGTCTAGCTCAAAATGGTGTTTTTCGGTTTTACCCCTAGGTTCATCTGTTCCAGAGTTGCCTCTACCTGCTCATATCCAGACAGGGATGTATTTCTTGGAAAACTCACAAAATCTCTATAGTTCTAAATTCTAGAATGTTCTTCTATTCTAATCCTCAAAGTCTATCTTAGGGTAATGTGCTCTAATCAGATTTTTTCTAAATATTGTTTCCAAGGTCTGCACTAAACATTCTCTGATACCAACTATAATGCCCCGACCCCAATCACTCATAGTCGGTGTATTATTACATAACATTGGCATGATCACAAGGGATCAAATACCGAAAGACCGATTAGTTTAGTAGCATTGTAAGTGCTGGATACATTCATAAGTTTTACATTACTTCTTGAAATAAAAACATCAACAACATTTTGTCCCATTTTAAACACACTTATATCGTTATCCTATCCCTACGGAACAACCATAAAATACTTCTTCACATAGTAGGAAAAATAAAACCTATAACGGGGTGAGATGAGATGCTCAGTAAGTATAACAATATAGCAGAAACTATCAAAAATAAGCATAAAAATTTAAGACAATGTATAACACTAAAAAAATGCGTTTTAAACAAAAAAATCAGAATAATATGGAAAATATAAAATCAATTAATTCCATTTACTTATCCAATGGATACTCTACTAGTCGAATAATCACATGCAATATTAGCAGCCACTTTCATAATGATGGAATGCATAATGCCGGACTTCATAACCACATAGTCAAGGCCGTGTGCCAAGACAAAAATAAGATTTTTTTCAAGGCCTTATTCCAAGACACTAGTTTGTCTCATGAGACCTACCGATGCATCTAGGAGCTATAGGGGGCTCCACCCATCACATACTAAGTTCAATTCATTCCTCATATGAGATGGTCTAAACATAACATAAACATTCGTATTAAAACTAGCATACAAAATGTCAATATATTATCTATAAACCATGAATGTTATAAAAATAACACATCCATAGTAAAACATATCACAAAATTTAAAATACAATATGGATGATTTTTAACATAATAAATCAAATTCAAACAAGCTTTAAATCCATCAAAGAATGTTGACATAGATGAAATGCTAACAATTTTATAGAAATATCTCTTTCTATTATGAAATTATTTAAAAGTAATATAATTTTAAAATAAAACATTTATTTTGAAAATGTTCTTATAAGATTGTATGGGAAGCTTCTATGATGTTATAATGGTGGAAAATAGATTCACCCACCGTATACGTTAAAAAAACATATTTACCTTAATTTTGCTGAAAAGGTCATAAAGTTCCTTGTTTGAAAACTGACAGAAAGATTCCTTTCAAAACATATATGGTCAATAAGGGTATAAATGACATTAAACCATAGTCTAATAAATAGTAAAAAATTTCTAATTACATTTTAAAGAAAACACGGTAGTGGGTGATAAAGGTGTCTTAGTAGATACTTACGTAAAAACAATCTCAGATAATTAAGAAATTGTGAAATTAACCCTCACCTTGTACTTTTCCTTATTCGATGGTATGTTAAACTCTTGTATAATAGTTAAAATTTTTTTAAAAATTATACATGAATCATATAACAAAATATGATATCATATATGATCTTATAATAATGCATTGTTAATAATATTCTAGTAGTATCGTCGTTTTGGGTGTTAACTGATCTGTTTTCCTTTGTATGATTGGTTACATAATCCATGATTATTATGGAAATTATGTATTTAGTTCATATATAGAATTATATTATGTTCATAAAAAATATTTTTAATCATAAAATCAAAATTATTCTTGAATGATTATGATGAGTAATGAATCTCATCGTGTTCGTGGAGACAGTAATCTGTACGTACTCACATGAAGCAATGTCATTATATTGATGGTGAAATCATAGGTATTGGATGGTATATAAAATATACAGAATAATTAAAATGTTTTATATATTACTTAAATAATTTATATTCATTATTATATCATTTCAAAATAATGAATTGTTTGAATAATAAACTACACCACGACCTGGAGACGGTAACCCGTACGTGCGCACATATGGTTACTTTGTCATTTATAGCATGGATAGAATAATGAATATGGTTGTACCATATTTATAATAAAATCACAGTATATATAAGATACTATAGTTATTATTTTATAATTTAAAAAACAAAGAAAGATGAAGATGAAGAAGAAAACAACTTGAAAGAGGTGATGAAATATTTACCTCTTCTTCGGGTTCTTCCTTTTGATTTGATTAAAAGGGATCCTTAGGTTGGCATTATGACCAAAGTAAGGACTCTAGGATGAATTTAGGAAAGTTGAGAGGATATTCGGGTAGGGTTAGGCCAAGACAAATGGCTTTGGAGGTATGAAATTAAGAGAATTGGATGTGCCATTTTATAAGAGAGGTGAGGGTCTCATTAGGAAAATATTGAAATATTATTTTATAATAAAATATTCATCAGTTTGTAATGGCTCCAAAATGATTTATTTAATGGATAAGGTTGGTATTGGTCGAAAACCTCTCAAAAATAGGTTTTATACCTTTATGTCAACTTATTAACTTTATCTTTTAGATTTAACTCTTATTTAAATAGTTTGTCATTTACCAAGTCTCTTTATATTTTTATATTATATGGTTAATAAACATACTATAACAAGACAATAGAACCCCAAGTGGTTAATTATTAATATATATAACCTTATCTAATTCTGTTTTCCAAACCTTATATTTTTAGGAATATTATATTAATTAATAATATATTACTTGTTTTAAAAACATAATTATGTCAAGTTTGACACTATTTAGTATTCGGTTTTTTTTAAATTATAAAAGCATGATTAATTTGAAAAAAAATATTTAATCAACCTTAAAATATTATATTAACCTATAAAATTATTGTGAATCATCAAAAGTATCAAATTACATTTATTTGGATATTTATAATATCAATTATTTTAATCATTCATTAATAAGGTAATTATTGCATCATCATTGTGTCATAAATAAATTAAATTATTTAATGTCTAAAAATTATAAATAAAATACCATCAGGTTAAAAATAATTTTATCTTTCTATTTAATATTTATAGTCGAATTTATATGGTGTGTAACCCTATATTAAAAATGGTTTAGTTGTTAATCATTGAACTTAACTCTTTTAACTCTTCTTTAAATAAAATATTAATAAATGTTATAATCGAATCCTAATGGACCAAATATGCTAATATTTTATGCCTAAGATTTTATTTGGTGAAATTATACTTATCCAATAGAATTAGGACATGTGTTAGGGTAATTATGATATCATTTTTACCCTTAATTACCCTATTTACTTTTAGCCATGGTATATAAAAGTAAAAAAGTTAATAATCACCAAAAAATATTTTCATTTGATTGAACCAAATTTTACATACTAATATCAACTGTTTCTCTTG
This sequence comes from Viscum album, assembly GCA_963277665.1. Classification (NCBI taxonomy): domain Eukaryota; kingdom Viridiplantae; phylum Streptophyta; class Magnoliopsida; order Santalales; family Viscaceae; genus Viscum; species Viscum album. The sequence continues at coordinate 2,117,819,640 of OY728150.1, forward strand.
TATTTTTGAAATTCAACTCACATAAATGGTAAAATTATTTTTTTTTCAAATCTGCAAATGCTCCTAAGAGGTGGGTAAAAGACGATAAAAAGTTCAATAAAATTTTTATATATCTAAACATATTACAAAATGAATCCAATGAATTACATTGAACGTAAATAGGTATTATATATCTATTTTTACCTAAAAAAATTTAAATCAAATAAATAATTAGTTCAATAAAATGTTGGTTTTAAACAATTACTCTGTGTTTTTCACTATTCATCAAAAATTGAACATTTTTAGAAAAATACCAAAAATTCATCCTAAGATAATTTTGATATTTAAAATTCAAAAATTAAGTCTATTTTGAAAAATAAAATTTACAAAATTTCAAAAAGTGGGTATTATTATACATAATGACTATTTAGATTGGTCGTGGAGTGTTAGAATCTCGAAGTTGCATACAATTGAATCTATTTCATTATTATAAGGGAAAGGTATCGTAGAAACATGGGGAGTTACATTGAACATCCATTCTACAAGTACAATAAAATTCTATAGAATCTCTTCAAACATCATTCCTACAAAATAATTAATCATGAGATTATTTTGGTACCCGGAATTGTTTGGGCCAAGTAACATTAGTAATAAAAACTTTGGAAACCCATACATGCTTCATGGGTTTACTATAAACAGTCTGTAACGTATTGGAAAAGAAATCTTTGTTTGGCCCTAAAAAACTAGATGTAGTTAATGACTTCCCAGAGCTAGAACTAGCATGATTTTCAGTTCTGGGTATGAAGAATTTTTTATCCATATTTGTTTATAAAATGTGTTTTAGCATTGTTCCTCTCTCCATGTTGGTATCCTGTACCAGTAGTATACCTAGGATCTACTTTTTTTACCAGGAATTTATGTTAGAGTATTCCTGCCATTGGTAAATTTTCTGATGTACTTTTTTCGTTTTCTCATTATATAATTTATGATTATTGTTCTCTTTATGTAATTTTCCATTCCTTTCATTTTCTATAATAATCTTAGATTTGACATTAAAAGTAATATCATGATGTTTCTTTAGAACATTATATTTATCTTTTAATTCAATTAATGTATCTTAAAGAATTTGGAAGTATTAAAACATTTAAAAATTATTCATATTTTTTGAATCACTTTCATCTCCAGAAGAATAAGAATTTTGTACAGGAAACTCAAGAGTTAACTCAATTGTGTTTTTCAAGAAAAACATATTTTCCTTTTCACATTTCCCATAATGTGATGATTATGATTCACTGGAAATATCATCAGAAACACTTCATGTTGCTTTATTTTCCATTTTTTACTGTCTATCATTGTCCTCATATTTGTTTTATACATTAGCTTGGGACAGTAAGATTTTACATGTCCCTTTCTCCTACATTCATAGAAGTCTACCTCATTAGTGTTGTCACATTTATTCCAATTATTTTTTCAATTACCATTATTGTCATGTTTTCCTTTGTAGTTGGGCTTCTTGTAGAATTTTTTCCTCCAATAAAACTTCTTAAACCTTCTGGCTAATTGATTCATTTCCTCATTAGTGTCTGATAGTGAATCATTATTACTTGTATTGTCATAATTTATCTCTTTCCTTTCCTTTTCCTTATTTTTGGATGTAGTGGTTTTGAAATGCACTGACTTTCTCCTTGGTTCATCCTCTTCCTCTTTGTTTACTTTAACCTCTTCGTCACACATCATTAGCCTACCCATAAACTCGTTGACTATAAACTTACTGGTATCACAGGATTCTCTAATTGATACAAAGTTTCATCTCTATCTTTCTGGTATACATCTATATAGCTGCATGATTTGTTCTTTTTCATCCACTATATTTCCAAGGGTGATTATTGTATTAACTAATGCATTAATCCTAAGATACCTATCATTAATGGCTTCATCATTCTTCATTTTAAAGTTATGATACTTAATATTATAGGTATTAAGTCTCATTTATGTAATATTTGTAGTTCCTTCAAGTGAGAAAGCTAAGGTATCCCAAATTTCATAGGCATACTAACAAGAATATATTTAATTAAATTATCCATCCCATAAATCACAAAATAAGACATTCATAGATTTATAATTATTATTGGAACTATATTTTATAGCTTCACTCTATGTACTTCATGGATTTTCTAGTATTTCATATTTATCTTCTGTTACTATCCAAATATTAAACTCCATACTTTATATGGGAATTTTCATATTAGTATTCAACTGAGTATAATTTGTTCCATTAATTTAGGTTGGTCTATCGGTAGCGGTACCTTTATATAAATTATATATAACAATGAATAAAGAATAGATTTTAAAGATCATTAAATTTAGAACAAACAATAAATTAAAGATATTTAAAACACAACTAAATCATTGTTGAAAAGATCTGAAAACCCATTGAATCCGTTGAAAATAGTTATTAAAAAAAACATTTGATACCAAATGTTAGTTGTAGTAGGACACTCAAAAAGATAGGTGAATTGAGTTTTTATGAAAAATTATGTTAATAAAATTATTTGAAGATCCCCCAATTTAAAACAACAACCTAGTTAATCAAAGTTGTAAATTTATAATAGTTTCAATATTCAATTAATTTCTCAATAGATTTATTACTTCTTCATTATATCAACCTAAAATAGTGAAATAACTTTTGAAACAAAATTAGTAAATAAAAAATAGTTATAAATACTATCCAAGACAAACTATCAAACTAAAAATTACTTTTCTAAAATGTGAGTTAAAACAGAGTAAACTAAATTTGAAAACAGAACTGATTAAAAAAAGTGGTTCAGTCTCAAACCAATACCTATTAAACTCTACTTGGTTATCACCTAACATCATGAAATTTATATTAATAGTCTTTGATCCACGCCCCAAAACAGGGTTTACAATAGTATATGGTGCTTTCCATGTCACATGACCTCTACCTCAGTCCTATGTGGAAAATAGAAACTACCAGGCTGCACAAGGGCCTCTTCCATAGGTCTATGTGGGTGAAAAATTGTGTAAGAGAGTAGTGGTGAGAGGTTATTGTGTACCCTTCATTTTAGAACAAGAGATAGTTTTTAGTTTTAGTACAGACACACAAACTACTCGAAAGATTGAAAAAAAATTACACAATATGGTAAAATATAATAATAATCTATTAGAAATTCGTTGATTGTTGTTCTATGTAGTTATGAACATCTTGTGTAACAGCCCGAGATTTTATGAAAAATATACTTTTTAAATTTATTAATGCCTTTTGTTGTACACTACACCAAAAGGAGCTTGCACAACACACATCCTTGACTTTTCATGCATGCAATCGCGGCCTTCCTCGATGGCGTGTGTAGTACGCAATACCGAGTTTCACTAAACAACAATATGCTATTAAATTATTATTATAACTAGCCATTATGAATAGTAATAACCACGTTTTAAAATTATAGAAATTTTAGCTCTCAAAATGGAATTCATTTTTGGATTCGTAGTATCGAATTTAGCCTAAGTTGAAATTTTGGTACTTTTCGGATAACTTTCATATTCTGATGAATAGTAAAAATTACTAAATTTTAATTAAAAACAACTTTTTTAATCGAAATAATTAATAGTGATAAATTATTAATTTGAGTGGTTTTAAAGTATATTTAGAATATATTTTTACAATTCAATACAATGTTGGTCATTGGACGTAATTTCACATTTACACCAGACATAAACAAGTGTTAATATTTTGATAGTTATTATCTCTTAAAAACACGCTATTTGTTGTGACAGCGGAAATTAATTATACAATTAATTAATGAAACTTATATGTTGGGAATTTTGTAAAATAGAAATCATTTTTGAATTAGAAATATCAATTATAGCTTAGGGTGAAATTTTGGCATTTTCTGAAAAAATTCAATTTTTGATGAATAGTGAAACTAGTAAGTGGAAGTTAAAAAATTTATTTTTTTCATAAATCGTAATTTTACCACTTCTGTGAATGGAATTTCAAAAATCCGAGAGACACAGTTGATGTCTGTAAGTAAAATGTGGTTCAATGAGATGAAAATAATTTTTGGTGAATAGTAACTTTTTTCTTTTTTTACCACGATTAAAAGTAAATAGGGTAATTAAGGGTAAAAATGATATTAATATTACCCTAACACATGTCCTAATCCTATTGGACAAGGGTATCTCGACCAAAATCAACTTTAAGTGTAAAATATTATCATTTAGACACACATGGATTAGATTAGGACCTTTATTATTATTTAATTCAAAGAAGAGTTAAAAGAGTTAAAATCAATGTTTATTTACTAAAACATTTTTAATATAGGGTTATACATAAGATAAATTCGATTGTAAATATTCATTAGAAATCTAAAATTATTTCCTACATAATGGAATTTTATTTGTACTTTTTAGACATCAAATTATTTAATTTATTTATGACACAAAGATGATGCAGTAATTATCTTTTTAATGAAATATTGACATAATTGATATTATAAATACCAAAATAAATTTAATTTAAGACTTTTTATGAATTCCAAAAATTTTCTAGGATAATATGACATGTTATTATTGATTTAATTAACTTTTTTAGAACTTATCATTCTGTTATGATTTTCACAAAAATCAATTACTAAATAGTGTCAAAATTGACATAAAATATTTTTTAAAACAAATATTATATTATTAATTTTTATTTTATTCCTAAAAATCTAAGGTTCGGCCAAATGACTTATATAAGGTTATATATATTAATAATAAACAAGTTCGGGTTCTTTTGTCTTGATATAGTTAGTTTATTAACCTTATAGTATAAGAACACAAGAAGACACGGTAAAAGTAAAATTATTTATCTTAATGTTAAATCTAAATGATAAGGTTAAAATAGGAACCTAAACTTGTCTAAATTCTATTGGATGAGAGGATTGCGACCCATCCCAACCTTACCTTCTAAATAAATCAATTTGGAGCTATTTAAAACCGAATTTGGATTTATAATAAAATAATATTTTTAGTTATTCCAAAGGTGCCCCTCTCCTCCCTTATAAAAGGGCACCTCCTCCCTCTCCTCCTCACACCAATTTGAGCATTTAATCTCTGCAAAACCCTTCCAAAATATCTTCTCCACTTCCCTAGTATCATCCTAGAGTTCCTGGTCTTCTTCAAAGACCATCCTTAGTTCTTTAAGTGGAGGTTAAGTGAAGGCGCGTCAAAAAGAGGTAATATCCATTACCGATCTTTTTCAATTTTTTCTTCTTCAACTTCTTCTTATTTAGTTTTTTCATGATAAAGTAATAACATAAGTATTTATTATATACTGATATGTTATTATAAATATGAAACAACTCTAATTAACCTTCTATACATCCTACGGAAAAAGGAAATCACCGCGCGTGCGTATGTACGGAATACCGTCTCCACACCGTGGTGTAATCTATTTTCCACCACCACCTTAATTGGATGGGTATAAAGGTGTAATGAGTAAATATATATGATTATTATAAAGTTATATTGATACTAAAATAGTATACATACACTTCAACACAATTCCACGACCATGGGAACGATATCATCGCTCGTGCGTACGTACGGACTACCGTCTCCACGACGTGATGAGATTCATTCTCAATGATTAACCATTCATGAATGATTATAAAGTATATATAATAAGTACTAATGAAATATATGACCTAATAATTATACTGGATTTATTTATATTTATATTTATATGTATGTCATCTACTTAATTCCATTCAATTCAATAAGGAAACGAAAACAGCGTTCATGCGTACGTACAGACTACTGTCTCCATGAACGGTGTATTTCTTTCCATTTATCAATATATTATATATATGTATATTCTGAATATATATTATATATAAATCATGTTTTAAATTCTGGATATAAGTAATCATGATCCAAGTAATCATATTAATAATTACAAGTAAAAAAAAACACGAACGACAAATGAGACGATTTTACCCAAAACGCTACTTTAACATGAATTTACAAAAGAACGGGTAATATAAAGTCATAAGCGAACCATATATGATATCATAACAATGAATATGATTCTTTAATAAGTAAATAACATTATTTAAATCATTATACAGGAGGTTCGGACATGTACAAAGCAAGTCAGACCTAAGGTAAGGGAAATATCACAATCTCATTTTTATCCGAGATTGTTTATACTTTAGTATTTACTAGGGTGTATTTTATCATCCACATCCATGCTTCCTCAATATGTAATATTATTTCCATTCACCTACAATTGTTTAAATCCTATTTTACCCTTTGGTGAGTTTTTAGTAAAAGATATTAAAGGAATCTTTTGTCGTTTTTTTGTACGAGGTACTTTTTTGACTTTTCCGACAAAAGTACGAAGAATGTTTTTTTAACTTATACGGAAAGAATGGATTTTTAAAACATTATCTTCCTTTATAAGTTTTCGCGTTTATTTTTAATCAACTTCTTTTAGTTTATAATTGTATGACATGTTAAGAAAAGAAATGTCTTTTTGAAGTAGAAAGGATATTTTCCTCAAAAATGGAGTTCAAATGTTTTATCAAAATTATTTTCCATCTAAGATAATATAGGGTTCTGTTTTTATCCCTATTATTACATTGATTTGATTATGTTTTCAGTGAATTATTTTTATGAAGTCATTTTCCTTATATGAATTGTTTTATGATGTCATGATGTTTAAGAATCCCATTTTTATTACATGGGTTATGTAATGATGTATGATTTATGATTTTGTGGAACACATAAGAATTATATCATTATGAGATGGGTGGGACCTATATCTCCCTCCAATGCATTGGGTAAAGATTTTATATCTCATGATATAGACATGGCTGGAATGGTAGGTTATACCGGTTCAGTGAAACAGGACTGAAACGAGGGTGACTCGGTTCAGAAAAGGGCCTTTGTCCACTAAGATAGTCTTGGAAATGAGTCTTGACTAACAAAAAAATGATTCTCTATTATTATTTGTGAATTACACCAAGTTTCATGTTTTAAGTTATGATTATTGGGATTTCATTTCACTACTACGATTTATCCCATGTTATGAAATTATGATCTCTTTTGCAGGTTAATATTTCCAAAAGTTATGTTCTTATGAATATGATGTGATTGATTTTTCTTTTGTTTACCCTTACTGAGCATTTGAGCTCACCCGTTTATGTTTTCTTTTCCCCAGGATATAAAGAAAGGTTTTAGGTAAAAAAAGGGAAGATCATTATGGGAGATATTGAAGATCTTTCACCATGATTAGAATATTACATTCCGAGTTTCCAAAGACACTAAACTATTACGATCCTTGTGTGTGTGTTTTTTGTTATGTACTAAGTATTCCGCAAAAGTAATGTAATGTTCATGTACGTCACGATTCGGGTCTCTACAGTTGGTATCAGAGGAAAGGTTTAGTCAACCTTTGGAAACTAGGATGCGAAAATGTTAGTGAGATCCCTAGAGATATTTCTAAGGTATGTCTAGGGATGTCCCTAAGGTTAAGTATACGTATAGGTTATAGTACTAGAATTACGCTAACGATCACAGAATTAAACCTAAGATGTTAGATATTGAAGTTACTCCCCCTTTATTACGTTGTTTTCCCTAGCATGATTTTTTCCTCTCACACTATTCTTTTTGGGTTTTAGACGATGGATGGAACTTGAAGGAACAGTGTTGATCACTGTAATAGACAATGCAATGATTGTCCTCCTAAAAAAACAAATGTTATGGGAGATGGAGTGCAAAATCTTATTTCTATACTTACACAAGCTATGAATCATTCTGGACTTCCAAATGAGCAGAGAAGGGAATAATATTTTATTGAGTCATTCATGAGGCAACGTCCACCTTCTTTTAGTGGGTCTTCCGATCCACTTGTTGTTGAAAAATGGATCAGTACCCCTGAAAAGATATTTTCAGTTCTTCAATGTTCTGAACATGATAAATTCATCTTAGCAGTATATCATTTGGAAGGTGAAGCTGATCAATGGTGGAATCTTATCCAGAATATGAGGCAAAGAGATGAAATTGATTCCATGGAATGGGACGAGTTCAAGAACTTGTTTTTCAGTAAGTACTTACCTCGTATTCTTCGAACAAAGATGGAAAAGGAGTTTCTTGAGCTGAAGCAGAAGGATGATGAATCTGTTGGTATATACGAAGTGAATTTTAAAAGACTTGCAAGGTATGTATCTGGCATTATCATCCAACCTGAAAGTAAAGTTGATCGATTTTTCAGTGGCTTAAAACCAATTCTTCGAAGGGCATTAGCTATAAGAGACTTCATTAGCTATGAATAAATTTGGCATTGTGCTATCAAGGTAGAAATGGAAGTTGGTGTTACATATCCATCTCATGGTTTTGACAACAAATGAAAGATGGAGTTCAAGGAGAAATCTCAGAATAATGGTGAAAAGAAGATGAATGTTTCCTTATGCACAAAGTGTGGAAAGAAGCATGGTGGAGATTGTCTTAAAGGGACTAGAAAATGTTTTAAGTGTGGAAAAGAAGGTCATCGAGCAGCTGAGTGTCGAAGTAACAGAAAAAGGGATTCTAATGATGTGAATAAAGCAAACACTGCAAAGAACGCACCACTAACACTTCAATGCTTCAAGTGCAAGGAAATGGGGCATTATGCTAATAAATTCCCTAATCCAAGGGTTAGTGATGATCAACATGAGCAACCACTAAAGGCAAAGGACAAAGGGAAGTCACATGCGATCACTATTGGCGATGTTGAATATGACAATGATGTGGTGGAATGATTAAGTTTTTATGTAATGGGATTCCAAAATAATGTTGTATCATAAAGTATTGGAATATTTATGTGTTGGTCTAATGTGGTATTCAATGTGATTGAGATATTTTTTTTGGAAATAAGATGATATGCGCATAATGAAGGGAAAACGACAAAATGAAATGTTTAACAGTATTCATGAGCTAATGATTGATATAAGGACTAAGTGATATCATGGTTTGAGTATATAGAATTTTGAGGATTCTGGTATGTGGAAAGTGTTAAATTATAACTGCATTCATGTTTTCACTAAGGTATTCAAGATAATACATGATTAATGACTTTGAATGTTTGATATGTGACCAACAAAACATATCTTATGATATATGGGGATCAATGATGGTATTAAATCTCTAGTAATCATTTTCACTATGTTATGAGAGTGGACTGCAGTATTATGGATAAGCCTAAAGATTGGAATAGATTATGTTGGAAATAAGTTAGTATTGTTTAAGGATAGAAGTTTTTTCAATATTATTGATGGGATGTTATAGTAATATAGTTTTAGAAAAAGGACAACCTGCAGGACGGGCGACAGCCCATCGCTTTGGACAAGGCTGTGGGAATCGAACCCACAACCGAAGTGCGACTGGCCTTTATCGCCTACCACTGGCCTACAGGAAGTCCCTGGTTAGTAGAAACTAGTTTTATTTTATTAAGAAGTATGATATATGAAGTATAAAGTCCATTTTAGGAGCCATATATGATTAATCTCACTATAGAATGACTTATGTATATTTAATAACTTTTGCTAAACTTTTGTTTGAGAGAGATGGAATGACACATCATTCTATCACATGATCTGCTAACACATCACGAATGACAAATTCAACTTCATTTCTTTAAGAGATGAAATGGAAATTGTCCAAATAATGGCAAACAATGAAATCACGAAAGTATTTCTTCTAATTCCAATTTCATCAACTTTAGGGAAATGATCTTGAAAACCAAAAATATTGTCCTAGTGATCTTATACCTGATGAATCAGATGGTACCTTAGATCGTCACAAATTTATGTATTTGTGATTACTGGATTTTCCATAGCCATGTTCTCTACCACTCTCCATCAGAACATGATGGTTAGATTTCTCTTCCATATCCATATTTTCACCTATGTGGAAACCCAGTGATTAGTTTATTTGGGTAATCGTTACATTTCATACTTTAGTTTTTAAAGCCAAGTTTTGGTATTCCTTTTTACGATGTGGATTTCTATTAAAGAAACTTTCTAATAGTAAACCATTTATAACCCCGACGAATTTCGAGGGCGAAATTCATTTTAAGGGGGGTAGAATGTAACAGCCCGAGATTTTATGAAAAATATCCTTTTTAATTTTATTAATTCCTTGTATTGTACGCTACACCAAAAGGATATTTCACAACACACATCCTTGACTTTCCTTTCATGCAATCGCGACCTTCCTCGATAGCGTGTGTAGTACGCAATACCGAGTTTCACAAAACAATGATATGCTATTAAAATATTATTATAACTAGCCGTTATGTATAGTAATAACCACGTTTAAAAATTTTAGAAATTTTAGCTCTCAAAATGGACTTCATTTTTGGATTCGTAGTATCGAATTTAGCCTAAGTTGAAATTTTGGTACTTTTCAGATAACTTTCATATTCTGATGAATAGTGAAAATTACTAAATTTTAATTAAAAACAACTTTTTTAATAGAAATAATTAATAGTGATAAATTATTAATTTGAGTGGTTTTAAAGTATATTTAGAATATATTTTTACAATTCAATACAATGTTGGTCATTGGATGTAATTTCACATTTACACCAGACATAAACAAGTGTTAATATTTTGATAGTTATTATCTCTTAAAAACACGCTATTTGTTGTGACAGTGGAAATTAATTATAAAATTAATTAATGAAACTTATATTTTGGTAATTTTGTAAAATAGAAATCATTTTTGAATTCGGAATATCAAATATAGATTAGGGTGAAATTTTGGCATTTTTCTGAAAAACTTCAATTTTTGATGAATAGTGAAACAACTAAGTGGAAGTTAAAAAAATTATTTTTTTCATAAATCTTAATTTTAACGCTTCTGTGAATGGAATTTCAAAAATCCGAGAGACACGGTTGATGTCAGTAAGTAAAATGTGGTTCAATGAGATGAAAATAATTTTTGGTGAATAGTAACTTTTTACTTTTTTTTACCACGATTAAAAGTAAATAGGGTAATTAAGGGTAAAAATAATATTAATATTACCCTAACACATGTCCTAATCCTATTGGACAAGTGTATCTCGACCAAAAACAAGCTTAAGTGTAAAATATTATCATTTAGGCCCACTTGGATTAGATTAGGACATTTATTATTATTTAATTCAAAGAAGAGTTAAAAGAGTTAAATTCAATGTTTATTTACTAAAACATTTTTAATATAGGGTTATACATATAATAAATTCGATTTTAAATATTCATTAGAAATATAAAAAGATTTTCTACATAATTTTATTTTATTTGTAATTTTTAGACATCACATAATTTAATTTATTTATGACACAAAGATGATGCAGTAATTATCTTATTAATGAAATATTGACATAATTGATGTTATAAATACCAAAATAAATTTAATTTAAGACTTTTTATGAATTCCACATATTTTCTATGTTAATATGACATGTTATTATTGATTTAATTACCTTTTTTAGAACTTATCATTCTGTTATTAGTTTCACAAAAATCAATTACTAAATAGTGTCAAAATTGACATAAAATAGTTTTTAAAACAAATATTATATTATTAATTGTTATTTTATTCCTAAAAATATAAGGTTCTTTCAAATGAATTATATAAGGTTATATATATTAATAATAAACAAGTTGGGGTTCGTTTGTCTTGATATAGTAAGTTTATTAACCTTATAGTATAAGAACACAAGAAGACACGGTAAAAGTAAAATTATTTAACATAATGTTAAATCTAAATGATAAGGTTAAAATAGGAACCTAAACTTGTCTAAATTCTATTGGATGAGAGGCTTTAGACCCATCCCAACCTTATCTTCTAAATAAATTAATTTGGAGCTATTTGAAATCTAATTTGGATTTATAATAAAATAATTTTTTTAGTTATTCCAAAGGTGCCCCTCTCCTCCATTATAAAAGGGCACCTCCTCCCTCTCCTCCTCACACCAATTTGAGCATTCAAGCACGGCTAAACCCTGCCAAAATCTCTTCTCCACTTCCCTAGTATCATCCTAGAGGTCCTTGTCTTCTTCAAAGACCATCCTTAGTTCTTTAAGTGGAGGTTAAGTGAAGGCGCGTCAAAAAGAGGTAATATCCATTACCGATCTTTTTCAATTTCTTTCTTCTTCAACTTCTTCTTCTTTAGTTGTTTCATGATAAAGTAATAACATCAGAATTTATTATATACTTATATGTTATTATAAATATGAAACAACCCTAATTAACCTTCTATACATCCTACGGAAAAAGGAAATAACGGCGCGTGCGTACGTACGGAATACCGTCTCAACGCCGTGGTGTAATCTATTTTCCACCACCACCTTAATTGGATGGTTATAAAGGTGTAATGAGTAACTATATATGATTATTATAAAGTTATATTGATACTGAAATAGTATACATACACTTCAACACAATTCCACGACCATGGGAACGATATCATCGCTCGTGCGTACGTACGGACTACCGTCTCCACGACGTGATGAGATTCATTCTCAATGATTAACCATTCATGAATGATTATAAAGTATATATAATAAGTACTAATGAAATATATGACCTAATAATGATACTGGATTTATTTATATTTATATTTATATGTATTTCATCTACTTAATTCCATTCAATTCAATAAGGAAATGAAAACAGCGTTCATGCGTACGTACGGACTACCTTCTCCATGAACGGTGTATTTCTTTCCATTTATCAATATATTATATATATGTATATTCATAATATATATTATATATAAATCATGTTTTACATTCTGGATATAATTAATCATGATCCAAGTAATCATATTAATAATTACAAGTAAAAAAACACGAACGAAAAATGAAACGATTTTACCCAAAATGCTACTTTAACATGAATTTACAAAAGAATGGGTAATATAAAGTCATAAGAGAACAATATATGATATCATAACAATGAATATGATTTTGTAATAAGTCAATAACATTATTTAAATCATTATACAGGAGGTTCAGACACGTACAAATCAAGTCAGACCTAAGGTAAGGGAAATATCACAATCTCATTTTTATCCAAGATTGTTTATACTTTAGTATTTACTGGGGTGTATTTTATCATCCACATCCATACTTCCTCAATATGTAATATTATTTCCATTCACCTACAATTTTTTAAACCCTATTTTACCCTTTGGTGAGTTTTTAGTAAAAGATATGAAAGGAATCTTTTGTCATTTTTTTGTAAGAGGTACTTTTTTGACTTTTCCGACAAAAGTACGAAGAATGTTCTTTTTAACTTATACGGCAAGAATGAATTTTTAAAACATTATCTTCCTTTATAAGTTTTCACGTTTATTTTTAATCAACTTATTTTAGTTTATAATTGTATGACATGTTAAGAAAAGAAAAGTTTTTTTGAAGTAGAAAGGATATTTTCCTCAAGAATGGAGTTCAAATGTTTTATCAAAATTATTTTCCATCTAAGATAATATAGGGTTCTGTTTTTATCCCTATTATTAAATTGATTTGATTATGTCGTGAGGGAATTATTTTTATGAAGTCATTTACCTTATATGAATTGTTTTATGATGTCATGATGTTTAAGAATCCCATTTTTATTACATGGGTTATGTAATGATGTATGATTTATGATTTTGTGGCACACATAAGAATGGTATCATTATGAGATGGGTGGGACCTATATCTCCCTCCAATGCATTGGGTAATGATTTTATATCTCATGAGATAGACATGGTTGGAACAGTAGGTTATACCGGTTCAGTGAAACAGGACTGAAACGAGGGTGACACAGTTCAGAAACGGACTTTGTCCACTAAGATAGTCTTGGCAATGATTCTTGACTAAAAAAATGATTCTCTATGATTATGTGTGAATTCCACCAAGTTTCATGTTTTAGGTTATGATTATTGGGATTTCATTTCACTACTATGATTTATCCCATGTTATGAAATTATGCTCTCTTTTGCAGGTTAAGATTTCCAAAAGTTATGTTCTTATGAATATGATGTGATTGATTTTTCTTTTTTTTACCCTTACTGAGCATTTGAGCTCACCCTTTTATGTTTTCTTTTCCCCAGGATATAAAGAAAGGTTTTAGGTAAAAAAATAGGGAAGATCTTTATGGGAGATATTGAAGATCTTTCACAACGATTAGAAGATTACGTTCCGAGTTTCCAAAGACACTAAACTATTACGATCCTTGTGTGTGTGTTTTTTGTTATGTACTAAGTATTCCTCAAAAGTAATGTAATGTTCATGTACGTCAAGATTCGGGTCTCTACATCTTGAATATGGCATATTTTATATCTGTTTAGTATTCTAGAAGAATACTCAGTTATAGAGTGTTGTGAGTTCTAGGTACAAGTATTTACTGAGTTATTGTGTAAATCGTTGTATCACTTCTTCTTCTACGAGTTGGGGCTGAAAGGATGTTCAAAGGATGGTACACATCATGCATTATGAATTATCATCATTATTCTTCTTTTCCAATCATGCATGTATGTTCACTCTAATGTCTATTTTAGTCACATCATCCATCTATGTGCCTCATTGTATTTTTTCTTGGGGGTGTGTGGTATTGATGAAAAGGGGCATGATCTCCACACCTCTTACCTCGTACTATCGGGTTTCATGTCTACAAAAAATCATTTATTATGTCAGTGTCATTAAATGAATCAAATATCATTGTTATAATGAACATTGAAATTTAATTGAAAAACACATAAATTTTTTTAGTAAGGAATGTTGTCATGTTTGGTGATTCGGAAGTGGTTTCATAGTCAATGGTGATGTCCTTCGCGAATTGTTGAACTAGTAGCATGATTATTGTGTCTAGTCCTCTACAATTTATGGAACTGGTAGCATGGTTAGATTTTTTGATCTTCTAAAAATTCTAGAATTGGTAGCTTAGTTTTGATGTTTGGTCTTTGGTGAATTCTGGAATCGGTAGCATGGTTGCGGTGTCTGGTTCTTTGTGAATTCTAGAATCGGTATCTTGGTTACGGTGTCTGGTCCTTTGAAATTTCCTAATGGTGTCTTGTTACGGTTTCATAGAAACGGTATTACTAGCATTGTGGGAATTTTTGAATGGTTGGAGATGCAACAGTGTAAGTTCCTTTGTGAGAAATTGTGTCATTGGTAACGATGTCATGGAAACAGTGTTACATACTTTTCCAATATTCTAACTAAACGGTGAGACTATTTGGGCACAGAAACGGTGTCTCATACATTGTCAACAATATGTAATTTTCTTTAAGAGGTAATTCTCACAGAATTGATTAATGTTAAATATAATCAAAATACAATATAATATAAGAATAATAATAAAAATTTATAAGATTTAAACAAGATTGAAATGGTTTAAATTATTTGTATGATTTACGTGATTTACGTGATTTACGTGATTTAGATTATTTAAATTATTTACCTTATTTAAATGATTTACTTGATTTATATGATTTAGATGATTTAAATGATTTACATGATTTACATTATTTACATGATATACATGATTTTTGGTAATTACAACAAGAGTATTCCAACACACCATAACAAATATTCCCTCATGGTGCACCTCCCTTTTTCCCACAATACACCTCAGCAACTTTTAATTTTTCATCTTCTGACACTGCATACATATATCGTTTATTTCTATTAATCTAAAAAATATAATTACTCCAAAATGGTGGAAATAATTTCATAATTAACCACGTATGATCCCCAACAATTATTGTTTTAGTTTTATGACATTAATAAAACCTCCCTTAAATTATAGAAATAGGATTGGTGGAAACTGATAAAGATCCACACTCAAAATGGGAGTAAAAAGGCACCAGGTTTCTGATGTAATTCAACCATAATTATCCTTTTAAATTTTTTTTTTGATCTCACGCATCCCTTACTAAATATTACACAACCTCAAAATCAACCACATAAAATAGTTGAAACCATCAGATCAATTTTCCATGACCTTTGGTCTATGGGTTTCAATGTCACATGGACTATACTACTTTGGATTCAACCTCACGTAATCAGGATTCAATATCACAAAAAATCAAAAACCTAGGTTCAATTTCATGTAATTCCATTCCACTAATTCTAATGTCATACATACATTTCAAATATTCTTTGAAATTTACATGGAACCTTCATTATCCATTTCTATGTCACAAAACACTTAAATATTGTTCTTCAACCTCACATGTACTCTCAATAAAAGAGTTGTTTTGTAGTTTTCCTATTCTCATATAAATTTATTTATTAATGTTGGACCCCATATAGGTCATGTATTTAGATTTTAACATTTATTTTATATAAATTTCTTTATTATACACTGTCTATATAAATAATTATCTCCACCTCTTATCAAGGTAAGGAGTGAGATTTTACACTTACATGGTATAAAATCCCATATTCAACCACACCCCTTTGGAGCATATTTCCCTATCCCTTGGTTCCAACATAATACTCATCCTAAATCATGCTCCTTATCTATTTTCCTCCTTCCACCCCATTGTAATTCTAGTCATCTGAACCCCCATAGAACAAGGAACCACCATCGTGCTTTACTAGAAAGAGTTGCGGCAATTGACATGTCACCCTTCTTTGCAGAGCCTGGTCATTGCATTGGTGTGACTCCACCATAATGAGGTAGACCAAACCCTCATCTACCATGATCACCTCCTACCATTGAAATCCCCACCAACATGGATCCCAATTCCAAGGATGACCTTGGTGGATTAACCTATCTGGTGAAACACATCTATCTCCCACAGTGTCGAAAGGAACCCCCACCCCGCTAGGAGGCACCCCTCTGTGCACACGCCACCCCATGCACTCTCCTCCAATACTAGACCATACAACCTCCTCATGTATCCTGACATACCTCTTGGTCACTCAGTGGATTCTTCTCTCAGGCTATACCATATCACTCTTAACTACCATGCACTGTACAATGACTTATGTGTTCTGTTTGTCTTGTTCTTTCACACATTGATGCTACCTCACTTTTCCTGTTGAGGTTGGCTTCCCCAATTCATTCCTATTAATTCATTCTAACACTCTCCCTTTCATGGATCTTCCTTATATCTTGGAAATATAATATATCTCATTCTAGTATCATTCCTTCCATGTCAGACTCTCATTAAAAAATCTTGACGTCTATTTATTCATCAAAAATATATATCTCAAACCAGTTTCCCTAGGTTTGTCTCCCCCATTTCTAGACTACCTAGATTATTTTTTTATTCTTTAGATCATCTAACTAGAAATACAGTAAATATTACTACCTATAACTCATATACTGTTGAATCTGCGATCATTTTTGTTGAAAAAATCATCATGCCTACTTTGGGATTTGACACTTTCTCAATGAATCCTTGTCTTTGGTTGACATTGGTGTATTATTTTCCTCTGATCCCATTTAATTTATTCTCTATTAGAAAAATTACCAAGGACTTGAATTTCCTTCACGACCACCCATGTCCATGCATTGATACATCACATTCTCTATGTTCATCAACCCACATTAGTGTTACATAATCTTTTCCCTCATCTTAGTACACATATTTCATTCCATAATGATTCATATTGGTTTTCTATGCTCCATATAATTTCCTATGTTCTTCATTTAGTTTCACGTTTATACAAACCTTTTGATTTAATATATTTTGATTTGTGGGATCTTTGCGAGGTCTAAAGTTAGCTAGGATATCATTACAATATCTCCAATATTTATTATTTTTCTATAATTACATGTATTAATCTCCTTCATGGTCATTTTGAAACATTTACAAGTCCTTTTATCATTAAATTGACATTAAATTACTCATGATTTTTAAATGACTGCATTTGAACAATGGAAAAGAATATCTATCCTCTTCCTTTTAGGAGTTTCTCACATATCATTGTATCCTTCATCAAACATGATTCCTTATTCATCAAACATCTTTCCTAATGATACCATGGTGTTCACTGGAAGATAATGGGATGGGGATTTAATACCTTTCATCACCAAAGTGATGAAACTTAATTATCTAAGAATATCTGAGGCCTAGTTGATTTTGAGGACCTAACATGAATTCTCATATCACAAAAATTTAACCAAACATTTACCTTTTTAGAATTGAATCACTCCCATATATTGTACGTCACTAGTGACCATTTCTTATAGGATATAAGGAAAACCCCTCTATATCATCCACACATGCTTTAATAATATGCATATATTCCATTCTTCTAATTCCATATGCTAGCATGGAGCTCTAACAATTTATTTGATGTCACAATGATCACCTCAATCATGCACCATCGATCTGCAAAGGCATTCTAAGATCTAAAAATATTGTAGATAATTTCAATAACTATGATGTGGGAGGAAACAAAAGCTATCAATTATGATGGATGAATAGTATATGGAATGAGACTCTCCTCTGCTTATATAGTGGATGTCCAAATACCCAGTTAGGGTTCCCCGACCCATATATATCTAACATCAATTAAATTAAAAAATATGATGAACTTACTATGTCATAAAAATCATTTATATTTTATCAGAAACTTTTGATATATAACTAATATATTATATTATAAAACTATGTCATTAATTTAAATCATAATTCTTACTAATATTAAATGAACGATGAATATATATATCATATTCATTAATATAATATAATCTCTTTTATTTACATAAATACTTGTAAATAATTTTAGTAAATAAATTCTAACCAATTATTCAATACGTGAATAATAATGAATTTATTTATTATTTAGTGATTGTTAATACTTGGAAAATTTCCGAACCCTAGGGTAGGGCCCACCATTTTCTATATACTTATTCACCATAATAGGGAAAAATCATGAATGCGCTGTTGTTTGTGACCATATATTGCCTTATCTCAACATCAATGAATATAATTCATAGACCAAGAGTGGAGTATAGCAACTCGTAAAGGCCCCTAAATAGATAGGTAATAGTCATAACAATGAAAACCATCCTAAAAACGTATATTAGATAATATTATCTCTTTGTCTTCTGATATCTCGTAAATACGGATGCACAGATTATGTCATAATAAATTCTAGATTTATTATTTATTGATATAACTGGACATAAATAACTTCACCTACCATGGACATGGGTTTATGAAGGTACTACCATCCTGATCAACTAGGACCAAGATTCCACATACTCAACTTGGAAGCGATAAATTTAATTTTGATCATTCAACCAATATCATGCCACCAATGATATACCCAACACAAGATACCTTACCACGACTTCAATGTAATGGTTTTTTCCTCACATCAATGTACATAATAAAATTACACATTGAAAATGATATCATGTTAGGAGACCAATACACATGTTCATATATTGGAACAACCACTGACACCTAAAATATGTGGTATTACTATTAACAGGTCTTTCCTCATTATCTCATATAATAGAGATCACAAAGTGAAACCTTCTTGAGAAGAATTCTCAATGCTTATGAGCCCCCAAAAACTAGTGGTGTCACATCATATGTGTCCTTTAAATATGATTTATCTTAACCATTGTACATATCTTTAAGATTACTATGATAATTTCTCTAGGTTCATATTTTAGCCTAGGAACTTCTATATCATTTTGATATTACATGTAATATTTGGACATCACGTTAAATGTAGTGGACACAAATGTATCGATGAAATTATAGTATTAAACACACACACACACACACACACACACACACACATATATATATATATATATATATCAAACATCATACATGTGATGATAATAAAATTAAATACATAATTTGGGACTAGGGAACCCACTTTTAACACTCTCACTTTCACTAAATCAAAATACTAACATGTCCCAATCATCTATATATCACATGAGAATCATGCTTCTATTGAGATATGACTTCAGTTAGGGGATTGAAATCTATCCTCTATGAGACTCTACTGACTATGACTTCAACTATCTGAGTAAAATCCCTCAAGAGATGAAACCTATGATGTTTATTATTTGTTCTCTAGTGTGACTTGGGCTCCATGGAAAGCGCCACTACTAAAGTATTATCCTGATAAATTGGAACAATGTCTTCACTTCTAGGCACAACACCAATGTATGAAGAAAATATATATATCTAAATTTCCCCTATATTGCATCAAATGCAGCTACATACTCATATTCTATTGTATAATTGGCAACTATAGGTTTCTTAGAGCTTTTCTAGCCCACTGTACTACCCTTCAGGAAAAATACATAGGCTGATTTTGATTCCAGATCATCAGGATCTATCAAAATACTAGAATTATTGTATCCTCTCACTACTACTTCCTTATTTCCTCCATACACTAGGAACATTTCCTTTGTACATCTCAAGTACAATATGAATGTATTTATAGCTTCCCAATACAGATCTCCTAGATTATCTTGATATCTACTCATCATTATTAAAGAATAGGTAACATAAAAAATTCTACATATCATGGAATACATGATAGATCTAACTATTGAGGCATAAAGTATTATATTCATTCTTCCAATATCCTCCTGTGATTGTGGACACATTTTCATGGAGAGATTAATACAATGCGACAATGGCCAAAACACTCTTTTGAATTTTTCCATACTGTATATTTTAATTACCTTGTCAATATATGTATTTGTACTTATCCCAAGTTTCCTTTGAGATCTATGTGGATATGTATTGACCCTAGAATATAGGCTACCTCACCTATGTGTTTCATGGATAATACTTCATTCAACCAAGTCAAAATTGATTGTAAGACTTTTACATAGTTTCCAATAATTAACATGTCATTGATATATAATAATAGAAAAATGATGTAAATCACATTAACAATATTGTAGACACATTTCTCACATTAATTCATAAAGGGACCAAATTCTATTATAGCCTTCTCAAAATGATCATTCAATGATCGCGATGCCCGCTTCAACCCATAACTGGATCTCAACATCTTGTAAACTTTTTTTTGTAAATCTTAGAGTTTATAACCCCTTTTGGTTGAGTCATATAGATGTCTTCAACCAACATCCCCTTTAGAAAATATTTTTTGACAACAATTTTTCAAATCTCATAATCAAGTAAGGATATTATTGCAAGTAATATTCTGATCTATTTATCTATAAATAGTAGTGATAAGGTTCAATCAAATTATATGCCTTAAAATATATTTAAACACATCACTAACATTATTTACTTATAAGTATTGACCTAGAAATTCATGTACATATTTTTCTTAAATACAGATTTTCATGCAATAGATTTTACATCAGCTGGAGGGTCTACCAAAATCCAAGCATGATTTTGATACATGGATTCCATATCAAAATAGATGTAATATTTTCATTTTGAAACATATTTTATTTCTAATTATTCCTTTTATGTTATAGGTTTATCACTCTCTAAGAGTAATGAGTCACCTGGCTCAGTGATAAGAAAAACATTACTCTCTAGTTCTCTATCCTCTCGAGTTGACCTATTCAATAATTGTGTCTCATGAGTATCTTCATCTCCCATTGTCTCTTGTAGATATTGTTCTCATGAAAAATTTCATGCATCTAGAGAATCAAATTCATAAAATTAAATCCTACTCCCACTATTTAAAAATTAAATGTGTTTGCTTTCTAGAAACATAGAATGTCTCACCACAATTACATTCTTATGTGAAGGTTTATATAGGTAGTATTCTTTAGTTTCATTAGGATAACCTATAAAGATTCACTTCATGCCTCAGGATGATAATTTTTCACTAGGTTAGTCTTGAAAAATTTCTCAAATCCCCTTACACATATGTGTGATATAATTGGTTTATTTCCATAACAAAACGCATACGGAATATCATATGTAACATTAGTTGGTACTCAGTTAATGTTATATTGCACTGTCTATAAGGTTTCTTCAAAAGAATAATGGAAGAGTTTTTCGACTCATCATTGATCTAACCTTGTTTATCAAGGTTGGATTCCTCCTTTAACTAACACCGTTACACTAAGGTGTATATGTATTAGTGAGCTAGAATGACATCCCACACTCCTTTAAGTGATAAATTAAATTTCGGTTAAGATGCTCTCTTCCTTGGTCTATGTTAAGTGACTTAATATTCTTACCACCTAAGTTTTCCACTTCCTGATGTTATTCCTCAAATATCTGAAAATAATTTGACTTATACCACGTTAATTATATATAACTATACCTACTATAGTCATCGAAAATAATAATAAATTAAAAAATCCCACCCATTTCCTCTACTGTAAATGAACCATATATTCCAGTATGAATTAATTCATGTAATTCAGTGGCTCGTACTCCTTTCCTATAGTTTGGTGATTTTGTTATTTTCCCTTGAAAACAAGAATGACCTAAATTTAGGGGATTTAACATAGATTATTCTAAATACCCTTCTTAATGTAATTTCTATAAACTGTTCATGTTTACATAACCAATCATAATGTGCAATAGGCAGGTGTTATATGATTCATGTTCATTGATTTTTTCATTATCATTATGGGATTTTCGATATCAAGTATATATAATCCATTGTTAATATTCATCATACCATAACATATGTTATCCTTATAAAATAGGAAAATTTTAATTCAAAAATTAAAATAAAATATCATTTTTTATAAACATTAAACTGATATTATGTTTCATGTAAGTTATGGTACATAATAAAAATTATTCAGTACTTAAACTAACCCACTAGGAAAATTTAGATGATAGTATTCAAATTTCAAGGCTGCTAGACTCACACCATTTTAAGCTCAGAGATCCACTTCACCCTTTTCAATATTCATTAATCTACATGGTTCATGTATATGAAAACAATTATTTGATCCACATGTTGTATCAAATACCCAACATGTTGATAAAGAAAAATTGCATTCAAGGAAAAAAATGCATGAAGTAGAAGAATCAAGTTTCTTCTTCTTACCAACTATATAACTCTTATTTTAGTGGAATTTATTTACACATATAAAGCATAGATGCTTCTACACATTGATCTACCATTATATCTTTGGCTTCTCGGAAGGATGATACATTGGTTTCATTGGCTTTGACTTAGCCTTAGACCCCATATCCTTGTCCTTTGTCCTCTTGATCACTGTAAGTACTGAAGAATTGTTATGCTTCATATCATTATCTACATAGAGAAATAAAAACAAAGGATCTAGGATCTACTCTTTCATGTTATTAATATTTTAATTAAAAATAATATTTGATAATCATGGAGATAAATAGAAAAGAATGAGATTAGTCATCGGTTCTGGGTTTAGTTTTAACCCAAGGGATTCAAGTCTCTGAATACACACGATCATCTATGCGGTAAATCTATTATTAATTTAAATTTTCAAGAAAAATAAATCTACTATTTTATTTATTTTTATACTAATGTTAATTTAATTTTTTCCAATAATAAAATTTTTAATATTTTTAATCAAAAAAATAAAAACCTAATATTTTGTGGTATTAAAAACATTTGGGTCTAAAAACTCATTCTAGGAACATTGTGAGTTGGATAAAACCCATTCATGTTTATTTAGGGACTCGTAGACCCCGTGCGGGGCTATTCTAGTCAAAAATGGCCCTCCATAATTTGTTCTAGGTCGAGAAAACCAGATCAGGCCCATATCAAGTTGGACTGACTCAGTGTGGCCCATAGGTTTGCCAATTAACATGATATTTAGGTTACAGAGAAGAAGATCCCATGTCATGGTAACAGTAGTTCAAGGGAGGTCATCCATGGAAGGAGTTGGAGGTAATGGCAATGGAAATTAGGCATCTCAGCTATGATGGGGACCTCACAATGGTGTAGTAAAGAAGACTAGTGGAAAATAACATTGCTCAAGGGAGGTGGAGAGGTGGACATCTAGTGGTGGGTGGTGCGATGTACCTAGGTATCCCTGGCAGCGTCCTTGCTATGATGGTTGTCGATTCTAGGCATCAATGGGGGGCTAGACTAGAGGAAAACATGTCGACCACTCAGGGTAAGAGAAGGTCGTTCCGTCAACACTATACAATGCTTTCGTAGGAATCATTGGAAATAAATAAATAAATTATATATATATATATATTGTTTTCATTAAGACCCACCACCCAATTTTTTTCAAAATTCCCCTTTATATTTTAATATTTTCCAAATACTTGATAACTAGCTGAATCCTTTCAAAAAAATTCTTTTATTTCATTTCAGAAATCCAATAAAAAATGCACATGAATAGTTTTTTGTAATGATCTGATAGATGTGTGAAAATAAGGACCACATGAAATTATAGTTCCTATGACGGATATCCTACCAGAACATGGACAAAAATGGGTGGGCATGATAAATATCCATCAAAAGTCAGAAATAAGTAAATTTAATACATATATACATTATATGTTTTAATTTAAATACCTAAAAAATAACCAAAGACAATCCATATTTAAATTTTTTTATATTCGTAACTTGGTCATATGATATTAGATCGACACACTATTTTTTGGGATCGAAATAAAGCACTCTACTAAAATTTAAAGAAAAATAATTTTTTGTCTCAGAATATCCACATGATCCCTTTGATACCATTTAATTGTACCAGGGTGTGCAGTAGAAGATAGTGGGATGGGTATTTAAAAATATCATCACCAAAGTAATGAAACTTCACCGTATCTGGTGATTTGAGTCCCAATAGAGTCTAAGGATATTTTTTGATTTATCAGAGCAAAAAAATTTAACCTAAGAGTTACCTTGTTTGAATTGAATCATTAGTTTCAGCTAAACATCACTAGATACTATTGCTTGAAGGATATGAGGTCAAACCCCACTATATCATCCCCACATGATTCAAGAATCCACGTGTATGCTGTTCTTCAAATTCCAAGTGCTGGCTTGGTGCTCTGATGATTTTTTTGATGTCACAATGATCACCTCAATCTCATGCCTTTTATAAATTAAGGAATTTTTTGATCAAATTCTCGGATGGATCCTTTCTCTCTCTATGGTGTGGTAGGAGAGAGAATCTCTCCATTCCAACAATTGAATAGTATGTGGAATTATATTCTCATCCTCTTATATAGTGAATGTTCAAATTCCCAGTTAGGTTTCCCTAACACCCATATATCTAACGTCCACTAAATAAGAAAATATGGTAAACTTACTACATCATAAATACCATTTATATTTTATCACCTTCTTATAATATATAATAAATATATTACATGATAAAACCAATTCATTAACTAGACTCATAATTCCTACTAATATTAAATGAACCCTGAATATTATAATAATATTCAATTATATAATATTATCCAATGTATTTACTTAAATACATTTAAATAATTTTAATAAATTAATTCAACTCAATTATTCTATTCATGAATAATAATATATTTATTTATTTATTGGTGGTTGTGAATACTTGAAAAACTCATGGAATTATTGGTGGGCCCCACCATTTCTTAGATACCTATTCACTAGAATATGGAAGAATCTTGAATGCAATATTGTGATTAACTTGCTAGGACCTTATCTCGACAGTAGTAAACACAATTCATAGACCAAGTGTGGTTTCAGGATACTCATAAAGGATCCTAAAGAGATATAGAATAACCATATCAATTATAATCATCCTATGACCACAAAGTGTAATATTGTCACTTTGTCTCATGATATCTTATAAATAAGGATGTGAATCTTGTGTCATTGTCAATTTTTATTTTATTATTTGTTGATCTAACTGGACAAACTTACCCTCAACCACCATGACCATGAATTTAGGAAGTTACTTCCATCTTGATCTGATAGACCTGAGATATCACTTCCTTAACTTGGAAGATAATATTTTTATCTTGATAATTTAACCAATGTCATACCACTAATGGCCAACCCATCACAAGCAACCTCACCACACCTTTAATATAATTTTTTGTCTTGCATTAAATTAAATGATTAAATGACTCACTTTGATAATGATCTCAAGTCATGAGACCAATACACATGTTCATAGATATGAACAACCAATTTCCCCTGAAACATGTGGTGTTCCTATTGGCAGGTATTTCCTCCAGATCTCATTTACTGGATATCACCAAGTGTGAACTTCATGAGAATAATTCTCAATCCTCATGTTATCTCTAGTTTCTAATTATTTACTGGGTACTACTATAACCTTTTGATATTAAATGTAATCAAATGACATTTCCATAAATATAGTGAATTTTGAAGTATCAGCATTATTCTGGTAAGATAAACACAAGTATATATCAAATTGTATACAAGTAATAGTAATAATAATAAAAATATAAGTTGGGTCTAGGGAAGAAATTTTAATCACTAGTCCCATATCCCTCAATAGAATAGTGCAAACAAGAATAAACATCATTATACCCTAAAAAATCATTCAATATATTATTTCACATGAACATCCCTATTCAATTTTGGGGTGATGCAATTACTACCACCATGAATCTCATCAATAGTCTTTGATACTTTAATATTCATGGGGGGTATCCAATCTAGCCTCTATTTCCCTCTCTCCCTCTCCTCGCTCTCTTTCTCTTCATGTATTTGGGTCTCTATATCATATTTTTGAAAATCATCCCAATCTATCCAGACCTTCCCCAGGGGCCCTTTTCAATGTTTTTAAATGAAAGTGTTGAATCTGTGATTTCATCGATGTAAAGTAATTTGCAAGACCACTACATCTTGTGGTTGAATTGTGGAACTGTTCACAATTGTGTCAGTCATTCCATGATCATGGATGACACAAGATCTTAGCAGCTACAGACTTGCTACATTTTTGTACAAAAAATGAGATATTTTGGCTAACACCAAAAAACATTTTGTACATCTTGTTTTCGCATGAATGTGATGTTTTCATCACTATAGCTAACCCATTTATTCCCATGATGACCCCCCCTCGAGTTGACCAAGATGGTTGAACTTTCCCTTTATCTACTTTTTTTTCTATTTTATTTTCTATGTTTTTCCCAACATATGGCTATATCAAGCCATCACCACCTATTATACCCATGTGTCTATTGTCCCACTATCCCTCTCTTTTTTCTATTTTTTTTATTTTTTTATTTTATGGGTATTAGTTAGAATATTCCATTCTATGACCCTTTTAAGTTTTTTCATTTTATTATTTTTTTAATTTTTTTTATTTTTTATTTATCATATTTTAATTTTTCATCATATATATGTGTGTATAATTATATAAATTAAATTATATTAACGATCCCATTATTAGATAAAAAAGTGTGTGTGATACAATCTGTGTCACAGTTATCTCTCCACATGACCATGTTGTATCGCAGTGTGATATGAGATTGACTATTATAGCCATGCATTCTATCTTTCTAGGATACTCATTCGCCCAATATGGATACCATTATTTATCACCTGATTTACATTTTTATGTCATCTCTTTTGATATCTTATTTCCTGGGGGATCTCTATTCTCAACCCCATCACCCTATCTCCTATCAGATACCCCATTGATGATTGTCTCCCACTCACCATCCACCCACCACTTAACCCTTTGTCTATATATTATAATAATCATTTTGGGGTCGTTTACTCTCTTCAGCCATCAAAAATGCCCCCACATTGTCCAAATACATCATTTCCCTGAATTTTCATGTTTTACCTTCCATAATCTATACTAAATCCAATTACATTGACGAAATATACCCAATCATGTAAGTATAATCCTATAATATTAAAATCATATAGTTAAAAAAATTAAGTTATGGGAAATTATTTCTTTAATAAGGATTTTTTACTTTATCCTTGATGAACACTTTGATTACTCTATTTATTTTCTCTCAATTAGCAATGAAAGTAGTAAATTACACAGAGTATTTTATTTGGTTCACCCACACCAGGCTACATCTAAAGAGCATGAACTACAATGAACCATTGAAAAAAATAACTTGAATTTAACTACTTAATGTAAAATCTATAGTGGTATCAGTGTTCCCCCAATTTCACTACGACAAACAAATATATAACTCACTTATCTCCCTCAAAAATGAACTCACTACTCTACATTTTAGTTATTACTTCTTCACATAGAGAAAATTTAATAATACACCCACAATGGAATTTATATTCAGTTCAATGATATAGATCTTCAGTGAGGATGAGACTACTAGAAATCCTCCTTAGACCTGAAATTTACCAAATTAAATGTGTAATAAAACTCCTAGAAATCTTCCACAGAACTTATCTTGCACTCTACCCTTTTTCCCACTTTGTTTTTCTATGTTTTATGCACAATCTATTTCTCATCCTTTTCAAATAAATACAATGGTTAGGATGTATCCTAATATAGATAGGATTGTGATAATTTTCACTCGTGTTAATGGATTTCTTAATCCACCATAAATTTTCAATTAACATATTGGATATTCAATCCATAACTCTATTTAATTTCAAGACTGTAACATGCATCATGAGGCATGAAGAGGACTATTATGGCATGGAGACACCCTAATCAAAGATGTGTCTTTATCGCTATGTAATAATAACACCTTAAATACATATAATATACCATGATCACTTTCATTATTATTTGGAGACACCCATTTGACCAGAACCCCTTTTCAATAGGATTAACTACTCATTACTCCACATGATATGCATCTTGGTCTAATAGTAACTGAATTCTCACATAGAATTAGCTGCAGTGTAGACTCAGCTCTCATGGAATATCCTCATATAGAAATGGACCTTCCAAAACTCTTCTTCTACTAAATTTGGACACTTCATGTCACAGTACATTGCTGCAGCATGGAACTCTTCCCTATCGAAGGGACGGAAGCAAACCCCTAAGTGTTACGATGTAAAAATATTTCATATCTCTATATTGTAGCATAATAATATTGGTTATGGCATGTTCACCTCTATTTTTATAGTGGCATAGAAATTATTTCAACTAATCATTTTGTCATGAAGATCTTTGTTGGGGCATTGCGGGAAAACTCCTTGTCCTACATCAGAAATGATTCTGATTTTCTTATATAATATATGACAACTCCTTCCCTAAAATATAAATAAGTGAGTAACAAGGTCATATCCTAGCCTCCTTCGTGTTTCAAAAATGTTTCATGGACCATGATCTCCTAAAATTCACCCTTATAGTGTGTACTATTGCTCCATGCGCACACCAACATGAGTGCTCCCTCACCTATCTCCATGGTGTCACAGGTGACTAGCTGGCCTAGGTGGTTCCCCTATGTGGTTGAGCATTCTCACACATGTAAAGGGTCTAGTTGGTTGGTTGGTTTGGATAACCTTGTGTTGGCCTAATGTTTTATGGAACAACAAATAAGGTTGTGGCATAACCCTAGGACTATATCATGGACCTTTCAATTGAACACTGCTACTTCACTTCTCCCTTATTCATTCTATAAATAAACACAACACACAAACTTCCAAAGGGGTTTAATACAATAATATCCCCCATTGGGTCTGTTTAGAATCCTCCAAACTCTAAAAATATTCCCTATTTCAAAAAGTATATCAATGAGCCACTAATCATCAATTCTATGTCCATGTGAATAACGATCGGTGTGAGAAATAAGAATTGAATAATAATTTTATCATGATCACATTTGAATAATTTCAAACAACCCCCTAGTTAACCCTTAGTTTTTCATTTACATACTCTACCCCCAATAATTTTACTTTTTATCCCTCTCATAAGAACATATAGAGTTTTTTCTCCCATTTTGGAAACAAAACCAAGGAGTTCGTTACTCTGAAAAGTTTTCAATATGTGGATAGAAATACAATATATTGTGGTCAAAAAACATACCATTCATGAGAACAAAACTGTGGGGAATGGGTTTTTTTTCTCATTTATGTTAATTATAAAAATGTGTTTAGACTCCAAGAGGGAACAAATTATTCCAAAAACTATTTTGTACTCCCTTTTTTAGTATATCTTCAACTAAATCCATTAAAAAACATACTCTAGTGGTATAGCTCATTGTGAGACCTCTTACTTTCAGAAATTTTATTTGATCTCAATGTCATTGGTCCATGAATGTTGTATATTATTTTTTCTATTAATTTTTTCACTCGAGTTTTCACAGGTGATTGGAATGGGATATGCCACCACAACACCCACATAATCATATTGTTTCTTCATCCATTGAAATTGGGTGCATGATTCAGTGGTAGAAACACATTTAGCCTATGTGGTGATCAAATCTATACAATCCTACTTATTGATTTTCCATGAGACACATGATCTCCTAAGATAAAAATAACCACCATACATTGATTTTCAATCTTCTACCAAAACATCACAATCCAGATCGGTGAATCCTGCTAAATTTTGTGTTAAATCATTCTAGTAGAACAACCCATATTCCATTGTACGATGAATATATCGAAGCATTATTCTCACATATTTCATGTGAATTTCTTTAGTATAAATTTGAAAATAAGAGGCTTCAAATGTTGAAAATAATATTTCATCTCACGTGGTTTTCAAATAAATAAATCTCCCAATGATTTACTGATACATTTTCATGCCAACCTTTTTCCCAACTCATCTTTCGATAATTTCATC
The DNA here is from genome assembly GCA_963277665.1 of Viscum album. Classification (NCBI taxonomy): domain Eukaryota; kingdom Viridiplantae; phylum Streptophyta; class Magnoliopsida; order Santalales; family Viscaceae; genus Viscum; species Viscum album. Next base: position 2,117,850,266 of record OY728150.1, read on the forward strand.
ATTATCTCTATTTGACTCACCGTGGTCCCAAATTCAACCTTCTAAAATATTATTAATTCATCCGTAGCATATTTGGTTTGTGAGATGAGTAAATTATCCAATGTTTGTGTGAAATATAATCCAATCAAGAATGGAATTTCAACAATTGGTTACATCTCAGATTCTCACCTCATGAGTTCAAAAAAAATTAATTTTATTTTCATTTGAGCCTCCCAAAATATTATCATTGACATAAATGAGCACCATTAATGGCTATTAATTTTCCTTCATGATCAGGAAATTATGATCAACTCCTACTCTATGAAAACCAAGATTATTTAAACATTTTCCTAATCTGGAATATCATGAAATTGGTTCTTAATTTAGGCCATACAAATCCTACTATAGTTGAGAAATCATGCCTTTATCATCATCAATTAGAAACCCATATGTTTGCTAAATATAAACATCCCCTTAATGGACACATTCATGAAGTCAAATTTAACATCCATTTGATAAATTTTGAACCCCTTCAAAATTTTCAACGATAGTTTTAATCAAATAGTCTCTTGCCATGCAATAAGTGCATAAGTATCATTAACATTAATTCCATCGATTTGGGAATACCATTTTCACAAAAGTTGTGTTTTGTTCTACATAACTATTACATCTTTATTATGTTTATTTCATAACACCAGCATCGTTCAAATTACATATTTTTCATTTGGACTTGGGACAATGTCTCACATATTATTTTTCTTTATTTGATCAAACTCCTCATTCATAGCCTTGAACCAACTCTCACCACTTTCATCCTCTTTAAATGATATTTGTTTTTTCCAATTATAACAAATACATCTTCTTCTACTGATCCATCATTATTCTGGTTTGGACCAACACTATTATGTACCCAACAATTTTTTTTCAGCGATTTAATCCATGTTTGTTGGTCTCCCTAAACCTGATAAATTTTTTATACATTCTTCACAATACGAGTTTTCATTCTATTTATCTTCATTCCTTGTAACTCACCCAAACCCTATTCTTCTTCATCACTTTCATATTATAAAATTCTATGTTTATCATGAAACATATGCTCATTTTTTGTTGTCATATGTCCATCTTTAACCACCATAACATCATTACTCTCAATAATATTTCCTAGAATTTTTCTATATCATTAGTAATGTTTGATTTTTGATAAATATACATGAAATATATATTCATCTCTTTGGTCTCCAAATTTCTTGAATCTTTATTTGTTTATAATAATGTATTTTCATCCAAACACCTACATGTATATGAAAGTAGGGTTATTTACATACCACATTTCTCATGGAGTTCTCTCTTTTTTTGCACATAAAAATGCTCTGTTGGAGATATAAATTTCTTCAATAACTTCTTCTTTCCAATATATTTATAAAAGATAATTTTAAATCAACATATTTTGATCCATTTTTTTGACTATATGATTTCTTCGTTCCACAACCCCAATTTTTTGGGGTGTTTTAACAGCTAATACCTAATTTCAAATTACTTTTTTTTAATGTATTCATTTAATTGATGATTTGTAAATTTGGACTCATTTTAATTCCAAAACTAATGGATATTCACTTCAAGGATCTTTTCAATTCTCCTTTGATAGAGAGTGAAACATTTATGTACCACGATATTGTGTGTGATGGAAATCATCAATGGAATATTGTTGTATTCATCTATAAACAACAAAAAATAAATGATTCTATATATATGTTTGGTGGGATTGGCCCAAAAACATCCACGTGCACAAGCTCAAAAAACCATGATACCTTCATCTTCTTCGACTTATAGCACTTTCGTATAAACTTCCCTTTCAACATGAAACACATGTGTGATTTTGATCATATATATTATAAAGAATTTCCCGATAACCATTTCTCTTTAAAAAAAATTCAAAGATTTTGGCTCAAATTTTCAAGTCTTCTATGTCATAAAATGTTCTCCTCTTCTATAGACAACATATATAATACCACAAAAAATTCATTATAATTTTAATAGACCACTTATTTTATAATAAATGTTTTATTATGAGTATATATAAATTCATTTATATTTCATAGAAATAATTTACTTCATAGGTTCAGGATTAATTTCTCAACCAGTAATAGTAAAAGAGTAGAAAACAATTCCTAGAAAACTAATAACCCTTTATTCCTTTATTTGAGAACATTACATTCAGTATACAACCATAACTATTATTAATCCAAATATTAGAATGGGAAGAAAAAATAATATTAATTAATGTAAAATATCAAATTTTTGGCCACCTCGATCCCCTATAGTCCTTCAACCAATGAACAGTTCTATAACAAAGAAATAAAGAGTTAGTAAAACAATATTCTTTTTGGAAACAATGTTCATCCTTGATTAAAATCGAAAGAAACAATTAAGAGTAAGAATTATGGATTACTTATATGGAAATATAATATTCATCATTAATGTTTTTTAACATATGTAGTTGATATAAATTATAACCATTAGTCAATAAAAAAATTGGTCATTATTGTTTTTGGTTATGTAGATTCATTTTGAATGATCGTCAGGATTATTTAATGATATAATCAAAACTGTATTATTTTCAAAGTATATAAACACATTAAATAAAAATAAGTTTTAGTTTTAAATATTAAATAAAATTTTATTTCATGAAATAATATTAAAAATTGTTTTTAAATGATAATATATTTTAATGAATCCCTAATTAATTTTTATAATTGTAAGAATGTTCATTTTTTTATTAAAATGTCAATTTTCATTAAAATAATGATTTATTTAATAACAAAAATTCTTATAGAAAGAGAATGATTTTGATGCAATAAGATTCATTTTTTGTATTAATCACATCAAAATTATCTTAGGATTATTTTTTGGTAATGTTATGACAAAGATGAATTTTTAGTTAAAAGGTTAAAATGTACGCTTAAAAAAAGCGGTGATAATACAACATCATTATTACGTCATCATTATTTAAAAATTTAAGAAAAATTTTATTCAATAATAATTTCATTTAATAAGTATAATTTTTTTAATGATATTAATTTTTATTTAGGTACTTTTACCTTTCATTTTGGAACTAAAAATTGGAATTTTTAAAATAAAAATTATTTTTGATTTTTGTGCATTATTTGGGTGTTTTTTAAGGTTTAATTAGGTTTTGTAAGGCCTTGAAATGTCTCCAAATTTTTTCACTCTTAAATATGCCATAGATATTGTTTTAAATGATTTATATCATAATATTTTTCCTTATATACTAAAATAACCAAATATTTTATATCATAAAACTCACCCCTCCTCATCTATAAATATCACCTTTTTCCCACTCCTCTCCAATTAAAACTAAAAATAATGAATTTATTCCCATTTACCCTCTATAAATATTAACCATGGTTTCCAAAAAGTGTATCCAAGTTCAGAATTTTTACCTATCAACAATTTTCGAAGAAACTCTTTAAGTTAAGGGAAATTCTCATCTTCTTCTTTTCCTTCAAGTGCCTCTATTTTATGAGTGTATGTATTTTCAAAGATTATTTATTTTCATAAACATTTGATATTTATTATACTGAAAAATATATTTTTTATCAATGGGATACCTCAATTACTTCCTTCTATGCATTTTATTTCTCAATGTTATATACAGCCATGCTGTTGAAACTTAATAAAGGAATTTTCATATTCTCAATTTTTATCAAAGTAACCCCTTTGTATATACAATATAAATGAATATAAAATATACTATATTACACTTTTAATGTTAAAATTACTTTCCATGTAAATTATTATGAATGGGAGACCGCAATTACCTCAATTATTCCGTTTCTAAGTCAATGTTATGATCTATCACACTACTAAATTTTAATAAGGGAATTATCCTCTTCTCCCTTTTTTCATTTGAGTGCTCATATTTCGTGAGACTTATAAATGTAAAATATTATTTCTTTTATGAAATTTTGATAATAAATATATCACAAAAATAGTTTAATAATGATAGTATATATTCATTCTCTCTCATTATTCTCTTTTTATAAGCCATAAGGTATATCGTCATGCTAATTAATCTGTTTCTTAAAATTTATCTTTTCTACATGTGAAATTCTCCTTTTATGAATACCAAACTCTCTTGAATAGGTATTAAACTATATGTAAACATGTATTATTTATTTCTTTACCTACATATATGAAACCAATAATCCATTTTCATGAATTAAAAATGATGTTACGTTTAAGTATTTAATCACTTTTTATAGAATTATTTTGATATGAATCCTAAAAATACTACGATGGTTTGGGGAGTGAACTCATTCCACAATGATTGTATTTGGGAGTGAACCCTAACTACTATGATTTCTTGGGGAGTTAACCCATTCTACTATGATAGTATTGGGAGTAAAATTTTACTAATACAATGGTTTGGGGAGTGAACTCATTCCACTATGATAATCCTGGGAGTGAATCTTGACTTATAAGATTGTTTGGGGAGTGAACCCATTCCACTATAATAGTCTTGTAAAAGAGCCTTAATGTAACAACCATGAATTTTATTAATGTATTTTTTTTATTATCATTATAAAATATGTACATCACATAAAAACATAATAAAAACATTATTTCAATAAACTAAGAATGATATATTTTTCAAAAAATAAATCATTAATAATGACAAATTTTACATAGGAAAAATAAATAAAAATAAGATAATAAGAATATGATAACTTCGATATGCCTGATCCACTAGAATTACCTCACCCACGAACAAAACTATAGAAATAAAAATTAATTTTAAAAAAAAATATGTTTTTCAAGATAAATATATATATAACCTTAATATAAAATATAATTGAATAAAGAATGAATTAAATAAGAATTATTTATAGAAATTAAAGAAATATATATCGTTGGAAATGTGACATAACCTTTGGAATAGTATTGTGACTATTCAGAATAATAATATGGTTGTTAGAATAGTAAACTAACCTATGAAAGCATAAATACAATTTATTCATCCTATAAATGAAAATAAGAAATATTTATATCATGGAATAAGTAAATAAATGTTTTAAATATTGTTAATTAAGTGTTTGAATTTTTGTGAAGCGTAAATGTTTATTTACAATTAAATAATTAATATAATGATTTAAAATAAAATTTATTCTCATAATATATATTCATAAATTAATATTTTATTTTATTATAATTATAGTATAATTTTTTGAGACCATAATTAATTTTCAAAGTGTCATAAAATCAGTTATAATATTAAAAATGGCATTTTCTTTAATAAATTATTATTTCAATTAAAATTTACATTTCTCATATTTAAAAAATTATTTTCATAAAATGGAGTCTTTTTGTAACATATACACATCGAAAATTTGTTGGGGAATTTTTTTTTGGATTTTTCTAAAATAGTCGAATTTTTGGTGACTATTGAAATATGATAATTTTCAGTATATAACATTATAAGCTATGTATATGAATTAATTATTCATGGATGATGTATATTCCCATTATATTGAGGTCACATACTATAGTTATTTTATTTATTAATATAAATAAATATTATTGTATTATTGATCCAAAATAATAAACAAATTAATAAAATTGTTAAAAATACCCCTCTACTCCCCTATAAATATCACCCCACACCACCCCTTCTCCTCACACCATATTATCTTTTAAACATGCCAATATTCTACCTAATTTATCTTATATGACTCTTCCCCACATCCTAGTCTTTTTTTCACCAAAATACCATTTCCAATTTCATTAAGGAGGTTCTCAAGGAGACGATATTCAAAAGGTAAAATATTCATTATTTCTCTTTTAGTTTCTTTTCTTTTTATATTATCTCCTAACCTCCTATACTCAAAGTTACATGATAACTATAGTATAATATATATATATATACTATAATTTTCTTATGTTAATGGAATAAAAATTATCAAATATCTTATCTTCTCCTTTTATTGTAAAAATGAAAACATCATCTGTGAGGTGTCGATTCACCGCCTTTCTAGACAAAAAGTTTTTTTTCTATTACAATCATTAAAGATTATCATAAAACCATTATAATTGTTAAAAAAACTAAAATTACTATTATAAAATTTTTCTTGTTTTGTAAGTAATATATATATATATTATAAAACAACAATATAAAACTAGTTTGTGATGATTGAAAAACCGTAAAAATAAAAAAAATGTTTATCATTAACATTTTATCTAATGAATCATTATCATATATGAAAAATTGATATATGAAACCATTTAAAATTATGGATGTATATTAATACCATTTCATTCCACCTTGGATGTTTTTCATCCATTTGACAAGAACTCCCATAATAATACTCAAGGGAACTGACAATACATATAGTGACATGGGTTTTGATCTGTAAGACTTTGGAATATTTCTATGAATACTTTTAAATATGGGTACTAATTTTATGTGGGATTCTAGAGTATATATTTCCTTGGAGATGTGATATTAAAAATATTATATCACACACGCATAATTTCCATGGAAACATGGATTAACTCTCATGTAGAGACCCAGATCGGAATTGTGAGAATACGGTAGAGTTTAGAACATTCTGTTTTCCCTAGACAAGATTTTTTTTCAACAATGGGTTCTTGGTCGAGGGAACGTTGGTAGGGGATTTAAAGATATCATTTTATTGAAATAAACTATTATCATCCCCCAACCCTTATCATGTGAAGCGAAGGGAAAGGAGGATGTTATCCCATAACAACAGATGAACTGCGGTTGAATTTAGGAGATGAGGATTCACTAATCTCTAATATTTATAGTGATCACTCACGGATAATACTACAGTAACTCCTATATGTGTATCTAACCTTGAAGCATTGTAGTTTCTCTATGAGGTAGGAAGATTTGATTTTTAATTTTCAATCCCCTATTTATTCATTGTTTTAATGTTTTAGATCTCTATTAAAATGATTAGAGATCAATTTGGGGTTGATTTGTATGATTCATGGGAAACCATGGTGAATCAAGATGATCGTAGGGAATTTCCAATCACACTATGTGTAGTGTAGGTTCAGTAACTATGTTTTCTTTTTTATTTGGGGAAAATGATTTTTGGGGACTAAATTCCATGTGTATGGGTTACATGTTGTATAGTGACCCTAGGTCATGTAACCAGAGGACATGGCAATGGAAGTGATGTCAAGAGACATGTCCATGTGAGAGAACATGGTCATTGTACATGGACATGAGATTACGTTCATGAGTACAAGAAAGAGGCATGGAAAAGGGTTTGGGTTTTTTGGACTATCTGTGTACCAAGGGTACACGGTGTGTTTGTCACATGGCTGGTTAAGCCATATGAGAGAATGACACGATTGACTATTAATGTGGGGTCACACACTATGTGGACCCCTGTACACATTGTGTTATCTTTTTTGGAGACTTTCACCTAGAATATATCCTTATTAGGGGATCTGATATAAGCATGTTGGTATCCTATCCTAAACAGTTTTCCTCATAGGATGCGATGGTGGCCGCAGTTTGGGAATTGGAGATACAATGTGAGGTGATGTCATCGGTATCTTTTAATAGCGATTGTGGGACCAGTAGCGGTTGAGTAAGTACCTTGGTCGATACCTGTGAGGATAGAATGTGTAATTATGTCCTTAATATAGTATTTTGATCCACTTGATAGGATGTGTTTTGATAGAGTTGTAGCATCCCTCCAGGGATGCTGGGTGGTATCCTCTATCACATTATTTTCCCTAGATTGGGTTCTTAGTATCGTTATTACCAATAGTACGTGGGAGGATATTCCCTATCTGTTAAGATATCCTTGTAGGGTTTGTGGAATTTTCGATTGTGTGATCCCCTATGTAAAGGGAGGTTTTAGTTTGGTTTGTGGCATCATAAGTTCTGTGATCCTCAGCATAGGGGGCTATTTTAGTAGGGTTTTTGGCATCATCACATATATGATCCCCTACTCAACATATAGTTTATGTAGGGTTTTTAGTATCATTAGGATTATGATTCCATACATAGTGAGTTTGGATAGGTGGGGTTTGGGGAGTCATCATGACCAATACTACATAGGTGACAATACCCTATTTAAATGATATGATCTTCAGGATGTCAGATTAGGTTGTGGTGTCCCCTAACGGTACTCGGTGTGATCCCCTTTTAGGGAGATCTTTGAGATTCCATATTAGGTTCACGGTGTCTCCTAGTGGTTTTGGGAGCGATCTCCTATCTTAAGAGGTGTAGTATTTAATATTCTAGGATGAGGTTGTAGTTTCCCCCAACATTATAGGGAGTGATCCATTTTTTGATTGATGAGACCTTTCATGGTTCTAGTAGGGTTTTTAGCATCTCCCGTCAGGGATGGGTGAGATCCCCTATCTGTGTAGCAATATACGATGGGTTCCAGCTTGACTTTATTTTTGGTGATATTTGATGATTGTGTTCTCTTGGATATAATTCATTTGGGATGTCGGGTTTTGGCCATTATATTTTTGATACCCAATGGAGTGGTATCTCATGAGCGTACCATCAAGGTTGGTAGGTTTGATCATGATGGATTGTATCTCTCAAAAGTGTTCCATATGGAATGGAAGATCTTTTGGAGTGTGTTCTCTTTAGAATGTGATACCTTCGAGCCTCAAATAAATTCCATTAGCTGGCTATGAGGTAAGAACCTCTGGAGACTTAGAGTCTTTGATGAGTATTTCAGGGTGGTCTGGGTGTTCTTATAGTGCTATCACATCTCTTTGTTGACACACCATGTGGAATGAGCTGACAACTCATTTTGAGCTGACGATGTTCTATATTGATCTACTCTCTTTTTTGGGTTCATCATGGTGGGGTCAAGTGTACTTTTTCCTTCCTGTTTCTCCCATTACTTTTGGGTTTTGGTGTGCCTAATAGGTATTTTAATACTCATCCCTATATGGGTTTTTTCCTACACATGTTGTGTCTTATGCAGACCAAACATCATTCAACGGAGTACCTTGAGGACCCAAGGTAGGTGGATCTTAGTGAGCTAGACCGATGTAAGTGTTTACTAGAGTTTGGATGATGAGATTTCTAGCTATTTCATTTGACATTGATCCCATCCCTTTGAGTAGGTTGGACGCTTTTACAATTTTGGGGTGTGGGAATTTTATTTTTTCCCTTTTATTATTTCAATACTTCTGTTGCACTCTAGTTTGGATAGATATATGTATTAACTTATTTAATGTTTATATTATCTCTATACTGTTACATGAGGTTTTTTTGGGTGCATTCGTACAGGAACTGTAGGATAATGCCTCCAATTCTTATTATATGAATACTTGATGATGTTCACCATCCCCTAGCCTATGGAGGTGGGATTTGAGTAGCCATGTATTGAACCCCATTGGTTTGGGTTGTGACAAAGTGGTATCAGATTAGGTCCTTCCCTGAGAGAAGATATTTTGGTTTTGTCTAGATGTAATATTTGGTTGTGTTGTATAGTGACCACGTTAAAGTGTCTCGAGTTCAGTTTTAGGCCAGGGACTCTAGAGTTGGTGTGTAGGATAATGAATCCATTCACTATGACTCTAATAACCTATTTTTTGACACAGTACTTTAGGAAAGTGGTCATAGAGAAATTTTGGTACATGCATCATATAGGACTAGGTTGTGGTTTTTCCTATCCTTCATGAGTAAAAACCATATATATACTCTTTGATCATGGTGCGTCTTAATTCTATTTTGGGATTTTACTATGAAAAAATATATATTGAGATATACAGATTGATTTTGATGAAAATACTCTTAGATATGAAGCTTGAGTGCTTGGAACTGGTTTAGAGTCTGGACCATTAGGTGTCCCTCCAGATGATCCAGCACCCATAGAGTAGTAGGTTGTGCAAACAGTTCAGGCCATCAATGCCTGCAGGCTGAGTGCATTGTATGAGTTGAAAAAGAATCAACATCTCAGGTATCAGGGTGATCTATATTCCCATGCAGCTGATGAAAGGATTCAGGTAGTCATGTATGTTTTTACCTTATAAGGAAACTTCCCAATCTGATGGTGGTCCTAGAGGTGTGCCTTCTGCAGGGTTAGGATGGGAGATGGTGGAGTCTTGTGATATGGAACCATAAAGGGGAAATGATCATATTGGAAGAGTTGTTTAGGATCTTTCAGGAGGATTTATACCCTCCATGTTGGGATCAGTTTGTATCCAGAATCTTTTACAGCTTTGGAAGGATAACATGTCCATGGATGAGTACTTAGAGAGGTTCATAGATTTATCTTAATACACTTTGGATGTGTTTTTAGACTCATTTTCTATATCATGAACGTTCTAGAAGGGTTTTCACTAGTAAACCAGGTCATCAGTGTTATCATTGTGCATTCCCACATATGATGGTGTTCTTGAGTAGTCCTTGGTGGTGGGGATATTTTTGGCTAAGCATACTTTGACTATTAGTTCTGGGAAAGCAGTAACTGAGACCATGAAAGCTGGTAGCTAATGAAAGGCTCAGAGATCAGGGCATGTGAGATGGTTTAGGAGGTGATTCCAGAATATAGGTAACACCTTTCTCGAGATTTTCCAACCCTTCATGCTATTGAGAGAGATACAGTTGATGGACCACCCTAGAAGAGGAAATGTTTGGAGCATGGAGTTTTTCATGATGGTGTACATGACGGAGGAGAAGGGATAGAAGTAGAAAGTGTCATATGTTATGTGTTATTTTCACCACCAACATCCCCAGGTGGTTCGCACTAGACTCAGAGAGCTATAGGATGTGGGTAAGGATAACTATAGGCCATAGTGACCTTTCAGATAAAGGATCCACTAATGAATCATGCTTCACTCTATTTCTATTCTACATTCTGCAGTAGTGCTGATAGACACTATAATAACGTACTCTTTTATTTACACTTTTTGCTCGAGGTTTCACCAGGGTGACACACATAGTTTTTAGAATCCCGTGTTGGTGTTGTTTGATGTATATTTTTATGAAACAAGAAGAGGAATGATTTACCTATTGATATGGGTGTTTATAATGTGATTAAATCTATGTGGGAGAGTATGTTCCACCTAAAGTGAATAGTTCTAGGTGTGGTGGATGAGTCCCTTCGACATGTCTGCTCAGGGAGGGGTTATATGGTAGTGATTTGTGAAGAGGGTCCGGTAAGACCTAGTGTTCACACTCAATAAGTCATGTATTTTATGTTAGTGTCCTCATGTTCATGGATTCATCATTTTATTAGAGACACTTGAGGAGTACGTTGTGAGGTTTGACATGGATTCACACTCACAAGAATTATGAATTCTTCCCCAACTAATATTCATTATTGAGAAATGATCTCAAACCATGTCTGTGATTTAGTTCCACCCAATGTAGATATTTTCGAGGTGTGGTGGACGAGTCCCTTTAACTTTGTTGTTCAAGGTAGGGTTATGTTGGTATATATGCCCGGTTGGAGAGGTGTTGTTGAACAAGACCCTATGAATAAAGATTGACCATGGTGCTTGGTGTTTTTTATGCCTTTCATGGATGAGGATACACATTCCATTTTTTCAAAAGTATGACCTGGTTTGTGATGGAAATGGGTGGGGGTCCATTGTTGTTACCCATGATGTGTTCATGGATGCATCATAAGAACCCTTGGTGAGATTTATGGAATGGGAGTCCCAGTTAAGAGCTCAAATTTTATCATTATTCCTTGTAATTCACTTTTTAGGGTTGAAAATACTTATTGTGTATATGATTTAGTGACTCAGGTTATGACTTGTAATACATTACAATATTTCTTGGAATATTTCTGAATCATGTCATTGAGTTGACATAATATTTCGGGACCCAGAGAGCCTTAACATGGTGATATTAAAATATTAAATATATTATATCATGCATATTTATTTTGAATGGAAACATGTAATAATTCCTCTGTCTAGTCTCAGATAAGAATTCTAAGACTATGGTTGAGTTCAGAAATGGAATTATCCCTAGGACCAACTTAAAATTTTTGGTGGAGAGAGCTCAGTCGAGGGTGTATTGGAATTCATGATGAAGATATTAGTTTATTAACATATACTAATATCCCCCCACCTCCTTCTCACATGCACTAAATTTTAAGGAGGAGTTCCTCCCATGATAAATGACAAACCAAGGCTAAATCTAGGAGAGGAGGTGTCGTTGATCTCCAATCATGATGACAATCACTCATGGATCGTACTGTAGTGACTCTTGAGTGTGGATATGACCCCGAAGCTTTAGAGTTTCACCGTGAGGTAAGAATATTTGGGTATTAAGACCAGGTACCCCTTTTATGCATTTCTTAATGGTTTTAGACCACTATTACGATTTCTAGAGATCCCATGTGGGATGATATGTTTGTTTCAGAGGAAACCATGGTGAATCAGGTTTCTCAAAGGGAATTCCCATTTGGAATTTATGATCACACAACATGTAGAGTAGGGTCACATGCTATGTGTTCTTTCCATTCTGGGAAGAAATATTTTGTTTACTACACACTGTGTATCAGGTTTAAACATTGTGTAGTGACCCTTGGTCATGTGGAAAAGGGGAATGGTTGGGGAAGTTATGAAAAGAGCCATGGTCGTGTGAGAGTACCCCACAAGAGTACACAGATATAGTGAATCAATAACTGGAATAGACAAGGGATACGACCAAGGGTACTAGTTCATAGGAAACCCTTGTGTGTCACATGACTTGAAAATATGTGTGGGAGAAATATAGGGTCGGGGATTTAGCTAAGGTCACATGGTGTATAGATCCCCATAAACATTGTGTACTCTTTTTGAAGACTTTTTCATAGCATATATCCTTCTTCAGGGCTCGGATACATGATTATGAGTAGCCTATAGTGAGAATTTTTCTTCATAGGAAGCAATGGTGCCCACAGTTTGGGACTTTGATAAGAGATACAACATAATTTATTGTGTTTCTTATGATAGAGATAGTTGGACTAGAAGAGGTTGATTGAGTCCCTTGGTCGACCCCTATGAGGGTATAGTGTGGAGTTATGTCCTTGGTATATTATTGAGATCCCCTTGATTGAATGATCATGAATAGAGTTGTTGAATCCCTTCAGGGTGGCTGGGTTGGGATCCTCTATCATATCATTTTCTCTATATGGGGTTCTTCTTATCACTATGACCAACACTACATGGGAATTCAACCTCTATCTAGGAGGATATCCCATATGGGTTTTTGTTTTCATCGATTATACCATCCACTACAAAGTAGGTGGTTTCAATATGGTTTTTAGCATCATCAGTTATATGATCCCCTACGTAGAGGGTAATTGCAATTAGGTTTTTGGCATCCTCGATTAAATTATTCCTTACTCAGTAGAAAATTTTTGTAGGGTTTTTGGTATCAATGTTATTATTATTCCCTAATATAGTATTTGTGCATCGTGGGGTTTATGGAATCACTATAACCAACACAACATGAGAAATAATCCCCTATCAGAGTGATATGATATCCAAGATTTCAGATTGGTTTGTGGTGTCGCCAGTGGTACTAGGTGTGATCCCCTTTCCAAGATATCTTTGAGTTAACAGATTGGTTTTGTGGTTTCCCCCAATAGTACTAGGAGTGATCTCCTATCCGAGGAGTTGTGGTCTTCTGTATTCCAGATTGGGTTTGTAGTGTTCCCAGTGGTCCTTGGTGTGATATGTTTTCTGATTGATAAGACTTTTGTGGTTCTATTAGGGTTTTTAGTGTCCCCCATTAGGTATGGGTGAGATATCATATTTGTGTACTAAGATCTATTAGGTTCCAATGTTACTTTATTCATGGAAAGATCCGACGAGCATGTTATCTCGGATGTATGCCACCTAGGATTGTGTTCGTGTGCCATGAGCTTTGTGATACCCTATATAGTGGTATCTCTCAAACATACCATTAGGGATGGTAGGATTTTTAATTATAGATTATATCTTTTGTAACAGTTCCATCTTGGATAGTGGATCTCTTATAGTATGTACTTTTTGGCATGTGTCACCTTCAAGACTTGAGGAGAATATTATAGCTGGATATGTGGTCAAAACCTCATAATAATTGGAGTATGAGATGAGTATATTTGGGTTTTATAGGGGTTCTTATGGTTATTTAACATATCTTGGTTGACACACCATGTGGACTAAGTCAACTAGTCATGTGTAACTAAAAATGATCGAGATGATGTTTGTATCTCATTTGGGTTCCCTTTGACGAGGTTGAGAAAACTGTTTCCTTCTAGTTTGTCCCTATTATTTTTTGTTTTTGGGTTCCTTCTGAGTATTTTTATACTCACCACTACATGTAACATTTTCCCACATGTTGTGTATTTTTCATACTATATCCCTTTCAATATACTCCTAGGAGAACTTTAGGGAAGTAGAGCTTGGTAAGATAGACTGACTGAGGTGTTTACTATAGCTTGGAATATTATCTTATCAGTAGTGTCATTTGATAGAAACCCCATATTTATGAGATCTTTGGACACCTTTATAGTTATTTGGGGGATTTTAATTATCCATTTTATGCTTTTTATACTTATACTATACTCTGGTTGGGATATATGTAAGCACACATTTCTTTTCAGATTATATTGTCTCTTCACTATTTCATGAGATGTTTATGGGTGTGTTCATATAGGTACCATATTCTAAGGCTTACCATTCATGTGATATTTCTACTATATTATGGTATCCAACCCCTATTATAAGAGGGTAGGATTGGTGTTGTTGTGGCTCAAACCCAATTGGGTTGGGTCGTGACAATAAATCCATGAAATGAATGCTACTAGGACAAAAGAATTAAACATTATAACTCATTAAAATGTCCATAAATTAACATAATGAAATTATAATAAATAAAATATATATTAGGTTATAAATTAAGTAATTAATGGATCTAATTTGATTATGCATGACATCAAGTTCAAGTGCATAACACATTCGGTCATATGGTAAGGGATCTCTCAGAACCACCAAATTACTTAGTCTTACACATTCTCTCTATTTTTCATAATTTAAGTCCTCTTTATTCATATATACTTCTCCAATATTATTTTAGTATTTACAAAACTTATTTATGTATCTTAATTCATCTTTATTTTAAGGAGAATTATATTTTATGAAAGTTTCCCTTCTCAATTATTCCTGATAAGCAATCTTGATTAAAGGGAAATTCTCCACTTCTTACCCATTTTAAAGTACACTCCATAAACAGTTTTAAGCTAAAATTATTTTTATAAAATAAATCTTTTTATCATTGAAGTATATCTTGGTTAATTTCTAGTTTTATACAAAAAATCATGGCTTTTTTTCTTTTTTAATGTCTCTATAATATTTTCCATTAAACCTCACTAAACTTCCTCATTTCTAAAGTTTCGTAAACACTTTTTTTACATATTTTAAATTAATTTTAATATAATTTATCAGTATCTATTCCTATTTTATATTATGAATGTAAATTTATTAATTAAATCCACTCTTTCAAGGAAACCATTATGATACCCTCTTTGGTTATGGTTTATGACATGATTATGATACCCATTTCATTCCATGGGTAACCCTTTTGTTTATCCATTATGTTTGATTCTTAATTTTGAACACATATTATTAAAAATGTTATGATGTGTGAACCTAAATATTTATCCAATGAATTGGATAAATTTTAGTCTCATGATACTTCATGTGTGTGATTAGGAAGTAAACCTATTAAATTATGGGACTTCTTCCACCTTGTGAGATAATCATGGTAGTTCTCATTGACTCATATTTGTGTCATGTTATATATTGCTTCCACATTCCTATGTTTCCATGATCACATGATCACATGTTTGATATGTTTTTCTTCTTTATGTTTATTCATATTCCATGCCTTTTTATGCCATCATGTTATGACTTCAAACCCATGTGATATGATTTATTTATATGTTTACTCCCATACTATGATTTTTAGCTCATCCATTTTTTCTAGATGTTCCCCAATTTATCCTATGTAGATATAGGATCTCAAATGAAGTTATAATCTCATTATGGAATATTAGTAAAGCGATAATTTATTATATTTCTATTTTATGTGCCTAATATTTTAAAGACCATATACTTTATGATCATTGGTTTGTATTTGATAGATAATTATACATAAATCATGTAATAATATATGTGAAAATATTGGGTTGTTATAGTTTCTATTCAAGGATGGTCTAGTTATTTTATGGTTTTGGGACTAGTAACATTTATAAGAACCCTAAGGATGATTAAATCACCATAGATAACCTATATTAAAACATAGGGAATCACATGTCATGATATACTTTTCATTTATAATTTTACACTTATAGGCTCAAAGTTGTCTTTTTTATATTATTATTTGTTAAGTATTCAATCCCACATATTATATTTTTGAATTAGTTAAATTCATGAAATAAGTTATGTTGTGCCAACAATCAATGTGATAATAAATGTGATGATTTCCCTAATGAGATTTCAAATTTTATGGGAACGGGAGCCCATAACATTTTGATAGTACTATCTCAACTGGATCAAGTTATGAATAATAAC
Source organism: Viscum album (assembly GCA_963277665.1). Taxonomy (NCBI): domain Eukaryota; kingdom Viridiplantae; phylum Streptophyta; class Magnoliopsida; order Santalales; family Viscaceae; genus Viscum; species Viscum album. The sequence continues at coordinate 2,117,866,829 of OY728150.1, forward strand.
ATAAATCATGTGTAACATCATACTTCTCTTAATAAAGAGTATGTTTTTGTTGAATCCTTTATGTGAAAAATCCCTCCTATATTTAGTGGATTTTCTGATCCTCTCATTTTGAAATAATGGATTATCTCCACTGAGAATATATTCCCTATCCTCTAAGGCCCAAAACAATAGAAAGGTGAACTAGAGGTCAATAATTTTGATCGATAATCTGATTAGTGGTGGACACTAATAAAAAACACAAAGTTATAGGAGAAAATTTATTCCATTGAATGGAAATGGTTCAAGAAAATATTTTTCAATAAATATTTTCCTTGAACTGTGTATCATAAGATGGAGAGGGATTTGTTGGACTAGAGAAAAATAATGATAAGTCTATCAGAGTGTATGAGGAAAACTTTATAAGTCACAAATGAAACACCTATTGCTTTTTCATGAACACTTAAATCAAGGTAGATTTCTTCTTTAGTGGATTAAATTCAAGTCGATGAAAATCCGTGGTGATTCAAGACTTTGACATATATGAGGTGATTGTATGATGTTCCCTAAAGGTTTAGATAGTTACTGTTGAGTCTTAGTGGTCTCTTGGAATTAGAGATAAAAAGTAGAAAATGGATTTTAATATGTTTGGATAAATAGATAAATCCCGTGAAGGAAAGAAACCCTAACGTACCCCATGTCAAAAGTGTGGGAAGAAGAATCCATGAAACTGCCTAAGGGGAACCAGTAGGTGATTAAATTGTGGAAGATATTGTCATCAAAATATTCATCACCAAAGGTATTTGAATAATCCCACTAATATGGAAGAAGAAAGGATGGCTTAGACGAATACTCATCCTTTAATAAAATGTTTCAATTGTAACGAACATCAGTGTTTTATGAAACAATACCCTTAGCTAGGGGTTGTCAATGTCTTTAAAAAACAACCTCAAAGGAAGAAGTGAAAGTAATATTATATCACAACAACTAATATGGATCCTAAATATGATGTGGTGAAATGTAAGATAGCTATTAATCCAGGTAAAGAAAACATACTATATGATTATTATTCTATATGTTATTTCATACTTTGATAGTTCATTAGAACCATTTAAAAACCACCTAAAAATGTGATGGTTGGATGATCTGTGATAACATCGAAGGGAGAAATTATTGCATCAAAAGTATATAAATCTCCTTTAGTTAATGCATGTTTAATGAACCTCCCAAAAAATCTTTTCTTACTTTATATAGTGTAATTTGATGCGATATTGGGTATGGATTGGCTATATTTTTATATAGAAAACACAAAATATTTAGAAAGGGATATCAATATTCACGGCCTAAGGAATTATATAATATTTTTCATGTGTAAGAGGAGGATAAATATATTTCATAATTATATTATAAATTTTTTATATTATTTCTTTTTGAGAAAAAATATCTAGGTCAAATGATTGAGATAAAGAAGAGGATCTTGCTGTAAGACATGCCAATTATGAGGGACTACACTGACGTGTTCTATGAATAATTGACGGGTCTCCCTCTTGACCAAGTGGTTGTGTTCTCAATCGATCATATACCTAGATCTATTCCAATATCATTATCTCCTTATAGTATGCCCACCATTTAGTTGGAGAAACTGAAGAAGCGATTAGAAGATAATCTGGAAAAGGGTTTTATATTTGTGAGTGCTTCACTATGGGGTGCATCGGTACACTCCATTGAGAAGAATGATGGATCAATGAGCCTCAAAATTTATTATCCTGAAGTTAACAAAATATTGATAAACAAAAAGTATCCCCTACCATATATAATTTAATTTTTTGATAAACTATGTGTGGCCAATTATTTATCTATGGTGGACATTTGGTCTGGATATCTCCAATTAAATGTGTGGAAATACGATATTCCCAAGACAACATTTTAGATAAGTTTTAAACATGATGAGTTCATATTGATTCCATTCAAACTCACCAAATATCAAAAAATATTTAGGGGAATAATGAATTGAGTCTTTAGATATTACCTCAAATAATTTGTGGTATTCCCTATAGATGATATTCTGATATACTCTAAGATGAAAGGAGTAACACGGGGATCATATTAATACAATGGTAAAGGCTTTTTGAAGAGATAAACTATATGAAACTTAATGTAAATGTGAGTTTTGGATTGGGAATGTGTCATTCTTGTGACATGTTATCACCAACAATGGAAGATTTGTGGATATTTTAATGATAAAGAAAATCAAAAGTGGACCAATCCAACATAAATAATAGAGATCCATAGTTTCAATGGTCTATCTGGGTATGAATAATTATTTATGAAAAACTTCTCACAATTATCCTAACCTATAACCAAGATTAATCCAAATGGAGTAAACTTTCTTTAGACCAGTGAATGTGAATACTTCTTTAATGATTTGAAAAAGAGGCCTATAAAAATGAGTACTTACACTACTGATAAGTGGGAAACTCTTTGTGGTATAAAGTGATTCATCAAAAAGGTACCTATGATGTGTACTCATGAAAGATGATGAATTCATAGAATATGCCTCCTGAGATTATAATTTTCTTGTGAAAAAACTATCCCATGCATGATTTTTAGTTTTAATATGTTATCTTTAAATTGAAAATATAGAGTCATTATTTCTATGGGGAGAAGACTTAGATATATAATAATAATCATAAGAGCCTTAAATATATATTCACTCTAATGGAGATCAATAAGCACCAGAAAATATAGTTAGAGAAGAACAAGGATTATGATTGATCAATCCACTTACATCCTGGTAGAGAAAATAAAGTGACATACTCTCTAAGAAGAAAGGATACAAAAAAATTATCAATGATGAGAATTGAGAAAGATCAAATCTTCTTAGACTTGAAAAATATGGACATGGGAATCATACAGGATGTTAAATCATCTTTCCTTTCTTAAATTATTTTTTAGTCATCCCTCTTGGAGAAGATAAAGGGTGATCAAAACGATTATGTGGAGATTAACAAGAACGTCAAATCTATCAGAAGAGAAATCCTCAGAGATAAAAATCGATGAGGAAGGATTTATAATATTTAATTAATTAATATGTTTAATATCCAATCTAGAGATAAATAAAGATCCCCTAAATGAAACACAAAGCTCAAACTTCCCTATTCACCTAGTGAGTAAAAATATTTATTGATATCACTGAGAGAGTTGTTTGTTGGAAAATTTGAAGTAGGAGATAATTGAATATACATCAATGATTCTAGTATATCATAAAGTAAATACTGAAAGGAATGATTCTAAGGGGAAGATGCAACCATTACATATACCCAAATGGAAATATAAAAAACATAACTATGGGATTTTTCACCAGACTTTCAAATATACCCATAAGAAATAATGTTATATGGGTTCTTATGGATGGCCTTACAAGGATGGTTCAATTTATTATGATTTTTGAGGACTTATCACTTTATCAGATTTCCCGGATATACATATGATATCTTGTATGTTTTTATGAAGTGCCATTATCGATTGTATCTGATCAAGATGCAATATTTACCAATAAGTTCTAGAAAAGCATCTGACATATCAAAATAATATGTTGAGTTTAATTAGGTCTTATCATCCTCAAACTGATAGAAAATCGGAGTAGACTATTCTGAAACCATAGGATATGTTGAGAGCATGTTCTATGTACTTCAACGGATGATCGGATTAACACATTCCACTGGTCGAATTCTCTTAAAACAATAGTTTCCATTAAATAATCCAAATCGACCCATACTAATTCATTTATGAGAAAAAATTAAAACATAAATCATTTTTTGATGATGTTAGTGAATGTAAGCTACTAGGACGTAAAATTGTTGATGAAATAGTAGAAAGGGTGAAAACCATTTAGTATCAGATCAAGTTAGCCCAAAGTTGATTGAAGAGCTATAAAAATAATTATCAATAGGACTTAGTGTTTAAGGTTAGTGAAAAATTATTCCTCTATATATCTCCATTGAATAATGTCATGAGATTTGGGAAGAAAGAGAAGGTAAATCCCAGGTACATTACCCCCTTTGAGATTCATATTCGAATCAGAGTCGTGGCATATCTACTAGAACATCCACCAACCATGTCTCAAGAATGTTATGTATTCTACATATACATCTTGAGAAATTACATACCATATTTCTCACATGTACTAAATTGATAGGTCATAAAGTTGGAAAATGATCTCTCTTATGAGGAGTATCCAGTAAATATATTGGACCATAGATATAAATTTCTATGCAATAAGCCTACTCACCTGGTCAATGTACTATAGAGAAACCACAAGTATGAAAAGGAAATATGGAAACTAAAGTAAGTAATGAAGGAAAAATACACTCACCAGTTTTCACCAGATTATGTAAAATGAACTTTTTAGGGTAAAATTTTATAAGTGGGGAAGAATGTAAAAGCCCAGAATTTTATTAATGGAATTTCTCTTGTTATAATTATAAAATAGGTACATCACTTAGAGTACATAATAGAAAATTATTTTCATAATTTATGAATAATAAATTATTCAAAAAATAAACTAATAAGAATTCCAAATATTATAGTGGGATAATAAATAGAAAATAAGATAACATGAATATGATAATTTGGATCTTCTCAATCCAGTAGAATGATTTCACCCACAAACAAAGCTATAGATATAAAACATAATGTTAAAAATAAAATATTAAATTTTCAGATTAAATTATATATATTACCGTAATATAAAATATAATTGAGTGAATAATTGACAAAATAAGAGGAATTTATAGAAATTAAGGAATCTATATCCTTGGAAAAGTAACATGACCATTGGAATAGTAATGTGACCCTAAAGAATAGTAAACTAGATGTTAAAATAGTAACCTCACCTATAAAAGTATAAATAAAATGTATGCATCTTTCTAATGAAAATATCATATATTTATATCATGAAATAAGTAAATAAATTTTTTAAAAATGAAAAATTAAGTCTTGGTATTTTTGAGAAACATAATTTTTTGTTTATAATTTTATAATTAATATAAGGATTTTAAATAAAATTTATTTTCATAAAATAGATTCATAAACTAATATTTTGTTATATTATAATTATAATATAGTTTTATGAGACCATAACTAATTTTTTGATGTGTTATAAAAACAGTTACATTATTAAATTTAGTATTTTTCAAATAAGTGATGATTTTAAATATAATTCAAATTTATTAAATTTAGAATATTATTTCATAAAATGGAGTAATTTTTTGAAATCTGAATATAGAGAAATGGTTGGGGTAAATTTTTGGGATTTTTCTAAAATAGTTCATTTTTAGTGAATAGTTAAATACAGTAATATTCGGTATTTGACATTATAAGCTAAATAACTGAATTTTTTAGTCCTGGATGAGTCATAGATGATATAAGTGACCATTACGTTGAAATAAATTCCCTAGTTACTATATGTATTCATCGTAATCAACACTATTGATATTCTTGATCCAAAATAATAAATACATGAATAAAATAGTCAAAAACACCCATATCCTATCCCTATTAATACAACCCCTTCTCCTCACACATTCTAAGATTTGTATCTTGCCAAAATTATTATTAATTTATCTCCCAAGAATTTTCTAAATGTCCTAGTATTTCTATTCTCACCGAAAGACCATTTCCATGTGACATAAGGAGGTTCTCAAGGAGATGATATTCAATAGATAAAATCCTTCTTCTTTCACTTTTAGTTTTTTTTCTATTCATATCCTCTCCTAAACTCCTCTATCCAAAATTACATGATATCTTCGGTATCATATATATATACTTGAATTTTATTATTTTAATGGAATATCCATCATCAAATATCTTCTCTCTGCCCAGTTTTCTAAAAATGAAGACATCGTTCTTAGTGTGTTGATTCACCGCCTTCATGAATGATGAGTTTTTCGTTTCCATTATGGCATTCAAGGTGGTCATAAAACCATTATAATGATTAAAAATAATTTTAAAATGTATATTATAAGTATTTTCATGTTATGAATCTAATATATATATATACATAATAATAAATAGTAGAACAAATCTAGTTTTTGATGATCGAAAAATATTCAAAAGAAACTAATAATTTTTCAGTAAAATTTTATCTAATGAATCATTATCATATATGAAAAAAAGATATATGGGACTAATTTAAATTATGGAAGTAAAATAATATCATTTAATTCCACTTCTAGAGTTCCTCTCCCATTTTATAGGAAACCATATAATGAATGAAAATTGACTTTTTTATTATTCAAAGCACTTCTATAAAAAAAAGTGGGAAACCATTCATGTTTAGGATATGATAACAGTTGACACTATATGAAATTACGGATTTATTCAAATAAATTTTAAACATATATAAAACCTTACCTCTATAGAGAATCTATTTAAGGGCATTGACCTTCATGTTTGAATCATCCATGATGACGCCTTCAATGTTATATGATGTATTTTTTCAATTATTTATAAACTCTTCCACGCCAATATTCCTTCCAGTGAAGCCACATGTCAAAATGCAATTTTCCTTATTGATCCATTCACACTGTTCTTCATTGAGGTCCACTTAAATAATTCTCTTAACCATATTGTTGAGGTCTTCATGGTTAGCATTGAATTTGAATTTTTCCCCATCCATTTCATCATTGGAATGGGAGATGATCTTCAATACTTCCCTTTTTTAATATCCACCTTATTAGATACCATAACAATACCATTCGGAACCACCTATTCCCAAATCAAATAAATCCGCATGTCACCATCTCATTTATTTTACATGATAACACCACAATTCATCCCCTGATGTTCACTCAGAAATATTTAATTTTTTCTATATCTTGATATGTGAATTCACTATCCATTTCCTTATTTTTTAAGGACCCTATTTCCATCGGCTTATGTAGCTGAGAATTTATGACATTTAAACGTCTTTCCTTTTACCACAATGCGACTACCCGAATCCCTTTTACCCTTCTTCCACTTCTTCCTCCAAGAGATTTTTATAACTATTTCACTCTATCCTTCAATTTTATACCCTAAGTCATGTCTTTATATCTCATTAGCTAAATCTACCCCATAGAGGATTTGATCATCATAAGGGTTATTCTTCTATTCTGGGTTTTGGTTTCCCTTCTTATCTTGGGACTCATACCCTTTCTTCTTTACTAAACCTTTAGACTCTATATTTTCAAATATATTTCTCATGAGAATTTATATATTGTTCCTTAATTACCTCACCTTACTTATTGTAAGTGTAGAAAACATTTATACATTAAACACAAGTTCATGACACATTTTTACATAAGGTAAGGGATCTCACTGAACCTCCAAATTACTTTTGGGTTACACTTTCTTTATATTTTCCTCAATGTAATTCTTCATTATTCCTATATATGTTTCTAATATTCTGTGTTTATATTCCAAATATATATATATATTCATCTTTCTTGAATGGGGAATTATATGTTTTAAATTGTTACCTTCTCAATTCATCTTGATAAACGAGCTCAATTAAAGTGAACATCTCTATTTCTTACCCATTTTAAAGTATACATCATATATTGTCTTAAACCAATATTATTTTTTAAAAACAATTATCATTTTATAATGAATATTATTTTAGTTAATTTCTTATTTTATAAAAATAATTATTCCTTTATTCTAATTAAAGATTCTTTACTATTTTACCTTAAACTACACAAGTGTCTCATTTCTAATTTTTCTTAAACACTCTTTTTATAAGTTTTCACTTCAGTTGTACATAGATTATAATTATATATACCTATTTTTATCTTATTAATCTCCATTTATGAATTAAATACATTACTTTTGGACACCATTGTGATACTCCCCTTGGTTATGCTTTATGAACTTATTACGATACCCATTTCTTTCCATGGATAACCCTTTTTTATCCCTTATGATTGATTCTTCATGTGGAAAAAATATTCATGAACACTTCATTATGGGTGATACTATATAAAACTCAAATTCATTTGGTAATGTTTTGTCTCATTATACTTCATGTATGGGATTAGGGAGTAAACCTAATCTATTATCGGAATTTATCCACCATGTGATATAATCTTGGAACATATGCTTGTCTCGTGTTAATTCTATGTTATATGTTTGGTCCACATTACTATCCTTCCTTGACACATGATCAAATATTATATATTGTATTCCCACATAAGTTTATTCATGATCTATACCATTTTATGACATCATGTTATGCCTTCTTACCCATGTGTTATACATTATTCTTGTGTTTATTCTCTTGATAGGATTCATAGTTCATCCTTTTTTTCTTTTTATTCGTCAGGTTATCCTATGAAGGAATAAGAGATCAAAGGAAGATATAATATCATTATGGAATATTAATAAATGTATTATTTATTCTAGTTTCATTTTATGTACCTAATCTTCCAAATACATTAGACATTATGATCCTTGGTTTAAATTTGGTGGATAATTATTATTAAAATCATGTGATAATTTGTGTAAAATATTAGGGTCACTATACTTGACTAATAAGGAAATTATTTTCAATGCTTATGTGTATTCAAAACATCCATGTCTTATGTCAATGTTATTCTCTCATAGATCATGTAACTTTTTGATTCATACCTTGTGAACTACCAATATTTATTCTATATTCTTATTAATGTCTTATTGTTATGTTATAGCCACATTTACATCTTTTTATTCATGTTATTTATATTAAGATATGCCTTATATTCATATGATCATGCCTTATTTGTATGACTTTTCCTCACATGTTAAGTGTTTCCTTTGTTTATTACCTTATAGATCATTATCCTCACCCTTTTCTTTTGATGTATTTACCTATGAAATTACTTTATGTGAGGTGACTTGGGATGGAATAACAAATTAACCCCTAAAAAGAATCAAATAATGTTTATTTTTATTTTATCTTTAGGTAATTTATGTAATATGTACTGAATTTCTATGATATTAAACCTAAAAATATCCTTCGAGTTTTTTAATGTAATAATTTGTTAAATATTTATGTGAAATCCATGTATTTAAAAGGAGGGTTTCCATAGTTTTTATAAAAGTATTGTTTAGTTATTTTTGAAAATTAGGATTATAAAACATTAGTAAATCCATTAAGGATAACTCTAAATATAAGAAAACAAATCCCTGTATTTTGGTGAGTATTATGTAAGTGGTTTCAAATAAAATATATCCTTGTATGGTTACTACAAGTGGATGTGGCACTAGAAAAAATGTAACTAGAGGTAACACCCAAAAAATACATTGAGATAGCCTCAATTGGGAAATTGTGTACAATGATAGACCATGCTCCACACCTGGTTTGAAACTCCTGGGGGATATGCTTTGATAAATTCATAAGCTTGTTATGAACCATTATTAATGGAACAAAAATTCTTATATGACTTTATGCTTGGAAATTGATAAAGGATAACATAGAAAAAAAATATATAGATTCTTAATATAATGATTTGGGTTAATATTTTGGGAATATCTATCCTCTATAAAATTAGATTTATAAAAGATAAATATTGGTTGACATGAAATTCGATGAGTCTAAATATTTGGGCTCCTAAAACAATCCTAAGATTTATTATTTCAGATTTATATACCATATTCTCTTAAGATATAGTTTATTACTAATAAATAGCTAAATTGTATTTATTTGAATACTAGAAAAAATGTAGCTAATTTCTTTATAATTAAGTGGTGAGTAGTTAATTTTATGTATTAATATTATTGATTCAAAACTTATTAAAATATAGAAGTAGGAATATCATAAACAACTCTTCTCTCTCTTCCAGAAGATCTACTTGCAAGGATTATCCTGAAGTCATGTTCAAATGACTTCAAAATAAATTTCAATATCCAAGCTAAATGAAAATAACTTTATAAGGAATATAATAAATCTACCCTTTCCCAATTATTTCTGGGATCATGTATTATATATTGTAAAATCTTTCACCCTCAATGTTATTACCATGCTATGTTTTGGAAGTACCATTAGGGCCTTTTATAATTCATATATTTATTTGAAGTGCATGAAGAACTTAATGATTTTAAATTTGTTTCAAAAGAGGAATATATACAAGCATCCTATATGTATCTAATTATATATTTCATCTTTTGGGTAAATATCAAAATTTATTTAGAAAAAACCCTATGTTGAAATATTTGAATATGGATCAGTAAGATTGTTTTATAAAAAACAAGTTCAAGACAATTTTTTAAAATTATATATTACAAATAATTTTTCAATGATTTATCGATGCTTCCATTACTATAATCTAAGATGTATGAGTTGTATTTGGTTAAAAGAAGTATATGATTTTGAAAATATCATGAGGCACCTTTGTGATGCATGAACCCTCCCCCCTTGAAAGTAACCCTAACATGAAGAACTAAAAAAACATTAAAGGGATGAAGAACCTCAAAAATTAATCTTTGAAAGTAATATTTAGGGTTTTATCATATATAACTAATTAATACAAATTTCAAGGATGAAATTTCTTTAAGGGGTGAAGAATTTAATTCCCCAAAAGTTCCTTTTTATTATTAATATAACATATATATTTTAATGATAGTTTTATTATGAAAAAATTTAAATAATCTTAAATTTCATGATAACTTTTTACATCATAGATTGAGGTGAAATATCACTACTGGGAAAAGTAAAATGATAGAAAACACTTACTATAAAACTAACATTGCTTTCTTCATTTGTTTGAGAATGTTGCAATCAGTCTAAAATAATTCTTAATATTAATCCAAATATTAAAATGCGATGAAAAATGGTAATAAATAAATTAAAATATAAAAATTTGGGTCACCTCGATTCCCTAGAATAATTCCACCCATGAACAATGCTATAGAAATGAAACAGAGTTATAAACATAATATTTGTTTTGTAAATAATGTTAAATCTTGATTCAAACTGAAGTGAATAATGAAGATTAAGAATGATAGAGTATTTATAGGGAAATATGATCATTAACATTTATGTTTTTCAACTTATACAGTTGATCAAAATTATAACCATTAGTCAATAAAAAAATTGTTCATTATTGTTGTTGGTTGCATAGATGCATTTTTAATGATTGTTGGGATTATTTAATGATATAATCAAGAATGTATTATTTATTAAGACAATAAAATTATTCTATTAAAATATGTCTTATTTTTAAATATTAAATAAAATTTCATTTTGTGAAATAATATTATAATATTATTTTTAAATGATAGTATATTTTAATGAAACCCTATGTAATTTTTTATGATGGTCGGAATGTTTATTTTTCTATTAAATTGATAATTTTAATTAAAATGTAGAAATATTTAATAATTATAATTATCATACTTATAGATTGAATATGATGAAATAAAATTCTTTTTTTTACTTAGAATGTCAAAATTAGCCATGGAATATTTTTTGGAATTTTCTGACAGAGATGAATTTTTAGTGAAAAAGTGAAAATTGTTGATTTAAAATCATTGCAGTTTTATGACATACTTATTATGTCATCATGATTTAAAAATTTATGAAACATTTTATTCTATAATAATTTCATTTAATATGTATCAAAATTATTTTTAAAAATATTTATTTTAATTTTGATATTTATACCTTGCATTTTTAAACTAAAAACTGGAACTTTAAAGATAAAAATCATTTTTTGAATTTTGGGCACTAATTTGGTGGTTTGGAAGGTTCAACTTCGTTTAGGAAGGTATTGAACATCCACCGACCATATCCCATTCTTTAAATAGTCCATAGATACTGTTTAAACAGGCTTATCTCACAAATGTTTTAGCTTCTATAGTAAAATAATCAATATTTAATCACATAAAACCCACCCATAATCATGTATAAATATCACCCTTTCCCAAATCTTTTCTAATAAAAATTAAAAATACATCAGTTTCTGCACATTTATCCTCTCTAAATATCCTCCAAGGTTTCCCAAAGGTGTCTCCATGGTCCCAAGTTTGTCCCTTCCGTGATTTAGGAAGAAACTCTTAAAGGTAAGGGAAATTATCATCATCTTTATTACATTCATGTGCCTCCTTTTTATGAGTTTACTTTTAATCAATGATTATTTCTTTTCATGTACTTTTTATATTTACTCTACTGCACAAGTAATGTTTTATCCATGGGATACCTAAATTCCATCACAATATTCATTTCATTAATCAATTTTATATACCGTCATGATACCGAAATATAGTAAGGGGATTCTCCTTGTCTCATTTTTCATCCAAGTACCCCTTTTTTATATTCCATAAAAATGTTGATCCAATGTCTTATATTAATTTTTTAGGTAAAACATACTACCCATGTAGTGTTTTATCAATAGAAAACCTTAATTCCCTCCTATCCTACTTTTTTGTAATCAATGTTTTGTTCTGTTATGCTACCATAATTTAGTAAGTGAATTATCCTCTTCTCCCCTTTTTATTAAAGTAATCATATTTTGTGAGTCTTATAAATGTTAAAGATTCATTATTTTTATGCGCTTTTGATATTACCAGTACTACTAAAAATCATTTTAATAATGGGGTACATTCATTCCCTCCCATTATTCAATTTTTATAATCCACAAAGTATATCATCATGATTCTTTATTCATTTCTTAAATGTTTTCTTTGAACTACTACAAAACAGGCATTTAATAGTTCTGGTATTTATTAGTTCTCGAAAAAAGTTCTTATAAATGGCATCTTTATCAGTTCTAAAGAAAATGCGGGTAAATTAAACCCAATATCAGTGCTTTTTTAGCACTGATAAAGGGGTCCTTTATCAATGCTTTATTTTTAGATCCCATAAATGAATCATGTATTAGTTATTTTTTGTGTTGAAAAAGGTCTAAATAAATAATATGAAATAATTAAACAAATAAAAAAATGTAAATGAGTTTATTAAATAAATTACAAATTTTATAAATTAATAAATTATTCATAAAAATAAATAAATTTATTATAGTATATATAATTTATCAATACTAATAATTATTACATTTTTAATATATAAATATATGAAAAATGAAAATTAAATAAATTAAAATTACAAATAAGTCAATGGAGAAAAACATTAAACATTTTATTGATTAGATGACTGTTGATAAAGATAATAAATAGTATATATTAAATAGATATATATTACTGTATATAAATATGATTTAAATATTACAAAATATTTATGTGCATTATATTAAATAGTCATATATTTAGTTAATAATCTTTTATAATTAAAAAATACGATGAATTAAAAATTATTACTCATTGCATAGAGTAATGGACAAATAATTGAATGTCATTTGATTTTTCAATTGAACAAAGATCAAATGTATGTTATATTGATTCCACATCTACATAATTAATGCATTTTTATATACAATGCACACATACAAAACTTGTCCATTTTTTCTATATATTTAAAGTGTAATTATATTTAATTTATTCAATTTCACTAATGTTTATCATGCATGCACTTAAAATTAGATATTCATTAATAATTCTAAAAGAATAATTAGTAGAAAAATATTTGTATAAAATATTTATAAAAATTTATATTTATAAATAAATATGTTTATAAATATCAATACTATATTTATATAATTATATATTTATAATTATAAATAAAAAATATTTTTTAGGAGTATTAATATAATTATAAATAAATAAATATATTTATTTAAATAATTAATTATATTTAAATAAATTATTAAATTTATAATAAATTTACAGAAATAATGAATATGTTTACTATATTTATTTTTATATATATTTATTACATATATATATTATTATATATATATATATAATGATATAAATATTATTTTTTAAAAATATTTATATAATTATAAATAAATAGTTATATATTTAAATAATTATAAAATTATAATAAATATATTTACTATATTTATATTTATACATATTTATTAAGTATATATATTTATAATTTTTTTATTTATAATTATACTTTATTAATGCTCAAGTATTAAGAACTGATAAAAGAAATATTTATCAGTGCTTTTTTAGCACCGATAAAGATGAGACATTATTAGCACTAAAAATGATAAAATAAATATTTATCAACACTCACTCTTCAACACTGATAAAAATGGATTTTTTTAGAGCTCTTTTAGTGCATATAAAACCTACCTTTATCAGTGCTAAAAAAATCACTGATAAATATTCCTTTTATCAACGCTTATTACATAAGGACTGTTAAACTAACACTTTACCATTTCATTTTTTTGAAAGCACTTATAAAATTATCCTGATCTATTTAAAAAACCAAACTATTTGTCAACCCATCGTGATATCATAAGCATTCTACAAAACCACCCACAATGGGTGCTCCTACTTAGTGAACTGAAGCTCAAACTACAGAATCCCACTTGAATCACACATTCTCACAGCCTCTAGCTTCTCAAACATCATCCAACATTTAGTGTTCTATTTCAGTTAGTGTTTTCAAAGAAAACATTGACATATTAATATGAGGGTCTCATATTTTCTTCAACCTATTGAGGTAGGAAGGTGTTTTCTTTTGTATGTTCTAATATTCGTTTTGTATTTATCATTTCATTTTCTATTCCCTCTATAAATATGATATAAATTATTTTTTCTACTTTTTTTGTATACTATTTTTCATTTTTTATGATCCATTGTTTTATTGACTACTAATTTGGATATTCTGTTTTGGGATTTTTAATTTTATTTTGTTTTGAATTAATTTTCATGGTTGTCTACATCTATACCCTATCTTGCTCTAAAAGTTTATTTTCTCGGTGTTTTGAAATCTTAGATAATCACCTCTGGTCCACAGATAAACCAATTAAATAAATATTTATTCTATTGTATAAAAAATGGTAGTTTGGAATGTAAAACCATAAATGAATGAGAAAATTTATTTAGCAACCAATTCTTAGTCTGGTGATAGTGTGAAGTAGTAATCGAAGCTGAGTTTATTCAATTCATGTAAGGAAATTTATTTATTTAAATTTTGTCTTAATATTCTACTCTATGGGTTTTTCTTTAAAATTTTATTTTCTCAGAATTGTGTTGTTATATTTTAATAGAAATATTAGTAAGGATGATACCATATTTATTTATTTTCAATTGATCTTTATTTTCAAAAATATTATGGGGTTGTATATATTTTACTATGATGTCATACTCTAATATAAGGGTTATATATATTTTTATAAATACTGGTTTATTATATATATATATATATATAAATATTTATATCTATTTATATGTGTTTTCTGAACTTATAATGTATGGGTGGTTTTAAAATTATTTGTTCTGTAATAATGGTTCCCGATTTCCAAATTAGGATGTTATAATATTTATTTTCATTAAAAATTATGTTTAAATGAGAATTTATTTGGAAATTATGTTTATTATAAATTCCATGTTATATATATGTGTGTGTGTGTGTGTGTAAATTTGCATGGGATAGACGTTGTGAGGGTTGGTGTGTTTTTCTCCCTTATTTGTGATATATCTTGTTGGTGTGTATTATTACTTTATACCAACCTTGTTGGACTCCTCATGTGTTAATCATGTTTTAATGATCTGAAATCCTATTACTGTTAATTAATCTCAATATTCATTGAAAATGTTGTTAATGCTCTTCAATCTCAATAATAACTACACATCATGTTTTAATGATAACAAATCTTATGGATGTTAATTACTCTATTTATTATTTACAAGTCTTATGCATGATCACAAATCTCACAAATATTATCAAGCCTTTATATTTGCGATTCAAGTTCTCTTACTCTCTAATGATTAAACATAATCCATATTCTGCATATTACTGTCTAAGTCCAAATACAGATATTTGTCTAAGTATGGACACACCGTGAAGGACTCACTGTGACCCAGACACCGTGACCCAGACACCGTGACCAAGGCACCATGACCCATACACTATGACCCAGACATCGTGACCCAGACACCATGAACCAGACACCGTGACCGAGACATCGTGAACCAGACACCGTGAAGGAGAAACCGTGATCCAGACACTGTGAGCTGCACACCGTGACATAGACATACTGTGAACCTCATACCGTAAACCTCATACCATGAACCTCATACCGTAAAGACTATACAATGAAGAACACACCGTTTACTTAATCACTGTGACACTGTTTCATAACTTTTTTTCAATATTATTTAAATAATGCTAACGGTCATATTTGATGTTTTTAATACAATTAGTCTTATTTAATGATAGTTTTTGGCATGTCAGGAAACCGTATCTCAAACCTATGAAAAGGGAATCATTCCTACTTCCATAACTCGTGGAATATAAGGAAGTTTGAGATGCAGTACACGTGTGGTGCGAAAGTGTGAATATACAACGAGAAGAACTTACATACACCCAAGAACATTGTACTGAACGAGAAGAAAAATCCTGAGCAAGAAATTGATTGCAAGAATTTCAAAGAACTCTTATGAATGCAATCCAACACCACTGAAGAACACATGACGAATCAAGAGATCATTTTCATTCCTGTAGAATACAAGATGAACTACGACACTATTTTTTTCAACAGAAAAACCAAAGAAGGACTCTGAAGTATTCATGCTGAATCCAACGAGTCCAGAGCTGCATTGATAATCACTAGATCTTTCTAAACTCTTATCTTTTCTCTCTAAGGGATTTATTTAATAACTTTTGAGCAGTGTGGTATACTCTGTATTTCTTATACACACACTGTCTCTTGCACTGAACTGGAGGATATCAAATCCTCACTCCAAAACTCTTAACTCTTGTTTACCCACGTCAACTGTGGAAGAGGTCCTTGTGTAGCCTGGTCTTTGTTTTGTTTTCCATGAAGAACAATGGTAGAGCTCCCTACGTAGCCTGGATAGTTTTGTAAACTGTTGTTAACCCCGATCTAGGGTGTGGATCAAATTTATATAAATTTGAGAGGACTAAGCCTCGGCTTGAGACCAAATCAATCTTTGAGAAGCTAAGTGAACATTTACAATCTGTATAAATTCACTACAGTTTAACTTCTTTTATAAATTGGGGGATTTTAAATAGACAATATTAAATGTTTGTCGGAGTGGATACTCAAGAGGGGGTTGAATTGAGTTCCAATTAAAATTTTTGTTAAAATATTGTCTATTTAAAATCCCCCGATTTATAAAATAAGTTAAACTATAGTGAATTTATACAGATTCTAAATGTTCACTTAGCTTTTCAAATATTGATTAAGTCTCAGTTAATTTAACCACAATATCAAACTAACAATTGAAACTAACATACTGATTTACAATAAGTGTAAACACTAGCTAATTTAACTATCAAAGTATCTTTAAAATAGTTTTTTATTTCAATGTAATAGCAGTGGAATAAATAAGATATATGTAGTATACTTTGAACTTAAACTAAAGATGAATAGTAGATATTACAAGAGGTTCAGTCTCAAGCCGAGACTTAGTCCTCTCAAATTTTTATAAATTTGATCCACACCCTGGTTCGGGGTTAAAAACAGTTTACAAAACTATCCAGGACATGTAGGGACCTCTACCACTGTTATTCGTGTGAAACAAAACAAATACCAGGCCACACAAGGACCTCTTACACAATTGACATGGGTAAATAAGAGTTAAGAGTTTTGGAGTGAGGATTTGATATCCTCCAGTTCAATACAGGAGACAGTGTGTGTATAAGAAATACATAGTACACCACACTGCTCGAAAGTTAATAAATAAATCACTTTGAGAGAACATATAAGAGTTTAGAAAGCTCTAGTGATTATCAATGCAGCTCTGGACTCATTGGATTAAGCAGGAATGCTTCTGAGTCCTTATCTAGTTTTTTGGTTGAAAAATTGAGTGTCGTAGTTCAGCTTGTATTCTACAGGAATGAAAATGATCTCTTGATTCATCGTGTTTTCTTCAGTGGTGTTGGATTTCATTCATAAGAGTTCATTGAATGTCTTTAAATCTATTTCGTGCTCAGGATTTTTCTTCTCGTTTAGCACAGTGCTCTCAGGTGTTTGTAAGTTCTTCTCATTGTATATTCACACTTTCACACCACACGTGTACCGCATCTCAAACATCCTTATATTCCACGAGTTCTGGCAGTAGTAATGATTCCCTTTTCATAGGTACGATATACGGTTTCCTGACATGCCAACAACTATCATTAAAAAACATTAATTGCATTAAAAACATCAAATATGATCATTAGCATTATTTAAATAATATTGACAAAAAGTTAAGAAATTGTGTCACAGTGATTAAGTAAATGGTGTCTTCTTCACGGTATAGTCTTCACGGTATGAGGTTCACGGTATGAGCTTCACGGTATGTCCATGTCACGGTGTGTAGCTCACGGTGTCTGGATCACAGTTTGTCCTTCACGGTGTCTAGTTCACGGTGTCTGGGTCACGGTGTCTGGTTCATAGGGTCTGGGTCACGGTGTCTGGGTCACGGTGTCTGGGTCATGGTGATTCCTTCACGGTGTGTCCATACTTAGGCAAATATCTATATTTTGACTTAGACGGTAATATGTAGAATATGGATTAAGTTCAATCATTAGAGAGTAAGAGAACTTGAATCATAAATATAAAGGCTTGATAATATATGTGAGATTTGTGATCATGCATAAGACTTGTAATTAATAAAGAGAGTAATTAAAATCCATAATATTTTTTATCATTAAAACATGATGTGTAGTTATTATTGAGATTGAAGAGCATTAGCAAGACGTGCAATGAAGATTGAGATTAATTAACAGTAATAGGATTTTTGATCATTAAAACATGATTAACACATGAGGAGTCCAACAATATCCCCGTTTTTTATGATCACAAATCATGTATGGTCAAAATATAAATGAAATATAATATTAAAGAAACTAGCATATTAGAATAGAAAAAAGCATTCGTACTGACACTTGTAGTTTTTCTCCTCCTTTTATACTAGTAGGTTTTCTTCCCCTTTTGTGATTATCAAAAAGTAGATAAAATGAAATGAAACACTACAGTTTTCATTAAAAAGGGTTCAAAATAGAACATACAGGAGAAATAAAAACAGTAAACAAGAAATGACATCCCATCAAAAATAAAACAGTCCCTGGACTCTTAAAGGATCCATCTTTTCCTTGCCTTTATCAGTAGCAGGAGCCGGTAATGAAGTAGAAGAAGGCATATATGTGGTAGATAAAGAGGGTAAGGGTAGACCTTCAAATAAAAATGAATCCAGAGTAGCAGAAATAGAAGATATAGGATGTGTTTGGTCAAGAATGACTAGCCGGATCTGAGAAAGAGCTTGGCTAACTATCATGGAAGTTGAGGCTTAGGTAGGTATACCAGGTCTAAGGGGTGCAGTAGCTGGAGTAACTATAGCAGTACTCTGCACATGAAGATACAAATTCAAAAATTGATGAAATCAGAAAAGATTTCACCACCATATTGCATAGCCTTTTAAAAATCATCCTTATTCTCCATAAATCTGTCCAACAATCTAGTGAACTCTATAAGTTTATGAACTTGAGCTTTAAAAGAATGAGTAACTGGAGGGATTCTCAAATTTTCCACAAGATATCTAAAGTGATATGTCATATCACATTTAGAGAAAATCCGGGACATATAAAAATCTATTTTCTTATTGATCTCTTATTGAGCATCATTGGATATCTTAGAATGAATTCTAACCATGTCCAATTCTCTAACACTATTCTTAACCACTTCTTACAAAGAAGATAGATCCAAGCCACTGACGGCACTCTGAAGTTCTTCCTTGATTATGGATCTCAGCAGAGAATAATCCAAAGAAGGTGTGGAGGTCTGACCAGAAGCAGGTTAACCCTTGACAGCTTCGGTTAGAACATTGAGCTGTTTCAGAACTTTTTGCAGGCATCCAGTGTATTCATCTGTAAGCTTATTCAGATTTTCTATAAGCTCCCTCATGCGTTCCAGCATTTTGGTGTGTCTTTTTCAAATCTTCTCATCAAAATAAAGTAGATATGGATGAACTTGAGACACAATTTCCCTAGAAAGGAGGGAATCAGATGGCTTAGGAGAAGTAGCAACTGGTTCAGAGGTAGAAACAGGAGCAGGCACTAACCTCGAAGATAACTCATTCTGCAAGTTTTCTATCATATTTTTCATATTTTCAACATCAGCACTCAGCAGCTTATTCTCAACTCTGACTTCTTGAATTTCTCGGATCATCCTTGGTTTAATATGAAAGATAATATTTTCCATGATAATTGATGCATCTTCTTGACTTAATTGAGTCACTGGATGAGGTTGAGTGGAGACAATTTTCTCAACTCCAGCTAACAAAGTCTCTCCAAAAAATTTCAGATCATCTTTGGACACAAAGGAGTGATGATCAGGTAAGGGTGCAGGTAAAGACAGAGGTTCAAATTCTGGTTGAGGTTCAGAGTCATCTTCAGACTCAGATTCTGATTTAGATTGAGGTTGGGGCTCTGGTTCTGGTTCTGGATGAGCTATAGACTTCAATTGAAATAGAGAAAAATGATCCATTCCAGTTGTAGTCACTTGTTGTGACTCATTTACATAATAAATTCTTGGGAATTCATACCGATTGTACACAGAATATTTGACAGAAGGTTGAGAAGTTTTAGCAGATCCAGCTTCTATAATCTCAAGGTTTTGAGGTTCCTCCCCCTCAAATTGTGCTTCCATTTCAGAGACTATAGGCTCACCATGATCAAGATCCACATGATCATCCCTAATATCTTTAGAAAACTCTTTCCTTGCCAGCTGAAAGGAAATTTCCATCCTCTCTTCAGCAGAGGGAATAATCTCAGGAACTGATTGTTCCACTGGTTGAGCTTCTAGACTTTCTTCTTTCTCAACAGAATGATCCTCTTCAACAGGATCTGCCTCTAAGGTTTCTTGTTGTTCTGAATCGGGAAAAACCAATTTTCTTGCAGCATTAGGATGAGCTTCTGGATTGACATCCGCACTAGAATAAAGAGCTCCCTCTTCTATAAAACTAACAGCAACTTCCTCTCCTTCGGGTATTTTAGCAGGGATAACAGCAGGGACAATAGTCCTTTTTTTCGAAGGGGATGTTTCCATTGGAGGTCTTCAAGCTTCTTCTCTATGAGATACTTCAGCTGTTACTTCCTCTTCTTATTCTTCTTTTGAATACTCAGTCACTTCATCTAATTCCAAAACAGGATCAGATAGATTTTTAGGCCTTCTTGGATAGACAACATGATTAAACTTTTTTTAGAGTTGATCATTATCCTCAACCCATTGCTTCTTCGAGGGGTTCCAGCTAATCTTTATCCTTCTGATGATAGCAAGGATAGGCAGAAATCAAAGTCCTCTAAGTTTTCTATATTTGGTCCAACCATCCCTTTTTCAACTAATATAGCTGAAATCATCCTTGATTAAAAAAAGGAGGTGGATTTTTAAGAGACTTTGATCAGCTCAAAGATATGTTTAATAACATACTTACAAAGGATGACCTTATGGCCATTCTTCAACAGGTGAATCAGGAACACATCTTGATACTTCATCCCAGCAAAATCTCCTTTTCTCGGACTAATCAAATTATGAACAAACTTGAACCGAAGTTTAGTCTCCCCATCTAATTCAGCAGTTATAGCCCTTCGCTTGGTTCCATTTCCAGTCAGGATTTCCAAAGCATTCTCCGGGTCAATGATGTCGGTTGTTGGAGGAGGGTCTCTCTGGTAATCCTCACAAACTACTTCATGTGGAATCACTAGGCATGCAGCCCACATCCTCGAAGATAAAAAGCACTTCTGACCATTTATCCAGCTTGTCACCATAAAGCTTTCTCCAAACTCAAAGGAAAACGTCACATACTGATAGAATTGAGATACCAATCTCAGGTAAATCGGTATATTCTGTCCAGTGAACCATTCAATCCATCCTTGTTCTCTTAAAACTTTCAAAACTAAATATCTGCTAGAAAACAACCACTGTGGGAAAACCTCTTTTTCAGGTACAACTGTACGTCATACCAGGTTTGGGGTTAGAGGTCCTTAGGGAGCTATCCTCGGTATCCTCTTCTATTTATTAGAGTGGCGCTTCTCAGACGAGGGTGAAGATGGATGCTTCATCCTTGGCATTCACGGAAGGTTCGGGTGAGAGGGAAGAGAAGGTTCAGGAGAGAGTTTGGGTAAGGAATCGAATGAAACCCTTAAGTTTTATCATTTGGGAATGTCAAATGTCATAAAACCAAAAACATAGGAAATCAAATAGCGGTGAAATAAAAAATACAGCGATACGGGTGAAAATAAGAATATAAATAATCTTCACGGTGAGAAGGTGAGTAGGCATTACCGTGTGATGAATACTAGTCATCACGGTGAGACAGTTGGTAGTTGTCACAGTGAGACAGTGAGCATTCTGTGTAGTCACGGTGAGACAGTGAGTTGATAGACCGTGAGCATAAATTCTTGACGGTGAGACCGTGAGCATAAAACAGTAACTTTGAAACAGTGACCATGCAACCGTAAAGTGAAATACATTAAAGTATTAAACATTAAGATCAGTAATATATTTACTAATGATTAATCATACAAATATTATGTATGATGTAGTCTAATTTCTCATAATTTAATGGTTTAGTGAATATATCCTCAAGTTGATATTCAGTACCAATGAATTCCAAAGTGATATCACCTTTTTGATAATGATCCCTCAAAAAGTTATGTCTTACATTAATATGTTTTGTCCAAGAATGAGAAACAGGATTCTTAGAAATATTAATTGCACTTGTGTTATCACAATTTATTGGGACATGTCTGCATTGATATCCATAGTCTAGTAATGTGTGTTTCGTCCACAAAATTTGTGCACAACAACTTCGAGCAGCTATGTATTCAGCTTCTGTAGAAGATAATGAAACATAATTTTGTTTCTTACTACACCATGATACTAGTGACTTTCCTAAAAGATGATACATTCTAGAGGTGCTTTTTCTATCTAACGTACATCCAGCAAAATCAGCATCAGAATAACTAACTAATTCAAATGACTGTCCTTTGGGATAGAACAATCCTAAATTGGGAGTATGCTTGAGGTATTTGAAAATTCTCTTCACAACATTTAAATTTGACTCTTTAGGGTTTTCTTGAAAATGAGCACACATACACACACTAAACATAATATCAGGATGACTAGAAGTCAGGAAGAGTAGACTTCTAATCATTCCTCTATAAGTTGTTTGATCAACAGATTTACCATTTTCATCAAGATCCATCTTACAGGTGGTACTCATGTGAGTGTCACTACCTTTTTTCCTATCCAATCCATAACGTTTTAAAAGATATCTAGTATATTTACTTTGAGTTAAAATAATTCCATCATCATTTTGAAAGATATGAAATCCAAGAAAGAATTTAAGTTCACCCATTAAACTCATTTCAAATTCATTTTTCATCATTTTAGAAAAATCATTACATATGTAATTTCTTGAAGATCCAAAAATATTATCATCTACATAAATTTTTACTACTAAAAAATCATTAGAAATTTTTTTTATAAATATATTAGGATCATATATTCCGTTTTTAAAACCTTTGGAAATTAGAAAAGTACTTAATCTATCATACCAAACTCTTGGAGATTTCATTAAACCAAATAAAGCTTTTTATAATTTGAAAATATTATTTGGAAAATGAGGGTTTGAAAATCCAGGTGGTTGTTCAACAAAAACATCCTCAGCAATATATCCATTCAAGAATGCACTCATGACATCCATTTGATATAGTTTGAAATTTAGATGTGCTGTATAAGCAAGTAAAATCCTAAAAGATTCTAATCTGGGTACTAAAGCAAAAGTCTACTCATAGTCAATACCTTCTTCTTGACTATAGCCTTGTGCAACTAGCCTAGCTTTACTTCTAACTATGCTTCCAGATTCATCTACTTTATTTCTAAACACCCATTTAATGCATATTTTGAAAGTGTCCCTAGGCCTTTCAACAAGATTCAAAACTTTATTTCTTTCAAATTGATTGAGTTCTTATTGCATAGAAATTACCCAAAATTCATCATTCATAGCGTCATCAATGTTTTTAGGTTTATGCTGTGACAAGAAGGCTTGATGTTCAACCTGATTTCTAAGAAAAGATCTAGTCTGTGTCCCTCTATTAGGATTTCCTACAACAGCATCTAAAGGATGATTCTTTAGAATTCTAGTTAATCTAGTAAAGGTAGGACTAGAAATATCAGGTTCTTCTCTAGGTTCGGGTTCAGTAGGAGCAGATTCTCGAATAAGTCCAGAACTGGTTGCCTTTATAGCAGGTTCATTAGATTTGTCATTAAGGTCCATAACAGATAAATATTCTTCAATATTTTCCAGAGAGGTTTCAGGCTCATGTGGACCAGTTTCATCAAATTTTATGTGAATAGATTCTTCCACACACTTGGTTATTTTATTGAGAACTCTATAAGCCTTGCTGGTTAAAGAATATCCTAAAAAGATTCCTTCATCACACTTAGAAGAAAACTTATCAAGATTATCTTTTTATTGAGAATAAAGACTTTGCAGCCAAAGACTCTAAAGTAACTAACTTTAGGATTTCTATTGTTCCACAACTCATATGGGGTCCTCTTAAGAACATGTCTAATTAAGACTCTATTAATAATATTACAAGCTGGATTCACAGCTTCATCCCAAAAGTAAATAGGCTGGTCATATTCATTAAGCATAGTTCTAGCAATTTCTTACAGGGTTCTATTTCTTCTTTCTACTACACCATTTTGCTGAGGTGACCTAGGTTTAGAAAAGTTATGAATATAGCCATTATGCGAGAAGTAGGATTCAAACTCTTCATTCTCAAACTCATGGCCATGATCACTTCTTAGGGTTTTTATCTTAAGTCCACTAAGATTTTCTATAGATTTGGAGTACTTAACAAAGTAAGAACAAGCTTCACTTTTGTGAGCTAATAAGTATACCCAAGTATATCTAGAAAAGTAATCTAATAGGAAATAGACATAGTGCTTCCCATTTAGGTAGAAACTCTAGATGGTCCAAAAAAATCCATGTGAACCAACTCAAGAGGTTGAGAAGTTAAAACTTCTTTCTTTGTATTAAAAGAAACCTTATGTTGCTTTCCCTTTTGATAGGGATTATAAACATTGTCATTTGGAAACTCAAGTTTAGGTAGGTATCTAACTATGTTCTTCCTATTTAGTTTTCTAAGTGATTGTATATTGCGGTGTCCTAATCTTCTATGCCATAACCAGGACTCTTTATGAAAATCATTTAAATAGGTAACATTTTTCTTAGCTAAGAAATTTAAATCAACAGCATAAACATTTTCATTTCTTAGAGCAGAAAATACTAAAACATTTTTAGAATTAAAAACATTACAAGAATAATTTCTACATTTGACATTAAAACCATCATCACATAATTGGGAAATACTTAACAGATTATATTTAAGTCCATCAACAAATAAAACTTTAGAAATTAAAACTGAATCAGTGTTACCAATTTGGCCTAGGCCGGTGATCTTTCCCTTAAAATTATCACCAAAGGTGACATGACCTACATCAACCTTTATTAAACTCTTGTAGTATGAGTAATCCCCAGACATATGTCTTGAACACCCACTGTCCAAACACCATGTCTTCTTGTGGGAACACTTCAAGCAGGTTTCCTACAAAACATATTTAGATAGGAAATGATTTTGGTACCCAGATCTTCTTGGGTCTAGATAGGTTAGCAATCAAAGCTTTAGGTACCCAAATTTGTCTTATGGGTCTCATATAATTTACATAATCAAAATATTTTGAAAGATAAACTCTATTTTATTTATAACTATGTGAATAACTAGTTGAATCATAAGAATGTCCAGAACTAGAACTAGCAGTATTCTGTTCAGATTTAGAATTAAATCTATTCTTAGAAATCTGTCTTTGTCCAGGTTTGTAGCCTATTCCAGTAGTGTATTTTGGTGCAACCTACTTTCCTAGAATTTGAGGTAGTGTATCTTTTCTGTTTGTGAACTTCTCTACGTCTTTTCTAAGTTGCTCATTAGACATTTTCAGTTCAGTGTTCTCCTTTAATAGTTGAGCATTTTTCTCTTTTTCAATAGTAAGTTCAGTTTTAACAGTAGTAGTGAGAGCATGTTGTTTCTTTAATGATTTGTATTTATCCTTAAGTTCATTTTATGTCTTCCATCATATTAAAATATTTGAATAATTCCTCACTAGTCATGTTTTCAGAATCAGAATCAAATTATGCATCTTCTCCAGAATAATAAGAATTTAAAATAGGATTATCTGAGGTTACCTTAGATGTGTTTGTCATGAAACACATGTTGGCACGATTTCTTTCAGAATCAGACATTTCAGATTCACTTCTGTTGTCTTTAGAAGAACTCCAGGTATCCTTCATAGCCTTTTTTTACTTACTATCCTTGTAATAATATTTCTTTGTGAATTTTAGCTTTGGGCAGTCTTCTTTAATGTGTCCTTTCCTTTTGCACTCATAGAAAACAAATTCATCACTTTTATCTGGCTTTTTTCAATCCTTCTTCCAATGTCCCTTATTGTCATACTTTCCTTTGTAATTTTATTTTCCGAAAAAATTCTTCTTCCTATAAAATGTATTAAACCTTCTTGCTATTTGAGCCATTTTAGCATCACTATCAAAGTCTAAATTTTCACTGGTTGAACTGTCAGTTTGTATTTGATATTTTTCTTTGTATTTATTCTTTGAAGTAGTAGTCTTGAAAGCCACAAATTTTCTCTTAGGTTCATCATATTCCTCTTTATTCACCTTTAGTTCTTCCTTAAGCATCATAAGCTTAGAAATGAGTTCTTCGACAGGTAGAGCAGCAATGTCACATGACTCTCTGATTGAAACAGATGTGCCTCTCATCGGTCTAGTAAACATCTCAATATTCTCATAATTTGTTCCTTTGCTAGAAAAACCTTTTTGAGTGAATTCATTGTATTGAATATCTCATTAAACCTGAGATACATATCAGAAATAGGTTCATCAGTATTTATTTTAAAATTATCATATTTAATATTATAAGTATGTAATCTCATTTCTTTAACATTGGTTGTTCCTTCATGAGAAACACCCAAAGTATCCCATATTTCAAAAGCAGTTTTACAAGAAGAAATTCTGTTAAAACTCCTCATCTCCTAGAGAATAGTATAGGGCATTCGGGGATTTATAATTATTATTGTAGGCAGTCTTTGTAGGTTCATCCCAAGTTACACTTTTAGTTTCTGAAATTTTATATTGTGACTCTATAGCGGTCCAGATATCAAAACACATGCTATCTAAATGAATTTTCATTTTAAGTTTCCACTGAGCATAGTTTGTACCATTGAAGAAAGGTGGCATGTTATTAGCATCACCCTCTAGTATATTATCCATAACTATATTTTAGAAAGATAATTTAAAGAGATAAAATTTAGAATCAACAGAAATTTAAGATCTTTAAAGATGCAACTAAAATCACAGTTAAAAAACAGATTATTTCAAAAGTCCTTAAACAAAAACAAAACCTCTGATACCAAATGTTGGTCGGAGTGGATACTCAAAAGGGGGGTGAATTGAGTTCCAATTAACCTCTTTATGGATCTCCCTAGAATCTCAACGACAATTCAATGTGTATTATATGGTATCCCTATAATCCTTCATATGGGTAGATCTGATGTCAATACCTCCCTATAATCCTTCGGATGGGTCGGTGTGGTGATATGATGTCTTGAAAGTCTTGATATATTTTCAAATATTTTATATACAATTAATTTTAAATATAATAATTCTTTAGGTTTCTACATCACTTGTTACAAAAAATTGAATGGATGTTAATAAATACTAAATATTATAAAAAAATTAGGTATTCGTCATTTTTTGTCCACGTGTATTGTTTTCACCCCTTGGAATCTCAGATTACTATCCATGTATATGAAATAACTCTTTATTTAATAAATTTTTTTATCAATAAATTTTTATATCTTCTAGTTGATTTAATGAGTGTTTATTATTCTTGTTTATCATATTTGGGTTTCTTATTAATCTTTAATTCGCTATATTATATTTTCATTTGTTTTGTGAATTTAAGAAGGACTTGATGTCTATCAAACAATAGTTTTTATTGAAATTTGATGTTTAAGACTCATCCCCCATATCTTTTATAGACAACTATCATCCTCATCAAATTCATCTCTCCAACAGTAATTATTAAAATTTGTTTCTTCAAAATCACCCCCATATCTTTTATGTTTATTGTACTACTCCATGAATTAGTCATCCCATGGTTGACTACTTCTTAGAGTATTTCAATAGATATAGGTGCATGTCCACAAGAGATAAATGATGTTTCAGACAAAAAAATGTAATGATAATTTTCCTAGAGATGATTTAATAAGGTTGATTTGTCTACAACTTTCACCTTTGAATGAATTCATAATATAACACATACCATAGTGGAGTGATTATTTTCTTAAACATGCTGAAATTCTTTGAAAAAAATCAAATGTTGAGTTTCTCTTATTAGAATTGTCTATAACATTCACCTATTTTATTTAATATATTATGTATATTTGTTTATTTTTATACAAAATTAATCTTTTATAAATACAATAGTATGTATGTGAATTAAAAATGGATGCACATAATTCATTTGAAATAAGTGTATAAAAATGGATTTAAAGAGTTCATGAAGTTTGTAAGAGAGCATGCATATGACCCTTCTCAAATCCTTTTTCCTTGTTTACGTTGTTGTTATTCAGGTCAAATTATTCCAAAATAGTTGGAAGAACATTTTATTTGTCATGGAATAGATGAAAACTATTAATGTTGGACTAAACATGGTAAAATTGATTATGGGAACCGATTTGGATTATACTACAGTTTATGGATCATTTTATATGAATAGCAGTGTAAATGATGATGGAGATCACATGAAATAAATGAAAATGTCTATTGAATATGAACTTCGTGATTATCAAAATTTGTTTGAGGAGTTTAACAGATGTGTCATGAAACCATTGTATACTGATCGTATGAAATACACACCATTTTCATCTATATTGAAGTTATTTAGTTTGAAAGATGGAAGTAGATTGAGAGAAACCAGCTTTACAGATCTACTTGGCCTCTTGAATGATATGGTACCTAAATAAACTGAACTACCATGCCCAATATATGACTCTAAATGAAAGTTATGTTCAATGTTAATGATCCCTAAAAAAATATTTCTTTTTTAAATGAATGTTTATTATTTCACAAGGACCATGAATCAGTCTTAAAAATCCATATGTGTGGCACGTATCAATATAAGAAAAATGAATCAAGTCCTTTGAAATATGTGTGGAACTTTCCTATCAATCCATGTTTTAGAAGACTACATAGATGTCAGGAAACCGCAAGACAATTTACATGGCATGAAGATATAAGAATTAAATATA
The DNA here is from genome assembly GCA_963277665.1 of Viscum album. NCBI lineage: Eukaryota > Viridiplantae > Streptophyta > Magnoliopsida > Santalales > Viscaceae > Viscum > Viscum album. The sequence goes on from OY728150.1 coordinate 2,117,896,300, forward strand.
GGAACCTATTTCATCGAGTAGATTCTCCTTAGTGGAAGAAAATTGGTTATGTGTATCTTGTATTTGGAAATGAGTTGAGAAACATTCCTATTGTCTTATCTATAGCTGAAATAAAACCTTTTGGTGTATAGAGTAATACTCACATTACATAACCCATCATGTTGGTAAATTATAACTTACCAACATTGTTATACATGAATCAAAAATAGATTATTTTGTCTCTAATTATATTTGTACCAAAGAAACATGGCAATGATATTGATTTTTATTTGGCTCCATTGATCGCTGATCTGAAATTGATCTAGGATATAGGTGTAACAATGTATAATGCTCGTAGAAGTGAAGAATTCACATTGAGTTAAATGTTGTATGGAATGATAAATTACTTTCCCAATATGTAAATTTAACATGATATAGCATTAAATTAATGTTGGGGTGTCCTGTTTTTTAAAAATACACATACTCAATTTTGTTGAAACATTCCTCAAAGACTGTGTTTTTAGGAAATCGTTAATTTTTACCTCAATGATATATATATCGATCTTAGATGACAACATTATTTGGGGATATCGAACAAGGTACAACACTATCTTCAGTAATGGGTGATCAACTATAAAATAATGTAATAGATATTGTTACTGTTTTAGGTAAACAATTTTTGAAATACAATAAAAAATCGGGTTGTAAGAAGAGATCAATTTTTTTTGAATTACCATATTGGGATTATTTTTATTCAATACATTTTTTCGGTGTCATTCAAGTAGAAAAAATGTATTTTATGGTGTTATTGTAATATTACTAAATGTTCTTGCTGAAATAAAATATGGCATCAAGGATAGGTTGGACTTTATTGAGATGGGGATAACGGGAGAGTTTGTATTAGTGAAGGATAAAAATAATAATCTTCTTCCTCCAGTAGCTTACACTCCATCCAGAGAGGAAAAATGGAAATTTTTCATTTTCCTTAATAGTGTAAAAGCTCCACATGGGTTTGCATAAAATATCAGGAATGTTGTGTCAATTACTAATTTGAACTTAAAAGGACCAAAATCACATGATTGTCAGGTTTTGATGAAATATTTAACGCATGTTTCTTTCTATTACATTCTGCCTCAAAATACATGACATACATTAACCATACTATGCTTCTTTTTCAAATTTATATACAATAATTTTACATACTCAGTGAAGTTTCCCATCATGAATAAATAGTTTGTAGTCTTATTATGTCAATTAGAGATGTTCCTCCCACCATCATTCTTTGATATAATGGTCCACCTAATGGTTCACTTGGTTAGATAGGTTCAACTATGGGGTCATGTCCATTATATATGTATGTACCCTATTATATGGTATATGATGATTTTGAAAGAGTATGTCAAGAATCAAAGTATTCCAGTTGTTTTTATAGTAAAATGATATATTATTGAAAAATTTATTGAATAATGTATCTATTACCTGTAATATTTTGATAGTATTGGTCTCCCAAAGTTTGGAAATAGTGAATGACTAATGGGCAAAGGGATTACCGAAAGAGATGATGTTACAATTTCCGTGATAGTGAGGGAAAAGTTCACCTTTAAATTTTACATAATATTGAATATTTTGATCCATATATTGAATCCCACAAAGAAATTCTTTGATATTTAAATCCATCAAGGGATGAAAAATGGATATTAAAAACACATAATCAATTATTTTTAGGATGGTTTTGAGATCAAATTTATAGATTTATCCGAAAATATGAATTTAATTGTTGAACGACTTCAATGTATAACTAGTGTATTGAATGAAAATATTATATTTTACACATGTTTTGTAATCAAGGGTTATAAATTCTATACAAAATAACTCAATGATTGTATTATGATGAAAAATAGGGGTGTTAAGCTTTTAGCTGAAGGGATTCACATTTCTGGTTCCAAGGATAGAAATCCCGTTTATGCAAATATGTCATATTTTGGAATTATTGAATAGATATAAATGTTGGATTATCCAAATTTCAAGTGTCGATTTTCTGTTATGAATGGGATCACAATATCATTGCTGTGAATGTTGATTAAGTGGCTTCGTAAAGGTGAATTTCACCATGGAAAGGGAAAACAATGATTCATTCATAATGGAATCACAAGTAGTGAAGGTATTTTAAATCTCTGATCCAACAAACAATTATTGGTTGATTTTCCTACTGGTGACTAAAACAAATGTTGGCTCAGATGAAAATTCAATCAAGGAAGACCCTTTTATTGGGAGATCGCAATCACTTCATATTGGTTCCAATGTTGACAATATAATGTACATTAGAGGGGATTTAGATTCTTGATTGAGAAATCAAATCCTTGAAACCTTTAATGAAAATAAAAAGTGTTCAATGATAACGTAAAAGTGTTTTTTAATATTAATTTCTTCTTATAATATTATATGTTCTCTACTATATTCAAAAAATCTAAATTAAATGTTTGACTAATCATGTAGACAATTTTTCATGCACATAGTGATGTTACCAATCCCTCAAAATAAAAAACTATAATGATGGAAACCATTTGGAAATATGTAAAGGTAAAGTGATGATATACTTTCTCTATTTTATAGAAAAATTATATAATAGAATATTGATTTTTTCCCATTATTCTTTACAGAGTTCATTTGTTTCAAAAGATTCCTATCCATCTTTCAAGACTTTTCAAGAAGAGAAACAACTCTTTCTCTACTCAACCACAGAGGTAATATTATTTTTTTCATAGTAAAATAATTTTCTATAGAATTAATGTATTTTTTCATATTTTTGTTTAATTTATTTCTATTTAGTACTACTCACATAATAATTTATTTCGTATATAGTTGGATTCTGTTGAATGATTTGGGTTGGTTTTTCCAACTTTTATGCCTTTCTATACTAATTATTACACAGACTTTGGGATGTATTGGAAATATTCTCCCCTCAATCAAACACACGGTGTGACCAGTATGAATCAAATTATTTCTTTATATATATAATTGAAATTAATTTTAGTAAAATACAAAAATGACATACTAAAATATACGAAAACATATTTATATTGTTTTAATACTTTGATAAAATGATCCATTAGTCATTTTTCATATGTATAAATTAGTTGCATCTCAATTTGATACACAATGTTCCTCGTCTGAATCAATGTGTCCGTTATCAGTTTAAAATTGATATATTATTTAAAAAAGTGTCACTCATTGAAAACTAATCTAACATGATATTATTATCATTATAATTTAGGAAAACAATTAATAATTCATTTATTACATGTAGTAATTAGTTTCACATCAAACTGATACATAATGTGATAAAAATGAGTAAAAAGTGTGTCTTTACAGTTTAAAATGACATATTAGTAAAAAGAAAAATGACATACTGAAAAGAATGAAAATAAATTCATATTGTTTTGATAATTTATAAAAACTATCCACATGTCATTTTAGACGTGTAATAATAATCCACACATCAATCTGATGCATGATGTGTCCTATATGACTCAAAGTGCATATTTTTATTTAAAATTGTCTTCAATTTTAGTAAAATGGACAATTGACCTACTCAAAACTAATCAAAAGCATTCTAATGGTTTTTATACTTTATAAAAATTGTCCATGAGTCATTTTTGACATGAAGGGATTTTCCACACCTCATTATGATACATTATTTTCACGTTATGACTCAAAGTCTCTATTATCAGTTTAAAATCGACCTTTTAGTTCAAATACTTTCACTCACCTAAAAATGATCAAACACTCTAGATAACTCTTGATAATTTAGGTAAATAATTCATAATTAATTTTTGGCATTTATAAATTAGTATTATGTCAAGATAATACATTATGTGATAGAAATGAATCAATTTCTGCATTTTTAGTTTTAAATGACATTTTAGTTTAAATGACCACTAACATACATAAAAATCACGAAAACACATTAGTATTGTTTTTATAATTTAGTAAAACTATAAATAATATATTAATAGGTTTTTTAAAAGTCCACTACTCAATCCATCCTATGGTGTGGCCAGTATGACTCAAAGTGTGTATTTTTATTTTAAATTGACATCAATTTTAGTAAAATGGACAAATGGACACCTCAAAACCATGAAAACACATTCATATTGTTTTTATAGTTTAAAAAAATGATCTATAAGTCATTTTTATGTGTAAAAATATTCATCACCTTAATATGACACATGATGTGTCTAGTATTACATAAAGTGTTTTTATCAGTTTAAAATCGATATTTTAGTTCAAAACATTTCACTCATTGAAAAATGATCAAACACTCTCATATTTTCTTCATAATTTAATAAAATGAATAATAAGTCATTTTTGATGTTTAGGAATCAATTTCATTTAAAAATGATATATTATGTGATCAAAATGAGTTAAAAGTGTTTGTTTTCAGTTTAAAATGTCATTTTGGTAAAAAAGACAATCGACGCACTCAAAATCGAGAAAACACATTCATAATGTTTTTAAACATTAGGAAAAAGATCCACACGTCAATTGAAACTTTTTGGAATCATTATCACCTGAATCTGGCACACGGTGTGATCAGTATGACTTCGAGTGAATCATTTTTTTTAATTCACCTATATTATAGTAAAATTAACATCAATTTTAGTTAATTTAACACTTTATGTTTATTTATTTAGTTATATTATTACTAACATAAGAATTTTTTTATTATAATGTTTTGATATTTTTCTCACAAAGGGGTGGTTTATCTATCAATTGGATGACATGGTTTCAGAATTAAAATACAAAATAACATTGATGTTATTTATTGTATGTAATAATGTGAATTTATGTAATTTTATAATCCAATGTTTGAAATGTATATAATATAGTGTTTCATTGTTATATTGTTTTTTAAACTTCATATCATTTAAATTCTGTATTGGGAATATTTTTTTGTCTATCTGGTGTGTTTCTGCTATTGTGGTGTTCTGTTACAGCACATTTCACTGGTACTGTAGTGTGCTACTACAACACAATGTCGTATGGCCCAATATTAGCTCTATAGAAATAACTGATAAAGGACACATTTACCTGATATTTTAAAAATGCTTATAATGGAAACATTTTTATGCACTTTTAAAAGCGCTAATAAAAGACTCATTTTTCAGCGCTTTTAAAAGTGCTTATAAAGGTACACTTTATTAGAAATTTTATAAGCGCTGACAAATGGGGAATTTATTAGTACTAAAATAGAACTGATAAAGGACCCCTTTATCAACACTTTTTTAGCACTGATAAAATATAAGGTATTTTAATCTCCCTCAGGAAGTTAGTGAATTTCTAGCACTAATAAAGGCCTATTTTGTAGTAGTGTATATACATGAGAAATTCTTATATTTTGAATACCCAAATATATCCCATGGATATTCACCTATATGTAAAAATTTATTATTGATTTGGGTATTTACATATATGGAACCCATATTCTCTTTTCATGGGTTAAAAATGATGTTATGTTCAAATATTTAAGCACTTTGTATGAAATGGTTTTGATATGAAACCAGTTACAAATATGATGGTTTGGGATTGAACCCATTCCACTTTGATAGTATTAGGACTGAACCTTGACTATTATGATAGTTTTGGGAGTTAGATCATTAAACTTTTATAGTTATGGGAGAAAACCCTAAATAATATGATGGTTTGGGGATTTAACTCATTCTAGTATCATAGTCTTAAGAGTGAACTTTGACTAATATGATTGTTTTGGGAGTGAACTCATTCCACTATGATACTCTTGGGAGTGAACATTGAAAAATATGATGGTTTAGGATGTGAAATAATTCCACTATGATAATCATGGAAAATATCCTTGATTTTTAAAGAAATGATTTTTTATGCCAATGCGTATGCCACAAATCCTTGTCTTCTACCAATGTTATCCTCTCATGCCTCTTGTTCAATTATGATTCATATCTTTTGAACTACCAAGATATATTCCATATGCTTATGAATTCTCTATTTTTATATTTTGGACACATTTACATGTTAGGATTCATGTTATTTATATTATGATATTCCTCATATTAATATGATTATTATTTATTGAAATTTCACTTTCTCACTTGTTACATGTTTCCTTTTCCAATTCCCTTATTGGGGTTTATGATCACCCATTTCATTTTATGTATATCACTTGAAAATTAATTTTAGTGTGGTGAATTATGATGTAATAACAATGTATTCTTCAAAAATAATCGAATAATGTTTATGTCAATTTTATACTAATTCAATTCATCTAATATGAACCTAATTTCCATGATTCTAAAACTAAAATGATCCTTCGAGTTCATTAATGTAGTATTTTTTTTATGTATTTATGTAACATTCATGTATTTAAATTGTGAGACACCATAACATGCAAAAATTTTCTTCTCCCACAATATACAGATTATCCTCAGTTCTTTTTCCTTAAATAATAAGTGAACCATATTTTGATTTGATGGTAAAATCCTTTTTATTGAACTGTGTTCCATGTCCATTATTACACAATTGACTTGAATTGGGAAGATTATTACGCATCACATCAATAAGGAGAATGTCAATTGTCATTAGAAATTTTCCTCCTATATTCATTTTTCTAGAACCAACAATTTTGAGACCCTCATCTTTCCTAAAATGAATGACATTATATTTATTGTGCTTGAAGTTCACATTGAGTTATTTATTTCTAGTCAAATGTGATGTGCATCCATTTTCCAAAATCCATTACCATGACTTGTTTGTTTCTATCAAGGTAATATCAGTGACAATATCCTTCTCCAAACTTCATTTGATTACCCAATATAGTGATGAGTATGCCTCCACAACATATGGATCCTAAATCTCTTCTTCTTATTTCAAATATAAAAATCAGTTAGAAGTCTCTACACCGTTGGAGGAAATTTATAGCTTCTTCTTTCTTCAGCATTTAGGTGTTATAGAAGAAACTTGTTGAATTCTATAACCATAATAAACTTCTTTATTCCCATAGCCTTCACAACAAAACCAATATATTTCAAAATAAAAACAATAATTAGAATTTATGCTTTCTTGTTTATGATAATCTTAATCTCGGATGGAACATTAGTCATTAGAGTACACATGGTTAGTATGTACCAACATTCCACAAAAAAAATATATCTCTAAATGTATAAGAGTAATCCTTGGCCACATGATTTGTTTTATTTCCAATGTTTTGATGATCTACCTTATTCCAAGGAGTTGTAACTTGTGGTTTAACCATTGATTTTTATTTGAATTTATGAACATTAGGGAAGGTTATATGTTCCTCCCCTTGATATTATTTCTCTTGACTAAATAAAGATACTTGTTTATTTTTTCCATCATTTATGGTGTCAATAGATGTTCTTGATCTTCACACTTTTGATGCCAGTTTATAACTTTATCCTCTATCAATTCAATCTGCTTTACTTTATCATTGATAGTTTCATACAAACCATTAATGATTTAGGTTTGTTCTTAAATATTTATTTTTAACTCAATTTCTTTCCCTAAATTTTCTGAATTTTCATATTTGAGTTTTTCAATTTCATAATTGAGCTATAATTTTTATTCTTCTTATTATTTCTTATAGATCTGGGAATTGTTTAGCACAAAATTGGCATTCTTGGTCTTTGTTCTTCATATATCAAGTTATTTAAGGGTTGCCTCATGTTTTTCCTTCAAATTAACCCTTCCCATGCTTCCATTAATTTCATCACCAAAATCATCATTTGTTTTATTATTTATAATATCCATCCACACACCTTCATCTTTCAAATTTTCTACTTATTATACTTCACTATTCCAAGAATTATCTTCCTCTTTAGAAAAAATATTTCTTATTTTGAAATACTTCAATTGAAAAAATTTTGAACCTTATTTTTCATTCTATTGAGTGGTTCACCGTCTTTTTATTTATATTTTTTGGGGAATTTAAACACAAGTTGTCCTACTTTTTCACATTTTAAACAATCAAGGGGAATCTTGACTGTAATCCTTCCTTTTACCCTTTTAAGATTATAGGATAAAAATACAATTACCTCACCAACTTCACTAAATTATAAACTTTACATAATTAAGATATTATTCATGGATTTAAAGGAATCTTCTTGAGTACCTTATTTTATTCTTGACACATTGTCTTCATTTCTCATTTCATAATACAATACAACTCCATGAAATCTATCATGAGAAATTTCTTTCAGATCCTTTTCTTATAGAACTCACACTTTCACAATGAAACATGGAGGAATTTTTCTCATGAACATCAAAAAAATATTTTCATTATTTAGGTTTTCATCGAGACCTCACATATCTTAAATAAGAAAATTTAGTAAATTGGAAAAGGAATCAACCATTTAATTTGAGTTTATTCTCAAGTCATCATACATATTCCCAAAAACGTGTAACTTGGCCTCCTGAACTATAGACCATGGTCTCTATACTACATCATTTGTGGTTCCAACAACTTTCCCATGGGCAAGCCGACCCACATGATCCCTCTCTTTCCTTATTGGATCATTTAGTGAGTAGTTGTCTTGGTTAGTTCTCCTTCATGGTTGATCATTTTCTCTAATGTGCAGGGATGAGCAGGTTGGGTTGATCGAACCCTGGTTGAAATTATTTTTAACAACACAAAAGTCATGGTTATGGCATATCCCATGGACTACGGTGTGCCCATTTAACCAAAAAACTTCTACTTCACTTATTATTTCTTCATATTTTTATCAAACACAACACACAAACATATAAAGGTATTTTTTGGCGAGAATATATATACTCATTTATACAAAATCTTTTTTGCAGCTTTGAATGCTCTCATTTCAACTCCAAAGAAGATATATGTTCCTAATATAGTTTTCATGGTTCAATTTGACCATGGTTGGATTCATGTAATGTGGAATAAATTATAGGCATTGGTAAGCAATCAAACAAGGGATTTTGTCCCCCTTCCAATATGTAAACAGGTGGTTGGTTAAAAATTAATTTGTAAAGTCTGTCTAAATATCGACAATACTCTTCATCACCTTAATTAAAACCTCATGGATAACAGCTATACTCATGTATATAGTGTTAATTATTTTGAAACTTCTCCCCTATTTTTAAAATGGAAATTGTGTTATTACTCATCTCCCTTATGGATTTATATCTTTGGAAACTTCATTAACTCTTTTTCAAGAATTCATTCGTGCATGGTTTTCTGGATAAGAAAGATTATCTACAGAAACCTCTGGGATTCATTGATTTAATGGAAAAATCATTCATATGTTGACTTCTTCAATTTCTTTAGGAAAATAATCATTTTACTCAGGATTTTTTAGGAAGATTTTGTATTGTGGTTATTTCATTTTTACATTCTCAAAGTATAAAATATCACATTATTTTTAATCAACACAAACCCTTTGGTTATATCCTTTTTTAGGTTTATATTGAAGATATTATTAAAGTTGTGGGTGACTCACATCGAATTTAAAATATCATGTCTTATTAACATCAAAAAATTCTATACCAAAGACTTGGGTCCCTTGAAATATTTTCTTGTAATTGATGTGTCTCACTATCCAGATTGGATCATTCATCTACAACACAAATATGTGTCAGATATCTTAAAGGGTACTGGTTTTTATTTGAAGACTATTTTTGAAACTCCTCTTGAGTCAGGGGTATGGTCCCTCCATGATACCTATGAATCATATCCTATTCTATATAGATATCACTATCTTGTATACAAACTCAATTATCTCATGATGACTTCTCATGATATTTTTTGTGCCATCAACAAGGTCAATCAATTCATGGATAATCTAATAGAACTCTAATGGGATATTATTCTTCGCATATTTAAATACATTTAGCATGATCATACATGTGGTCTTAGTTATCCTCAACACAATCAATGGGAACATTGAGGTCATCTATGATGAAAACTATGTTGGGTTTTTATCTACCTATAAGTATACTTCTGGGATTTTGTTTTTTATTTTCGGTAACATAATCTACTCATGTATAATGAAAAAAATGTTATCTCCTACGCCAGTATTGAATTCAAATATCGTTTTATGGGGGTAGTCAATATTGAGATTATTTTAATTCACCAACAACTTCGTAAAATTTGTTCTCCGTAGCATAACTAATCTCATATTTGGTGTGATGATCAAGAATAACCGAATATTGATTCTAAAATGGGGTTTCATGAACCCACAAAGCATATACTATTACATTATTCAGAATCACATTGAGTAGAAACATATCACATTGGGAAACATTACCATATCTCATTATCTTTCCAATATTTTCAACAACGGCCTTTCCTTGAACTCGTCTGCACCTTCCATATACCATGTTGGGCTGCACAATAACTATGACCCAACATGAGGGGGGTTTGTTCAGTCTTAATTGTATTTGTATTCATTTGTTTTCTTTTTTGTGAAATACTATTCCAAGCTACACAAGATCTAGCTTGAGGTGGTGTTGGACCTAATCAATATTAGTTATTTAGAGTTCCATGTTTGTTTTATATCAGTTGTATCATTTAACTCCATCTATATAAATAAATTTCATAACCAGTTATTGAGGAAAAGTGTATGGTTTTACTCTTATAGTTTATAGTGACAAATTTCAAATATCATCCTCTAATCATATTCTATATTAGCCCTTTAACAATTCAGCATGCATTCCCAATGATTTGTCATGATATAAATTAAGAACTATATTTTTTATGTACCTTTTTATAACAAAATCAATAACTCTTCAATTATCACTCAAATTTAGTTCATGGGGAGTTTTTTTATAGACAGTATTTTATGGGTATATTCTGATAACTCTAACTCTTATTTAGTATATAAAATTATTCTCTTTGATCTTCAAAATATGTGAGGACTACTAAAAACTTTTATTACTCAAAATATCATCTAAAAACATCAATGATCAGATTACTTTCAAATAAACTGAGAATAATCCCATGTTATATTCAATATATATTATCTTCTATGTAGCACTCAACATGGAAAAAAATTATGTTTTACATTCCAAATGATATATTTTTATTTTTTAGCTTCTCATGATGTCTTCAAATGATATATGGTGTCTTCAAAAAATTTATTTACAACAAATAAAATATAAAAAAATCATGGTATTTCAATATTCCCACAACAAAATCATAGGATCTTCATAACTACAAGGCTTTTACCAATATCTTGGTTATAATATTTGATACAACATGCATATATTTTAATATCAAAGTATAACCACCAATTAATTCATGAATTTTACAACACATATGGTTTTATTAAATATGTTGAAACTGAAGATACATTATGTGATTGCATCATGAAAATATTTGGGCACAAATACACTTATGAAAGTAATGAATCTATTATTGAAAATTTACTTTTTGAAACCATGCCTGAAAATTTTATCATAAAATAATACATGTATTCCAAGAATTCACATCATATCATGAAATAATATATTTATATATCAAGAATGAATTATCAAAAATCAGAATGCATTTCCACAAGATTCGATTTTAAAAAAACTACATTTTTATCAGTTTAACACCCCCTACACCAAAAACACTATCTCAATGATAAAAATTTTGATCAATAAACCCATTACATAACATTATTCAAGGAATAAAAGAAATAAATAATAAATTAATAAAGAACATATCTCAAATCACCCAATAATATATTATAAATTATAAGGGGAACATAATAAAGAAGATTTACATATAACAACATTTAGATAGTAACATGATATATAATACTGATAAATAATTGTATTGTAACATAATAAATCAAATCATAGATCGAATGACATATATCAAATAGGATAATTTGGAAAACCTAAATATAAATACACCAAACAGGATATCATTTACATGGTTAGAATTTTATCAAATCTATTATAAATATATTTTTTATAATTTTATAATAATAAAATTATGAAAGTAAATCTATTAAATGGAAATGGCATGGAAAAATCATGACTCGATAATGGTTTATAAAAAGTATCATGGGAATGAATAAATCCATGTGTAGTGAGAAGTCATTGGGGGAAATTGTTTTATAGATTTTCAATGCAATCTACATACCAACAAAATGGAATAGTTTAAGTCAATATCCAACTTTAATGTAATTGAATAGCTCAAAATACAGCAATGACTTGTCATCCTTTTATTCCAGGGATCATCACTCAAAAAAAGATGAATAATTTTGTTTTTCAGTATTATTCTCCCTCATCTTTATGTGTAATTCCATGATCTCACACAACAATGGGGATTTTAGTATCTTCAATTTCATACTCTAGTATTGAAACTTGATTGTGTGGGACTACAACAAGTATTGGATCTTCAATGATCAACATCATCATAAGCACATGATATTACAAGGTAAAAATTGATGGTGGAAAACCTAATGACGTTATTTCTGCATTAATTTTTGAATCGAAAGGTAATTGATCATTAAATAGGTAACCAGGTATATGCCTTGTTGAATCAAGGCCCCTTGATCCCTCATCACTATTCTTCTGCAAAACATTATGTATTTCCTGAACCCGGTAGCTAGGTGCAGGTCCAATAAGTTCCGGGATCACTCATTGAATCACCCTACCACCGCATAAATCACTTTCAGTAGTGAAGGTAATATGGTCCCATCACACATTATAAGGAGATGAGTTCAATGTTCACCCAGTTGTGTGGAAACAAAATCCAGAACAACCAAAATCATTTATGGGTAAATAAAATAAAAAAATATAGGGAAGAGAGATATTTTAAAAGAAAATTGTAGAGAGAAATAATTGATCGGTGTCTCCAACATAAAAAAATAATAATAAAATAAGAATAAAAGGAAATTTCTACGTTCATCGTAAGGGGATACCTTATCTAGTATAAAAAAATAACTACAATTCATGTCCTTCATATAAAATATGTATCCAGGAACTATTTTTTAAAAAAAAAGAGGTTTATTTAAAATGGGAATAAAAATAAAGGGTATTATAGTGTCAGACCAAGGAAATTGTTGGGGTAGGTTGGGAGACCACGGGTTTGATCTGGGCCCTTCCTAGACTGATGATCTTCACTGAATTTATTCAAAACCTCCTTGATCTTATTAAATTTGACCATGTGTAGTTCTTATATAGTAACCATGACTTGACATACATTGATATTACATTTCTTTTGTATAATACTAAAAACATTACAAAAATGGACACCGAAAGACCATATTATTTTAATGCCTCTGGAAACTTGGAATAAAAATATTCTTACTGAGTTAATGATCATCAATGTTTCCCACAAAGATCTCCCCCCTTAGTAACTCAACTTAAAATCCTTTCTTCGTAACCTGTGGTAAGAAAACCTAAGAAAGGGGTAAGATAAAATGATCAGTAAGTGAAAACAATGGAAATTCATATGCATATCATGAACATAAGTGTATGAGAACGTGATCATGATCATTAGAATATTGTACCTTTCGTATTAAAGATCATAAACATGAATCCTGGAATAAATATTTGTAGTCCATAAGATATGAATAATAATGAAATCAATAACATAAGCCATAAAATCATAACATATGAATAATAAATTGAATTTTGGTATAAATATCAACGTATAACATAGTGATCATTTATAAGTAGAAACGTGTTCACACATTAAGTTGAGGACTAGAAATTAGGCCCTCTCATAGACAGATGGACATGTAACCAGGTATACACATAATGTTGTGAACATGAAATCAGGTTCATTAATAACAATGTGAACATGTAATCATGTTCACACATAAATATGTGAACATAAAACTGGTTCTATGCATTGCATTGTGAACATATCATAAGGTTCACTCATAAAATTGTTAACATGTAATCAGGTTCCCACATAAACTTATGGAAATTAATCCAAGTCCAAGAAAAACATTGTGAACATGTATTTTGGTTCATTCAGACCATTTATACTCATGATCCATCTATTGTTACCCAACACATTGGAAGGAGATATAGGTCCCACCCATCACATAATGAAATCATTCATGCATGTTCCATTAAACATTTATCATATCATGACCCGAGATAGGAGATAGGTTCTATAATCATCAAATCATAACCCATTAAAAGAAATGTGTGTTGTTAACCTTTCAACACATCATAACCTATAGAAATGATATAGTTCTCACAATCATTCGATCAAATCATAACATTTGAAAATAAGAGGGTTTCAAAAGAATAATACATGTGGAAATGAAATGGGTTTCATAAGTATTTTTCCATCACAATATAAACTGTTCAAGAAATAATATTAATGGAACCATTGGATCATTTCCTACAAGGTATTAAGGAACATAAATGAATGTCATATTATATGGAAAATAAATAGGAATGGTATTTTGAAAACATTTCTTCTGGTAAATATCCTTTCTTCTTGGAAAGTATTTTCAAAACATAAAACCTTTAGAAAACCATTTTCTATTAAAATTACTTGGAAACGTATAAATAAGTATTGAAATAATTTTTAAAATATTTTCCCTTGAAGACATATAAAATAATATTGAAATCATTTTGAAAAACCTTATCCTTGAAAACATATACAATAAATTAGAAACTTTTTGAAAACTATTTCTTTGAAAACACTTTAAAAATTATAAATAATTATTTAAGGACTTCCGAAAACCTTTTCAATTTAAAATAAAATGACAAATTATGAATAATAATTTAATACATTTTTTTAAAACATGGTTTTGAATGAACACAGATTTCTGACTAAAAGGAGAAATAAAGATGGATTTTGTAAAAAAAAATCATTATATTAAGTACCAAATTCTATAAAATAGTAACAATACATGAATATATCTTGAATAACCATATTATAAGAATCATTATTAGTTTCCATGAGATATGGATCATAATATTTCATCAAAGTTGTCATAATCATAAATAATCTTGAAAAGCGATGTGATTTTTTCAATAAACTCTTACCACTATGAAACATTGAACCATATTCCTGATTTAATAAAAAGAAATTATGTGAAGATAAAAATATCATTAAAATAATGATATTCATGATTTAATATTTCAATTTCTATATATAAAACTCATGCAGAAATACAGCTGCGTAACATGGTGTTTGTCTCAATAAATGAAAATTGAGACAAAATTACTTTACTAATTTGGTAACATTTTGAAACCTAAAAACCATGAATGAAATTTAATTAAATAGATATAAAAATACCCATAAATATAAGTATAATAATCATATAATACATCCATGTAAAGTTTACATACCTCATGAATGGAATGGGTGGTCAATAAAGCATGTGTCTTATAAAAATAAAATGTGAGATAAAAATCTCTTTCCTTGTGTCTTGACTCTCATCGTACTCAGTCAAACCACTTGTATACTAAATATATGTTTATTATAAATATAAAAAATAACCATATTATTATATATATAATACCATATATTGTTTTATTATGACTTTATGTTGCCTACTTATTAACATTTCTATGTTATGGTTTCACTTTGGGTATTCGCTTAGTTTTTCACATGTGTCATAATTTTTTTGTATTTTTGGTACTTTAACCAATATCAAAATTTAAAAAATGTAAAGCAGGATATAAATATTATTTATATTAATTATATATTCGAAATAATAATCTATATAATATTTATTTATTAAAATACACTACATCATTCATGGAGGCGATAGGTCGTACGTATGCATGAATGTTTTTTTTCCATTTTATTGTTGTATTGAAAGGAAGAAAGAAAATTAAATATATGTATATATGTATGTAATAAAGTAAAATTATAATTATTATGTAATATATATAAGATAATTTTACTAAAAACATCCTTAATTCATTTTATATAGTGTGTGAACGAATCACTTCACATTGAGGGTGCAGTAGTCCACACTTCCTCAAATGAAATTATCATGTTTACATAAGATGGAAAGCATAAGGGTATATTATAGATAAAAATTAAAGAATAGATAAATTATAAATATCATTTATATCATATATAAATATATTTTTCATCATAAATTTCACCATGAGAGGAAGTAAAAGATAAATGAACAATCATTATTTTGTGGGGTAGTAGTTCCCCGTACACATAAACAGTATGTTCATTACCCATTAGATGGAATTGTGTGTATGTGTAGTTCAAACCGTTGGAATAAAAAAAATACTCGTATATTATTTATACTGTTTTTTTTATTTAATCAGGGAATATAATGAAATTATGGAGTGTAGAGTGGAAATAATAGAATGGAACTTGAAGGAGGGTGTTACCTCTTAGTAGGGTAAATCCTTTTAGTTTGCACCAAAGGGATTCAGTGGTAGAATTTATGCCAAAATGGAAGAATCAAGGACTAAGTGTGGTTGTTTGGGAAGTTAATTAGATAAATTTTGTCCGAACCTATGTGATTTGATAGGTGTGAAGGAGTGGGATATGTGGTGACTATTTATAGGGAAGGGAAATGACACACTTCGCATTTTTTAAAATAAGTTAGGTGTACCCACATTTTTACCTGACAAAAGTCATAAAAACCAACCAAAATTATTAAATTATGGTTTATGTTATAAATATTTCCATAAAATGGGGGTTTGAAAATTGCATTGGTCATTTTGGCCCTTATGTTTACGGTTTATTCACTGGTTAGTCTTAATTTCACATTAATCACTATAATTAATTTTAACTGCATTTCCTAATATTTTTGGAAAAAAAATTAAGTTTACATTATTATAAATTATAAATTATTCTAATTACAAATATCTAATAAATTTATCTAAATTAAAATCACATATGTGGAATAATTTAATGTAAATTGAATCCCACATATGGGATAACAATGCGGGTGTTTTACGTAACATCTTCAAAAATATTGCTAAGTTTTTATAACCAATTTCAAAGTGAAATTGAATAAAATGAATTAAATTGGATTAATTGAAAAAAATATCTAATTAAACTTTAAAAAAAATTAAATTTATTTTATCCTTATAATTATATTATATGAAAAAGTAATTTTGAACTAAAATTCTTTATTTTTCACTCCTCATTAAAAAATGAAACTTCAAATAAAAATTACAAAAATTTACCAAAAACTACTCATTATGTTGCAATTTAAATGATTACCTATATTTGGAAATATTAAATCTATAAAAGTTAAAAAAAAAATATATTTAAAATGAGTTCTCTATCAAAAGGTGGTATAAATGCCTCAATAAAAATAAAGCTTTTTAAGCATAAAATTTTGTTTGTTATTATCTTCTGTCTATATAATCTATTTGAATAATATAATAAATATTTGATTAAATAGATAAAGAATATATTACATTAATATCACTCATTAACTGTAATTAATCTAATTTATTAGGATAAACATCTTTGTGCGTATAATCACATTTTCTTCTATATTCAATCGGTTTTCATTTTCATTTCTAATTATTTTGTAATAAATGAATTCATTTTATATTTGGGTAAACCATAAATTTTCATAAGTTATTTAACCCTTTTAATATTTTATAATTTAACCACTTGGATATTATGAAAAATATATGGTTATTCGATAAAACATGGTCTTGCGTGTTACACGAGCTATTGAAGAAATTCATTGTTGTGTGTAACCCAATATATCCTCGGTGTTCTGTGTAGAGAAATTTAAAATTTATGTAGCATGTAGAGCGTGATTAACCCGGTTTTTCATATATATCAAGACAAATATAGTTCTTTAATATAAAACAGACTATTTTTAGTGTTGTGTGAAATGAAAAACATCAAAATTATTAAATTAATTTAAAAATTCACCAAATTAGTGGGTTTTACATTCTATCCCTCTTAAAATTAATTTCTATCTCCAAAATTTTTCTAGGTTATCAAAGGTTTAATAATTGAAATTTTCATTCATAGAAACCCACATTGTATAAATTAACACAAAAAATTCCCTTAAAAGGGGGAAGATGGAACCATTACGGTTACCCAAAGTAATGTATAACTAGGTTTCCTCATAGAAGAACATAGGTGGTGAGTGAAGATTGGATATGGAGGAAAAGTGTAAATATTTTTAGGGAGTGATTATGGTAATCAATAACGAACATTTGAATGATCAAATAAAATTTTAGGGCATTAAATTATTAAATTTTAGATGTTTTAAAAGGTTATTGGTTCAATAAAAAATTAAGGTATTAGGAAAACAATTTTTTTAGCATTATCATAACATTGAGTAATTATATCATTGACCATGAATATATGGAAATGAAATTTATTGATATATCCCTATAAAAATACTTTCATTATTTTTTTGTTATTTTATCTATTTCTAATTTATCCATTATTTCAAAAATTGTTTGTACATAAATTAACATTGATGCCTAAAGTACTAAAATACAATTTTAGCAAGTCTTAAGGCCTATAAATTAATGAAAAATATATATATTTTCTATAACTATTCTTCATAATAAATATGGTTAATAAATTACTTTATAAATATTAAAAGTAACTCTACAGGTTCATATTTATTTATCAATATTAATTAGACATTATCCAGGACATCGTGTAGGCCAGTGGTAAGTGTGAAACCCTTATCATCCTTCAGTCGTGGATTCAAGACCTTCCAGCTTTCCAAACATGATTGGTTTTCCCTCGACATACAGGATTTCGTTTTAAAAAACCAAACTAATATAATTACCAACATCAATATGATGGAAATAATTTAAATAAGGTTAATAACTAAATAGTCTTCTCACTAAGGATGTCAATAAAATATTAATACATAAATACTTCCTCCGATGTTCCACATAAAATTTTCCTGAATAGATTACCTTAGAAACCATATGAATGTTTAATATCCAAAACATTATAAATAATGTCATGAGATAATATTAACATTGATCCCTCATATATCACAATGTATATCTTGGTTGTCACATTCCCATCTTTTGAAGACCCTCATCATAAATACTATTAAAACATGGTCATAACCTGAAATACCATAAATACTTATGGAATACATGCATGCTTCATTATTCTAAAGGTAACTGTACGTATTAATTAAATACAAGAAGTTGTAAACTCATAAATGAGGACATAGAAATCTATTACAACAAATCAATAATCAGATTTAGGGTAATTACTTATATATAATTTACATTATCCAAATAAATCTCTTTATCTAATCTAAACATAGTTTTCTCAATATCTTGATCACATCAAGGGATACATTACCTTAATCAAAATATCACTTTTCTATATTTTCATCTCCATTAATATATCACATTTAATTATTAATGAATACTTATACTGAAAATGATTATATATTTCATGGTTCATATAATATAATCATTAAATTCCAAAACATAATTACTTAATTCATCAAAATTTATTCTTAAAACAGTACTCATGATTCATCAACTTATTCCTTAATATCTATATACTAGAATATTAAATATTAATCATGTATTAAGGTTCCTCAACCTAAATATAATCAGGCTTCTTTGGTTTAATTAAAAAATTATTGGATGAACATCACATACCTTTCACATGTAGTCTGTGGTCCCTTTTTCTTTTGATGTATAACAAATACTCATACCACCTTCCTGATTCTCTTTTTAAAATTTCAACATCGGAAATAAATTTTCATAATGACCATACATTCCACTTATAAGAAATTTAATGTTAATATTTTTACTTATAATTCATTACACTGATTAAAGTAGGAATGAATAGGGTGAGAAACACATATCATATAAGAAACCCACATAATCATTAAAATTAAATAAAGGATGTCTAAATCATGACCCATAATTTTTAATCGGTGATGCCTTAGGTTTATCCTATGTTATTCATAGTCATCTTATTTTCAAATCCTTCATGGTGTTTTTTAAAGAGTTTGGTAATTTCCAAATCATATCCCCCGAGAGTGTCAAACTTGGTGTGTTGTACGGCTCGTTGTTGTCTACCAGATTACCTTGAGTAAGGCCTGAAACATATTTTCAGATTTTTTACTCCTAGGAACATATGTGCCAGAGCCACATCCACTTTTATTATCCCAAAAGGGATGTATTTCTAGTGATGAAATTAGTATATCCTTTACAAAAAATTCTAGAACATTTTACAATACTTTTCCTTATCCTTAGGCATATCCCTAGACATGTACTTAGGGTTCGCACTATGGTTTTGTCCTCAGAGATTCCAAAGTTTTAAAAAAAATTACCAACTATAAAACCCCTATATTAACATAAATATAAATTAAATTACTTTTTTGGAATAGTATAAACATTAAAAAATAGATTCCCAAAGAATTTAATAATTTAGTTCCTTTGAAAACATTGAATAAAAGAATTCTACATTACTGAAAGATCTTTAATTTTTCCCAAAATATCTTCCACCTTAGTAACACTACTTAAAGAAAATGCTTCATAACCTAGGGAAAATGATATATAAGAAATGGTTGATCCCAAATGATCAATAACATTAAATAAAGGAAATGTATGTGCTTATCATGAATATAAGGGTATAATAATGTGGAATATCATACCATGAATATTAAATATCATAATCATGAATCATGGAATAAATATTTTTAGGTCATAATACATGAATCATACAGAAATTGAGAGCATAAGACATGATAGAATAACATAGGAATAAGACATTTAATTTTGGCATGCACATCAACATATAACATGTACAAGTAGAAACAGGTTCACACATTAAGTTAAGGACATGAAATCAGGCCTGCTCATAGACTTAAGGACAAGCAACCAGGTCCATGCATAATGTTCTGAACATGCAATCAGGTTCATGCATAACATTATGAGCATGTCATCAGGTTCACACATAAACTTATGGATATGAAATGAGGTACATGCATAACATTGTGAATATATAATAAGGATCACTCATAACATTGTGAACATGTAATCAGGTTCACACATAAACATATGGAAATGAAACCAATTCTATGAATAACATTGTGAACATGTAAACAGGTCCATTCATTAAATTTATACTCATGAGTCTTCCATCATTACCCAAAGCATTGAAGTCAGATACAGGTCTCACCTGCTACATAATGAAATCATTCATGCATGTTCCATAAAAAATCATCATATCATGACAAATGAAAAGATATGGGTTCTATAAACATCAAATAATAACCCATGAAATGAAATGGGTATCATTAATATTTCATCACATCGTAACCTATGGAAAATAGATTTGTTTCATAATCAGTTCATCAAATCATAACCTGTGAAAATTAGTGGGTTTCAAAAGCATATAACCCTTGGAAAATAAACAGGTGTCCTAAGAATCAATCCATCAAAACATAAATCATTCAAGAAATAATATGAATGGAACCTTTGGATCATTTCCTATATGGGATTAAGTACTATCAACAGATGTCATCATAGATAGAAAATAATTTGTAAATATATTTTAAAAACATATATTGAGGTAAATATCATTTATTCTTGGAAAAGACTTTTTAAAACATAAGAACTTTAGAAAAAAAATATCTCAAATTTTTAATTTAATAAATATAAATAAGGATTGAATTAATTTTGAAATTATTTTCCCTTGAAAACTAATAAATTAATCTTGAAAACATTGTGAATGCCTTTTTCATTAAAAACATATAAATTAATATTGAAAACATTTTGAAAACCATTTCTTTGAAAAAACTTTCAAAACATATAAATAATTTTTTAAAAACATTTTTAAAATTTTTTTATTGAAAATAAATTGAAAAATTATGAATAATACTTGAAAATGGTTTTAGAAAACATTATTTTGAGAGAACATAGATTTCTGGCTGAAAGGAGAAATAAGGCTGGATATTATAAGAACATTTTATTAATTACCTTGAGTACCAGAGAGTAGAAAATATTACAAAAACATGAATATATCATTAATAACCATAGTATAGGAATAATCACAAGTTTCCATGAGATATAGATCATAATATTTCATTAAAGAACCCGTAATCATAAACAATCTCGAAAACGGATGAGATTGTTTCAATAAACTCTTACCACCTGGTAACTTTGAACCATAGTCCACATTTAAGAAAATGAAATTACATGAACCTTAAAA
Organism: Viscum album; assembly: GCA_963277665.1. NCBI lineage: Eukaryota > Viridiplantae > Streptophyta > Magnoliopsida > Santalales > Viscaceae > Viscum > Viscum album. Next base: position 2,117,918,414 of record OY728150.1, read on the forward strand.
TATCATTAAAATAATTATATTAATTATATAACATTTAATATGTATTATTTACACCTCATGTAATAATATAGGTGCATAACATGGCATGTGTCTCAAAGATTTCAAATTGAGGAATCATTACCTTACCGATTTGGTAACTTTTGAAAAATAAAACCCAAGAAAGAAAGATCATGAGATTTATATGTAAATAACCATAAATATAATTATAATAATCATTGAATAAATACTTGTTAATTATACACACCACACAAAAATGAATGGGTGGTGAACAAAGCATGCATCTCATGGAAATAAAAAGTGAGCTGAAATTCCCATACCATGTGTCTTGGCTCTCGTCGTACTCATTAAAACCTCCTATATAATAAATATAAGATTATTATAAATCTATAAAGAAACCATATTATTTTATTTAAGACCATATTTGGACTTATTATGACTTTATATTACCCTCTTATTAATATTTTAATGTAAAGGTTTCACTTCGGGTAATATTTACTTTGTTTTTTGCATGTGTCTTAATTTTTTATATATTTAGTCACTATACCTATATCATTATTTAAAAAATAAATAAAATGATATAAATATAATTTATATTAATTATAGTATTATTATAATAATCTTTATAATATTTAAGTATGAAAATGGAATACACTGTTCATTGAGACGGTACGTTGTAGGTACGCATGAATGTTATTTCCGTTTTATTATCATATTGAAAGAATGAAATAAAATGAGTGATATGTATATATGAATATAATAAAATAAAATTATAATTATTAATTAATATATATGATATAATTTACATAAACACATCTTTAATACATTCCATGAAGTGTGTGAACAAATCACTTTTCTTTGGGAGGGCGATAGTCCACACTTCCTTAAATGAAATTATCATATTTATACAAGGTGGAAATCATAATGTTATATTCTAAATAAAAATTAAAAAATCATAAAAACATTATAAATATCATATTTATCAACTATAAATATATTTTCCATCATAATTTCCACAATGATAGGTGGTAAAGGACAAATGAACAATCATCAATTCGTGAGGTGGTAGTTCGTTGAACATGTAAATAGTATGTTCATTACCCATTAGATAAAGTTTGTGTATGTTTTGGTATAAATATTGTCTCAAAAATATAATATAATATATAGTTTATATTTATTGGTATAAAATATTTGAATAAGAATATTTTAAGGAGTGGATAATGGAAATAAAATAAAGGAACTTGAGGGAGAGTGTTACCTCTTAAACGGGTAACTCCTTTTGGTTTTCACCAAAGGGATTCCATTGAAGTATTTTGGACAAAAATGGGGATTCAAGGAGAAATTTAGGGTTTTTGGGAAGTGTATTGTTCATATATTAGTATAACATAGGTGTTTTGATAGGTGTGAGGAAGTGGGATTGGTGGTGACCTTTTATAGGGAAGGGAAAGGACACGCATGGAATTTTTTAAAACAAGTTTGGTCTGCCCATTTTTTTACCTAAAAAAGTCACATAAAACTAAAAAAAATAAATAATGGATTGTTTATGACTGAAATAAGGACATAAAATGGGGTTTTGACAAGTTAATAGGTCATTTTATCCTTTAAGAGAATGGAATATTCTCTTATTAGGTGTAATTTTACCATAATCACTGTAATTAATTATAACTACATTCACTAATGGTTTTTTGTAAAAAATTAAGTTTACCATAATAGATATTATAAAATTTTATGTTTCTAAATATGGAATCCATTTTTACAAATTATAATCAGAGAAGTGGAAAATTTAAATTTAAATTTAATCAAGTAGACAAGACGACAATGCGGGTTTTCAAAGTAAAATGTCCAAACATTTTCCAAGTTTCTATACGCAATTTGAAAGTAAAATTTCTTCCAATGACCTTAATTAGATTAATATAATATAATATTATCTAATTAAAAATTGAAAAAATTTTAAAATTTAATTTATCCTAATATACATATTATATCCATAATTATTTTTGAACTAAAATTCAGTATTTTTCACTATTCATTAAAAAATGAAACTGCATAGAAAAATACCAAATATGTACCCTAATATAATTATTATATTACTATTTGAAATATGAATTTTATTTTTGACATATCAAATCATTAAAAGTTCAAAAAATTGGATTTAAAATGTGTTCTCTAACAAAAGGTTGTATAAATCCTTCAATAAAAATTTAGGATTTAAAGTATAAGATTGTGTTTGTTCTTATCTTATGTCAATCAAATATATTGGATGAATATTAAAAATAATTGATTGAATATATAACATATATATTAAATTAATATCACACACTAATTTTAATTAATTTAATTTATTAGGCTAAAACATCTTTGTGTGTATATAAATATTTTCTTTTTATACTCAATGAGTTTTAATTTTCATTTCTAATTAATTTTTACCAAATTAATTCATTTTCTATTTATGAAAACCATATATTTTCATAATTTATTTAAACATTTTCAAAACTTCTAATTTAGTTTCTTCTTTATATTTAATAATATATCATTATTCAGTAAAACTCGGTCTTTCATGATACACAAGCCGTCATTGAAAGTCATTGTTTCATGTAACACAAGATATCTTCTATGTTATATGTAGAGAGAGCTAAAATATATGTTGCGTGTAGAACATTATTAACTTGGTTTTTAATATAACTCAATCCATACATGGTGATTAAATATAAAATATGCTATATTTAGTGTTGTATGAAATGAAAAATATCAAAAGGATTAAATTAATTCAAAAAATATATTTCACAAAATCTAGGTTTCGTATATCTTCCACCCCTGCATTTACTCTTGGTATTTCTTTCATAACATTATCATTAACTATCCCCAATTATTTTGGTGCTTCTCATCAGAAACAATTGCTGCATTATTATCCTGATAAAATTAGATCCCCCCCACAACTATATAAATTGTTAAGAGACCTTCAAGGATGGGTGACACATTGAGCCCATAATAACTCTCTAACCAATAGTCTCGTCTCCACTTACCATACAAATGAAACTAGATAAACTTGGAAACATAATGATCTATTTAGAAAATTTAGGGCTCTATTGGTCCATTCAGGGTCATAAATTAAATTTTCTGAAATGATATATGGGGGTGAAAAGATATATGGCTTATTACATTGAAAAATTATTACAAATGGTGATAGAGGTTTATTTATTATTTTAAAGATTTAATATTATATTTATTTTCTTTTTTGTATGTGTAGTATATTTTCAAAAACCAATATCCAATAATATAGATATTGGGTTCTCAATTTCATACAGTCAATTAGACTTATAATTTAATGGAAGGGGAAATGTGGATTCAAGATAAATGTAGTGTAATAAAGGAAAAGAACATAGATATATAGCATATTGTAGTCAATTTTGGACATACATGTTCTGTTTGAACACCAATAGAAAACAATATTACTAAGAAAGAAAACAATTACATTACAAGAAGCGGTAGAAACAAATAAATGAAGACACTATGTAATGATCTTCCTAGAAGCACTCATGCTACACACATAGGCATAGAAGGATAAAACACTATACATGTGGCAATAAATAAAACCATAATTGTGGAGTCAACTTCTTATGATGTTAGGTGCTCATACCAGAGCCTAAAAGAAGCTTGAATGACACTCGAGCTACTAATGTCTTCATTCACATGAGGACACCACATGATGAATGTTGAGTATCTCTTCCTCTCTCCACTGAAACCCTAGTCTAGGTTGGTGATTATGAAGATGACCAATTTTCTTTAGTGGCATTTAGGAACCTTGTACATGATTTATTCCTTTCACTTCTCTTGATCTTTATTTCCCTGAAGACTCAAAAACTACCTTCACAATAAACCATATTTCTAATAAATGTATATGATGAGCCCTGAGGTGAAATCATAATGGAATATGAGGCGACAAAAAGTCATGCAGAAAATTTGGTATGTGGACCATGTAGACTGATAAGAATTAAGAGATTATTTGTGTGTTAAAAAAAAGTGTCTTTCCCTTACACAGCATTACCCTAATTCAAAATTACCTTTACATGATCAATGTATAATCCTTACGTGAGAAAACATAACCTTACATGAGTCAACAATACCCTTATCCGAGTAGGTGAATACATTTATGTTTGTAGGCTTACATTCACATTAACTAGGTAGTATCCTTATGTAGCCATATATTACCCTTTTGTAGGAAGGAGTTCCATTGCACAAACTAAAAAGTACATTTACTTAGAAGGGCATTGGCCTTATGCAAATGGTTATTACTCTTACATATCTGGGAGTCCCCTTATGTGTCAATGAATTACCCTTTCATGTCTGGTTACCTACCATTACACAAAATTTTATCTACCTTTACACAAGTTAGTAGTACCCTTATATAACGAAGCATTACCCTTACGTACGATGTTACCTACATTTATGCAAGTTGTTAGTTTCCACTATGTATGTTAAGAGTATCCTTACGTATCAGGAATAACCCTTATGCTAGTAAAGAGTACCCTTGAATAACCAGACAATACCCTTATGTAGCAAGTTAGCTACACTTATTCAAAAAGTTACTTTAACATAAGATCAACTATAGGGTAAGGAAAACTTGATAATTCAAATTTGAAAAATAAGAAACCAAAATTTCATGAAAACATATTAATTCAATTTTATTACTGAAAATAATATGCATACATGAAAATTCATTAATTTGAACCATTATAATATAATAATTAAATAGGATGATTTTCTCAAAACCTGGGTAATTGAATTGGGACTACATTCATTAGTCCCAAACAATGCAAAAACATAGAAAATTGAATAGCCTTATTGAAACTATAGTCTCAATTGTCCAAATTATTTATCTCAGTGGATGTACTATACCTTTTTCAATAACATCTTTAACAAAATTCAGTATTGTGTCTATGTGTTTTGATATTCCATGAAAAATATGATTTTTAGAAACATATTATGCAGTATAGATATCAAAAAAGACTTCAACATTACCATAAGATAAATATAGTTCATTACCTAAGCCTTTTATCCAAATTACTTATTTGATTTTTTTCAATTAATATCTATGTATTCGTCCTCAATGGTGGAAAGGGGAAAAAATGGATTGTATATTATATTTCCATGAAACAAGATCAACACAAGCTAAGAATACATAAGTGGAAATAAACATTTTGGTATCTATATTTTTTGAAATATTTGAAATCAACAAAATCAACAAAAACATGCTTATAAGAATAATTTTTTCCAAAACAAACTCCAAAATCAGAGGACATGGACACATACTCGAGTAACTATTTAAATGCATTCCAAATAGGGCTTTCTAGGAATCCTCATAAACATAATTTTTTTACAAACAAAAAAGTATATATATATCCAAGAGAATATCATGATATACATAAGTATTCCTACTATGTTAGCACATGGTAATTTTCTCATTAAATTAATATTAGAATCACTACTATGGAATTGAGATAAAGAAATCTTGGAGTGTTGAACTAAAGGCACACTAACTAGTTTCAAATTATCAAAAAAATACATTTTCAACACCTTCTTGAGATAATAAGATTGTGGAAAATATAATACCCTAGAATTTATATCCCTTGTGATTTATATACCCATAATATTCTTTTCTTTCCCTAAATATTTCATTTGAAAATAATTATGAAATTTATTTTTATTTTATTTATCAATATAGTGTCTTTGAAAATTAGAAGCATATCATCAACATATAAAAGTAAATAAAGAAAAACATGCTCAAAATATGTAATTTAAACAAAATCATCATATTTAATTCTATAAAAATCATGTTTAATCCTAAAAGAATCAAACTTCTTATACCACTACCTAGATGATTGCTTAATTCCATACATGGATTTTATTAAAATACACATATTATTTATTTTAAAATCTATTGAAAATTCATAATTTAGTTTCATAAAAATCTATTCATCCAACTTACCTTGTAAAAAGGAAATTTTAACATCTAATTTTTCAATATGTTAATAATTTTGGGAAATAAAGGCTAACATTAATATATTGAAGGAATGCCTGAAACAAGTGAAAATGTAATTATAATCAATTCTTTCCCATTTTAGGAACCCATTTAAAAAAGTCTTTCTTTTTATTTAATTTCATTTTCACCTATTTTGTCTTGTTTCTTGTTAAAAATCCATTTAAAAGCTATAATTTTCTCTATTTAATTAATTTTAATTAGTATGCATGTTTTGTTTTTAAGAAGAGAATCTATTTCAACATTCTTGGAAATAAGCCAATACCCATATTCATCATATTTGAGTGCTTGTTTAAAAATTTTATTTTCATCACTACCTAAGAAAAATTCTATATTAAAGGATAAGGAGATAACATCAGCCTTGGAAAACAGGTTTGGGGTCATTATTGTTCTTTTTTCATTATCATGAGTCAACTAATGGGCTCTCATGTCACCATCTCTCTAAACTTATGACTATGATTTAGAATCACCAGTAGGATCCATTTCTATCATGAACCAAGATGGTTTTCTTTTTGACCTTGAACCCAACCTGTTCTATAGCATAGCCCGAAGGGAATTCCCAATCCCCATGGGATAAAAAATAGTGACATGCATCAAAACATACATGTGGGGACGATTTAAGCCTGAAGATTCTATGATAAAATAAATAAAATTGAACACATAGATATCCAAAAACTAAATCTTAGAAAATAATATAAATATATTGTACTAAAAGATACAACTCAACAGCAGGAAAAACTAATATACATAATTGAAGCTAAAACAAACACACCAGAATGACACCATGTGATCTCCATCTGACTTCCTGGTCACCTCCAACCACAAGACCATCCATGCTCTAACCTAGAGAATCTTCTAGGATACCTGAACAATATTATAACCTGTAGAATAGATCAGGTCTACTGACACCGAGTGGTATAGATAGGCGGTGATAAAACAACTCATTAAGTAACCCCCAAATAATCCATACCATTCCATTCCCAAAAAATTCCATTACTAATAGTTTTAAATACATTTATAAAAGAATATTTTCAAGCACACTTTTCATTTTAAAACAAAATACACGATCCATTTCATTCATAATTTAATACAAGTAACAATATGGAAAAAAGGGGAGTTTCCCTTTCTCTTCTAAAACAACAACTCAAGAAAATCCTTTTTAAAACAACCACACATTTACAGTTTTCAAATTAATACCAAAACTGGGTATAGATAGTAAGATTATAAAAAATGAGGGCAATAACTTTTATAGTACTCATAATGGAATAACACATTAAATCATATAAAAATTGAAGAGAACTATAACATATTATACATGTGACTCAACCGGAAAGCATTCCCTACTCAATGACTTCATAACTCCCTAACACCCAACCATCACCCAAGCTGGCCTAGTTGAGGGGCCCAATCCCATAGAAATAAACTCAGTTATCCACCTACTATAGGCTACTAGCTAGTAAAATAACCTGAAATAGTGTAGAAATTGTGCTGAGTAAGACTCTTTTCTATGCTAGGTTCCTGTGTAATGTTTTATAAGGTAGTGTTCCATAGAATTCAAAAAACAAGCCTCATTTATATAACTAAACACACCACAAATCCCAACACCACCCCTGACACCACAAGGTTATTACTTTTCCTTAAATGAATTATTATACAAAGGAGGTACCATACTAAGGACCCTCACATCTCAGGACCAATTGGCTAGGTAAGAGAAATAAATCAAGAGGGTTTTCCAAAAATCCATTTCAAAATGCTAATCGGGCCTTTGGCTTCACAACATTAAACTATTTACCAAAAAGATGTTGATAACATTTTCAAGCAAAACCAAACATCATCTTTGAATAAACATAGATAAATGGTACTTTAGATAAATCATTCAACAAAATGATCCCAGGTTCATTTCAAATCCATGCTAAAACACACAAGAATATGAAAGTGCCAAATGGGATTTCAAAATACATACAATCCAACCCTCATTTACAAACGCAAAATGGGCCATAGCTTCCAACCACTTACCAAAGAAAGTTTAAAGGCCAGCCGAGAAAATGATGAGGAAAAAAATTTGGAACCGCTTTCAAACACAATAGACACCACTCCATCCATTTGAGAATACATGAACACACTTTAGGGGAAAATGTAGTAAAGGGAGGAAGATATGTTCTTGAGGGAGATAGATTTACAGCGTCATCTTTATTTATTTCACATATGTGTTTGTACCTAGTAAACACATGAACGTGCCTTTATCCAATAAAACACTCTAAAACCCATAAAAACGTTCAAAACCCATTTTAATAAAACTATTGTTCTCTTCCAACCATAATCCATCTATTTCACTAATTTAAAAAATACAACAAGAGTTCACACACCATGAATCTCTTCTCAAATAAATTTCCAACCCACATTATGGGAAATCACCATGTTTCACATATGAAATCAAAAAAATGACCCAAATCAATTAAAAAAACATTTCAAATTGGAAAACCACATAAAACAATCAATTTTCACCCAAACAGTTCAATATACATTTTATTTAACACCAAAAACACAAATATACATGGGAATAATTAGAAAAACATTTAAAAACCTATTTTTAGTCGAATCTACCGATAATAAAACACTACCATGGATTAACTATGAATATAATAATGGGAAATATTTTTTAAAAATTAATTATGAAATTAGAATAATCAAATGGATTGAAATTGGAAGAAAAGGCATGGAAACACCTACCAATCGAGTGAGAAATCAACAAAACCCTTGATAGTAGACGATTAGGCCTCAAAGAATAAACCACCAACCCTAGAATCCATGAAACAAAATCCAAAAAACAAACCCAAACATTAAGATTCATCTAAGAGATGGATAACCAGGGAAAAACATAGAAATATAGGAGGGGAAGAGAAAAGGTGAAGAAAATGTGAAAGAAACCCTAAAAACTCACCTTGGATCAAAGAGGGAGCATCATGGAGGAAGGTGAAGCCACGGAAGGGAACCTTGAGGATTCCCGTTATGTTATATGGTTAACCAAGGGGTAGGGTGAAATATGGTTAAAAAGGGAGAGTTGTATAATAGGAATTTTAAGTTTTAATTTATTTGGGCCTACTACATCGTTTTCCAACCCATGAGGTAATTGTACAGAGCTCTCTGCCCATGGATGTAGAGGCCACACGCTTACCTAGGATTGAATGCATGATCATGAACATGATGTGTGGTTTTTTTTGTCCAACATTCACCATCCACATAGCCAAGCCACACGGTTACTGCTAACCGTGTGGTAATTGTGTGACACCATGTAAAACCTCCAATAAAATTAAAACCTCAAAAATTTCAACTGGGCCTCAACCTGAACCTTGACCAAAGGAACCAAGAATAGAAAAGGAACAAAATAAAGCAGTATTTGAGGTTGGGGTGTGAAAATTACCCCTACCACAGACACATTCTTTCCCCATAACTTCACCGAGCCAACAGTTAACAAATCTCAACTCCATGCCTAGAAAAAATTGAGGAAAAATGAGAACCCTAGGATGACCTTACTTTCCGTAGGTCACACCAGACCGATCATGAAGAACTAAAACCCAAGATTGAGGGGAGAAAATGGGTTTTTTATCCCCACCACAATAATTCCACTCACATAGCTACCTTGAAACCTGAACACATCACCCTGGGGGAAAAGTGGGAAATCCCAACCCGTACATACCAAACATCTTCGCACCACTAAACAACATCCTTACTGTAACTAGGAACAAGATAATTATTCATCCCAAATGGAACCATATCCCTTAGAATGAGTGAAACCATCAAACCACATGGGCTCGAATTGGAAAAACACAACAAAAAACCTAGCATAACAGGGCATAGGGGAGAAGGATCTCCCATAGAATCACCACTGAAACTAAGAATTACCTTCTCCGATCTAGAACCCCCAACATGAAGGAATTCCACAAAAGAGTACTCAACCAAAATCTGGATACACCATTCACTATATCCACAAAAGAAAGCACTTTTACCACCAAATAAATACCTCAAATACCAAAACCACCCCCACAAAAGATACAAACAGACATTAACAAAAAAAATGATTTAAGGCACTACGTCTAGGGAGATAAAACATCTTATGTTCCAAAAGGGAAAGTTTGTTCCACTACTATAATGAAATGAAGAACACAAAAAATAGAAAACACTGTGATGGATTTAAGATAATAATAAGAAAACATTAAACATTTAAATCCCATTATGGAAACAAAAACTAAGATAAGGTTTCACAAACCCATGACAACTTATGATAGTGAGTGAGCTTCACCCCAAGACCTGTGGTAGGGGATCTGATGGTAGAAGCATCTTCTGCTTCACAATAAAGTATTAGAATCCTTCGATAAAAACTCCTACCTCGAATAAATCTTCCTAAAGAACTTCCCCCAGTGACCCGAATGACCACAACGATGGAAAGACATTAGAGGGATGCGACAAGATGATTTGGAATTCCTGAACCGATCATACTGATGGAACACTAGAAAGTGGTCGGACGATATAGATGTCAGATCCAACGATGTTAACTTCTTAGAGATGGGTTCCTCCTACACACACTCTTATCATGATGGGGAACCTTCATGAGAGATGACCACCACAAACTACACCCCAAATTACAATGATCATGAGACATCTATCCTCTATTAGTCCATAGCTATACCCTTATAAAATCTTATATGGAAGAAACCTCAATGACCTCGAGAGTTCCCAACAACCCGATTACATGCTCAACTCCTTCAATCCATATACCTACCTCTAATGGACCTCTAACACCACAAAAGATACATAACATTCTAGAAAACTCAAGAACTATGCATGACTCATTAGAACATTAAGGGAATTTTTTAAGTGACACATTTAGAACAAAATGATAATCACAATTTGAAGCTATCATCAATCCAAAACACAATAAAAACCCCTAGTTAAAAAGAATTGGCTCGGAATCAAAAAAAACTCATGAACAACTAGAACTGTCCTTTCAAAAATCATATTTCAAATTAATTTTCAAAATCTCAACATTTCCAAACTACTTTCAAAATACTGAAACCCTCTTTTTGAACAAAATTCAATTCCAAAAATTCCTTTACCTTTTTAAAACCACCAATTCCATTTAAATTTTAAAACTACCTTTTTCCAAGTAAAATTCTTGTAATCATCTTCTCATTCAATTCCATTTTAGAAAAACCATGTCACACCTTTAATTCCAAATTCAATCCCATGGAATCCTATAAACTGTTACATGTGGGTCTGTCTATTTCCATCCACATCATTCATGAACAAGTGACCCCACACACTTTCTCTACATACCCCACATGCATGAAAATGACCATAAAGAAAATTTGGGTCTCAAAAATCCATTTATTTACAATACCAAATAGGGAAAGACCAAAGTATCATCAAAATTAAAATCCACGTTTTTTACAAAAACCAACTCTACCAATTTAAAAGGATTTGAGGATAGAACATTCATTCCCAAAACCATTTCCATTTTCAAAATTAATTACACCAACCAAATCAGAACGATGAAAACTTACACAAAACAACTGAAACGAGGGACTAGAGTCCATGCCTAACCCAGTGACATGGTAGTGATCCATTCCCCAAGTAGGAAATAACACTAAGTGGAACTTAAACTGGAAACTTGGTATCAACATGGGTCACTACTCAATATGAGTCCAAAACATGACACTAATTCACCTCCATTTTCATCCTTCAATCCAAAACAATCTAAGACAAAAGACTCTAATCTTGGACTACCCCTGGTAATTTCAGGATTAGTGTGAACAAGATTTCATGACAATATTCCTACACCTACCTCTAGATTCTTGATTTTCTTAATCTCAATATACCAGACACCCCAAATAACAAGAACCTTCTCTGATACAATTTTTCACAAACCAAACTGGGTCACCATCCAACACGACGCCCGACCAAGCTTGTGGCATGGCCCGAAGGGTAATCCTGATCCCCATGGGATGGCAACTAGTGTCGGGCATCAAAATATATAAGTGGGAATGATTTAGTCCCAGAGATACTAGGATCAAATAAATAAAAATGAACACTCATATATCCAACAACTGAATCTCATGAAATAATATAAACAATTTTAGTTTCAAGATACAACTCAATATGGTGAAAACTAAAATATTGAACTAAGGATAAAATGAACACACTGGAATTCCAATAGGCGATCTCCATGTAACCTCTTGGTCACTTACAGCTACAAGACCATCCATTCTCCAAATGAGAGCATATACTGGGAGACCAGGAAAAAAAATAGAACCGGAAAAACAACTCAGGTCTATCAAAACCAAGTGGTATAAGAATGGCGTGAGCTAAAAAATTAGTAGGAAACAACCAAAGTATCTATGCGATTCGTTTTCCCAAAAAAATCCATTAATACTATATTTAAATAAATTTATAAGGTTATATTTTCATATACACTTTTCATTTTAAATAAAAAAAACATGATCTATTTACCTCATAATTTAAAATCAAACACAAGAAGAAAAAAGGGGAGTATCACTGTAGAGACCTGAAGCTTGATGTACATGGACATTACATTACATTTTCAGAATACTTAGTATATAAAAAAACACACACAAGGATCATAATAGTTTAGTGTCTTTGGAAACTCGGAATATAATCTTATAATCGTGGTGAATGATCTTCAACATCTCCCATAAAGATCTTCCTTTTTTTACCTAAAACCTTTCTTTATATCCTGGGAAAAAGAAAACATAAAAGGGTGAGATCAAATGCTCAGTAAGGGTAAACAAAAGAAATATCAATCACATCATATTCATAAGAACATAACATTTTGGAAATCTTAACCTGCAAAAGAGAGCATAATTTCATAACATGGGATAAATCATAGTAGTGAAATGAAATCCCAATAATCATAACTTAAAACATGAAACTTTGTGGAATACACACATAATCATAGATAATCATATATTATTAGTCAAGACTCATTTCCAAGACTATCTTAGTGGACAAAGTCCATTTCTGAACCGAGTCACCCTCGTTTCATTCCTATTTCACTAAACTGGTATAGCCTACCATTCCAGCCATGTCTATCTCATGAGATATAAAATCTTTACCCAATGAATTGGAGGGAGATATAGGTCCCACCCATATCATAATAATACCATTCTTATGTGTTCCACAAAATCATAAATCATACATCATTGCATAACCCATGTAGTAAAAATGGGATTCTTAAACAACATGACATCATAAAACAATTCATATAAGATAAAGGAATTCATAAAAATATTTCCATCACAACATAATCAAATCCATGTAATAATAGGGATAGAAACATAACCCTATATTATCTTAGATGGAAAATAATTTTGATAAAACACTTGAACTCCATTCATGAGGAAAATATCCTTTCAACTTCAAAAACACTTTTCCTTTCTTAACATGTAATAAAATTCTAACTAAAAGAAGTTGATTAAAAATACACTTGAAAACTTGTAAGGTAAGCTTCTTGGAAATAATGTTTTAAAAATCCATTCATTCCATATAAGTAAAAAAAACATTCTTCTCGTCCTTTTGTCAGAAATGTCAAAAAGTACCTCGTATGAAAAACGACAAAAGATTCCTTTCATATCTTTTACTAAAAACTCACCGAAGGTTAAAATTGGATCTAAACAATTGTAGGTGGATTGAAACAATATTACATATTGAGGAAACATGGATGTGGATGATAAAATACACCCCAGTAAATGCCAGAGTATAAACAATCTCGGATAAAAATGAGATTGTGATATTTCCCTTACCTTTGGTCCAATATGCTTTGTACGTGTCTGAACCTCCTTTATAATGATTTAAATAATGTTATTGACTTATTACATAATCATACTTATTTTTATGATATCATATATGGTCATATTATTATCTTATTATTAGTAATATTTCATTACTACTTGTTATTCGGGTGTTTATTACTTTTTGTTCTTATGCGTGTTTTGTCGAATAAATTCTTATTCTTCTCTTTAGGTTATACATACCTCATTTACAGAATGGTATTAGTGTAATATATATCATATTAATTCATTCAATACATTTATATAATCATTATGAAATGAAGATCATGTAGAACGAGTCGCGTCACATTGTGGAGACGGTGTTCCGTACGTACGCACGAGTGATGATATCGTTCCTTTGATCGTGAAATTGTATTGGAGTGTATGTATACTATTTCAGAATCAATATCACTTTATAATAGTAATATATAGTCATTATTTACACCATTATACCCATCCAAATAAGGTGGTGGTGGAAAATAGATTACACCACGGCGTGGAGACGGTATTCCGTACGTACGCACGCGCGGTGATTTCTTTTTCCGTAGGATGGATAGATGGTGAAATAGGGTTGTTTCATACTTATAATAACATATACGTATATGAGTGATACTGATGTTATTACTTCATAATGAAAAAACTAAATAAGAAGAAGTGGAAGAAGAAATAAAGATGAAAGAATCGGTAACGGACATTACCTCTTCTTTGAAGTGCTTTTTTGAGACCTCCATTAAGGGCACTAAAATAGGTCTCTGAAGAAGACTAGACCCTCTAGGATGTTTCTAGGGAAGTGGAGAGAAAAATTGGCAGGGGTTGTCCGAGCTTGAAGGCTCAATGTGGTGTGAGGAAGAGGGGGGGGAGGTGCCCTTTTATAAGGGAGGAGAGGGGCACCTTTGGAATAACTAAAAATATTATTTTATTATAAAGTCAAGTTCGGTTTTAAATAGCTCCAAATTGAGTTATTTATATGATAAGGTGGTTATGGGTCGAAATCCTCTCATCCAATAGAATTTAGACAAGTTTAGGTCATTATATTAACCATATCTTTTAGTTTTAACTCTTAGTTAATTAGATTGACATTTACAATGTCACTTTGTATTTTTATATTATATAGTTAATAAACATACCATATACATTCTAAAGACCCCAAAGTTGTGTTTTATTAATATATATAACCTTATCTAAGTCATTTGGACGAACCATAGATTTTTAATAATAAAATAACAATTAATACTATAATATTTGTTTTAAAAACTATTTTATGTCAATTTTGACACTATTCAATAGTTGATTTTTTTGAAACTCATAACAGAATGATTACTTCGACCAAAGTTAATCAAATCAATCATAACATGTCATATTAACCTAGAAATTTTTTTTAGTTCATAATAAGTCTCAAATTATATTTATTTGGGTATTTATAACATCAATTATGTCAATATTTCATTAATAAGATAATTGTTGCATCATCTTTGTGTCATAAATAAATTAAATTATTTAATGTCTAAAAATTACAAATATACTTCCATTATGTATTAATTCTTTGTATCTTTCTAATGAATATTTATAGTCGAATTTATTTTATGTATAACCACATATTAAAAATGATTTACTTATTAAACTTTGATTTTAACTATTTTAACCCTTCTTTAAATAAATTAATAATAAATGTCCTAATCTAATACAAGTGGGCCTAAATGGTCATATTTTATTCTTAAGGTTGTTTTTGGTCGAATTACACTTGTCCAATAGAATTATGACATGTGTTAGGGTAATAATAATATCATTTTTACCCTTAATTACCCTATTTACTTTTAACCGTGGTAAAAAAAAGTAAAAAGTTACTATTCACCAAAAAAAATTATTTTCATCTCATTTAACCACATTTTACTTACTAACATCAACCGTGTATCTCGGATTTTCGAAATTCCACTCACATAAGTGGTAAAATTAAGTTTTATGAAAAAAATAGTTTTTAACTACCACTTAGTGGTTTCACTATTCATCAAAAAATGAAAGTTTCCAGAAAAATACCAAAAATTAGATCTAAGTTATATTTGATATTATGAATTCAAAAATGATGTGTATTTTATGAAATTCAAAATATATCAGCTACATTAACTAATTTAAAAATTAATTCCTGTCGTCAAAACAAATAGCGTGTTTTTAAGAGATAATAACTATCAAAAGATTGACACTTATTTATAACTGGTTTAAATGTGAAATTACATCCAATGACTAAAATTGTATTAAATTGTAAAAATATATTATAAATATACTTTAAAACCACTCAAATTAATAATTTATCACTATTAATTATTTGGATTAAAAAAGTTGTTTTTAATTATAATTTTGTAATTTTCACTATTCATCAGAATATGAAAGTAATCCGAAAAGTACAAAAATTTCACCCTAAGCTAATTTCGATATTACGAATCCAAAAATGAATTCCATTTTGAAAAATAAAATTTACAAAATTTCAAAAAGTGGTTATTACTATTCATAACGGCTAGTTTTAATAATATTTTAATAGCATATTGTTGTTTAGTGAAACTCGTTATTGCGTACTACACACGCTATCGTGGAAGGTCGCGATTGCATGTAATGCAAGGAAAGTCAAGGGTGTGTGTTGTGAAAGATCCTTTTGGTGTATCGTAGAACACAAGACATTAATGAAATCAAAATGAATATTTTTCATAAAATCTTGGGTTGTTACATTCTACCCCCCTTAAAATGAATTTCGCCCTCAAAATTCGTCGGGGTTATAAATGGTTTACTATTAGAAAGTTTGTTTAATAGAAACCCACATCGTAAAAAGGAATACCAAAACAAATCTTTAAAAACAAAAGTATGAAACGTAACGGTTACCCAAATAAACTAATCACTGGGTTTCCACATAGGTGAAAATATGGATATGGAAGAGAAATCTAACCATCATGTTCTAGTGGAGAGTGGTAGAGAACATGGCTATGGAAAAGCCAGAAATCACAAAGCCATAAATTTGTGACGATCTAAGGTACCATCTTATTCATCAGATATAAGAGTACTTGGACAACATTTTTGGTTTTCAAGATCATTTCCCTAAAGTTGATGAAATTGGAATTAGAAGAAATACTTTTGAGATTTTGGTATAGCCTCACCGTTTGTCATTCATTGGACAATTTCCACTTCATCTCTTAAAGAAATGAATTTGAATTTTTCATTCATGATGTGTTAGTAGATCATGTGATAGAATGATGGGTCATCCCATCTGTCTCAAACAAAAGTTTAGAAAAGTTATCAAAAAATACATAAGTCCATCTATAGTGAGATTAATCATATATGGTTCCTAAAATGGACTTATACTTCATATATCATACTGCTTAATATAATAAAACTAGTTTCTACTAAACAGGGACTTCCTGTAGGCCAGTGGTAGGAGATAAAGGCCAGTCGCACTTCGGTTGTGGGTTCGATTCCCACAGACTTGTCCGACGTGATGGTTTGTCGCACGTCCTGCAGGTTGTCCTTTTTCTAAAACTACATTACTATAACATCACATAAATAATATCAAAAAAAGTTCTATCCTTAAATAATAATAACTTATGGTTAACATAATCCATTCCAATCTTTAGGCTTATCTAAAATACTCCGGTCCAAGATCATAGTATAATGAAAATGATCATGTGAATGCCATCATTTATCCCCCATATATCATAAGATATATCTTGTTGGTCAAATTACCAACATGTGAATACCTTAATCATGTATTCTCTTGAAGAATGAATATCCATTGAACCTTAGTGAAAACATGAATGCAGTTAAAAGTTAATACTTTCCACATACCAAAATCCTCAAAATTCTATATCCTCAAACCATGATATCACTTAGTCCTTATACTAATCATGAGCTCATGAATACTATCAAACATATTAGATTCTCTTTATCCCTTCATTATGTGCATATCATCTACTTTCCAAAAATATTTCAATCACTTTTCATGGTTACCGATGCCATAAAATTATTGAAAACCACAATCGACCAAAACATAAATATTCCAATATTCCACGATACTATATACAACATTATTTTGGAATCCCATTACATAAAAACTTAGTCATTCCACCACATTGTTTTCATATTCAACATCGCCAATGGTGATCGCATGTGAAATCCCTTTTTCCTTTGCCTTAAGTGGTGGCTCATGTAGATCATCACTAACCCTTGGATTAGGGCATTAATTAGCATAATTCCCCATTTCCTTGCACTTGAAGAATTGAAGAGTTGGTGGTGCGTTCTCTGCAGTCTTTTCTTTATTCACATCATTTCCATTACTTCGACACTCAGCTGCTCGATGACCTTCTTTTCCACACTTAAAACATTTTCTAGTCCCTTTAAGACAATCACCACCGTGCTTCTTTCCACACTTTGAGCATAAGGAAACATTCATCTTCTTTTCACCATTATTCTGAGATTTCTCCTTGAACTCCATCTTTCGTTTCTTGTTAAAACTATGAGATGGATAAGTAACACCAACTTCCATTTCTACCGTAATAGCAAAACGCACAATTTCTTCATAGCTACTGAAGTCTCTTATAGCTAATGCCCTTCGAAGATTTGATTTTAAGCCACTAAAGAATTGATCAAATTTACTTTCAAGTTGGATGATAAATCCAGATACATACCTTGTAAGCCTTGTAAAATTTGCTTCATATATACCAACAGATTCATCATCCTTTTTCTTTAGTTCTAGAAACTCCTTCTCCTTCTTTGTCCGAAGAATACGAGGAAAAGTACTTATTGAAAAATAAGTTCTTGAACTCGTCCCATTCCATGGACTCAATTTCATCCCTTTGCCTCATATTCTTAATACGATTCCACCATTGATCAGCATCACCTTCCAAACGATACACTGCTAAGATGACTTTATCATGTTCAGAACTTTGAAGAACTGGAAATATCTTTTCAGTAGTACTGATCCATTATTCAGCAACAAGTGGATCAGAAGACCCACCGAAAGAAGGTGGACGTTGCCTCATGAAGGACTCAATAGAATATTGTTCCCTTCTCTGCTCATTTGGAAGTCCATAATGATTCATAGCTTGTGTAAGTATAGCAATAAGATTTTTCACTCCATCTCCCATAAAATTTGTTTGTTTAGGAGGACAATAATTTCATTTTCCATTACATTGATCAACACGGTTCCTTCGGGTTCCAGCCATCGTCTAAAACCCAAAAAGAATAGTGTGAGAGGAAAAAATCATGGAAGGGAAAACAACATAATAAAGGGGGAGTATCCTCAATATCTAACATCTTAGGTAAAATTCTATGACCGTTACCGTAGTTCTAGGACTGTATCTTATACGTATACTTATCCTTAGGGACATCCCTAGACATACCTTAGAAATATCTCTAGGGATCTCACTAACGTTTTCGCATCCTAGTTTCCAAAGGTTGACTAAACCTTTCCTCTGATACCAACTATAGAGACCCGAAGCTTGACGTACATGGACATTACATTACATTTGCGAAATACTTAGTACATAAAAAAACACACACACAAGGATCGTAATAGTTTAGTGTCTTTGAAAACTCGGAATATAATCTTCTAATAGTGGTGAAAGATCTTCAACATCTCCCATAAAGATCTTCCTTTTTTTAACCTAAAAACATTCTTTATATCCTGGGCAAAAGAAAACATAAAAGGGTGAGCTCAAATGCTCAGTAAGGGTAAACAAAAGAAATATCAATCACATCATTTTCATAAGAACATAACATTTTGGAAATCATAACCTGCAAAAGAGAGCATAATTTCATAACATGGGATCAATCATAGTAGTGAAATGAAATCCCAATAATCATAACATAAAACAGGAAACTTTGTGGCATACACACATAATCATATAGAATCATATCTTATTAGTCAAGACACATTGCCAAGACTATCTTAGTGGAAAAAGTCCATTTCTGAACCGAGTCACCCTCATTTCAGTCCTATTTCACTGAACTGGTATAACCTACCGTTCCAGCCATGTCTATATCATGAGATATAAAATCTTTACCCAATGAATTATAGGGAGATATAGGTCCCACCCATCTCATAATGATACCATTATTATGTGTGCCACAAAATCATAAATGATACATCATTGCATAACCCATGTAGTAAAAATTGGATTCTTAAACAACATGAAATCATAAAACAATTCATATAAGATAAAGGGATTCATAAAAATATTTCCATCACAACATAAACAAATCCATGTAATAATAGGGATAGAAACAGAACCCTATATTATCTTAGATGGAAAATAATTTTGATAAAACACTTGAACTCCATTCTTGGGGAAAATATCCTTTCAACTTCAAAAACACTTTTCCTTTCTTAACATGTTATAAAATTCTAACTAAAAGAAGTTGATTAAAAATAAACATGAAAACTTTTAAGGGAAGCTTCTTGGAAATAATGTTTTAAAAAACCATTCATGCCATATAAGTAAAAAAACATTCTTCTCGTACTTTTGTCAGAAAAGTCAAAACGTACCTCGTACGAAAAACGACAAAAGATTCATTTCATATCTTTTACTAAAAACTCACCGAAGGGTAAAATTGGATCTAAACAATTGTATTTGGATGGAAACAATATTACATATTGAGGAAACATGTATGTGGATGATAAAATACACCCCAGTAAATGCCAGAGTATAAACAATCTCGGATAAAAGTGAGATTGTGATATTTCCCTTACCTTTGGTCTGATATGCTTTGTACTTTTCCGAACCTCCTATATAATGGTTTAAATAATGTTATTGACTTATTACATAATCATACTTATTTTTATGATATCATATATGGTCATATTCTTAGCTTATTATTAGTAATATTTCATTACT
Organism: Viscum album; assembly: GCA_963277665.1. Taxonomy (NCBI): domain Eukaryota; kingdom Viridiplantae; phylum Streptophyta; class Magnoliopsida; order Santalales; family Viscaceae; genus Viscum; species Viscum album. Next base: position 2,117,939,164 of record OY728150.1, read on the forward strand.
ACTTGTTATTCGGGTGTTTATTACTTTTTTTTCTTATGCGTGTTTTGTTGAATAAATTCTTATTCTTCTCTTTAGGTTATAGATACCTCATTTCCAGAATTTTATTAGTGTTATATATATCATATTCATTTATTCAATTCATTTATATAATCATTATGAAATTAAGATCATTTAGAACGAGTCGCGTCACATTGTGGAGACGGTATAGCGTACGTACGCACGAGTGATGATATTGTTCCTATGATCGTGAAATTGTATTGGAGTGTATGTATACTATTTCAGAATCAATATAACTTTATAATAGTCATATATAGTCATTATTTACACCATTATACTCATCCAAGTATGGTGGTGGTGGAAAATAGATTACACCACGGCATGGAGACGGTATTCCTTACGTACGCACGCGGGGTGATTTCTTTTTCCGTAGGATGGATAGATGGTGAAATAGGGTTGTTTCATACTTATAATAACATATCCGTATATTAGTGATACTGATGTTATTACTTCATAATGAAAAAACTGAATAAGAAGAAGTGGAAGAAGAAATAATGATGAAAGAATCGGTAACGGACATTACCTCTTCTTTGAAGTGCTTCTTTGAGACCTCCTTTTAGGGCACTAAAATAGGTATTTGAAGAAGACCAGAACCTCTAGGATGTTTCTAGGGAAGTGGAGAGAAGAAATTGTCAGGGTTTGGCCGAGCTTGAAGGCTCAAAGTGGTGTGAGGAAGAGGTGGACGAGCTTCCCTTTTATAAGGGAGGAGAGGGGCACCTTTGGAATAACTAAAAATATTATTTTATTATAAAGTCAATTTCGGTTTTAAATAGCTCCAAATTGAGTTATATCGAAGATAAGGTGGGGATGGGTCGAAATACACTCATCCAATAGAATTTACACAAGTTTAGGTCATTATATTAATCTTATCTTTTAGTTTTAACTCTTAGTTAATTAGATTGACATTTACGATGTCACTTTGTATTTTTATATTATATAGTTAATAAAAATACCATATACATCCTAGCGACCCCCAAGTTGTGTTTTATTAAAGTATATAACCTTATCTAAGTCATTTGGCCGAACCTTAGATTTTTAAGAATAAAATAACAATTAATAATATAATATTTTTTTAAAAAACTATTTTATGTCAATTTTGACACTATTCAATAGTTGATAGTTTTGGAACTCATAACAGAATTATTACTTTTACCAAAGTTAATTAAATCAATCCTAACATGTCATATTAGAATATAAAATTTGTTTAGTTCATAAAAAGTCTCAAATTATATTTACATGGGTATTTATAACATCAATTATGTCAATATTTCATTAATAAGATAATTACTTCATCATCGTTGTGTCATAATTAAATTAAGTTATTTAATGTCTAAAAATTACAAATAAAATTCCATTATGTAGGAAATAGTTTTAGCTTTATAATGAATATTTATAGTTGAATATATCTTATTTATAACCCCATATTAAAAATGATTTACATATTACACTTTGATTTTAACTATTTTAACCCTTCTTTAAATAAATTAATAATAAATGTCCTAATCTAATCCAAGTGGGCCCAAATGGTCATATTTTATTCCTAAGGTTGTTTTTTGTCGAATTACACTTGTCCAATAGAATTATGACATGTGTTAGGGTAATAATAATATCATTTTTACCGTTCATTACCCTATTTACTTTTAATCGTGGTAAAAAAAAGTAAAAAGTTAATGTTCACCAAAAAATTATTTTCATCTCATTGAACCACATTTTACTTACTGACATCAACCGTGTCTCTCGGATTTTCTAAATTCCACTCACAGAAGCGGTAAAATTATGTTTTATGAAAAAATCAGTTTTTTAAATACCACTTAGTGGTTTCACTATTCATCAAAAAATGCAAGTATCTAGAAAAATACCAAAAATCAGATATAAGCTATATTTGATATTATGAATTCAAAAATTATGTGTATTTTATCAAATTCAAAAAATATCAGCTACATTATCTAATTTAAAAATTAATTCCCGTCGTCAAAACAAGTAGCGTGTTTTTAAGAGATAATAACTATCAAAATATTGACACTTGTTTATAACTGGTTTAAATGTGAAATTACATCCAATGACCAACATTGTATTAAATTTTAAAAATATATTTTAAATATACTTTAAAACCACTCAAATTAATAATTTATCACTATTAATTATTTCTATTAAAAAAGTTGTTTTTAATAATAATTTAGTAATTTTCACTATTCATCAGAATATGAAAGTTATCTGAAAAGTACCAAAATTTCACCCTAAGCTAATTTCGATATTACGAATCCAAAAATGAATTCCATTTTGAAAAATAAAATTTACAAAATTTCAAAAAGTGGTTATTACTATTCATAACGGCTAGTTTTAATAATATTTTAATAGCATATTGTTGTTTAGTGAAACTCGTTATTGCGTACTACACACGCTATCGAGGAAGGTCGTGATTGCGTGTAATGCAAGGAAAGTCAAAGATGTGTGTTGTGCAAGCTCCTTTTGGTGTAGCGTACAACACAAGACAATAATGAAATTAAAAAGAATATTTTTCATAAAATCTCGGGCTGTTACAATCACTTTCTCTTCCTAAATATGTAGTCAGGAAAATCCTTTTTAAACCAACCAAAAATTTACTGTTTTCAAATCAATATGAAAACTACTTATATATAGTAATATTTTATACAATCAGGGAAATGGATTTAGTAGTAGTCATAACGGAAGAACACAAAAAATCCTAGGAACTCAAAGGAGAACCATAATATACTTTACATATAACTCATCCTGATAGAATTCCGAACTCAATGATTTCATAATTCCTTAACTACTAACCATGGACCTAAACGACTAGGTCAAGGGGCCCAATACCATTGTAATAAACCCTTATATCCACCTATTATGGTCTACTAGATAGTACAATATCCTAGACTAGTATACTAATCTTTCTTAGTAAAACACATTTCTATGATAGGTTCCCATGTTATGTTTCCTAAGGGGGTGTTCCATACAATTAAAAAAACAAGACTTGTATATATATAACTAAACACACCACACAAATCGGCACCACCCCGACCACCTAAAGGTTAGTCCCTTACCTTAAGACAATTATCATACAACGGAGGTCCCATACTGAGAATTCTCCTATCTCAAGACCATTTGTCTAAGAAAGAGACATAACCCAAGAGGGTATTCCAAATACCCATTTCAAAATTCTGATCAGGCCTTTAGCTTCACAACATTAAACCGTTTACCAAAAACCCTTTGAAATAATTTTCAAAAAAAAAACATCATCATTGTATTAACTTTATCAAATGGGCCGTTAGACCAAGAATTCACCAAAATGTTCCCATGTGAATTTCAAAGCCAATTTGAAATACAAAAGCATATAAAAGTTCCAAACGGTCTTTTAAAATACTTACCTCCCAACCCCCTTTTAAAAATTCCAAATGGGCCATAGCTTCTAACCACTAACCCAAGCATGTTTCAAGGCCAACCAAGAAAAATGATCTGGAACAATTTTGGAACCACATTCAAACACAAGAATCACCTCTTCCCCCATTTAAGAAAACATGGATACATTTTTGGGAAAATGGAGGAAATGGGGGAAGATATGTTCTTGAGGGAGACTTGATTTAGATTGTCATAATCATTTTATTGCACATCCATGCATGCACCTAGTTCACCCATGGATGTGCCTTCATCTAATGGAACACTCTAAAACCATTCAAAACATTAAAAATCCATTTTAATAAAATCATTGTTCACTTCCAACCAAAATCCATCCATTTCATGCATTTATAAAATAAAACACAAGTTAAAAAACCAAGAATCTCTTCTCAAATCAAGTTCCAACCCACATTAATAAATAACACCATGTTTCATAGATAAAATCCAATACAAGACCCAAATCAATTTAACAAAACATTTCATATTGGAAAACCTCAAAAAACAATATAATTTAACCCAAATTGTTCAATAGATATTTTATCTAACACATATGAAACCAATACATATGGGCATAAATAGAAAAAACATTTAAAAAATAATGTTAGTAAAATCTAAAAACTAGAAAGATCTACCATGAATTAATTGTGAATAGAATAATTGTGAGAAACATGTTATAAAAATTTATTAAGAAATAACAAGCATAAAATGGATTGAAATTGTAAGACAAGGCATGGAAACAACTTCTGGTCGAGTGAGAAAGAAATAAAACCCTTGAAGATTGAAGTATAATCCTTAAACAAACCACCAACCCTAGAATCCAAGAAACACAAGACAAAACACAAACCCTAACATTAGGGTATATCAAAGAGTTTTATAACTAATGAAAAACTGAGAAATAGTGTAGGGGAAGAGAAAAAGGGAAGGAAATTTGAATGAAACCAAAAAAAACTCATCTTGTATCGAAGAAAGAGAATCTTGGAGGAAGGAGAATCCAAGTAATGGGACCTAAGAAGATCCATTCATTATCCATGGTCCACCATGGTGAAGGGGTGAAATAAGGTTAAAAGGGAGAGGGCTAGAATATGAAATTTATGTTTTTAATTTTTCTAGGATGACTACATGGTTTTCTAAACTGAGTGGTAACTTTGAAGAGCACTCTTACTATATAAGGAGATACCTCACTCTTTCCTAGAATTAACCCCATGGTCGTGGGAACGCCGTACAATTGGTTCTTTCTAACATGAACCCACCTCATGGCATGGCCCCATTGTTGCTACTAACTGTGCGGTAACTATGTGGTACCAAGAAAAACCTTCCGAATATTTTAAAACCTCAAAAATTTCTATTGGGTATCAACCCAAACCTCGAAAAAAGGACCCAAAAATAGATTATAAAAAAATAAAGGTTTATCTGAGGTTGGGTGTGAATGATTCAGTGTGAGACATTTGGGGTGTATTATTGGAGAAAACCATAGGTTTAGGATAAATTTTAGGTTCTGATATAACCTCAATACCTATAGGTTTAGATGGTTCAGACTGGACAATATCAAATGATTTTTTTAATATAGAATGCCTCATGAAAAATAGTATCACAACTAGTTATACCTTTCTAAAAAAATAGTCTTTTCTACCCATATCCTATATCATTCAACACCATGTGGGTATCACATAAAGAAACATTTCATAACCATGGATTCAAGTTTATCCTCACTATTTTGAGTATAGGTAGTACAGTAAAAAACTACAAGAAGGGATAAGATAGTGGTGAAACAGTCCACATCTCTTCAAGGGTTTTTAAACTAATCACACCAGAGGGGAATATTTTGATCATAAAGAAACAATTAGCAGTATATTTTATATTGAATGACATAGGAAGACCAAAATATGAGAGAATTCTTCTCACACTTTCAAAAATAGTCATATTCATCCTTCCTTTTAGGATATTCTATTATGGTGTGCCCACAACCTTTTTGTATCTAATAACAACTTCAAAACTACAATAGTATATGAATTCATTAAATAAGTACTCTACACAATTATATATCCTAAGGATTTTGAGTTTATTTCTAGATTAATTTTCAATACTAAAAATAAAATATTTTAATTTTTCAGAAGTTTATGATTCATGATTGAGTATGTAAATCCAAACCTTTCATGAATATTCATATATAAAGGTCACATAGTAGTGCCCCCCACTAGGGGAAGAGGTCCTAAAAGGACCCACAAATATTAATGTACAAATTCTAATGTGGTTTTAGAATTAAATGTATATCTTTTTAAACCAACACATTTTGATTTACCAAGAACACAGTCTTCACAAAATGGAAGACTATACAAGGTTACATCATTTAAAATTCTTTTCTTTATTGGTTCATTCATATATTTTGAGGTAACATGTCCTGATAATTTTTTGTTAGAATTTTGTGTTATATATCATGGGGGAAAGAGTTTGTTTAATTATTTCATATGAATGCTTCTATATAAGACATATAAATCAATGATAAGGGTTTCTTTAATAATAGTGAGTGTCCCCTAAGAGGTCCTAAGACTCCATTAATATGACCTAAAAGTATACCCATTTTAGTCTAACACACATAGGGAAATAAGATTACTCTTCAATTTTGGAACCCACATAACCTTATCTAAGGATTTAACTTACCCATCACACAATTCTAGAAAAAAAAATACTCTACCCATGATTTGAAAACATTTTTTATTTCCTCAAAAATCATCACCACTCTCAATCACTCTTAGATCAGTGAATTGCTCATTTTTTGCACACATATGAAATGAAAATCTTGAATCTAGGACCCATTCATTCTTCATAGAACCAAAACATATATTTAGAGGTTCAACGATATCAAAATAATTCTCATCCAGAAAATAATGGTTAATAATATTGTTGTTGTTCTTGAAATTGTCCCTTTAGGGAAAATTCATTTTAATTTGACATGGTTTTTTACAATGAAATCGTTTTATTTCTTTTCTCATAGATCCTGATTAGATTGTAGACATTTTCATACCTCTCATTTTACCTCCCTACTCAAGACTACCTATAAAATGAAACCCCTCATATTCTTTTTTAAGAAAAGTAGGATTATTATTTTGAATTTCATTAGACAACAAGGAATACTTAACCTCTTTTTGGTTCATGTAATCCCTACCATCATCATTGAATCTTTAATTGAATTGTGAGAATAATCTATAGAGTTCAATAGTACAGTAACTAAATCCTCATCATCCAACTTAACTTCTATATTGAATAAGTTTAGAATTATTTTATTAAAATCAATGATATAAGTCCCCACTGCTATTCAAGGAAGTATAAGAATGTTATATAGCTGCATTTTCTTATATATCCATCTTAGTAAGGTATTTTTCATGTATAATGTTTAATGTTTATAATAGATTTGTGAAACAATGGATTCATAATATACCTCATGAAATAATTTATCACCTAAATATTGGATCATTAAACTACATTCCTTTCAAATCACAAAGTAGGGACATCAAATTTAGCAGTATGATACTGTCCATCAACAAAAAAGATAAAGAATTTATTTTTACGACCAGACAATGAATTAACAAGCTCGTTGTGGTTTAGAAGTGAATTAATATTTATCCACCATTGATTGAGATAATTATCACCAACATATTTTTATATATCAAAGTCCATGGATCCCATTATTCTAGATTATGTTACTATAGAGACCCTACTTTTTCTTACATTATTTTCACATTACTTTGATGAAAAAAAAACATAAAATCATTACAAAACCAGGATTCAAGTATTTAGTGTCTTGGTAAAATTAAGACAAAAAATAAAATTTACAAAATAAAGCATAAATATAATCTAGTTTCTTATTCACTAGTTTCTTAGTGGCCCTCATGTACTCCTTATTATAAGTAGTCACCTTAGGATATACATCGAATAAATGGGTGAGCTAAAATCCCATTAAGAGGATAAATAACAACATCAATCGATATAATAAGGGTGATCATATTCATAATAATCATAGAATATTCATGTTATAATCATCATAAACATTATAGAAATCACAAGATAGAGTAATGGAATCTAGAAATGAATACAAATGAAACATCATGTCTTACTGGTCAGAACCACACATAGTTGTGATTGAAGTTATCATCATGTTAACGCATAACATATGTTCATAATAATAACATAATCATCGTTGTGAACAAATATAGCATGTTGTCACTCATATTTCACATTATCTAATGACATAAATCACATTATATCATGAATTTTAGTGATATATAATTTCAGGTTCATCCATCACAACATAATATTCACATAATCATGAATGCCACATAGAATTTATATCAATATTTTCCATAAAATAACCAAGGTAAATGAAATGGTTTTCATGAGAATTTCATAAAAATCAAATTCATTTATAAACATAAGGGATCCAAAAATAAATATTTAATAACATACATGGTATAAGAATCATCAATATTGAGTGAACGATAAATAATCTTAAGCGAAGTAAAAGATGTGTTTTGAGAAGGAAGAGATATTTTGGAAAATATATGAATTTTTCATAAAATCATATTAGAAACAAGTATATACTAGAGAGGAAAATTTAACAAAAAAACAATTATATTTGAGGAATATTAAAAAAACATCCACATTTAAATTTGGCATGAAAGAGTAATAACCCAAAAAATGGATATTGGGTTTAAAAATCCCCTTACCTTAAGTATGAATTCTTTATTAACATTATTATCCTAGATAATGAACTTATATTCATTAATTACTAAATTCCAGACCAATTTAACAAGTTTCTGATTCAATATAATTTTATTAAGTTTGTTTGTGGCCATTTGGATGGATTTTAGAGTTCAATTCTGTCGTTCTGAGAGAGTTCATTTTCTTGCTTTTCATGATCGGTTCACCTGTATACATGAGTGGAAGATCATGTAAAATGGAGATAATAATCCATAATTGAAATTATATTTTATTAATGAACATACATATGTTTAATTGGTCTTATATATTATTTTTTTCCCACATATGATGAAAATTCATTAGATAAAATTTTAGTGATAATCAATTAGATTAATTTTAGAGGTTTTCGATCCCAAAGAACTCATTTTGATTTATTATTTAATATTATGTATATTTGATAGTTACAGTGAATAAAAAAAATAAAAAACATTTTAAAATACTTCTCAACCATTATAATGGTTTATATGATCATCCTTGTAGGTGGTAATATAAAATGAAAACAGGTTGTCCACGATGGCGGTAAAACGGAACATCATGAATGGTGATTTCATTTTTTAGAATAAAAGGGAGGGGATAGTAGGTTTGATTATGAATTATTACATTAAAATAATAAAATTATATAATATATAATATACTAGATTTATAATTCCTCTAATTTACAGGGATGTTATGAGATGATAAGAAATGAAAAGAAATTGAAAAGAAATTAAAATAAAAAGAAAGAGGATTTTATCTCTTGAATTTTTCTCCTTGAGGACCTCCTTGGAGAATTTGGTTTTTGTCTTTTTTTGAGAAAAATAGATTCAAGACTTTGGGGAGTGCCTTGGGAGGCAGATTTGGAAGAAATTAGACAAGATTCAAAGCTTTTGAGGTGTGAGTACAAGGGGTGGTGGGAGTGATATTTACTGGGGAGGAGGGGTGTGTTTTTTTTATTATTTTCACCATTAGTTTTTTATTTTGGCTCAAGACTATGAATATTTTTAATTTACATTACAAAATATAGTAAATACAAAAGTATTTTTTGATATTATGGTGCTTACATCAACCATAAATCATACATGACTCAAAAATACATGTATTTGTTAATTGTCGTAAATTACCGTGCTTCATTATTCACAAAAAATTCATCAATTTAGAAAAATATCAAAAATTCACCCTAATCATTATTCATCTTGTAGAGTTCAAAAATGATCTCCATTTTATCAAAATAATTTTCTAAATTTGATAAATTTAATTTTTAATTAAAATAATAATTTACTTGGAAAATAATGTTTTTAATATTATAACCTATTTTATAACATTTTGAAAAATTAATTAATGTCTCATAAATTTATCTTATAATCAGAGAAAAAAATATGAGTTTATGATTCGATTTTATAAAAATAAATTTTATATTAAATAATTATATTAATTATAAATTTGTAATAAAAATATTTATGTTTTATTAAAATACCAACACATAATTAATAATTTTTAAAAAAATCATATACTTATACAATGATATAATTATTTTATATTATTATTTATATGATAATTAAATTTTATTTATACTTTCATAGATGATGTTACTATTTTACTGATGAAATTTCAATTCATAATGGTCACATTACTATTCCAAATGTCAAGTTTCCATTCCATTGGTTTGGGTTCCTTAATTTATTGAAATACCTCTTATTTCATTAATTATGTATTTATAAAGTTTTTATTTTGTTCTCAAAATGATTTTATGTGTTTTATAATATATGAAATAATTATAATATGGGAATTTCTATTGATAAAATTTTGGGTTGTTACATTCATCCTCCTTGTGAAATTTCTTCCTCAAAATTTAGATTTACATTCTCAGTTAAAAACATGTGATGGTATTTATCCTTCATAACTACCTCAGATTCCAATGTTACCTCTCTATACTTATGGTTTCACTATATTAATTTGACTAAGTGAGTAGTCTTTTTGCATATAACTTTTTCTCTATGGTCCAAGAGCTTCACTTGTTTCTCCTCTTAGGAAATATCATTTTACAACTGTACCACCAAGGGATTTAGTGCATGTGAGGGATCTAGTATGTACTTCCTCGTGAGGGATATATAGAATAAATTGTGTACTTGAGACATTATTGGTGGATGTTCTAGTCGATAGACCATAGCTCTAACATGGTCAATAATCTTAAGGGGGTTGATGAACATAGGACATAGTTTTCCCATATTCCCAAATCTCCTGATCCTCTTCTATGAAGTTATGTGGAGGAATACCATGTCTCAAACATCAAGCTATAGGTATCATTCACGATTGTATGGATAACTCTTCTATCTACTTTGGGATACCTTCATGTTCTACTTAATTGTTTTTACCTTTTCTACCATTTATGCGACCATTTATGTTCTTAGAAGCTTATGTTCTTTGACACCATCCCATCATTATTTATTTCTACATATTTTCCCATAATGGGATTCATATGGATCCATTTGGATGCTCAAGTGTAAAATATTGTTGTAAGGGAACTCAATAAGAGGTTGATGTTGGTCCATACTCCTTTTAAGTCTATAGAACATGATCTTAACATGTCTTTATTTGTTTTATTTGTCTTATAATATTGTCCATCAGTAGTAGGATGATAAACCATACTAAAGTTCATCTCATTTTTTAGAGCATGTTGGAGACTTTTCCACAACATGGAGCTGAATCTCATATATTGATTAGATACAATTGATAGTGTTACTCCATGAAGACTTACCACTTCTCTAATGTATATCCATGACTGTTTATCAAGTGATAAGTCCCCTTGAATTGTGATATAGTTATATTTCTTTGTAAGAAGATCCACAACAACCCATATAGCATTGTTTCCTTTCGATTTCTTTGGAATTAAAGTGATAATTTCTATGGTGATGTTTTCCCATTTTTATGTTGGTATGGGTAATGGTTGCATCATCCCCTTAGACTTTTGACTTTATGGCTTCATTTTCTGACATACCATGCAATTTGATGTAAATTCATCTATCTCTTTCATTATATTTCCCCACCAATACTTCTCTCAGATATCTCGATACATATTTGCGTTCCATTGGTGAAATGGAAGGTTGATATATGTGTTTCACTATGAAGATATTTTGTTATCAATGGATTGGATGGTACACATAGTCGTGACCCATATATTATGACTCATTCCTCATCAATTTTGAACTCAGGTGATTTATCTTCTTTTAGAGATTCCACCTTCTTCTGAACTTCCACATCATTTCATTTAGCATCTTTTTTTCTCCTTTGTGGATGTTTGAGAAATAATTTGAGAAATTATTGATGTTGTTCCTTATTTAATGATTCTTATGTTCATCCTTTTCAAATATAAAAAAAATTATCCTTCTTAATTAACATCATTTGTAATATAGTAGTATCCTTTCTACTAAGAGCATCCACCACTTCATTTGCCTTACCAGGATGGTAAGGGATTAAGTAGCCATAATAATTCTTGAGATCTAACCATATTCACAAGAACATATTAAGCTAATTCTATGTGAACATATATTTCAGGTTCTTATAATCATTATATATCCCACACTTATCCCCATTAGATTTAATTCTACTTGACTTTCAATGGAAAGATCACAACTGCCAACACTAGATCATGCATAGGATAGTTTAGATCACGAATTCTAAACTTCCTTGAGGTGTAGGATATCACATGATCATTTTTCATCAGTACACATCCAAATACCTTCTTTTAGGCATCGTTTTATACCACCAAGAGTTAACCTCTTGTCGAAAGTATGAGTACTAGCATATTGATAGTACTCTTTTATAACTCTTAGAAGCAGTCTCCACATTCAATAGTCTAGAAAATCATTTTTACCTTCCGAGTCATCTTGGATAGTGGGTTTGAAAATCATGATAAGTTCTTCAAAAATCACTGGTAATATCCATCTAAAACACAGAAACTATGGATCACCATTATAGATTTTGGAATGGGATACTCATCAATTGCCTTTGTTTGGGAAGGGTCCACATATATTTCTTTTCTGATGATTATATGCCCCAAGAATGACACTTCCTCCATCCTGAACTCAAATTCATTGTACTTTACATAAATATTCTCCCTTTGAAAAATAATTAGAATAATATTCAAATGCTCATAATGTTCCTCGTCAATCTTGGAGTATATTATAATATCATCAGTAATGACTGTCGAAAACTTTTCGATGTAATAAATAAAGACATTATTAATTAAGTCTATGAATATTGTTTGAGAATTTATGAGTCTAAATGGCATCACTATAAACCCATAGTTTTCATTTCTCATTTTAAAGGAAATATTATTAATATCTTATTTTCTCACCTTTAATTGGTTATATCCTGACTGAAGGCCCACTTTAGAGAAATACGTATCCCCATGCAGTTGATAAAACAAGTCATCTATATATAGAATATAATACTTATTGATTGTAATTATTTTATTAATCTAATTATAATCAATACATAGTCTTATTGGTACCTTTTTTCTTGACAAAGAGGACTGTTGTACCCATGGTGAAGCACCCAGGAATATAAAACCCTTGTATAGATTTTCTGGTAACTACTTGGTCAGTTTCTCTAACTCAATGATGGACATTCCGTAAGGTTTTTTTGATATAGTTAGAGATCTAGAAAAATGTTCAACTGATAAATCAACCTCTCGATCCAGAGGAAGAATAGATACATCTTTAACGAATACATAAGTGTAGTCCATCACAATGGGAATGTCTTCAATCATGATTCTCTAGTTTGTCTCAATCATTTGAGCTAGATATGCTTGATTATAAGGAAATAAAGTCCACACCTAAGATGATGATTCTGAAAGAGATTCATCCTCCTCCTTAAAGTTGTACAAATTTAGTGTATGCGTCAGGAAGTAAAGGGTGGTCTTACTCTCCAAACAGATGATGTTGGATTTGTATGAAGAAATCCAATCCATGCCCAAAATAGAACCAGACTCCACAAAAAGATGTAAGACCATATTTAATGGGATTTTTAGTTGACAAACATTAAATTGGGATGATTTATATACTTTGTATAAAATAATTTACCCATTTTTGGTTCTCACAGATAACTGAACTTCAATATTTTGAGGTGTTTTTTGTATACATGTACTAAAACTGTAATGTAAGAAAGAGTTCATAGAACCAGAATAAAAAAATATGTTCTATATTAATGAATGAATAACTATCGAACCTATCACCACTTCATTTTCCTTCTCCACCTATGCAGTATTGATGACATATGATTTCCCTTTCCCCTTTGGATTTGGTAGATGATGATGTTGATTACCCTCTAGGAGTCGAGGTTTTGTGCAATGTCTTGTATAGTGCCTTATTTATATTCTATTTCTGAATTGGACCATCTGTGGTGCTCTCTTTTTATACACCACATTTTCTAGCTTCCTCATTTAATTTGAACATTCATAAGATTTTTTTTTCTCTACCACACTTAAAACATTTCCTTGTCCCTTTGAGGGAATTCCCATGATACTTCTTTCCACATTTTTGACATGTGAATGGTTGAGTTATCATTCCTCCTTTTTCATTAGACACTCTAACATAAAACACTATCTTTTGTTTCTTATCCCCATATCCATGAGACTATTCTCTAAACACCACATCCACTATTAGATCAAATCGAACAACTTCTTCTTAATTGTAACAACCCATGAATTTATAATATTTTCATTTTTGAATAAGTATTATTTCGTTGTTTTGTTTATTTTCATGAAACACCTTATTAATCTAACTCTACACACAAAAACGAGTTATCTTATGTTAAAATCAAGGCCCAGTTTTACCGAACAACAATATATTAATAAAATATTATTGTTTAATATAATATATAACACAGTTGTTAAAATAGCATTTATGAATAGTATTAACCAAATTTTAAATTTTATATATTCTATATAATTTTAGCATTATTATTATATATATTCTAGAATTATATAAGAAAATAAATCATTTTTTGGATAAAAGATGTATTTTTCAAAAAAATTATTTTTTTCTCCTTTTAATGAAACCCATTTTAACTCCAATATTTGACATGTTTATATATTAAATTTGGAAAAATAAATTTCTTATTTGGAGGATTAATTTAAAAAAATTACTTTGGTTTAATTTTTGGTATTTTCCGGATAATTTTCATGTATTGTTGAATAGAGAAAAATACTAAATTTAAATTTAAAACAAATTTTTTCCTCAAAATAATTTATAGTATTGAATTATAAATTTTATTGGTTTTAAAGTATAATTAAATTAAATTTTTAAACTTTAATATAATTTATTTCAATGGAAATATTTTCACATTAAAATTAGCTATAAACACATGTTAATCTTTTGATGTTTTCTACTTTTGAAAAACCCGTCTTCTCGTTTTGTTAATAGTGATTAAATTTAAATTAATAACTGAAAATTATATGTTTTGAATTTCTAAAAAGTGATTCCATATTTGGTATCAGTGTTTCTAAATTATGTTAATAGGTTACTTTATTTATATCATGAATAGTAACTTTAGAATTTTCTTTATATCGTGGTTAAGGGTAAATCGGGTAATTAAAGGTAAGAATAATATTAAAAAATACCCTTAGGAGCTGTAAAAATACTATTAGATCACTAAATTTGTCCCTTATAATCTATGTTTCTATATAGAATAATTTAATGGAACTGTTTCCATTAATATGACATGAATATTATTAAAATTAATGAATGTGACAAAATGTCACATTTTCATTTCTTATAAGTATAATAATTTTAATATAGAGATCTCTATGAGATAACATCTATTATAAATAGTATTTAGAAATATAAATAAATTAAATACCTCATAGAAATTTATTTATAATTTTTATAGAATAATTAATTACCATTAATGATGACACAATAGTGAAGAAGAATTATTTTTTAATAAAAATAACAAATAAATTATATCCAAAATATTAAAATAAATATAATATGAAATAATTAATTAAAAATAATAATTTCATATATACCAAATACATGTTAGTGACATATTTTATGTATTTTTTTAGAGTTATAATATTGTTTTGATATTTTTAAAAAATGTAAATATTAAATAGTATCAAAATTAATATTAATTGTACGTTTAAATAAATAATATTTTATTAAATGTTATAAAATTCATAAAAACATAATTTTCTTCTAAATAACTTTAATAGTGTTAAATAAGTCATAAATTATCCAATTAGGGTTCTTTTGGAATTTTATAGTAATGATATTAACCCTCTATTGTAAAAGTACAAGTTGTGACGATAAAGGTTAAATTATTTAACTAAGGGTTAAAGCCAAAGGATAAGATTAATTATATGACCTAATCTTATCTAAAAATCATTGGATGTGATTATTTATACTCATACTCATCTTAAACTCTAAATAAATTACATTGGATTTATTTTTAAACCAAAAATCAATTTTTAATAATTCAACAGTTTTGGAGTTTCTAAAAGTGCCCCTCCTTTCTCTTATAAAAAGGAACCTCTCCTTCTCTTTAATTCACACATCTAGTACCATTTTTTCCAGAAAAAACCTACCCATTTCCTCTAAAAACATACCTCACTAAATCATAAAGATCATAATTTGGGAATAAATTTATCCTAGAGTGTTCTTTTGTGCAAACCAAAAGGAGATATCCAAAAAAGATGAAATTATTTTATCACCTCTTTTAAAGTTATTTTCTTCTTCAACTTCCTCTTACTGTGTTGTTTCTATAACAATGTAACAAATAAAGTATCATCCAAATACATAGATGTTTTTATAATCAGGGTACAACCATATTTCTCATTTTATCCATCATACGAATAACAATATCACCACGCGTGCATGCGTATGACTTATCGTCTCCACAACATGGTGTAATTTGTTACTCAAAACTATTTGGATGGGTCTAATGATGATTATAATGGATAGAAATAATTAATATGTCATGATAAATATTCTGTATAATTAATGTACCATACAGTTATATAACATTTATTCATCAAGGGAATGATATCGCCGCTCGTCTGTACGTACATCCTACTGTCACCACGACATGGTGAGATTCATTCTCAAATTAAACCATTAAAGAATGATTATATAAATTATATAATGAGTAAAAATTATAATTATGTACTTAATATCATTCTTTATATAAATAAAATACATCCTATTCCTAATAAACATGTCTTATATGATAGAACATGAATGGGAAAATGAAGTTGTTAACACCCAAAACAAAGGTAATCATAAAATATTATTACCAAAATGTTATAATAGGATAATATATGATATCATAAATGTGGATATTTTCATGTTATAATTTAAAAACATGAATTAAAAATTATACATGTTGTTAAAAAACCATCAACTAAAGGAAAGTACAAGGTAAGGGTTAATTTAACAATCTCATTATTATCTGAGATTGTTTATGTGTATCTATTTACTCAAATATATTTAACACCCATGAACCATGTTTTAATTTTTATAAAATGTTTTGAAAGGAACAGTTATATCATTTTCAAAATGAGTTACTTTTTAACCTTTTCGAAAAATTAAGGAAATAATGTTTTTTAACTAATATGGCATAAGTGGCTGTTTTCTACCATTATGAAAGCCTAAAAAATTGAATATTTCCTTACAGGTTTTCAAGGTTATTTTCAAAAGAAATTTTTTATTTTATAATTGAATGGAATGTTAATGATTTTAAAGTAAAAAAATGATATTTATCTCAAATATTTTTAATGAATTCTTTTGATTATTTTCATCTATGTCAACACCCTTTGATGGGTTTTATGCTTAATTGAGGTTGATTTATTATGATACAATCATCCATATTGTATTGATGGGTTTATGATATATTTACTATGGAGTTTCTACTTAGATACTATTCATGGATTATGGTTAAAGTAATAACATTTCGTATGGGAGTTTTAATACGAATGTTTAAGTTATGTTTTACCCAAGGGGAATGAATTGGTCATTGTAAGTGATGGGTGGGACCTGTTATATCCCCTCGATGCATCATTATGTTTAATGAAACAAAATGGATATGGTCTTGGATGAGGCCTTACCCATTTATTAGATTCTTGGCATGAAGCCTTAATAATATAATATTCTTGTCATGATGCCTCTATAGTATGTTTTAACTATACATCATTGAGAATTTCTTCATTATAAGATTAGTTATTGATATAAAATGTGACTATTCAACGAGTAGAATATCCATGTGAATGTTTAAATGTAATTATTTAATTTATTGTTGACATATTATGTTCAATTTTGTGTTTATAGGTATTTTTTTAGTTTTATACATGCCTTTATAGTTTTTGATTCTTTACGAAAGTTTCTACTGTACTGTCTAACCTTACTGAGAATATAATCTCACCCCTTATTTTTTATATTCCCAGGATGCTAAGAAGTGTTTTATGATTGATATGAAGTGTTACTCTAGGAGAATAATGGATTTCTCAAAGGATTATCTATGTTGTAGTTTATGTTTTTAATTGTAATAAATGGTTGATGAATGAAATCTATTTTCCAATATTACTAAATTGATCGGTCCTTTAGGATTTGATTCCTTTAATCATGCCAATGTATTAAAATAATGCAAGGGTTATAGGATTTTGGGCTTGGGGTGTTATAGTTCATATTATAGTAAGTTTAGAAACAACATTGGAAATTATATTTAGAAAACATAACACTTTGAATGACATTGAGGATAAGTCTAAGTATAGGATAATAACCTTTATATTTTTAGTGGATAAACTAGGTTAATTATATATAATTATGTACTTAGAAGAATATAGAATAATTTAGAGATCCTACAAATGATTCTTCCTGAGAATATCATTCTGATTTTTTTTTCACACTTTATGCTTTGAGTTTGTTCAATGATTAGAATCCGCAGGGTTATACATGAAATGGTTATACTACTGATGATGAAGATATTAAAAAAGTTAAATGAAATGAAAGATGTATTATAGAATATGATTTTAAAGTTTATTTAAGGGTTTAATAGTGAATTGGAATGATTAATGTTATTTTGTACTTGGATTCATGAATTATTTTATCATTGGTGCTCTCGTTATAGGAATCATGAGATATGTAAGGATTGTACTACAGTACTTCTTTATCAATAATTTAGAAGTATGAATGATTTAATTATTGTTTTTAAGGTGATAATGGTATGTTGAAATAAGCTTTATATTATATTGTTTGGAGGATCCAATTTATTTAGGAAATTTTGATACGTTTTTTGACAGTGAATTTGGAGGAAATTATTTTGGTTGAATCTTAAGGATGTAATGGGTTAAGATGAACATAAAATATTATTTTTTTAGGTTTAAGTATGCTTTATTCGGTATTATATGCTAACCTTTTTAGTTTTAGTAAACATTTAAAGGTGGAATTTAATACTAATAGACCATATGATTCATTAAAAGTGCTTCATGCAAAAAGAATCATCTTGAATATCCATATCTATGTGAATAAAATGAGGTGAAAATATATCAAAGCACAACCAAATTATAACATTGTAGAAATCAGGTAATATTTATCAAGTTCTCCTTTGGACAATAAAATAATCCCTCGACTCAAGGAAATAGTATCTACAAAATGTGTTATCATATTACCATAATTTTTATTGAACAAATGCTATTTTATATCAACATAGATTTTTGGCTTTGTGGCCCTAAATTTTCAATTGATTGTTCACTTATTTATTATTTATGACCACAATCATTCCCTATAAATATGTACATTTTTCCTCCAAGTATGTATCTCTAATAAACACTAATTTTCTCATATTCGAAAGCCTAATTTTGTGGTGAACATCACATTTCCCTTTCCCTATTATTAAGAGTATATTTTATTATCCCTTTTTCTGATCTGGGTTTTCCACAAAGTTATTTTTAGTATCAACCTTTATTTTCTATGTAGAACATAAAATTGTGAGGTTGAAATTTATTGATGGAGGGGAGAATGTAACACCCTGATAATTTACAAAATTTTCATTTCTGAATAAATTTAATTTTTTTTCATTATTTCTTTTTACACAACATCATGTTAAGCTTACTCTATGCACAATAATTATTGGACTTCAGTTAAACCTGAGGATGAGTTTTTCTAAACAATAATATATTAATAAAAAATTATTATTTAATATATTATATAACTTATCTAATAAATTAGATATTTGTGATAGTATTAACCAAATTTTTAATTTTATATATTCAATATAATTTTAATATTTATTTTATGTATTTTCTATAATTAGATAATAAAAAATTTCCAATTTTGAATAAAAGAAGTATATTTCAAAAAATGCAGTTTTTTCGCCTTTTAATGGAGAACCCATTTTAAATCCAATATTTAAAACTTTTATATATTTAATTCTAGAAATTAAATTATTTATATGGAATATTAGTGTCAAAATTTACTTTGGTTCAATTTTTGGTATTTTTTTGATAAGTTTAATGTTTTGATGAATAGTAAAATATACTAAATTTTAACTGAAAACATCTTTTTTAATAAAAATAACTTTTAGTAATAAATTATTCATTTTATTGGATTAAAGTTATTATTAGATTATATTTTTATCATCTAATATAATGTAGTTAATTGGAATTTTTTTATATTAAAATTAGATATAAACACGTGTTATTCGTTTGGTGGTTATTACTTTTAAAAAACGTGTCTTCTCGTGTTGTCAATGGGGATTAATTTTAATTTACTTACTGAAATTCTTTTATAAAAATTTTGACAAATGGAAACCACATTTGGAAGTAGTGGGTCCAAGTTATGTTAATAGGTTTGATTTCATGGATATTATGGATAATAACTTTTTTAGTTTTTTTGTCATTGTGGTTAAGGGTAACTCAGGTAATTAAAGTTAAAAATAATATTAAAAAATTATGCTAACATCTATAAAAATTATATTCAATGACTAATTTATACCCTTATAAATTATTTTTCTAAATGGAGTCATTTAATGGACCCTTTTCCACGAATATGTCATTAATATTATTAAAATTAATCAATATGACAAAATGTCACACTCTCATTTCTTATAAGTATAATAATTTTAATAGAGATATATCTAGGAGATAACATAGATTATAAATAGAAAATGGAAATATAAAATATTTAACTACCTAATATAAATTTATTTATAATTTTTAGAGAATAAATAATTTCCATTATTTATGACACAATAGTGAAGAAAAATTAGTTTCTTAATAAATATATCAAATGAATAATATTAAAAATATTAAAATAAATATAATTTAACTTAATTAATGTCATAAAATAATTTTCTAGATAAAAAATACATTTTTTTAAAATATTGTAAGTATTGGTCCTAAGTTATAATATTGGATTGATATTTTTACAAAATGCATATAATAAATATTATCAAAATTGACCTAAATGTCACTTTAAAATAAATAATATTTTACTAAATTTTATAAAATTCATAAAAATATAAGGTTCTGATAAATAACTATAATAGTGTTAAATATTTCATTACTGATCAAATTATGTTTCTTTTGGTATTTTATATTAACTATATTAACCCTATAGTGTAAAAATATAAGTTGTCACCGTAAATGTTAAATTTTTTAACAAAGGGTTAAAGCCCAAAGATAAGGTTTATTTTATCAGATAAAATTGTCTAAAAAACATTTATTGTGATTATTTTGACCCATAATCTTATTATACTCAAAATAACTCACATTGGATATATTTTTAAACCAAAAATCAATTTCTAATAATTTAATAGTATTGGAGTTTCTGAAAGTGTCCCTCCCCTCTTTTATAAAAGGGAACCTCTACTTATCTTTAATTAACTCATATAAATCTCTTTTTATTGGTCAAAAACCTAACAATTTCCTCTCCCAACATCCCTCTATACATTCTATAGGCCATAAAGTGGGTAGAAATCCATTCTATGGAGTCCTTTTGTGCAAACCAAAATGAGTTACCCTAAAAAGAGGTAACTGTTTTATCACCCCTTTTGAAAGTTATTTTCTACTTATAACTCATATTTCTATGTTGTTTCCATAAAAAAGTAATAAATAAAGTATCATAAATATACTAAGATGTTATTATAATCATTTTACAACATTATTCTTCATTTTATCCACCATAAGAATAACAATATCATCATTCGTGCATACGTACGACTTACTGTCTCAATGTAGTGGGGTAATTTGTTATTAAACATTGTATTCTTTGGATGGGTATAATGATAATTATAATTGATATATATAGTTAATATAACATGATAATTATTCTATATAATTAATATACCATCCAATTCCATTCCATTTAACTGTCAAGGGAATGATACTGCCGCTTGTGCTTACGTACGACCTATCATCTCCATAAAGATATGAGATTCATTCTCTATGTTAACCATTTAAAAATGATTATAAAATTTATATGATAAGTGAAAATGATAATTATGAACATAATTTCATTCCGGATATAAATAAAATAGATCCTATTCATAACAAACATGACTTACATGAGAAAATAGAAATGAAAAAATGAAACAACGGTAATACTAAAATATAATTACCAAAATGATATAATAGGATCATATATGATATAATAAATATGGTTATGGTCATATTGTAATTTTATAATGTGATTTAACCATTATACAATAGTTTAAATCAACCTCAACTAATTCAAATTACAAGGTAGGGGTTAATTTTTCAATCTCATTATTATCCAAGATTGTTTATGAATAAGTATTTATTGGGACATCTTTATCATCCATGTCCATTTTTCTTAAAATTTAGTTCAAAATATTATCAAAAATTATTTAAAGTAATTTTTTCTCATGTTTTACTTTTTATAAAAAAAAATTAAATGAATTTTTCAATCTTTTTCTAAACAATATACTTTATAACCTTTTTGAAAAATTAAGGAAAGAGTGTTTTTTAACATATACGGTGTAAGAAGATATTTTTTTAATATTATGATGCCTTAACATTTTGAAGAGTTAATTACAAGATTACAAGGTTTTTTTCAAAAGAAATGTTTTATTTTATAATTGTGTGGATTCTAAATGATTTCTAACTAAAAAGGGATATTTATCTCAAAGAGTTTCAATGAATTTATTTTATTATTTTAATCTATGTCAGCATCCTTTGTTAGATTTTATGCTTAATTGTGGTTGATTTATTATGATACAATCATACATATTATGTATAAGGGTTTATGATATATTTTATATTGTATTTTCTATTTTTATACAATCCATTGTTTATGGTTAAAGTATTAACATTTCATATGATAGTTTTAATACGGATATTTATGTTCTGTTTTAACCAAGTGGAATGTATTGGACTTAGATTGTGATGGGTGGGGCCCCACACAACCCCGAGATAAATTGGTAGGTTTTATAAAACAAAATAGGCATGGTTTTTTTCAAGTCCTTACCCATTTATTAGATTCTTGTCATGATGCCTGGACAATATTATATTCTTTGCATGAAGCCTCGATGGTATGTTTCAACTATCCAGCAATATGTATTTCCTCATTATGAGATTAGTTATCAATATAAAATGTGTTTCTTTGAATAGTATAATATCAATGTAAATTTCTAAATTGAATTATCTAATTTATTCTTTTCATATTATGTTCAAGTTTTTGTTTATAAGTCATGTGTCTTAGTTGTATACTTTCCTTAAAAGTTTATGGTTATTTATAAAAGATTATACTGTATTTGTTATCCTTAATGAGCTTCTAAGATCATCCATTTCTTATTTTTTATTTTCCTAGGAAGCCAAGAAGTGTTTTAAAATTTATTTTTAGGGTTAAGCTAGGAGAATAATTTATTTCTCAAAGTATTATATGTTTTTTAGTTTATGTTTTGATTTGTAATGTAAGATTGATAAAAGGAATCTATTTTCTAAAATTATAATTCTAATAGGTCCTTTAGGATATGATTCCTTGTAATTATGCCAATATTTTAAAATAATTCATTGGCTCTGGGATTCTGGGTTCAGTGAATTAAAATAACTAATAAAGTCTTGAATTTATATATCTTTTCAAAGGTTTGGTTTTAAACCACCAATAAATCTATCTATTTTTCTATCGTTATTGATAACAAAAACTGACGAATATTTTGAATGCCATGTGAAGTTTTCTTCATCATTTGTGATTGATACAGCATCATTTTTCTTTATATTTAATAAATCTCTCTTTTGATTTGTACAAATATATTAAGGGAAATACTTACGAAGAAAAAATTTCTTAAAGACTTACCACCCCATCTCTTCAATTTCATCCTCTGGAATGGTGTTCTTAAGGAATTCCCACTATCGATCAGCCTCCCCATATAAATTATAAATTTACATAATCACCTTATCCATCTAAAAATAGTTAATCATAAAAAAAATCATCTCCATTCAGTTGACCCAATGTTTCGTGACTAGAGGATCAGAAGATCCCCAAAACAATGGTGGTAGTTTCCTTATAAAAGGCTTAATATATATTTATTCCCTTAAGGAAAGGTGGATGTTCCACATTATTCATGATATGGTTCATATCCTGAGATAGATGGGTATTAATCACAATGAAATTTTTAACTCCACCTCCTAAGTCATTGGGGATGTCATTTGGGAAATTGTTGCATTATCCCTTGTATGGGATATTGGCCCAATTTCTCCTAGTTCCCACCATTTTAAAAAATAGAATTGGTTTCAACAAAACACAAATCATCAAGTCCGGAATAAATAATTTATTCATTTGTAAAATTAACTCTAAATGAATATATTTTCGGATACCTATATTTATAATTTTTCTAAAAAATTCATCAGGGGAGATTGAATTTTCTTATTCTCGTACTAAGGGTTTTCAAAAATGTTCTCTAATTCTGATTCCCAAATTAACTAAATTGTTCTCTAATACCAACTATAGTGACCCTATATTTTCTTATATGGTCATTACTTTATTTTTAAGATAAAAAAACATAAAATCATTATAAAACTATGATTCAAAGGTTTTGTGTATTGGGTATATTAAGAGAAAACATAAAATTTAAAAATAAAAAAATAAAAAATAATTAATTCCTTCTTCTCTCAATTATTAGTATCCATAGTGTACTCATTAGTGTAAGTAGTCACACGATGATATACATCAAAGAAATGGGTGATCAAAAAGAATAGTAAAAGGATATATAAGAAAATTAATAAATATAACATGGGTGAGCATAATCATAATCATCATAACATAATCATGTGATAATAATGATGATGATGATATGAGTCATTAGATAAAGGAATTAAATGTGGCAATGCATAAAAATTAAACATCATGTCTTACTGGTCAATACGACACATAGTTATGAACAGACTAGCCTCATTGTCACACATAACATATGTTCATAATCATAACACCATAATCATTTTAAAGATATAGCATCATTTTTATTCATTTTGAACATTATATCATGAGATACGTCACATTATACAATTCATTTCAGCACTATATAATTCCAGGAACACTCTTCACATCATAACATTCCCATAGTCTTGCATTCCAAAAATAATGTATAACAATATTTACCATAAAATAACTCATGGAAATGAAATGGGTTTCATGAGAATTTCATAAATCATACATTAATATATAAACATTGGAATTCCTATAAAAATTAAATAACTTGCATGGTTAATAATCATAAATCTTTAGTGAAGAAGAAACAATCTCAAGAGAATTAAAAGAAGTGTTTTGAAAAGGAAGAGTTATTTTGAAGAAAAAAATAATTTTTCATAAAATTATAAGAAACATTTATATCCCATAAAATAAAAAGTTATAAAAAGTAATTAAATTTTAGGAATATTAAAAGAACATCTGCGCTAAAATTTTTCATGAAAGTGTAATAATCATTGGAAAGGAAATTGGGTTGGAGAATCACCTTACCATAAGTCAGATTGATTTATTTACATTAATATCCTATATAATGAAATTATATTAATTAATTACTAAATCCAGAACCTCTTTTACATGTATTTTATTCATTATAATTTTATGATGTTTTTTATGGCCATTTAGATGGGGTTTAGAGTTCAATTCTATCATTCTGAGAGTGTTCATTTTATTGGTTTTCATGATCAGTTCACTTGAATACATGTATGGAAGATCGTGTAAAATGATAATATATATATAATTAAAATAATATTTTATTAATTAACATACATAAGTTTTATTCATCATATATATTATTTTTATTTCAGATATAAGGATGATTCATCATATAATAATTTATATTAATTTTTTAGGTTTTCAATCACAACAAGTCATTTTGTTTTAATATTTAATATCACATATATATGTTAGTACATAACATAGAAAAATTATAACATGCATTTTTTAATCATTCTCAAGCATTATTATAGTTTTTTGACCATCCTTGAAGGTGTTAAAAGAAAATGAAAACACATCATCCATGATGGTCGTAAATCAACACATCATAAACAATGACTTATTTTTATAGAATAAAAGGTAAAAGAGAAGAGGTTTTATGACTAATTATTCCATTAACATAATAAAATTATATTATATATAAGTTAATAGATTCCACTTTAATAATGATAGGTTAGGATAGAATAATAAAAGAAACTAAATTGAAAATAAATTAAAATAAAAAGAAAGAAGATTTTACCTCTTGAGTTCTTATCATTGAGAACATCCTTAGGGAAATTGATTTAGGTATTTTTTTGAGACAATAGGCTTATGGAAGTGGGAGAGAGGATTAGGAAGAGGATTGGGAATAAATTGGACAAGCTTCAAAGATTTGGAGGTGTGCGAAGAAAGGGTGGTGAGGGGTGGTATTTATAGGGGAGGAGGGGGTGTTTTTGGATTTTTTTTATTCATTAGTTTATCATTTTGGATAAAAAATATGAATAGTTCAGATTCCTATGAATAAATATAGTAAAGGGAGAATTAGTTTTTGATATTATGGTACTTACATAATCTATACATCATACATAACTCAAAAATTAATGAATTTGTTAAATAACATAATTATATATATATATATATATTAGATGTTTGTAGGTACAATCACATTAAACTCACACACAACACACATACAATCTGAAAATATCAAGTTTCTATTCCATTGGTATAGGTTCCTTAATTTCAATAAATACCAATTATTTCATTCATTCGTATATTATAATTTTTTATTATATTCTCAAAGTTATTATGAGGTTTATACAATATGAAATAATTATAAGAATTTAATTTCCATTAATAACATCTTATGTCAAAACTGTAAATTTGATACAAATTTTTAGGGCCTATATTGATGTGGTATTCCCTGTTCAATAGCTAAGGCCCAAAAATCGAGGTATTGTGTTCAAAATTTAATATAATCCATATGATTAACAATTAAATAGAAAGGGAAATATAGATTCATGATGAATGTAGTGCAAGAAAAGAAAAGAACACGTAAATAAGATGTTATTTGTCCCACTCTGGACCTATGTACATGATAATAATCCCACCAAAAAATATTAATACGAATAAAGAAAACAAAAAATAGACTATAATAAACAACAAAAACAAAGAGCTAAAGACAGTTTCTGAGTATCTTTTTGGACCAACACGTGCTAAACACATGGTGTAGAAGGATACAACACAATATAGGATTAATAAATGAAACTGTAAAAGCGAAACAAAATTCTAATGATGTTATTTCTAATACTATTACCTGGAAGAAACACAAATGGCACTCGACATATCGATGAATTTATTCACGTTAGGATGTTATGTTAAAGAGGATGAGTATCTCTATCACTCTCCACTAATACCTCAATCCTAGTTGGAGATGATTAATATGATGTTTTTCAATGGACTTCAAGAACCTTGGACATTATCTCTTCCTTACATGATTCTTGATAGTTCTATTTAATAAAAATTAGAAACTTCCCTCACAACAAACTAAAATTTGAAAGAATATTGACAGTGATCCCCAAGATGAAATCATATTGGAATATGAGGTGACAATGATTTTGGTGGAGAATTTGGGATGAAAACAAGGTGTATAACCCATAAGTGAGATATGGTTCAGCGATTAAAACATATTGGTTTACTCTTATAAAACATTAACCTACTGAGACATTACCTTTACACAGACTTGGTTAAAACCTTACATGATCATTCTTACCCTTACATGATCCTAAAATACCCTTACATGAGTAGTTTAGGGCCCTTACAAGTATAGGTGAAGATTGTTAAACAAGTAGTATTACCCTTACAAAAAATATAATGTACCCTTATATAGCCAAGTATTACCCTTTTACGGGAAGTAGTATCCTTACATGGACCAGGGAGTACATTTACACAGTGGGGCATTACCCTTATGCAATAAGGTATTACTCTTACATATCCAATAGTACCCTTACATTTTAAATCATTACACATATGTACAAGGGTTCCTAACTTTATGAAAGAGGTTAGCTACATTTACACAACTGGTTAACAACCTTTATGCAAGTAATTATTACCCATATGTAATGGGAATTACCCTTATGTACTAGGTTAACTACCTTTACACAAGGGGTTAAATACCTTTATACAATTCATCAGTACCCTTATGTATTGGGCATGACCCTTACGAAATTCATGATTACCCTTAAATAACCATGAAGTACCCTTACATAGCATGTTATCAACCATTATGTTATAGGTTACCTTAACACCGGATCAACCATAAATGAAATCATTATAACTCACGTTTGTAAAATAAGAAACCAAAATTGTAATAAAACATATTAATGTGATTTGATTGTAAAAAAATCATACATGAAAATTTAAAAATCACTACATTTAAAATAAAATAATTAAACAAGATTTTCTAATAGAAAAAAAGGTCCTTAAAATGGGACTACATTCATTAGTCCTATCCATTTACTAAACATGAAAAATTGGACAACCTTAGTCAAACTATCAATTGTATTTTCAAAACTATGTATCTTAGTGACACATATTATCCAATTTTCAATGACATCCCTAATAAGATTAAATATAATTTCTATGTGTTTAGATCTTCTATGAAAGACATGATTTTTAGAAATATATAATGTAGTATGAATATCACAAACTTATTCAACATTTCTAGAAGATAAACACAGTTCATTAACTAAACCTTTTATCCAAATTGTTTCTTTGATTTATTCGATTAATGTAATGTATTTGGTATCAGTGGTGTAACGGGAAAATGGATTTTATATTTCACTTTAATGAAATAGGATCACCACAAACAATGAATACATAGACAATAATAGTTTTTTATCTATACTTTAAGTATAGTCAAAATCAACCAAAACAATAATATCATGACTATATGTATCATTCTTTCCAAACAAAATACTCAAATTTGAAGATATGGACACCTACCTAAGTAAAAAAATTAATTAATTTCAATAGGGATTTTCAGTACTTCCCATCAACATTCATAAGGTAAAAACAACAAAGGCTATATCTGGCCGAGAGCCTATCATAACATTCATAAGGTTTGTCTATTATGTTAAAACAAGATATTTTTCTCATAAAACATTATTAGAATCATGACTTAGGGATTGGCATATAGAAAATTTTAAATTTTAGCCTAAATGAATAGTAAAAAATACCTTTTTATAACCTTATTTTCATTAGATTATTGGGGAAATAAAACACCTTAGAATATCTATCCCTAGATATTCCAATTACTTGAATTTGGTTTTCTTTCCCTAAATATTTCATTTCCAACGAACTTTGAAGTTGGTTTTTGATTTGATTTATCAACTTAGTATCTTTGGAAATTATAATATTATCATAAATATTTAGGAGTAACAAAATAAAAACCTGATTTACAAATTTAATGTAAACACATCCATCATATTTACTTCTAGAAAAATTATTTCTAGGAATATATGAATAAAATTCCATATACAAATGCCTAGATGATTACGTAAGTCCATAAATGGATTTTATAAAAAAACATGATTTCATTTAAAATATATTCAAAATAAATCATTTGGATACATATAAATTTTCTCTTCCAACTTACCATGAAAGAAAGTAGTTTTAATGTCCAATTTCTCCATATAAAAATCCTTTTGAGTAGTGAAGTATAACAACAATATCATGGATGGATGTTAGAGAATAAGTGAAAAAATCTCACTATAATCACCTCTGAGGCATCAGAAGAACCCCTTTGAAACAATACATGATTTTTATCTAATTTTATTACCACTATTGTTGTCTTGTTTCTTCCTAAAAATCTATTTACCACCTATGATTTCATCTTTCAGAGGTTTGTTAACAATTACCCTTGTTTTATTTTCAAAAAGAGAATCCATTTAATTATTCATAAAAACAACCCACTACCAAGATTCATCATATTTATGATCTTTTTTAAAACATTGGGGGTTCATCACTACCTAGTTAATATCTAATATTAAATTCAAAGGTGGTAACATTAGCCTCAGTAAACTGGGTAGGGGCATATTATTCATCTAGACCAGTTACAAGTCAATTGATAATATCTCACTTCACTTCCTCTCTTGGCCTCTGACTCATATTTAAAACCACTATCATGATCTAATTCAATGTATATTGGTTGAGTGGGTTAGTGGATAAAACCTCAGGTTCATGCTGAATTTATGGTTCTAATATAACCTCAACACCTATAGGTTCATATGGTTCATAATGGACATGATCAGAGGCTTTATGTTTAGAAAAAGAATCCTCACGAAAAACAACATCATGAATGATTATACATTCTTGAAAACCATGATTATATAATAAAATCCTATACCCTTAACACTATATGATTATCCCAAAATATGACATTTCATAGACCTTAGTTTGAGTTTATCAGCTATACAGTGAGCATTGGAAGTACAACCAAAAACTCTATGATGGGTTCAGATAGGGGTTTACCAATCCAGATATCTTCATGGGTTTTGAAATTAACGGCACTAGGAGAGGATCTATTGATTAAATAGACAGTAATTATAGAATCTTCATCCCAGAATAACATGGAAAAAATAGGAGAGCATGATTCTCACTCTTTTTAAAACAATATTTTTAATCCACTCTTCTTGGACATTTTTTTTGGGGTATCCACAATAGTTCTATGTATAATGACATATTTATAAGTAAAATAGTATATGAAATAATTGGACCATTACTCTAGACCATTGTCTTTCCAAAGGATTTTGAGTTTAATTCTAGATTCATTTTCAACGCTAGATTTCAAAATATTAAATGTTTCAAAAGTTCCAGTTTTATGATTGAGCATGTAAATCCCAGCCTTCTATGAATAATCACATATAAAGTTCATATACTAGTGTCTCAACTATGGGAATAAATCCTAGTGGGACCCCAGAAGTTATAATTTACATATTCTAAATGGGTTTTACCTCAATATGTAGACCTTTCAAAAACAACATGTTTCAATTTACCAAGGCACAATCTTCATAAAAGGGAAGACCATCAGGGGGTACATCATTTAAAATTCATTTATTTATTAATTCAACATTCCCTTTTGAACTATAATTAAATAATATTATATGACGTAGCATGGTGTTATATATATGGGGAAGGAGTTTCATTTAACTGTTTCATATGAGTCCTTCCATCTAATACATATAAACCATTGGTGTGGGTTCCTATCATATAAATGAGTGGCCCCTTAGAGATCCTAAGACTCTCTAAATCAGACCTAAAATAATATGAATTTTTTTCTAATTAATTTTTTTAAATAATATTACTCTTCAATTATAAAACTTACCTAACCACCTCTATGTATTTGACTGACCTATCGTGAAATTATAAAGAAACAATCCCTCTACTCATGATTTGACTGCTTTTATTATTTCCTAGGACAACCACACCACACTCAATCCCACTTTGATCAGTGAAGTACTTGTGTTTGAGTGACCTATGGAATGGGAATCATGAATACATGACCCATTCGAAACTCATTACCCAAATCATTTACTCACAACACCATAAATATAAAAATCTTTCTCAATAAGAAAATAATGGTCACTGTTATTAGTGTTGTTCTTGTAATGGGCCCTTTGGGGTCAATTCATTCTAATTTGACAATGTTTTTTACAATGAAATATATTTATTCTTTCCTGTATATTATTTTTTGATTCTAGAATTTCTCTTACCTCTCCTTTTCTATATCTTCTCATAACTACCTTTATCATTAATCCCATGGGATTCCATCTTAACAGTTATAAGATTATTATTTGGAATTTCATTAGACAACAAGGCTGTCTTAAATTCTTCTTGGTATATGGAATACCTTCCATACATCATTGAATTTTTAGTAGAATTATAATAGACACCTAAATAGGTTAATAGTATGTTATCCAAATCCCCACCATCTATCTTAATGTCTATATTAGGAAAATTATGAATTTTTTTAAAAAAATCATCTATATGAGTCATGAATGTACTTCCAGGATGCATAAAAAATTTATACAACAACATTTTAATATTTATATGACCTAATAAGCTCATTGAAATATATAGAGGTTCATGTTTTGACCATATTTGGGAAAAAAAGGGATTCATAAGAAACCTTGTGAAGTACCTTTTCACTTAAAGACAAGATAATTAAACTACAATACTTTTTAAGAACAGAATAAAAGACATCAAATTCAATAGTAGATTGTTTTTCAAAAGTGGATAGGGAAACAACATTCTTTTTAAGACAACAAAAGGAATCAATAAGATTATTTTGGTCTAGAATAATACTCATCTTTATCTGCTATAGATTAACATCATTATCCACATAAAATTTGTTTATATCAAATTTTAAGGATCCCCTTAATCTAGATTAAGATGATATGATAGCAATTATGTGGGGCTAAGTTATGGTGGTGGTCTCTATGTAACTGACATGATTCAATAATCCATGTACTGGGTTCACAATTTAATACAGACAATTCAATTAACAATTTAATAGATGGGTAAATACATATTCAAGATGAATGAAATTTAAGAAAAGAAAATATCATAGAGATATAACAAGATTTGATCCACTATGGACCTATGTGCAAGACTAGAACACCACCATAAAACATTATTACTAGGAAAGAAAACAAAAACATTATTACAAGAAATGATAATAACAAAGAACTAGAGACACTATTTGAGGATCTTCTTGGACCGAATCATGCTACAGACATAAGCATAGAAGGATGAAACATGATATAGTAATTAATAAATGAAACTATAAAATAAGAATAAACTTCTTATTATTCAATATTCTAATACGATAGATTGGAAGAATCTCCAATAGCACTTTAGTTATCAATGTCTTGCTCCATGCAAGGACGCCCAATGATGAAAACTAAGTATCTCCACTACTCTATTCTAAAACCATAGTAAAAGTTAGTGTTAATGAATATGATATAATTTAGTTGAATTTAGTAACCTTGGATGGGATCTATTTATTTCTCTTTTATCAATCATTCTCTCCATGAAAAATCTAAAAATTCCCTCACAGTATGCGTAAATTCGAATGAATATCAACGATAATCCCTGAGGTGAATTCATAATGTAAGATGAGGTGTTGGGGATTCAAATGGTGAATTCGGGATGCAAACCACATGGATGACCCATAAGAAAGAGACTTTTCAACTATAACAATAAATTGTCTTACCTTTATGCGACATTACATTTACATGAGCTAGGTGCAACCCTTACTCGAGAAATATTACCCTTACTTGAAGATAACAATACCCCTACCCAAGTTGGTTAATACCCTTATGTAAGAAGATGAATAACCTTACACATGGATTATTTTCTTTACACTAACTAGGAAGTACCCTTACATAGATAGGTATTACCATTACACGAGCAGGAGAACACTTATGCAAATAATGTAGTACCTTTAAACAATGGGTCATTAACATTACACAAATGTGTATTCCCCTTAAATATCAGGTATTACCCTCATGTATGAAGGAATTAACCTCATGTAACATCTTACCTTCCTCTATATAATAGGTTAACTAACTATATGCAAGTGACTAGAAACCATTATGAAAGTCAAAAATACCATTATGTAACAGTTCATTACCCTTATGTATCGGGTTACAAGTGTGACCCTACACAAGCCAAGAGTACCCTTACATAACTGGGAAGTCCCATTATGTAGTAAGTTAGCTACCCTTACATGAAATGATTCCTTAACATGAAATTAGCTATAGGAAAAGAAAAACATGCTAATTGATGTTTTCAAAATAAGAAACCAAACTTGTAAGAAAATGTATTAATTCAATTTTATTATAAAAAATAAAATGCATACATTAAAATTTACATATATTTTTTATCGGGAATGTTTTTTTATTATTTTATTTTTTTTTGAAATTAAAATCATTTATTTTAATTTACTAAACTGTTATAAACAAATATAATAAGTGAAATAAAAATCATTGTTTTATTTTATTTTATAAATAATCCAATAATTTCATTCATTTTACTATTTTTCACCAAATAGAGTGAAAATATAAATTTATTATGTGATGTCTTTGATTTCACATAAATATATTTGTTTGTTATCATACATGATCAAATATTAGCCTCAGTTAAATTATTTGTCATTAATTTATGAATTCACAATTTGTAAATAATATTATAATTTTAAAATAAATATATTCATTTTGAGTTCTCTTTTTAATACATAAACCCCACCTAAACCTTATAGAAAGTGTTATTCTTGATCATCACAGTGGTATATACCTTGAATCTCAAATGATCCATGTGAACCAAGTGGATAAAACTTTCCTCCCCACCTTACCATGGGGTATTGAGTGGCTGAATCAACGAACATAAAATTACAATGATAAGTCATAACCCACGAGATTAAAACCCCTGATCAATCATACCAAAACACTAATCCTTTTTAACATGCCACCTTTTCATGGTTAATTTAACATTATATTATATTTGTAAAATAATATTATTTTTTAATTAGGTTAAATTAATTATTTATAATTCATTAAATATACATTTTAAATGATTTTAAATTATAAAATATGTCTAGTTGATTATAAATCTATTAATTTTATAATTATAAATTAATTTTTAAATTATAAATAAATATTTTAATATATTAGACTAGTAAAATAGATACTTTAAAATATAATAGAGTAGGGGTATGACATTAAGTTATAAACATAATCTAATTTTTATAAATTAAATGAGTTGGGGATTGGGAAACTCAAGTTTGACAAGTATATATATTATTCCATTTATTAAATTAATATATCATATTTAACATTGATATCAATTTATTTTTAATGTATGGTAAAATAACAATAATTGAATGCTTGATTTCTAATTAATTTATTGATAATGTTCATTAAATCTAATATTTGACTTTAAATTGAAAAGATTGTTAAAAATGGGTTTAAGTTGGTAGGAATCACCCAATAGATATTTTTTAATGTTTATTCATGGAATCCAGAATGTTGGTGGGATTGATGTCAATGATCTAGATAACAACCCTCTTTATGTAAAATTTATGAGACCCGTTTCTCTACAACATTGAAAATAGAAAACATAAGAGCAATAAAGAAAATATTATCATGATTTACTTCCCATCCATTTTTTTCTTTAATTTTATTTCAGATCTTATATTTTTTCTTCTAAAAAATTATTATTTATTTTTAACTCCATAATACACTATCATTGTGAATAAGATAAATGAAAACATTTAATTCATTAACTAATTAGAAAATTTGTGTTATTTATATAACTAGTACTTCTCTCGTGTTAATTCTAGTTCTTGTTCACCATTATGTTTCATAAAATAATAAATTAAAAGTTATTTAGAGAATAGAATGTGTTATATTACAATAAAATGAAAAGTGTGGTAAAACTAAGAATAGGTAATTTTTTAATATTAAATAAGTAAAAAAGACTAAATAAGAAACTGGAAAATGGGATGATAAAATGTCTATCATTTTTTTAGCCTTCTTTTTTTAAGATTTTATTTATAGATGGTCGTATTCCATTATCATAATCGGTTGAAGCCTCATATTTCCCACACATTACAATGTCACATTGCAATGAAGCTTCACTATCAAAAAATTTCAATAGGTTTTTACGTAAAGACAATTGTGATTAAAGATTAAGTAGAAAATATTAATACATAATCAAATATTAGAATCCAAAATCTAAATATTAAAAATGAAGTGAAAATTTGAAAAAAAAAG
This sequence comes from Viscum album, assembly GCA_963277665.1. Lineage (NCBI taxonomy): Eukaryota > Viridiplantae > Streptophyta > Magnoliopsida > Santalales > Viscaceae > Viscum > Viscum album. The sequence continues at coordinate 2,117,974,649 of OY728150.1, forward strand.
TGAACTGTTTATTTTAAACATAGTTAATATAGAAATTAGAAAAAAATACATAATATTTAAATTGTTTTAAATCACATACCATTTTCACTAGAGCATGACGCTTGAAATTATATACATCTAAAAATTTAATGAATAAAGACTAATTTTATAGAACATATTTTAATTAATATCCAAGAAAACACCAATAGTTCAGTTTTTAACATAAAATATAATGTATATACAACCATAGAGATGAAATAAGTAATTTAAATGATTATTTTAGTGTAATGGAAATAATGGTAAAGGAGAGTATATAATATTAAACCCATCCTTATATACTAACAATATCAAATTATTTTAAAATGTTTCTGGGATACACAAATTTATCTAAATTATTTTTTGGCGTTTAATATGTTGAACCAAAATAATTACATAATTAGATACATGAAACTACATTAGTGCTGGAATAGATTGAGTTGGATGTGAATATGGTTTTGAATTGGTTTGGAATGTTATGATTTTTATTTATAAACTCTGTTTGGATGTATATATTTTCTACATTTGTGTCTCACACTATGTTCATGCTAGTATTTCCTTAAGTTTTGATTCTCCAATAATGTCAAGGTCTCATTGTCTTAAGTGATTCAATTTTAAAATTTCAAAAGACCATAAAATTACAATAAATTTAATATAGTCATGTTTATGTCATGTTACGTTAAAGGAAATACTTGAACTAAGCTAAAAACTCTTTCTTAGGATCCAACACATATCTAATTAGAATATAGTTCCACACTATAAGTAAATTTCAAGGAATCTCCCTATATAAATAGGCGTAATTAGTGAATAATAATAATGGTAGTGTGTTTTCTTAGTCAAACACACCCTTATTTTAATGATCACAAATCATGTTCTTTATGTTTCTAATAAGTTTCATGTTTTATGATAGTCAAATTTTTTCTATTAAAAATGATTAAATTAGCTATGTCTTGAACCTAACATGCCTAAATTCTACCAATATATAACACTACCATTAGTTCAAATAGCTATCACTGGGACCTCAAGTTACTGCCAGTTCTAACAGCTACCACTAGGAGCTACTGTTATATCTAGTACAAACAGCTACCCTAGGAGCTACTAATACCACTATCTTCTGCTACCACCAAGTGAATCAACCATAAAGTTTTTCTACCATAATGTTCATCCACCACAAAGATCTAATACCATCATAAAAACTACTACTGTTCATACATGCTAACATGGTTGTAATGTCCCGGTTTTTTTAACTGGTTGTTTTTGAGTAAATTTGAACTTTTGAATTGTTGTTCAAAACTACCCTTTTTCGTGATCTTAAAAACCTCATTCCTGGAGCCTTTTTAACCTAAGACCTTATTTAGGTGTGGTATATGTTTTCGTGGAAATATCAGGGGTTCAAGCTAACACCAGCCGAAGAGAAGACGACCTAGGCCTCTAAAAGATATTGCAGGCCTATTACAAGGCGTGTAATTAAATTCATAGTGTTTAATAACTTTATTTCGTGATTTTTGTGGTATAACAATAAAAATCCTAAATTTTCTTAGCGTTAAAAAATTAACATGTTGTGTAAACTTACATGTAGTTTTCTTAAAATTCAATGGAAGGTTCTTGGCCCCCCTTATTTCGGTGCATGGTAGGGGAAACACCTTGGGATATCACATGCCTCTCCATAACTCTCATAGTCATCTTGGTTTAATATCTAGGAAGGATCTGATATGTGCTTTGTTGACCTTAATGGATGCCTAATAGTAAGCTCTCGACTAATTTTTCTTCTCTTCATCTTTTCTCTCACCACATGGGGTGATAAATCTATGCAATCCAATATAATATATTTTAGGTTGTCCATATAAAATTATGATTTATTTCGATTCATCTTGATTTTGATTCCAATATTAGATGAGCAAGTATATACCAACACAAGGTATGTGGTTCATGTCCATCTCTTTGATTTTATAGTGTTTCGAGGGTTCATTCTTGAGATCCCCATTGGGTAGTCTGATCAAGACCCTAATTAATTAATTATGTTCTATAATTTTTTAAATGGACACTGTAGGATGACTCTTGGAATTCCATATCCATATTGTTATTTGAAAGGCTGAGATAGAGGTTTCAGACCTTGCGCATATTAGGTCGGGTGTAGTTTTTTTAAATTGAATTATTTTTATTAAATGTGATTCTTACAATGGTTCCTTGGGAATGTAAGGGGAGAGGCCTAAAAAGTGTTTTGTTAATGATAAAATCTTATATTGAGGAAATTTGGTTCATCAATTTGGTATTATCCTAGATACTCGGGATGATACTGATCATCATTTGGGTGACATGGTCTTTGGAATGAAGAGACGATGTCCTCATGATATTGGAATAGACCATGTGATAATGGATGGTGTTCACCATCAAAATGAGTGACACGGTAAGTGGGTCAAAAGGTTTCATCATGATTTGGATTAGGTACATGTTGGAGATTACCTCAAATCCTAATTGACTGACGTGTTGTTAGAGTCATGTAAACACAGATAGGATTCAGATAATGAGGTTGTGTTGACCACTCTTGTAGGTAGAGGCATCTGCTAGATGCGGCTTAGAGTTTTTTTGATCAATAGTATGTTTGGAGGTTCTTATCATATAAATACACAAGGATAGTGGGGATACATCAGTTGACGGTTTCAATATCGTCAGTTGGGGAGTAAGATCCATTATATAATGAGGTTTTTCGTAATGTACTAAACCCGAATAGACACCCGAACAGTGCTAAACTGGTTGGGTGTTACGACCTTAGGTGAAACTCCCCAAAAATCAAAGGTTTCCAACTAGAAGGGAGGGTGTGAAATGGAATGGTGTGGATGATATACCCTCTTAGAGGAAAATAAGGTACTCATATGAGAATAATAATAAAACATGCAGTGGAAATTAAGTCTCGGAAAACTAGAACTAGACCCACAGAGCTGAAGCACATCTAATATCAATAAATTGAAAAATAGCATAAGAAATATATAAATAAGAGAAATTGAAAATAAATAGAAAAACATGCTTAGCATCACATGAAACAACTAAATAAACCAAGCATGAATCCACATCATGTCATACATTTCAATAAATAATGGCTCCCATGTCTAACCAACATTAGCTACAAAATAAATTAATCATATTGATATAATAAGAAAACAAAAAAAATTAAACTCCATCTAGGAATGACCTCAAGCTCTATACCATCTCCATGAAATAGCTAATATGATCTATCTTTTTAAGTTGATCTCTTTCCTGCATGTAAATCCATATCATCTACACACATCCCGACGGGCCCATGTAGGGTGTGAGAAAAATATCAATAGGATACCACCAAATGGTGTGTACCTAGTATGAGTGTTTAAGAATGAAATAACCAAACAGTATGATGCACAAATTAACACAACTTCCATTGGTGCTCAACAGCCACCATAGAGTGTCACCTGCTTCTTCTAGTGCCGAAATCTCAGTCATATAACCTAGCACCATTTCCCTCCTATCACTTCATGTATCAAACACAGAAATCCTAATGGCACACCCAAATGATAGTAACCTATGTTCTAAAGCTCATGTCATCCCAGGGCACAAGAACCGGAAGAACAAAAATTCCTATCATCAAATAATACTCAGAGGAACAAGAATGTCTATCCTAAATTAAATAACCATAAGAAATAGAGATATATTCCTTCAATATAATAACCTGGTAGCCTCATCGCTACTAACTGAAGGCTCCCCACCTTCCACATGGCTTCCTACAACAAGCATCCCCAAACCAATAGTTCATATACCATAACTATTTGGGGCCTCTACTCACACGGGTGGTCAAAACCACCTCATCACAGAGTCAACATATGTGCATTGGAATTAAATCACAGGTGAGTGGTAGTCACCAAATAAAGAACCCAAGACACAACATATCATAAACCACTTGTCCCTAAGACGATGTCTCTCAAATATGATGGCCACGCCATCCAAGTATCATGGGACATGCCCAACCTGACAGTTTCGCTAACTCAAAAAAATGTCTATGATGACCATTTTTTTGGTAAAACACCTCATGTAATCCTGGCTATGCCCAACCTATGATCAACATCACTCAAGAATATCTAGTCCATTCCCAACACAACCCTAAGGGTTCTAGCATATGAAATAACAAGAATCACACACACACACAAACATATAATCAAAATAATCACATTAAACATGATAAACAATTTAAATAGTTTATTTGTGGTCCCATACCCGCAATGAGGTATTGAATACCTCTAATAAACTTAATCATTATTAAAAAGGTTAACTCAACAGTTTAATCAAAACTATTTTGTTATAACCATTTTGGCATACCCATCCAAAATTCCCCAGATGGGAAATTCCCTCTAACCCATCCTTTCTAAAGCATAACAAGGTAAGGGAATTCCCAACATTATCCCATAAGAGATACAGACATTTCAATATAAAGAAACATGGGTCTCTCTCAATACCTAATGTTTCGCTACAAATCAAAAACCACAAAATGGAAAAGAAAACACAAAACAAATTATGAACCACTTACATAGACTAGTAGACATAAGAACATCCAATATCAAGCTCCAATTTGTAGCTGATATTCGTAGATCTACATTTTGACAAAATATTGAAAATTCTACTCAGATGGATACTATGGCGTGTGAGGAAAGGGAATAAGAAAGGAATAGGGTGCACAAGTTTAGCCTTACAATTGTGATCCCACAACCATCAATTAATTGATGAACGTACGTCAGATGATGAATCTAGGAGAATAAATGTTCTCAGCCTCCTGGAGTGTCACAGTCCAAAAATGAGGAAGAAAAAGGTAGTTTCCGAAATGAGATGCAATGTTCTTCCATATAAACGAATAAAAATAAAAGTGCATAGTGTGAATTAAGGACTACACGCCATGTATTATCTTGTATGTACTTTGACTTGTGCAAGTTTCCATGTCCTCTCACAGCTTAGAAGCATCACACAAGTCAACACATAGCTAGGACTCTGCATGTATATTGAGAGTAAAATACATGGCATGTTAAGGAACACTACACACTGTACAGTATGTTATTTTTAAATAGTCAACACAATCCATGTAATTAGTCAGCATGTATGCATTACACTCCAAAAATACACACAGTGTGTACTTTTGAGTACACGGTGTGTAACCTGGAAATTTCTATAACTACATGGTTTTCCCCCTTTTTCTCAAAAACAATGTAAAAAGAAAAGGAAAAAAGAAGACTTGTACCTCAAAGTAAGAACCAGGTTCTTATAGACTTCCCCCTTACACAAATCCATCCTCTAATTTCTCTTCCAAGGGTGGTGAAGAGAGATTCCAGAACAACTCTGGCCCAAAACTCAAATCAATCAATGGTCTATAGACCTATTACCCCGACACATGGTCATATCATGATGTATCATCACCCCTGCACCTTATCTAGTGTTCCCGTGTCATTACCGACACCCAAACATAACTTGTACCGCATCAGTGTCCACATCCATGAGGTCTTACATCCCAAAAATTCTAAAAACAAAACTTAGTGCCTTTTACTTCAAGTTACCTGCATTCCCGATGCCCTGATGCCCATGGCACCTCAAGTATTTTTCATCCTCGATGATCATGATGCCACACATCTCATTAATATATATATATACATACATATATACATATATATATTTATATATCACACACCCGAAATGGTGCCAATGCCACTGACTAGCATCTGGTCAGTCTACATATATGTTGTGCACCTCATGCAGGCAAAACAGACATGCCTCTATTATACATGCCAAAAAGAAAACAAAATAATAATGGTCACACCCGTGAAACACATATGACTGTGTTTGGCTCACTAGCTTGCTCAGCCTCTGGATGCTCCATGGTATGCACCTGGCCTGAAGTACGACTACCTGGTACCTGACCTCCCTGTAGTGTTTCTCCTATCACCGACCACATACCAATTAGTTGGTTCCCAATATCCCTTAAACATCCTCCGTGTGCAGCTATGCCTCATCTAACCTCAACTAGTACTGATCCTAAATCAACCACATACACCACTGTCTATCATGGTCCCTGCCTTATGGTTGTCTGAAAAAGAATCCTGCAAAACCTTTCTAGATTTATAACCTATCCACATGCCCGACACTCCATTGGGGGACTATCATGCTGAGTTCGGACATGTCATGGCTTCCCACACTGAAAGAAAACCACTGATGAACTACCACACTGTGGTTTAGCTGTGTCCTTGGCCTAACTGACCTACTGAAATTCATCACAATGTCTCTTCCTTCTATCTAAACCATCATCTAAAGCCACAGGACTCAAGAGATACCTATCTGTCAATTTATCCTCTACTATGATCACCTAATTCACCACCTTAGTGAATGAGAACAACCTGAAGAAGTTTACTTGCACGTTAGTGGAATGTTGTAAGTCATCTTTTAATCCCCTCCCCCTCAAGGTGTCATCATTTACCATACATGGTGCAACGCGATATAACTTAGTGAAGGTAGATTCATAGTCCATGACGGACATGTCACCCTACTGGAGGCTCAAGAACTCCCAATCTCTCTCTACACTCAGTTTCTCTAGAAAAATTTCTTAAAAAAACTATCCTCGAATTCCTTCCATGATATTCCTTCATGCCTACGAGCCTGAACCTACACATCCCACCAATGCTTCACCAGTCCTTTCAGCATGTACATTTCCAACATGAACATCCATCCTGGAGGCATCTCGAGCTACTCAAAGATCATTTTCATTCTCCTTATCTAGTTTTCAACCGCCTGTGTACCACCATCACCTTGAAAAAATTGTGGGTTCTATGACTAGAAATCCTGCCTTAAATATTCCATAGAAGGCTTTGTACCCTGCATACCTCTATCAATTCCCTGCAAGACACATACCAAACTAGATAGGAGTTGCTCATTGAGCCACGACATGAATGCTACCAAACCCATCTACTTCTCTTCCTGCACTAGATCCTAAACCTGATTCTACCTCTGAGCATGTACATGCAGCTCATATCTGCCTATTTCTAAGGTGTTTGAACCTGATCATGCTCTTACAACACTGTACCATCACTCGCCTGACATTCCCTCAATTTGTCTAGGAGGAACCCACTAAACACCATAAATGGCAAGACCGCCTATATATATAAAAAAATATATATATAATGCAGATAAGGAAATTAGTAAAGAGGAATCACATAATAACTACCCTTACTCTCCCCTAACTGCAACCATGCCCATGGAATCCCAACTTCATGGCCTCCTTACCCACCCTCAACAGATCAATGTATCATAGTAACCATAGGCCACAGCCATCCTGACAACCAACATTGCCTTAAACCGAAATATGGGTCCCCCAATCCCGATAGTCATATAGCCTCAAACCGACATCCATGATGCCCATTCTTGGTGATCAATATCACCCCAGTTGTAGAACTTCCCTGGTTGTACACGAGCTAGGCCCAAATCTCATGCCACATGAAATTTTACTTAATTAAAATCATGGCATTTTATATTGAAAAAAACAAGATATTATATTAGAAATTTCAACCTTCACATTTCCAAAGCATCTATAGCATGGAAATTAATATTATTCACATGATATTATCACTTAAAAAAGCATACATGAAGTTGTAAAATTTATATACCCTAAAAATATGCCTATAAAAAATCTAAGAAAAGCCAAATTTCTATATCGGGCCAAGGTCCAATTCTCTCTTACCACAACAGTTAAAGTATAACATGTCAAAACAAATAATATCAAACACCAAGTGAGTAATCATGGTGGAAATCATATAAACAATAATCTGAGAAAAACCAACCAGCAATTCCCACCTAAGGTAACTTGGTACATCCCTTGTACGTGGGGCAGTAGGCACCCCAGAACAAGCTGGAAACCTAGTTCCAATAACAACAAATCTCCATTCTACCATATCCCAAATAGTAAAATCGTGAAAAATAAAAAGTATTTCTTGATCTCATTAGTAGTCATTCAAAATATTCTACTAAATCTATGTCAAAAACAACCCCTTATGATACCAATTTCTAATGTTCTAGACCTGAAAAGCCACCCAAATAGTGCTAAATAGGTAGGGGGTTACCACCATAGGCGCACCTCCCCAAAAACCAAAGGCTGCTGACTAGCAGCGAGGATGTGAAAAGGTATAGTGGGAAAGATATACCCTCTCATAGGGAAATAAGGTACTGGTCCGAGCATAATAATAAAACATGTAGCCAAAATTAAGACTCAATATGCTCGAACCAGACTCGCAGAGTGGATGCACATCCAATATAAATAAATAGAAAAATACCAAAAGCAATATATAGACAAGGGAAATGGGAAATAAATATATCACCATGTTGAACATCACTTGTAAGTAATACGAAAAAAAATCATGCATCCACAGGAGGTCATACATGTCAACAAACAATGGAGCTCATGGATAACCAATAATAGGTACAAAATAATGTATGCATGTTGTTTAAGGATGAAAAAAATTCCAAGAAAACTCCATCTTGGCATGACCTCAAGGTACATACCATATCCATGCAATATCTAATACAATCCATATCTGGAAGTTGACCTCTTTCTTGCATGTAAATCCATAATGTCTACATGTGTCCTGAAGGGACTGTGTAGGGTGTGAGACAAATCTCAGTAAACTACCGCCCAATGGTGTGTTCATTGTATGAGCATTTAATAAGGAAATAAGAAAATAGTACGATGTAAAAATAAACACAACTTCTATTGGTGCTCAGAAGCCACCATGGAGTGTCACCTGCTTCTGCCAACACTATAATCTTAGTCATATAAACCCGCACCATGTGCCTCTTATCACCACATGTCTCAAGCACATATGTCCCGATGACAAACCCAAATGATAGTAACCCATGCTCAAAATCTCACGTATTCCAATGGAACAACAACTGAAGGAACCAGGATGCATATCCTCAAATAATACTTATAGGAACAATGATTTCTATCCTCAAATAAATAAATGGAATAAACAATGATATCTACCGTCAATCACATAACCTAGTAGCATGTCGCTACCAACCGAAGGTTCCTCACCTTCCACACGAATTCTAAAGGAAAGAACCCCCAAACCAATGGTACCTAAACTGCAACTATTTGGGACCTCTACCCACATGAGTGGTCAAAACCAATTTATCATAGATTAAACCTATGTGCATACAACTCAAATCATGGGTGAGAGGTAGTCACCAAATAATGAACCCAAGCCACAACATCTCTTACACCTTGTATCCCTGTGACTATGTCACTCAAATCTGATGGACATATCATCCAAGTATCCCTCGACATGCCTCACATGACAGTTACACTGCCTCAAACTGATGTCCATGATTCCCAATCCTGTGGTAAAACAACTCAAGTAATCCGGGCCAAGCCCAACCTATGATCAACATCACTCAAAAATATCCAGGACATGCCCAACACAACCCAAAGTGTTCCAATATATGAAATATCAGGCATCATATATATATATATAATCAAAAGAATCACTTTAATTAGGAAAAAAATTAAATAGTTGATATTCGGTCTCATACCACCACTGAGGTCTTAAAAGCCTCTAATAAAAATTATCATTCAGAAATAGTTTAACTCATTTGTTTAATCAAAGGAATTTAGTTATAACCATTTTATCATCCCTCTCCAAAATTCCCCATATGACAAATGACCTCTAACCCACCCTCTCTCAATAATAAAAAGGTAAGGGAATGACCAACGACATCCAATAAAGAATACAATCAATTCAATATAAATAAACATGGGTCTCTCTCAATACCTGACGTTGCGCTAAAAATCCACAGCCCCAAAATGACCATAAAAACATAAAACAAGGTATGAACACCTACTTAGACTCATAGATGTTTTCACTTTCGATGTCGAGCTCCAATTCAAAGTTGATCTTCCTATATCTATGTTTCCGTCAAATACTAGCAATTCTACTTGGATGAAAACTACGGCATGTGAGGCAATGGAATAAGAACAGACTATGGTGCGTGAGTTTATCCTTCCTATTTCAATCCCACAGCTACCAATGTGTTGAAGAATAGCAATCATATGAAGAAATTGGGAGAAGAAACGTTCTCAGCCTCCTAGAGCATCACAGTCCAAAAATGGGGAAGAAGAAGGTAGTTTTGGAAATGAGACGTGACATTCTTCCATATAAAAAAATAAAAAAATAGTACATGGTGTGTATTAAGGACTACACTCTGTGTAGTTTCTTGTGCATAATACAACTTATTGAGGTTTCCAGGTCATCACAAAACTTAGACGCATCACATGGGTCAACACAAAGCTAGGAATCAGCAGGTAAACGGATAACAAAATACATGGTGTGTTAAGGAACACTACATGCTGTGTAGTAGATTATTTTTACACAGTCACCACATGATATGCACTTAGTCAAAATGAGGTCAATATACACTTAAAATACACAGGGCGTGTACTTGGGAGTAAACCTCATGAAACCTATAAATTTCTAGAACATCCTAGTTTTCACCCCCTTTTTATTAAAAATAATGTAAAAAGAATAGGAAAAATAATACCCATACCTCAAAGTAAGAACTGGGTTCTTACACCGTTGGACTGAGATGATTTGAAGAATAAAAATCATTGTGCCTCGAGACGTAGATATTCAAGATAGTGAGATCTTTTGAGCAGGGGTTTGAGGGACTGGGAGTTTTCTTTGGCATTCCTTTGGGATGTTAGTAACTTAATTTTGGAATGACTTTTCAGTTAGAATGAGGTGTTGTACATGATTTTATAGGAGATACCTGACGTCTCTCCATCTTTCTTTACATCCGGGGATGCCTTGGGCTATATGCTATATATACCTTCCCCTAGAGTTATACCAGCAATGGATGAAGAAGGAGATTGATTTTTTTGTCCTTTGAGCACAATATAAGCATGCTACTTTATATGATGTTCTTATTTATTTAATTTTAGTACACACCTGCTTAATCAAAAATTTAAGATAGGAACATGTTGGTGGAAGCCAAATGATATCATTCTAACACCCTACACATAACCTTTGGGATGTGTGTAGAATTCATGCATTTATGATCAGGTAAGGGTTTGACCTTAGGATCTATAACATATTGATTATGTTGGACCATTTTTATGGGATTTCTATAAACAGACCTCAGGTTCCTACATCAGCGAGAGTTTCATTTTTGATTTTTTCAATCTATATCAGCATGATTAAATATGTATGTACTAGTGGCCGGCTATGGGATACCCTTTTTATTTATTAGTTTGTATGACCTAACAAGTATTCATTCTTCTAGAAATGGTATTTTATTTTGAAAATGGTTGTCCTAAGCTTATCAATTATTATCATTAATGTTTTCTATACTTCCACTATGATGGGTTACTGGTCTCATCGTCTATGGTCTTTCTTTTCCACTGCAATGTTTATCTATAGACCATTACAATTATCTCTAGTGGATGGTATAGTCTCCCCATTATCACCTCATTACACCCTTTATTCTAGTCTATAACCTTTGGTGTATGTGGAAGAACACTTAAGGCCTAGTGGTCAACCAGCCTTGAGCTCTGTTTTGGTGGGAAAACAGGTCGAGGTTCTACAAGTGGTATCAGAGAAGTTTATTTAACCTCTTTCTGGGTTTTAATATTTATTCTATAGAAGAATATATATTCGGATGTTTTTGGGACTAGTTTTATAGCTTCTGTTTGGGTGCCTTTAGCCCCATGCACGGGGGACGAACCATGTTTCCAGGGGTGTAGAAATTGTTGTTGTTCTTTTATCTTTTTATAGTTGATATGATTTCAACCTCGAGGGGTTCACTTTGATGTGATTATTAATTTTTGAGACATGGGAACCTTGTACTAGTACGGAAAGGAAGGATTTCGGACCCATATTCTAGTATGGAAAGGGATGGTTGTAATGCTTTCTAGTTAGGCATATAAAATGAATGATATATATGTGTTTGTTTTTGTTTTTTTGAGTATCTGTGATAAATTTTTTATGAATGTCATTGGAAATAAGGATTTCACTAATAGGGGATGAGTTGTTTAAAGTTTCAATAAATGAATCTAAACATTGTTTTCCTACCTAGCCTTTCATCGATGGCATTCTACTCTACCATCCATGGAATGGGGTTCCAATAAAATCTATATGTGATATGTGATATATGTGTATATGTTCCTAGATATAATAGGAGTAGGTATGGATTGGCATGTGATACTTGAATCTAATGTGGGTAGGCGAGGGTCCATGAGGCTGGGATTCTATATGATACCTTACTATGATATGAGTGGGTGTGTTTCCTTGAGGTTGGATGTCATGTGACATGGTTCCAATGAGGGAGAGTAAGGGTATTTAGATTCTATATAATGTTACTTCTTTCTCTATGTCATTATATATCTATTTTATTATGGATTTATAACCATTATATTAGTATTCAATGGGATTCCACATAAACAAGATTTTTTGGAGTATTATGAGGGCGGTGAGGTTTTGTCTCTTGATCAATCATTGGTTGAGACCCCTCAGGGTCAGGATGACACCCCGGAGGGCCATAGAGATCATAAACTATAGTTAAAGGCACTAATATAAGATCTAGTATAGGCGGGGATGCCTCTAAACTGATAGCTTTTGGTCGTTGGCTTGATGAGAAGCTCATGGTGAGCTTGGTGTGTGTTATACAAGCTATCGATAGAGAAGTATCAGTAGGGTGTTCATGATAGAGAGTCAAGAAGAACACTAAGGAGTGGGTCATCAATGGTGTGTTTCTAGTGATGAATAATGGGGTATGTTTGGATGCATTATGACCAAAAATGGAAGGACTGATGAGCTTGTGGTCAGGTTGGGCATCTCAAGACGTTCTGCATGAAGCCTTCTCGGATGGCTGACAGTTAGGGACAGGGGAAAACTCAGGGATCTGAGTTCAATCTGAAATCAGTACTCGGACTTGATAGTTAAGATTCAATTACATGTTTAGGTAATTGAAGAGATATTGGTGCCCACCAGTGGGGTTAGTGGTCGGTGGTTGGTGGTTGGTGTAGTACAGCTGGGAGTTCAATCTTTAGGCAGTCAGGCTTCAAGATAAATGCATGTCATGGAGCTGCTAGGGATAGAGCAGGTTTGTGAGCCAATGATGGTTAGAGGTATGTCATGGGTATGACTAGGGTTTCTCTTTTTTTGGCATGGCCTTTTTGGTATGAATATCTGGTATGGGTGCATGAGGTGTGTGATATGTATTAATTTTTGGACTAAGTGATGGTTAGTAGTTTTTCAATGGATTGAATGTGTTATATATATATATATAAGGTGCACGACACTGATAATTATTATGGGAATTTATAGGTTCATGGTTTATTTGATGTGTGTTGTCATTTTGGAATCGATGTGATGTGTGTTTTATTCGAGGTGTATCTTACAAGTACTTTGGGAATCTGAAGAGATGGGAGACCTCATAGGTTCCATGTGCAACATGGGTATGAGGGGTGTGTTTTCTAAGATGCAGTACTTGATGGGTTTCAGGTATGACATGAGAATGATTTGAGAACCTAATAATTTTTAGGAGTGATGATGTGTCACAAGAATAATTATGTGTCCAGGAATGGTCGATGGACCATCAATTTATTTTAGTTTTGAGTTAGGATGTAACCAGGTAAGTAACTCCTATGGTGAGGAGAACCTTGATAGAGTTTACTTATTAATTTTGTCTAGGGTGGAATGGGGTGTTCCAAATGGATTGGGTATGTTTGGTACCATTTATGGGTAATTATTTATAGCTCCGGGATGAACTATGTTATTGTGGGGATATTGTAACATCATGAGTTTTTAATGGGTCTTTTTCTGGGTAAATTTGAACTTTTGATTTAATGTTAGGAAAAACCCTTTTTCTTGAAATTTGAAACTTCATTTAGGGAGTTCATTTAACCGAAGACCCTGTTTACGTGTGGTATATATTTTGGTAGAAGCCCAAGGTGTTTGGGAAAACACTAGAAGAAGTGAAGATGACCCATGATGATAAAAGCTTCAGTAGACTAATTACAAAATGTGTAATAGATTTATTTCATGAGTTTTTGGGGTAGACCAATGAAAATCACAAATTTACATAGAGTTAAAAAATTTACACAGCGTGAAAATTCCCCTTATTTTGACGCATAACAGGGACAACGCCTAGGGAGCTCTCACACCTCTCCAGCCCTCTCTTAGAGATATTTATTTATTCTTCGTTTGAGATATGATATGATCTCATTCTATCTCATTGTAATCGTAATGTTAAGCTCTCAACTCCTATTACTTCCCTTCCTCTTTGTTCTCTCCATATGGCATGATAAATCAATGTGAGATTATTTACCCTATTTTCAGGATGTTAATATAAAACACTTATGTATTCCAATTCATATCTATTTAGATGTCAATATTAGACAAGTGGGAATTTACCAACACAAGGTATGTGGTTCCAATCCTTATCATTTATTTCATGGTGTTTTGAGGGGTTCTTTATTGAGTATTACATTGGGTAGTCTGAGTGAGACCTTAATTTATTAACAACATTCCTTAATTTTCTAAACATATATTGTGGGATGGATTTAGGCATTCCTTATCAATGTTGTTACATTTGAGGTCGGGATAGAGGCTTTAGACATTAGGCATATTAGACTGGGGTGTTTTTTTATTTAAATTGAATTGATTATATTAAATTTTATGCTTGTGATGGTTCATTTGGAATGTAAGGGGAAAGGTATGATATGTGATGAGGTGGTGATAACTGATTAGCTTGAAGTGATGAAGCTCCTCATGTTAGGCTTGGGCTGGATACTTGGGGTGATGTTGGCCACCAGTTGGGTGAATGGGTCACTGAAATGAGGCAATGATGCCATCGGGCTATGGGCATAGCCCATGTGATAATGGATGGTGTTGACCATCAAAATGAGTGACATAGTTGCATGAACATTGGTTGTTGAGATAAAATTTATTAGGAAATTTTTGGCTCTTTCTTCTCATTATGATTGGCCAATTCTCTATTGGAGTCACATGCCCAAAAATAAGACTAAGATGATGAGGTGGTATTGACCACTCATGTGGTAGAGGCCTCCGTTAGATAAAGCTTATGGTGGTTTTGATCCCCAATATAGTTGGATGTTATTTCCATAGAAAAACATGTACATGGTGAGGACCCATCAAATGATGGTGTTCAGACCCTCAGTTGGGGATTATTCTCAATTTATACTGAGGCATTTGGGTCAGGATTATTTAGAGGACAAACATCACTATGCCATAGGATGTCAAGATTTGAGCTGACATTATCATTCAAACAAGGGTCTGAGAGAAGGGGTAATTTCTTGGGTTTTCCTTAGAGATTTCGATTACCTGATTTTTATATGAGGTGTCAATTGGAAAGATGTGTCAGGGATACTTTTATAGGAGGTTCAAAAGGGATCCCGAGATTTATTTACATCAGGGGATGTCTTGGGATGTATGCTAAGGATCCTCTCCACTACAGTTATAGTGGTAACATCCAAAGAAATTGATTTATTCCTTATGGATTTTGATATCATGGGAAGATAGATAATTTATATGTTGTAAAAATTTATTTAATTTTAGTACACACCTACTTAACCACATATGTAAGATATGAAAATATTGGTGGTGGCCTACTGAAGTTATTCTCACAACCCATACGAGTCCTTTAGGATGCGTGTAGACTTCATTCCTTTGTGATCATGTATGTTTTTAGGCTCATGAGCTATAACATAATGATTTCATTGAACCCTATTTATGGTATGGATGGTAAGGGAAATTGGGTTCCTACATCAGTTGGATTTTCCATTTGAGTTTTCCTTTTGATGTCAACATGTTTCAGCCATGGGAAACACTTTCTGTTTATTTTTTTGTATGATGTGACTTGTATTAATTCATCAAAAAATGGAATTCTTTTCTAGAAATGGTATTTTTGAGCATATTTAGTATTACCGATGTTATTGTTTTTGTTTCTGCTATGGAGAGTTATTGGTCCCATCGTCTATTGTCTTTCTTTTCTAGTGATATGTTCATCTATAGACCATTACTATTTTCTTCACTAGAGGGTATAGTCTTCTGAATATTACTTATTTACACCCTCACTACTAGTTGAAAACATTTTTCATACAAGGAGGCACAACTATGTCCTAGTGGTCAACCAGCCCTGAGCACTGTTAGGGTGGTAAATAGGTTGAGATGCTACAATGTCTATGAGATATTAAATTAAAACTAAATTATTTTAATGAATAATTAATGAATTAAATTATAGTCTGTGTAATTTGGATTTAATAATGATTATTCTTAAACAACATCATATGTTATTTAAAGAAAAAGGATATTTTTAAAATCAATCTCTCAGTATGAAGATTTATTTTATATTATTATTATCCTTCAATATAAAATTTGATATTTTTAATTGAAATAAATTTATAGGAATAGATTGTTTGTAAGGAGAGTAGTAGTGTCTTAGGGGTTTGGGGAAAGCACTAACTAGTTGGATTAATAAACATCTTCTCTTACCATTCTGTTTGGCTAGAGTAGTGCCTTATAAGAACAAAGGATCATCCAAGACTTCCAAAAATCTCCATGTTTTTGAAAATCCATAGTAAAATTGATTGATAACTTTCAAAGATAAAATGAAGGACTAATGAAGAATAGAAGATAATAATACCAAGCTACATCAAATATTCAAATATATTATTCTTTTATCTTTTGAGTTTTATATATTCTTTCAAGATGTGTTTTGTTTTACTCTATTTATTTGTAAACATAGGCTCCTTTATTGAACTGGAGAGTTCTAGATAATCAATTTTTTATTATTTTCATCTATACTCCCATGTAAAACTGTGGAAGAGGCTATGACTCCTGGACTATGAGCATGCAGTTGTTTTTCATTCATTTCTCCCACGTAAAACTATAGAAGATGATATGTGTATCTTGGAAAATATTGTTTTTGTTTTGTAAAACCATATCAAAGTTGTGGATTAGATTATTCTACAACAAACTGCTTAGAAGTGAGTGATTTCAAAATTGAGGGAATTAGGTCTTGGATTGATACTGAACCCCTTGTTTAATTTCTAGTTTCTTTTACTCTATTTTTATAAAAACTAGAACCTGTTGAAAAAAACATTAATAACATAACATTACATTTATAATTGACTTTAATTTTTGTTTTATATTCTATGTTGGCCTCAAGTAAATCCATTTAAAAAGTTAAAAGTGTTTAAAAACTTATTTTATCTATGTTGTGATAAAACATTTAAGAAACCTTTTGAAAAGATCAAATTATATAACTCTATTATTTTAGTCAACTGGGCGTATTTTATAAATCGAGGGATTTCATTTGTAGATCATTTTTTTACAGAATATGTAATTAGAAACTCAATTCATCCTCTATTGAGTTATCCAATTTGACCGACATTTAGTATTAAAGGAGTTCTTATATCTTTTAAACTATGAAATGGTTTTACCTAAAAGATCAAATTTTTTGTTAGTTCTAAATTTCTATCTTCATGAATAATAATAGATAAGAAGGAACTACCACTAATCAACCTCTTTATTTTGATGACACTAACTATGCTCAATGAAAGATAAAAATGAAAATCCATATTGAGAGCATGAGATACTACCAAGAAACATAAATTAGTGATGTTTTTTTCATTTTTTTACATTAGGGACGTCTATAAACATTGCTAATTTATTTACCTATGTTTCTAAAAAATGTTAGTAAATGAGGTGTCGCTAAATTACCAATTTTTATAAACATCGATAATTTTTTAAACTCATTTACCAATGATTTTTAGAAATGTTAGTAAATTAATCCTCATTTACTAATGTTTCTAAAAACATCAATATTTTTGTTGAAATTCAAAAATTTTCATGTTTTTTTGGTGACCTTTATAAACATCACTAAATGGGGAATGTATGAGAGGGGTTTAGGAGGGTGGATAGGGTGTGTACATGAAGGGTTCAAAAGGGGTCTTGGGGTGTGTATATATGAATGTTTGTGTGTGTGTGTGTGTGTTTGATTATATATATATCTATTATATATATATATATTATATTTATATTTATATATTTATATATATATGTCTATATGTGTGTGTGTGTATAAATATATATGTGTATTTATATATATATAATTATATATATATATAATTATGCATGTTTTAAAATACTCATAAAAATAACACTTAAATAGTCACATTTTCTTAAAATCGTGAGTAAATTTAAAATTTTTAATTTTATTATATTATATTTATATATATAAATCGATTTTAGTGTTTAAAAATTAACATTATATATATTTATATTTATATACATATATTAATATATATAAGTTCCTATTTTATGTTTATATATATATATATATGTTTATATTATATTATATTATATATGTATTTATGTTTATATTTTACAGATATATTTATATTTTATGTTATGTATACATGCTTATATCATATATATATATATATAATATATATATATATATATATATATATATTATATATGTATATATATATGTTTATATTATATATATATATGTTTATATTTTATGTTTATTTATATGTTTAATTTATATATATATATATATGTATATATATTAATATGTGTGTGTGTGTGATTATATATATATGTTTGTATATATGTGTGTGTGTGTGTGAAAATATATATGTGTATGTATTCATACATATAATTAGAATTATATATATATATAATTAGTCAAGTTTTAAAATAATGGTAAAAATTTCATTAAAATAATCATGTTTTCTTAAAAACAGGACTAAATTTAAAATATTCAGTTGTATTATGTTATATATATAAAAAATAGATTTTAGTATAAAAAATTAATAATATATATATATATTAATATGATTATGTGTATGTTTATATTTTAGATTTTATATATTTTATATTTATATTATATTATATATATATGTGGGTTTATATTTTTCATATATGTAAATATTTTATATTATATATATGTTGACATTATATATATATATATATATATATATTTCATGTATATATATATATATTATATATGTTTATGTTTATATATATAAATATATATATGTTTATATGTGATTGTGTGTGTGTATAAATATATATGTGTATGAATACATAAATATAATTACAGACACACACACACATATATATATAATTATCCACATTTTACAACATTGTTAAAAATGTCACTAAAATAGTCATGTTTTCTTAAAAATGTGAATAAATTTAAAATATTTTGTTCTATTATATTATATTTATATATATAAATAGATTTCTGTATTTTAAAATTAATATTATAAATATTTATATAGTAATAAACATATATTAATATATATATATATACATATGTTTATATTTTTTATTATATATATATAGATATATTTTTGTGTTTATATATATGTGTGTATATTATATATTTCTCTATATTTTATATATATTAGAAGTTTATATATGTGTGTGCGTGTGTGTGTGTGTCTAAATATATATGTTTATGTATACATATATATAATTATAATTTATAAACTGACATACATACATACATGAATTTATATATATATATATATAATTAGCACTATTTTAAAACACTGGTAAAAATGTCAATGGAATAGACAAGTGTTCATAAAAATGTGATTAAATTTAAAATATATATGTATTTATATATATAAATATATGTATATATATTTATATATTTATAAATTTATGTATGTGTTTGTATGTGTTTATATATATATCTGTGTGTGTAAATATATATTTTTATATAAATGTTTATATATGTATGTCTCTTCATATATATATATATGTATATCTAAATATATATCTACATTGATATGGGGAAATGATCTAGATAAATATATAAATATATATATTTATGTTTCCTAAAAAAGTTGGATATTTTTCCACGTTTTTTAGGAAACATCTCTAATTTATCATTGTTTTTTATGAAACATATCTAAATTTAAAATTATCAATGTTTTCAAAATAATTTTCAAAATTCTAGTTTTTTTACGTGAGATCTAATATTTTAACCATAATTGGGGATAAATATAAAAATTCCAAAGATGTTAGATCCAAGTAGATTGATACCACTAAGACTTATTATCACTGAAACTATAAAGAAATGAATGCATTTAATTGTTCTTTTGGAGAACATGAGTTCAAAAAAATACTTGCTCTACTACATTTTAAATTTTGAATACTCTTTTTATATATCATGATAGAACCTCAAAAATTAATGAAATGGGTTTGAAAACTTATACCATTAAATACAATTAATATAAAATTAATCCTAATAAAGTCATTTTTTAAATGTATCTTTGGTTCATTGAAATTTGCAACACCATTCGTGCACTTGAGAAATAAATTACATATAAAGATCTAGTGATGCAATTTTTGTGATGTTTACCTAATAGATAGAGAGGAACCTCTCTTTCTATAATATTTTCTTGTGATATAAATAATTTTATAGTAAAATATATTATTGGGAAGCTTATGATGTATGAGGATGAATTAAAATTGAATAAAGAAGAAGAAGCTGAACCAAATAGAAAGTCAGCGGCCTTCAAGACTTCAATCTCAAATCTAAAAGTGATAATCAATGATGAAAGTATAAGTAAAGATGAATCACTTATTGATAATGAAGATGAATTGAATCACCTTTCCAAATGATTCAAAAATTTCTAAAATAAGAATAAATTCATTAAGAAATAAAATTATAGTGGTAAGTATGACAATAGATGAAATTTATGGAAAGAGTTGAAAACGGACAATTCCCATGATGAGATAACATATTTTAAGTGAAAAGGAAAAGGACACATCAAGGCCAATTTTCCTAAGATGAAATTTTAGAAAAAAGTATGAGGATAATGGAAAAAAATATGAAAAGACTATAAAATCCACCTAGATCACCTCTGATGACCATTCAAGTTACCCAAACTCGAGTAGATAAGATTAAATGATAGGGTAAACATGTGTTTCATGAAAAAAACATCTGAGTTACTAAATACTATTTCCAAATATCATATTCATATTTGAAATATCTATGAGAATAAAACTAGTGATGAAAAAAATGATCAGTGGTGATTTATCCGAGTATTGTTATATATTGGAAGAGACATTTAATGAACTTAATAATAAATAAAAAAGTATAAAGAAACAGATTTCCCTAACATTCCATTTTGAAACTGACTTTTCTATAGAAAAATATAATAATTTTCAATTATTACAAGAAAATAATGATTTTAATATGTATAATGAGTATCTTAATAAATACATCGAAATATTTAGAAATAAAATATAAAATATTACTATGATTCATGGTAATAAACCACAACTAAATATACCACAAATATTGGTTACCTATCTAAACATAGAAATATTTATAAAAATAAATTTATTCCTAGATCTAGTTCTTCCAAGTCCGAAAACACTTATTACTCTTATAAATCATATAAATTTTTTTATTTCTAGAAGTTTAAAGTCTCTTTATAGGAAACCGGTTAAACATTTCATGAATTCCTAATTTTTTTACAACTAAAATTTATAAATTCAATAAGATATGGGTATGAAAATAATTTATTGTTTAAATTTTTATACAAGAAACCTTATTGAAGAGTACAAGTAATTACTTATGTTAATTAGAGAGTGGATTGTCCAGAAAAATGATTATGGACTACTCAATCTTCAGGAACCATATCAAGGTAGATGGTGTTATTGTCACTTTTGGTGACAATACCAATGGAAAAATAACTTAAATCAGTCAAATTGGTAACTATAATACTATTTTTATTTAAATATGTTTATTTGAAGATGTGTTAAATTTTCATCTTCTTAGAATCTCATAGTTTTGTGATGATGGGTATCATTTAAAATGGGAAAACAATTCTTGAAATTTTTATAATTATAAGAACGATTTAGTGTTTACTGCTTTGTCTAATCACAATGTTTATATTGTTTATTTAAATTCACTATTTTATCAAAATATTTCACATTTAATCACCTCTCATTGAGAGTATTGTATGTGAAATAGGATACTAGGAAAACACAAACTTTAATCACTTAAAAAGATACATATGAATTGATTATTCATGGATCTTCCTAAATTTGAATTTTCCAAAGATAAAGTGTGTAATCCCTATAAAAAGGTAAAACAATAAAAAAATACCCATTTGACTAAAAAAGTGGCATCTATCTATCATCATCCAGAGTTGTTTAACTTGGATTTTTTGTACCCTCTAGAGTTTCTTTATTAAATGGGAAGAACTATCCTTCAATTCTAGTCGATGCATTTTTTGAGATAAGCATGGTTATTATTTCTAGATCACAAAAAGTAAATCCCATTCCTATTTTTTTCAAGTATAAAAAAATCAACATAACACCATAGTGGACATACTATTAATACCTTATAGAGTGATCACGGTCATGAAATCAAAAATAAAGTCCTTGAATCCTTATACTTGTGACATAGCTACAATTATAACTTTTATACTCCTATGACTCCACAATAGAATGGGGTTATAAAAATAATAAATAAAACACATCAAGAGATTACCCAGACAATTCACAATGAAAATGAACGTCAGATTTATTTTTGGGAAAAAGCTATGATTACAGCCTGTTATATAATTAATAGTGTTCTAGTTAAAAAATATTTAAGGAATAATCTATATGAGTTATGGACTGGAATAAAAACAAATTTCAATTACTTTATAGTTTTTGGCCACATAGTCCTTATTCACAATATGAAAGAGAATTTAGATAAGTTTTCATCTAAATGTGATGAAGTGATATTATTTGGTTATTAAATATAATGTAATTCATACTAGGTATTCAATAAAAGGACCAAAATTGTGGACGAATATATACATGTACAATTCAATGAAATAGACCCAGATGAGCCTAAGACTTATTTACAAATACATGAGGATTATATTTAAAATATTAATATTAGTTCCTCAACCAAGCATAGTGATTGTTCTATGAAACCTATATAAAAAATCCCCCAACAAAAACTGTTTGAAAGAAAAATCTATAAAATAAAATTTATTATCAAATAATTTAATATCTAGAATTATTAGGACTCTTAGAGTACATCCCTTAGATGTAGTTGTAGGATATCTAGACTGAGGAACTCAAACTAGAGCTTCTCTTATAAATCGGGTTAAACATCAAGCCTTTTGTCACAACATGAACCTTAGAGAATCAAAAAAGTGATAAATTTCAACTTTAGGATAATGTAAATACAATAATAAAAAAAATTAGTTTGAAATGAAATAGGTATAGCTACTAGTAGAAACACCTGTGGAATTCCTATCCATTAGAAAAAAGTGAGTTTTTCATAATAAAGTTGATGAATCAGTCACTATAATTAAAAATAATGAAATATTGGTCGCACAAAGGTATAACCTAGAGGAAGATATTGATTATGATGAAATATTTTTACTAGTACCTACACTTGAACCTATCAGAATGTTTCTTTTCTATAATGTAAATTTAAATTTCAAATTATATCAAATGGATGTCAAGAGTTCCTTTCTAAATGTTTATATTATTGGTGATATTTTTATAGAATAATCCCCTAGATTTTAAAACCATCATTTCTAAAAACATGTTTTTAATTTACCTAAATAACGTAAAGGTTTAAAACAATATCCTAGATCTTGGTATGATATGATGAACTCATTTTTTATTTCAATTTTTTTTATAAGAGGACAATTTGACCCAAAATAATTTATAAAAAAATTTAAAATGTATTTTTGATTGTAAAAATCTTTGTGTATGATATTATTTTTAGACCTTTATGAAATTATTTGTGTACCGAATATTCAAAACTTATGAAAAATTAATTTGAACTAAGTCTAATGGGTGAATTTAAATTATTCTTTGGTTTTCAGTTTTTTTTAAATAATGAAGAAATTATTTTAAATCAATGTAAGTATACTAAATATTTTTTAAAATTTTTTTCATGCATATTAAAAAAGGAAGTGATACTCTAATGAGTACCACATTTGAACTATATCTTGATGAAACTAGGATACTAATTGTTCAAACCACTTATAGAGGTATGATTTGAAATTTTTTATACCAAACTACTAGATGGACTAATATTTTGTTTAGTGCAGGCATGTGTGCATGTTTTCAATCAAATCTAAAAGAATCACATTTTACATTATATGAAAATAAATTTTCAATGCATCAAACATAAAAACAATATAAGATTTTCTTATTCTATAGGAAATTAATTTTATTTAATAAGTTATCTATATATAGATTTGTGGGGTTTTAATCTAGATATAAAAATCACCTCTGGGACATGACATTATTTTTTCATGTATATAGTTTCATTTTTTAATAAGAAACCAGATTTTTTTGGATTATCTACTATTGATGATGAGTACATAATTATAGGCTATTATTTTTTATATATTATGTTGTGAAACAAACATGATTAGACTTTGAATATCAATTTCAAAAAGTCCCTATAAATATTTATTGTAAAACTTCTATAAAAATATCTAAAAATATCATTTCACTCTCTAGGATAAAAGATATCGATATAAGAAATCACTTTATGAGATACCAGTTTCCAAAAGGATACATAACTTTGAATTTATTGGTACAAAATATCATGTAACTAACATATTTAAAAAGTAATTACATTTTGATAGAATAAGTTATATCATACATGAACTTAAAATGATAAATTTTACTTAGCCTTTTTATTCTTTAGTTTTATTTATTTTTGATATAGGTAAATTATACATTTGTCTTGCTATAGTTGGATTTCTAATGATGGCCTACTACCATTGGCTATGTTACCATGCCTATGATACCATTGGATTTCTACCATTGTCCTGATACCATTGGTTGTATGACCATTCCTATGCTACCATTGGGATGATTACATGGAATACTACCAAGGAGTTAAACCGTTAACATGATACTTTAGGACATACCTTTGTGTTTATAGCACTCAATATGCTACCATTTATATCTTTTTTCACTAAATTTATTATCTCCCTTGAATATATATTATCATTATTCCTTTTACATAAATTTAATTTTTAAATCTATATATATGAAAAATCTCTAAATAAGAGTCTGACTTTTAGTTCTCTCATGCACTTTCCCTTTTGAAACCTCTCTTTCTCCCTTGACTCATGAATCTTGACCTAAAACTCCCAACATTCAAACCTATGAAAAATGGTAAGAGTGAATCATTCTAGTGGATCTCATAAAGATATATAACCCAGAAAGAAATCTAAAAGGGAACCAATTTAGACTGTCAAACTGAATAATATTCAACTTGTTTCTTGATTTGTTTTTACTAAGAATGAAGTCAATGCTTCTTGGTTATCTTTAAATAATTCACTTATCAAGAAATTAATCCAGGACCATGGATGGGTAGAATGGTTCTCAAGGAATTAAAAATTATTCTAGCCTATTTTGATTAATGAATTCTACATATTTTTTGAGTTTCCTTTTAAAGATAAGAAGGATGTTATTAAGAAGGTTTTGGATGGAAAAGTGAGTGTATTTTCTTCAAAATAATGGTCCAAGTGCTTGAGAGTTTCTCATGAATGAATATATAAGAACTATCAAGGATCCTTTCCCATTAATAATAAGATTTGTTTTAGAGGATTCTCTTATTGAACTCACATGGAATTACACTGTGAGAAGACATACTTCAATTGAATTGGATGGAGAGTGCCAATTTCTCTTCATGTTCATCCAACATATGTATTGAATGAGGAAGGGGTATTCATTATTATAAGGTATCAAGATATATTTTTTTTCTTTATTATGAAAATATGAGACAAAATCAATATCATTAGGTATTTAATGCTGCATGTGATGGAGTTGTGAAAACCTACTTTGAGATCCAATTTTTATAATTATCAAAATATTTCATCTTCCCAATAGGATTATAGAGGAATTATTCATGATGGATAGGAAAAGGTAACAAAAATGTGATGGATTATGCCATATTCAAGTCACTTATAAGAGGATAAAAGTAAATTGGAATCCATAGATGAAAAATATGGGTAGTAACAATGATAAAAATAACAACCCTAGTCATTATATCACACTAAAACATAATTTATTACCTAAATTCTTCACATGATACAACATAGAAGATCTAGTGTTCTAGTATCTTTGGGTCTTAGGAAAATTAAATAACAACTTTCAACATTAAATACACATATTTATTGAAAAATATTTCACATGACCACACACATTCCTTCTTACATAGCATTGAATGTGATAACATGGGAACATGAATTAGAAAAGGGTGAGCTAATAATCCAATTAAGGGAGTAGAAAATGCATAATAAGAATAATAAATTACATGTTAATAAATAGTTATATCAATAGATCATAAGAGAATCAAGAACATAAAGGCATGGTATAGCATGATTATCATAACTTAGAAATGTGGCATCAACATTTAACGTGATATTAGCATGATCCAAGGATCATTGCACATGGAGAATGAGAAAACCCTCATCAGACATGAATTAGAATTACTAAGCCCTAATTTCACTTGAAATATCATGATATTAATCTTTACCAAATTCATTGGAGCGCTATCAGGGTGAACCCTTCTTAATCATTTCATTTCATGCATAAGTTTTCCACATAGATCATATAAAATGGATTTATTAAACAACATCATTTATTCCATGGTAATGGAATGTGGAATTCATACAGGAAACTATATATTCAGTAAGTAAATGTACATAAAGTCGAATACCCTTGATAGATAAATGGGCATAGTATTCACTACATAATGACTTTGGCTTGGAAAATTGCGAGGCAATTTCAGCAGCATAAAAGTGTGACATAAGAATTCATAAGAATGGTTTATAAGAGAGAAATGGTTGTATCATCATATGTAAATGAAATGGAAAGTGAGGGGGTCATATAGATACATTTCTTAACATGTTTAATGGAATTATATTCATAATACAAATGAATTTCTTGAATGTAAATGAGAAGAGAGAAATTCATTACAAAATTTCATCATGGTAACAAGTATACATGGGAGGCATTATTGGGTGAGAAAGCAGAATATAATCATTTAAACATAAGGAGGGATGTATGGGGGAGGTTATAAATCATAACCCAACATTTTTAATTGAAAATAAATGAGTTTAAAAACATAAATAAATTTGGACAAAAATAATAAAGGAAGAAATCCCTTACATGGAAGTGTGATCCAAATGATTGGGAGAGGCTTTAGAGAGGCTTATTGGGAGATTGGGGCTCATTGGGAGAATAATATAGAGAATATGGAATAGTAGGTATGTGATCCAAGGGTTTTTAGTGAAGAGAAGTGGTAGATTGGGTGGTTTTATATAGGAAAAGGGAGGGAATTCTTTATTATTTAGATTTTGGATACCACAAATTAAAGTAATAAAAACCACAAACCAACCCACGGTTTTTTCCAAAGGGGAGTGGAAAAAATATTTTATAAGGTAAATGGTCTGACATTTTAAAATATTAGGATTTTTTATGTGGAGGTGAGTCTCACTATCAAGGAAATCATTTTCAATGTTTATATGTTTATAAGTCTTAGAGGGTCCACTAACGCACCATAAAATTAATCAAAAAAATATCAAATCACATTATTTTAAGGGTAGAACATATTTTTGATGAAAAAACATTTTATAGTATTTTATTACATCACTATTGGGTCACTATGATTCCATGAAACACATTATATATTTATATGGTATTTAATTTTTACCCAAAAATTTGACTGTCTAAGATAATTATGAAAAATTCACCGTTTGATAATTTCGAAATCTTGATTCCAAAAATAATATTCCATTTATATAAATAATTTTCTAAATATGTGCTTTTTTACTTTTAGAATAAAAACATTCATTTATTGAAAATTCATGGGTTTTGACAAAAATAGTTTTGAAACCTTAATAAAAATTAAAATTGTATTCATAAAAATTATTCAAATATTTATATTTCATAAAAAGTAATTTAGTAATAATAATATTTTATTAAAATATTATTTAATTCAAAAAATCCATTAATTCATCAAAATAAATTTCTTAATTGAATATTAACTAAAAATACTATTTGTGCTTTAAAACATTTACAATGTAACAATAATGAAATAAATGTATATTCTTTATACAAAAAATAAATAATATAGTCATAATGCTAGGGTCATATTTAATAACCCATTATAACACCCTCATAAGACCTAAGTCTATGGTGGGTGATGGTGACAGAATCTTTGGGTGGCTGGGATAACATCGCTCGGGTGATAATCTCAATAAACTTCCACTTCTACCATATGTAGTTTCGTTTATGCTTAATGTGTTGAAGCATGGCTTGGTCTTGGTCAAGAATGAAGCTCAGTGATGCTACCTTCTTTACAAGCTCCGAAAAATGGGCTTCATATGGAGATATTGTACGAGATGAGGTCATCGCTTCCTTTGTCTTAGTAATTTGTATTTGTTAAAGCCCTATATTTATACTAATCATGTGATCACAGTTTAATGACTATATTATCAATGGTAAAAATTATTAATGGTATTTTAAAATCCAAAAACATAAAACCACTGACGTTCATATGTTTTATATAACAATTTTATAAAATAAGACATTTAAATATATCAAGAGTAATTTTCATTAATAAAATTTTGGGTTGTTACAATCTTCCCCTAGTATGAAATTTATGCCTCAAAATTTCCTTTTCCCACAACAAAACAGATTTGGGTAACTCCACCTTATCACATACACTGGTTCCCACGTTGCTTCTTCAAACTTGTGGTTTCATCACAACACTTTCACGAGGGGCATTGTGTTATTTTGTAGAACTTTTTCTCTATGATCTAAGATCTTCACCGACTTCTATTCATAGAAGAGTTCATTCTCCAATGGTACCACCTCTGGATTGAGTACAAGAAATTAGTCAAGTATGTACTTCTTCAAGAGTGATAAATGGGATATATCATGTTCTTGAGATAGGTTCGGTGGGAATTATATTCTCTATGCCATTGCTCAAATGAAAACTAGAATATCAAAAGGGTCGATGTATCTTAGACTAAGATTCCCCTTCTTCAGAAATATCATAACTCTCTTCCATAGTGATATGCGGAGGAATACCATGTCTCAGATATCAAACTCTAGGTCTCATCGATGATTATCAGCATAGCTCTTTTGTCGACTCGGAGAAGCTTTAATGTGATGTTGGATTGGCTTAGCCTTATCCACAATTTCTTCAACCATTTCTAGACCTAGGAGTTTTCACTCCCTAACTTCATCCCAACATACTGATGTTTTTGCACCTCTTCCCATAAAAGGGTTCATAAGGATCCATTTG
Source organism: Viscum album (assembly GCA_963277665.1). Classification (NCBI taxonomy): domain Eukaryota; kingdom Viridiplantae; phylum Streptophyta; class Magnoliopsida; order Santalales; family Viscaceae; genus Viscum; species Viscum album. The sequence continues at coordinate 2,118,004,061 of OY728150.1, forward strand.
GATGCATCAGTGGAAACTGTTATTGTAAGTGAACTCAACCAGAGGAAGATGTTGATCCCATACTCATATGAATTCCATTGATTATTATCTCAATATGTCCAAAAGTGTTTGGATAGTCCGCTCAGATTGGCCATCAGTTTGAGGATGATAAGTCGTACTGAAGTTCATATTAGGATTTATAGCATTGTTGAAGACACTTCTAGAACATAGAGGTGAATCTTGGATCTTGATCGGATATAATAGATTGTGGCACTCCATACAACCTTACCACTTCTCTGATATATATCTGGGATAGTTGATTGAATGAGAAATCATCTATAATTTCAGGGAAGTTTTTCGTCTTTGTAAGGAGATCCATAACAACCCAGATAAAATTGTATACATTGGATGTCTTTCAAATCCTGGTGACATAGTCCATGGTGATTTCCTCCCATTTTCATACTGGTATGGGTAATGGTTGCATCATCCCCTTATACATCTGCCTCTCAGGCTTCACTTGCTGACATACCAAGAAATTTGATGTATACTCACCAATATCTTTCTTTATGTTATCCCACCAATAATTCTCTCAGAGATCTCGATACATCTTTGTGTTTCCTGTGTGAATGGAGAAATTCAAACTATGTGCATCATCCAAAAGATCATTCTTTATCTCAGAATTTGATGGAAAACATAGTCTTGACCCAAATCTCACAATTCCTTCTTCATTTACATTGAACATAGTGGATTTTCCTATTCTGATAGTTTCCACTTTCATCTGAATTCCAACATAATCCTTTTGAGAATCCTTTAACCTTTCCAAATAGATGGTTGAGAAATAATTTGTGAAAGGATTGATGATTTTCCATTCTTTATGATTCTCATTTCCATCTTCATAAAATCTAAAAAGATTGGGTCCTTTTCAATTCTCATCAATGAAATAATCGCAAGGTACTTTCTACATAGATAATCCTCCACCTTGTTCAGTTTCCCTAGGTGGTAATGGATTGAACAGTTATATTCTTTGATCAGATCTAGCCATATTTGTTGGCACATATTCAACTCTTTCTGTGTGAATATATACTTGAGGCTTTTGTGATACCTGAATATTTCACACTTCTCCCCAAATAGGTAATGTCTCCAAATTTTTAAAGTGAAGATTACTGAAGCCAACTCTAGATCATGTGTTGGGAAGTTTTTATTATGAAATTTCAATTGCCTTGAAGCATAGGAAACTACTTTGTCATTTTTCATCAATACACAACCCAGACCCTTCTTTGAGGCATCACTAAATTCCACAAAAAGTTATCCACTTGTGGGTACTGTGAGAACAGGTGTCGTGATAAGCCTCCTTTTCAACTCCTTGAATATATCTTCACATTCATCACTCCAAAAATACTTTACTTCCTTCCGATTTAGATAAGTAAGTGGGTAGAAAAATCACAAAAAAATTCTCCTAAATCTGCGATAATATCCAGTTATCCCCAAGAAGCTACGAATTTGGAAGAATGAGAGGATATGGATTTTCCATTGGTACTAGGATCGTTCAACCTTTCATGGGATATCTTTCAAAGAGGTTATGTTTGGTGGAGGATTGACATAATGATATAGTTGCTGGGGAGGGACGGTTACTAGTAGTCTTGATCTGAGTTACTTTTTGTATGATCTTATTTTGGGTTTCCCACTTTTTCCTTAAAAGTGGTTTTGAAAAAAAAAATTAGTTTTCAGCCAATAAGATATGGATATCCATTAATGATATTGGCCTCTAATATCCCTTAATTGTATATTTCCTTGAGGGATTCACAGATATCCCATTTGTTGTGATGATAAAAATTAAAAATGAGACCTCCTTCAACCAGAACTCACACTTTCTATACTTTTCATAGATCTTGTGCTTTAGCAACATCTCTAGTACAATGCTTAGATTCTCCTCATGCTCCTCCTTAGTTTTGGATTATATCATAATATCGTCTATAAAGACTACTAAAAATTTGCAGAGGTAATCTATAAATACTCTACTCATCATTTCCATGAATATTTTTGGATCATTAGTGAGTCCGAAAGGGATTACTATGAATTCATAGTGTCATTATCTTATAAGAAAAAGTATTCTTCGGGATATCCTCCTTCTTCACCCTCACTTGATAATATCCCGACCGCAGATCCACATTGGATAAGTATTGTGCTCCACGTAGTTGAACAAACAATTCATCAATTCATGGTAGAGGATACTTGTTCTTTACCATGATTTTGTTGAGCTCACGGTAATTGATGCAAAGGCGCATTGACCCATCCTTCTTCTTGACAAAGAGGACTGGTGCACCCCATGGTGAAGCACTTGGGCATATAAAACTTTTACCCAAAGTATTCTGTAGTTGTTTCTTCATCTCCTCAAGCTCCAAAACATCCATTCTATGTGGAGTCTTGGATATTAGAAATTACCTAGGTATAAGATCAATCAATATTTCAGTATCTATTCTAGGTGGAATGCCAGAAAATTATTTAGGAAAAACTTCAGTAAATTCCCTCAAAATAGGCATCTCTTCATGGATGGTTTCTTCCATAGACTCAATCATCTGAGAAAGATAAAAATACTCTTAGGGTAGTAATATCTATGATTGAGATGATGGTTCCAAATAAGATTCATCCTCCACCTTGAACATGTACAGAATCGGGGGTCGATTCACTATATAGAGTGATTTTTCTATCAGAGCAATTTATGTTGGATTTATATAAGGAAATCCAATCCATTACAAGAATTGAATCAAATTATACCCGAGGGAGTATGGAGAGTATTTATAGGATGTTCAGTCCAATAATAACGACATAGGAGGAGTTATGTTCATGGGAAGCAATGATTTTCCAATTTTCCATTCTCACTAACATCTTTACATCCATGATTTGTGGTGGTGTTGGAATTGTTCTACTAAAATATTGGGATATAGAATAATGTGTAGAACCAGAATCGAAAAGTAAATTCTCTATTCTTGAATTACTAACTATCGTACCTTTCACCACTTTGTTTTTTGGGTTCACTTTGGTGGTAGTGATGGAAATAGCTCTCCCTTGATTCCTTGGAGGATTTTGGCTGCCTCAGAAAACCCTTGGATTAGGGAACTGGTTTGAAAAGTACCATGGTTCATTGTAGTTGAATCAATGACCTATTCATTTAGGTTTTAATGGAGCATTCCTCTCCTCTTCCATAGCCGCCGGTTTTTCTTGTCGGTAGATAATGGCCTTGTTCCCTTCTCTTCCACACCTAAATCATTTCCTCGCCCCCTTCAATAAATTTCTTGGGTGCTTCTTTCTGCACGTTCGGAATGTGGGGTGCATGATTTTCTTTACACTATTTGATTTATCCCTCAGACCACCAGAATTAAATCCACCTTACAATTCTAATCCCCATGATACCACTTAGATTCTCCAATATTCATTTTGACCATAAGGGCACATGAGACAATTTCTTCATAGCTCTCGAAGTCACGGATTAGGGATTCCTGTAGGATAGGTTTTAGCCCACCAAATAAGTGTTAAACCTTTAATTTGGGATTAAGGACAAAGAAGAAGGTGTATCATGAAAGCCTTTTTATTTTTTCCTCATACACACTGATGGATTCTTCGTCTTTTTTATTAAGGGAAAGTATATCACTTTCCATCTTATATTGGAGGGTGTGAGGAAAATATTTATCAAACAATATTTTCCATAAATCCTTCCATTCCAATCCCTCTATCTCCTCCTCAGGATTCATATTTTTTATCAATGTCCACCTGTGATTAGATTCACCCTCTATACAATAAGCATTCGGAATAACCTTCTCTTTTTTGGAACATTTAAGGATTTATTTGATCTTTTCAATGGACTTGATCCATTTTTCGGAAATTGAGGCATCATATGATCCATTAAAAGTAGGAGGTATTTTTCTCATGAAGCTCTCGATTGTGAAAATTTTCTTTCTTAGGGGGTTTTAACATTCCTCTTGACCAATGTTTCTATTCAAAACATGAGTTAACTAAGAGATAATCATGAAAAAGTTTGCGATTCCCGCTCCCATTTGATTTTTCATCTCATTAGAACAGTCGTCAAATTGATCTTTACATTTGTTGTTAGCCCATGTCTTCATATTAACAACCATTGGACAGAATTAAAGGATGTTTAGGGGTAAAACATAAAAGGTAATCTATAGGAAAGAACAGATGACTTATAAATTACTTTTATTTTCTTAACATATAAATTTATAGACTTCAATATATGTTATCCATGATCTACTTACCAATATATATTTTTTAGGGGATTTATTTTATTCCAATAATAAGATTTTTTACTAAGCTTGTGAATTTATCGAATCATATCCCCTAGGAGTGTTGTGACCAAGAGTGTAGCAAGGCCTGTTTTGGTGCACTAGTTCGCGTTCAAGTCTAGCTCAAAGCGGTGTTTTCGGCTTTTACCCCTAGATACATCTGTTTCAGAGTCGCCTCTACTTTCTCATATTCAGACAGGGATGTATTTTCATCATAAACCACTTTATCAATAATCACCAAAATTTATGGATGTTTTTATTATACTTATTCTTATCCCTAAGGCTTTCACTGGGGGTTTCTAATCTTAATCTGAAAAATAACTAAACCTATCCTCTAATACAAACTACAACAACCCTACTCTTTATTTCACAATTAAACATAATTTATTACACAAAATATTAATTTTATAAAACATAGAATATCGATATCTCTAGTGTCTTGGGGGCTTAAGAACATTACATAAAATCATAAAATATTAAATACACATCTTTATTGAAAACTTCTTTTACATGACCACACATATTTCGTCGTACTTAGCATTGCATGCGATAAATTGACGACATGCATAAAAAAGGGTGAGGTATAATTCACAGTAAAGGATTAAACAAAGAATAATAAGAAGAATAGATTACATATTATTTAATAGGCATATCATGGGATAATAAGAGAAACATTTACATAAAGTCATGGTATAGCATGATTATCATAGCATAGAAATCCGGCATCAACATTTAACATGATATTAGCATGATCCAAGGATAATTGCACATGGAGAATGAGTAAACCCTCGTTTAACTTGAATTATTACGAGTAACCCATCATTGAACTATATGTATCATTATACTAATCATTACTGAATACATTGGAGCTCTATCATGGTGCACTCTTCTTAATCATTTCATTTTATGCATTTGTGTGCCACATGAATCATATAACATGGATTCATTAAACATCACCATTTATTCCTTGATAAAGTAATGTGGAATTAATAGATGAAACTCTATAATAAATAAGTACATTTTCATATAGTTGAATACCCTTGATAGAGAAATAGGTATGGTATTCACTACACAATGACTTTGGCATTGAAAATCACTGTGTAATTTCGGCAGCATAACAGTGTGACATAAGATTCCATAAAAATGGTTGATGAGAGATAAATGGGTGTATCATAATATTTACATGAAATTTATAGTAAGGGGGTCATATAGATACATTTCCAAACATATGTAATGGAATCTAGAGTCATAATACAAAATAATTTCTTGAATGTAAATAATAAGAGAGAAATTTCTTATGGAATGTTGGCATGGTAACAGGAGTACATGGGAGGCATTATTGATAGATACAGTGGTCTCTCATCATTAAAACATAATGAGGGTATTATGGGGGAGGTTATAAATCATACCCAAACATTTTTAATTTAAAATAAAAGGGTTTAACAACATAATGTAATTTGGACAAAAATAAGAAATGAAGAAACCACTTACATGGAAGTGTAATCCAAAGGCTTGGGAGAGGCTTGAGAGAGGATTAATTCGATATTGGGGTTCTTTTTGAGGATACTAGAGAGAGGAGGGTATATTAGGGACGTGATCCAAGTTTTTTTAGTGAAGATAAGTGGGAGCTTGGGTGGGTTTATATAAGAAAAGATATGGAATTTTTTGTTATTTAGGTTTTGGACACAACACATTAAACTAATCAAACCCACAAACCAACCCATGGTTTTTTCCCATGATTTTTTCCAAAGGGGATTGAAAAAAATTATTTTATACAGCCAATGGGATAAATTATTTAAAAAATAGGCTTGATTATGTGCAGTTGAGTGACACTTTCTAGGAAATCATTTTAAAAGTTAAAATGTTTTATAAGTCTAGAGGGTCCACTAAGGCGCCATAAAATTAATCAAACAAATCTGAAATCACACTATTTTAAAATTAAAAAATATATTGGTTGAAAAAACATTTTATTATATTTTATTACATCACTATTGGGTCAATATGACTTCTTAAAACATATTATATGTTTAAACGGTGTTTAATTTATACCCAAAAATTCGACTGTCTTGGAGAATTATGAAAAATACACTATTGGAGAATTTTGATATCCTGATTCCAAAAATAATATTCCTTTTTTTAAATAATTATCTAAATATGTTAATTTTAACTTTTAAATTAAAAAACTGATATTTATTGGAAATTCATGGGTTTTGACAAAAACACTTTTCAAACCATAATAAAAATTACAATTGTATTCTTAAAAATTATACATTAATTTTTATTTAATAAAAATTAATTTAGTAATAATAATATTTTATTAAAATATTACATAATTAAAAAAATCCATGAGTTCATCAAAATATATTTCTTAATTGAATATTAACAAAAAATATTATTTGTGATTTAAAACCCATTTACAAAGTAACAATAATGAAATAAATTTATATTATTTATACAAAAAATAAAGCACATAATCATAGTTCTAGGTTCTTGTTTCATAACCCATTATAACACCCACATAAGGCCTATAGGTAAGGTGTGCAATGGTGATAGACTCTTGGGGTGGCTCAAATAACATCGCTCAGGTAGTAATCTCTTTCAACTTCTACTTCTCCCATAAGTGGTTCCGTTCAAGCTTACAGTGTTGAAGCTCACCTTGGGATTGGTAAAGAGCAAATACCAGTGATGATACCTCCTTTTCGTGCTCTAGAAAATGGGATTAGTGTGGATTGATTCTAATATATAAGGTCATCACTTGCTTTCTCCAAGTAAATTGGATTTGTTAGAGCCCTATATTTATACTAATCACGTGATCACTGTTCAATGAGACTATATTAACAATAGTAAAAAATTAATAATAGTATTTTAAAATCAAAAAATATATATTCAAGGAATTGAATAAGTTTTATATAACCATTTTACATAATAATACAGTTAAATAGATCACGAAGAATTTCATTAATTAGTGTTTGGGTCATCACAATAAATTATATAAAAAGTTAATCCCTATAGAGAATCATTCTAGACTAAGAATTTTTTTTACCCAAGCATGGAGTTAGATGAAGTGGTGGAATATTATGTTGATTAATAATATGATGTGTATGTTAGTGTTGAATTTCAAGAGAATAGAGATGTAGATGGTGAAGTGAAATCTGTTCTAATTTTAGTGAAATAAGGGAGTGACTGTGAAATTTTATAGATTTCAAATTTATCTTATAGAACTCCTGAATGACATATTTTATACCCTTATAAAGAAAACGTTCACAAAGAAAAAGTCAAAATTGAATATACTGAAGTTTCAAATAGTGATAATCTTTATATTTCTACTTCAGAAAGTCCAAAAGATGTTATTGAGTTATCTGATGACTCTGAGTTTGGATTTTTATGGTATATATATGGATGAACAATAAAATCCATTAGTAACTGTTTTTTAATATGATTCCACTGTTATTAGAGACTGTTATAGTGTAACCCAACATGCTTCAATGATTTTGGCATTTAGAATCCATGTTGATCCATATTATTCAGATAAAGGTAATGATAATACACCAACCAAATGGGAGAAATCCCTAGTATATTTGGTGATGGGGATCACATACTATGACTCAATTATATAGATGATGGTGATGATGATGATTATTATTATTATTATTATGATAATGGAAGTCAACAAGAGCATGGTATACCAACCATACTTGATTCTCAAGTAGATATTCACGGGTATTATTAGATCTGATAGATAAGGCTGATATTTTTAAGCATTTCATTTGTTGTGTTTTTTGTGGGAAGTGATCATGTGGGTGCACATTTACATAATCAGGAGTTGTTTTCACATCCTCCTCCAACTTATCCTCACACCTATTTCACAATACAAGAAAATATAAACACTTTTAAAGGAAATATCTTATCAAGTCTCAGTGGAATGCTTAGTTCTTCTTCCTTTCCAGATAAGAAACTATATGAAGACAACACTTCTTTAACAACTTCCTTAATTATGGGTCATCTATAACCCAAAATATTACTAATGTGTGGAAATCTGTAAATGGATAATTAGATCTTAGAGAAAAAATTTATTTTCATTCATTCGACCTTAGTGGACATGAAAACCAGTTTGACCTAAAGATACATATCTATTTTAGGGTGGTTGAAATCTTGGTATACTACTAGAGCTTCATCCTCCAGATCTCTACCTCCCTCTGAACCTATCTCTATTGATGTTGAACTGGTCAAATATATTGTTAGATAAGAGTTTTAGGATGTTTTGTGTCTTTCATATACTTCTCATTGGATGGACTTCATCATATAAAATACCATGGTGAGCATATTTAAAAGATTGTTAGAGAATTTGTAAATGAATCTAGAAGTGATAGACCGCCAATCACCAAATCCATCAAGTATTATCATTTTATGATTTTTACCAAAAATGACCATAACTCTCACTTTAAGTTATTATATGAGAATCTGAGAAAAGTTACTCTCACCTGGGCCATCAAAGAAAAAGAGAATCAGTTGAAGACTTTATCACCCTTGATCATGCCTTTTATAGAAGAGAAGATAGATTTCTTCAGATCCATAGGTCATGGTGGTAGAGTTATTACCCAACTTTTAGAGCCAATTAATCCATTTATATACAATTTCTGGATAGATACTATTACACTACCAACCATTCCCATGAAAACCTCCATTACTATATCCTTTTTAGCACCTCTTCAGACAACTTACATTATTGTTATTCCTATTGGACTTACACCAGTTAAAGTTGTGAAGAATCCCAATATAGTTTCTTATTCTATAGTTTTATCTCCAATTACACCATCTCCTCCTTCTAATTTTCCCTCAAATAGTTAGAAAAGGTAAGGACCTAGTGGATCCTACCTATTTCCACACTGAGAATTCTTCTTCAGACTTAGATTAGGCTTTGACGGGGATTTTATTTTTTGTTTTCCATTTTCGGATGTATTTTATTTTCTTTAATATTTAATGAAAATCCCCTCTATTTATTTAAAATTATTTCTTTTATTTCTTTTAATGTAATTTCTATCATATTAAAATCCTAAAACAGGGATAATGATTTCCAGACAAAATTAAATAAGTAATTTGACTACTAATATGATTGTATTCATTTGTTATGTTTTTTTGTATGATTCTTGGTGGTTAGTAATTTCATGATTTGTGATTATAAAAAAGGGGGAAATTGTTGTATTATTCCATCACCTCCTAATTTTAATGACCAAAAATCATGTTTATTATGTTTTTAATAAGTTTCATGTTTTATGATAGTCAACTATTTTTTGGCCAAAATGATAAAATCAGCTAACTCTTAAACCTACCGTGAGTACCTACCACCCAAAGATACTACCACCACAAGTTTAGTAAACTACCACCAAGAGATATAGGTTCCTATACTTAAAATTTCTATTTCCCTGAGCTACCACTACTGCAAGTTCAAATATCTACCACCAAGAGATTCTGCTACCACCAAGTGTTTCTACAACCAAGTGCATCTACTTCCAAGTTTTTTTATCACCAAGTGAATATAATTCCAAGATATACTACTACCAAATTATCTATCAGTAGTCATACATACTACTGTATCTATTAGGGATTATATTAAACTAAATTCGTCCAATGTCTAGATTAAGGCATTCAATGCCAGTTAGAGGCACATGGATTTAAGAATTATTGTTCTTAAACAACTTCTCAAACAATTTAAAAAATAGGAGACTTTATAGATCTGTATATTGGTATAAGGAATAAGATAATATTATTATTATATTTTATGTAACACCCCAATATTCCATGGTATTATTCTTTTTGAATAATACAGTATCATGTGTTGTACGCAACTTCGAGTTCTAACACACCACAACTAATCAAACTAGCCGTTATGAATTGTAATACCCACTTTTTGAAATTTTATAAATTTTATCTTTCAAAATGGGCTTCATTTTTGGATTTAGAATATCAAAATTATCTTATGGTGAATTTTTGGTATTTTTCTGAAAACTTTCAATTTTTGATGAATAGTGAAAAACACTGAGTTATAGTTTAAAACTGAATTTTTATTTAAATAATTATTTATTATATTAAAATTTAATTTAGGTAAATATAGATAAATAATACCTATATAAGTTCAATGTAATTCATTGTAGTCATTTTATAATAATTTTAGATATATAAAAATTGTATTGAACTTTTTATCGCCTTTTACCCACCTCCTAGGAGCATTTGAAAATTTAAATAAAACATAATTTTATAACTCTTGTGAGTTGAATTTCAAAAATCAGAGAGACATAGTTGATATCAGTAAGTAAAATGTGGTTCAGTAAGATGAAAATAATTTTTGGTGAATAGTAACTTTTTACTTTTATTTACCATGGTTAAATGTAAATAGGGTTATTAAAGGTAAAAATGATATTATTATTATCATAACACATGTCATAATTCTATTGGATAGGTATAATTCGACCAAAAATAACCTAATGAATAAAATATGATCCTTTAGGTCCACTTGGATTAGATTAGGACATTTATTATTATTTAATTCAAAGAAGAGTTAAAAGTATTAAACTCAAAATTTAATAAATAAACTATTTTTAATATAGGGTTACACATAAGATAAATTATATTATAAATATTCATTATAAATCTAAAAATATTTCCTACATAATGGTATTTTATTTATATTTTTTAGACATTAAATAATTTAATTTATTATGGACACAATAATGATGCAGTAATTACCTAATTAATGCAATATTAAAATAATTGATATTATAAATATCCTAATAAATGTAATTTGAGACTTTTTATGAATTACTATAAGTATCTATGTTAATATGACATGTTAGGGTTGGTAATATGAATTGTTTTTGAAGTAATAATGTTGTTATGAATTTTGAAAAAACAAAATACCAAATAGTGTCAAAATTGACAAAAAAGAGTTTTTAAACAAATATTATATTATTAATATATATTCTATTCTTAAATATATAAGGATAATTAAAAAGACATATATAATGACATTTTTATCATTAATGAACCACTTCGGGTTCTCTTGGATGTTTATAGTATGTTTATTAAACATATAATATAAAAATACAAAGAGACATGGTAAATGTCAAACTATTTAACTAAGAGTTAAATCTAAAAGATAAAGTTAATATAGTAGTCCAAACCTATCTAAAACCAATTTTTTGGGTGTTTTTTGACCCATACCCACCTTATACATTAAATAATTCATTTTGGAACCATTTGAAATCGAAAATGATTTTATTATAAAATAATATTTCTAGCTTTTCCTAAGGTGCCCCTCACCCCTCTTATAAAAGGGCACTCCCCCTTATCTCTAATTCACACCATCAAAGCCATTTTTCTCAGACAAACCCTGCCCAAATACCCACTAAACTATCCTACCTTCATCTTAGAGGCCTTATGTTAGACAAAAAGCCAACCTAAAGAGCCATTTTGATCAAATGAAAAGAAAGAACCCGAAGAAGAGGTAAATATTGCATAAACTCTTTCAAGTTACTTTCTTCTTCCACTTCCTCTTTCTTTATTGTTTCCATTTTAAAATAATAAATCCATTATCTACTATATACTATGATGTTATTATAAATATGGTACAACCATATTCATTATTCTATCCATCTTTTTAATGACATCTCACCATGCGTGCGTACGTACGGCTTACCTTCTCCACGTCGCGGTGTAATTGTTATTCAATAAATTATTATTTCGATGGGTATAATAATGATGTGTAATTGATGTAAATAATAGATACAACATGATAATGATTTTTTATATATGATTTATCATCGAATTATATATTATTCTAATATCAAAAGAATGATATTGTTGCTCGTGTGTACGTACAAATTACTATCTCCGCGAAGGCGATAAGATGCATTCCACATCGTATCCATTCAAGAATAATTTTCATTAGATGGTTAAAAATAATTTTTAAAAGACTTAATATCATTACGAATATTAATAATATACATTCTATCCATAAAAACATTACTTATGTAACAAATCATACAAATTAAAACGAATCAGTTAACCCCTGAACTGACGATATTACTAAGATATTATTAAAAAAGAAAAGTTAAAAGATCGTATATGATATCATATTAATGTATATAATTATTTTATAATTTAATAATAATTATTTCATCATTATACAAGATTTTAAACTACCCTCAACCTAGGAAATGTACAAGTTAAGAGTTAATTTCACAATATCTTCATTATCCGAGGTTGTTTATATATAATTATCTACAGGGACCTCTTTATCATCCACATCCATATTTCTTAAAAGAAATGTATTTAAAAACATTATTACTATTTTATAGACTATGGGTTAAGTCATTTATACCCTTGTTTGACTTTTATGAAATTTTTATAAAGGAATATTTTTGTCGTTTTCCAAACAAGGTACTTTATGACCTTTCCGACAAAATTATGGTAAGAATGTTTTTTTAACTTATACGGAGGGTGCGGCTATTTTCCACCATTATAACATCGTCAAAGCTTCCCTTAAAAGCTTATAAAGATATTTCCAAATATAAATTTTTTCTTTTATATTTACGTGACTTTTAAATGATTTCAAAATAAAAAGATATATTTCTCTAACATGGTTTTGATTTCATCTATGTCAAAATACTTTGATGAATTTTAAGTTTGTTTGAAGTTGATTTATTATGATACAAAACATCCATATTGTATTGAAGGTTTTTTAATATGATTGACTAAGGTTGTTTTATTTTATACCATTTATTTTTTATGGATAATGTATTGACATTTTGTATGCCAGTTTTAATACAAATGTTTATGTTATGTTTAAAACTTTTCATATGAGAAATGCATTGGACTTAGTAAGTGACGGGCGGAGCCCGCTATAGCTCCTAGATGCATCGGTAGGTATCATGAGACAAAATAGTGACTTGGAATAAGGCCTTGACAAAATATTATTTGTAGTCTTGGCCCAAGGCCATGACTATGTGGTTTTGAAAGTTTGGCATTGTGCATTTAATCATTATGAAAGTGGATATTGATATTGCATGTGATTATTCGACTATTAGAATATCCATGTGAGTATGTAAATGGAATTATTTTGATTTTTATTTTCAATATTATGGTTATGTTTATGTTGAAAAGGCTATTTTTAGTTCTATACATTTCCCTAAATGTTTATGCTTATTTATCAAAGTTTCAACTATATTGTTATCCTTACTGAGCAACTGAGCTCACCCCTTTCTATGTTTTATTTTTCCCAGGATACGAAGAAGTATATTATGACTGACCTACTGTGATAGTCTATGGGATCTCAGTGTTGTCTATGGAAACAATGTTGTTGTAGTTTTCCATTTCATGATGTAATGTAAACCTTATGAATGTATCTAGTACTTCCAAGGCTACTAAACTAATCAGTCTTTCTAGACTTGATATTTTGTGATCATGACAATGATATGTAATAATGAACCCAATCAAGGCTTTTGGGGTTGGGGTGTTATAGTTGGTATTAGGGAAAGTTTAGTACAAACCTTGGAAGCTAGATTTAGAAAAACTCTAATTAGAGAACATTACCCTAAGATAGAATTTGAGGATTAGTATAGAAGAAATTCCTAGAATATTGGTATTGTAGATTTTTTTTGAGTTTTCCAAGTAATAAAACTCTGTCTGGATACGAGTAGGTAGAGGTGGCTCTGGCACAGATGTACCTAGGTGTAAAACACAAAACACCACATTGAGCTAGACTCAAAAGGGAACTGGTGCATGACAACGGGTCTTCCTCCACTATTGGTTACAACACTCCCGGGGGATATGATTAGGATAATTTATATTTTCTTTACAAACCATTATAAAGGGTTTATGAGTATATAATTCCTAAAATAAAACATTTTTATTATTATGGATTATATCAATAAACTGTTCATTTGATGTTAAGTGTTTTAGATGTTTGGAATTTTGTATTTTGATTCATAAACTAATTTAGTTTATGCCATTATTTATAAATGGAGCCTAGTTGAAGGAATAGAAACTGTGTCAATGCACGCACTCCATGTAGGGTTTCCCTCCTATTAAAGATAATTATAGTGGAGCTGTTGATGAAACCGATGCTAATCAGCTAATCACCATACTGGGAAAACTCACACATATTATGAATAATAACCTTACCTGTATGGAGCACCCTGATCCACATTGTGGAGGATCAATGTAAGATTGCTTCATGAGGAGACAAGCACCAAAATTCAATTGGGGTACAAATCCATTAGTAGCTGAGAAATGGATAAATTCCTTACAAAAAATATTTTATGCCTTGGGGAGTAGAGAAAGGGAAAAAGTTTTCATGGCAGTTTACCACCTCACTGGAGATGTAGATCAATAGTGTTCATTGATTAAAACCACAAAAGAAGATGATGAAGTGTCTAATATGGAATGGAGGGAGTTTAAAAAAAATTCTCAGAACAATACTTTCCTCATGAACATCGATCAAATATGGAAAGGAAATTTCTGAGTTTGAGGAAAAAAGAGGATGAGAATGTCTCAAATTATGAAGCTAACTTTACAAGGTCAGCAAGGCATGATGAAGATAATATACATAACCCAAGAAGTAATATTGATCAATTATTTTAAGGTTTAAAACCATTTCTCCGACGATTATTAGTCTCAAAATCCTTCTCGTCGTACGAAGATATTGTCTCATGTGTTATCAATACAGAAAAAGAATTCTCTAAGTCTTACGACTTTAAAGCAAAGAAAGAGAAGAAGAGATCTGCTGAACACTCTAGAAATGGAAATAAGGGGAATAAGGGGAAAGTTGAATATCCATCCTACAGTAAATGTGGGAAGAAACACCCTAGTACTTTCCTGAAGAGAATGGGAATATGTTACGAGTGTGGTGTAAAAGTCCACCAAGCTCGTGATTGCAAGGGAAGAAAGAGGTTGTTGATTTTGAATGATAAAATTGTAGATAAAGGGGGAATTATGCAAATGAATGTACTAAGCGTAAGGGGAACATACCTCAGAAAAGGCCAATGTATTAAGGCCAAGCTTATGATATCACTACTACTATGGTTGAAGTTCCAAAAGACGTAGTGGAAGGTAATTTAATAGTTTCCTCTAGTTTAGCCAATGCTTTATTTGATTCTGGATCATCGCATTGTTTCATATCTTCCCAGTTTGCTAAGAAAATTAGATATTTCCAATTTGAATTAACAAGGGAGTTGTCAGTCAAAACTCTAAAGGGAAGTATCATTGCAATAATTTTTTGTGAATCAGTCCCCATTAGGGAATATAAATGTTCTTTATCTTTTGATCTCATCATCATACTCATGATTTAATTTGATATAATCCTTGCTATGTATTGGATTTCTAACCATGATGTAAAAATTTATTGTAAGAAGAAGGAGGTTCCTATTTTTGATAACGATGATAAAGAACACCTTATCTTTAGAGAAGAATCATCACCACCTAATTCTTATCTAGATCCACCCACAGTAGCTCAACTAAATTAAATTATTGGGTAGGAAGATAATGAAATAACTGTGAGTGTGGAAAGGAATGCTAAAATAGAGGATGTACCTATTGTGAAAAAATATGTTGATGTGTTTCCAGATGATTTACCTGGACATCCTCCAGAACGAGAATTTGAGTTTTCCATTGACTAAATTGTTGTTCAAGGCCCATATTGAAGAACCCTTATAGAATGGCCACTATGGAATTAGTAGAAGGAAATAAACAACTAGAAGAACTGATTAATAAGGGATTTATTCACCCTAGTGTTTCTCCATGGGTACCCCCTATTATTTTTGTTAAGAAGAAAGATAGATCTATGAGGTTTTTCATTTAATATAGGGAGATCAATGATATAAAAATAATGAACAAGTATCCCCTACCTCACATTGATGATTTATTTGACCAAATTCATGGAGGTCAATACTTTTCAAATATTTTCCTTCGATCTGGATATCATCAGTTGTGTGTGATGAATGAAGACATTCTGAAAACATCATTTCGTACCAGGTACGGGCATTACGAGTTTACAGTAATGCCTTTTGGATTGACTAATGCATCCTCTGTCTTCATGAATCTAATGAATAGAGTTTTCAAGGAATATCTTGATGGATTTTTAGTCTTATTTATTTATGATATCATGGAATATTCCAAAAGATATGAAGATCATTAAATTCACTTGCGCATTATCCTGATGACTCTTAGAAGAAATGAATTATATTTGAAGTTTAGTAATTGTGAATTATGGATTCAGGAGATTTCTTTTCTTGGCCATATTGTCTCTAAGGATGGAATCTCTATTGATCCTTCAAAGACCAAAGAAATCCAATAATGTTCTACACCGACGAGTATAACTTAGGTAAGCAACTTTATTTGTTTAGCAGGTTATTATCGATGTTTCGTCTAGAATTTGTCCTGGTTGGATAACCCATTAACAAAGATCACTCTAAAATGTGTTAAATTTGTTTGGAAAATAGAGTGTGAAGAATTTTTTGAAGAATTGAAGATAATATTATTCAATTATTCTATCTTGACTCTACCATCGAAGAATGATGGTTTTTTTATTTATAGTCATGCTTCAAAGAAAGGACTTGGTTGTGTCCTTATGCAGAATGATAGGGTCATCATGTCCGCAATGAATTCATGAGAAAAACTATCCTACTCATGATATTGAGTTAGCAGATGTAATATTTGCTTTGAATATTTGGAGACACTATATCTATGGTGAAATATTGAGATATATACTGATCAAAAGAGTTTGAAGTATATTTTCTTACAGAAGTAACTCAAAATGAAGCAAAGGATATTGCTTGAATTACCCAAGGATTATGATTTCACTATACACTACCACTCGGAGAAGGAAAATAAGGCGGAAGATGCTTTGAGTGGAAAGGATCATGGATTTTTGAACAGGATGAGAGTTGAAAATGATCCTATATACATGGATCTATTAATGATGGATATGGGGAATCACCATGGAAGGTGAAACATCAATAATTTTTCAAATGGTTTCCAAACCATCTTTACTAGAAAGGATAAAGAGTTATCAAACTGATGATGAAGAGTTTCAAAAGACGATTAAAGCTATGGATGATGAGAGATTGAGTGACTTTGTGAATGAATATGGAATTTTGAAATTTGGGAAGAGATATTGTGTTCCAGATATACCTGATCTAAAAAGGGAATTGTTGGATGATGCTAATAGTTTCAATTTCTCTATACTCTCTGGTAGCACCAAGATGTATAGAGATTTGAAGGAACATTTTTGGTGGGACAACATGCAGAGGGAGATTACTGATTTTGTGTCAAGATGTATAGTTTTTCAACAAGTGAAAGCGGGAAGGCAACAACCTGGAGGATTTATGAAACTTATTCCCATAACTGAGTGGAAATGGAATGACATCGCGATGGAATTTGTCATGGGGCTACCAAAAACACCTAAAAGGAATGATGCAATATGGGTCATTGTTGATCGTCTTACCAAGTCAGCACATTTTATTGTTATAAGGGAATATTTACCACCTGAACGTCCACCAAGACTATATATTAATGATGTTTTAAGACTTAATGGAGTACCACTATCTATTGTTTCTGATCGTGATCTCTGTTTTACATCAAGATTCTGGAAAAGTCTTCAGAAATCTCTGGATACTAAACTTCATTTGAGCACTTCCTACCACCCCAAAACTGGTGGACAATCAAAATGGACCATTCAAACCTTAGATGACATTTTGAGATCATTCTCACTTGACTTTCAAGGTATGTGGGATCAATATTTACCTCTGGTAGAATTTTCCTATAACAATAGATTCCATTCAAGTATTCATATGGAACCATATGAAGCGTTATACGAAATGAGGTGTCGCACACAAACCTATTATGATGATGTTGGTGAAAGAAAACTCGTGGGCCCAAAAATTATGGAGGAAACGATGGAAAAGTTGAAGGTAATCCAAACCCACATTAAAGCAGCAAAAATTAGGCAGAAGTGTTATGCCGATAACTGAAGGAAGGATTTGGAATATCAGGTAGGAGGTCATGTTTTCTTGAAGTTATCTCCATGGAAGGGTGTTATACGTTTCAGTAATAAGGTAAAATTATGTCCCAGGTACATCGGAAATTTCTAAATTCTAGAACAAATTGGGGTTGTAGCTTACTGTCTGGAAATGCCGCCAAGTCTCTCCAAGGTTCACGATGTGTTCCATGTATCACTATTGAGAAAATACATGCCTCACCCAATTCATGTACCTACCTATGAGGAATTAGAAATGGATCCTGATCTGTCTTATTGCAAATATCTTTTCATGGTTCTTGATACAAAAGAACAAGTGTTGAGAAATCGGACCACTCGTCTGGTAAAAGTTCTATAGAGAAACCATAAGATAGAAGAGGAAATGTGGGAACCAGAGGATCTAATGATGAAGAACCACCTGATTCTTTCTATGTAGTAATACTTTAGAAATTTTGAGGATGAAATTATTTGAAGGAGGGAAGAATTTAACACCCCAATCTTCCACAGTACGCTTCTCTTTTAATAATAGAGTAGTGTGTGTTGTACGCAACTTCGAGTTCTAACACACCACAACCAATCAAACTAGCCATTATAAATAGTAATACCCACTTTTTGAAATTTTATAAATTTTATCTTTAAAATGGAATTCATTTTTTGATTCAGAATATCGAAATTAGATTAGGGTGAACTTTTTGTATTTTTCTGAAAACGTTTTATTTTTTATGAATAGTGAAAAACACCAAGTTATAGTTTAAAACCGAATTTTTATTTAAATAATTATTTATTTTATTTAAATTTATTTTTTTTCCAAAATAGATACATAATACATATATAATATCAATTTAAATCATTGGAGTCAGTTTATAATAATTTTAGATATATAAAAATTTTATTGAACTATTTACCGTCTTTTACCGACCTCCTAGGAGCATTTGCAAATTTATATAAAACATATTTTTACCACTTCTATGAGTTGAATTTAAAATATTTGAGAGTCATGGTTGATATCAGTAAGTAAAATGTGGTTCAATAATATGGAAATAATTTTTGGTGAATAGTATCTTTTTACTTTTATTTACCATAGTTAAAAGTAAATAGGGAAACAAAGGGTAAAAAGGATATTATTATTACCCTAACACATGTCATAATTCTATTGGATAGGTATAATTAGACCAAAAACAACCCTAGTAATAAAATATGATCCTTTAGGTCCACATGGATTAGATTAGGACATTTATTATTATTTAATTCAAAGAAGAGTTAAAAGTATTAAATTCAAATTTTAATAACTAAACCATTTTTAATATTGGGTTAAACATAAGATAAATTAGATTATAAATATTCATTATAAAGATAAAAGTATTTCTTAAATAATGGTATTTTATTTATATTTATTAGATATTAAATAATTTAATTTATTTATGACACAATGATGATGCAGTAATTATATAATTAAAAAAATATATTAAAATAATTGATATTATAAATATCGAAATAACTGTAATTTGAGACTTATTATAAATTCCACTAATTTTAAAGGTTAATATGACATGTTAGGGTCAGTTATATAAATTTTTTTCCAAGTAATAATGTTTTTATGGATTTAGAAAAAACAAAATACCAAATAGTGTCAAAATTGACATAAAAGAGTTTTTAAAACAAATATTATATTATTAATTGATATTCTATTTCAAAAAATCTAAGGTTCGACCAAAATAAATATTTAATTATATTTTTATCATTAATTAACAACTTGGGGTTATCTTTTATGTTTATTGTATGTTCATTATCCATATAATTTAAAAATACAAAGAGACATGGTAAATGTCAAACTATTTAACTAAGAGTTATTTATGAAATATAAGGTTAATATAGTGACCCAAACCTGTCTAAAACCTATTGGTTGAGTGTTTTTCGACCCATACCCACCTTATACTTTAAATAATTTATTTTTTAGCCATTAGAAACCGAAAATGATTTTATTATATAATAATATTTCTAGCTTTTCCTAAGGTCCCCCTCACCCCTCTTATAAAAGGGCACTCCCCCTTCTCTCTAATTCACACATTCAAAGCCATTTGGCTCAAAAAAACCCTTCCCAAATACCCTCTAAACTGTCCTCCCTTAATCATAGATGCCTTCCTTTAGTCAGAAAGCCAGCCTAAGTATCCCTTTTTATCAAACCAAAAGGAAGTACCCGAAAAAGAGTTAATATTTCATCACCTCTTTCAAGTTCCTTTCTTCTTCGACTTCCTCTATCTTTGTTGTTTCCATTATAAAATAATAACTCTAGTATATTCTATATACTATGATGTTATTATATATATGGTACAACCATATTCATTATTCTATCCATCCATTAAATGACATGTCACCATACGTGTGTACGTACTGCTTACCGTCTCCACATCCTGGTGTTGTTGTTAATCAATAAATTATTGTTTGGATAGGTATAATAATGATGTGTAATTGATGTAAATAATAAATATAACATAATAATGATTCTGTATAAATTACCAACCATCCAATTATATATTATTCTATTATCAAATGAATGTTATTGTCACTCGTGCGTACGTACGGATTATCGTCTCCACGAACGCGATGAGATTCTTACCCCATCGTATCCAGTCAGGTCTAATTTTCATTATATGATTAAAAATAATGTTTAAAGGCTTAATATCATTCTGAATATGAATAATATACATCATATACATAACAAACATTACTTACGTAACAAAGAATATAATGGAAAACGAATCAGTTAACACCCGAAATGACGATAATACAAAGATATTATTAACAATGAAATGTTAAAAGATCACATATGATATCATATTAATGTATATGATTATTTTATAATTTAATAACAATTACTTTACCATTATATAGGATTTTAACCAAACCTCTACCAAGGAAAAGTACAAGGTAAGGGTTAATTTCACACTCTCTTCATTATCCGAGGTTTTTTATATGTAATTATCTACTGGGGCCTATTTATCATCCACATCCATGTTTCTTAAAAAATGTATTTGAAAACATTATTACTATTTTATAGACTATGTGTTAAATTAATTTATAAACTTTTTTGACTTTTATAAGATGTTTATAAAATAATCTTTCCGTCATTTTCTAAACAATGTTCATTATGACCTTTTTCACAAAATTAAGGTAAGAATGTTTTTTAACTTATACAGTGGGTGCAACTATTTTCTACCGTTACAACACCATCGAAGATTTCCATACAATCTTATAAGAATATTTTCAAATATAAATGTTTTACTTTATAATTACGTAACTTTTAAGTGATTTCAAAATAGAAAGAGATATTTCTCTTAAAAGGTTTTGATTTCATCTATGTCAACATCCTTTGATTAATTTTATGTTTTTTTGAAGTTGATTTATTATGATACAAAACATACATATTGTATTGAATGTTTTTTGATATGTTTGACTATAGATTTTTTATTTCATATCATTCATGGTTTATGGATAATGTATTGACATTTTTTATTCCAGTTTTAATACGAAAGATTATGTTATGTTTAACACTTTTCATATGAGGAATGCATTGGACTTATTAAGTGACGAGTGGAGCCCACTATAACTCATTGATGAATCAGTAGGTCTCATGAGAAAATCTAGTGTCTTGGAACAAGGCCTTGGAAAAATATTATTTGTTGTATTGTCACAAGGCCTTGACTATGTGGTTATGAAAGTCTCACATTATGCATTCCATCATTATAAAAGTGGCTATTGATATTTCCTGTGATTATTGGACTAGTGGAATATTCCATGTGAGTATGTAAATGGAATTATTTTCATTTATATTTTCAATATTATTATGAATTTAATGGTGAAAAGGATTTTGTTTTAGTTCTATAAATTGCCTTAAATGTTTATTCTTATTTAAGAAAGTTTCTGTTATATTGTTATCCTTACTGAGCATCTGAGCTCACCCCTTTCTATGTTTTATTTTTACTAGGATGCGAAGAAGTATATTATGACTGACCTATATGGCCAGTATATGGGATCTCATTGTTTTATATGGAAACAATTTTGTTTTAGTTTTCCATTTTATAATTTAATGTAAACCTTATGAATTTATCTAGTACTTACAAGGCTACTAAACTAATCAGTCTTTTGAGACTTGAGCTCTTTTGATCATGCCAATGATACATAATAATGCACCAACTCTGGGCTTCTGGGGCCAGGGTGTTACAGTTCATTAGATAATTTGATATTCTGAAGTGATATAAATTTAGAGGAATCACTCGTGTTCAAGGAGAGCAGTTGTGTCTATGTGGGATGGTTGAAAACACTTACTAGTTGGATTACTGAACAACTTCTCCTACCATTCAGTTTGGCTAATTCATATACTTATGAGAACAAAGGATCGTCCATGAATTCCACAACACCATGTTTACCTAAAATTCCTATGAAAACTCATTTGATCACTTTCAGAGACAAAATCAAGGACTAATGAACAACTAAAACTGATCAGACTAAGTTGTATCGAATATTCACATCTCTTATTCTTCACTCTTTCAGTTTTCCTTATTCATTAAAGAAGTTTTTTTACTCTATTTATTTGTAAACATAGGCTCATGAACTGAACTAGAGAGTTCAAGACACTCTCTTTCTATTCTTTTCTTCTATACTCCCACATAAAACTGTGGAAGAGGATTTGAATCCTATAATACCTATTCGTAGTTATTTTTCATTCATTTATCCCACATAAAACTA
Source organism: Viscum album (assembly GCA_963277665.1). NCBI lineage: Eukaryota > Viridiplantae > Streptophyta > Magnoliopsida > Santalales > Viscaceae > Viscum > Viscum album. Next base: position 2,118,027,113 of record OY728150.1, read on the forward strand.
TGTAAGAGGCTCTTTTTATCCAAAAAAACCTTGTGTGTTTTTGTGTAAAACATGTTCCTTGTTGTGGATTAGTTTATTATTTAATAAATAGATTAGTAGTTGGTGATTTCCAACTGGAAGTGATTAGGTCTTGGCTTGAAACATAGCCCCTTATTCAATTTCACTATGTGATTTCTTATTTTGTATAATCTATTTTTAAAATAAACTAGTTTTTTTTTGAAAAAAACATTAATATAAAAACTTTAAATTGATATCTAACATTAATTTATATTTTATATAGTGTGTTTTATTCCTATAAAAAAATTTCAAAATTTAATAGAGTTTTAAAAAATGTTTTAACTAAGTAGTGATCAAACTTCTAAGAAAAACATTGAAAGGATAAAATTATATAATTTTATTGTTTATTTTAACTTGATGTATTTAATAAATTAGATGATTTAATTTTTAAAACATTTTTAATAGAAATTTTAAAATGGGATCTCAGTTCACCCTATCCTTGAGTTTTCCACTATGACCACCAAAGTGAAAATATTTAATGCGATACATTGGGGTACTCATGTGTGCATGTGCATGGGTAACCACTATTACAAAATTCGTACCAAAAATAGCAAAGTGTCAATATATATATGTTACAAGGATGATACAAAAAGGTTTTTGAGATGATATGTAATAATTACCAAGTTTCACTCTTTATAAAAGGTAAAAATATATATTATTATAGGAATATTGGTTCATGTTGTGACGAGCATATATAAGAGCCTTTAATTTTGTATATAATAAAATAATATTCCAGTGCTACTGTCATTATAAGGATAAACACATCATAAAGAAAAATAATAAGTAACATAATTTTTAAAGATAATAATACTAGTATATTCAAATATTACTAGAGGAGAGTCCTATATGACACAATTTTGAAATAAATTATATGCTAGAATAACCAAAACATTGTTTTCAGGTCATAAAAAGACCTGTTTTTTCATTAAAACACATAATGGGTAAAAAAGTTAAAATGGAATTAATATGTATTGAATAGAATATTATACCAACTATTCATAAATAAACAATATGTATAGGCATGTTTATAAGGAATTCATGCACCTATGGAATGGTTTCAGTATTATGTGTCTATTAAATATGGGTTCCATAATATATATTTGTAGTTAAATATAAAAACTAATAGTAATATATTATTGGAATTGATATAAATTATAAATATATTTTTTTAATTCCAAATCTAAAATAAAAATATTTGTAAATTAAGAGTATACTTATATACATGAGTAGAAGAAATCTTCGTGGTTGATTTTAAAAAATCAACACCAGTACTACTAATTCGTAAAGATGAACTACTCTGACTCTCTTACATTGTATGGATAAAAAAATTTATAGTGCATGTATTGTTATTTTTTATTTATGAAATTTATGAAATTTAAAATAATAGGGGTAGTTATGGTCAAAACTGTATCTTAATTATTGATGTAATTTTTATTTTCTTAGATGAAGAGAAATTAGAAGTGTTTTTTTCAGAAGAAAGGTGATGGCTTTTAATGTTTTAATCTTTTTCATAAATATATAACAAAACACTTTTCAATATGAAAATATTTAACACCGAGGGAAATGTAAACTCATTGTTGTCTTGCATAGAAGATGAATAGAAATGATTGTTTAATTTAACTAGAAATGTATTGATATAATGTATACAGTTATATTATTACAACTATATCAAAGAATCTCTCAACTATGTAGCTATTTTTTTATAAATTTAATTACTGGATTATCAAAGAGAAAAACTATAATTAATACCTTATGATTTGTCACCATCAGTGGTACTATGAATCAGTTGGACATTAAAATTATATAAGAGAACTATTTATGAATAAAATAAAATAAATTCCAACAATAACTAATTAAAATAGAAAATATTATGTAATATAGAAAATGAAGAAATAAAAACCATGGAGTAGTACAGACAATAGAAGAATTGTCATTTTGACAATAAATATTTCTATCATAAATGTCATCTATCTTCATGAAAGTAATACGTGATTCCTATTACAAAAGATAAGATATTTTGATTTTCTATATTATAGATACCATTAAACACTTTGTAGGTGAGGAAATTGTGTGGGTAGTTATTTTTTAGATATAATGAAAAATAATATAACATTTATGTTTTTTTCAATATTATAATCAGAAGTCCATGACATTTTATTAACATTTTGATAATTTTTTATATCATGTTTTTATTTTTATCCTATTATAACATTGGTGTAGTAGAAATGCTCCATGGTGTTATTTCTAGATTAAGAATCTGTGATGATCTGAGTGATGTGGACCTGATTATTGAAAAATAAAAAACATTTTGAATTAGAATTCATATAGAATACATAGATGATGTAGACAGCCTAAAAAAATGACATGTAATTTTAGTTGAAATGACACTTTGTTCTAAATGTATTAATTATTTGATTATCACGGTTGAATGGTAATTTCTTTTCAGTAAATAAGTTGTTAACAAAAACAAAAGCTACATGAAATTCTAAAACAGAAGCTAATATTATTTTTCTTGATGTAATTGAAAAAATAGAAAATATCTATAAAGAGAAAAATGGTAATGAATAGGTAAAACATTTAATGCACAATCTATTTTACCTCATGAGTTGCATCCCCAAAATAGTATATGACTCTACATTGTTTTCTAAATAATTTGAAATTTTTGATGAAAAATATCCCTATAAACTCCAATGAACCTAAGGCCCATTGAATCCAAATAAGGAAATATAATTGTTAATTGTAATTTATCAAATATCTATAGTAAAGTGATAGAATGGGTGAAAGTTTATCCTATAAAACAATTTTCATATTTTTTTTGGAATTTCCAATATATTTCATTGTCTAGAAATAATGAAAATGACAAATGATTTCTTAAACATAGAATAAAAAAATAATAGTTAGTTAATTAAAGTTACAACTATATCAAAGACAGTATCATTTATAAAATAATATATTATATCTACATGTAAAATTAATACAAATAAAGTTACTGTATTTTTTCGACATATTATTGTTAATATTTTTCTGTTGATTAAATTTGTGTGATGAAAATACATAATAATACCTTAAGTGATCTAGAAATATTATTTATCTATTATATGATATTTTAGAACCCTTTTCTGAATAATATCATCAAAATACAAAAAATCAAAGATAGAGAGTGGTAAGTTAACATCACATGGATGAACATCAGTGGTTTATGTGAAAATAAATTTTTACCCATGTATAGTTTCTATAAAGTTTCCTTGATTTGGAGAAATTTTTAAATTATGTGTATTTTTTCACAGCCCTTCATGAAAGAGTTTTTTGATCATTGAGATTAGTTGATGGAATAGATTGTGAAAATAGATTATTATTTCTCATCATGATAACATAATGTAATTTAAAAACTATACATATTAACATACCATTTTGAAATTAAAATATTATTTTTACATGATTATATGTCATACTCACATTATCATCACTGAGAATGAGGTCTACATAGAAAATATAATTAGAGTACTTGAAAGATGAGCTATACCACAAATTGAGAATTCAATCTTGTATTTTTAGAGTTTCATCATCATCAATGATAATTTTGGTTAATAATGTTAATGGTCAAGACACTTTTATAACTCTGCAAATTTCAATTCTATGAACATATAATGTAATGTTAGAAAAAAAATCAAGACTATATACATGCTTGTAATGAAAAAAACATACATAAAAATTAATGAGACTCAATATATGCTCGATACAAGTTATAAAAAATATCCTTGTAAATAATATTATCTATGGAATCATAGGACTTGTCATATTTATAATCTACAACTATTTTGGAACCTTTTTTGATGAAAATCTAGATTCAACAACTATAGTTATCCATGATATACGATATAATTTAAAATATATAACCCAATATAAAAAATTATTTTCCCTGCCTTTTTTGTGTAGTCATTTCATATTAAACAATCAATGGTTAATATCTTATTTTTAATTTTAAATTCCATCTAGAATATGAATGTGTCATGTGAATTCTTGGTATAAATGCAATATGCCCCTAATTCCATCTAGATAATTTTATTTCTCCAATGACATGTTCAACCATGTTCTTAATGAACAATCTAGTACCATTACATAAACCCAATGTTTGATCTATAATTTTTTGCAACATAATAAGGACCCAAATATTTAATATAATTTTAAAGGGAGGAAACCCAAATATAATGATACTATATAAAATATCGGTTTTGAATATGTTCATTGTCCCATTAGTATCATAACATTACATAAATACCAAATCATGAGGAGTAAAATATTACATGTAATCATATAGTTCTTATACAATATCATTGGTTGAATCTAATATTTCATGTTCTTTCAGTTAATTCATAATGCAATAATTTTCAATGAAATCAGTTTGTGTATAGTCAATAATTGAATTCATAGTGTTGTTAAGTGATGTAATGAGTCATGTTGATGGAACAATGATAAATACTTCACCATCATTTGGGTCAATAATTTTATCAAAACTAGTATCCAAAATCCATTTAGAAAAGTCTTTTGCTTTCACTAAATCATAATTTTATTCATCTGAATGAAATATCCTATTATTTAAAAGTAAAAAACCTAACAATATCTCCAAAAATATGACAACTTTAAACTTTTAAACACAATTTCATTTTTGTTTCCACCAACTATTACATGTAATATTTTCCCGAAAGAACCCCCTAAAACAACATTAAGGATAAAAAAGGTAATTTTGAAGCATTAACATTTTTTACTAACATTATATATAATAAAGAACAATTAATAGCTTCAAAAAAATGCTTAAAATCATTGGAACCACATCCAAAATAAGGAGTTTTGTTAATTTAATATGTCATGAAAGATCACGTCTTTATTGGATATTGAAAACAAAATGTTCATTAACAAATACTAGAATATAAATTTTAGAGTGGGTTGTCCTTCCACCCAAAAAGAGTAGTGATTCCATTATACTAGAAGAAACTAAAAGAACAATATTACCATGTGACTAAAACATGTATGTTATAGCTCTCTAAATGAAAGTATTACCCATTCATCTGTATCAATGAAAGAAAAAAACACACTAATAGAAGATAAAGAAGACATAAATATGACCATAGCATGTTTTTGTTTAATGATAAACCTACATTATAGATATACATACTCAATATAAAATATTTCCTTGTATAATTAAGTTCATTTGAAACTAAATGATTTCCTTGAATATATATTTATAAATATAGATCTAAGTTTTCGGTCATGAAATCACCGAAAAACAAGATTGAGATGTTTTGATAAATATGAAAGAGGGAGGAAAGGAAATAAAAGAAGAATATTGAAGGAAATTTTCAAAGGTGTGTGACTGTGAAGAAAAATACCTTTGCATACCACCACTCTTCATTGCATTCCATCGCTCCCTGAAGCAACCAAAAATGGAAATGGTTCATGGAAAGAAGCAGAACCATTGGTTCATGTAAATGAGGTAAAGAAAATTTTGGGAATAGAAAGTGATTTCCTCTCACAAAAACCAGAACTCCCCATGAAATAATTTTGTCATTGATAGAGGCACTATCTTCTATCCTCGTAAATGAAATGAATTTGTTTGTGGGGCTAGGAGGGGATTTTAATACTCACAAAAGATGCCCCTACTGACTATGTCCCTAATGGGATCTCGGAAAACATACTCTGTGACCCACCACATATGACTGACGATATTGGTATCTAATCCCTCCACTCTTTCATAAATAGACCATGAGGGTGACCTAAGAGAGAAACACTTAGATTCATGAAGATACAGAGGAACCGAGCAGAATAAAGTAAGAAACCCTGAAAAACTGGATCCCTTCAACAATTACCCATAGGTAAATCCTGTTATAAATCATTAAGGAGGAAATAAAAGTCATCTAGTTGTCCGTGAACCCAAATTACAATATAGACACCAACACACAATCCACAAATTTGATGGACCCTTTGTGCATAGGCATCCTTTATAGAAAATCTCTATGCGGGTGCAACATGGTCTCATGTAGAAAAATTATACTTGGAGGGGAGACTATTCCCCCACAAATTGAAATGATACACAAGATTAACCTAGCCCTACAAGGGGAAATTCTATGTAGGCCAATCCTAGGTCTATATACCACAATGGTTTTTGGATAGTTCCCTTACCTACATAACAATATTCTATGTGGTGGGAACCCCATTCTGCGTAATAATATGATATGTAAAATGGGGAATAATATGGTGTTTTACTCTCTAGACACAATCATTATCTTCTTTCATGTCATCATCCTCCATGATTTCCACTCCATGAACCATTCCAAAAGCATCTTTCCAAGTTCCCTTCTAAAGATTCTTAACATGAATGATAAGATCATTAGACACATCAATGTGCCATTTTGTTTTTACATACCCATGGTAAAAAGAGTTGTGTATGTAACCCCTATAGTAAGAAGAACCCTCATAATTTTTTCAAGTTTACATTCCCCTGATAATACAGGTTTTGGCCTTGGGGTGATAAAATGAACCTCCACATTCAAGGAGTTTTGAGTAACTATTGGCCTTTCCCTTTGATGAGTTCCCATGTTGAGCATCCCTCTCTTACTGGGAACCGATCTAAGGGCTCTCCTCCTGAGGTAAGCTTGTAGCTTCTCTTACAGGAGGCATAAATGTTTTCTCTTAATTGCCTCTGCCTAGGAAATATCTAGATGAATCACTAAATATGACTATCTAGTATATGAAAACAAGAGAGTAAATAGGAACACTCAAAGACTTTTCTCTCTCTCTTTGGTCTATAACACCATCTATCAGTAGATAGGGTGAGACTGTTTGATCATCTGATCTACTACTTCTTCTCATTTCTCACGCCACAAAGGACCCACATGGGATTAGAGGTTAGTTGTGATTATGACATCTTCATGATCCCAACCCCCATGTGGGCCATCTCTATGGGTTAAGTCCAAAAACCATTCTTCAAACTTCAAAGGGTCGTATTCCCAATAAAATAGAACCAAATGGGAAGCTCCCATGTGTAATCCCTAATCATACATTCAAATGGGTGGCTCCCATGCATAATCCTTAACCAACTTCAATCCAAGTTGGTGGATCCCACGAGTAATCCCCACTCATGTCCCCTTTAATGTGACTTTTCTAAGGTGTAATACCCATTCATGATGAGCTATGTGGGATTTGATTCCCATATAATTGGGATATATAGAAAGTATCACTTAGGTCCAAACACGACACCTATATCACCATAATGTTTCCCAAGTCACATTCATGGCAGGGTCATATCCTCCTTGGAGACGATATATCTTTTAGGGCCTTCGGGTTGCCTCGACATAAGTCCCACACCATCCTTGACTAGGAACCCTTCTCCAGAGTGTCCTAAACATATGATGTTAAACTACATGGTTGGTTCCTTGTGACATGACCATAAAATGATATGTCTCTAATTAATATACACCAAACTACATGGGTTATAATTCTTCTCATGATGATATGTGGGAATCCCATCTTATAGGTTCAATCGCAACATCAAAACAACTCTTCTACTCCTTGGATGACGATAAACTCCAGAGTGTCCCATCACATGGTTTAATACCACTGTCATCCTAATAAATGACCAAGTAATATCTGATATGTCCAAGAAAAGGTAACTTTGATGGAGAACCTCATATACATATATATATATATATCTTTCCATCGATGGTTATCCTATGATACATATAGATGATTCCAAACCCATGCATAGTCATGATCAATTGTTAACAAAGGGGTAATCCACAGAAACATACTTGGGAATGAACTGATGATTCATGAACATATCTTCAACCTATAAGAGAGTCCCGGAATAAGAAATAGTTCCCTCCAAAGGGTGTGATGAGTTAAACTTCCCATCTTCTCAACCAATGTGAGTTATTATGTTTTACTGGCCAAGTTACCCAATGAGAACTTACCTTTGGAAAGTAGTTCTGTGAATCATGGATATGAGAACCATTGGGTGTTTTTGGATCCACAAACAAAACCTATTGGAAACTTTTTGAGTTGATTGTGTCCGAATTCAGTGATTGCACACCATTAAACCCAATTTTAATCAACCATTATAAATACAAACATGTATTATAGGAAAATAAAATGGATAATATAACTTTAATTACGCAATTACGGAACCTAATTCATAAATAAAAAAGGATACACTGCAATTCATTGTCCGACCCTTTCACCGCCACTAAGGTGAACTCTTTTGTGGAAACAAAAATCGTGTAGTTGACATGACTGCTTAAGAAAGGTAGAAGTGTTACCCTATATTAGGCCCCTTTAAAATATAAAATAGAATATGGGCAAGAAAAATCATCAATTATCCATGTGTTCATGAGATTTTACTTAAAAAAGGATTTTTTCGGTGCTTGTCACATATATTGAAAGAACCCTTCAGACCTTCCTTCCATCCAATGGCCTCTTAGATTTTTTGATAGACACACATGTCAACCACTACATCAGATGGTTAATCCACAAAGAATAGTACTCCATAACCCACCCAATGTCTTCAACACTGGGTCTCAAATGAACGGGTATAAGAGTACCATTAGAGGGGTACTCTCTCTACCCTGGAGGCAGATAAGAAGGCCCTCTAGGCCATGAAGCTCTGCTAACCATCCACCCAGAGATGGTTATAAGTATAGAGCCAGGCTATTCCACTAGCCATCTCCAACCATTTTGGGAGCCTATCCTCAGAATGTGACAATGAGTGCCTCACTTATCTTAAGAAGAATGATGAATCCATCACTAAAGATTTTATCCATTTAGAATAGGGGTCCCACTCAAGGGCCACTACTGAATGTAATCGCTGCCAACAACATTTATACTAGTATCCTAGACCTAAGGAGGATATCTCCACGAGGTACCCTACTAAATGAAAACAGACCCAATTCCCCTAGTCATCTCACCAGTGGTGATGATCATATAATCAGGAACATGTCATTATCCTCATTATTTCAAAATAAATCCTCCAAAAAAATGATACAATTCCATGGGATGATGTACATTCCTTCCCACTATTATGAATCTCTCCATGTAAATTTGGTGGAAAATTACATGATATCACAAATTACCACTAATACTCACCAAGCCTGTTGTGTAAGTGGGGATGAAAATTACAAGAAGATAAAAATACCTTCCAATATGCATGATACATGTCAGCCAAATAGTGTAGCAACCAGCTATGTTAAAATTCCTATTAATACATTCCAATCCTGTCATCTAAATAGGGAGGAAACATACATGAAGGATCATATCCCTAACAATGAATATGAGTCCCACTAGTCAAATATAGTGGCATTAAAATATTGGTAGAGGCAAATTACCACAAATGCATACCAAATCCATCAGAGAAATATAATGGCACACACAGTGATTGGATGAAAATTACTTCTTATTCATATCAATCTCGTTAGATAAATACAGGGGAAATTAGAGAAAGTATCTAGTGTGTCCCAGCTATAAACCAAGGGTAGAATCATTCCTATTTCTCCAGACAAGAGAACTATTAGAAACCAATGGCAGAAAATTGAGGGTCGGTGCAAGAACATATTCTTACTCTGGAATCAGAATGGGAATATATTCCTATTCTTTCTAAGTAGGTCTCTTAACACATCCTAGAAATGATTAATGATCCAATATCAATTTTTGACCTTATCCTTATCACTTTTCAAGATTTAATCGAGTTCATGAAAATATCAAGGATTATAGAACACAACCCCATCTCCCAAGTAGGGTGAATCATCCACACACATAGGTTCTTACACCAGATTAGATCTGCATCCTTTCTCCCATCCAAGAGATTAATTGGAAATATTTTGTGATAAATGGACAACCATATCAGGTAAAAATACCCATTCAAATAGGGGAATACTAGTCCACTCGAGTGGCCACTCTAGAGGAAGCATATATCCCTTCAAGATCTCAGGTATCTTGTTGTCATATCATGACAACACCATGGGAGACACTCAAATAGACACCTGTATATGATGTTTATTACCTACCATAAGAATTCTCAGCCTCCAATAAGAGGGTGACCAAAAAAATTGTTCCAAATATAACTATAAAATGAAGAGAAAATTTATGATCCTTCTATTCTAGAAGCTTATATTATTGATGTCTTAAAACATCTATCAATGGTGGATCAAGATCCTTCTAGTATATTACTAAATTGTGGAAGTAGTATTAGTAGTTAAGAAGGTACTCCCTGTAACATTGTTACCAGTATCTCAGGAGTTCCTCCCCCAAGCATCGACCATGAAGGCCCCCATAGTGGGTATAAAATGGTCAATAATGAGAGCATATCTACTTATGAGTGTCACAATAACTCTCCTTGTGGCCCAAATATCATACATAAAGGTCTCCCCCTTACTATCTTCTACCCTGATGGTCCTCCCTATAGTATATGCTATTGAAATTCTCCCTACAGTTGTACATCAAGATGTTATGGTAGTCATCACCATGATGGTAGTCGATATGAAGGTCCTCCCTACAATGAAATCTTACAGCAAGAAGGCCCTCACCTTGCTTTCATCAACCAACAAGGTCTTTTATAGGGTATATGCTACACAAATTATCCCTACAATTAGAGATTAATCTATTAGGGTAGCCCCCATCCCAACAACACATGCTATGAAGGTACTCCCCACAGTCAAATCTCATATTGGTAGAAAGGTCCTCCCCTTTCCAAATCAAATAAAATAAAGCCCTCATATTTAGAGGATCTTAGAGGTATGGGGTAAAAAATGTTAGATACCTTATCAATTAGAAGAGACATATTTTCTCATCTTGGAGACAAACCTGTGCAATGCTCATCTTGTGAGCCACCCCCATACCATTCACACATCAATGAGATCCCTACCAACCCCACTAGCTGCAACCATATCATCAAGAAACATCCACATTGTGAAGATCTAGTAGAGGAATCTCTAGAGGAAGAAAAAAAATAACATGTTTATTGTGAGAAGAAAATTAGACAGGGATGACATAAAAGTTATGTTTTTTACCAAAAACCACTTCTTAGTTAAAAACACCGAGATATATTTTGGAGGAATTCATACATAACATTTGTCTCAATCTTGGGACAACTATCTTCTAGTAGAAAATTTTTTTTCACAAAAATGGGTAAGTAGGCCATGTCAAAATATTTAGAAAAATATGTTATCAAATATTCTTGGAATTCATTTCATATCCATGGAAACCACAATAATAGAGGTGGATTAAAAATATTCAACTAACTAGCCTCCATGAGCTAAATAAGTTACATCCCCTTATAAGTGACACCCTACTTGGTGTTCATGTCTAGAGATGGGGATAGCATAGAGAATGTCATTTTACCCCATGCCCTGATCAAAAGATCCCATTGGAAATGAAATATTGTAATTTAATTGTCCCAAGATGGTGATGAAATTAAATCCATGCTCTGGAAAGGAGAAATTCTCAATAATAACTATCCTTGAGTAAGCCTCAAAAGTGTCAGAACTGATGAGATCAAGTCGTCAAGAAACTCTTGAACCATGAAACTGAGAACATTCAGTAAGATTATCTCTTATGGGAATCCAATCATCGAGCTCTCTTAAGGTATTTATAAAAAAATAGTTCATGTGTAGACTCGACACCACATCTAACTCACATTTGAACTAGAATGTGGGAGATCAAGAAGTAGTGATAGGAGAAACAATAATCGTGGTATAGGATTTGTCCCAGATCATAGGGTTGTGGTAATTTTTAATAAAAAATTCCTCTGTAAGACTAAAAAATTGAGCTGACGCATAATAACAAGGGAACAGGAGTATCCCCATACTATAGGGATTGGGGAATTTTTACCTCAACCGCCCACCCAGTGGAAATCAGTCTTTTCCCATTTAAGGAGTACGAAAATTATATATCTCCCTCATTTTATCCCATCTCGTGAATCATTCCCCCCAATGGGAGGCATATTTTAAGGTTTTATTAACGTTATCTCCACCTTACCCTTCTCCAAAAATCCTGAAGAGGATCATATTATGGAAGGAGAAGATCAAACAATGGATGCAAATATCTATCCTACCATTTGGAAGCTGGTATTCCACCCACATTGTGTTAGGAATAAGTGTATCTTCTAGAATTTTATCCTTCATAACACACCAAAAATGATTCATATGCAGAGGTAAAGGATAGTATAGTTCCACCTAGAATTAGATTCAAACTAAGGATGAAGGTTTCTTAATTGAAACCAGAGGATCTCCCGGAATTTGGGTGTTCCCCTAATCAATCCTCCACTGACACCTCAGTGAACCTCTGATTAGGAGAAGAAAAAAATTGTGGTTTCATATGAACCAATTACTCCTTTTTGTGAGAACAATACCCTTACACATGAATAATGTTTCACTAAATATGTGTAATAAATGAAATAATTAAGTTGATTCAATACTGAGATACTCTGATGAAGTTTTATTATCGAATATGATCCTTGGGTAGAGCATTATGTAAAAATACAGCAGGTGTACCTCAACCACAAGGATTTATGTTGACCAGTGATGCAAGTCTAGGACAACCTCCCAATATAGGTCATGGACTATCAGCTTACCTGGAATAATTTATGGATGAATATCATGATTTTACTCCATTAAAGAGGCAACCAGAATGGTTGTAGGAAACCTCTCAAAAGATTCCCCATGATAGAAATTTGCCTCGAATTCTAGAAGAACCAACACATCAAATCTTTCTCCCTTAATTTTCCACTCATAATTAGTCTCAATAAGACATGAATTAATATATTTTCAATACTATCGAGTCATTTCTAGCTCGATTGAAATCCATTGAAGAGTGGCGCACATAGGTACAGCTAGAACAAAAACCTTACACCAATTGGGTGAGTAACACTCTGCCTCTTCAAAATTTCAAGATCCATATGTTCCAAATATTATATGAATTAGGTGACCCAGAACAACATCTAATACACTATCAATATTATTGGGATCCCATGATGGGAACCACATAGCAACAAGAAGTTGTGAAACTCAGATGCTTCATGAGAACTCTAAAAGGACAAGCCTTTGTATGGTACACCAGTTTTCCGAGTTAGTTGATAACAGAATGTAAAGACCTCCATAAATAGTTCCTTTGTCAATTAATCTCAATACTATGAAAGAAAATAGTCAAAGACCTCTCGAATAGAAAAAATTGGGAAATTGAAATATTCTCAAACTTCATTGCTAGATTGAAAGGGATGACATGCTCATTGAACTGGACAACCCCTCCCCCTAGAACATTATATATGCATTGATAAACTTCATGATGATATACGAACAACTCTCATCCCTGTGAAATAAGAAAGTGGATTTTGGTATTTCTCCATTATTTCCCAATGAATAGATGACTCTATAAAATATACTAAGCTCAACTCCCGAGTAGCACCACCAGTCCTAGGAAAAAGAAGGTGATAATATAAAGTTTCCTATATCAAGTTTAAGCTATCTCCTAAGAAAGATCCAACTCCATGGCCTGTATTGAATCATATAGGGACCCATGAGTTTCATCAAAAACCCCCAACCTAACAAGATGAGAATAGGGGACCTAGTAGAAATCAATTAAAGGAACAAATGAATAAGGTTTAATATTCTGAGATGAATAAGTGTATGGATATTTTATAGACAATATGAACGGTAATTTACTTCAGCTAATAGAGAGAAAAAGGCTTGATGAATTGTCTATTGAAGACTTTCAATATTATTGTCCCTTTCACTAGATATTGGGACACACTATCTGCAACATCCTGATTCTGGTGCTGCTCAAGTTTCCCCGAACCCGGTTGGTCACATAACCTCAAGTACATTTTTCCAAGTACCATAGGCTTCCAACTAGAAGTGAGGGAAAAGTTCTAATAGTGGGGAAACTATGTCGTCATTGGCATAGTATACATAGGTGAATAAAAAATAATAATCAATAGAGGAAGCATTAATAACATACAAAAAAAGTTAATAGTGGAAGACTGATACTAATAAAACAACTAGAGAATATATATAAATATGATGAAAGGAACAAGTATCTAGTAAAAATCCATAATAATCACAGTTTTGGAAAAATAGTACTAAAACCAAAGTACAAGAAAAGTAAACCTCAACAGCATCACAAGCCTTAGCTTAGTCCCATTCTCTCAATCTCCAACAATAATCAAGTACATGATTAAGAAGGGGTCTTTCCCTTGTCTATACCTACAACCATATATTTTTTTTGGTCCAAAAGAATGACCCAAAAAGGGTGTGAGATGAATCCTAGTAGGAAACCACCGGAAGATCTTTTCTTAACTATCAGGGAATGTATATAGTAGGAAATATGAAAAATGAAGAAATAATCTTGGAAGTACTCAAAAGTAAACAATCCTACACTTTCAATTACATTCATTTAAATTTATTTATTATTCAATCCCTTGAATAATTTAACCTAGGGATCTAGCCTATGCTCTATATCCCCTTGCATAGTTAAACAAGAAGATGTCTCAAAACAACATTTAAATAACCAAGTAAGACTGAGTCCAAACTTTTGTTTTGGATTGTAAGACTCATCACAATCATTCAAATATTCATAATAAACCCTCTGGGAAAGTCTTCACAGTCTAACCCCTGTGGTTTAAAAAATCATCAATTCAATAAATAACTACCCCATGGGAAAGCTCACATAGTCTATCCCCTTTGGTCCTATATAGAACTAGTCATTTACAAATGACCTCCTAGGTTGCTCTCACGATCAATACCCCCTTGGTCTACATAGAAAAAATAAAATATAATGACCCCTGGAAGCTCTCACAGTCAATTCCTTATGTTTTAACATTCATTTAATAACGACCCTCAGGGTAGCTCTCACGGTCTAACCCTTCTAGTTTATGACCACCCGACCGCTCTCATAGTCAATACCTCTGGTCAACCATAACAACAATTCATAATTAAATGACCATACCTCAGTTATCTATCACAGTCAAAATTCCCCCTTTGTCACGCTTTCACAATGTGAAACACATGCATCTCAAAAAAATAGTAACTCCATCCTAACAACATGAGGCATGGAAAACAAAGCAAGACTAACATGAATTCTAGACCAAAAATCCATAATCAAACAAACATGATAAACACACCCATAATCAAGTTATTAAACCTTACTCTTAAGCAATATCCCTTTTTAAAACAAAAAAACTATAGCAGGTATTAAATAGGGTTAAAATCAAAATCATGAAATACCCTAAACAAGGGTATTTAGAACATTTAGCACATATAATCTAAAAAAATCAATGAAAAGTAAAAACCACTTACCTTGATGTTTTACGATGAACACTCTTGAATGTCGGCCCATGAATCGGCCTAGAATGGTGTAGATCTACAAAAAGGTTAAAAATGATCAACCCTTGATAACTCTTGAGAGAGAAAGAATTAGGGAGAGAGGATCAAGAAGAATGAAGAACTCAACAATGGGATTCTAAAGCACCCATCGGAGTATGGATCAGACATTGGATGAAAAAACCGTGTCTTGGACTTTGATCGCTACTCCTGGTAATCCCTGGACGAACCATGGTTAGAAGAATGTATTTATGGAGATGAGACGTGACCTCTCTCCAATTAGATAGTAAAAAAAAGTACACAGTCTTTTCATTTAATGTACACATTGTGTACTAGCCTCAATCGGCCCCTCTTTAGGCGGTCTTCCAAGTCACCTACATGGCCATGTACTCAGCCGTTACACGACCAGTATATGACTACACACGGCAACTAAGTACACAGTGTGTGCTCAAAAGTACATAGTGTGAACTTAGAAAATTTCCAAAACATTCTTTTTCCTAAAAAACAACCCGAAATAAAGATCCATACTTGAAATAATGATCCGAGTTCTTACAAACTTCCCCCCTTAAAGCAATTCATCCCTAAATTTCCCTTCCAAGAGCGGTGAAGAAGAAACTTCAAACAAATCTAGCCACTATGATTGTATATTGGTATCTGTCTCCCATGTCTCATCATGTACTCGCCCGTGTTTCCAAAGAACCAGTATAAGAGGAACAGACCAGCCATGGAGAACCTTCATGCTGTGATCCATAATCTGAATAGGGTGCTCCTCAAAGGATGCGTCCACCTACAAATCAACCTCCTCGGGTTTTTAAACATGATATGGGTCCAAAAAGTAACTTTGTAGTTGAGAAACATCAAAGACGTCGTGCATATCCCGGTACCTCTGAGGTAGTTGCAACCGAAAGAAAACCAAACTGAATCTCTCCAAAACGTCAAATGGACTGGCATATCTCAGTGAATGATTCCCTTGTCTCATAATCCTCATGTGTCCCAATATTAGTATGACACATAAGAAAACCATATCTCCAACCTCAAACTCCAAAGGTCATTTCTGTCAATCATCATAAGATTTCTGGTCAGACTGTGTAGTAGTCATCCTCTTTAGAATCAACTCCACCTACTTAGTCGTTTTCGAGACAAGATAAGGTCCTAGCATAGCATCCTCTCCTACTTCCATCCAAATTATGGGTAATCGACATGTCCTACCATACAAAGCCTCATATGGTTCTATCTGAATCATCACCTGAAAACTATCGTTGTTGTAAAATCCACTAGGGGTATATGTTTCTCCCAAAATCCCCCAAAATCCTAGATGCATGCTCTTAGCATGTCCTCTAAAACCTAAATCGTGATCTTGGACTGGCCATCTATCTAGGGATGGTAAGCTATACTCAGAAGTACTTATGCACCCAAATCCCTCAAAAGTCCCTGCCAGACACGAGAATTAAACCGGGAATCCCTGATTGAAACAAGAGAGTGTGGAACCCTTTGTAAACTTACAATCTCTCAGATGTAAAACCTTCCAATATCGTCAACACTGAAGGTTTACTTGATCAGCAAGAAATGTGAAACCTTCATGAGTCTATCAAAAACCACCCATACTTCATCCTTCCATGAGGATACATCGGTAAACCCATCACAAAATCCATCACAACATCATTCCACTTCCACTCGGGTATGGGTAACTGCTGTAAAATCCCTATAGAACACTGATGCTCTGTCATCACATACTGATAGGTGGAACATCTCCTAAAATCCATAAACATCCCTCTTCATATATAGCCACCAATACTGATGGCTTAAATATCGGTACATCTTGGTGACACCAAGACAAACTTCCCAAACCGAGGAATGGAAATATCACATCGACTCCACACGTATGTCTACTGACACCCATATGTGCCCATGAAAACATAAAATCTCATCATCGTCTATGGTCTACCCATGATTAGGTTCCACTCTTGAAACACACTTCCATAGGACTAGGCCTTTATAATTTGATAGTTTCCTCATTCGCACTCAATCCATTAGAGTAGATGTAACAACTATAGGATAAATAAATGTTTTCCCCTGTGTTTCTTGCACCTCTAAATGCATCTCAGAGAATAGAGACACAAGATTACACTCACTGTTGGCTTCCTGAACTTCTTGTATCTGAGTCCTCCTGATCAATGCATCGGCCACTTCATCGCCTTTCATAGGCATACAGGGAAGATCAATGTCAAAATACTTAAGGTAATTAACCAAATTTAGTTGTCTCAAATTCATATAATTCCAAGTAATGATATAATTGAAACATTTTTGGTTAGTGTATACCACATAATTCTCTCTCAAAATATAATTTCTCTAATAGCGTAAATCATGAACAACTATAGCTAACTCGAGATTGCGCGTTGGGTAATTCCCCTCATGTGGACTCAACTACTGAGACTCATATGCAACAACTCCTTCTCCCTGCATAAGCACTTCCCCAAGCCTGATACCGGATGCATCATAGTAAATGGTGTATCTCTTTCCCAGCTCAGGAGAAATAAGTATTATTGCTGAATTCAACCTCCCTTTCATATCCTAAAAGGCAAAATTGTAGGAATATATCCTTAATTACTTTGTACCCTTCTTAGTAAGGCCCATCAATGGCGCTGATAAGCATGAAAGGTCCGGTATAAAGCACCTATAGTTACTAGTGAGCCCGAGAAAACTCCGTACCTCAAAGACGTTCTTCGGTTTATCCCAAGAAACTACTACTCTCACTTTATCTAGGTCTACCAATACTCTTATCTATGAGATAAGATGATCCAAGAAGTTAATATAATTCATCCAAAAGAGGAATTTTGAGAGCTTAACATATAACCGATGATCTCTCAGTGTACTCAATACAATCTCAATTTTGGTAGCATGGTTTTTTCTAGTGTGAGAGGAAACCAAGATATCATCCACGAAGACTACCACAAATAAATATAAGTTATGATGGAACAATCGGTTCATCAGTGCCATAAAAACGGGTGGCGCATTCGTGAGACCGAAGGACAAAACCAAAAACTCGTATAGACCATACCTACTCCAAAAGGCTGTAAAAGGTATTTCTGATGGCCTAACATGTATGTGATGATAACTGGATCTCAAGTAAATCTTCATGAACACCCGGGCTTCTCAAAGATGATCAAAGAGATCATCAATCCTCAGCAAGGGATATTGGCTCTTGACTATCAACTGGTTCATCTCCTGGTAATCGACACAAAGTATGATGTCACCATCAACCTTCATTTAAAAATGAATATGAGAACCCCAAGGAGAAGTACTAGGTCATATGAAACCCTTTTCCTACAACTCTTCTAACTTCTACTGAATCTCATGTAACTCTATTTTAGCCATCCTATAAGGAGGAATGGACATTGGTGCCTCTCCTATAACAATCTCTATAGAGAAATCTACCTCACTCTCCAGAGGTAAACCTGAAAAGTTGTCTGGAAATACATCCCTAATGCCATCCACCCCCAGGGGACAGTCAGTCTGTGAAGTCCCTAGGTTATTAAAATATTAACTAGTAATCTAGGCAGTAATTCCTCCCAACCCATGATGCTTGGGTCCATCTCAGCTCGCCTAGACATCTCATTCACCCATTTTTAGAAAAGACACGCCCTCTGGTGATGTGAAACTCACCTTGCAGTGATAGTAGTCAAAAAAGTCTTGGAAAGAGACTAACCAGTCTATTCCGATAATGACATCAAATCATGTCATCTCTAAGATATAGAGGTCCCATAAGAAGTGACACCCACCAACCTCAAGAGGAACTCCTTGCACTGACATAAACTAGCAGTCCTAATATCCAATAGAGTGTCTAGCATCATAACATCCTGAAAAGTAAAGATACAATGCCAAAGGCTCTCCACAACCACAAAATAAATAAAACTATGGGAAGCCTCTATATCAAAAAGATAAGAATCTAAAACAGAGGCTAATATTCGTACCTCTAACCATAGAGGGTTCAGGATCCAACTCTTGGTGGGCCTACTCCACTGAAAAATTATGACCTGTACTGCGACCCTACGACCCTCTCAAACTACCCTAAGATTATCCACCCTACTGTCACTAAAATCATGTTGACTGGCTACCATGGCCACTACCACCTCCTTAGCCTGAATGTTTTGATGAACTCCAGTTCCATGACTACTGAGAAATTGGTGGTCCTTCTCCTGAATGTGGAGTCATAACAGAACCCCTATCACTCGCTGCTGGTGAGAACACACAGAAAAAATGATGAATGTGACCCTCCTACCATAAGACCAACACTCAACTGGGTACTTTTTTCAATGTATTCTTGTATGCCCACTCTTCCCGCAATGGTTTCATAACACATAACTACATGAAGAAACATCACATCAAAGATCCCTACGACACTTCCTGCTATTTGTTGAAATAGTATCAACTCTAGTTGCTAAACCACCCTGGAATGTAGCTCCCAACTCCCTCGGATTACTCTTGGTAATCAGAGCCTAATTTACTATAGCATTCACCGAAGTCAAACTGAGGACTTTCACTTGTGATCAGATGTCATACCCTATACAATCCTCAAATCACTTAGTTAAAGATAACACCCCACCTCTTAAAAAAGTTGTGAAGCACTAAAGTTGTGTAAAATGATAGGAGTAATCCATCACTGAAAGAGAGCCCTGCTCCAAGTTCATGAACACTCAGGCTCGATCGGCCCTAAATGTCTTAGGATAGAAGTAATCATAGAAGCTCCTCTGAAACTCTTCCCAATACATATATCTATTATTTCCTTCCTATGAGATTACATTCCACCATATCTTGGAAGAATCATGTAGCACGTACGTCACGAGCTTCCCCCTCCTCTCTGTAGGCATCTCCAGATGCTCAAATATAAAAAACATGCCCTTTAACCATGACTCTACTTCCTGTGATCCTCCAACACTAAAAAAAGTGGGAGGATGTTGCTGCTGGAACACCCACATCAACTCTGCAATAAAAGGAGTAGGATGTGGTGCTCCCTAAAAAGTATGTAACATCCTAAAAAATCCTTCAAGAAACTATGCATCATCACATGTGTCTAGTATAACAGATGGTACCAAGATAAGCATGACAAGAAAATCTACTGGTAGTCCCTACTCTACCATTTTTGGTGTTTGATCATTGCTCGGTATATGGTGTACAACCGGAGGATGTCTTAGTGCAATTACTCTGTAAGGTCAAGCGCACACCTCAGTTCAAGATTATCAAGGAAAACTACATAGAAGTGAAATAATGGAATATGAGAATAAAAAACTCATTATTTTTAAAACAGGGTTACACTATGTGTATAAACTCTAAATTGTGTGTTCCCTTATGCTTTTAACATGGCGTGTTCCTCTACTAATCATGGTCGTGTAACACCCTTACACACGATGTGATCCTCCTGATACACAGTGTGTACATGAATCTTCCCTCCTACCAAATTACTTTTACATGGCTAGTATTACACGGTTCTCTCTTGGGTAATACTGCACGATGTGTTCACCTTATACATGACGTGTACTAGTTAAGTTCCATCTACCTGTGTCATTGGTCCAACAGTCAGATACACTATCGACTCTACATGGCATACTTAAATGAGACACAGTGTGTACATCCTACGTTTCATACACTTGTGTCTTTGGTCACATGGTTGGATACATGGTCAAGTCTACACGACATGCTTAAGCAAGGCATGGCGTGTATAACCTAAGTTTCATCCACCATTGTAGTTTGTCACACGGTCAGATACATAGTTATTTAAAACATGGCGTGTACTTTTAGTACACAGCATGTTCAACAAATGATTTACCAACACCGTGTCTCTGCTCACATAGATATTCAGATGGTCAAAGCACTACACATCATGTACTCCCAATACATGGCGTGTACTTAAGAAAATTTAGTTCTTCCCAAACAGAAGAACACATGGTGTGTGTTCATAACAACACACACTGTGTTGTTTGGGTTTTTGGACAGTAATCCTTTGAAACTTCTCTAGAACCCCTTAAAACATAAACTTTTGTCCAAGGCATGACAAATTCTGACTCGTGAGAGCCCATACTCCCAAGAATCAATGTTTGGAATCCTTATTCATATCATAACTTCAAAAAAATCAATTAAATATCGAACATGGTCTACCAAATTCTGATCCAAGAGGGACCATAACACCTCAGTAATTAAATTTTTTATCCATCCAAGTGAAACATTAAATATTCCAATACCCTATAAAAATAGAAAGTATTCTATCATAACATCTATCACAACAACATTCATATCTAGCACAACATCTATCATAACAACATGCAATTAGTAATGCACTCCAAATGGCATGATAAGAATTCATGACATGAGATTTATATCAAGTTTATATATGATGAATGAGATGTCATACCCGTATCTCATCAGGTTGCAACAGAAATATAACCTCAATAAAATCAATGACAACAGCACAAAATAAGTGAATCCTCCAATGGTGAAATAAAATCAACTATAACAATTCAAAAACTAGAAAAAATGCAATATTCAAGGTAACTTTCCTTTCCCTTCTACACGGGATAACTACTCTCAAACATAGCATATTGCAAACTACTTAATCATTCATATCCATGTCTATATGCTCCAATTAGTAATAAAATGCAGAAAATAACCTTCCTATGATACCACTTTGTAACGTCCTGGTTCAAGGTTTCTCCCAAGGTGCGCACAACCAGGTTGGTCACATAACCTCAAGCGAATTTCCCTAAACGAAAAAGTCTTTCGACTAGCAACGAGTTACAAGGTCTAATTGTGGGGAAAATATTCCCTCATTGGAAGAGTATACACATCATTATAAACTATAATAATCAATAGCATAAACACTAATACCATACAACAAAAGTAAATAACGGAATACTGATAGTAATAAAACTACTGGAGAATATATATAAATATGGAACATGTACCAAGTATCTAGAAAACATCCAAGCAAGTAACAATTCTAGAAATACCATAATAAAACTAATATACATGAAAAGTAAACTCCATCATCATCGCAATCCTTATCTTGGTCTTATGCTCTCTAGTTTCAATTGCAATCAAGTACCTGTTGAAAAAGGGTACTTCCCCTTGTCTATACCTACAACCATATAATCTGTTTGGGTCCTAAATAAAGACCCAAATAGGGTGTGAAACGAATCCTAGTAGGAAACCACCAGAAGATACGTGCCTAACTATTAGTTAATATATATATCAGAAAATATGAAAAATGAAGCAAAAAACTAGGAAGTACTCAAAACTTAAAAAATCTACAGTTTACAATTACATTCATTTACATTTATTAATTATTCAATCCATTTAATAATGTAACTTCAAGATCCATACTAATCATTTTATCCCCTTTCATAGTTATAATAAACAAACATCTTAAAAACCCATCTAAATTACCAAGTAAGACTGAGTCCAAGCTTCAATTTGGGCTTGAAAGACTCGTTACAATCATTCAAATATTCATAAGAAACCCTCTAGGAAATTTCTCACAGTCTAACCCCTCCAATTTAACTTATCACTAATTCAATAAATAAAAACCCTATGGAAATGCTCACATAGTCTAACCCCTTTGGTCCCACATATCACTAGTCATTTACAAATGACCTCCTAGGCAGCTCTCATGGTCAATACCCCCTTAGTCTACATAGCAACAATAAAATATAATAACCCCCTAGAATATCTTATAATCAATACCCTATAGTCCAACATTCATTTAATAATGACCCTTTGGGTTTCTCTCATGGTCTAACCCTTCTAGTCTATAACCACCCAAAAACACTTACAGTCAATTCCTATGGTCAACTATAACAATAATGCATTATTAAATGAACCTAACTTAGGAGGATCTTAGAGTAAAAATTCCCCTTGATCATGCTTTCACAATGTGAAACACGTGCATCTCAAATGAATAGTTACTCCATACTAACAACACTAGTCATGGAAAACAAAGAAAGCCGGACATGAATTCTATACCAAATGACCATAATCAAAAAAACATGGGAAACACACCCATAATCAAGGTATTAAACATCACGCCTAATCACTATCCCTTTCTCAAACAAACAAACCATAGTTGGTATTAAACAGGGTTAAAATCCAAAACACAAAATAACCTAAACATGTTTATTCAGAACTTTTAGAATATATAATCCAAATAAAATAAAAGAAAGGTAAAAACCACCTACATTGATGTTGTAAAATGAACAATATTGAATTTCAGCCATTTAATCGGCCTAGAATGACATAGATATACAAAATGGGTAACAATGATCAACCCTCGATAACTCGCAAGATTGGAGGAATTAGGAAGAGAGGATCAAGAAGAAGTAAAAAATCACCAGTGGTATTCCAACACACCCTTCAGAGTTTGGATCAGACCTTGGATAGAGAAACGGTGTCTTGAACTTTGATCGTTGCTCCCAGTCGCTCCTAGACAAACCAAGGTCAGAATAAGATATTTCTAGAGATGAGACGCGACCCCAATCTGATTAATAAATTAAAAATAAAAGTACATGATATGTTCATTTAATGTATATGTTGTCTACTAGCCTCAACTGGCCCCATGTTTAAGCATTCTATCATTTTACATACACGGCCATGTACTCGGTCATTACATGGCCAGTACACGACATGAACATAAAAATTTCCGAAAACGTCCTTTTTCCTAAAAAACCTAAAATAAATATCCATAAATGAAATAAAGACATGTGTTATTACACTATATATGGATTTTTATTCATTATAGACCCCTTGTAGAAAATGATAGATTCCATTCAATTCAAACTGGGACCACCACCAATACATGTGGCATATGATTCCACCACTGCTCCTGATGAAGAAGATGAGTGGTAAAAAGTTTTTAGAAGGATAAAAAAATTCAATAGTTGGATGAACCAAAAAAAAATCAACTTAACTCATAGAATTATCAAAGAATAGTTAAAACAACCTACTATGCCCCCAGTTGCACCTTCTATAACACTGATGGAATCCTTGGACCCACAACCCTCCAGTAGCTGACCGTCTGCAATATTTCCTGAAAAAAAGGTAAGGAGAAAGTGCAGGAAGAAGAAATTGTTTCATGAAAAAAACATATCCTTGAACCTCTTAGATTTCAAGTGATCAGATATGAAAGAATGGGCATCGCCCCACAAAATAGTAACACCTGAAGTATTTTGTCAGGAAGAGCTGTCATCAGATGAGGAGTTGATATTCAGATCCATTAATGTCATTCACTTAATAGATTCCCCCTTTGAAGATGATCATGGATATTAACCTGAGTTCCCCACTCATGATTGGGGAAATATAGGAATATGTCATAAAATATGGGGGTACCAAGGAAGGTGTATCCATGTAAGAAATTGAATCTATTTCTGTACTCCTTCTGAAATCATCAATGTTGCAAAAACATGTTGAAGAGACCTTCAGAAACCCACAAAAAGAATAGGAAAATCCACCTACACCATCCAGAAGACATTATGGCATGATTATTCTGGAATATCCATCAGAATAGAAACATGTGCCTAATCACCCTTAGCGTATAGGCAGGAATGCTCTTCCCAACCCACATAAAATATAAATACCTCCATCTCCTGTCCTGAGGTCCAATCCATCTTCATCTAATACTATATCCCCTAAAGTGAATGTAAAAGTGCATACCCACACTAGGAAGCACTGAACTTTGGACCATATGTCTGATATTATTAAGAAATTAAACTCAGTTCTAGCTAAACATTCAATCATGGACACCTTGAGTTTGTCTGAAGACCTTAGAGAAGAACTCATATAGCCTATGCAGATCCACTATGAGTTTTAATCCTAAGTTTCAACCAGAAAATTCTATCAGATAGAGACTAATACCATGGAATTACATGTAGTTATCTACTTCAAAAATCAAGATGATTATTTCTTTATAAAGGTACACATCATACACTTGTATGTGTCTATAGAAACATATGGGGTTGATGTCCAAAACATTTGTGTTGACAATGGCTCGGGGTTTAATATTATTCCAGTGAAATAAATTCTCTTTCTAGGCTTCAAGGAGGATAATCTGTCACCTTCCTCCATATCATTAAAGGGCTCTAAAAAACTTGAGTAGAATCTATTTTCCCAAATCAATCCTAAGACTTGGCTTAGAGACCTTCTGTCCAAATCATAATTTCTGGTCATATGAAAAAACATGGCATTCAACGTATTTCGAGGAAGGCCTTGGTTTCCCCAACATGCATAAATTACCTCATCATACCATCAATGCCTCAAAATATTTCATTATTGAACAAATCAAGAAGTTATATGTTGATAAGGTCTTGTTTAAATCTCATGAGTCGCATTATATCGATAAAAGATTCTAGCAGGTGGAAGGGAATCAACCCTTAGTCGATGGTATTGATTGGGTCACTACCTAGAATGGTATGGAAGTGATCTCATCTAACCCCTTCAGAAAACATGGTGAAGAATATTCACTTCCCATCAATCTGGTAGGTTGTATGATTTCATGTTCAGATGCATGTTCAGTAGTCCTCATGATTTCATCCAAGGCCACTATAGCATCCGGAACTATTCACCCAACTTGGGCCTTCGGGCCACCGGTTTGAGACTATGGGTCTCCAGGGCCTTCGGGTCAACATAGGTCTTTGGTCCATTGGGCCTTTGGGTCACGTATACAATGGTGTAGCCCAGTTCACACAAAACATTCCCCAGAAGAGGATTAGAGCAACAGGAGTAGCAGCCACCAGATATAGAGTTAACTGGATTGGAAAAATGAGAGGGTATGGCAGCCACCATCGGGACCAGGCACCGTGCAGCTCTGTACAGGGTAATGCTACCCGATCATAAATGCAAGGTGGGGTTCTAGGTGATCATTGATGTAGAAAGCTGGGGAGGGGTAGTTCAAGTGGCTGGTCCTACGGGTCATGTATTGGCCATGGTGTGCCTATGGGCCTTCGAGTCATGTATTGCGGGCATGCCGGACATTGTGCCTTGGGCCTATGGGTCATGTATGGGTTCCCCTTCAACCTTTAAAATGGGGATTATCCATAATAAAAATAAAAAAGAAGGCCTTCAGGCCATTCAGACTAATAGTGTTGAATAATCTATTGACCCCCAAGATAATAGTGAATGTTGGAATATAAATGACCTAAATACATCATCAAATCTCCAAAAAAATCCCTTACTAACTCACTAAGATAGTATAGGAAAAAGACACTCCTCCATCCCTCACATTGTCATCTCCCTAAAATCTCATGTTTTCAGCCAGGTCAGAAAAATATGCGTTATATTTCTAATACCAAGATCTCGAATATTATCCAAAATCTAATGAGATCATATTGGTAATTGTTTTCCCATCAATACAAGAGTTAGAATAGGAATAGAATGAATTATAATAGTAGGAATACCTTAGGGATACCAATCCAACATTTGAGGATGGTGTCTGTACCACCATTGATGAACTCAAGGAAATAAATCTAGTTATGAAGAATATCCATAACCCACCTTTTTGAGTACAACCATATCCTTTGAAGATAAAGAGTTATGTACATACATTCTAAGGTTTCATTGAGAAGTTTTTCATGGAACTAGACATAAATTCTAGGCCTCAATCCCCAAGTGTCCACTAACCACTTAGGCATTCTAGACGATCGTTAGTGCTATAAACAAGAATCCAGAAGGATGGACCCAACACTTGCTTCAAAAATAGAGGATAAAGTTTACAAGATCATCATATCCAAATTTATTTGGGAGGTACAATATCCCATGTGGCTAGAAAATATAGTCCACATCAAAAATAAGAATTAAAAAATTAGGGTTTTATCGATTTTAGATATCTCAACCAGTACTGTCTGAAAGATGATTTCCTGGTCCCAATCATAGAATTTCTGATTGATGCAACTACTAGATATCAAGCTCTCTCTTTCATTGATGTATATTCAGGATACAACCAAATTTGATTAGACCTGGAAGATGAAAAATGCACTACATTCAGGTCTCCCCAGGTGTTATTTTTCTATCGAACAATTCCCTTTAGCTTTAAGAATTTTGGATCCACATTTCAATGTGTCATGCATTGAATCATCAATCCATTCTTGGGAAAATTTGTTGAATTCTATGTTGATGAACTGTTAGTTAAATCATAGAAATGATCAGACTAAATTTTAGATCATGGAATTGTCTTCAAAAAAATATGACAACACAACTTGAATATGATCCCCTTATAATGTGCTTTTGGAGTTACCTAGGGAATGTTTCTCTACATCATAATATTCCATCATGGAATCAAAGTTTAACCTAAAAAGTCAAATTCTATCACCGGCATGTCACCTCCTCAATACCTCAAAAAGTTAAGAGGACTTCAGGGACCCTTGTCCTATATTCTACACTTCATACCCAACCTTGAAGGTTAATGATTACCTTTACCATGTTGATGAAAAAGGCAGTTTCATATTAATAGACTTATGATTTTTTGGAATCATTTGACAGTATCAAGAAATATATCTTAAGACCGCTAGTGGTAATGCCACATATTAATGGAAGACCACTCGTTTTTTATGTGAATACCTTATAGAAACCCCTAGGTACCTTCTTGGAAAATAATAATGATGATGGAAGTGAAAACAACCTTTCTTATCTCATCATAACCATGATTGATAATGAAACTCATTACGCAAATATCATGAAAAGTTTTTTGGCACTTATATTTGTTGTCCAAAAAATTTCGAACTACCTGAAACATCATGAAGTCAATTGGGTATCTCAGAGAAACCCACTAAAATACATTCTAAGTTGTACATTGTTGAATGGTCATCTTTCATAGTGGGTGGTATCCTTCAGAAATTTGATAACTAGTTCATTACAGAGAAAGATGTCAAAGTTGAGGCATTAGAAGATATTCTGGCAAAGCACCCCTCAGCGGAAATGACTTCATTGGATATTGAGATTCCTAAGTGAGAGGTATTATCTATTCAATAAGACCCCTAGATATGGTAGATGCATTTCGAAAGTGTATCTATAAGTATAAAAAGAAAACAGATGGAAGTACCGAAGCTCAAAAAAGTAGGGTTGTGAGTGGTAATCATATATCTAGAAAAGGTGGTATTTCATTACTATTTTATGCTATTGGAGTGGTTCACAAAAAATGAGGCAGGATATCATGCTCTCATTTTTGGTCTAGAGTTGGCACTTAATGTACATGTAAAATATTTTAAGATAAAAGAATATTTGGAACTCCTCATTTAGCAGGTCAATGGATATTATTCCATCAAAAAGAAGAATTGATCACCTTTTAGACCATTTTCACATACAAATGATGGAATTACCTTCATAACTGACATTTAATCATATCCCATGATCGAAAATTGCATTGGCCTATGTATTGAAAAAGTGGCCACAAATTTATCTGATCCAGACTAAGATAAAATAGTCATCTACATTGCGCACCACCGAATGGTCTCACCATTCTTTAAGACAAAATGGAATAAATCATTGATATTATCCACATCCATGAATAGTAGGGTCTCGCCATTCTTTTAAGTTATTTATTTACCGTGGATAATATATTAGAATGTGCTTCAAACAATAGACCACCATTCTTGAATGGAACTAATTATGCTCAGTGGAAAATTTAAATGAAAATTCATTTTGAAAGTATGAGCTTTGAAATCTAGTCTTCAATTATAGATGAATGTAAGTTTACTTCTAATGAAAGAATCACTTTGGATGAACCTACCAAAACTGCCTATAATAACAATTTCAAAGCTATGAATTATTTATACTAAAATTTAGGAGATGATGAATTTAATTGAATCTCTTCCTGTAAAACTGCCCCTGATATTTGGGATACCCTATCAGTTTCACATGAAGGATCATCTTGTGTGAAATAAATGATACTTAATACTTATAATATTAAATATGATAATTTTAAAATGAAACCCAATGAGCCTATTTCTGACATGTATCTTAGGTTCAATGAAATTTTCAGCACAATTATTTCTCTTTGAATAGAAGTCACTGCTAAGGAACAGATCATGATAATACTCTGATGCCTACCTGACAGATAGAGAGGAACATTTGTCTCTATTAGAGAATCATGTGATATCAGCAAGATACCTGTAAAAGAACTCATTGGGAAACTGATGATGTATGAAGAGGAGTTGAAAGACAAAAAGGAAGTGGAGGATGAACCAAAAAGAATATCGGTTCCTTTCAACACCACCACCTCCAAACACAAAGGCAAAGGGAAATTGGATGTTTCTATAGATAGTTCCAGTATTAAAAAATCATCACCTGATAGTGATGAGTAGATGTCCCAATTATCCATAAGGTTTAATAGATTTTACAAGAAGAATATCGTTTTCATAAATCCCAACTTCAAGGGAAGATATGATCATAAAGTAAGTTGGAAAAAATATTGGAAAGGAAGTGCAAAGTCGGATGAGATTGTCTGCTATGAATGTAATAGAAAAGGACATATCAAGGATAAATGTCCAAAGCACAAGTATAAAAATAAATATAAAGACAAATATATAATGTATAAAAAATCAAGTAAAGCACTATAGAGTGCTTTTGAGGATAGTTCAAGTGACTCATAATCATCACATGATGAACAAGCTAACAAAGCCAATATTTTTTATGAAAAGAAAATTTTTACGTAACACTGGAATATCCTACACATAATTAATACTATTTTGGAGATGATAGTGACTATAAAAATATGTCTAATGAAGAAATGTTTGAATACTGTAATATTCTTGAAGAGACATTCAATGAACTAAAATATAAATAAAAATCATTGAAGAAACAACATTCTCTTACCTCAACTATTGAAACTGAACTATCTATTGAAATGGGGAAAAATTATCAACAACTCAAAGAGAACAATGAATTAAAACTATCTTATAAGAAATTGAAGAAATACTTAGAAAAGTTAACCAATGGAAAAAATACCCTTACTCAAATGCAAGGTAAAAATATTGCTCCAAAATATAATACTGGCATTGTCTATCAACCTGGTAAAAGAAATTTTGGAAGAAATAATTTTGTTTCCAAATCTATTACATGCAGATTTACTCCTAGTTCTGGAAAATATTCATCTTGTTCATGTTATGATACACTCTCTACTGTATCATGTTTTTCTAGACCAAATATTGTTTATTTTTTTAATACTTCACATAATGCTTATAGGAAACCTATGAGGAAGATATGGGTTTTTAAAGCACTTATCAACAATATTTCTAGACCCAAACAAGTGTGGGTACCGAAATCTATTTTTATTTGACTATTTTGTATGAAAGATAAAAAAAGATTTCATGTAAGAGCATATGGTACTTGGATAGTGGGTGTTCAAGACACATGAAAGGATACTAATCATGCATCAAGAATTTTATGGAAATTTATGGAGGACATGTCACCTTTAGTGACAATTCCAAAGGAAATATTATTATCCTTGGCCAAATCGATAACTTCAACTCAGTTTTGATTTTTAAAGTACTATTTGTTGATGGATTGAAATATAATCTGCTTAGTATCTCACAGTTATGTGATGATGGATTTCATGTTAAATTTAAAAATGATGCTTGCATTGTTTTTAATTATAAAGATGAATTTGGGTTTTATGAATTAAGAAATGAAATGGTATATTCTATTAACTTAGATTCTTTAGCATCTCAAAATTCTTCATGTTTAAGTGTGTTTCAAGAAGAGTCCTGGATTTGGCATAGGAGACTAGGACACTTTAACACTCACTCCCTTAGAAATTTAACTAGAAAAAACTTAGTCAAAGACCTAACCAAGATTGAGTTTCCAAATGGTAATGTGTGTAATTTTTTTCAAAAGGGAAAGCTACACAAATTTTCCTTCAAACCAAAGAAATAAGTGTCATATTCTCAACCTCTCGAATTGGTTCACATGGATCTGCTTGGACCATATAGATTTTTTATCTTAAATTGGAATAACTATGTTTATGTTCTTGTATATGACTTGTCCAAATATATGTGGACTTTATTTTTGGCTCATAAAAGTGAAGACTGCTCTTATTTTACAAAATATGCCAAAAATATAGAAAATATTATTGGACATAAAATTAAATCCTTATGAAGTGATCATGGACGTGAGTTTGAAAATAAAGAGTTTAAATCCTTTTTATTACAAAATGGCTATAGTCATAATTTCTCTACCCCTAGAACACCTCAAGAAAATGAATTTTTACAAAGAAGAAATAGAACCCTACAAGAGATTTCTAGAACCATGATTATTGAATATGACCTACCTATTTATTTTTGGGTTGAAGCTATAAATATAGCATGCTACATAATCAATAGAGTTTTGATTATACCAATTCTTAAAAAGACTCCTTATGAGTTATGGAACAATAAAAACCCCAAAGTTAGATACTTCAATGTTTTTGGTTGAAAAGACTATATCCTTAATTATAAGGACAATTTTGAAAAAATTTCGTCCAAGAGTGATGAAGGAATATTTTTAGGATATTCAATTTCTAGTAACAGTAATAGAGTGTTTAATAAAATAACTTAATTTGTGGAAGAATCTTTCCATGTCAAATTTGATGAAACTGATCCACATGATCCTAAGACCACTCTAGAGAACCAGGGGAATGATGTATCAAATCTGGACATTAATTTAAAACCCCCCAATAATCCTGTGAACGAATATGTGAAAACTTCTACTTCTATAAATTTCCTAAACTCAAGTCACAATGAGCCTGAACGTGTTGATGAACATAAAATCACAAGTCCTTCTTTTTATAGAGATTTCAAAACTCTTAAGATCCATCCTGTATATTCTTTTGTATGAGACTTAGATAATTGAACTCAAACTAGATCTTCTCTTAGGAATCAGGTTGAACATTAAGTATTCTTGTCACAACATGAACCTAAAAACATTAATGATGTTATCAATGATGAATTTTGAGTGATGTATATGCAAGAAGAACTTAATCAGTTTGAAAGGAACAAAGTTTGGAAACTTGTTGAAAGACCCAAAAACACATTCACCATAGGAACTAAGTGGGTGTTTAGAAATATGGTATATGAAGCTGTTAATATAGTTAGAAACAATGCTAGATTGGTTTCACAAGGCTACAATCAAGATGAAGGAATTGACTATGAAGAGACCTTTTCACCAGTAGGCAAACATAAAGCTATCATAATTCTTCTTACTTATGATGCACATATGGATTTCAAACTATATCAAATATATGTGAAAAATACATTTCTAAATGGGTATATATCAGAGGATTTCATTGTTGATAAACCCCCTGGTTTTACAAACCCTCATTTTCCAAATCGTGTTTTTAAGTTATCAAAATATTTGTATGGTTTAAAACAAGATCCAAGATCTTGGTATGATAGATTAAGTACTTTTCTTATTTATAAAGGTTTTAAAAAGGAATAGATGATCCTACCCTTTTTATAAAACTAATTTCTAATGATGTTTTGGTTTTTAAAATCTATGTAGATGATATTATCTTTGCATCCACAAAAAATTATTTCTGTATTGATTTTTCTTAAATAATGAAAAATGAATTTTAAATATGTTTAATGGGTGAACTAAAGTTCTTACTTCTATTTCAAATCATTCAAAATAATTATGGTATTATTTTAAAGCAATGTATATATACTAGAGACCTTCTAAAATGTTTTCGATTGGAAAGAACTAAATGTAATTACACTCTAATGAGTACCACTTGTAAGTTGGATCTTGATGAAGATGGAAAATCTATTGATCAAACCACATTTTGAGGAATGATTGGAAGTTTAATCTACTTAATAGCTAGCCAAACCGACATTATGATTATTGTGTGTATGTGTGATTTTTTTCAAGAAAATCCTAAGGAATATCATTTAAATGTTGTTAAGAGAATTTTCAAATACCTCGAATATACACTCAATCTAATATTGTTCTATCCCAGAGGAAATCATTAGAATTAATCAGTTATTCTAATGCTGAATTTAGTGGTTGTAAGTTAGATAAAATAAGATCCTCTAGAACATGTCACTTTTTAGGCAACTCCCTAATATCATGGTATAGTAAGAAACAAAATTATGTTGCATTATCTACTGCAGAATCTGAATACATAGCTTCTGGTATTTTTTTTGCACAAATCATGTGGATGAAAAACACATTACTAGATTATGGATATCAATTCAGGCATGTACCTATAAATTGTGACAATAAAAGTTCTATTAACATCTCAAAAAATAAGGTTTCACACTCTAGGAAAAAACATATTGATGTAACACATCACTTTTTGAGAGATCATTATCAAAAAGGTGACATCACTTTGGAATTCATTGGAACTGAATATCATCTTGCTGATATATTTACCAAACCAATAAATTCTGAAATAATAGATTACATCATACATGAAATGGGTGTGATAAATCTTAAGTATTTATCTTAATGTTTCATATATTATTGTTTCACACTTTATGGTTTCACAAACCAATATTTTGAGATTACTCTTTAACTCTAACAATGTTATAGATTTACTGTCTTAAAACATCCTATTTCGTGTTTATAGTCTCACAGTTACTATTTCTTGCTTAATATATGACATTTTCTATCCCGAACAATATAGTCACACAGTTTATAAATCACATGGTTATGGTCTCACCGTGAATGCTTGTTATTGTCTCATCGTGAGAGTAAGTTACTATATCACCGTAAAGACGCCTTATTGTTTTATTTATACATTATATCTCATATCTCGGTAATTTCTTATTGTACCCTTTAATTTTCCCACTATTTTTTTTGCAATGATTATTATTCCTAAATGATAAAATAAAATAAATTTCACTAGTTATTTACTCGAGATATTTTCTCTTATCTCAAACTGTAACCCTTCTTCACCCTTTCTCTCTTTCTTTAACCTTTAGTGAATGACCAAGATGAAACTACCTTCATCGTCAACTCATGAGAAATTCAGTTCAAATAAGAAGAGGAAAGTCGCACCAAATATAGCACCCAAGGGACCTCTAAATCCGAACCTAGTGAATAGAGTAGTGGTACCTAAATTTTTTTTCCCTAAGTGGCTTCTATTGAGTAAGTATATGTTCATGAAAGTTCTAAAAGAAAAAGGATGGTTATATTGGTTTTCAAAAGAGGATAGGCCAATATACCCGATGTTAGTTTCACAATTTTACCAGTATGTTCAATTTTATTTTGATAATAATGATGTCTATATTGTGAGAAGCTAGATAAATGGATAGATATGCATGTTTTCTTCAAATTTATGAGTTGGATACCATAGAATACCTCATGATGGTATTTGTGAGGAATATCAGATAGGTCCTCAACCTCTTAAGTGATATTTTTGTCTTGGAAGAATCTTTGAGAAGTTTAACTGGAAATGGAACCAAGAGGATATCCATAACTGTAGAGTTGGATGGAGAAGCCAGACTCCTGTTCAAATTTATTCAGATTATGATTCTCCCCAGAAAAGGTGATTTCGCTATAGTCAGGTATCAAGATGTATTTTTTGATACATCTAATGAAAAATGGATATAAGATCAACCTTTGAAAATATATTATACACCATATGTGTGAGTTGATCAAAACAAACTCTAAGTCAACCTCCATATTTTATTCTAGACTTATCTCATCCATGATTCATACCAAAGGATTGGTTGGACCAAATGTAGAAGTTATCAAGGATTTTGAGTTTTATCACTCAAAGGTTACAGTAAAGAGGATGAAAATAAATTGGAATACTTGGATAAAAGAATTGGTGGAATATAATGATAGAGTCAATGAAAAGTTAAATCCATTGGACACCCTTCAAGACCTAAATATGATTTTGATACTAGTTTAGAACCATATGAATTTGTTGAGTATCATGAAGAAGAAGAAGAAGAGGTTGATGCACCTGCAACGGGAACTTTCCTGAATGAGGAGGACAGTGAACATGTTCTACAACACATAACTAAGAAATAAGTTCATTTTCTAGAAAAGGTTGTTGATTTGGAAGAACAACATTACTCAAAAGATGATTATGTTGTTGTTGAAAGAGAAAAGGATGTTGTAGAAGAGCATATAGATGATGATCTATCTCTTGTGCAAGAAGTTGCTGATGAGGAACATGTAGAGGAACAAATTACTCCTGAAGTTATTCTTTCTTATTAAGAGAGAATGGAACTGGACTTTCAGTAGGATAGACAGTAAATGGATGAGGAAATAAGGGATGAAATAGTGGAAGTAAATAAAGGACCTAAACCTCTATGTCCTAAGAAGGATGAACCTTTTGAGGGGGAGCATCACCCCAATCTTGAATCTGTTGAAGTACCTAATCCGCTTGATCCTAGTTCACTAGATACATGGAATAAATTTCATAGTTATTTCGATGTGAAAGATTAATAGGAAGTCACAGTAAAATGTATTGATCTATGTACAGTGTTCCAGTTAAATATGAGATTTGCTCCTGAAGATATCTCTACCAAAGAACCTGATCATATCTATGCTTCTATCATTGAGCCTTCACAAGAACCTTCACACATGGTGAATAAGGATGATCTGAAAGAATTTGGAGCTGCCCTATTGGTTTGGGTTGAAAAGATTATGAATAATCAATTGGCTCCTATAACAAATATGAGTGAGAGATATTCTTAACTATTATTAGAAAAAGTCATATGGAAGATTCAACCCAAAATGCTTCATGAGATTCAAGAATTCAAAATTTATAATAAACTACTTAGTGATGAAGTAAAGACTCTAATATGTATGGTTGAAGATATGCATGGATTTATAAACTTGAAACTAGAACCTGATTCTCATCATGTTGAGAATATTGTTACTCAGACCCCATGGGATGTAGCCTTACTAATTCAACCTCATCTAACCTCTTTAGCTGACAAAGTATCTGAAAGAAAAAACTAGATTTTTTAAGAGATGCGTGATATTTTTATTGGACATAACAAGTTAACAGATGAGTATAAGGGGTGCCTTCATAAAGTGATAAATCAACTGAAATCTATTACCTTGGTTTTCACTGATTCCCATTCTATCGGAAAATCTTCTCAACCTTGTTTAGACAGTGATCCTCTCAGAACAGTTGTCAAATAATAACTGCAAGCTGTGCATAGTGGTTTTGATAAAGAATTTATATCTAAAGTTATCAAGAATAATGACAGAGTTCTTGAATTTGTGAGAATCAATTCAAAGATTTCTAATGATTCTCAATAATAAATTTCTAATAAAGTGGAATTCTACTTAAATTTCATCTTATCTAATAATGACATGACTAATCACTTCAAGGACCTTGTGGAAAATATGAGGATTGCTCCTGTTACTCAAGAATTGAAAACTCAAGTCCAAAAGCTCACAGATTTCACTCGTTTGTTGGAAAAGTTTACGGGGAACAAAGATGACTTTGAAAAGGCCATGTAGTATGGTGGGGACATAATCACAGATTTTATCAAGCATTTAAGTCCTTATCTTCATATTTATGGTACTGCCATTGTTGCTCCTGCAGCTGCACCTCTGAGATCTGGTTTTCCTACCTTCACCTCTTCCCTAGCCTCCACATCTATGTCTGTCAATTAGGCCCAGAGTTAGATCAATCTTGTATTCCTTGATCAACAGTTGCATTGTTCTTCTACTAACCCTACCTTGGACCCTTCAGTCTTTAAAGGTGTTCCTTTACCTTCTCTATTGACCATTTCACTCCATTCTTCTACTTCAACCTCTTCACCAATGGCTTCTTCTTCTGATACTGCTACCAAGGGCAAGGAGAATACAAGCCAGTGATGAAGAACGGTGACTACTATATTTTGATAGGGATGCTGTTGCATTTTTTTATTTGTCTACTGTTTGTAATGACACTCTTTTTGTCTAATGCATTGTGATCTTTTATTGAATATTTTTTATTCACTCTT
This sequence comes from Viscum album, assembly GCA_963277665.1. Lineage (NCBI taxonomy): Eukaryota > Viridiplantae > Streptophyta > Magnoliopsida > Santalales > Viscaceae > Viscum > Viscum album. Next base: position 2,118,064,452 of record OY728150.1, read on the forward strand.
TTTTATAATCTCAAAAGGGGGAGAAAATATTCCCATTAAAGAACAAATAGAGAAATATTTATTTTGTATGTACACTAGAGACTTATGTATTCTATCACTCACACGATTTTTTATCATAAAAAAGGGGGAGATTGTTTGACTCCTCATGTATTAATATTGTTTTAATGATCCTAAATCATATATATTCTGTAAAGCCTAGTAATCCTATGTAATATGTCTTAAATCATGTACAGATGATTAGAATTATTATTCTTTAAGTAAATCTATCTAAGATCTTAATTTCTATACATTAATTCTGATTACTGTAAACTATTTTTGATTTACATTATGATGATTTCATTGATTAATTATTAAGTGCAATCCATTCTATGAATATCACTGCTTAAGGTTGAATATAGATATTTGGCTAAGTCTGAGACACCGTGAGTCAGCCTTCGGTTATGTTTTTCTGGCAACATGATCAGACACTGTGACCAGACACCATGACTAGACATTATGACCAGAAACTATGACCAGACACCGTGACTAGACACCGTGACAGGACACCATGACTATCCAGACACCATGGCTATCTGGACACCGTGACTAACCATAAACCTTGACCATCCTGACACTATGACCATCCAGACACCCTGACCATCAACACACCATTTTCAAGGAGACATCGTTTCATAGAGACACCATTTACAGGAAAACTATGACACCGTTTCTTAATCTGTTTTTTCATTTTTTTTTCATTTAATTTATAATGATCATATTTGATGATTGTAAATGAACAAAAATAATTAATATATCTTTGTATTCATATCATCTGAAAGTACATGGTACGAGGTGCAGAATACATGTAACCCGTCGGCTTCAACACATGAACTCTTAGAATAAAAGAAAAAGTGCAGACCATAAACAATAGTGTGACACAGAGAGCGTAATAATGAAGAACACATGATATTTCTTGAGAAAAGAGCCAACAAATGCAACTCAAAATTCCTAAAGAACACATGAAGGATTATAGAATCAACAAGAAAGACACCATATATCAGAATTGTTGAACACATCTTCGTATTTTCAATACCCTGAAGAACACAAGCTAGATCTAGCTGACTTACGATAATTTTTTTTCCACGAGAAAACTCTATTTATGAATCTGATTCATTTCAGAAGTACAGAGTTTCATAGAATATCATTGAGATCAATTCTAACCTTATCCTTATACTTTTTCTCTGTTTTGTACTATTTTTTAGATTTCAAGCAGTGTGTGTGTGTCTGTATAACAACACACACTATCTCTTGAATTAAACAGAAGGATACAAGATATCCTTTCTCAAACAAATTTTTACACATGTGTATACGCACAGATAAGTGTGGAAGAGGTTTTGTAACCAGTTTTTCATACCCACAATGAACTATGGAAGAGGTCATGTGACCTGGACAGTCTTGATTACTATTGTAAAGCCCAATACAGGTTGTGTATCAAGTTTATTTATATAAACTTTTTGGTGGTAGGTGATCACCAAGTAGATTGGATTAGGTCTCTTCTTGATACTAAATCACTTTTTTTATATCCATTGTTCTATCTATTTTAGTTTCCTCTGTTTTACTATTTAATTAAGATTTCACTAAATATACTTTGATTTTTAATCTTGGAAAGAAGTTATAATTGTATTACCTTATTAAAATAGCTTTAAAACTAATGTTAATAACCAATATTAATATTACTGAGAATTAATCAATATTTTAAGAAGTTATTCAAATAGTTAAAATTTTATAACAGTATAACCTTGATTAACTGGGTTGTATTTAAATATTGATAAAATTTTAAGAATACCTTTTTAATCAAAAATTTTAATAGATACTCAATTCACCCCCCTCTTGAGTACTCTACTCCGACCAAAAAATACCTTTCATAAGAATGATGTGAAGCACATATCATGATATAAATACATCATTTATGGAACCCCTTGCAACCACACAATCTCTCAGACGTTCAACTCACCCAACTGATCCATAGTGAATGTTTCTCAAATTTTAAGAAATGAGCCACTTTAGTTAACTGATCCATGACTTCCCAGATCGCATCATTATTATGAAGCCTCCTCAGAAGACCCACTGATAAATACATCATTGTATCAACCCATTTCCATTCTGAAATAGGCAACGAACTCAAAAAAACTACCCAATTACCGATTTTCTACCTTAACCCACTGACATGTAGGGAATCATTCCACAAAACCCGTAACCTATTTCTTTATCATTGGCCAACAATACTGCCTATAAAGGTCTGGATACATTTTGGAAAGATCAAGATGCATTTCCTACTTTGATGTAAGAACCTTGCGTAGAAACTCTTCTCTCATACATGTTGGCACAATAATATGACCAAAAACATAAGCAATCCCATCATTAGCAATGGTCAAACCAAAAGGTGACTCCAAACTTTTATGATTGTCCTTCAAATAAAAATACATTGAATCCTCACATTTATTTCTCCTTGATCTATTTCAGAATCATGGGCACAACTACCAAGGATTCAAGGGTCATCTGCCCTTATTTATCCTACATCTTCATATGCATCTCAGTAAAAAATTCTATCATCTTCCACTCCAAACTATATTCCTAAAACACCTGATTTCGAGTCTTTGGACTCAAGGAATCTACAACACTATTTTCCCTTCCCGATGTGTAAACCAATTCAAAGTCAATGTTTTTTATATATTAAACCAATCTTCTATAATGAAGAATCAAATCAAACTAAAAGAAGATGTATGTATGGCTTTCAATATAAGTATAAATTGCAAACCATTCTCCTAACAAGTAATGTCACCAACATTTCAAGGCATGAACCATCACGCCCCAATCAGGATTATGTGTAGGTTAATTTATTTCATGAGGCCTCAACTATCATGACTCATACACTATAACTCAATCATCCCACATAAACACTTATCCAATCCTAACATTAGACACATCACAGAAAAAGGTATTCTTCTTACCAGGATCAGGTAAGATCAGAATCAGTGCGGTTTTCAACCACCTCTTCAGTTCTGGAAAGGTATTCTCAAAATTCGTAGACCATTCAAACTTGATACCCTTCTTGTTCAAACCCAAAAGTGGTGCTGTAAAATGAGAAAAATATTTTAATGAACCTTCGGTTATAGCTATCCAAAACCAAAAAAAATTAAACATCAGAAATTATCTTGGACGCCTCCCAAAAAACCACTAAATTTACCTTCTCCGAATCTATATAAACAACTTCCTCCAAGATTATTTTCCCTAATAAATTCACCTTGTCAATTTATAAATGGAATTTTTATATCTTCGCATATAGACTATGTTTTCTTTGTGTACTCAGGATGATGTCAATATGTTTGGAATGATTGTCATGTGTTTTGGAGTACACCAAGATGTTATCAAGAAATATAACCACAAATTGTTCTAGGTAAGGATGAATAAATCATTTCATTAGAACCATGAACACTGTTGGAAAATTTTTTGACCTAAAAAGCATAACCACAAACTCATAAAACCCATACCTACTCCTAAAGGTAGTCTGTGATATATCATAAATTCTAAAACATAGCTGATGATACCCTGATCTTAGATCAATCTTGGATAAACCTAAAGAAACTATCAACTATTAATGTAGATCATCTATTTGACGAATATGGGATATTTTTTTAACTATAATCTAATTCAATTTCCTGTAATCGACACACAATCTCAACATCCCATCAACTTTATTGAAAAATAGCCCTGGCGTTCCCCAAGATAATATACTAGGGAGAATAAACCCCATATTCTCTAGTTCCTTAATTGAGCCTTAATCTCTTTGAGTTCTTATGGTTCCATTCTATATGGAGGAATGGAATCAGGTTCTGTTACTAACAACAACTCTTTAATGAACTCAAAATCCCTATCGGGAAGCAGCCCCGAAATATCCATAAGAAAAACATCCTAAAACTAATCCACCATAAGAGGAAGACAAGATTCTTTTGTTCCACATCATCAATCATAATACTAGACACTAAGGTTGTTATTTCACCCAACTATTATCAAAATAGACATGTACAGCCAAGCCAAACATCTCATTGACCCTAATGGATATATGTGTCTCCCTCAAGATATGTGAACATTACCATAGGATGGTAATTTTCAATATGGTCTTGGTATAACACTAGATAATCCATAGCCACAACCAAATCAAAGACCAACTTCTCAAGCATGAACAAGTCCCATAAGAAATAGTTCTCACAATCCTTGAGCGTACATCCCTTACACTACCTGATATATAGTGATCACACCCCTAATGGTGTATCAATATCTATGACCCCACACGAACATTCCACCAGTAGACCTAACACAACCATAAAATGAGTAGAAATAAAAGAACGTGAGGAACCTATGTCAAACGAATCACTAGAAAATGTGGAAGTTACATGGATCTTACCACGAACTATCGATGGCCCAGCCTCACCCTATCTAGGTGTAGACTAAACTACAGGAAGCTTACCTTCCCCTCTATTATTGGCCCTGCTATGAGTTCCTAACACTGAAATACCCTTCTAGTATGGATGCTCTCATGCTGGTGTAGCACATCCACCAACTCTACAGGTAAGTCCAGCCAAAATCTAATTATCAGCCTAATAAGGGGTAACTGATCCCCTACATACACTAGGAACCATCCTCAACCCTCCACCTGTGCTTGGAGGTTGAGAGTTCTTACAAATCCTTTTCACATGACCCATCCTGTTGTACACTCAGCACTCAATTGGTGGTTGGGGACACTGAACAAGAATGTGCTTAGACTTTCCACACTGAAAGAAGAAAAATTGGCCACCACTCTGAGAGGTTGTTCTTCTCTTAGGACCACTATGCGCATTTACCCATGATGATAATTTTCAAAATGATGCTTCCTGCCCTGAGAATTTGCACCACCAGTTCATGCAACTAGATCCAAGTACCCACTACCTAAAGCCTCCTTTAAATTTTATTCTAAAATAAGGACCTGATCCACCACTTATTCAATCCATTTTAAAGAGAAGATTTTTAGCTGAGACTTAATATCATGTCTAAGACCTTCCTAGAAACTACTTTAAACCATAGACTCATATCATACCAATTTTGGAACAATCATTATATGTCTATGAAACTACATGAATAATCCATCATTAATATCATTACCTAGATCAATATCATGAACATTGAAGCCTGCTCTTATCTCAAAGTCTCTAGAGAGAAGTGTTCCATAAACATTTCCAGGAATTACTTCAATATCATACCATATTCCTACTGGATCTAGACCAAGATATCCCACCGGTTCTTCACCAGTTCCCACAACATGTATGATGCCAACATAACCCTCTTCTCAGCTGGAGTCTCTAGGTGGTCAAAAATTGTAACGACCCAAAGTTTCATTAATGGAAATCCCTCTTGATCAAATTAAATGTCTCTTTATGTTTATATAAAATGTCAACTTCATTGTTTTTATGTTAAGAATTTTGACTGTTGCTATTATAGCTGTTGAACAGTGATCACATGATTAGTATAAATATAAGACTTTAACAAATCCAATTTACTCAAACAAAAGAAGTGATGGCCTCATCCAGTAGAATTGCTCCGTACGAATCCCATTTGTCAGAGCTCGGAAAAGAGGTGGCGTCTTTGGGATTGCCCTTGACCAAGCCCAAGCTGAGCTTCATTATGTCAAGCTCGAACGTGACCGTCTTTGGGAAAAGTGGAAGTTGATTGAAATTACCACTCGAGCGATGTTATACGAGCCGCCCCAAGAGTCTGTCACCATTGCACACCTTACCCTTAGGTCTTATGCGTCTATTTTAAGGGGTTATTTAACAAATAAGTAGTAATATGTTCATGTACATTATTTTTTTGTATATGATAATGAATATAATTTCTAGTCATTTTTGATACATTGTAAATAGTTTTTAAAGTACAAATGGAATTTTTAGTTATTATTTAATTAAGAATTCAATTTTATTAAATTAAGGGATTTTTGAATTAAATAATATTTTAATAAAATATTATTATTTAATATTAAATTAATTTTTATTAAATATAAATGATCTTATAATTTTATGAATGCAATTAAAATTTTTATTAAGGTTTGAAAGCCATTTCTGTCAAAACCTGTGAATTTTCGATAAATGTTGGTTTTATTTTAAAAGTGAAAATTAACATATTTAGAATTTTTTTAGATAAAATAAATGTCATTTCTGGAATCAGGACGTCGAAATTATACAACAGTGAATTTTTCATAATTTTCTGAGACAGTCAAATTTTTGGGTAAAAATTAAATACCATTTAATTATATAATGTGTTTTAGGACATCATAATGACCCAATGGTGATGTAATAAAATACCATAATCCTTATGTTCAGGAAATATATGTTTTATCAATAAATAATGTGATTTTGGGTTTTTTGACTTACTTTTCAAACCATTAATGAACCCCTCAAGACTTATTCAACACTTTGCCTTTTCAAATTAATTTCCATGGGAGTGTGACTCACCTCCACATAAGCAACCCTAATTTTTTAATATTTTCGGACCTTGGCCATGTAAAATAATGTTTTCCTCTTTCCTTTTCCAGAAACCATGGGCAAATACCATGGGATGGTTTGTGGTTTGGATTATTTTAATATAAGGGGTCCCAAACCTAAATAATAAAGAATTCTCTCACCTTTCCTATATAAACCCACTCAAGATCCCACTTCCTCCTCACTAAAATACTTTGGAGTTCGTCCAAGATCTGCCCTACTCTCTCTAGAATCCTCCAAATGTGCCCCAAGCTCCCAAGAAGCCTCTCACAAGCCTCTCTCTAGCCTTTGGAATCACACTTCCAAGTAAGGGTTTTTTCTTCCTTTCTCATTTTTTTCAATTTTCTTTAAGTTGTATTGCCCTTTTAATTCCAATTATGAATGTTGGGGTATGGTTTCAAACCTCCCCCATACTTCCCTTTTATTGTTTTAATGATGGGAGACCCCTTTCTCTCTCATTAAATGCCTCCCATGTACACCCGTTACTATACCGAAATTCCGAAAGGAATTTCTCTCCCTTCTTTTACATTCAAGCAATACTTTTGTATAATGAATCTAAATTCCTTTTAAATTGTTGGGAAATGTATCTATATGACCTCCTTACTATAAATTACATGTAAATATGATGAGGAACCCCTTTCTCTCCCATCAACCATTTTTTTATGAATTCTTATGTCACGTCATTATGCTGCCGAAATCGCACTGATTTTCTAAGCCAATGTCATTGTGTAGTCAATACCATGCCCATTTCTCCATCAAGGGTATTCACCTTTATGAAAATTTACTTATTGATTATAAAGTTTCATGTATGAATTCCACATTCCTTTATCATGGAATAAATGATTATGTTTTATGAATCCATGTTTTATGATCCATGTGGCACACTTATGCATGAAATGAAATGTTTAAGAAGGGTGCCTTATAGCGATCCAATGCATTGGGTAAAGTATAGTATCATGATAAGTCAAGTGAAATGAGTGTTGAATCATTCTAATTCAAGTGCAATGAGGGTTTACACATTCTTCATGTGCAATGAGGGTTTACTCATGCTCCATGTGCAATGAGCCTTGGCTCATGCTAATTCAATGATAAGTGTTGTTTCCACATTTCCATGTTATGATTATCATGCTTTATTATGCCATTATGAAGCTTTATGTAATAAATCATGTTTACGTTGTAATAAAAAGTAGGGTTGTCATAGTTGGTATCAGAGAGAGGTTTAGTTATTTTTGGGATTAGGAAACCCTCGTAAAGCCTTGGATACAAGACTAATTATAATAAAAACATCCCTAAGTTATGGTAAATACTATGTAAGTGATTTATCAAACAAATACATCCCTGTCTAGATACGAGCAGGTAGAGGCGGCTCTGGCACAGATGTATCCTAGGGGTAAAACTCGAAAACACCACTTTGAGCTAGACTCGAATGGGAACTGGTGCATGACAACAGGCCTTGCTGCACTCTTGGTTATGACACTCCTTGGGGATATGTTTTGATAAATTCACAATCTTGGTATGAACCCTTATACACGGAAAAATGCCCCTAAGAATATATGTTAGAAAGTAGATCATGAAAAGCCTAGATTGAATCCTATAGACTCATGAGTTAAAGAAATTAAAGTTTATTTATATGTCAACAACTTTTGTCTTTGGATTACCCTTTATATGTTACCCCTAACTTTCCTTTTATTCCATCCAATGGCCGGTAATAGGAGGACTCGGGCTAACAAACGTTGTGAAGATCAATGTGATGATTGTACTAATGAGATGCCCAATCCAATGAGAGAGGGAATCGCGAACTTTTTCACGCTTCTCTCTCAGCTAACTCATGTTTTGAATAGAAACACGGGTCAAGAGGAATGTCCAAAACCCCCTAAAAAAGAACAAGTCACTATCGAGAGCTTAATGAGACAAAGGCCTCCTACTTTTAGTGGATCATCTGATCCCACGATCACTGAATAGTGGATCAACTCCATTGAAAAGATATTCTCCATCCTCCAATGTTCTGAACAAGAGAAGGTTCTCCTGGCAGCTTATCGTATGGAGGGTGAAGCTGAGAAGTGGGGGACATTGATCAAAAATATGAAGCCTGAGGAGGAGATCGAGTCTTTGGAATGGAATTTATTCCGGAAGATGTTTTTCGATAAATATTTTCCATGCACCCTCCGTCTTAAGATGGAAAGGTACTTCCTTTCCCTCAAGAAAAAAGATGAAGAATCTGTGGGAGCGTACGAGGCAAGCTTCACAAGGCTTGCACGATATGCTTCCGGATTTGTCGTTACCCCCGAATGCAAGGTTTACCGCTTCTTTGGTGGGATGAAGCCTAGCTTGCGGAAAGCATTAGCGATCCGTGACTTCGACAGCTATGAGGAAATTGTCCGATGTGACCTCAAGGTCGAAATGGAGATTGGAGAATCACAGGGGTATCATGGGGACAAGAAGCATAAGGTAGAATTCAATTCTGGTGGTCCGATGAATAAATCCAACGGCGCTAAGAAGTTCCAGCACCCCACCTGCCAAAAGTGCGGAAAGAAGCACCCTGGAAATTGCCTTAAGGGGATGAGAAAATGCTTCAGGTGTGGAAGAGAAGGGCACCTAGCTATTAACTGTCGGCAAGAAGTACCCACGGTTGCGACAGAGGAGAGGAACACTCTGTTCGAACCTCAACGCGTTGTTCAATGCTATATGTGCAAAGAACCGGGTCATTTTTCAAATCAGTTCCCTAATCCAAGGGTTATTGGAGGCAACCAACAACCTCCAAGATAGCAAGGAAGATCTTTTGTCATCACTTCTGCCGAAGTGAACCCTGACAATGAAGTGGTGACAGGTACGCTAGTTATTCATTCAAGAATAGCGAACGTACTTTTTGATTCAGGTTCTACACATTCTTTTATATCTTGAATGTTTAGTAGAACAATCCCAGCACCACCACAAATCATGGATGTAAAGATGTCGGTGAGTACGGAAAATGGGGAAATCATTGCATCCCGTGAATATAATCCCTCCCCTGTTATAATATGTGGATTGAATTTACCAGAGAACTTCGTCATACTACCTTTGGTGGAATTTGATGCAATTCTTTGCATGTATTGGCTTTCCTTATATAGAGCCAACATAAATTGTCGGGAGAGGGAAATCACACTCCATATGGAGAATCGACCCCCGATTCTTTACAAGTGTCAGGAGGAAGATGAATCTCCTTTAGCTCCATAATCTCAAGAATGGATATTACTACCCTATGAGCATGTGTATCTGGCTCAGATGATTGAGTCCAAAGAAGAAACCATCCTTGAAGAAATTCCTATTGTGAGGGAATTCGCTGAAGTGTTTCCCGAGGAACTGACTGGTCTTCCTCCTAGAAGAGATATTGACTTCTCAATTGAACTTATACCTGGGGCATTACCAATATCCAAGACTCCATATAGAATGGTTGTTGTTGAGTTTGAAGAGTTGAAGAAACAACTACAAGAGAATATGGATAAAGGGTTTATAAGCCCAAGTGCTTCACCATGGGGTGCACCAGTCCTCTTAGTCAAGAAGAAGGATGGGTCAATGCAGCTTTGCATCGATTATCGTGAACTTAACAAAATCACGATAAAGAACAAGTATCCTTTCCCAAGAATCGATGACTTGTTTGATCAGCTGAGTGGAGCACAATACTTCTCAAAGGTGGATTTTCGGTCGGGATGTTATCAAGTAAGGGTGAAGAAGGAAGATGTCCCCAAGACTTCTTTTCGTACAAGATACGGGCACTATGAATTCATAGTAATGCCTTTTGAACTCACCAATGCTCCAGCAATATTCATGGACTTGATGAATAGAGTCTTTAGAGATTACCTTGACAAATTTGATGTCGTCTTTATAGATGATATTCTAATATACTCCAAAACCAAGGAGGACCATGAAGAGAATTTAAGAACTGTACTAGAGACTTTGTGCAAGGAGTAGCTCTATGAAAAGTACAGAAAGTGTGAGTTCTAGTTGAAGGAAGTCTCATTCTTGGGCCATATCATCACAAGAAATTGGATATCTGTGAGCCCCTCCAAAACAGATGTATTGAGGGATGGCCGAGGCCAACTTCGGTAACTGATATCCGTAGCATCTTGGGTTTAGCTGGATATTATCGACGATTTGTGAGAAATTTCTCATGATTGTCCAACCCTCTTACCAATCTAACTCTAAAGGGAGTAAAGTTTTCTTGGAGTGATGAATGCGAAGAAAGTTTCAAGGAGTTGAAAAGGAGGCTTATCACTACACTTGTGCTCACTTTACCCACAAGTGGGGAGCGTTTTGTGGTATTCAGTGATGCTTTGAAGAAGGGCTTAGGATGTGTGCTGATGCAGAATGATAAAGTGATATCCTATGCCTCAAGGCAGTTGAAAATCCATGATCGAAACTATCCAATGCATGATCTGGAGTTAGCAGCTATGATCTTTGCCTTGAAAATCTGGCGGCATTATCTCTATGGAAAGAAATGTGAGATATATACTGACTACAAGAGTCTTAAATATATATTCACACAGAAAGAGCTTAATATGCACCAGAGAAGATGGATAGAGCTCATAAAGGATTATGATTTTTCAATACATTACCACCTTGGGAAAGCGAACAAGGTGGAGGATGCCCTAAGTAGAAAGGATCCAGCGATTCTATCAATGATGAGAATTGAGAAGGATCCAATCTTCTTAGACTTGATGAAGATGGATGTGGGAATCATAAAGAAGGGAAAATCATCAATCCTTTCACAAATGATTGCTCAACCATCTCTTTTGGAAAGGTTAAAGGATACTCAAAAGGACGATGTGGGAATTCAAGAAAAAGTGGAAGCTATCAAAAAGGTGAAATCCTCGGAGTTTAATGTTAATGAAGAAGGAATTTTTCGGTTTGGGAAAATACTATGTGTTCCATCAAGTCCGGAGCTGAAGAAGGAACTTTTGGATGATGCACATAGTTCAAATTTCTCTATTCACCCAGGGAGCACAAAGATGTATCGAGATCTCCAAGAAAACTTTTGGTGGGATAATATGAAGAAGGAGATCGCTGAATATACATCAAAGTGCCTGGTGTGTCAGCAAGTGAAGGCAGAGAGGAATAAGTCTAAGGGGATGATGCAGCCATTGCCCATACCAGAATGGAAATGGGAGAACATCACCATGGACTTTGTCACCGGACTTCCAAGGACATCCAAAGGCAGCAATGCAATCTGAGTTTTTGTGGATCGTCTTACAAATACTGCACACTTCATTGCTATTCGAGAGGATTTCTCATTGGATCAACTGGCACGGATATATATCAGGGAAGTGGTAAGGTTGCATGGAGTACCACTATCTATTATATCCGGCCGAGATCCAAGATTCACCTCTATGTTTTGGAAGAGTCTTCAACATGCTCTGAATACTGAACTGAACTTTAGTATGGCCTATCATCCTCAAACTGATGGCCAATCAGAGAGGACTATCCAAACACTTGAGGATATGTTGAGAGAATTCTCAATGGACTCTAAAGGAGGATGGGATCAACATCTTCCTCTGGTTGAGTTCTCTTATAATAACAGTTTCCACTCGAGCATCCGAATGGTACCATATGAAGCCCTTTATGGGAAAAGGTGCAGAACACCGGCATGTTGGGATGAGGTTGGTGAACGTAAGAGGCTTGGACCAGAAATGGTCAAAGAAATGGTGGAGAAGGTGAGAACCATTCAGTAGCATATCAAGGCAGCTCAGAGTCGACATAAGAGTTTTGCAGATAATCGTCGACGAGACCTTGAGTTTAAAGTTGGAGACATGGTTTTTTTATGTATATCTCCGTGGAAGAAGGTCATGATGTTTGGAATGAAAGGGAAGTTAAGTCCAAGGTACATCGGCCCCTTCGAGATTCCTGATCATGTTGGGGTTGTGGCCTATCGACTAGCACTTCCACCTACTATGGCCAAGGTGCATTATGTCTTTCATGTATCCCTCTTAAGGAAGTACATATCGGACCCTTCACATGTACTCTCTTCCGAGGTGGTACAATTGGAAGATGATCTTTCTTATGAGGAGCAACCAATGAAGATCTTAGATCATAGAGAAAAAGTTCTACGAAATAAGACAATGCCCCTCGTCAAGGTGTTGTGGAGAAACCACAAGTTTGAAGAAGCGACTTGTGAGTCATAGGATATGATGAAGCTGAGTTACCCACATTTGTTTTAGTGTGGGAAAAGGAAAATTTCGAGGGCGAAATTTCATAAGGGGGGAATATTGTAACGACCCAAAGTTTCATTAACGGAAATCCCTCTTGATCTAATTAAATGTCTCTTTATGTTTATATAAAATGTCAACTTCATTGGTTTTATGTTAAGAATTTTGACCGTTTCTATTATAGTCGTTGAACAGTGATCACATGATTAGTATAAATATAGGACTTTAACAAATCCAATTTACTCAGACAAAAGAAGCGATGGCCTCATCCAGTAGAATTGCTCCGTACGAAGCCCATTTGTCCGAGCTCGGAAAAGAGGTGGTGTCTTTGGGCTTCGCCCTTGACCAAGCCCAAGCTGAGCTTCATTATGTCAAGCTCGAACGTGACCGTCTACAGGAAAAGTGGATGTTGATTGAAATTACCACTCGAGCGATGTTATCCGAGCCGCCCCAAGAGTTTGTCACCATTTCACACCTTACCCTTAGGTCTCATGCAGCTGTTTTAAGGGGTTATGTAACAAATAAGTAGTACTATGTTCATGTACATTATTTTTTTTATATGATAATGAATATAATTTCTAGTCATTTTTGATACATTGTAAATAGTTTTTAAAGTACAAATGGTGTTTTTAGTTATTATTTAATTAAGAAATAAATTTTATTAAATTAAGGAATTTTTTAATTAAATAATATTTTAATAAAATATTATTATTTAATATTAAATTAATTTTTATTAAATATAAATGATCTTATAATTTTATGAATGTAATTAAAATTTTTATTAAGGTTTGAAATCCATTTCTGTCAAAACCCGTGAATTTTCAATAAATGTTGGTTTTATTTTAAAAGTAAAAAATTAACATATTTATAATTATATTTTAGATAAAATAAATGTCATTTCTGGAATCAGGACTTCGAAATTATCCAACGGTGAATTTGTCATAATTTTCTGAGACAGTCAAATTTTTGGGTAAAAATGAAATACCATTTAATTATATAATGTGTTTTATGACATCATAATGACCCAATGGTGATGTAATAAAATACCATAATCCTTATGTTAGGACAATATATGTTTTATCATTAAAATAATGTGATTTTGGTTTAGTTTGACTTACTTTTCAAAGCATTAATGAACCCCTCAAGACTTATTCAACACTTTGCCTTTTTAAATTAATTTCCATGGGAGTGTGACTCACCTCCACATAAGAAACCCTAATTTTTTAATACTTTCGGACCTTGGCCTTGTAAAATATTGTTTTCCTATTTCCTTTTCCAGAAACCATGGGCAAATACCATGGGATGGTTTGTGGTTTGTATAATTTTAATATAAGTGGTCACAAACCTAAATAATAAATAATTCTCTCACCTTTCCTATATAAACCCACTCAAGCTCCCACTTCATCCTCACTAAAATACTTTTGAGTTCTTCCAAGATCTTCCATACTCTCTCTAGAATCCTCCCAAGGTGCCCCAAGCTCCCAAGAAGCCTCTCACAAGCCTCTCTCTAGCCTTTGGAAGCACACTTCCAAGTAAGGGTTTTTTCTTCCATTCTCTTTTTTGTCAATTTTCTTTAAGTTGTATTTCCCTTTTAATTTCAATTATGAATGTTGGGGTATGGTCTCACACCTCCCACATACTTCCCTTTTATTTTTTGAATGATGGGAGACCCCTTTCTCTCTCATTAAATGCCTCCCATGTACACCCGTTACTATGCTGAAATTTTGAAAGGAACTTCTCTCTCTTCTTTTACATTCTAGAAATACTTTTGTATCATGAATCTAAATTCCTTTTCAATTGTTGGAAAATGTGTCTATATGACCTCCTTACATTCCATTACATGTAAATATGATTATTAACCCCTTTATCTCTCATCAACCATTTTTTTATGAATTTCTATGTCACGTCGTTATGCTGCCGAAATCGCACCGATTTTCTAAGCCAATGTCATTGTGTAGTGAATACCATGCCCATTTCTCCATCAAGGGTATTCACCTTTATGCACATTTACTTATTGATTATAAAGATTCATGTATTAATTACACATTCCATTATTGTGGAATAAATGATTATGTTTTATGAATCCATGTTTTATGATCCATGTGGCACACTTATGCATGAAATGAAATTTTTAAGAAGGGTGCGCCCTTATAGCACTCCAATGCATTGGGTAAAGTTTAGTATCATGATACGTCAAGTGAAATGAGTGTTGACTCATGCTAATTCAAGTGAAATGAGGGTTTACTCGTTCTTTATGTGCACTTAGGGTTTACTCATGCTCCATGTGCAATGAGCCTTGGCTCATGCTAATTCAATGTTAAGTGTTGTTGCCACATTTCCATGTTATGATTATCATGCTTTATCATGCCTTTATGTTCATGTTTCTCTTATTCTCTATTGATATGCCTATTGTCTAACATGTATTGTACTCCTCATGTTATTCCATGTGTACTCCCTTACTGGGCTTTATAGCTCACCCTTTTCTTATGCATGTCCTCTGGTTATCCCATGCAATGCTAAGTACGAGGGAATGTAGTGGTCATGTAAAAGAAGTTTTCAATAAAGATGTTGTATTTCATGTTTTAAGTTTTTATGTAATGATCCTAAGCCCCAAATACACTAAGCCTCTCTATCTTCTTTGTTGTATCAAGTGAAGCTTTATGTAATAAATCATGTTTAAGTTGTAATAAAAAGAAGGGTTGTCATAAAAATCATATGGATGGGCCATATCCAAAACCCAAAATCCTCAAGTGCACCCTCTTTGGAAAACATCAGACAGTGTTGCAACAAAAATTATCTGGTCATATCAATAATTCTTGGTACTACCCACCATGGGTCACATTACATAATCTGAATAAATTGAGCAATATTATCCTGGTACTACTCCTCTTCTTGATTACCCTGAACTACTGGAACTTCCTACCACACTTCTGGAAGATCATGCTCATTGACATCCTCTTGTCACCTAACCAGAACACATCGATGTGGTTGAATCTTCTTATAATGCAAAGAATAATTATTATAACATATAAACTAAGGCTTCCAAAATTTACATAAATTAAGTCTCTATAGTATCCATAACTACTCATCTCACATACACTATACCAATGAACATTGTCACACCCACAACACCACCTTCTATAATCTCTAACATGGGTCATGGATAAAATTTAAAAACCAACATACTTAGACATAATTACTTCATTATACACCTTTTTAAAACCGTTACCTCACTTATAATGGAAACAATTATCCTTTAGGAACATTTCAATCCTTATAGGTTATTAAAACTACCATTTTCAACTTATTCAAAATTCATTATAACCTACCTTTTAACTCAATTCCACACCTTCATTAAATAAAATCCTCTAACCATTCATTAACATTATTCATTTTTACTCATTTTCATCATCTTTTTTAGACACCATTTTATTCAACTTTTCAAGAATGTAAAATGCATACAAATCATCATGTCCCACACACCAATAATGTTTGTGCCTATCATGATGAATTCCACCTATATATCTAGGTGCGTATTAATATTCATGCATGTAAAACCTCATTCTATTCTAATCATGAGAAATAGATCATAAAATAGTCACCCCACACTACATGTGCTTCAAAAAATGGTGAAATATCATTCAATCAATAAAAAACGCACCAAGAACAATGATCCCACCCTTGGTGACTTGGTTTTTCCATCGTACATGGGTTAGATACTCCAATTAATGATCTAATATCCAAGGCCTAAAACTTCCTAACCTCATCTCTAACATCCCAAATAAAAATACCATAGAAAAGAACTACTCTGATACAACTTTGAAATGACCCTATCCCAAAATCCACTAAATCAGTGCTCCGATCTAAGCCACCACAAGATCTCAAGAACGCCTCCCCATAAACCTTAGTTTTCTGACTATTGGTGATGGTCTGATAAGTCAAATAAAGAGACTATACCCTCTTTACCAGAGTAACCCAATGTAGATAACATATGAAAAAAGGAAATAATAATCCAAAAATACAAAACATTCATTCCAACTAGTTTTCAAATATTGTACAAATCACATCCAAATAGTATATATGTCATGCCATGTTAACAGCGCTAAAAGTGAAGGAAGACCCAAAATAAAGACCAATAGTTGAATCCAAAATATGGGTCCTGAATCAATTTTTGTATCCTCATCGATGAACTCCCCAAACCCAAATAAACTACCTAGAATAGGTCCTTTTCTATTTTTCTGACTTTCAACCATAAAATCTTTTCAAGTACCCAATGGCGGCCCAAGTAGAGTGTGAGTACAACTTAGTAGGCCACCACCAATAGTGTCTAAAAAATATATAGTTTAAACAGATTGTACATGAAAGTACTATAAAAGTAACAAATTAAGAAAGAAAACTTGACTTCCATTATGTAACAATGTTTAATTTACCCATTTACCACATTATCTCTATTTTCCTCATTTATTTCATCTTCATCACTTAATTCAATTCAATTACTTGTTCCATGGGTTAGTCATTTACATTATTAAAATATAATAATCAAATAAATTACTAAGAATAAGGGAATAAATCACGTACTCTGTCTCTCTATGGATAAAAATTTCATAACATTCACATCACACTTGCATTGGACCCTCAGTCCATGTAGTTTCATCAAATGAATTTGTTAGAGGTATAGAGCTTCGGTCCCCTTCTCTAACCCATGCATTGTGGGATGGGGTTTAGATCCTCAATATGACTTTACCCATGGGCATATATCCTCAAGTATAATACCCCACAATAACTAAACCATGTCCACATGATTATTTTTTCATTTACTATGAATACCATATCACAAACCATACATAATCGATACACATAACATAAAAATTTCACATTCCATTTAACACATAAATCATCCTTTTTATTTAACCCATTAACACATTTACCACTTACATAGAATAAATAATTTAACCCTTTTACCTTCTCATGTCTTTATCCATTTAGCATATGTAATGTTTTACATATGTTAACTCATTTCACATATTAAAAAACTTCCATACAATACCCCATTTTTCATGTTTAACAATTTCCAAACATTAACTCATTTGGCATGTTTAACAATTATTATAAATTATACTCTTAAAATATTCATAAATTCTCTCATGTTATCCTATTAAATACATTTATAATCTCTCAATCATTTACTCATTTAACATATTCATCGTTTATTATGTATTATCCCACTTACAAATTTCATATACATTTCATACATCGCTTAGCACAATTTCTTTATTATTTCCCTCTCAATTCATGTTAAGATAAAATTACCTTATGAAAGTATCTACCACTTGAAATAGTCAATGTTGGTTCAAATAATAATTAAAACTAACATGATAACATTCCTATCATGGCTATATTTAAAAATAAGTTAATTTTATGATTAACACTACCATACCCTATGTTCAGGAATGTTGGTGCACCCCATGGTGGATATAAATTTGTCAAATCATCCCCAACACATCCCAAGAATTTCATGAGTGTCCCATTTATTCATTTATTCATTTATCAATCCATTTAATAAAATATCTTCATTGGAAACAAAAAATACAAGAGGAAAACCAATAACACAACCATACATGACCAAATCAATAAAAACCCATGGGATATAACTTATAGACCACCTACCTCAAATATGATAATGAACCCACCCATACCCTATTCCTTAGATTTAAATTTAAGCACCCCTTGATACCCTAATATATGATCCATTTTAAAAACATGGATTTAGGTCCTTGGAAAAATATGATAAAATCTACAAGCCCTAATCTAGAAAAGAGACGGAAAATAAAGATTATACTTAACTATAGATTTGATCTGTAACTAATGGCACTTAAAATGATTGTAATCAAAGGATAAAGATCCCTTGTAAACTTGGTGGAGATTCGTTCATCACTAGGGTTTAGAGGAGGATTATGGGGAGTAAAATAGGATGAGAACATAAAAATCCTGAGGGGGTTGTTTCGTAATTTTCCACTTTTTAATGGGGTGCATGATTTTTCAAATTGTGAACCTCCACTATCCAAGAAGGTTTGAGCCACACGATTACCTAGGGAGACCCATATTGTTTGAAAACCTATCTAGAAATCTTGTGGAATGCCACTATCTCAAATAGAACAGTTTGGTTCTCCCTCGCATGGTTTGTACTAACTATGCAATAATCGTCAGACTTGCACAAAATGGCTCAATGCCCCTTTATTTTGTGTCCCAAACCCCTAAACACTCCAAAACCTCCTAATAAATATGGAAAAATTTCATTAACTGAAATTTAGAAATTAAAACTGAAAATTAAACAAGTACATATATTCAATAAGTTTGGGATCTTACAATATGCCCCACACCATCCTTGACTAGGAACCCTTCACCTAGATGTCCTTGCCATATAATGCTAAAAAACATGGTTAGGTCCTTGTCAAATGGCCCTGAAAGGTTATTTGTACAATTATGTGACACAAAACTACATGGGTTCTAATTACTCTCGTGAGGATATGTAAGAAGACCATCTTATGGGTTTGATCCCAACATCAGAACAACTCTCATCCCCCATGTATGATGATAAACTCCTCAGTGTCACATCACATGGATTAATACAAGTGTCATTATAATAAATGACCAAGGAATCCTAATCCTCTGACAAAAGGTTAATGTTTGTGGAGAACATCCAATATATAGTGATCCTTCCATCGATTGAGAACCTCAGATACATACATATGATTCCAAACCCATGGTTAGTGATGATCAATTGTTACCAAGGAGTAATCTGCAGACACATACATGGGAATGAACTAAGGATTCATTAACATATCTTAAATATATAAGATATTTCTATAATAGGTAGTAGTTCTCCCAAAAAGGGTCTGATGATCTTGACTTCCTATCCTCTCCACCAATGTGATTTCATAAGTGTTTTTGTTCAGGTTATCCAATTTTCCCCTAATAGTTTGAATTTAATAAACATACTTTTTTAGTGTAAGATGATTTTATGTCCATAATTTAAGGAAGGAAATGTATTTAAAATACATAAGAAAACATAATTTTAGGATTAATTAATTAAATTAAATGTTATTCAAGATACATTAATGATATATACCATGATTTTTCATTCTACCTAAAACCCAAAATAACATAATCATATCGATTTTAAGAAATTCACATATTTTTCAATGATATTCGATGAGTGTTAAGTTTGAGAAACAAAATTTCATATTAGAAACTGTTTTTATAATAGTTTAAAATAGATATTTATGTAGAGAACCATGATCATATGATAAATTTAATTGGAAATAATTTTTCTCAAGGGAAATTAGCAAAAAAATTGAAAACATTACTAAAGAATTTTTTTCTTGGAAAATCATTGATATTCATAACATGTATTTTAAATATTGTATGTATCAAAAAGTGTGTGTTATAATATTATTCTAATGAAATAGAAAAGGAAAATTTCACTAAAAACTCTGAATAATATTCATACATATTAAATCAAAATATTTCAAATCTAAAATGAAATAAAAAATTGTAGTTTATTGAATTCTAGAAATTTTTAACATTCAGTAAAGAAAATGTAAATACTTATAATATTTTTCTAAGATTTAATGTAAAAATTATATAAATATAATATTAAGAAAAATTTATAATAACTAAGTATTCGTATTTAGAAAATCGCAAATATAGTGAAATTGCATACCTTTTATTTTCTGCAACATGTGTTGGTAATAGATAATATCTTTTGTAAGATTCATACCTTTTCTAGAGATGAATCAGGATTTTTTAGGTACTATTTTTTCTTAATTTGTGTAATTTTTATTTGGGAATTAACATGAGGTAAATTTGGGTGAGAATTGGTAAAAATAGAAGAAAAAGAGGTAGTGCACGATTAGTGCATGGTATGGGAAAACTGGGCACCCCAGCTTAGAAAACCATGAGAATACAAAAAGAGGGAATTCACATGGATATCAAATGGTTTGGAAAACTGTGCACCCTAAAGGTAGTAAACATGAACCCCTATAAATGAGTCACACTGTTTAGGTGCATAGTTTGGGAAAATCGTGCACCCCTTCTTAGAAAACTATGTATGGGAATTAATTAATCATGAAAACTAGTTTTAAAAGTTATCAAACCCCTATTTCAATCCCTAATAATCCCCACTCATCCATGGGTCCCCTTTCATAATTTTATAGCTCTTTATATGAATTCCAAGACTTATTAACCTCTCTTCTTTGTCATTTCATGCCTGGATAATATATTTTCATCCCTCTGGATATGTGGATCCTATATCTTTTCTTTTATATTCATCCTAATTTATTCTCTCATTAGTTTAGTGGTAATTTATCTTTTATTCTTCTAGATCTACATCTATATCTAAGAGATATTATTTTTTTAATCTTGAATTAGTGTTTTAGATCCGGATCCCAATCTACGTCACTATGTTACACAATTTTGTGGATTTCCATTTGGAGATATTTCATCAATAAATTGAGGTAGGAAATATAATATTAAATTCCCATAGTCCAGATCATGATTTCACATTTGAATTTTGTAGAATTCATAGAGTTTTTTAACAATAGAAATTACTAAATATATTTAATTAATTTTTTGGCTAATTAATTGAAGTAATTGTAAAATTATGAGATTTTGGGATTTTTTAGTTAGATGATTAATTAGGGAATTAATTATGAGATATTTTGATTTTAGAATTAGATAATTAATTTTTGTATTAATTATGGGGGAATTGATATTTTTTAATTGAGCAACTAATTATTTAATTAATTAGGGAAATTGAGATTATGTTTTAAAATAATTAATTATATAAATTAATTATGGGATTTTGTGATTTGAGAGTGAGGATAATTAATTAATTAATTATATGACATTGTGATTGATATGTGAATGATTAATTGATTAATTAATTATGGATTATCAAGATGGTAGATTTGGTTAATTAATTAGGGAATTAACTAAAGGATTTTATGTAATGAACTAATTGTTGAATTAGTGATGAAGGTTGATAAGATTAATTAATTGATGAGATAATTAATAATATTGAGAATATCAGTTAATTGTTGTGTTAATTAATGAAATTGAGATGATCAATTAAATGTCGATTTTGTTAATGAGATTGACAAGATTAATTAGTTGTTAAATTAATTAATGGGATGATGAATGGTAAAATTGACATTAATATGAGAATTGAGATCTAGAATGGTAATAATGAAATTCAGATATTGAGTTTATATATAATTATAATAGTGTAATTCTAGAACATGACATCCCAAGGGCATAGATCAGACTTTGACGTTGGCTGAAGCAGGTAACGAGGATCAGGTGTCCCAAAACTCAAGGGAATTTATTTAGTTAAATAAAGAGTAATTTGATAATGTGATAAATATTTATGTATTCATTTTTTTATTTCTTTTTACAACTTCATACACTATTATTTGACTTGATATTGTTTTAAACACTATTGGTGGTGGCATATTGAGTTTTACTCACACCCTACTCGGGATGCTTGATCGGTACCCGAATAGACATCAATATTATAGGAATGGTTAAGGGAAAAGTCCATGTGTTAGATGAATTATTTGGGGATAGAGAATGGATGAGGGAACCAGATGCGGTTTGGGACCCACTGGGGAGTCTTTAGTGTCTTTTTATACTTGTATTTTGAAACTAGACACATATTAGCATGGCATATTTTCTTCTTACTTTTGATATAATAATCCCTACATTGATTGACTTGATATATTGGTATTTTTTATGGTTATATATTATTCCATTGTTGAATATTTATTTCTATTGGTGTATTACTCTAATAAAAGAGAGTATAGTTTTCCTATGATCGAATTATCATACCCTTTCTGCTAGTCTGTAGCCTCTGGCATGTAGGGAGGTGTGATTGAGGTCATGTGGTGATCCGATTCAAGGAACCCACTAGTGTAGAAACATATTTCTATGTTGGTTTTTATTTTATTTTAATTTCATGTTTTAATCAATGATTATAAAGGTGATGTTTTACATTGGTTTTCGGCTTCGGTTCATAAAAATCCAACGCTGAAGACCCATGAAAAATTGGATTTCGGCATCCATTTTTACAAAAATTGATGCCAAAGACCCATGGTAAATCGATATTCAGTGTTCTTTTTCATAAAAAAACTAACTCCAAAGTCCCTTGGAATATTGATATATAGCATCGGTTTTAGTTAAAATTTATGCCAAAAGGGTATGAAAAATAGGTCTTTGGCGTCATTTTATAAAAAAATAGATGTCGAAAGTAAATGATTTTTTTAATAAAATTACAAATATTACATCCCTAAAAAATTATAGTGTACTTGTAATAAAAATCATAATATAAATAAATTCATAGGAAGGAGTAAAAATATGTAAAAAAAAATTCTACTTTATTAAAAAAAACATTTACTTAATGATATTTTAAACATGATCTAACAAACACATACCTAATTAATTATAACACAATCATCTTCTATTATTATTGAAGAATTCCTTTGATATTTTGAACTTCAAACACCTATTATAAAAAAATTATTATTTTTTGAACACTTTTTTTGAAAACTATAATATTAAAATTAAATATTAAAATAAACATACCGGATAATTTAAATCCCAACCGTACTTAAAAAGTAATTCACAAACAAGGATCAAAGATGAGTAAGTTCATCATTAATGTATGATTCAGTTTCATTTAATGTCTACAATAACATTAAATTATATAATATTAAAATCAAAATATTATGATATAAAAAATTAAATAATTAATATAATTAACAAACCTTATGAAAATTAGTTATAACTCCAGTTGTGATTATACCATAAATGTATCATAAAACATAATAACCACATTCTACGATTTGTTGTTTATGATTACACTAAGGTTATAAAACATTAACTTGATATTAAAAACTAACATACACATATATATATATCAAAAATAAAAATATTTTATAATATAGAAATATTTACCTATACTTCCACATATTGGATTAGATTTGGATTTTTATTGTCAAGATATCTTTGTTAAACATTATCCATGACCTAGATTTTCATATATATAAACTAATAAAACATGTATAAAAAATAAATTTAAATGTAATGAACTTATAAAAAAGAATAAAATTTACTCTTCTAACAATGTTCTAATTTTTTTACGAACAAGGTGTAATAAAGAGAAACCCCAATATAAAGTGCATTCACTTGGAAAAAATACCCCTAACATCCAATTCCCTCGACAATACAAAATGATCACAATTAATGATATTATATAATGAAAAATATTTTATAATTATATTAGTGTTCTTACCCATCAAGTAATGGTAAAAACCAACATCCAACATCTATGTTTGATAATATATTAGATATATATTTCACTCTATTAGTAGTCTTCACATACTACACAGTCATTGAATGAAATTATGAATCCATAATACTAAAAATAAAAATGATCTCATTTTATTTAAAATGTGTGGATAGTTACCTAATAAAACAATTAAAATAGTATGTTACTTAAAATAATCTTTATTTAATGAAAATTTTAAACTCCAATAGAAATTTACTGACATCGAAAACAATTGTAACACAGGAATGAAAAAATCATTAAACTCTATAAGATCTATGATATCTTTTTTAACTATTATCCATGGATATTCTCTTAAATATATTTCAATTGTCATCCTAAACTCATATAAATTATCCGTTGAAGAATATAGTTTTGTAATATATTTATCTCACTAGAAATGAAAGTATCTATGTCTATTTGTTCATTACCCATTTGTTTTATTTGTATCATTTCTTTTGATTTTAGATAATTTTATAAAAATTTATTGTGTGAAAACATTATAAGTAATTATAAATAAAATGTAATTAATATTTAGAAATAATTTGTACCTCATATGATATAAAATGAAGAAGGTTTGATGGACAAAGAAAAAAACTAACCCTAACAATCCCCATATTTAGTAACATCCTTGATAGGAAATGGTTGTAGACAATTATGATCAATAATATCACGCAAAAATATTATTAAATAACTCAACTGAATTGGATGGCGGTGTACAAAATCCCCAAAAATATGTACAACTATGTGCACTACAATATGTACATGATTACCTCTAACTTGTAACTCACAATATAATTTCAAGTCTGAATGAGGAGGGGGGTCTGAGTAGGTAGCAAGGGTGGGATGGGCTAGGTGGGTAGTTTGTATATGTTACGCATCCAATTATGAAGGCTGGGATGACTGGGCGGGCTGGGCATGCTGAGTAGGTTGTGAATCTCTTATCAATTATTCAAACATAGCTTGCACAAATGATTGAATTTTATTTCTCATAGACTATTTCATTTCATTCAAATTATCTTTTAAGGAATCAGTTTCTGGATCTATTAACCTCTTACTTTTATTGCCAAAAATTTTCCTAATACTAACACCCACCCGATATCCTCTTACTCGGACTGAGTGTTCTTTCTTTCATAAATCTATGAATATGATATCCATAAAACCCTCAGTAATAAAATTTTATATCCTAAATTTCATCCTAAAATATAAATGAAATTATTATATTAGGGTTTTTAATTTGAAAAATAAAAACATCAATGAAAGGATAAAAAGTATTTACTTACAATTATATCAGCTACTTTATTAGATTTCTATGTAAGATACATTTTATTTTCCCTTATTCTAACTCGTTTCCATTTTTTATGGTGAGTGGGAGGATATGTAAGACCAAAGTAGACCTCTTTTGAACAACTACTTGATTGAGCTCTTAATGCTTCAAATTTTTCTTCAATCCTTTTCTATTCCAATAATTGATACCTTCCACATGATAAAGTATGGGGGTATAAATTTTTCAACTGTATCTCTTGATGATATCTCCTGGATGCATGTTATATAAAAATAAAGTAATAAGTAATTAGATAAATATATAATAAATTTTACAATATAAAATAATTATCATACCTGAAATTTTTCTTCATATCAACTATCAACCAATTTCTTCCATGTATCTACATCTATAAACTGATACATTAGGCATGGGTTTTCATACTTTTTCTTTCCAAAAAATATAATTTTTCCTTTCATTTTTTTTAAAATCTCTCCATCTAACCACTGAAAAATATAGATGTCTTTTCAAAATTTCATTCATTTCCAAAAAATTGAATGTCATCTATAATTGAATAAATTAAATATGTCATTTAAAATATTTAATATTAAAAAAATGAGATAAAATAAATAAATTGAGATATTTTACAATCACGACCTCCCAATGTTGTTGTTTCACCATCTTGACAACGGATATCCAAATAGGATATAAAATACTAATCTTGAAATTGATCTACATTGATATATAACTGATAAAATATAGTGCATTTGGGCCAGTTTCATTATTATTATCATCATAAAAAATATGTATTCTCTCTTCTCCATGATAAAGTGATAGTTTGGGTAAACATGTAACTCTACATTTACCAACTTGGAAACATGACTTCTCTATACTAACAGGAGACCTCTCGTCAACTGAAGATGCATCAGTAGTCCTGAAAATATTTTTTATAAATCAAAATATTTTTTCCATAAATAAGTATATTATTGAATATTTAATAATATCAAAAAATAGATATACCTTGGTAATTTCTCCCCGCTCTCTCTCTGTATCTGACAGTGACACAAGCAAGGGTAATGAAATTTTTTGTACATGCATATCATTATAAAACTGAATATTTGGAAACAAGGATGAAAAAAAATAAGTAAGTAAAAAATGTGGCACACATTTTTAGGTTCCAAAATTAATAATAATGTCATTATTCTAATAACCAAAACATATGCAAGTTAACCTATTAAAAATAGAATTTGTACACATGTAAATTTAACTAAATAAAAAAATATAAATAATTAAAAGAATAATTAGGAGATAAATTTAGTGTTTTCTCATATGCCTTAATCATTATCATTACGTACTTCATGCACTATGTCTGCCTTATAGTCATTGTAATCATTTGGAAATCGCGTACTAGATGAATAAGACTTGTGTAAATCAATTACATAATCAGTACAATCCTTATCACTCAAATGGTATCTTTCTTCCTTAAAAATGACTGACCAATGATCATTCGATGGATCAGTGACATAAAATATCTTATTTTCAGGTGTCTCCATGATAAATGGTTTCTCATTGTAATTAAATCTTTTCAATTCAACTAGTGTAAACCAACAATCATCATGTTTCACACAACTATTTCTATCAACCCAATTATAGTTAAACATAGTGACTCAATATTTTGTATAATCAATTTCACATATATCTTCAGGAACTCCAAAATATATCAACGGTGAAGAAATTGGGTTTTTATCATTTTCACTTGATGAATGCATGGCTTCGTGATGACCATCACACCACTATTTTGAATTGTACTCTTGTCTTCCAACATTATTGTGTAAAACGTGTACCCATTAATATCAAAACCAAAACATGTTATCACATTAATAGATGGACTCCCTTCCATCCGTTCCAACATTCATAATGCATATATATCTGTGTTATGTTTCTCATTAAACCATGAAACAAATTTATTTTTATGCTCAATAACCAACCAATTTTTTTTTCTTTTTGGATATGGTATCTTTAATTCAGTAATATGTAATGATATATGTGATTGAACATCGACTATTTTGATAAAAATGTATAAATGTACCTACATCACATCATCATGTAGAATTAAATTTACCTTTAATCCCCAAATCCCTCTACCATTACTATCAACTATCAAATGACGAGATTTAGGGAGACCAATATTCTCGACATCATACAAATAATAAGTACATGATCTCAATCACATTTTTCGATACATATTTTTTTAACAACAGAGGCATCTCGTCACCAATTATTTTTAACACATCCCTTTAAAATTTTCATATACCTTTCAAATGGATACATCCAATCTGAATAAATATTCCTACATATTCTTATCCCACGCAACATATGAATCACCAAATGAACCATTATATCATAAAATATAGGTGGAAGATACATTTATAGCTGACAAATTATAAGAGAAGTTTCATTCTCCTACTCATCTAACAAATTTTGGTCAATAACGTTTACACAAATAGATTTTAAAAAATTACATGACATGGTGATATTATTTCTAAAAGTTGATGACATTATACCATGTAGTGAGACCTGTAGTATTTTTTCATCAATACATGACAATAATGAGATTTCATAACTATTAATTTTAAATATTTCACTAACATAAAATTAATCACATTTGAATAATATACATTGGGTTATTTTAAAACATACAAACACTAAAAAAAATTAAACTTCTCACTCTTTCTCAATGTGTGAATATCCAGAGATAAATATGTTATGTTTCCTTTTATAGTGGGAGGTAACTCCAAACACATTCCCATTTATATCAAGTATAATCTAGATTTTAATCCATCTATGGTCTTTAAATTTAGGTTTAATAAAGCTCAAATAATACTATCTCATATATATGTTTTTCAACATGAATGAAATAAATTTTATTTTTTATCTCTAAAAATCATCAATAAGGTAGTTCAACAAAATAGACTATTTCATCCAGATATTTTTTTTTCAAATCCATATTTACTTTTTTTTCAAATTTCAAATCAATATTTTTACCATATTATAATATTCATAAACTAAAAATGGTTTTGGGGGATGATTTTATTCCTATAAACTATTAAATGCTTTTTTCAATCTATGATAAGGATGATCAATTCACAAAAATCTTTGATGTCCCATATACACTATCTTTATTCCACTTTGAAATTGATAATATAAAGTCTCTTCTTCGTAAATTGGACATGAATTATGTCCCTTAACAATGTATCTAGATAAGTTTCCATATGCAGGAATGTATTTTATATTGAACATTATCATATCACGCAAAATAAAATACACTTTCTTATATACATAAAAAACATTAACAACAACCTCCCATAGAAGTTTCAAATCATCTATTAATGGTAAAAGCTACCCATCAATATTGTTTCATGGCTGTTTTGGTCCTAAAATCATCATGCATATCATAAAATATGTTTTCATCATACATATTTGTGTAGATAAGTTCTAAACTAACAACAAAACAGGCCATGCAATATGTTGACTACATAGGCTCTGATATAGATTCATTCCATCTGTACACACTCTCATTCCAAATTTCTACGTTCACTTACAAAATCAGGAAATCTCTTATCAAATATATAACATTATGATGATTTGGAAGGTTGATGTAATTTAACATTAGATATGAATTCATCTAAATTCCATATTATCATTTTTAATCAATAGAATTTCAAAATAGGCGCTTTAAACAATAAATTATTATAAGTGACCAAATTTCATTAGCAGGAGATTTGATTTTGATACATGAGAATTAATAATGAGTTAATTTATATGAATTATATGAAGGGATTATTGGAAGGAATAATATGATTTATCATGGGGTTAGATATTAGTATCTAAGAATGAATTTTAATTTACTTTTTCATCCATCTTATAGTTTTATGTTCCCAATGTAGGAAATTTTGATAGAAATTCATATATTTTTTCTATACAGTAAACCATAATTGGGTCATTCATGTATCTTTTTATACACCTATACCATTGGGAATAATATTTTATTCACTTCAAAATTGGAATCTAGAAGCTCATTGCCTTCTAGAAGTTAATCTTTTTAAAGGTCATGTAAGTTAGAGAAACTTCTATCACTCCCACCATTTCTTACTTTTAAGTTAACCAATCTCAAAACTGCTGATGACACTATATATTTACTACAACCTGGGAATAATGGTTTCTTAGAATATCCATACAATCATTCAATAGTTTCTATTTTTTCAATGGTTTCAAAACCAAAATCATGAATTAATTATTTAAAACGATCCACTATTTTATTAAGAATATTGTCATCAACATTAGATATTAAAATTATAATTATTTCACCATGCTAGATCCAACATGTATAATTAAGGATAAAACCATAAAAAATAGATGATCCTTGATTTATCTAGAATTCATCATTATCATATTCAAACACCAAACACATGTACAGAAAATAAAATCTGTGTTTTAAAGATTTTTCTTAGAAAATTTCAAGAAATCATCAACTCATCTTTCATATTCATTTCTAGTTCTTCTAATATTTATCCAATTTTGATCCATTCAATACCTTAAATCATAATATAATTAGTGAATATATTAAAACATATAAACATTTAAAAATATGTATAAATAGATAAATTTTAAACCTAAAAAATATAATAAAAATGATTTTTATTGATATATGAAATATTAACTATTATGAGGAATAAAATAAAAAACAATCTACTCTAGGTATTTACTTTGTTTAATGTGTCATATTGATTCAAAAATAGATGAATTTTTTATAATAAAAATTTAAAAATATCACAACTAATTTCAACGGATATATATACTCACATATAAAAACATATATATATATATATCATATAAGAATTTAGAAATATATATATATAAACATATACATTTTAAACACGAAAAAATTTAATAAAAAAAATTTATGATCTGGTGAGAGATATCCCTGATTATTATAAATACAATAAAAAAACTAATCTAGGTATTTATTTTCTTTAAATAAATAATTATAAAAAATTCTTGATGACCATATTAAAGAATAAAGATATTTCTGTTAGATAAATATTTTTAAAAAACTATCAGACAACACCAATTTCGTTCTACCTAGATTCTTTAAAATAGAAATCAATATTCCTATTATATATAACCAAGAAAAAAACCATTTGATAATCCCATAAAATAAATTATGTATATAATTAAACAAACATTAAAAAAAATTTATAATTAAAAGTCAAATGCATACAAACAAATGAAATAGTGAATAAAATTTATTACTAAAAGATGAAAATTTTATCTTTAAATTTTTTACAACCCACTTAAAAAATTCCGAGTTGTACACTACAT
Organism: Viscum album; assembly: GCA_963277665.1. Lineage (NCBI taxonomy): Eukaryota > Viridiplantae > Streptophyta > Magnoliopsida > Santalales > Viscaceae > Viscum > Viscum album. The sequence continues at coordinate 2,118,095,211 of OY728150.1, forward strand.
GGTTGATCTTAAATATAGATAAAGTCACTTGAATTATTCAATAGAAACAACCCTAAAATAAATAATTAAAACCTTTTTAGAAAAACAAATTAGATTAAAAGAACCACAAAAAAACCTCTAATCATAGTGTTGTTGGACAATAATAAGGTTATCGAAGATGAAATAAATAAATAATGTCTCTTGAATGTTTTTAAAAGAAAACACTAAAATGAAAAAATATAAAATTTTCAAAAAAATAATGAACAAGAAAAAATAACAATTGAAAAACGTAAAATTTGAGTGACAATCGATCGTAAAAGTGTTATTGAGATTAAATAAAAACCTAGATCATAAAAGGATAAATTAATGATGGTTACAAATTGTGAAAATATCATTCAAATTAACCAAGATCCACAAAAAACCATTTCAAAGGGTTTTAGTGGTCGTGAGAATCATTATAGTTCGAGATAAATAAAGAATGAGTGAAATACAAAATATGGGTCCCGTGGTAGGGTTTTTTTAAATAGTTTTAATGTTGGTTTTCACTAAAATAGACATTACAAAAATATTTTATTTTAGCATCAGGTTTATGGAAAACTAATGCGAAAAAATCCAAGAGTTTTTGTTTTTTGTGTTGCTTTTATTGAAACCCAACGTGAAAAACAAGAACATCGAGAATTTTTTGTGTCGGTTTATAGTAAAACCGACACAGAAAATATTATACACATTTTTTGGTGTCAATTTTTCATAAAAACAATTATGAAAACATAACTCTATTTATTTTTTCATTAGTTATTATAATAACCTATACTGAAATATTAATCATTTACTAATATAATGTGGGTTATGTAGAACTGACATTATAAATGTGATGTTAAAATTTCCTTTTCTACTATTGACCGATGAGTGGAACCTAGGCGTTGACATTACAAAGTGGAATCAAAGGAGTTTTTTTGTCTTACTATTTGGAAAAAGGTATAAAGGAGAATAGAAAGAGATTTTCCTTGTTACTATGCTTGAGAACATGATTTTCATACCTATGAATAGGGAGAAACACAAGTACCTAATGTGGGATTGTTGTTATTGATTTTTTTTTATAGTTTAATATTATATCACCTTGGGTGACACACTTGTTGTGTTGTGTGATTGTTATGACCTATATTATTTGAGAATTGAATCATTGTACGATATGGAACAAGAGTGGAGTTTTCATTCATTAGTCTAGGAACTCAAGATTAATTTATGACATGCATCATTTAAGGCATGCATGGGAAGATGGGTTATGGGTAAGTTGTTGAACTTGAAATATTTTTCCTTTCTTTTGAATTTGAACTAAAAAATGGTTACTTTTGTTAATTAAGAATTAAAAATTATGAAAAATATGAAAAAATGAGTGTCTATTATGAAAACATGAACAATGATATGTCTTTACCCTTGTTAACCAGGACCTAGGTATAGGGTGGTTAAGGGTAGTATTAGCCCCTCGGTTTTTACCATGTGATGGAATTTTGGGAAAATATTTTTAGTAACTTGTTGTAATTTTCATCTAATGTAAATGTGTTTATGTTGAGAATAGCATACTAATGTGTTTTTTTAACTCATAGAGTTATTCCTCCATGATGAAGCATGTTGAGAGGATGAAAAGAGGACATGTAGGGAGATGATCAACTAGTAGTGGGACCTAAGGCCCTAATATTGGCAGGAGAAGAAGTAGGGGATCAATTTCAAGAAAACATCACTCACTTCATGCAATTCATATAAATAGACTCAGGGTGGGTTGTGAAGAGAATGTATGACTTGATGAGGGTGTTCTAGATGAATCACCCTTTGATTTTTACTGGAGAAGGTGGATCTAAGGGAGCTATATTATGGGTTGAGTCTATTGAGATGATACTTGACCACATAGATACTCCTAATGAGAAGAGATTCAAACTTGCTGCTTATATTCTACGAGGCTTAAAAAATCACTGGTGGGACGTTCAGACTCTAACTAAATAGGTTGAAGGTATTTTGTGGAAGGACTTCTTGGAGAGGTTCCTGTAGGAATTCTATCCAAAATGATGAGGTGGGAGATAGTATATAATTTCTTGACATTGAATCAGGGGGGGTATATATGTGATGTACTATGATGGATTCTTTCTAGATTTGAAGGACTTTTCTCCATCATTGGCAGTGGATGATGCAGCTATCGAAAATAGGTTTTAGGAAGGACTTAAGTGTGAAATTAAGTCTCTGGTGTATATCTTTAATATGAAGAAGTTGTTTGAAGTGGTTAATAAGGCTCTCATTATAGAGAAAAACCTGAAGGAGGCTTCTAGTATAGGAACGATTGTTGCTGCTAGAAGATCAGGAGAAACTTAATCCGAGTGCATGAAGCATGGTTATGATAAAATTAACCAGACCAGTGGTAAATAGTGTTTCCAAGGGGAGAAGTTAGTTTCACAGGACCATTATCTAGTGATTATCCACTTCTGTGGTAGCTCAGGACACTATCATAGACATTGTACCAAACCACCAGTGGAGTACCATTCTTTCTGGAAGCCGGGATATCTGTAGAAGTTCTGCAGGGACCCATGAAAGACTGGTAATGATGGAGAAGCTAGAAAAAATCAAAATTTAGGAAGGGGATATTCTACACCATATCAGGCTAGAAGTTGGATTTATAATAGTTTTGGTAGTATAAGAAATGGATGCAGTACATCTGGGAAAGTGAGAATGTATCAGCAGTGTAATACAACATAGGGGAGTCAGATTGCATCATAGGGAAGAGGGGAATTACAATTGCATACAGTTTTGACTACACTGGTGGGGAGTGAGGCTCAACCATCAATAGTGAGAGGTACTATTATTGTTTCTTCTACATTATCTAGTGCCTTATTTGATACCGGTTCTACTCATTCCTTTTTATATGATAAACTTGTTAAATTTTTGTTCCTGGTGGTGGAGTTTGTGAGTGGGAAAATGATGATAGACACCCCTCTAGGAGTATAGTCTAGGGAAATCTACTTATGTGAGGGATTCTGTTTCAAATTTGGTGACTATCATCTTCTATGGGATCTCTACATACATGAAATGTTAGGATTAAACCTAATTATGAGTACGGACTAACTAGTATAATGTTGATTCCACATTTATTGTTACAGTAGTAGGGTGATTTTTACATCTCCTAAGGGTGAACATTACATTAACAAAAAAGAATGGGATATCTAGGTAGGTCAAATAGGTCTAATTACTATGATATTGGAGGAAATCATAACCCATGTTTCAAGCCTATTTCTAGATGATGGAGGTTTACAGCTTGGTGGTTTCCATCTACAGTGGATAGATTTTAGGATGTGTTTCTTGAAGGCATCTTAGCAATGCCACCTGGGAGAGATGTGGAATTCACTATTTAGATCATTCCAAGAATTGATAAATTTTCAATTCCACCATAAAAAATGGTGTCAATAGAGCTCCAATATCTCAAGACTCTTCATGATGAGTTGGAGGATAAGGGGTTTATCCTTCCAGGTATTTCATCTTGGGGTTCTCCTATTCTTTTTGCAAAAAATACTGATTGATGTTTGCACTTCTATGTTGGTTCCCAGATGTTGAACTATATGACTGTGAAGAACTGATATCCTCTTTCATGTATTGATGATCTCGTTGACCATTTTATTAGAGCTACTATATTCTTGAAGATAGAATTCAGATCAGGGTATCATCAGGTAAGAGTTCGGACTTTGGATATACTGACGACTTTTTTCAGAAGCAGGTATAGCCTTTATGTTTTTTTGTAATGTTGTTTGGTTTTATAAATACACCATCAATTTTTATGGCCTTCATGAACATAATATTACATTCGTACATGCATCTATTTTTGGTAGTGTCTGTGGATGATACATAATTGTACTCTAAGACTCATGAATATCATGCCCAATATATTGACATTTTCCAGAGTACAATGAGAGAGAATCGTCTATATTCCAATATATATAAATTTCAGTTTTGGATTGATCATGTACACTTTTTGGGACACATAATATTGGTGGAAGGTGTATCATTGGACCCATAGAAGGTTCATGTGGTGGTTTCAGGGGAGAATCCCAAGAACATATTCGATATTCATATATTTTCGGGGTGGCTAGATATTATCGAATATTCATATAGGCCTTTTCTCAATTGGAAACAGAGCTTATGGTCTTGAACAATAAGGGGATAAATTTTGAAATATAGGGAGATTGTGAGCTTTTCTTCCAAGAGTTGTAGGATAATCTGACATCAACACAAACTTTGATCCTACTTGATCCAAGTGAGGAGTATATGGTGTATTATGACACATCTAGTGTTATAATTATAGTAGTATTGATGTAGGGTGATCGAGTGGTGGAGTACAGGTCTCGGTAGTTGTGGCCACAGGAATAGAACTATGATATGCCTGAACTTGATTTGGTAGCTGTTGTTTATGACTTTAAGTGTTAGAGACATTCTCTATTGGGAGAAAATTTCACTATTTATATGGATCAAAAGGGTTTAATGTATATATTTTCGTAACAAGATGTGAATCTATGACAGATGATATGGGTTGACTATATGTAGGCATTTGATTTTGAGCTAGCATATGCATTTGGGAAAGGAAACAGTGTGGCCAAAACTTTGAGAAAGAAAACTCAAAATATTACTGTTTAGGAGTATAGTGAGGAGTGGAAGATGATGAATTTGTTGGTTGTGATGCATGTTATGGTTAAGGAGATCTAGGGTCAGATGATTTTAGTGTCATTTTTCATTTATTCTAACTTTTTGAGCTGGATTAGAGACATTCAGGATCCAGATTCTTTGTCCTTGAGGGGAAACCATGAATTTGGGGAGTCACCTATAGATTGGAGCATAGATATGGATGATATAATCTGTGTTAAAGACCATGTTTTTGTACCTAAAAATGAAATAGGATCACATATTGGAATTTCATGCCATTAAGTGGGAGGTACATCCAAGTGTGAAAAAAATGTACTCTGACCTATGATGATAGTTTGAGTGGCCAAGAATGAAAAATTATATAGTATTGTTCAAGACATGATGCAACACCTGTCGACAGGTGAAAGCTGAGCATCAATGACCTGTAGGTTTCATACAACCATTTCTTATCCTAGGATGGAAGTGGGAAGATGTGACTATGGACTTTGTGGTGGGTCTTGCATGAAATCCTCATAATAATAATTCAATTTGGTTGGTTGAGGACCATTTGAAAAAGGTATCACACTTCATTATTATAATATAGACTTCCCAGTGGATAATATGGGAGTTTTATAAGTGTAATAGATATTTTGTTTGAATGGGCTTCCAAGAACTATAGTTTCAGATCGTGACTCATGGTTTACTTCACACTTCTGGAAGGGCTAATAGAAGGAGTTTGTTATATATGTCTTGTTAAGTAAATATTTTCCCCCATAGATAGATGGGAAATCAAATCATATTATACCTGTGGTTGAAGATATTTTGTGTGAAAGTGTTCTAGAATTTGATCTAGCTTGGGATAAGAACCTGTATTCGGTTGATTTTTCCTATAACAATAGTTATTAGGCTAGGATATTGACAAAACCATATGAGGATATTTATAGTAGGCCACATAGATCACGTTTATATAGGATTTAGGTAGGTTATTCAGAGTTGTTGGGACCGATTCTCATGTAGGAGATGTCTAAGAAAGTTCAACTTTTTTGGAAATTTATGGCTACAACTCATATTAGATAGAAGACGTATAGTGATACATGTTGATGATCCCTAGAGTTTACCGAGGGTGATTGTTTATTCCTTCATGTGTCACCAAGGTTGTCTCACCATAGGATTTGGATTCAAGGGAAGTTTACTCCTTGGTTATTAGGACAGTTTGAGGTTATGGAAAGAATCAGGCCAGTGGCATACCAATTGGATCTTCCTAAAAAATACAGTGTTATGCATGGCGTCATCTATGTATCATAATAATTATAGTATCACCAAGAACATTCTAATATGATTAATGTGGATGATGTTGATCTCAAGATAGGTGTTTCCTTTGAGAAACATTCGATATGTGTGTTAAATAACAATGAGGAAGTGTTTTAGGGAAAGGCAATGCTAATATTTCACATATTGTGGAAACATGGACATGTGTAGGAGAATACTTGGGGAAGAAATGTATATATGCTGGATCAATAGACCAATATTTTGGATGCATAATCTTAGAGATTCTTGGGAGTACAGGTTGAGGACTAACTCTTATAAGATGTGGATATTATAAGATATCGACCATTTATAGAGATTAAATAGGCTTTCTTTCAGGTACTCTTTTTTCCTAATTTGAGTAGTTTCCATTTGTTTTTTACATTGGGGTGAATTTGGGTGAAAATTTTGAAAAATAGAAGAAAAAGGGGCAGTGTATGTTTTGCACATGGTTAAAGTAAACTATACCCCCTAGCCCAACAAACCATGTGAACCCGTGTGGAGGGGATTCACACAGTGGGTGCATGGTTTCAAAATACATGTGACCTGAAAGGAATAACCATACACCCCTATAAATTAGGTGCATAGTTAGGGTAAACTTTGTTCCCCTACCCAACAAGCTGTGAATAATATTTAATTATGCCCAAAAATTACTTTTAAAATTTTCCAAACCCCTATTTTAATCCCAAATTGACCCCCACTCAACCCTAGTTCCTCTTTCACAATTATTGATCTCCCAACATGAATTCCAATCCTAAACGACCTCTGTTATTCTTAATTTAAATCCCTGATCATAGATCAAGATCCCTCAAGGTAAGTGGATCTTATCCCATTGTTTTCCCATTTATCCTCCTTTCATATCTTTTTCTTTTTGTTGGAAGTTATCTTATATTTTTCTTGATCTATATGTATATTTTAGGAATCTAGATCTCAAATTAAATATCGAGATTGGGATCTAAGATATCTTTTTTTGTAAACTTGATTTATGGTTTTAGATCTGGATCACGATCTACATCATTGTGCTACTAAATTTTGGGGATTTTCATTGTTTGATATTTCTTGAATGATTTTAGGTAGGTGGTCAAAAATTCAAATCCCATATCCAGGATATTGATTTTGAATATGAAAGTTATAGAATTGACAGAGTTGTTTAGAAATTGATATTCGTAAATTTATTTAATTAATGTGGTAAATTGATTAATTTTGGTAATTGTGAAATTATCATATTTATAGATTTTTGAGTAAGTTAATTAATTAGGGGAATAAATTATAAGGTATTGGTATTTTAGAATTACATGATTAATTGTTGGATTAATTATGAGGAAATTGAGATTGTTGAATTGAGAGATTAATTTTGGAATTAATTAGGGACATGGAGATTGTGTTTTGAATAAATAATTATAGGAATCAATTATGGGACTTTTATATTTTGGAATCAGGGTAATTAATTGATGAATTAATTATATGATATTGAGATAGAGATGTGAATGAATAATCAATGAATTGATTATGGGTTATCGAGATGGTAGATTTGGTTAACTAATTGGATAATTTATTAAAGGATTTGATGGGATGAACTATTTTTTGAATTAGTGAGGAATATTGAGAGGGTTAACTAATTGTTGAGTTAATTAATAATATTTATAAGATTAATTAAGTGTTAAGATAATTAATTAAATTGAGATTATTAATTAAATATTGGTTTAATGAGTGATATTGAGATGATAATTTAATTATTGAATTAATTAACAAGATGATGAATGGTAATAATGGAATTCAGATGAGAATTGAGGTATAGAATGGTAAAAATTGAATTATGAGATTGAGTTGATATAGAATGGTAATAGTGGATTTCTAGAACATGATATCCCATGGGGATAGTTTAGACTCTGGAATTGGATGATGTAGGTAATGAGGTTTGGGAGTCTTGAAACCTAAGGTAATTTATGTGGTTAAATAAAGAGTAATTTGATAATGTGATAACTATTTATTTGTGCATTATGGTTATTTATTTATACAACTGGATACACAATTATTTGATTCGATATTGTTTTAGACGCTGTTTCTAGTGGAATATTGATTTTTTTACTCACACCAATCTTGTTCTACATGATCAGTACCGAAATAGATTTAATTTTTGCATGATAGGTTAAGGGAAAAGGACCTATGGTAGATGGATGATCTGGGTATGAAGCATGGATGAGGGAACTATATGTGGTTCAAGACCCACTCGAGAGTCGTTAGTGTCTTTGTTTTGAGTTTCTTTTAGACACTAGACACATATTATCATGGAATATTTGTTTCTTATTTTTGACATTAGATTTAATTATTTGATTAACATGAGATATTGGTATTGTTTATGGTTATATGTTATTCTTATATTGATTATTTATTTCCACTGGTTTATTACTCTGATAAAAAGGGTATAGTCTCCCCATGAATAACTTATTAGACCCTTGGTACTATTCGGCAGCCTCTGGAGTACGAGTAGGAACACTTGAGGTCAGGTGATGGTTCAGTTCAGGGCACCGATGAGTGGTAGTCGCACCATGGCATTGCAATCATCACGCATAATACTCCAGGTTTCATTCCAAAAAATATGAGCACGATAAATATTATTTGATAATAACATACTAAAAAACAATAAATGCATAGAGTGTCTCATACCCCAAACTACTACCTCTTTAACAACTTCAATAAACTCCTTATGATTAGCTAATAATCCTAAATGATATAATAACTCCCTGGATGTATGATGGATAATTGTTTTCATTATCAATATATAATGATAATAAGTTGACCCTTTGATATTAGTAACTAGTATTCTCATGTAATATAGCTCTCCAGTTGTGGGTGTCACATAATACAAACTTCCAATATAGAATCCCTACTTCTGGGGGAACTATTTTCATTAATGGGAGTTAAATAAAAATATCATCATGAACCTTATATAAGTTAGAGTTCTATATTCTATATATATTTCATATTCTTCAAACCTAGAAGAAAAAATTATTTAAAAAATGATGCTTTTACTCAAGATAGATTCGCCATCATAACCACTAATATAGGTGACATAGGTTTATCCTTATAAAGGGAAATAAAATCTATCTACTCGAGTATGTTATCTAAATTTTAATCATAAAAAATTTAAAATAAATTTTTTAATATCATCAACATTTTTATTAGACATGTTACTTCTATTGGGCCCATAAAGTTCTAATTTCACATGATCATGACCTTTGCTGATATATATAAATATGTATTTGATGGAGGATGACTTGTTGAAAATCACAATATTTATATGATTTTAGTAATTTAATAGTAAAAATAGATTATAATGGATAACAAACTAGTTATCCAAATGAACACTATTCTTGAGAATAATATTTCCATTATTCCCTCTTCTGTATGTTCTGTAATCATCATCATCAATTTTTTGAATCCTAAAAACATTTTGTGGGTAAAACATAGAAAATTTACAATTTTTAATACAATGGGATACATGATTAGAATCTCTACACAATCCATGAATTATAAATATTTTATTAGTTTTATGTAGTCTTGACAAGTGAACTTTATTTCAAATTTTAGTAGAGACAATTTTTTTATATCTACTAGAGTAGATACTTTGTTCTCACAAAAACGATATAAGAGAATGTGTACATGAGGCAAGCCTCATTTTTAGAATTCAGCATTATGAAAAGCTACATGTAAAATATTATAATATGTGAAATATCATAGAATATTATTTTAATGACATTAAATTTTAAGTACATTACATGCGTGAGACTTTATAAAGAAATATCTAACATAAATATTTCATTAGATGGACAACCTTCATATCAAATACTCTTAATAGTTTTTATGGATAGTTAAGAGGTCAACTATGGATATTTGGAACAAATCAATAAATTTTAATCCATATTTTATTACATGTGAATGTTAAAAAAAATATAGATATTCATACAAATTATAGATCAACATATCATCTTGGTAATTTTTAATAATATACCTAGGACCACTAGTAAATCCCAAAGGTAAAATAATTTTCATTTCAAAATAAGAACCATCAGAATAATCTCTAAGGTACACGACTTTTAATCCATTGTAAACATAAACTCTAAATTTATTTTAATTTAATTGAATAAATGAATGTACTTTTGTGAATCAGTCATTGTATAATCATCTATAGAAAACCATTAAAAAAACCATCTAGAATGTAGTATATTTGATGATCTAGTGGAATAAAGTCAAAAATGATAAGAAAATTTTTCTCTCATAGAAACTTTTGAGATTTTAATACTTGTATTGAACAATTTAGAAAGAAGATATATATTGTCAAAAAAACCATCCCAACCTCCTATGAATATAAGAGGATATTTCAATGGAACATAAAATAGTTGCAGATCATCTATGCATTATAGGTCACCAATATTGATATGTATGATTATATCCCATTTATTGATTAATATATTCAATGTTACCAATTATAATCATTGTAATTTCATAATTATTTGGTAGGTTATATGTTGTTGCATCCATTACTCGTTTTTTAATAAGTCATAGCTTTTAAATTTTGAATTTCATGTCATTGAAGAGAATCATTTATAGTTCTAAAAGGATGATCTAAAGCATTATTACCATCAATAACTTATTGTATTTTTTCCACAATATTATAATTAATAGATTATTTAACATTCCTTTTATTAAATATTCATTAAAACAATATGAGACATTAAATTACAAAATGTTTTTTCAATGATTTTTAGAATTACCTTACTCCTAATCTTTTATTATGATCCTCATTTATAGTTTAGTATATATAAAGCTATAAAACGAATGGCGGTTTTCCATTAATAGTATCTAAACTACCAATGCAATGGTAGTGTTGGAAATTTAATCTTAATATGTTTAGACACCCACCATTGTTGATTGTTCCATTAAATTTCCCACCCATTGATGTTAATGAAAACATTTCATTGTAAATGTGGATGTGATCCTAGATTTCTTTTGTTGGGTATAAGAATAATTTAAAACTAATGATTTTGGGTGTTCTAGAAAATTAAGAAGTAATTCTAACAAAATATTTCCAAATGAGAAATATAACGATAAATTTGGGTTTTGTTTGGTTTGAATTTTTTATTTCCCTCAAAAGAAAAAAATTATGAACCACAATATTAGTAGGCATAAAAATTATCAGCAATATATAATTATACTTATATTAAAATAAAATATATTCTAAAATGTTGACTGAAAAATGATAATAATATTTAAAACACATGTTTTAACCCCTAATATTTTTAAAATAAATTTATCATTAAATAAATTTAATTTCTTTGATATATCATGTTACATGAAACACCATGTTTAAATGAAAAAATATATATAATTTTAAAACATCATTATTTAAACATGGTTTTTATAAACTATCCATTAAATTGGTGTAATGATTGGAAATCACCACATTTTAAATAAATAGAAAGGTTTTTGATGAAGAAATTATATTAAATTTCTATTCTACTCCTAATAATAAATGCTAGGTGGGAACCTCTTACATTGGAACCTCTTTGGCTATGATTCAAAGGAAAACACTAGATACTATATTTGAAATAGAGTTGGTTTATACACTAAATTCCACCTCAATTATCCCCTTGAGGGGCACCACTCTATGGAGAAACCCTTTGGGGTTGTGGTGTGGCCACCTTACCAGGTTGTGCTATGACATGGACTTATCGGCTATGGAGTATCCAAACCCTAGGAAGAAGGGCATACCCTATATACCTCTAATATAATTCTATTGTGTATTAACTCAAGATACATTATGGTATTACTAAAATATTATATGTCTATGTTATGGCATGTCCCTTGGGTTGTTGTGTAGCCACCTGCGAAGGCGTAGGGCAAATAATCCCCAAGGGATTTTCCTCCTGTGGAATATATATTTAGTGTGAAGTTGTAAGGAATCCACCTCAGGGATCCCTCCATAGAATAAACCCAATTATCAATTCATGTCCTCCCTGCCATCTATATATCATAGCATATCCCTCATTGGTTAATTTTGGTGGTGGCCTACAGTTGAAATTTATATTGTAAGGAAACCTTAGCCTTACTCTGCCACTTTCTTGAATAATTGAACAACAATAAAAACCTCATTCCACATCCAAAAAATATCTTAGGGATGTAAAAACACTTTGAATCCTAATATAAATACAAATTCATGGAATAAACCCATCTCTAGATCCAAAAATCAAACTTTCTCTAAAAGGTAACAACCAAAAAATATGCAGCGCATTAAAAACTCTCCACTATAATGATTCTTATCTTAGAGAACTAGTGGTATTTCTATTTTAATGTCTCCAAACCTTACCTAGTTATGAATTCATTGATAACTTACCACACACATTCTCTGAACACTAACCATGCTTCTACTATACAACTCTAAATATAAAAGCACAATATTCACTAAAAGTCATTCCACACACACACCACTAGTGTCATATCCAAGATAAAACTCACCACACATGTCTCCCTTGACATACCATATATCATCAACCTAATACACCTCTAATATTATGGTTCTCCCCACCACAAGTATTCACTCAAAAAAGGCCAATTCCAAGCCATGGTTCACCCCCATAGCAATCAATTTCAAAAACACTCATCCAGAATTCCAATGATCCACAAACCAAATTTTAAAAAATAGTATCAATGAATTTTCCACATCACCATATATAAATCCCATAACAAAACACCATCCATACATCTTTTGGACAGATTTTCCCCAAATCATTTTGTAAAGACCTGTAAAATTCAAGGGAAATTTTTTCTTAATTTTCTTTGGAATTTTATAAGAACGCGGTTTATGACGGCACCTGATTCTGAGGCCCGGAGTGCCCGGAATCAATTTCCGAAGTTTGGCTTGGGTACGTTCAGTGAACGAACGAGCGGGTTTTCCTATATTTTGAACCAGGGCTCGGAATTGAAATATGATGGCACCGATGAACTCTCAACGCCGGTAATTTCTTAAGGGAACCTTTACCGTAGTTGCGTTTATGAGGGAGAAGAAGTTAATTTTTTGGGGATTAATTTAATAAAGTGAATAAAATTGTTGAATCAATTTTATTTCATGTTATGTGGTTAACTTATCCCATGGGAAGTTGGTGGTGGGCCCACATCCATCCAACTTCCCATGTGTGGATATTTGTAAGGGTGGGGCCCACACGAACCCCCCACCTTTTCAAATTCCTTAAACTCCCTAACCCTCTTAACCCCTCACTTTCCTAACCCCTCTAAACCCCCCATTTAAGTTTTGTTAACTTATCACCTCATTAATTTTATAACATCTTATGTTAATAACTTAAGTGAGTTAAATGTGGGTTTTGAATTTTCAAACTCATGAAATTAAAATGGTTAGGTTGTGTTAATAAAATAAGACTTGGTCTTATTTTATTATTGTGAGAGTTTTGAAAACTTGAGAGGATTGGGGAAGTGGTCTTCTTCTTCTTCAACCTCGACGAAGAACGCGAAGAACACTGTTCTTCAACGAAGAACTTCTCCGTCGAAGAACACGGTTCTTCCACGACGCCGTATCCGCGACGCGACGTTCTTCTTCCGCGTCGTCTCTTCCGTGACGGTTTTCCGCGACGAAATCGCCGTCATCGACTTCGAATCCTCACTTCACGATGTTGAAACTCTTTTCCCGTGACGCCCGACCTCCGCGACGCTCGTCTTCTGCGGCTCGTTGACGAACACCGTTCCTGAACCGAGGTAGGGAATTATTATTATTTTATTAAATTATTTCCGTTCTTGATTCTAGCATGTCAAATTTTTGTGGTTAATCGACTGAATGTTATCGTTTAACGAGAGGGAGTCAGACCGCAAAAACACGGCCTAACCCCCTCCAATGTTCATGATTGTTTCTTTGTGAATGGAATGGGATGGCGTGGTGTCGTCGAACCACGCGAGAATCGCTCGGCAAGTATTACGTGACGCCGTCGCGCCACGCCGAGAAGTCGAACAAGAACGCGACGCCGTCGCGCCGCGTCGAAGGAAATCGAAGGCGCCGCGGCCGGAGCAGGGCCGCGGAGGAGGGGCGCGGTGCCGTCGCACCGCGCCGGACGACAAGGGCCGCGGCCGGTTCCGGGCCGCGGCGGAGCAAGGTGACCGGCAGCCGGACCGGGCCGCTGGTGATGGGGCTGGAAGGGGACCGGCCACCGCCGGTCTCGTTGAGAAGGATTCGGCCGGCCAGTTCGGGCCGGTCGGAAAGGGAGGAGCCGGGGGGAATCAATTCCCCCAGCCGGATCAAAGAGGCCCCAATTAAGGGGTCGTAGTTTCGTGAAACGGGAGGGGCAGCGCCCCCACCGTGCGAGCCGACAAACGGCTCGGCCGTTTTGGCCGAGCACCGACCGCACGCCCAGCACGCGGGTCGCCGAACCGGGCCGCACCGGGCTGGGCCGACCCGGACCCGGGGCGGGTCTACCAGGTTCGGGCAAACCAGGGGGTCTCGGGCCGGGTCGGTACGGCACCGAAACCCCCGTTATTGGACTGTCTGGGTTCAAATGCCCATAACTCGGGCTACGGACCTCCGATTGACGCGCCGTCAGCGGAGACACGATCCTTGGAACGAGAAGGTCGTTTTGACATATTGCACTCAAGGTTTCGGAATACTTTGAGTTCGGCCAGTTTGGTTCGTATACGAAACCAACCGGGCCCTCGGAGCAGAAACACTCATATCTTGAGCTACGGACGTCCGATTGACGTGCCGTCAACTTTGTTGAGTTCCTCTAAGTGAGACGGATCTTTTGGCTTACTCCGCTCGAGTTTTGGATGCCATCGGAGTGCGGTCGGGTTGGTTCGCTCACGAAACCAACCGGGCCCCTAGAACGAAAAATCCAATAACTCATAGACCGGGCGTCCGATTGATGCACCGTCTGTCTCGTTGATTTCCTCTTGATGAGACGGAACTTTTGGCATACTTCGCCTGAGTTTTGGATACAGTTGGATAGTGGCCAGGTTGGATCACACCCGAAATCCAACCGGGCCCCTGGAACGGAAAAGCTGCTATCTTTCAGACCAAACGTCCGTTTGACGAACCGTCAGCGGCGTTGTTGATCACGTTGAGAAATAGTCCTAATGTGTATACCCTATGAGAGTTCGGGGTACAGTTGAGATACTGCTGGGATTGGTTCGCTCACGAAACCAACCGGGCCCCTGGGATGAAAAGGCTAGTAACTCACAGACCGGACGTCCGATTGACGCGCCGTCTGTTGCGTTGAGACCCCTATGACGAGGCCGTCCTTTGAGATACTCCTTCGTGGGACTTTGAGATACTTGGAGTATCGAATTGTAGCTCGTGGAGCGGACCCTCCCAGAGACGAGCGTGCAGAGTACGGAGGCCGTGTAGCTGACTGAGACCTGATGACTTCTTGACCAACTCGACTTGGAGTGAGTCGTCTAGCCCAGTGGACGGAGCACTACTTGTGAGGTGCATACCCATGGCGGACGGAGCACTACCTGTGTGATAGTACAGACCCGCGGTACTCTTCCAGAGAGTACCTCAGCAGGCTACTAGGGGGTGTGCACTAATGTGTTTGGGTGACATACCTCGGCAGGAAGCACTACTGTGTTTGGGTGGCTGGCCCGTGGTACTCGATAGGAGGAGTACTTCAGCAGTCTTAGGTTAGTGAGCAGTACCTCGGAGTCGTGACAGGACCACTGTACACTCCAGAGACGGAGCTCTTTAGTAGTCATTGTTTCGAAAATGAAAATCCTTGTTTGAGCTGAGACTTTTGACCCTTGTGTTTACCTCATGATTGAGATGGGTCACTTGATAACTTAGGTATATGTATGGTCATATACCTGGGTAGTGGTTATCCGTTGATTTCATGATCCTTGAGTTTCCTCATGATTGAGATGGGTTACTTGATAACTTAGGTAATGTATGGGCATATACCTAAGTAGAGGTTATCTGTTTAGATCTTCTTTGTGGTTATCCTTGTTGGTTTTAGAGAGACCTTGAGGGTCTCGGGGTCCCTACTGAGTATCGTTATACTCACCCCTGCACGGGCTATGCCCGCACCTCGTTGTGTTGGTTGCAGACGACGGGCAGTGCTGACAGAGGCCGAGTGTTCGAGGACTGGACGGTACTCGGAGGTGGACCACACAACGAGTCAGTATCTGGAGGAGGACTTCACGGTGAGATGACACACGGTGGTGGTTTACGGGCGAGAGTGTTGAGTAGGCTATCTGTATCTACCCTTCAGGTAGGATTCGTGGCGGACGATCCAGGAGCTGCGCTATCTGTACCTACCCTTCAGGTAGGATCCGAGGAGGACGACCCAGGAGATGCTTCCTTCTTCCAACTATTTCCTTTTTCTGTTGTACTTTCGTTCAGTTGTAGTTGTACTTTCTTTTGGGTTTTTATTCTAGCCCATTTACTTTTCAGCACTTCTCTTGTACTTAGTGTTTACTTTTTCTTCTTGCTTACTCTGTGGTGCTTGTTTTCTTTTATAAAGGAAATTCCTTCCCAGTTATTGGGATTTACGCCTTTGGTGCTAGTCGCCAGCCCCTGGCCTATGGAAGGCGGACTTGGGGTAGTCACAGCACGGGCCCCGAGGACGGGTCGTGACAAATTGGTATCAGAGGAGTCGGTTCTACCGCAGAACTTATAACTCTGATATTTTTTTCTGTGAAGCAATAGTGTTAAGGGTACTGAGTGTGTTCTTCAGTTCAGGGAGTCCAGTGTTGGTGCGAGCGGCCGACGTATCCATACACCAGGACCCTGACAACTGATTTCCGACTTTGTGCACGAAAACACTGATTGCGTGTGTGTTTCCAAAGGTTTTCCCTTAAAACATCTCAAACCAGGTTAGCTCACCAGGAATAATTGTTTGACCGTGTTATTTTGTTTCTTTCAGGATTCCTTTTCTCAGACGACCAGCTGGAGCCCATAGGGATGTGCGTGCTGACAGCCTGTCGAGCGACGAGGCTTCGGTACAGGGCCCTCTTGCAGTTGAGGCACCAGCGGAGGCACCAGCGGTACTACTACCCGTTGGGCCACCGATGCCACCAGCCCCAGCAGCAGAGGGTTTACGTCACTTGAGCGCACTGCACGAGTTCCAGCGCCATAGGCCACCCAGGTTCCAGGGAGGGATGGACCCGCAGGCGGCTGAGGTTTGGCTGGAGGCTGTGGTGAGAGTCTTCAGGCTAGTGGGGACGCCGGCAGACTTCATGGTGATCTTTGCTGCCAGCCTTCTTCAGGAAGCAGCAGGCAGGTGGTGGAGCCACTTGTTCCAGTTTTGCGACGGGATGGACTTCCCATGGGAAGACTTTGAGATCTTCTTCAGGGTGGAGTTTGTGCCAGTAGCTCTACACCCCGAGCGTGTTCAGGAGCTACTGCCTTTTCCACGTGTTTTTCGATCAGTAGCCGAGTCATCTGTGGGTAGTAGACAGATGATGTAGAGGTCCAGGAGGACCAGACCAGCTGTTGGACGATCTCGGGTTTTAGGACCGGTGGTGCGGGGCACCCGGGGTGGGGTCAAAGCCAGGTGTGCCAGAAACAGACAGTGTTACTCATGCGGTAGGAAGGGTCACCTGGAACGTGATTGTCCGACTCCTCGTACAGTTGATCCGCAGGCGTTGGAGGAGCCACCAAGGCAGTAGAGCTCCGAGAGAAGGTGGACAGGAGCGGAACTAGTGGATACGTCCCTTGTACTTATAGTTCCATGTTGTTGTCGTATTCATGTCTTTGTACTATGAGATGCAATATTAAAAAGACACTTATCTTTGTTTTCTTTCCTGTCCTTTTTTCGGTTGATACTAAGTGGTCCCGGTTAAAAATGTTGACTTGACCCTCAATTTCGGGATTTCTACTAGAGGAGACCCAGTGACCTCACACTGATGCCGACAGTGTAACTTGACCCTTGGAGGCGAGAGTGACAGTTGGATCTTTTAGTAGTTACATCGAGGCCTTACGACGTCATCCATGGCATGAATGCGTCATTCATGTCAGGATTGACTGTATTAGGCAATGGGCGTGGTTCATCTAGGGGATGAGACCAAGTTTCTCTTTTCGGCAAAGGAGAAATTTTGGAAGCTCTTCAGATCGTAGGCAAAGAAGGTGCAGATCATCCAGGAGCAGATGAAGACTGCACGGTGCAGTAAGAAACAGGAAACCCACTCCGGTCTTAGAGACTCGAGCGTGTTAAATGTTAAAGAAGGGGAAGTTTAAAGGATAGATGAGTCTATGAAGCAGCAGACATGGAGGCAGAGCTAGGAGAGCAGCATGATGTGGTGTACATCCTAACATGGTACAACCACCCCCCTTAGTTTCCCGCCAGGCTCAGGGAGCTGGAGGGAGGAGGAAGAGTGCGGCTACATGCGGTCAAGGAGTGTGACCCAATGGCTCTAGAAATGATTCAAGGGACATTCTGTGTCCAATACTAGCTGCTGTAGTAACAGACGTCGATATGAATCATTCCATGCTTTCAAAATTCTTGTTCCAGACCTAGAGTTTCCGGTAAGCCGTGGACTTGACCCTCACGTCTGGAGATACCTTGGGAGGAGACTAGATAATCACACTTACACCGACGGTGTGGTGAGACCCTCGAGGTGAGAGTCCCGGTTGGAAATCTCTTGGTGGCAGCGTCGAGGCCTTACGACGTTAGTTTGAGTATGGAATGGGCAATAACTCCCCATACTCAAATTGACGGTTTTAGGCAAACGTCGGGATGGGTTTTCCTTGGTCGGCGAAAAGGAAAGCCTGGGATGCATAAGTTAAACTCATGCACGGGAGGGTGCGACCGATCACTCTTGAGTCGGCCAACCTTACCCTCGTGGCGGCAGTCGTTTCGAGTTCTAGTTCTAATAGGAATTGGATACCTCTAGAGTTCGAGGATGACGATCACGTCCTTATACGGGTCTCACCTCGACGAAGTTTACGGAGTTGTGGCCAAGGCGGCAAGTAAACTCTGAGGTTCAACGGACCCTTCTAGGTCCACAGCTGGGTAGGCGAGGTGGTTTACTGCTTGACCCATCCACCTCAGTTGCACCAGGTGCACGATGACTTCCACGTATCTCAATTGAAGAGATACGTGCTCGACCCTTCGCATATCTTTGACCATGAGGAGCTGAATGATGGCGATGAGGTGTTTTCCACAGAGGTTCTAGTGGGGATCAAGGATCGGCAGGAGCGGATCCTACGAGGACGATCGATTCCTCGGGTGAGCTTTCTTTGGCTGTACGGGAACCTCCAGGTGAGCACATGAGAGCGGGAGGCTCAGATGCGTGCTCAGTACCGCTTTTGTTCCTAGTTTGTGTTGAAGCTTTATGGGGACGTAAATCCCTGAGGTGGGAGTAATGTAAAGACTCGTAAAATTCAAGGGAAATGTTTTCTTAATTTTTTTTGAAATTTTACAAGAACACTGTTTTTGACGGCACCTGATTTCGAGGCCCGGAGTGCCCGAAATCAATTTACGAAGTTTGTCTCGGGTACGTTTAGTGAACGAACGAGCGGGTTTTCCTATCTTTTGAACCGGTGCTCGGAATTGAAATTTGATGCCACCGATGAACTCGCAACGCCGGTAATCACTTAAGGGAACCTTTACCGTAGTTACGTTTACGCGGGAGAAGAAGTAAATTTTTGGGGATTAATTTAATAAAGTGAATAAAATTGTTGAATCAATTTTATTTCATGTTATGTGGTTAACTTCTCCCATGGGAATTTGGTGGTGGGACCACATCCATCCAACTTCCCATGTGTGGATATTTGAAAGGGTGGGGCCCACACAAACCCCCCACCTTTTCAAATTCCTTAAACTCCCTAACCCTCTTAACCCCTCACTTTCCTAACCCCTCTAAACCCCCCATTTAAGTTTTGTTAAATTATCACCTCATTAATTTTATAACATCTTATGTTAATAACTTAAGTGAGTTAAATGTGGGTTTTGAATTTTCAAACTCTTGAAATTCAAATGGTTAGGTTATGTTAATAAAATAAGACTTGGTCTTATTTTATTATTGTTAGAGTTTTGCAACCTTGAGAGGATTGGGGAAGCGGTCTTCTTCTTCTTCAACCTCGATGAAGAACGCGAAGAACACCATTCTTCAATGAAGAACTTCTCCGCTGAAGAACACGGTTCTTCCGCGATGTCGTATCCGCGACGCGACGTTCTTCTTCTGCGTCGTCTCTTCCGCGACGGTTTTTCGCGATGAAATCGCCATCAACGACTTCGAATCCTCGCTTCACGATGTTGACACTCTTTTCCCGCGACGCCCGGCCTCCGCGACGCTCGTCTTCCGTGGCTCGTTGACGAACAGTGTTTCTGAACCGAGGAAGGGAATTATTATTATTTTATTAAATTATTTCTGTTCTTGATTCTAGCATGTCGAATTTTCGTGGTTAATCGACTTAATGTTATCGTTTAACGAGAGGGGACCGGACCGCACAAACATGGCCTAACCCCCTCCTATGTTCATGATTGTTTCTTTGTGAATGGAACGGGATGGCGTGGTGTCGTCGCACCACGTGAGAATCGCTCGGCAAGTATTAGGTGACGCCGTCGCGCCACGCTGAGAAGTCGAACAAGAACGCAACACCGTCGTGCCACGTCGAAGGAAATCGAAGGCACCGCGGCCGGAGCGGGGCCGCGGCAGAGGGGCGCGGTGCCGTCGCACCGCGCCGGACGACAAGGATCGCAGTCGGTTCTGGGCCGCGGCGGAGCAAGGTGACCGGCGGCCGGACCGGGCCGCCGGTGATGGGGCTGGAAGGGGATAGGCCACCGCCGGTCCCGTTGAGAAGGATCCGGCCGGCCAGGTCGGGCCGGCCGGAAAGGGAGGAGCCGGGGGGGAATCAATTCCCTTGGCCGGATCAAAGCGGCCTCAATTAAGGGGTCGCAGTTTCGTGAAACAGGAGAGGCAGCCCCCCCCCCCCCCCCCCGTGCGAGCTGACAAACGGCTCGGCCGTTTTGGCCGAGCACCGACCGCGCGCCCAGCGCGCGGGTCGCCGAACCGGGCCGCGTCGGGCTGGGCCGACCCGGACCCGGGGCGGGTCGACCCGGTTCGGGCCAACCGGTGGGTTTCGGGCCGGGTCGGTCCGGGCCCGAAACCCCCGTTATCGGACTGTCTGGGTTCAAATACCCATAACTCGGGCTACGGACCTCCGATCGATGCGCCGTCAGTGGCGACACGATCCTTGGAATGAGACGCTCGTTTTGACATATCGCACTCAAGGTTTCGGAATACTTTGAGTTCGGCCGGTTTGGTTCGTATACGAAACCAACCGGGCCCTCGGAGCGGAAACGCTCATATCTTGAGCTACGGACGTCTGATTGACGTGCCGTCAACTTTGTTGAGTTCCTCTATGTGAGATGGATCGTTTGGCATACTCCGCTTGAGGTTTGGATGTCGTCGGAGTGCGGTCGGGTTGGTTCACTCATGAAACCAACGGGGCCCCTAGAACGAAAAATCCAATAACTCACAGACTGGGCGTCCGATTGACGCACTGCCTGTCTCGTTGATTTCCTCTTGATGAGACCAAACTTTTGGCATACTTCGCCCGAGTTTTGGATACAGTTGGATAGTGGCCGGGTTGGATCACACCCGAAATCCAACCGGGCCCCTGGAACGGAAAAGCTGTTATCTTTCAGACCAGACGTCCGTTTGACGAACCGTCAGCGGCGTTGTTGATCACGTTGAGAAACGGTCCCAATGTGTATACCCTATGAGAGTTCGGGGTACAGTTGAGATACATCCAGGATTGGTTCGCTCACAAAACCAACCGGTCCCCTAGGACGAAAAGGCTAGTAACTCACAGACCGGGCGTCCGATTGACGCGTCGTCTGTTGCGTTGAGACCCCTATGACGAGGTGGTCCTTTGAGATAATCCTTCGGGGGACTTTGAGATACTTGGAGTATCGACTTGTAGGTCGTGGAGCGGACCCTCCCAGAGACGAGAGTGCGATGTACGGAGACCGTGTAGCCGACTGAGACCTGACGACTGCTTGACCGACTCGACTTGGAGTGATTCGACTAGCCTAGTGGATGGAGCACTACTTCTGAGGTGCAGACCCATGGCGGACGGAGCACTACCTGTGTGACAGTGAAGACCTGTGGTACTCGTCTGGAGAGTACCTCAGCAGGCTACTAGGGGGTGTGCACTACTGTGTCTGGGTGACATACCTCGGCGGGAAGCACTACTGTGTTTGGGTGGTTGGCCCGCGGTACTCGACAGGAGGAGTACTTCAGCAGTCTTAGGTTAGTGAGCAGTACCTTGGAGTCGTGACAGGACCACTGTACACTCCAGAGACGGAGCTCTTCAGTAGTTACGGTTTCGATAATGAAAATCCTGGTTTGATCTGAGACTTTTGACCCTTGTGTTTACCTCATGATTGAGATGGGTCACTTGATAACTTAGGTATATGTATGGGCATATACCTGGGTAGTGGTTATCCATTGATTTCATGATCCTTGTGTTTCCTCATGATTGAGATGGGTTACTTGATAACGTAGGTATATGTATGGGAATATACCTAAGTAGAGGTTATCTGTTGAGATCTTCTTTGTGGTTATCCTTGTTGGTTTTAGAGAGACCTTGAGGGTCTCGGGGTCCCTACTGAGTATCGTTATACTCACCCCTGCACGGGCTATGCCCACACCTCATTGTGTTGGTTGCAGACGACGGGCAGTGCTGACAGAGGCCGAGTGTTCGAGGACTGGATGGTACCTGGAGGTGGACCACATGACGATTCAGTATCTAGAGGAGGACTTCACGGCGAGACGACACATAGTGGTGGTTGATGGGCGAGAGCATTGAGTAGGCTATCTGTACCTACCCTTCAGGTAGGATCTGTGGCAGACGATCCAGGAGCTGCTCTATCTGTACCTACCCTTCAGGTAGGATTCGGGGAGGATGACCCAGGAGCTGCTTCCTTCTTCCAGCTGTTGCCTTTTTCTGTTGTACTTTCGTTCAGTTGTATTTGTACTTTCTTTTGGGTTTGTATTCTGGCCGATTTACTTTTCAGCACTTCTCTTTTACTTAGTGTTTACTTTTTCCACTTGCTTACTATGTGGTTCCTGATTTCTTTTATAAAGGAAATGCCTTCCCAGTTATCGGGATTTACGCCTTTGGTGCTAGTCGCCAGCCCCTGGCCTATGGAAGGCGGGCTTGGGGTAGTCACGGCATGGACCCCGAGGACGGGTCGTGACACATTTAGCTACTATTATTGAATTCCCTTATAGAACATTTTATTATCATGATTCCATAACTCTTGAAGGGATCATGAGACCACACTCATGATATTAATTTTAAGAATATTTTCACTTTATTTTATTTTTTATTTATTATATATCTTTTCATGGTGATTTTCTTTTGAAATTTTTATACTTTTGGGAAAGAAATTTCTGTCACAAGGTCAGTGCACAGTTAGGGATAATCTTGCAGAAATCCTGGAAACTTTTTCTATATTGTAATAGTGAAATTGTGTAATATTGGATCATGGTGTAACAAACTATGTGTACCAACCATGTGAAAACCCTTTAAAATTATTTTGGATCATAATATTGGTGAAAATTTTGTAAAACTATGCAGAAAAACTATGCGGCCTACCCATAAATTTAAAATTGTGATTTTACTTCTTTACCCTTACTCCCTTTTCACAAATTTTCTTTCCTCCCTCAATCTCACTCTAATTTCTCAACCTATGTTCATGAAATATCATTCCCCTCTTCACATTGGGTGAATTTTAGATAGATTCTTCATTAATATCTTCCTATATTATTTATATAAGCCTCTCCTCTCTCTTCCCTAAGCTCTCTCTTCCATGTATCTTAGTTGTCCTTCAATCATGTGGCCATTATGGAATGGGGTTCATTAAATATGGATTTAAAAATCCATACCTTGGTGTTTATGATTTTCTATTACCTATATATTGTCTCAATTACCTCATCAAGTAGATTACATCCCTAGAAAATTTATTTCAAACCAGTTTTGTTCATTAAAGGTTCGTGGTTTCATATTATTCCATTGTTTATTAAAATAAAATATCTTTTCTAACATCTTAAAATATTTCTTAATTTTATTTTATTCATTTAAAGGTAAATTGAGAACCTAATTGGTGTGATGAGTTGATTTCAAAATTATTTTCCTTTATAATTATATTGAAATAAATTAAAATGGGCTTTTATTATATTAGGAAATGAACTTTTTAAGAAGGGTATAGCACGTGGGAACAGAAGTAATTAGGAAGGGATACTACAACAAGTACACTAGGAAAAGTTATTATCTTCATATCCTTTGTACATGATGAAAAAATAAATAAATAATTCATGCGATGAATGTGATTACTATTAGAATTTTGGTCTTTTCCACCCTAGTAGCACGTTCATGGGAAAGGTTGTAAATGATTATACCACCATGAGTATGTGGATACTAGGATAAACCCAACATTAGTTACCCTATGGATATATAATTTTCTTTGTTTCACATTGATTCCCATTTCACATGGATGTTAAATACAGTTTAATTACCTTTTTTGGATTATTATGGACTTTTCTTGATTTCATATATAATAAGTTGATAATTTGTTTGGGAAAATAATTCCCAAAGGAGGATCTCAATGCTCAGAAACTAGTTTCCAGTATGTGGGGATCGAGATAACACATTGGGCATTGTCACATGATGGTTCACAAAAAAAATGGTACTAGTGCCAGGTTTCATTAGCTCCATGTTATTTTGGAAGTCAGGATGGAGTGGAGATAGTATTATCAGGTCCAAAAGTAATAGGTGTGAAGGAGTGTTAGACCAAAACACTTAGTAACAACCCTTGATTCATTGGGGTGTATAGTAAATATGGTTATTGATTTTAGTATTTTTTCACTTCTTTGTTGGGTGTGGTACAACGGTCACAAATCATTCACACACACCTCACCTCATGAAAGGTTATGGGGTTTTTTCTTATTAATGTGATTTATTTTTATGTTTTATAAATATTTTTTATTTTTAATGATTCTTTATTGGTTATTTTAATGGTTTCTTGAATTTATTGGATTAATATAGCATCATTATCCTATAAAGAGACTTTTTAATCCCCTAGAGGAGGTTATTGATAAATTTCTGTTAGTGTATCCACCAATTTATCCTAATCAAATTGATGTGGTAGTTTGGTTCATTAGAGATATGGACTGAGGGGTGGGTTTCAATCCAGATTCTTCTAGGGAAACTGACCAAACACTTGAAAATGATCAATCTCAAGAGTTTCTTACGCATAATTGTGACAACACATGTTTTATTACACCTTAATTCATGATTTATTACATAAATGTATACATAATTAAACCCTAGAAGTTTATGATGGATAATTTATTTGGGAAATTAGGTACATAGAATATTAATATGCAATAAGGTTTAGATCATCAATATTTAAAAACCCTGAAACATGCCATTATATTCCTTGGATCATCTAAAACTGCATGGGATAACCTAGGGATGTGTATAAGAAAGGGGTGAGACATAAATCCTTATAAAGGAATAAAAAGAATATAATATGGTAAAGTAGTATATGAGATCAAAGAGGAATATAAAAGAAAGATAATAGGGGTGGGAATCATAATCTTGAGAAATGAGGCATGATATAACAAGATAACATAAAGAAAATATAGGAATACGGAAACAACATAAAATATGACATCATAAACAAATGTTAAGGATAACTACTAAGAAAACATAACATACTATGCTTATTATAACCTCCCATGCACCATATATGGAATCTCATGAGATAAAACTTTACCCAATGCATTATAGGGAAATATAACTTCGAGACCTCCTGTCACTCTCATATCATCTACATGTATAAGTGTTACATATAGATAATACAACATAAACATGTATTTCATCAATTTTAACCCCAAGATTTAACGAGTGTTAGTAAAATATATGGAAATCCACAGTAAATGAAAAATAAGTACCAATTAGTGAATACCTTTGACTGTAAATGGGAATAGGTATTCACTATAAAAATATTTGGCATTGAAAATCACATGATGATTATGACAGTGTAATGGGGGTATGTAAGGTTTCCTGGAAGGGTAAAATGAGAGTAAAATGGGAATTTAATCACTTTAAAATAATAAGTAAAGTAATAGGGATGTGTGAAAAATATATCCCAGCATAAAACACAAAAAAAGGCATAATTTGAAGAAGGTTCTTGAATAAAAGGGAAAAGGATAGGATCTCATACCTTGAGAAAGCTTCATAAGAGATCAGGGGAACCTTGGGGGGATCTAGAGAGATAAATAAAAATTAAATTCATGATATAAGGGTTTAAAGAGATTATTAATGGGAGGTTGGGTGGGTTTATACATCAAAGTAGAGGATAATTATTTATTAATTTCCAAATATAGGTTTTGGACTCTGTGTGATAATTTAATCAAAACCAAAAACATTCTAATGGGTTTTCCCATGGATTCTACCAAAGAGGAATGGCTTTAATTATTGTATATTTCTATTAATTGAACAAATTAAAATAATTACCTTGGTGATTTGGAACAGAGTCAAGTTTATAAAGAATTTATTTTAAAACCTTAAAATATAATATGGGTTTTGGAGGATTCATTAAGGGTTCATAAATGTAATAAAATATATTAAAAACATATTATTTTAATTGATGCACAAAATTTCTATTTTGGATACTCTTTATAGTATTTACGACATCACTTTTGAGATTTTATGATGTCATAATGCATATTGTATAATTATATCATATTTAATTTTTACCCAAAATTTTTTCTGACTCTGAAAATTATGAAAAAAATAACCATCACATAATTTAAACAAAATAATTAAAAAAATAAAATTTATTTTATCAAAATAATTATATAGATATGATAATTTATAATTTTAAATAAAAAACCAATTTATTGAAAAATACTGGTTTTTTTACAATAACAATTTTCTATCCCTTAAAAATTTAAATTTGACTTTATAAAATAAAATTATAATTTATATTTAGTAAGTAATATTTAATAATAAAATTTTATTAAAAAAATTATATAAAAAATTCTTGAATTCATAAAAAAGAGTCTTAATTGAAATTATATATTTCCAAATAAATTCAATTTCTGATTCATCACAACAAAATCTAATTTTTATCGAACTCATTATTTAATCATTTAAAAAGTAATATTAAAAAGGGATAAATATATTCATTTTTTATTAAAAAAAATAAAAAAAATACATACAATTAGGGACTAGATACATATCCCTTATTTACACTAGAAAATTCCCAAAGGGTATGGTGTGTGATAGTGAGATTTTTTTGGGATGGTTCAGTGAACATGGTTTGGGATGTGATCTCAATGGGATTGAACTTCTCATGTAAATGGTTTCTCTAATTCTTTTTTTGTTGAATCTAAGATTGTTATTGGTCAAGGGAAAATCTCAATGATTCTATCTCCCTCATAAGATATGATAAATGGGACTCATAGGGTACGATCCTATTAGGAAAGGCCATCACATATTTTGTCTACATAAAATGGTATTTATCATAAACCTTAATATAATAATATTAATGGTCACTATATAATTACAATATTGTCAACATTTATGATGTTCAATGGTATTTTAAATTTAAAATACCCTAAAATTATCTAAAATACCCAAAGTAGTGCATGTTTTTTCTAGAATTTCACTTTTTTAATAAGGAATTTAATCATTTTAAAAAATTAATTTCATTTATAAATGTTCAATTTCTTATATTATATCCCCCTTCAAAAAAAATTCCCTAAAAATTTTTATTTCATAAAAAAATGTGGGTAATTCTCTTTCATCTCCACTTATGGTTTCTATGTCGCTTCCTTAAACTTTTGGTTCCACAAAAAAAACTTTGACCAAGTGAGTTGTTTTTTTTTCATAGAACTTTGTCTCTATTTTATATTATCTTTAAAGGATACTCCTCCTCTTAAGGGTCATTCTCCAATAGTACCACCTATTGATTTATTACAGGTGAGGGGTCTATTATATAATTCCTCAAGATGGATGCATTGAACACATCATTTACTTGAGATATGTTAGGTGGGAGTGCTTGTCTATAACCCACCAATATAATGGGATCAAGGATCTAAAAGGACCCAATGTATCTAAGAATAATATTTATCTTTTTCCTAAATATCAATAATTTATTCTACGGTGATATAAAAAGGAACACCTTATCTCCTACCTCAAACTCTTGGACTTGTTTATGATTTTATACATAAATTTTCTAAAGACTTTGTGAAGATTTCATATGACAGTGAATCACTTGAACCCTATCTATAATTTCTTGGATAAGATCAGGTTCCATTAGCTTCCACTCTCCAACGTCATCCCAGCATATAAGATTCTGAAACCTCTTCCTATAAAAATCTTCATAAGGTTCCATTTGAATTCTAGAATTGAAATAGATGTTTTATAATAAATCCACTTAGGTAATGTTTTGGTCCCAACATCCGTTTAAATCCATTTAACATCATCTCAACATATCCTCCATAGTTTCAATTGTTCTTTTATAGTGACCATATTTCAAAGGGTGATAATAAGTTTTTAAGTTCAGTTCTATATCCAACACTTATTTAAGGCCTCTATAAAAGCTTAAGTTAGAAATAAAAAAATGATCAGATATAATATGGAATAGAACTCCATTTAGTCATACCAATTTTCTAATATATATCTTGGTGAGTTGGTAAACAGATAAATCATCCTTGATTGAAATCTTAGTAAGGCGATCTACTGCATCCTAGATGATGTTATTGACTTTAAGTGTACTTGGAAGTCCTATGATTAAATACATGGTTATTTTACCCAATTTCCACACTAGTAGGGTTAATGGTTGCATCATACCCTTATACTTCGGATGGACAAACATAACTTTTTTGTATACCAATCATCGAGATATAAACTCCTCAATCTACATATTCATGTTATCCCACTAATTTTTTTGATTCAAATCTCAATACACAAAAATTATTTCCGGATGGATATATAATGATGAGTTATTCACATAATCTAGAATCCCACTCTTTAGTTCTTGTTTTTATTGGACACATATCCATGTTCAAAAACTTATAACCCCATATTCAGAAAAGTTGAAATCTACATTATTCACTACCACATTTTGTAGAAACTCATCATCTTCCTCATGCTCCTTGATCCTATCAAGTATATATTTTTGAGTAGTTATTTTAGAAAGGTAATATATATATCCTTTTATTGTTCCCATATCCATCCTTTGCATGTATAGAAAGACTGGATCCCTTTAAATCCTAACCATGGATAAGATTGTGGGATGCTTTCTACTCAGAGCATCTGTCACTTTTTTACATTTCGAAAATGGTAATGGATTGAACAATCATCATCATTGATCATCTATAAGAACCTTTATTAGTGCATATTAATCTCCATTTATGTAAATATAGACTTTAGTATTTTATGATCCGTATATGTGTCGCACTTTTCTACCTAGAGATAATGTCACTAAATCTTCAATGAGAAGATCACTACATCCAATTCTAGACCATGTCTTGGTTAGTAATACAAATGGTTATTTAATTGGTGGGAGGAATAAGATATTAATTTTTTATATTTCATGATTGAAAAACCCAATACATTTTTGTATGAATCATTTTAGATCACAAATTCTTCCCCACTAATGGTTAATGTGAGCACAAGTGTAGTGATTAGCCTCTTCATTAGCCCTTTAAAGATTTCTTCACATTCATTAGTCCATTAAAACTTTTCCCCCTTCTGAATAATCATGGTTAGTGGGATTTATAATCATAATAAGTTTCTAAAAAATATATGATAGTTCCCATCTAATCCATGGAAACTACATCTTTTCATCAAATATGTTAGTATAGGCCATACTTTGATTACATATGTTTTTGAAAAATCCATAGATATCCATTTTTTGGTGATAAAATTTCCTAAGAAAGTTACTTAATCCAACCAAAACTCAAATTTATTATACTTTTAATTAAATTTTTCCCTTCACAAGGTCTTTAGTATTGTATTTAAATACTCCTCATATTCCTCCTTGATTTCATATTAGATAAGAATATTTTAAGATCCTGACCTTTCATCAAGGTATATCTTTAATAAAAATTTTTTTGAAATACCTCTGTTTTGGTTAATTAAATAGTTATTAGGTGTATGGGATGTTTTAGGGGTGTCACAAGAGTTCAGGATGTGAATGTGGGAAGAAATGGACATTCGGTTCATGTTTCATGGTTGGTACATCTTTAATAGTAACTGTGTGCCCAAACTGTGTGGGTCTGGGAAGACAGGTGCATAGTTTGGAAACCATGAATGGGGGATCATGAAACCATGTAGGACTGGATAGATCTATCCCCCATGAATTTTATATCAATTAAAACTCCAAAGAGACTGTGAATCTTGGCCCCTATTCGATAGAGGGAGCTACATGTTTGGTGTCTAGTTTGACCAACCATGGGGACAGACCATGTGGCCTTAAAAAGTGGGAATTTCTAATTTTTCTCGATCAATACATAAGGGTTATAATGTGATTTTTTCACCAGATTCTACCCCTATAATTTGGGATGACGAACCAAGATATACACCCTCTTCCATCTATGATTCTTCTTTATTTATTAGGTATTTTGAGTGTCATTGGTTATAAATTGAATCTCTGGGTAAGTCTTTAAAAATGTTTCCTTCATTTTTCTAAAAGATATTTTTGTGTGGTTCCCTGTATTTCTAAATCTCTAATACCTTGTTTTCTAGGTAGTTTTTTTTCATGGTGTTTGAGGCTTTTTTAGTTCAAATCAATGGTTAATTTTGGACATGCGGTTATCTATGAACATGACTTAGGTGGTCTCAATTTTTTTACCATAAATTTTTGTTTTATATTCATATGTTTTTTAATGATTCACTACCATGTTTTTTTAATGTATTTTTTTAAGGAAAGTAATTTGGGACTTATATTAAAATGTGAGACCTTTAATAGACCTCATTGGTTTTCTTGATGATGTGAGACTGAACCTAGGGCTACCTGTGGGGTATTCTAAACCCCATGAAAATGGTGAGAAGAGTTGGTAAAAGTTGATATTGGGTAATTATGATAGTTATTGGGTTGTGAAGTATAAATTGGTATATGGGATTTGCATAAGGGGTAATTTCATTGATTATATATTGTATTTTTGGTTATGCCTAAGATTATTTTTATATAGTTTAAGTGATGTTTTTTTTATTTTGATATAGTTATGTTTTTTAATAAATAATTTGATTTTTGAAAGTGGGAAATGTTTTAAAATGATTTTTGGAACTCAGTGTGTTTTAAATATGGGTTTTCTTAATGGATTTTAAATGATGATTTGAAATTAGGGGTTGGTCCCATTTTTGTGAAAATTCATTAATGATTATTTTTAATAGATATAAATAGTAATGAAACCCTTATGGAAAATTCATCATTTAAAATATGTTGGATAGTTTTTTAATGGTTTGATTAAATATAATATTAAATGAGTTTTATGGTTGTTTTATGCCATTATTTTACTTCAAGGGTCTGTTGGGACCTTGTTAAGTGAAATGATAAATTGTTAAAATGTAGTAAATTGTTTATGAAGCATGTCCATGTGAATATATGGTATGTGTCAGGTATTGAACTAAACCTATACTCCAATGGTTTGGGATAGAATGAGGCTCTATATCCCACCCTTGTATTTCTTGAGTTCGGATGTAGGACTAAGGCTCTATGCTCCTGACTTAGCGATTGGGGTTCTTTATATGAGGTGGGATAGACCGATGCTCTAGGACCCACCGATGTGTTGTTTTGATTAGGATATAAAAATAAGGATCTATGATCAACCCAAGGGAACGAGGTTCCTTGTTTGGGTTATGTTGTACTAATTCTCTAGGGCCCATCAATGTATTGTTTTGGTTATGATGTCAGACTGAGGCTATATGCTCCTAACGTATGGATATGGCATTAATTATCCAACTGAGGATCTGAGGTAAGTTGATAAATTCTTTAATTAGTGAGTCACCCATTGTGACAAAAATTATATGACCCCATGTGTTATAGATTTGTCTCTAGGAATGATCAGAGACAATTGTTTTGGCTATAGACACTTGGAACTTGAAGGATAAATGTGGGTGGTTAATAATTGTTTAAATGTGAAACATGTTTCTTTTATTACCCTTTATATTTATTTCTCTTTTATTACTTGTATAC
This sequence comes from Viscum album, assembly GCA_963277665.1. Classification (NCBI taxonomy): domain Eukaryota; kingdom Viridiplantae; phylum Streptophyta; class Magnoliopsida; order Santalales; family Viscaceae; genus Viscum; species Viscum album. Next base: position 2,118,127,367 of record OY728150.1, read on the forward strand.
ACTATTGTAAAAATGATTTATTACATTATATACCATTATTGGAGGCCTAATAAGCTATACCCACACCCTGCTTGGGCTGCCATGGCACTAGGGTACCTAAGAAGATGCTACTTGCTTTCAGGTACATGTTCGGGATAGGAACCCGGTGTATGGTTCTTGCATAGGCTGTTTGATTGGGGCATGAGATGTCAAGACGGGTTTGGGACTTCGGATCTTGTTTGGGATATTTTTTTTACTTTTATTTTGGACCTTATTTGTTTTTATTTTCTGATGTGTTTTGAATTAATTATATTTTTATTTAATGTGTGACTTGGTTATTGGTTGGATCATTCCATTTTTATTCTATTTATTGTTACTATTGGTTTTTATATTTTTTAACATTATTTCTATTTTGGTTTTACTTTGATAGGTGGGTATAGTCTTCTCATGTTACCTTTATAGACCAGTGCTACTAATTGAAAGTCTTTCTCATATGAGGAGGTGTGCCTATGGTTATGTGGTGACTCGACTTGAAGCATCAGATATAGTGGCTACCAGGATGGGTATGTTACAAATTTTTATCCGATGTGGTTTATTTTATCTTAATATTTAGTCCTGATAGATAATACACACGGATCTTATTTGGGTTTGGTATTGATCTAAGGCATGGGTTACTTTAGCCCCACGTTCAACGGAATACCCAAGTAATCAAAGGTGGGGATTGATATTCTATTTTTTATTTTATGGTTGGCTAATACTTCTACCTCAAGTGGTGCACTGGGATGTGATGCTATTGTTTTGTGAGTTTTTATCTCTTGGACCGGTATTGTGAGAGAGGAGGATCTGTGGGTTCATGAATCATTCTAGGAATATTGGATTGATAAGTCATTTATATTTTTCTGATGATTGATAGTTCCTTGGGATCCATATTTAGTGTAGTACGCTTCTACCTATATTTTATGACTATTGACCTTTATTTGAAATAGTTATTAATGAATTATATTTTGAAATATGAATCTTATTAAAGAAATTATTTTTTAAATGTTGGGTTAATAAAAATGTTTTTGAAAGTGTAAATCCTTGGATTTTGATAATGGAATGTTTTGAAATGTAAATTTTTTGTCATTAAAAAGGTTAAAGTTAAATTAAATAGGAATGGGTAATGATGAGAATTTTGGAGACACCAGTATTAAGTACCCTTTATGTTATTCATTAAACATTGTATGGGTGGTTTGGGCAGTGAGAGTTCTTTATTTTGAGATCTTGGTTATGGTTCATGAAACATTGATGGTCGTGATGTGTGGTTTGGGGGTTGTTACTTATTATAAATTTGGTAGGGTTGTAGCCTTTTGTCTATGATATATTTTTCAATAATTTGGGTGTGGTAACCTTTGTTGGTTTTGATCATGTGGTTTGTGTTTTGGATACTAAAGTGGGTGTTTGGATCATAGTGATGATGTATGTGTGTGGTTATCATTGATGTGAAACCTAGAGTAAATGGTCACTTGGGTTTGTGATATGAAGTGTGTTTTGGAATATGGGTAGAAGTTCTTCCTGAGAGAAGAATGTTGTTTGAGGTTTGATGCTTGGGCCTTAGAGGGAGAGCTAGTAAACCTTGATAAATGTGACTCTAGTTTAGGGATTTGGTGTTGTTTAAACTTCAAGGTTGATCTATGAGATAGGTCAGTCATTTTACCTATGTTTTTTGGTGAATGATGCATAGGTGGAAATTTTTTATCATGGCAGTGGAACATGAAAGATTTTTCCTAGAGCGATATAGGTGTGAACACCATGTGTTTTGGGAAATATGACTGGGTCAGTTTACATGATTCAGAGACTTGAGTAATCATGTGTAACCATGGGTGAGGTTGGGCGAATGATGTGGGTGATTTAGAATTTGAAACACAAGTGGATACTTAATGTATGTAAATTGAAGCATAGTGGGTGCCATAAAGTTTTTTTTTAAAGTTCAAGGTTATGACTTGGTTACTTTTTTAGGGAGAAAATTGAGTGCTTGTGGTTAGTTGTAAGTTTGGTTTTATGGGAATGACCATTAGGTTAAATGACCTTATGGAATTAATAAATTTTAACGATCGAAATAGTTCAAGTTGGTTGAACAACACAAAGGTGACCAAAGCGTGGATATAAACATTTATCTAGGATGGTTACCCCCCAGGGTGAGGGGTGATCATGTGGTTGGGTTTGCTTGTATGAATGGTTGGGTGTTGGAGGAAAATTTTAGTTATTCCTCAAGTCCAATGAGGCTAATAGACCAAGACGCATGGTTAGTTCTGTAAGAAGTTGTTAGACCTATATCTGGTGATGTATGAATTGTGTGAACTAAATTCGGGTTCAGGGTTTAGTCATATGAATTTTTATAAACTTGAGGGTTCAAATAAGGTCTATGTGTTATCCTGTGATGTGGAGGTATGACGCCCTCTGAGATAGGTGAATAGGTGGCTCAAGATAAGTGCTTATTGTTTTCAGTGAAAAAAATATGGGGAGCACTTTTTATGTGAGTGACTATTTAGTTTTTGATCAATGTGATGGATCATTATGTTTCTAGTTATAATCTTTTATTCCATGTTAGAATAACTTGAGTGGGGTAGTGGAAATAGTTCCCAAGAGAATTTTGGCCCACAAATTCATGGAAAAGGGTTGTGAAATAGTGGTGAGTTTTGTTTAGAAATTCCACTTGAGAAGTGGTAGTTGAGTGATGATGAGGTGCTTGTGGAAAGGGAAGCCTGAGACCTTCGGCAGGTTAAGGTGTCCATATAATAAAGTTGAAATCGAGAATGGATAACTTGTAATAGTATTTGTCAATGACTTATTATCATACTTCTAGTTAGTGATGATCATGTCCAATATCTTGATATCATATCGTGTATACTGAGAGATAGATTTGGCATGTGACTAGGTATCCAAATGTATTTTGGTTAGATATAGTGACTCTTGGAGGTAATGATCATGGAGTAGTATATATGGAACTGGATGGTGGGAAGTGAACCATCAACCGTTTATGAGTGAGTTCCTCGGGGTGGACCTAATGTTGAAGAATGATGTGTGGTTCATCCTTGGAATTTAGGAATAGGTTGTAGTTGATGTTTGTTTTTTTTTATCTAGGGAAATCTAAACAGCCATGTTCATGTTTTTTGGACCAAATTCTTGACCTTGATGGTTGGAATTTCTTGAGAAAATTAGTGTTGATGATAAGCCTAAGGTGGGGTGTGGTATGAATGTCATATATGTGTGTATCCAATAATGGAGTGTCCATGGTGGAATTGGGATATTAATGAAAAACATGAGAGATGCATGTTTGGGATTCTCAAGGAAGTCCACATGGGCCTTTGATGTGGTGATTGATCAATCCAATCATTTTATTTAAGCTCAAGGTAGTTTTAAAACAAATTATGAGATAACTATGTTAGTGTCGTTGATGGGAATGATAAGGCATGACAACAATTCATAGAAATATTAGGTTGGTTCTATAACCTTAGAGGAAGTTTGGATGGGCTCTAGTAGTTGTGTTTTTGGGATCATGGACTATATTCTAGTGTCAAGGAATCTTGGAGAAGTTAAGTAGTGATGTTCCAACAACAAAGATGGGTGTCCTAGGACAAGTCATTCGGGGACAGCTTGACTCATCTAGGAAAGGAAAGAATATGGTTTGTTGAAAACCACATTTAGTGGATGTTTTATAATGACAAGGGAATCTTAAAATTGTAATTGGGTTTTAGGAAGAACCAAATTTTCTTGGATTGATGTATGATAATATAGGTGTTTGTGTTGAGAATATTTATGGGTGCAGTAGAGAATAATGATGGCTTGTAGAGTAATGGATGCCTTGATGGTGGAGTTTTATCGGAAGTCAGGAATGACTTCGGTAGGTGAATCAGATGATGGTGGCATTCCATGAGTGAGAAGGCACCATGGGTAGGTGAAGGGGGGAAGTGTGTCAATAATAGAAGATGGGTGTTTTAGGATAAGCTAGTCGAGGATAATTTGGCATGATATGGTAAAAGGAAAAAAGACATGGTAATTTATAAGACACCTCTGATTTAGCATTTTAAAGAAAAGTTCATTTCATAAATCAAGGAAAACGTGAGAGAGGTCATGTTGTTATTAGTCCATAAATGGATGGTGGATGAATATCCATTCATGGTGGTTTCTATGGAATGGTTGGATGAAAATTTTTATGGTGTTCTCGTGGTTTTTTGAATGTGGTGAGTTGGGAAACATGTTGGATATGTTGTGGAATTTGAATTTAGGTTATGGTGGTCCTTTTCGATGGTGGAGGATCTAACCATTGGAAGATGACGGTGGTAAGATAAAGCCTATGTTAGAGACAACCATATCTAATATGAGTAGTTAGGAGATAATTTGATTCATATTTTTTGTTGGACGGACTTGGATATGGTCCATCATTGTGTTTTTTTACGGGCATTGGCTCAGGTTTTGAATGCATGAGTTCTTTACATTTAATTTTGTGTTTGGTTATGTTTTGGGTGTCCATATATGAATATAGGACATTAGGACTTAATTTCCAAATCTATATTGGTTGGGTAGTGTGGTCGAAACATGTGTGTTCCTTTAGGTGATGCCGATATAGGGTCACTTTTAGAATTGTAGAAACTAGTCGATATGGTGCCAAGAGATTTGGGCTATGAGTTTCGGAGAGGATCCGGATTAAGGTGTACCAATGGGCTATCATAGGGTTGTGTAGTTATTTATTTGATTCCCTCCTAGTTCAATAGTTTAGTGGTATTACTTAGAATTTATCTTTTGTTTAATGTAGGGGGTGTGAGATCAAGGTTGATGTGTCTTTTGAGGAGCATTTGGTTCGTGTTGTGGATTTTAGTGAGAAGGCTTTTCAATGTAAGGTTATGTCATTGATCTGGGTTTTTTGGTAGTATGGTAGTGTTTATGAGGAAACTATGGAGGGGGACTATGATATATGGCCCTAGGGGACTGGCCTTTTTACCTCAGAGGATCAAAAATCCTTAGAATTGTGGCTTGAGGATGATACATTATAAGGTGTGGAGGTTATAAGAACCTGACCTTTTAGGGAGGTACGTCATTTTTTATGTTTTGCTTAAACTCCATTTTTGTTAATGAAATGTTTCTTCGGTGTATGAGAAGTTTCAAGGGATTACCATGAGTCCATGATTCAAATTAGGGATGAAATGGATATCCAGTGAATATTACGTGGTAGGCACATAGTTAGTAGTAATCATGCACTATAATCATGCCGGCTTGGGAAGATAATTGAAAATTTTAGAAACCGTGAATGCGGGAGCTTAAAATCATGAGGTCTTGAGCAGATCCATCTTGCATAGCTACCACATAGTATTTCAAACTATGAATACTCTCAAGAGACTATGTGACTTAGCCTCTCTTTGAAAAAGTGATCCACATGGATGGCACACAGTTTGGAAAAAAATGCATCCAAACTATGTGGCCTTCAAAAAGTTAGAATTTTCAATTCTTCCCTCTCTGGAATTATAGATTCTAACCTTATTTTTTTCACCCCACTCGACCCCCAATAGCTATGGTGATGAACCAAGAGACCATACCTCTTAAATGGATGATTCTCCTTTGTTTATTAGGCATTTTGAATGTCTTTAGGTGAATATCGAAGCTTGGTGTGAGTCTTCAACGTTTTTACTTCCTTTTTCTAGAAGATTCTTGGTATGTGGTTACATCTCCTTACAAAGCTATAAACCATTGTTTTTTAGGGTATTCTTCACCATGATTTTTGATTTTTTTTTTTTGAATAAAGGGTTTCTTTTGGATGAGTGGTTTTCAATGAACATGAGTTATGTGGTATTAAATGAATATACGGTTGTGATGATTTTATAACTTTCTATGTTTTAATATATTTTGTTAAGGAATATTTTTTTGGCCTTATATTAACGTATGTGACCTTTCACAGACCCTGTTGGGTTCATTGATGATGTAATACTAAACCTAGGGCTACCCATAGGGTATTCCGAACCCCTTGTAAATGGTTAGATTTGTTGGTAAAAATTTATATTGGGTAATTGTGATAGTTATTAGGATATAAAGATTAAATTGAAATATAGTATTTGTTTAATGGATAGTTGAATTGATTATATGTGGTACTTTTTGATTTGTGTAAGAATATTTTGAAACGGTTTGAATGATGTGTTTTAAATTTCGATTCAGTTATAGTTTTAAATGATGAATATAACATTTGAATGTGGGGAATGTTTTATAATAATTAGTGTACATAAATGTGTCATAAAAATTGTTTTTCTTAATGGATTCTAGGTGAGGATTTAAAATGAGAGTGTGGCCCCCATTTTTGTAAAAATAAGTTAATAATTATTTTGAATGGATGGAAATGGAAATGAATTCATCAGGGAAAAGTTATTTTTTCAAATATATAGGCCCATGTTTTAAAGGGTGACTCCAATATGATTTTAAATGAGTGTTTTTTTTGGTTTTTTTAAAACATAATTTCATTTAAACGGTTTGTTTGGACCTTAGTAAGTGAAATGATAAAGTGGGAAAATTTGATAAATGGTTTATGAAGTATGACCATGTGAATATGTGGTATGTGTGGGGTAACATATTGAGGATATAATTACACATGTTATTATATACTAAGGATCTAGTCCCTACCCTTGTATTTCTTAAGTTAGGATGTCAGACTGAGGCTCTATGCTCCTAACTTAGGGATTGAAGGTCCTTATTTGGGGTGGGATGAACTGACACTCTAGGCCCCAATGATGTATTTTTTTGGTTAAGATATCAGACTGAGGTTCTATAATCCTAACCTAGTAATTGAGGTTCAATGTTTGGGATGGTCTATACCAATTCTTTAGTTCCCACTAATGTATTATTTTGGTTAGGATGTCGAACTGAGGCTATATGCTCCTAACGTATAGACATCACTTGATTATCAGACTGGGGCTCTGAGGTAAGTTGATAAATTGTTTAATTAGTGAACTAACCATTGTGATTAAAATTAGGTGACCCATTTTTCTATGTATTAGGCTCTAGAAATGATCATAGATAGTTTTTCTGGTTGGTGACACTTGGAACATGATGGATAAAAAGGGTTGATTACAATTTTTTAAAATTTTAAACGTGTTTATTTTTTTCCATGTATATTTAGTACTACTTGATTACTTATAAACACCATTGTGAATAATGTTCATTTATTTAGACACCATTGGTGGTGTATTACTGAACTGTACTCACACACAGATTGGGATTTCATGACACTTGGGTACCTGAGCAGATGCTACTTGTTTTTAGGTTTAGGTTTCGGATAGGGACCTGGTCTATGGGTCGTTCTTGATCTGTTTAGTTAGAGAATGGGATGTCATTATTAGGTTGGAACTCAATACCATGTTAATGATATATTTGGAAGTTTTGGTTCCAGACCTCATTTTTTTAATTTATAATGATTCGTGTATTCAGCATATTGTTATAGAATGTGTGGATTGGTTTTTGGTTGTCTCTTTCCATTTGTTTTCATTTTATTATGCCTATTGGTTTTCATATATGTTTATATTATTTTTTGTTGTTTTACGCTGATAAGTGGGTATAGTCTTTTTATTATGCCTTTATAGACATGTGTTTCTAGTCATCAGCCTCTGGCATCTGTAGTGGTATGCCTGATGTCATGTAGAGACCCGACTCAGACCACTCGATATGGTGTCTACTGAGCTGGGGACATTACAAATATCATCAATAAAGACTACCATAAATTTTTTGATGTAATACATATATACTCTATTCATTATGTCTATAAAGATTACTAGGGAATTAGTGAATCCAAATGACATCACTGTGAACTCATAGTGCCCATACCTTGTATGAAAAACAATCATTGGGATATCCTCCTTCTTCACCTTTACATGATAACATCTCAACCAAAGATCTAACTCAGATAATTACTATGCTCCACATAGATGATCATATAATTCATCAATGTTTGGAAGAGGATTCTTATTATTTGTCATGATTTTTTTGGGCTCATGATAATCAATGTAGAGTTGTATTTATAGAACCTTTTTTTTTCATGAAGAGTACCGATGCACCCCATGTTGAAGCAAATGGGTGTATAAACCCTTTATCCAAATTATCCTATAATTTTTTCTTCATCTCATCAATTTTAGGAGAATCCAATATATATGGAGTATTTTATAATGGCACAACTTTGGGTTTACTTTGATTAATAACTCAACCTCTTATCCATGTGGAAGACAAGAAAATTCTTTAGGAAACACATCAGTGAATTCCTTAATAATAAAAATGTCATCATGGGTAATAGTTTCAATATCCATAGTCAATTTATCTATATAAACTTAATCACAAATCAATAACATCAATTCTTGAGATGTTGGTACCATAGATGATTCATCCTCCTCCTTGAACTTTTATAGAATCAAAGGGTAATTTGGGATACAAAGGGTGATTTCCTTCATATAGTAATTTTCATTGGATCTATAAAAGGAAAGAAAATTTATTCCCTGGATACCATAAAATTTTTCTAATGTGACTGTCAAAGGTTTGTTGGGAAATTCATCCCAAAAATTTGTATATGGGATGATTTATATGCTTGGGATTAAAAATTTGACCCATTTTTTGTCTTCACTAATAAATCAACTTCCATGTTTTGAGGTGGTGTTTGAATAGTTCTACTATACATAAATGATATAAAAGAATACATAGAACCATAATCAAATAGTACATTCATTATTAAATTCGTACATGTCCCAAATTCATTATTGGGATCCACCTTAGTAGTTGAAATGGGATATGATTTCCCTTTCTCTCTAATCCTTGGAGGTTTTTTTCATCGGTTATAGTCAAAAACCCTTTACTTTGGGCATTGATTTACATATTTTCCCAATTCCTTATAGTGGAAAAATTGGGTGATGGGTTGAGGGTTGACTGGAAAATTCCTTTCTTTCATCACATTGGTGGGTTTATCCAATCAAAAATCACTATCTAGGTTCCCTTACTTCTTGCACCTAATGCATTTACTTGTCCTATTTCGGAAATTTATGGGACACTTCATCCCACACATTTGACATGTGGGATGATGGAATTTCTTACCCCCATGATATTTTTCCATCATGCTGCAAGAATTAAAATCCATTCTTCACTTATTGTCTCCAATAGAAAGAAACCCTTGAGATTCAACTATATCTATTTTGAATTTGAGGTCATGTTATAAAATTTCCTCATAGAAATCAAAGTCTCAAATATCCATGGACTTTTTTATATTTATTATTATCCCACAAAGAAGTGGTAAAATTTACATTCAGGTGTAATCAAAAAGATAGAGGCGTATCATGAAAGACTTGTAAAGTTTTCCTCATACACCTTGATGGATTCTTCATCCTTATGCTTGAGGCTAAGGAACTCCCTCTACATTTTAATTCATAGAGTACAAGGAAAATATTTTTTGAAAAAAAATTTCCAAAATTATCTCCACTCCATAACATCGATCTCCTCTTTAGGTTTAGTATTTTTTACCAAAATCCACCACTGCTCAGCTTATACATAATTAATATAAATAAATATAATTACATTATCATTCTCATAGAATTGATGTATGGAGAAAACATTTGAAATGGATTTGATCCATTATTCCGTGATTAAGGTATTGGAAGATACATTGAAATTCAGAGGTCTTTTTTCACATAATGGACACAATTGAAACTTTATCTTATTTTGGAGTATTTCAAAGTACCTCTTCATTTAGGTTTCTATTCAATACCTGAGCCAAATAAGAAATTTTTATCATGAATTTAATGATTCCTTATATTACTGGGTTTGGTATCACATTTATGAAATCATAACATTTCACCTCACCTTTGTTGTTGACGTGGTTCCCCCAATTTTTTTCCATTGACTAGAAATAAAGGGAAAATCAAGGGTGAATTTTTTTAACTATGAATAAAATAAATATACAACTATGAACACTAAAGGTAGAAATAATTAATTACATATATTTTTTAACTTATTGATTTATAGGTTTCAATCTATGTTATCCATGATCTAATTCGTAACATCAAATTGTATGAGCATTTTGTTCCCTTAATAACGGTTCATAAGTATCTTGTAAATTTACCAAATCATATCTCTTAAAAGTGTCAAAACAGGTGTACAAAAAGGCCTATTTTCATGTACCTAGTAATTATTGAGTTCTTATTAATGAACCATATTTAGGTTTATTACCACTAGGTACAACTGTGCTAGAGCCAAATCCATGTGTAGTATCCATAGAGAGATATATTTTCATCAAAACCACTTACTTTATATTTTTAAAATGTTTAGGGATGTTTTATTATGTTTATCATTATCCTTAATGATCTCATTAGATTTTTCTAATCCTAATCCCAAAAAAACTAGACTTTACTCTAATACCAACTATGACAACACATAATTTATTGCACCTTCATTCATATTTTAATACAAAAATACAAACTTAATAAAACCCTTTAAGATCATGAGGCCATGTTTATTTTTTAAAATAGGTACCTACAACATTATCTTGAAAAAGTTGTACAACATCATTATTTAAAAACCTTGAAACATGCCCTAAGATTCCTTAGATAATCTACAACTATATTTGATAATCTGGGGATGCACATAAGAAAGGGGTGACCTATAAATACCAGTAAGGGAATAAAAAAATAGAGTATAATGTAAAGTAATAAATGTGATCTAAGAGGAATATCAAGGTAAAATAAGAGGGGTGATAATCATAATCATCAACAATGATTCATTATATACCAAAATGAAATAAAATAAAACAAAGAAAAGTGGCAAAAACATAATGCATGACATCATAAACATATGTCAAAGATAACTGCCAAGACAACATAACATATTTTGATAAGGATATCCTCAAATGAACTATACATGGTATATAATGATCCAAAAACATTACCCAATGCATTGGAGGGAAACATAATTCTAGGCCCACCTGTTGCTTTCATATCATGTACACACATAAGTGTGCCACATAGATCATGCAGCACAAGGATGTATTTCATAACTTTTAACCCCATGATTTAAGGAGTGTGCATTAAATATTTGGAAATCCTTAATAATTGAATAATATATAACACTAGGTTATTACCTTTTAGTGAAAAAGGAAATGGGTATTCACTACAAAAATGTTTGGCCTGGAAAATCACAGGATGATTTTGATAGCATAATATAGGCACAAAATGATTAATGGAAGGATAAATGGTACTAAAAGGGGTATATAATCACTATTAAATCATAAGGATAGAAATATGGATTTGTTAAAACAATTCCCATTATGAAAAATTGCTAAAAGGCATAATTTAATGAAGATTCTTGAATAAATATGAGAAAGTGAGGATCCCTTACCTTGAGAGGCCTCTTCTAAAATCTTGGTATATCTTATTAAGAGCATAGAGGAACATTTTTATGGATATAGATATAGAATGATAAAATATATTTTTTCTCCAATGGTTTTTAGTGAAGATAAATGGGAGGCTGGGTTGGTTTATATAGAAAAAAATTAGAGAATTATTAATTAATTTCAAAACATAGTCTTTGGACTCTATACGATGAAATAATAAAAACAAAAAACATTAAAATGGGTTTTCCTGTGATTTCTACCAAATAGAAGTGTTTTTCATTATCTTATAAGGATAATAACTGAACACAATAAAATAATTCCCTTGGTGATGTGGAAGTGATTCATGTATATAAAGAATTGATTTTAAAACTTTAAAATATAATGTATGTTTTGGATGATTTATTAAGGGTATATAAAATTAATCAAAAAAATTTAAAAACAATATTTTAAATAGGAATCACAAATTTGGTCATGAATACTTCTTATAGTATTTATTGCATCACTTTTAGGCTTCTATGATGTCATAATACATATTGTATAATTATACAGTATTTAATTTATACCCAAAAAATATGTTGCCAATGAAAATTATGAAAAATTCATTATTGAATAATTTTTATTTTTTTCTCATAAAAATAATATTTTATTATTAAAAAAATTCTTTAATTATTAAAATTTACACTTTTAAATAAAAAATTATTCATTAATTTAAAAATACTAGTTTTTTTAATAATAGTTTACTAACCCTTATAAAAAATACATTTGACTTTATAAAATTATATTATCATTTATATTTAATAATTATTATATAATTATAATATTTTATTTAAATATAATTTATTTTAAAAAATTTGAATTCATCAAAAATATTGTCTTGGTTCAAACTATATATTTCCAAGAAATAAAATTATTCTTTTGTCGTATCATAATATAATATTTCTCAAACTCTTTATTTAATAATTTAAAAGGTTATATTGATTAGGGATAATATAATCATTGTTTTTTTAAATAAAATATAAAAAATAATAATATCAGGGTCTTGATACATATCCCTTTATTACATAAGTGAATTCCCTAAGGGTAAGGTGTGTGATTGTGATATTTTCTTTGGGTAGTTAAAAGAACTTGGTTTAGGTCATGATCTCGATGATCATGGACTTCTCATATATATAGTTTCACTCGTTTTTTAGTTGTTGAATTTTGGATTGGAAATTGGTCAAGGGAAAATCCTAGTGATTCTATCTCCCTTGGAAGCTACAATAAATGGATTTCATAGGGTACAATCATAATAGTCAAGACTATAACTTCTTTTTCCTATGTCAAATGGAATTTATCATAACCCTTAATATACTAATATTAATGGACACTATAAAATAGATTTTTTATCAATGGTTATGATGATTAACGGTATTTTGCATTTTATAGACCATATAATGGTACAAAATAACTGAAGTAGTGCATGTGTTTTCTATAACGTAATTTCTTAGTAAGGAAACTAATCATTTAAAAAAATTAATTTTATTTATAAATATTTGTTTCATTAAAATAATACCTCTTCTATTCGAAGAAGAAACGTTCCTTTGGATTCCAAATATTGGTTAGAGAAAATTGAGAAGATCTTCGATCTCCTTCGAACCCTGGACTCCATTAAGATGAAGTGTTCTACTTTCATGATCGAAGGCCCTAGAAAAAAATGTGTAAACTGATCGTCCATAAAAATAAAAATGATAATCTCGAGTGCAAGGATTTTAATGTAATCATCACTTACCAGTTCCACCCCAAAACCTTGTCCTTAGATAAATTTTTTTAGTTCGTGAGACTATAGTAGGAAGATTCGTCAGTCATGGAGAATGTGAACTTCTTCAACAAGTTGGTGCAATTTACTCCAGATATAATTTTAAATGAGGTAATGAAATCTTATAGATTTGACATGGGTTTGAGACAAAAAATATGATGTCATGTCTTTTTTAAGCTGAATAATTACACCAAGGTTGTTGAAAGGGATATAATGGTAGATATTGATCAGTCTGTGATGTATGAATTGATCATATTTCCTCAAGTTCCTAGTGAAGGTGAAGATAGTTCCTATGAGAATAATAGGAATTATGATGAATTGGGAAAGTGTGGTGGAAGTAGCTCTAGGTATCAACCACTACCCTCCTCATTGTCAGTATCTATGGGTGGTGGATCCCACATTTTCACAAGTATAGTAAGTGGGGTAACATGTGATCATTATGCCTAGTGAAACCAAAAATATGTTACTCATATACATATAGAAGAAATTTCTATAGGTTCTGCAAATATATCCTACTTTCCAAGAGTGCTGGAGTCTCTAAAGAATCCATGGGATCTATAGTGCAGTCTGTTGCCTCACAAGCAATTAGACCCCATTACCATGGGTGTGAAGGTCGGATGAGATCTTCTTATGGACAGATCCATCTTAAGATTCAAACTCAATCAAGAGGAAAACCTCTAGTTTATTATTGGGAGAAGAAGATTCATATACTGGTTTGAGTGTAGGTATAGTCTAAGGTTGGACCCATGATGGTTAGAGGTATTATCCTAGTTTCTTTTAGTATAACTACTTCTTTAGTTGATAATTATGTCTCTAATTCTTTTATATTCACTTATAATATTATGTTATATAGATAATTACACCTATTATTTGGAAAATAGATAAATTTAAATAATCTCATTCATTTAGCACCCCAAGATTGTAAAACAACACTATGTTTGATATAATATACAACATGCAACACTAAGCTTTAACAAAACATGAAACCTTATTATTTTATGATACTTATAACATAGCCATTTAATTGGAAGGTATAAATATAAGTAACAAAATTACTAAATATATATAATGTTTATAATCAATAAAAATATATTGATGAATTTTTGGAAATAAGTACTCAACTTTTAGAAAAGTCAATTTATTCATCAAAATACCTTTTTTCAAAAAGGGGTTTTATATATTTTGTGATAATATACTATAAATTATTTATATAAATTTAAAAAAATTATTTGAAAAAATTAATATCATTTTTTTAAATCATAATATCAAAATTATCTTATGTTTACTTTGTTATTTTTCTAAAAATATTTACTTTCTAGTAAATGATGAAAAAATGATTTTTATTAAAAAATATATTTTTGTTTCAAGTAGTTACTAGGTATAATTTTTGTTTAAAACAGTTTCATAATACTATTTGTTCTCTTATATTATTAATAATTCAATTATATTAATTGGAATCAATTTTATGTTTGAATTTCATATAAAAACATTTTTATACATAAAAGGATTTTTTTTGAAAAACCATTTTTGGTTTCATTTTGAATTTTTATCTTTAATTAGAAAACGAAACTTTGAGAAATTTAATATTTAAAAAAAATTCCATATTTCTAATCAATATTTCCAACTTTTTTAAATAGGTCCCTTTTATTTTTCATTATTATGAATAATAATCGTTGTAAATTTTTATTACCACGGTAAAGGTAAAATGAGTTAATTAGGGTTAAAACTAGTGTGATAAGGCATAAAGTTCATTAAATAAATTAATTTATTTCATTTTATTTTTTATTTAATCCCTAATTATAAAAAATTCAAAATTATGACATTTTTCCCTTTTAACATTGATTTTTACCTTGTTAATATTTAAGTAAAAAATAAAAAATTTCACTATCTTGATTTTAATATCTATAATATTTTATGATAAGGATAAAAAAACATATGTTAGGTTGTAAATTAATAGTTGAAATATTAATTATTTTTTATCATGTTAATTTATTTTAATTTTTAGTGATTATATATTTACCTTAAATTCATATGAAATTCCTACACAACAATTGTGCAAGTAGTAACAAAAAATAATTAAATGTTTTTAAAAACTATAAAATATTTATTTGTTTGGGTGTGTTAAAATTTCAAATCAATTTTGAAGATATATATAATATTTTATTGTTTTTTAAATGTTTATATTTTAATTAAATTTCTATAATTTTGTTTTCAAATTCAATTTATTTTAATAGTTCATAAAATGACATTAATAGTATTTTATGTTAAGTATATTTTATTAAATTATTTTAAAATAATAAAAGTATTTAAAGATTAAAAAAATGATGATAAATGGTATAAAATATTATTCATTGGTTATTTATGATCCAATTTTCACCTTAGAATCAAAGTTATAACCATTTAATGTTGAAAAAGTCATTTCCATGCTAAGGTTAAAATTAGTTAACCAATGGGTTAAACCAAAACATAAGGTTTAAAAAGATATATAAACAAATGTAAATTTGATTTTATAATTATATTAAGAACATATATTACTTATCATAGAGTTAATTTCAATTCTGAACCATTTTTCAAGAGTTAGACACATGTTATATTAAAATATTTCACATATTTCCAAAAATTATATTAATTATATTTTATAATAAACAATATTTAATTAAAAGATTTAAAATTCATAAAAATTATATATTTTTATAAGTGAATATGATATGGTTGAAAATATCATACATAATCCATTTATGAGTCACTTTTAATTTTATTGTAACTTTATTGACCTCTAAAGAGTAAAAAATATTGATATAATGATAATTGTCAAAAGTGTTAACATGGGTTAAAACGTATAGATAAGGGTGAAAAAATAACCAAAAAATGTCCAAGTTTTATTGGATGAGAAATTTTCATGTAATACTCATTTTATATTTTAATAACATAATTTTTTATCCTTTTTTATCTAAAAACTGATTTATATTAATTTAATACTATATGTTATTCTAAGAGTGACCCTCCCATTATTTATAAAAGGTAACCTCCTATCATTCATTATTCAGAATTTTTTATACTTATATATTATAAAATATCTACCCTAATATCATCATATATTACTTAAACTTTTCTTATATCTTTTGGTCTTTCCAAAACACTATCGTTTCAAGGCTTCATGTGTAAGTCAAAGAAGGATTCCCAAAAAAAGGCGTAACTCTTAACATAGAATTTTTAATTTTATTTCTTATTATACATACTCTAAATATATGGTATAAGTTATAAAATATTTATATAATTATATTAAATATAATTAATTTTTATTATTATGATTTAATAACAATTATTTATCTTTTTCACTTCATTGGAAAATTATAATGTGATTCATGCATATGTATAGACTACCATATCCACGAAGTGATTTCATTTTTTTCACTTCTGTTTTAAATGGATTGTAATAAGAATAAATTTAATTAATTGATATGATATATATTATAAAATATTAATTCATGAAATATTAATTTTTATTTACCTTCATTTGTTTCTATCTATCGAAAAATGGAAACATCACTCGTGCGTACGTATGGACTACAGTCTCTATGGAGTGATGTAATTCATTTTTCATAACCACTTTATATGAATATTTATAAAAGTATATATAATGAAAAACTATTATATTTATGAAATTATTATTATTCTTGAGATTATAGAACCATGATCAAAGTATAAGGATCTCCACTGTCAAACCAAAACATGAATAGAAAACGTGGTCGTTATCTCCTAGAATAATGATTTTAATAAAAAATCATTAATAAACAGCTGATTAGATGATATAAGTGAATCATTTATGGTATGATATATATGATTATCATTCTATAATACATGTATAATAAATATATATTTATTATATATGAGGTTTAAAAGCATATGAAGAAATACACGATTTGAGGTAAGGGATTTAATTCTTAGTCGCATTTTATTCAGAATTGTTTATGATTTAATTTTATTTCAAGAAATTATATAATCATTGAATAATAAATCCATTCCATTTTCTTATCAACTTTTTATTTCTATAGAATAAATTTTTTCTTTCATTTTCCTCAGTTTAATTGCTCATGTGACCAAAATAATGTTTTTAAGGAAAACTAACCATATTCTACTATTCGTTCGAGAATCTTTTTCTTTCATTTCCTTGTTTTCATTAAAATGTTTTAAATAATGGTTTAATATTATCATATGATTGTTTAAATTCATTTTTATCCATGTTTTACTTTTCATAAAAATGTTTTAAACAAATATTATTTTTTTCTAAGAAATTTATTTTTGTTTTTTACCAAAACGGTGAATGAAATATTTGTTTTAATGTACACGACATGAATGGAATTTCCCACCATCATGACCACTCAATTTTTTGAAGCCTCCTTTATAATATTCCATGGTTATTTTCAAAGAAAATTTTTCCCATAATATTTTTGTAAATTTTTATATATTAACGAAGTGATTTCAAAAATGAAATGGTTTTTTCATAATAAAATATTTCTTATGATCTTTTAACATAAGTTTCGTCTATAATAACATTCTTTGAAGTTAATTATTCTATAATACATATATGATAAAATTATACCATCATTATTATTTCTTTATATGGTTATCATTATAATGATAAAATTTTTATGAAACATGTTTATTTTTGATGGGTTATGATATTATGAAATGATGAAATTTTTATGAAACCCATTTCATTTCAACAAGTTATGTTATGATGATATGATGAATTTATTATGATATTTTTAGGCACATATTTATTGTTTTCATTATGTGATGGGTTGGCTGAGAATTATTTATCTGTTAGGTACAGTTATACATCTCATGATATAATTATGAGATTCGAGTTTTTGTGCTCAATCCACTATAGGAAACAGGTCAGGATGCCTAATCTAGTGGGGGGAAAAAGAGATGATGCTTAATCCATTGTGATATGGGAAAAAAGTTTTGATTATTGATTTAATGTGATTTTATGATATTGGTAGTTAACTATGACATATGAAATGGTTTATATACCTATAAGGGTTTTACACTTTTTATGACATGTGCTTGGGATTATGATATGAACTTATGGTTCCTGATAGAATTATAGTGATTCCTAACTCTTATGATTCATGACTTTTTAAATGATAAATTTGTATTCCATGAATCTTGTTTATGATATGTGATATATAGGGTATGAAAATTTTAATTTATTTTCATGATCTCATACCCTTATTTTTATCTTGTACTTTCATATGATCATAGATTGATCTCTCTCATTATTACCCTTAAATATAATCTTATCTCATATATTATTAGGTTTCATTTACATATTTTATAAAGAAAGGATTTATGTAGGGTATGTATAAGAATATTACTATGTGGGGAGATATTTTTTGGGGAAGTTGAATATTATTCAGGAAATAAGAAGATTGTGTATCTAGTCACCAAAAAAACTAAACCTTTATGGTTTTGTAATAGATCATAATTTTATGTAATTAATATTAATATATTAATATATAATATCCATGTATGAAAAGTATGGGTTTCTACAGTTATCATAATAGTGGTGCTTATTTAATATTTTGAGATTATGATTATAGAGGACTTAGGTGAAAACCCTAGGTATAAGTCTAAGTATGGGATAACACCCTATATGTTTTTCCAAGAAATAAATCCATGTCAATATATTATAAGTAAATGTGGTTTTGGAATAGATACATCCAAGGGTAATAACCATAAAAAGAGTTGGTCGAGTATATCTTGACCATTATTCTGGTGCATATTGAGTGTGACTATATTGTAAACCTTCTTTTGAAATAATTTCGGGATATTCTTGGGTTAATTAATATTAAAAACCAATATGAAAGATTTGAAATGATTATAAACAAGGATAACCTAGGTTAAACCTAATTTTTCATATATTGAAAATAAGGTGTCATAATATAGACATCCTATGAATAATTTTTCATTATTATAATATTTATCACTATTATTTTTTCTACTCACACTATAAATTTTGGTTTTAGTTAATGGTTGGAACCAAGAGAATTCATGTTAACATATATTTTAATGGGAAATTGAATTATTGTTTGAATGACAAACAAAATGAAATGGGGGGTTGTAGGTAAAACCATACGATTATGGATAATATTATTTCATATTATATGATAAATAATCTCAACATGACTGTGTTTTTATACATACCTAATAATAAACAAGTTTATTTTCATGAAAACTATGGTGGAAAGAAGATTTATCTTTCTATATGTCAAGTATATAAGAAAAAGAACTCAGGTATATATATCATAGGAATGAGGAAATTTTTTATGTATAGAAAATAATGGAATATATAATGTAATTGATAAGGAAAAATTTACATGTTTGATGGAGGGATATGAATTTCTTCCTATGGTACCATTTAAATTCAAATGTCTTATGTGTGGGTAACTTAAGAATTATTTGAGTTAACACCATATTCTAAGAGTTAAATCCTTGACTAAGGAAATACCTATGTTATGAAAAAATTTGAAGTGAAAGGGTTGAATTGTTTATGTATTGGGATTTGAGAATTATGTTGTATAAGTGTTGTGTAAATAACATTATGTATATAGTAATCCTGAAAAATCTATATTATTTTTTAAAATATTTTTTTTTGTATTTGAAAACATATATTGAATG
Source organism: Viscum album (assembly GCA_963277665.1). Lineage (NCBI taxonomy): Eukaryota > Viridiplantae > Streptophyta > Magnoliopsida > Santalales > Viscaceae > Viscum > Viscum album. Next base: position 2,118,147,208 of record OY728150.1, read on the forward strand.
GTATCAATAACCAAGAAATGTGATTTAGTGGTAAGGTGATAATTTTTTGTGGGATAAAGATATGATTGAAATTGATAAAGTAAATAAGATATTATTAGGGACCCTGAAATTGGTTGTAGATTTTATGAAAATGTTATTTATTCCATATTTAATGAAGATTATTTCATTTGTGTATTTATTGAAATAGTTTCTAATTTTATTTGAGGAATAAAGATTGTGTTAATTTTTGGAAGCATAAATTTTTTCAAGTGGGGTTAACTTAAGAGTAAGGATACCATCATGGGTTTTTATATATAGGTTTGATCATACATTCAAAGGAATAGATACCCCTTTTTAGGTTTTAAGTGCTGATATTTTTATTTGATTTGAAACATTTAATTTTTTTTAGAAATAATTCATTATTGAGTTTCAAATAAACCATTGGATTGGTATATGATTTTATGATAAGTTAATTATTGTCTATTTTAAGGGGTATATAGATAATCTTGATGGTTAAATTTTGATTTATTGACAAGAAAATATTTTCATAAATATTATGGTCAAGCTACTGATTACATTTAAGCTAGTATGTAAATTTGATTCATGATTTTTTTGCGTTGTTCACAACATTATATGATTATCTAGTAATTTATCATGATTATTAAAGATATTTTGGGAGATGTTTCACTATGTTGAGGTATATGTAACCCTTAGGTTTAATATGTGATTTAACATTGAATATTATTTGGAAATAATAAAATTAAATTTGTTTTGATATAAACTAAATGGTATGAGATCACCTTTGAGGTTAAAACATTATTTAATGTTGAATTTATTGAAGAAATTTGGGTTTTTGGTTATTTATTTAGTGAATTATTTGAGATGAACCTTTGGTTTTATTGAGGTAATTTTGGATTAAAATGTATTATTTTTTCAGATGAAAGTTTATACAGTTTAGATATTATCTTAAATTTTGATAACAATTTTAGGTATTTTTGGTGTTTTAAATATTAGGGTAATATATTATTATTATAATTTTATTGATTATGTGATCTATTAGAATTTAATTTTAGTTCCTCAGGCTTGAAAATTTATTCTTAAAAACTCATCCTTTGTAGAAAACGATAACATTGTGGGAGAAATTGACTAAAAGATGAAATTATACATTAAATGTCGGTATATTTTATTATTTTCTCAGTGTACATGGTAATGGAATTTATAAAATCAATAAAATGATATTGAAATAAAAATTTATCTAATTACATTCATTTCTTATGAACCGATAGTCTTTTTCGCACTTAATTGATTTACGGTTTTTTGGTTATTGGCTTTCTCATAGTCATTCAATTTATTATAATCGATGTTCTATGTCACTATCTATCATTATTTGGATAATAATTTTTCTTCCATGTATATATTTTTACTTACAACTAATTTTTTCCTATTTGGAAAACTATTTATGTGTTATTTTAGATGACCTTCATATTTCTCGTTCCCTCTTTCTAAAAGGATGTTTTATTAACCCTTTTTTACAATGTGGGTATTAAAAAAAGTTTTAAAACAAAAAACCCATTATTATTGAGCACAATTTCAGATTTTTAGGATGAAATTTACTGAATAGGGGATAATTTAACACCACGTGATTTTAAAAGAACACTATGTTTGATAACATATACAACACACAACACTGAACTTTAATGAACCATGAAATATTATTATTTTATGATCATTATAACATAAATTTTGAATTAAAAGGTATGAATAGAAGTAAACAAATTATTAAATATATATATATATAATCTTAAATATAAATATATTGATAAATAATTAAGAAAAAATCATTCAATTTTTAGTAAATTCATTTTATTCTTTAAAATTATTTTTTTTTCAAAAATGGATATTATTAATTTTCATTAGAGAATATTATAATTAATTATTTAAACTTTTAAAAACATTATTTTCTAAAAATAATATAATTATTTAAATAATTATATCAAAATTATCTTAGTTTAATTTTTTCTATTTTTTTGAAAAGAGTTAGTTTCCAGTAAAAAGTGAAAAGTGTTGATTTTTATTGAAAACTGTATTTTTGTTTCAAGCATTTACAAAGTAAAACATTGTTTTAAAATTTCTTAAAAGGAAAATTTTTTTTATTATGTTATTAATATTATAATTAAGTTTACTATAATAAATTTTATATTCAAATTTTTTATAAAAACATTTTTATACATAAAATGAATTTATTTGAAAACTGTTTTTCTTTTCCTTTTATGTTTTTATCTTTATTTGATTTCCTCCACTTATAGAAATATATTCTTGAAAAATGGATTAAATATTCGGTATCATGGGGATATATATTTCTTAAAAATTCCCCTTTAATTTTTTCCGTTATAAATAGGAACAATAATAATTTTTTATTATCACATTTAAAGTAAAATGGATTAATTTCGGATAAAACTAATGTGGTAAAGACTCCAATTAATCCAAACATGTTCATTTATTTCATTGGATGAGTATATTATTTAAATAATATTAAAAAAATAGAAATATTACCTTTTTTATTTATTTAAATTTGATTTTTACCTTTATAATATTTAAGTATAATATAAAGTCAAAAATGTAATTTTCTTTCCTTTAATATATATAATATTTTATGATAGGGATAAAAGAATGATATGTTTTGTCATAATTTTTTAGTTTAAATATTAATGATTTATTATTATCATGATAATATTTTTATAACTTTTAATGATGAAAAAATTTCTTTAAATTCTTATTCAATGTTGAACAATGCTTGTCAATGTAGTAACAAAATCAAGTAATTGATTTTAAAAACAATAAAAGTAAATTTTTTTGAAGAGTTAATGTTTCTTATGAATTTTTAATATAAAAATAATATATTATACATGTTTTAAATTTTTATATTCTAATTTCAATTTAGTTATATTGTTTTCAATGAAACATTACATGAATAGTTATTAAAATGACATTAATAGTATTTTATGATAAATTATTTTAATAAATTATTTAAAAATAATAAATATCATGAAATAGTAAAAGTTGAATGTTATATGGTTTAAAATATCATAAATTTTTCTATTTATGACCAAATTGTTATCTTATAAACAATATTATAACCCTTTAATGTTGAAAAAGTCATTAGCATAGTTATCCTTAAAATTAGTCAACCATGTGGTGAAACCAAAAGATAAGGTTTAAAAGATATATAAACCGATAAAATATTTATTTTATGATTATATTAATAATATATATTCTTTATATTTTAATAAATATCAACTTAAACCCATTTTGCATTAGTTATACACATGTTATATTATAATATTTCATGTATTTCAAAAATTTACATTAATGATATTTTATAATAAACAATATTTTATTAAATGATTTATATTTCATAAAAATCCTATATTCTTAAAATTTAATTTTATTTGGTTTATAATATCAATCATTGTTCATTTATAAGTTACTTTTCCTTTTAGTGTAACTTTTTTTAACCCCTAACGAGTAGAAAATGTTGATATCATTATAATTGTCAAAAGGGTTAATAGAGGGTTAAAACTAACAAATAAAGGTGAAAGAAAACTAAAACTTGTAAAAATATTATTATATGAGATTATTTTAACTTATCATTATATTATATTTCAATTATATCCATTTTTATCCATTTTCAAATAAAATCACTTTATATTATTGTAATACTTTAGGTAATTCCAAGAGTGCCCCTCTCTTCACTTGTAAAAGGGAACCACCTCTCTTTTATTATTCCAATGATTGAGATTTATATCTCAGAATATCCCTACCCTAATATCAAAATATCTTCGCTCGAAAAATAATAGAGATTTTGGTATTTCCAAAACATCAACCTTTCAAGGATTAAGTTCTAAGGCAATGAAGGTATCCCTATGAATAGATATAACTCTTCACCAATCATTTTCAATTTTATTTATTGTTCTAAATACTCTAATTCTATGATATCCATTAAAAAATTATTAATCTAGTATCTTAAATTTTATGAAATATTATTATGATAATTTAACCATAATTATTTATCTTCTTTCCATCTGTAGGAAAATGGTAACATCACTTATGTTCCTATGTGCACTATTACCTTCAGGAAGTAATGTGATTTACTTTTTGATTAAATTTTACATGGATGGTAATAATGATAAATTTAATGAATATATATATATATATGATATAATAATATTTATTTAAAGGTTAAAAATTATTTACCTCTATCATGGTCCATCTATTGAAAAATAGAAACATCACTCATGCCTACGTACGAACTTTCATCTCCATGAAGTGATGTAATTAATTTTTCATCACTAATTTATATGAATAGAGATAAAAGTATATATAATTATAAAATATGAGACTAAGTAAATGATTAAAATTCTATAAATTATGGAACCATGACCAAAGTATATGTAATGGGACTATCGAACCAAAACATGAATGAAAAAAAAGCATCTATCTCCCAAAACTGTGATTTTAAAAATAAATTATTAATAAATGGGTGATAAGATATTATAAGTAAATAATATACAGTATGATATTTATGAGTATGGTTTTTCAATACATTTATTAAAAATATATATTTATTATACATTTGGTTCAAATAAGTATGAAAAAATATAATACATGAGGTAAGGGATTTTTGTCTCTATCACATTTTATTCAGGTTTGTTTATTCTTGAATTTCCATTGAAAAAATTATAATATCCTTATATTTTAAATCCATTTAATTTTTATTCTAGTATATTTATTTATATAGAATACATATTTTCCTTTTGATTTCCTCATTTTATGTACCCAATACACTAAATGGTTTTTTTTAAGAAACCCAACAAAGTTTTATTACTTGTCCAAGAATATTTTTCTACCACACTCATGTTTTCTTTTAAAAAAAAATTTGAATGTTTTACTATTCTCCAATAAAATTTTAAATTCAATTTTACCCATGTTTTAATTTTTTTAATTTTTCCCCAATTAAACTTGTTATGGTTTTACAAATGAGGTACTTTTTTTTACCAAAAATGTGAAAGGAATATTTTTTTAAGACACACGACATGGAAAAAATTCCCAACCATCATGAACACTCAAAGTTTTAAAGGTTACATTAAAATTTTCCATGGTCCTTTTCAAAGAAAATATTTTCCATAATATTTTTATATTTTTTATATTTTAAATAAATGATTTCAAAATGACAAGGTTATTTTCCTCAAGAAATTGCATAGTGATCTTTTAAAATAATTTTACTCTATGAAAAAATCCTATGATGTTAATTATTATTTATTGGTGATATTATCTAATGATATCATCCTTTTTAATCATATTAATGGTTATCATTATGATGAAAATATTTTTATGAAACCCATTTATTTACCATCGGTTATTCTGTGATGAAATAATGCATTTTTTATGAAAACAATTTCCTTCCCATGGGTTATGATATGATGATATAATTATTTTTTGTGATCTTTTAGTACACATATGTATGGTTTGAATTATGTTATGGGTAAGACTAAAATTATGTAACCATCCAATTCATTGATTAAATTTTAAAATCTCATGACATAATTATGGGATGCAGGTTTATGTGCTTGATCCACTATTGGAAATATTTATAGATGACTAATTCACTACAATTAAAAGGTGGTGATACATGATCCATTATGATATGAGAAATAGTTATTGATTTCTAATACACTATGATTTGATGTTGTTGGTAGTTAACCTTGACATATGAAATGATTTATATTCCTATGAGGGTTCCAAAAATTTTATTACATGTTCTTATGAGTATGATCTGAACTTATAGTTTATGAGTGATTTATGATGGTTCCTCACTCTTATGATTCATGTCATTTGAAGTGAAAAGGTTTTATGCCATGACTCTTGTTTATAATTAACAACTGATGGGATATGAAAATTTTAATTTGTGTTCATTATCATATACCCTTGTGTTTATCTTATGTCTTCATATGATCATCGATTGATATATACCATGTTAACCATACTGATCATTTGAGCTCACCCTTTCTTATGTTTCATTTCCAAGGGTTTTGAAGATATATTTTAAGTAGGGTTTGTAAAAGAAGAGTACTATTTTATTAGATATTGTGGGAGATATTTAATATATTTTATTAAATAACCATATTGTGTATCTACTCTCCAAAGACAGTAAACATTTATGGTTATGGAATTGATCAAATTTTTATGTAATTAATATTCATCTATTAAGATGTAATATCCATCTGTAAAATGTATGGGTCACTACAGTTGGAATTAGATAATGTTTTAGTTATTCTTTGGAGATAAATATTAGAGTAATTTTGAAAAAACTATGGGTATAAGCCTAAGTATATAAAAACAACCTGAAGTTTTAATAGGATAGACTTTGTGTTGTTTCCCTTAAATTTATCCGTATCAAGATGTTACAAGTGGATATGGTTTTGGAATAGTTCAATCTACGAGTAATAACCCCAAAAAGAGTTGGTCAAGTATATCTTAAATTTTTTTCGAGTGCATGAAGTGTGTGACCTTAATACACCTAGTTTGAAAATTACAAGGGATATTATTGGAATCATTCTAATTACAAGCCATTATGAAGGATTTGAATAGGTGATAACCATGGATTTTATAGGTTAAACCAATTATGTCCTAGATTGAAAAAAATGTTTCATTATTTAGACATCCTATGAATGGATTCTTATGATTATATGATTTCTCACTGTAACTATTGTTTCTCACACTATACTTTTTGGTTTTTACCAATGGATAGAACTAAGAGGGTTTGGTTTAACGTAGAATGTTACAAACAATGTAACGATTTCCTTAAGGAAAACCTGAATGAAATGGGGGATGGAAGGTGAAACCTTATGATTATTACTAATAAATTATCTCATTATATGATTAAAAATATAAACCTGGGTGAGTTTCTCGAAACACCTAATAATAGAATAATGTAATTTCAGGTAGGCTATAGAGGGAAGAAGGTCCAACTTCATACATGTCAAGTATGTCGGATTATGCACTCAGGGAAATGTATTAGAGGAACGAAAAGATTTTTTATGTGTGGAAAAGAAGTAAGTAGAGAAATTAGTTGTGGAGGAAAATTGAAGAGTTTGATATAAAGATATTAATTTCATCCTAAGGTACCATTTATAGTTCAAATGTATTATTTTTAGTGGACATGTGGATTTTATGATTCAATACCCTGATCCAACAGTTAACTCCTTGACCAAGGAAGGACCTAGGGTATTTAAATCATTGAATTGAAAGGATTGAAGTATTTATGTATTAGGATTCAATAATTATGTTTTCTATGTTTTATATAAACATTATTATAGATATACATATCATGAAACAACTATTTATTGTTCCATAATAGTTTTTCATTAAGGATTTGAAAACACCTGTTGTATAGTAATGATAAGAAAGAAAAGTGAATTAGTGCTATAATGATAATGTTTAGTGGGATAAAGATATGATTGACATTGATTAAGTAAACAAGACACTATTGGGGACATTGAAATTGGTTTTTAATTTTATAATGAAGTGATCTATATTATCTTTGATGAATTTTATTGATTTTTTGCAACTATAGAAATAGCATGTGAATTTATTTTGTGAATAAGGATTGTGTTAATTTTTGGAATCATATATGTTTTTATGTGGGGTTACCATAAGAGTTATTGATAACATCATGGGTTTATAAGTTTAAGGTTGATCATATGTTCAAAGGCATATATACACCATTCAAGGTTTTATTTGATGAGATTTTGAGGTTATTTGAAACTTTTACTAGGTTTTAAGAAGAGTAGTATATTAAAGTTTGAATAACCCTTTGGGTTAGTATATGATTTTATGTTAAGTTAATTATGGTATATTAGATAGTGGGATATAAATAATATTGATGGTTGAAAAGTAATTTATTATCAAAGAAATATGTTAAGAAATATGTGTGTTCAATATAATTATTACCTTTTAGATTATTATCTAAATTTGATTCATGATATTTTGGTGAAGTCCAATAAATTATTAGATTATATAGTGATTTATGATGGAGATTTATGATATTTTGGGATATGTTTCATTTGGTTGAGGTATATGTAACCCGTACATTTAACATGTGATTTAACATGAAAGATTATTTTGAATGAATAAAATTAAATTTTAGGGGATGTAAGCTAAAATTTCACAACCCAAATGAAACCAGGGATCGATCTGTAGCTACCCCAAGCCAACATCCATAGGCCAGGGGGTGGAAACAAGTCCCAAAGTCACAATTAAACTCTAGGAGGCCTTTTCCTAAGTACCTATATTCTCACACACAGGAAACTAAATGAAAAAGTGAAGAGGTAAAGAAAGTAAATATGAAAAAAAATTATGAATAAAAAAAATATGAATGGATCTCTAAATAGTATGAAGTATGGTAATATAAAATAAAAGGTAAAGGGGAAAAATACATGCCCAACCAGAAATGTGTCCCAACCTGACAAAAAACTAGAAATGTAAAACAGCTGAGAGATCTCAGCTTCTGAATCCCAAGCTACGACCATTGTACGCGGTCCAAGAACCATGTATCATAATCTCATATAAATTCACGTTCAACCTATCCATAATCAAAAAAATATAGGACACATTTTTGGAAAATCCCATGTAGGGGTGAGTATATACATTCGCAGTAGAATTCCCTAAAAAGGGTGAATGGGGAGCGGTAAGAGATACAACTGAAGAGGAAATTATTATATAGAATAAGATACGGTAATAGAGTACAACTCAGCCCAACAAGAGAGTGAATGTAAACTCATCCAAACAACAAGTGATCGAAATAGTGAGAATTTTAACTTCTCGTTGAGCCTTATCTACCTATAGTAGGATATTAGACTCTTCTAACCATGAGAAGCTAGATACGGAAAACTTGTGGCATACCCCGTGCGCCTTCACCTCTCTTGGATGGAGAGTAACCAAAATATAAGGATTGAGTACTAAAACAGGATATATATATATATATATATATATATATATATATGCTCAGTCAAATAAGCCGAAATGAGATCACACAACTATGTACAGGAAAAAATTCACCATCATTTCTAGAAGAAGTCCATTTATGATGCCTAGTACCTCAAGTGTCTTCTCTAAATGTTCAAGTCCAAGGGACTCAATCACCACACCTTGATACTATCCACTTCTGGTGGAACTGACTCACCCATAAGGTTTTAGGTCGCGTCACAAGGGGGAATCTTAGTGGGGAAGGTGTCTTTCTTTCTCATGAGCCCAGGGGTACATCAAATCAAATCTCTTCATTGTGCCACACATTTGAGGGGCCATATCTCAAGGTTGAGGAACCATTCACAACCTAGATAGATTGCGCCACTTGAAATAGTTTGAGGACCCACGCCCTTCCCAGTAGGAGGGTACCATACAGAACATGATAAAGACCCATGCCTAGCCTAGTAAGAGGGTTCCACTCTAAAGATCATTGAATTCACATGCCCAGTCTAGCTCGAGAGTGCCACTCGAAATAGGTTGAGGACCCACAGCCGACCTTGTAGGAGAGTTCCACTCTGAATATCATCGAGGACCCATTCCTAGCGTAACTGGAGGATGCCACTTGAAATGTATTGAAAATCTATACTAATCATCCCAATAGGATGGGAAGCCCGAGATACTTTGATATATCAGGGCCTAATAAATGTCATCGTTGGACATCACCTGAATAAGCATCATGCCCAGAACATCTCACATCATATCTATAAATTCACTACATAGTGCACTATCATGTTCTACAAAGAAAAAAACACAGGATAGGATACTCACAAGACAAAATTTGAGTTCAAAATAAGATGATATGATAGGTATTAGATTCATAATGAGGTACGCAGTGTGTATGGGGTCCACACTACATGTGACCCCATATTGTCTCTTATCAGTGTACCAAACCATACTTGGGTACTAAATTGTGTACATGTACCCCTAGGCATTCTAGTTCACTCCCTAAGTACATGTTATATCTGGACAAAAGGCCAATGAGTTCCTGATACTCATCATCGGTCTGAATGGAAAAAATTTAATTTCATTTACATTTATCCTCAAATGACCCTAGATAACTAAACCGATCAAAAAATTCCAATCCTTATAGAAAATCACACAGGATGGGATATTAATTCACTCGAATTGAACACCCAGTGAATACGAGGTATTTTTCAGCATTGCACACAAATAATTCCTAATGGGGCCCAAATATATATCTTGAAATAAATTATATGGATTTCACCATTGCGATCCTCATGAAAAAAAAATACACATAATCGACTATTCATTTGCTTCAATCAGAAACCCTATAAAGAAGTTTTATTTTTTCACATTACATTAGAATGGAATCTCATGGGGTATATGCCTTGATCCTTAATTAAAATCTTGATGTTGGTCTCAAAACATCCGCCTCAATATCAGGGTCATAATGCCACTGGAGACGTGTCAATTAGATGTCATATATTGGAGTTATGGTTTTTTGATGTTTTAATAATAATAATATATTATTATTATTTGAGTAATTCATGGACATAATCCACAAACCTAAAAAAAGCATCTAACCTTATAATTGAAATGATTATCTCAAAAACTTGGTCGTTTTGCAGCATATTATGCATCAATTGAACACCCTATGATGGAGTTATGTTCGAATAGACATTTTAAAAATAAAATTAATTTTATTATTTAGGGGTAGTTTTATATACCTGATCAATGAGTCATAGAAAGGTATCTGAAAATGGTCTTAAAAATACTAACTTGAAGATAGGTTCACATCACTACTGATGATGAGTCAATCAGATTCCACACAGGGGAGTTACGATGTTTAAACTAGTTTATTTATAATAATAATATTGTTGTTATAATTATTATTATATTTAAATTTTAATAAATTTAATATCCCCATTATTTATGATGTGGCACCAACACCTTCCACCCTGGTTGGCCGCCTACTACCTCAGCCACCTCATTGGACCATTGTGTCGGCCACCTCCATTGGACGCCTCAGTCGTCCACCTTGCCTGCACCACCTGACCACGCCCCGACAGACCAACCAACCTCACCCGGAGTCTCCTTCTCATCTCACTACCATGGTCCACTACTGGCTGGATCAGCTACCCGCTGGACTGCCTCACATGCACCACATGGAACTGTCGCCTCATCCACACAATGTTTCACCACCATTACAGACCAAAACAAACCAATCATATATCTTTGATCTGTGGACCCTAATCTATACTAATCTAGTCTGTCTTTGTCAAACCATTCATGTTTCGCCAATCCACTACAAATTTGGGTTCTCGATCGAGCTCGGGTCACCCAAGAACCATTGAGATGAGAATCTTGGGGTTCCAAAGGTGAAGAATGAGAAGAATGGGGGAATAAATGTATAGAAAAAAGGTTTTATAATCACTGGCCAAGTGTTCTTGGCCATAAATCAAGAATGTGCTCCCAAGGTTGGATAAACCAAGGAAAAATAATATAATATTTCATAATTGGGAGCATGCAAGATTTTTCAACGGTGAAGATTTAATAAAAGTAATGAAACTACTCAAACATTTAATCAAAAGGGAAGAAAACAACAATTGATGCATCCTACTGGGATGTTGGATTGTTATTTGATGAGGAATTTTCCCACCAATGATCGAATGAATTTTTTGTGTTCATTGTGTCTTCATCTACCCCAATTTAATGTTTCATAATGATATGCTAATAGAAGGAGAAAGAGAACTCTCATTTTCTATTTTAGGATTATGAGGCTAACCCTGGGAAGTTTTCCACGGAGATATATTTATATATTTTCTATCTATTTAAAAATGAATTAATTAATTAATTAACTCATTAAACGTACCACCAATGATTTTTTTATCCTAATATCCTGTATTGGTCAAGTTTAGGTATTTCCTAAAGAAACACCACATTAAAAACTCGATAGTGGTATCATATTTAGAATATAAGTCCCCATTATTGAGTTATTTGGATTAATGTTAAAAAAATTATTTCATTATTTTATTTACGGTTACATCCTTGGTGACTTTTTCTATATATGACTCGCACTGACAAGATTTATTTCACACCTAGGGTGAACAGAATTTTCTAGACTCAAACATTCCCTTAGATATATAATATGAGCTTCCATTTAGTATATATTCCATTATATATGAAAAAACATGTATGCACAATAAAAATATATTTAATATTTTTAGAAAATTATTTCTGGGCACACTGGGCCTCCGAATCATGTGTCATCTCAACACCTACCTCTAATAAATTCCTATGAATATTCCAAAGTCCTTATGGGTAAAAATAGTGTCTCTACATTATTCCCTAATTTAAAACATTCCATCCTCAAAAAGTACAAACCATGAAAAAGGGTGGAGACACTAAGAGCACCACTGGCTCTCCTACTCCAATTTTCAATCATGGATGTACAACCAAAAGAGGATTTTGAAACCCCCACATCACCTCATCTTGTAACATGACCATAAATATTGTTCCTCCCTGAATTATGTGATTCACTTATTCTATAAAAAACCCATCGGGTGAAACTCCTAAGGATATTTAGTCATGTAAGATCGCATAGTTTTTATCCCCCAGCTAACACTCTCTCACAGGCTTGAGAAGCAACAAATTCAACACCATCGACTGAAGAAAAATTGTACCCTCTTCCTCTACCAGGGTCAGCTACAGGGATTTTAAATACTCGGAAGCTTCCTTCACTAAGAGAGCCCAGGACTTCCTTCTAATGGAATATTCTATATAATATCCCTTATCTGGAGTATAATCTATCTCCATTTCAGTGTTATTGTCTCAGGTTTAGGTCTCTCTGAGTTAATACATACCTGATACTCTAGTGTTCTAAGTAAATAAAAAAAATGCTCTCCTAGAATTCAATTTATCTACATTCTCAAGGATAATACTAACACTATCATCTCTAGGTAGGGACTATCATAGTTCTATTCATGCGGTATAAATTTACTCTGCCTGTATCTGATAACTGTTTGTCACTGTACTAAAGATTACATCAAGAACGCAAGGGTACCAACAATCAAGGAAGCTGAGTAGACTCACCCCACAATGAAAATATAAACACTGAAATCACGTGGCATACCCCATGTGTCTTCTCATTTCTTGGAAGAATATTAACCCCAACCCAGAAACTCCACCCCACCCACTAGTGGCATCCTAAGAAAAAAGTGTCATGTAGGAAAACTCCACCAGAAATTCCAGGATCTGGTCTGATGCTCCAACATACAACCTCACCCAGAATCATCAATTAATAGGAAATCGTCCACCAAACCTCTATATTAACCTCTTTGGGGACCACTGAATCACCCTCGGGTTTTTTCTCGAATCACAAAATTTCATCATGGTGGGATAAGAACCCCTCATCTACATGCATTTGAAGCTACATCAAACAACATCGACACATTCTTACAACAACCCCCTATTTCACCCAAATTCATCCCTCAGAAAGGATTACAAAGAAAAGAGTACCTCACAATAGTCTCTAAAAATTTATATTGTATAAGGTATAAAGGACATAGAGTGTACCTATTATCATCTTTTTCACTGTTGTGTCTGAAGCCTCCATATCATACAGTTTTCTTTGACCCTGACTACTAGCTCTATATACCTGATGTGGGACACCTGGTGGTGGTGGTGGAAGGATCTCATATAGGCATCCACCACCCAAAACTCCTCCTGGGCCTCTTCTTGCTCTTCCTCCCAAGGGATCACCCTATCCCCACCTAGGAGATCCTTGATCCTGGCACTTTCTCTACCATGGAGGTCCGTCATCTATCTATTTGTGCTTCTCAGTATGTTGTGTCAGGATATCGCATTCCATGTGACCTCACCTATCACATGTGTGGCGCCACCCATCTCCGAGCTATCCTGGTCCCCTGTATGGTATTGGCCCTATATGACCACGTTCTTGAGCCTTCTCAAAGAAGGGTCTCATGCTCCGAGATCTCTAGTGCCTGCCAGATGCTGTAAATGACATAGATATGTCACACTCACTAATAACTCAATCTAAATGGAATCCATATGATAGAAATATATCTACTACAAGTGCCCAATCAAGCACCGTGGCATAGGTGGGGATGCGCAAGGGAACTATTCCACCTCATGTCTATCTATGGAGCCGCTTCTCAAACTTCCATACTCATAAGTATCCATCTCTGATCATGTCGAGAGAGTAGCACCTAAGATCTGTGAACCTAGTCTCATACTCAACCACTATCATCCCTCCCTATCGATGCTCCAGAAGCTCCTGAATCTAAAAGTATCGTAAGAAGTATGGGTAATAATTCTCACAAAACACCTATTGGAATTTTTCCCATGAGAGCATCAACTCATCGTGAATCTGAGTAATTAGGCTACAACAACACCAAGCTGCTCTGTGGAAAATACTGGCTTCCAAATACACTATCTAATCTACTAGGGTCTGAACAAGCCTGAAGATGAAGATCTCCAACTCTAGACAATTCTCTACTGCTTGGGGATTTTGCTCACCGCAGAACCTTATCTTTCTCTAATGTTGGAACTCACATAGTGTGCTCATCTTGCGCACATCCTCATCCTACTCTTCCAAGATGATCTGTTGTTCAATAGGTGTATGTACTCCTACCTTCCCACCTAGAGGTAGGGGATCACATGATGGACCCTGGACTAAGGCCTCATCTCTCATAGGGTCATCATCACAAACCACAGTTGGTATGCAGACTGGCTGTCATTGCGGAGGCAACTAGAAAGTTATCAAGTAGTACCATGTTCAGATGATTATATATATATATCAATAATAATAGTGGGTAGCTGAATCAACAAGGATATTCAAATACTCAATCCTATTTTATGCACATAGAATTAATATCTACAAAAAATGCCTTAGCATGCCATGTTGACAAGCAGTTATTCAATGTCCTAGTGAATGGATATGTCGACCACCCTCACAATCACTAGACTCGCTGACCTGTGATCCAGACTCAAGACACTTTGAAAAAATTTCCCTAAACCCAACCAAAAACATTGTATTAGGTAAACATCCAAACAATGTCCCAGGGGTCGAACGTCATTTGACACCAATCTGTCATAACCTAACCCAAGTCGGGGCTCAAACTGCAACTACCACATTCCTGCCTCCATAGGCCAGGGGATGGTGACAAGCGCAGAAGGTATAACTAAACATGGGTAGGCCTTTTTTTGTGAACCAGTATTCTCACACATATCAAACTAAATACAAAAGTACAGAGGGAAATAAAGTAAAGATGAAACATTGTTATGTATAAACCAAATATGATTGGACCTCCAAATAGTATGAAGTACGATATTATAAACTAAAAAGTAAAGGAAAAAATACACAACCAATCATAAATGTTTCCCAACCTAAGAGAAAACTGTAAAATTAGAACAACTGAAATATCCCAGCTCCAGAATCCCAATCTATGACCACCGTATGTTGTCCAAGAACCTTGTATGCCTAAGCTTCTCTCAAGTCACGATCATCATGTTCATCATCTGAAAAAGGCATGATAGGTGTTGGGAGAATACCATAAAGGGGTGAGTATATACGTACCTGGTAGATTTTCCTAAAAAGGTGAAAGGGTAGTTGTAAGAGATACAAATGAATAAGAAATAATTATATAGAACAAGGTATTGTAAGAGAGTATAGCTCAACCAAACAAGATAGGGAAAGTAAACTCATCCAAACAGGAGGATCTCAAAATGGTGAGAAGATGAACTGCTTGTCAAGTCATTTCTACCAATAGTAGGAGAGTAAACTCATCCAACCATGATAAGATATACACGAAAAGCACATTTCATACCCCGCACATCTTCACCTCTCCTGGAAGGAGAGAAACCAAAAATCAAGGAATGAGTCTTGAAATATGATATATATATATATATATATGATATCTCAAAGAAGTACAGATGAGAGAGTAAGGGGATCTCCATCTCACAGCTTAGTCCAAGAAAAGAGACATCATCAGTTCTATAAGAATTACATCTATGATTCCCAACACCTCATGTGTCTACCCTCAACACACAAGTCTAAGGGACTCAATCACTAAACCTTGATACTATCCTATTTGGGTGGCACTGACTTGCCTGAATGGTTTTAGTTCATGTCACAAGGATGCATATAGGTTGGGAAAGAGTCCCTCTTTATCATGATTCCAAAGGTACGTCAAACCACATCTCATCACTATGCCACATAGTTGAGGGTATATATCTCAAGTCTAGGGACCCATGGCCAGCCTTCCTGGAGGGTTCTTCTCTAGTTTCATCGAGAACCCATGCCCAACTTGGAAAGAGGGTGCCACTAAAAATAAGTTAAGGACCCATTACCTTCCTAGAAGTAGGCTGAAACTTTGAATAGGTTGATCACCCATGCTCTACCCAGTAGGAGAGTTCCACTTTGAAGATCACTGTGGACCCATGTCCAACCCAGTTGGAGGGCTCCACTCGAAATAGGATGAGGACCCATGTCTTTCTCAATAGGAGGTTTCCACTCTAATAACTTTAAGGACCAATTCCCAAACCATCTAGAGGGTGTCACTTGGATAGTATCAAGGAACTATACTGATCATCCTTACTTGATGGTATGTCAGGGATAATCTGATATTCCAGTCCTTGATCATTGTCATCATCAGACGTCACCTGAATAAGTTTCACGCCTAGAAGATATCACATTGTATCTTGAAATCCACTAAGTAGAGAACTGTCATGTTCTACATGAAAAAACACTTAGTATAGGTTACTCACATGCCAAAATTTGATTCCAAAATAAGAAGATATGAGATGTAGAATATTCATAATGACGTGCACCATGCATATGTGGACCACATGACATGTGACCCCACCTTGTCTCCTAGCCATGTTATTAACCATACTTGGGTAATAAACTATGTACAAGAACCCTTAGGAGTTCAAGTATATTCCCTGACTACAGGTAATATCTGTCTAAAAGTTTGATGAGAGAATGTTGCACGTCGTTGGTCTGAAGGGAAAACATAATTTCAATTATATACCACCTCAAACGGCCCTAGGTAACCAAACATATCACACCATTTTGATCCATATAAAAATTCACATAGGATTGACTATTAATTCACCTGAATCAGACACCCAGTGAAGAATCTTCATTTCATAGCATTACACACGAATAGTGCCTCATGGGGCCCAAGTCTTGATCCCAAAAATAAATCATACAGATCTCATCATTGCGATCCTCACTGAAAAATGCATGGAATCAACTATTCATTTTCTTCAATTAGAAACCTGATGCAGAATTCATTTTTCACTGTATTATGCTCCAATGTAAAATCATGGTTCCCACACCTCGATCCAAAATTAAAATCACAATATTGGCCTCAAAACATCCTCCTCAATATTAGGGTCAAAAATCTGTTGATGACTTATTAATTCAACGTCATATGAAATAGTTATTATTGGTGAAAGTTTTAATAATAATAATAAATTATTATTATTATTATTTGAGAATTTTGTAGACTAGACACACAAAATTAAAAAAGGAATCCAACCTCGGTCTCAAAATGACTATCTTGAAAATTGGGTTGTTCTGCTGCAGATGGCACATCAATTGAACACTCCATGTAGGAGTTACTTTCAAATTAGCATTCTAAAAAAAGAATATTATTATAATTTTAGGGTGTTTTATAGACCTCACCCATGATCCATAGAAATGTATCCAAATTGGTCTTAAAAGTACCATCTTGAAGATAGGTTTACATCACCATTGATGACATGCCAATCAGATGTCACACAGGGGAGTTACGATGGTTAAACGGTTTCAATAATAATAATAATAATAATATTATTATCATCATCATCATCATCATAATTAATTTTTTATTAAATTTAAAATACCTAAACTTATTTCTCATGAGGCGCCGATGCTTGTCGCCCGGGTCGCCCAATTGCCGCCTCGACCTCCTCATCGGACTGCCATCCTGGCAGCCTCCGCCATCCACCTCTACCTGCACCGCATGGTCAAGCCCCACCGGACCTGGCTGCCTCAACCGAAGCTGCCTACATTCCTCACCACCATGGCCTGCCACCAGCTAGACTAGTCACCATCTAAACCACCTCTCATGCACCGAACAGAACCACTACCTTTACTACACGCTTACACACCTCCATTATAATATTGAAATAAGGACAGATAACAGATCTACGATCCTTGGACCCTGATCTACATCGATCCAATCCACATTCATCAAATTGTTATCGTTCCTAAAATCTTCCACTAATTTGATGACTGATCGAGCTTGGGTCACCCAGAAACTATTGAGCTGGGAACCTCAGGGTTCCAACAATGAATAACACAAAGAACGAGTGAAGAAAAGCACATAAACAAATGTTTTCCAATCATTGGCCAAGAATTCTGACCAATGATCAGGAACTTACTCTAGGGTTTAGATAAATGAATAAAAAACAATTTAATCCTTCATTCCTGAGCATATGATGGATTTTTAGGGGTGTAGATTCAATAAAATGAATGAAATTTCTCAAACATTTAATCAAATTGGAGGAAAAAAACAATTTTTGAGTCCTACCTAAAGATTGTGTTTTTCTTCATCGAATAATTTACCCACCAATGATTGAAGGAATTTATTGCATTATTTGCATCCTATACTACCCTGATCTAGAGTTTCATCGTGATCCACCAATATAAGGAAGAAGAGTGATCATGCTAACGATTTCAAGATTATGAGGAAAATCCTGGTCAGATTTCCAGGGTGTTGTATTTATAGATTTTTAATCTAAGGCAAAACAAACTAATTAATTATTTAACTCACTGAACATACCTCCAATGAATGCCTCATATGAATGTCTTGTGCCAACCAACTTTAGGTCTCACCTATGGAAAAAACCGCATTACGTAC
The DNA here is from genome assembly GCA_963277665.1 of Viscum album. Lineage (NCBI taxonomy): Eukaryota > Viridiplantae > Streptophyta > Magnoliopsida > Santalales > Viscaceae > Viscum > Viscum album. The sequence continues at coordinate 2,118,166,164 of OY728150.1, forward strand.
TCAAAGATGGTTTTAGATTTACAATATGAGTCCCCGTTGATGAGTTATTTTAATTATAATTAAGAATAAAATGGTTTTAATTAATTATTTTATTTAAATTTACATATTTGATGACTTTTTCTATAGATGAACCATTTCAAAAAAATGTTATATCGCACCTAGGTTAAACTTCATGTTCCGTACTCAAACATGCCATCCAATTTTTTATTTGAGATTTTATTTAGAAGCTATTACATTATTTCTAAAATCCCATGGGAACATAATAAAAATATATTTAATATTTTTATAAAATTAATTCCAAGAACACCTGGCCTTAGAATCACGCACTGTATTATCTCTTCGATCAAAAAATATTTATAGGAATATTCCAACGTCTTATAGGGAAAACCCATGTTTTGTACCTAAAATGTATGATATCACCTTTGATGTTAAACCATTCCTTAATATTTAGGTTATTATGATAATTTGGTATATAGGATTATTTATTTATGGAATGATCTATGTCTAACATTTGGTGTTATTATCAAAATTTTGGAGTAAAATGTAATATTTCATCATATTAGGGTTTATACATTTTTTATATTATCTTACATTATGATAAACATTTGGTTTTTGATTAATGGTTAAATATAGGAGGAATATCCTGTTATCCATTTATGGATTTCTTGATCTATCATAATTTGATTTTAGTGGTTCCGGTATGAAAACTTTATCTTCAATACCCATCGTTTGGAGAAAAAGATGAGATTGTGGTTGAAATTGATTAAAGGTTGAAATTTTACTTGTAAAGTAAGTATAATTCTCTATTTTCTTAGTCTAGATGGTAAATTAATTCCTCAAATATAGAAAAATTATCTTCAAATAAAAAAATTATCCTATTACATTCATTTAAAATGAATCAAGGGCCTTTTTCACTCCTCATTTATTTAGGAGGTAAATTATAAATGGGTATAGAATTCGAGGAAGAGTTAAAAGGTTTTAATTAAAAGATTATAATTTGTTTTAAAGAACTAAATTGTGAGGCCTGATAAATTTTCTATGCATGGATGATTCTAGAGACTAACATTATCCTCTTATACTTAGTTTTATCTACCTGGACTGTAGCAGCGGCAGCACTGTAGCAACGGCGGGCACTGTAGCGGCGGCAGAGCACTGTAGCGGCGGCTACAGGTCATGTAATTGGATAAATTCCCACTGGGCCTTCGGGCTATGTAATGGGTCTCCCTCTACCCAGTTAAAGAGGTCTTTGCTTTGATTTAATAATAAAAATGAGGCTTCGGCCCCAACCTTTTAAAAAAAATCTACCTGGACATAATGAATATTTATTGTTTTAGAAATTACTTATTTGTTATTAAAATCATTGTTGAGACATTTTTTATTGAGGATAAGAAATTGTTCGAGTGTGGGGGGGATTTTATAATCCAAATTCATATTCACTTTTTACTATCATTTACATATGTATTTTCATTGATTTATTCGATAATGCACTATGTTTATGATTAATTTTATAGGAATGAGGATTCAAAGGATTCAAAGGAATAAATGCATGAAAATTAAATAATTAGCCTATTACACATCATGAATTATCATTACACATCGTGTAGTGGGGGTTCATACTATGAGACATGTCATAAACCAACCCATGATAATGCTGCGAAGTCAGTAGAATATATATCTAGTATATTTTGTGAAGGATGAGTACACACCATGACTTGAATCAAAATAGTTGAGAAAAAATCCATGATAAATCTTCCCAAAGGAACAACTGGAGGCCAATACACATCAAGAACACTCAGTTCCTGAAGTTTAATTAGTCAAACTTCATAAACCATCCAGATATGTGTGAGGCATGTGGGAGATACAAAATCCAAGGAAAAAATGTGGATCAATGATACATGACGTGTACCTCTAGTACATGTCATGACCAAATCTGCCTATAAATAAAATGCTCAAGAAGAGAATTTTATAAAAATTTAATAATGGTATCCTTTTCTATTTTTGGTTCCCTTCAAGTTTTTGCACCACTTTTATCCTTAAAACTCAAAATTATTCAGTTTTTCATTTTATTTTAATTCAAGATTCGTGGATCTGTTTCCTTCAACGCAATGAAATTTCTACTGCATCATTCCCCGTTGTTCATCGTCAACAATCAATGAAATTATATACATTTATTTATATTTTTAATCTCAAGTAATCAATTTATTAATGTTGTTATTTATCTTTTTCAAAAAAAAAATCATGCTCATTCTCATTACAATTCTGAACCCCTTCATGATTAAGATTTATTTAAATTCAAATACCATGTCAAGCATGAATTTATTTATTTATTTAATTTTATATCCACCCACTATGAGTAGCTAAAGCTCTTAGTGGTAGGGATCAAGAGTAGACCTAAACCCATAATTAATCCTTAAATATAATTTTCGAAACTGTAAGAAATTTTAATCAGGATAAATAACAGAAATTATACCCTATTTGTGAGAGCATCCCAAATTACAAGGTATTCAAATATATGACCCTATCATGATTAAAGTATACTAGGATTTTATCACTATCCAAGGTTATATTCTTCCAAAGAATCCAAACATAATGTGTTTAGGATGTCACTATCTCCTGATCACAGAATAGTCACTTCCTAGGTTGAAACACGTGACTTGACCATTTTCAAATAGCAATCATTGTTCTCTTCATAGCCTAAGCTTAAGGAACCTTCCAAGATTAGAATTAAGATCATACTTTACCCAGATAATCAAAATTGATCTCGACCCCTCATTTATTACATGAAGTCACTCACAACTAGAGATTTGGTAAAATTACCAAACACCAAGGCAACTTTAAAGGACTATTGTAAGGGTCTCAAGCTAGTTAACCTCTTTATGATAAATCCTCCTCCTTATAGGATCGACCATGCACTTCTAGTATACTATGACCATTAGTAAATAATTTTTGAGACACAAAATTATAATCCGACCTCTACCTATACAAACCTAATGAAGTTTGATGGTGAATCAAATTTTGGAATCGTTGTTGGGTTTGAGGTGGAGAAGAATGAGGAGGAGGATAATTGGGGTGTTTTGGTATGATCCATGAAGTCAAGAAGAGGGCATGTGGGATGATGGCTGAAAGAGGGTCGGGGGTGTGCGGGCGAGAGAGGAGAGGGGCTCAGAAGGGCATGGGGGTTGGATGTAGCATGCAATAGGAAAAGATGGGAGGGAGGGGTATACGTAATTGAGGTTGAAGGAGAGGGGATGTGAGGTGTCTCAGGTGTAGTCGAGTGGGAGAGGGTGTTCATGTGAGATGAAGGGTCAGGGGGTGGGATGTGCGGGTCGTGACCCCCGAGTTTGTGACATATGTTTCTTAAAAAATATACCCAACCCAGTACACAATGTGTATTGATGGTTCACATTTTTTATGGGTGAAATAAAATAGATTTTAGGGGAAAAGAGTACATGTCGTGAACCACTAGTACACGATGTGTACTGAACTATTTTTGCTTTAATTTGTGCCCCTTCTTTTCCTTTAGCTCCTGGACTACCTAAGACTCTTCTAAGATGATCCAAATATAACCTAAGATGGGATGCCCTGAGTTTCCTCCTAGTCAGAGCTTCCTTTTAAGTCAATATATTGACTCTATTGAAGTTTATGTAAATTTAAGGCTAATGAAACAACCTTCCTGGAAGGGTTATTGAAAAAACATCAGCCTTTGACCATTGAAATTAAATGGAAACCCACCTTCACACTGAATCTCAAAAGTTCAAAAATGGAAGACATGACCTAATTTGAATGGGCCTTAACAAAAAGACATTATCTTACCAAGTAATAGTTTCAATATTGATTTGAATAATAGAACGTTATACCTATATACAAAGGTATGTCCTGTAATACACTGATCGTTCCATTTCTTCATCTTTTCCTTATATATATTTGCATTTTAAAATGTTTCTCTTCGTATTTATTCAAAATTGTTCAATTGAAACATCTTAGATTCTCCAACTTTCATTGAATCTAGATTCATTTTCTTGATTTCCCAAAATGAGACATGCTCTAACTTGACTGGAAGAAGAAATCATTTTTCATAAGCCCATCTGAATAGGGTGGTGTCTATGATTTTATTGTAAGAATTACGGTATTCACATGGTATATCATTCAATTTTAGAATCCAACCATTTCTATTTATATTCATTTTCTTTTCTAAAAACAATTACATCTCTATTTGACAGTTCTACTTTGCCACTAATTTATGGGTGGTAGAGAGTTCTCATATTGTATCTAATGCCATATCTTTCTATCATTCCTCTCATAGGTCAATTTTTTATGTACTTTCCTCAGTCACTAATGAGAAATTTATAAAATCTAAATCTTTCAAACACATTATTCCTTATAATTTTCTTGAAAACATTGTTCGTGTCATGTGCAGTAGCTTTATTTTTAACCCATTTTGATACGTATTCAAACACAACCAGAATGTAGGTTTTTCCATGTGATGTAGGAAATGACCCCATGAAGTCAATGCACCAAACATCGAAGACTTCTACTTACATGATGGGGTTTTGTACCCTCTCATTTCTTTTTCCAATGTTTCAGTTCCACTAGCATATGTCCCATCTTTGGAAAAATTTCTCACATCTTTGTGTTGTGTGGGCCCGAAAAATCAACTTTCTAGAATTTTGGCTATAGTATGCATGGTTCCGTGGTGTCTTCCTGTAGTTTACATGTGAAAAATCTCAATAAAATTATGGGTTTCTTCTTTAGGGATGAAGCATCTTAATAGACCATCTCTACAATTCTTGAATAATAGTAGGTCATCCCAGTAATAATTCTTGGCATATGATAAGAATATCTTTCTCTATTTGCAAGATTTTTCTTTATGTAGAAATATTGTGGAAATATAATTGAAAATATCCTAGAACCATAGTTGAACCATGATACTAAACAGGGTTTCATCTGGAAAATCCACTTCAATGTTAGATTCCTCATCTTCCTTGATGATGGGTAGAGGAAGTATGAGTAGAAGATATCCAAACACATTCTATTTCCCTTTGTGTCCTTGATTACGAGATAAAATTCCTATTGTAGTAGGATCCAACATATCATCCAAGGTTTCTCATCCTTTTTCCTCATTAAGTACCTGATGGTTGTGTGATCAGTGTGAACAATCACCTTATACAAAACTAGATATAAATTAAATTTCTCAAAAAAAATATACAATATCTAAGAGTTATTTCTCTATAGTCATTTAATTTACTTGAGATTCACTTAACATACATATTACATACTAAATGGGACAGAAGATGTTTCCAATGAATTTCTCTAACGCAACACCTACACAAAGGTAACTGGTATCACACATTAACCCAAATTCTTTCTCCCAATTAGATTCAATGATGAATGGTGATTCTATCAAACTCTTCTTTAATGTATTTAAATATTGTCGGTAGTCTTCTATAATGTGAAAAGAAACATATTTTGAAAGTAGATGTGTCAATGGATGTGTTACTTTATCAAAATCCTTTAAAAATTATTTGTAAAATCCTGCATGGCCTAGAAAAATTCTGTTACCCTTGATAGTTGAGGGTTTTGTCAGATCTTTGATGACTTTCATTTTAGCTAGATCAACTTGAATACCTTCCTTGGAAATTTTTTGAACAAGGATTATTCCTACTTGTTCTATAAAATGGAATTTCTCCCAATTCTGTACCAGACTATTTTCCTCACAATGCATGATAAGTAATTCTAGATTTCCTAAAAAGACATCATATGTTCTCACATAGACTGAGAAACCTCCCAAGAAGATTTTGAGTAATTCTTCATTCATGTCATGGAATATATGTTTCATAAATCTATGAATTTTCATTGGATAATTTCACATTCAAAAATGCATCCTTCTTTAAGAAAAGGTACCAAATGGAAAAGTAAATGTGGTTTTTGGAAAATCAGCGGGGTCAACTACAATTTTATTGTGTCTTGAATATCTATCCAGGAAATAGTAAAATACATTCCTTTATAATATTTCTAGAATTTGATCCATGAAGGGTAAGGGAAAATTATTTTTTCTGGTTTCTGAATTCAAGCATCTGTAATCTACACATACTCTTCATCCAGTATTGGTGCATGTTTAAATCCATTCATTTTCAATAGTTCTTTGTACCATGAGTCCTAATTTCTTGGGAACAACTTGGAGGGGGCTCTCCCATTCACTATATGATATTGGAAAAATGATTTTGGAATCCATGGTCCTAAGAACATTTTTTAACAACTTATTTTATTTTTCATTTATTCCTCCTTTGAGTTTCTCATTTTTTCTTTTCATTCTCTTTGTGTAGGATTCTATGAGTGCATTCAGTATGATTAATTCTTTTAATGTCTAGCACTCCCTAGGATATTGATTGTTGATGTATTTTCAAAACATCAACCAAATTTTATTCATGTGTCTGGGTCAATTCAGAGTTTATAATGATTGGCCTAGAGGATGACACTCCTAGGTATGAGTACTTTAGTGTACTGGGTATACGTTTATTTTCCAACTGGGGTGGTTTAATGATAGAGGTGATGAATGGTGTAAAGGTGTCCCTTGTGAGTGCTTCACTAAAGCATACTTCCTCAATGTTGTATTATTCTTCTATCTCTAAGAGTGAATCATTTCATTTATCCTCAATTTCTATGTAGTCATATCCTTTGTGAGAATTAGATATGGAATTACAATCCATAGCATCATCTGATTGTTGGGAAGATTTGATTAGGTTAAACACCATATGTTCTTCTTCAATACTGAAGATCAGATGTCCTTGATTTACATCAATCAAATCCTTACCTATTTCTACGAATGGACTTACAAGAATTATTGGGCAGTCACCTTATTTATCCATGTGTAAGACTAGGAATTATGATGGTGTAACATCCAATCCCAAATAGCCACCTGAAAGGTGCTAAATGGGTCGAGTGTTACTACCTTAGGAGCACCTCCCTGAACGCAAAAGGTTGTCGACTAGCAGTGAGGGTGTAAATAGGTATAGTGGGGAGGCAATAAACTCTATGAGGAAAATAAGCTACTAGTCTGAGTATAATAATAAAATATGCAGCAGAAATAAAGCCTCAGCAGACTCGAAACAGAACTGCATAGCAGAAGCACATCCAAGAAAAGATAAACAACAGAAGCAATTTATAAACAAGTGCAGTGGGAAGTAAAAAAAAACAGCATGCTCAACCACGCTTATAAAATCTAATAAAATATCCAAAACCTGCATCCATAACTGGATAAACATGTCTATCTATAAACACTTCCAATGGCTCACCAGCAGTAGCTACAACAACAAAGTAAGCATGCTGATACAAAAAAGGAAACAAAACAGAAGTAAAACTCTTACTAAGTAAGACCTCAATCTCCATGCCAATCAGTAATATGATCCATCTCATATATCTGATCCTTTACCTATATGTAAAGACATAAATTCTACACATGTCCTGAAGGGCTCATGTAGGTTGTGAGACAAATTTCAGTTGGATACCACCCAATGGTGCATACCTAGTATAGGTGTTTAAGCAGGAATGCATCTATAAGAAAAATAAATAGTATGATGCATGAAGTAAACACAAGATCCACTGGTGCTCAGCATCCACTAGGGAGTATCACCTACCTCAGCCAACACTGAAATCTTAGTGACGTAACCTGGAACCATGTTCCTCCAGACACCGCATGTCTCAAGTACGGACATCCTGAAGGCACACCCTATAAATAGTAACCCGACACCATGTGCTTCCTAACACCTCATGTCTCAAGTACCAGTGTCCCCAAGGTAGGCCCAATGAATAGTAACCTGGCACCATGTGCCTCCTGAAACCTTGTGTCTCAAGTACCAACGTCATGAAGGCACACCCAAGCCATAGTAACCCGGCACCAAGTGCCTCCTAACACCTCATGTCTCAATTACCGACCTCCCGAAGTCATGACCAAGCAATATTAACCTGGAACCATGTGCCTCCTGATACCTTGTGTCTCAAGTACTGACATCCCAAATACATGCCCAAGAAATAGTAACCCAACACCATGTGCCTCCTAACACATCTTGTCTCAAGTACTGACGTTACGTAGGCACGCCCAAATAATCGTAAGGCTCTTCCCCTTCCACATGGATTCTAAAGCAAGCAACCCTAAACCATAATCACCTAACTACAGCTATAGGGGCCTCTACCCACACGAGTGGTCAGAACCACCTCATCACAGAGCATATTTTTGCACATGACTTAAAGTCACGGGTGAGCAATAATCACTAAACATATAGCCTAATCCACAACCTCTCTAAAACCTAATTCCCCTAAGACCATGTCACTCAAAATCCGATGGACTTTACATCCTAGTGAATTGGGTCATTACCATCCTGATTGTCACACTACCTCAATTTTACTTCCATAACACTCAATACCGTGGTTAAACCACACAAATAATCTCGATCAATCCCAACATGTGATCAACATCACTCAAGAATATCTAGTCCATTCCCTACACAACCCCAAGGGTCCCATCATATTCAATATCCAACACCACATATATATAATCACAATGAAACACTTGAAATTAGAAAAACAATTTAAACAGTTGAATTGCACTAGCCATGTGTTGTCCCATACCAACATTGTGGTCTTGAAAAGCTTTAATAAACTTAATCATGCTTTAATAGTTTAAACTCAATAGTTTAATCAAAAAAATCATTTATAGACATTTTGGAACCCCCCATCCAAAATTCCCCAAATGGTCAACAACCTCTAACCTGACCTCTCTCAAGAATAACAAGGAAAGGGAATACCCAACAGCATCCCATGGGTTTAACAATCAATTTAATATGCAACAACATCTATAATAGGGTCTCTCTCAAAATACCTGAAGATGTGCTAAAGTCCACGACATCCAAATTTCCACTAAAACACAAAAAAATGTATGTACCACCTACCTCATACTCGTATGATGATCCATGTCTGGTAACAGCCTCTAATTTGGCCGATAAGTAGGTAGATCTACAAAACGAGTATTAACGCTCAAACCCCTATAACTTGGTTTAGAACAAAAATCAAGACTAAAGGCATAAGGGGAATCAAGATCTCACCTATGGAGTTTCAATGCATCTAATGGCGATTTAAACAGAGTTTGGACAGATGATCGGGAGCATAAACGAGCTCCAGTACCACTTGTTTCTGAACCCGGATGAAACCCTCTGCCCTCTGCCCCAAAACGAGGATACTGCTTGTTTTAATGAAAAAAAAGAGAAAATGCACGGCTTGTATATTTTTATACACACCATGTATACCATTTAATTGTTCCTTTGGCTAATTTTTCCACCTACTTACATTTCTGAATTGCCGACATGACTTACACGACATGTACTAGGAAGTACATGGTGTGTACATGGTTTTTTCTCTCTTTCTTGCTGACATGCCCACACACCATGTATATCCCTCATACATGGCTAGACTATATAGCATGTACTAGGAGTACACAGCATGTACATGGTAAAAACACTCTACCCGTCCAACACACCTACACGCCATGTATGGCCTTCACACATGGCCACGTTACACGGCGTGTATCTAGAAATACAATTTGTAACCCTTAAATCATTCCATCTGCCCAGTTTTAGTCCAAAACCACTCATTCTCCCCTATTTTCTCAAAAACAACTCTAAAAAGACAGAAAAAAAAAGAAACTTGAACCTTAAAGTAAGAATTGGGTTATTAAAAAATTCCCCACTTAAAGAAATTCATCCCAGAATTTCCCTTCCAAGGGTGGAGAAGAAAAACTCCAGATAACTTTGGCCTCAATACACAAATCAAGCAAAGGTTCATCGACCTATTTTTGGACCCATGGTCCTCCTGTGATGCATCATCACCTCTGCACCTCATAAGGTGATCCTGTGTCACTCCTGACACCCATTCATGTCCCACATCACATCGGTGTCCACCTCAATGAGGTCCTGCATCCCATGGATTCTCAAAAACAAAACTTGGTGTTATGCACCTCAAGTAACTTGCATCATCGATGCCCCGATGCCCATGAAACCTCAAGTAACCCGCATCCCTGATGCCCCAATGCCCAAGAAACCTCAAGTAACCTACATCCTCGATGCCCTGATGCCCAAGGTACCTCAAGTAACTCGCATCCTCGATGCTCCTGATTCCACACATATCATATATATATATAACTATATCACACACCAAAAATGGTGCTAACCTACTAACTAGTATCTGTTCAGTCCATATAAATCTTGTGCACCGAGTGAACTCAAAAAGGATATGCCTCAACATTCTATGCCAAAAATAAAACAATTAATCATGACCATGCCTGTGGCGTACCTCTGACCGTTATCGGCTCACCAGCCTGCTCAGCCCCTGGAAGCTCCACAGTGTGCACCTGGTCCGACACACGGTTTCTTGAAGCATGTTCTCCTTACGGTGCTGCACCATTCACCGGCCACTGACCCCATGACTGGGTCCCAATGTCTCTACCACATCCTCTACATGCAGCTGAACCTCAGCTACCCTCACCTTGTACCGAGCCTAATCTAACCCCAAATGCCACAGTCTGTCCTAGTACCTACCTTCAGGATGACTGAGAAGGCTTCCTTTATAATCTCTCAAAATGAATAACCTATCCACATTCCCAACAATCTTTTGGAAGCCTATCACACTAAGTCCGAACATACCCTGGATTCCTACACTGAATGAAAACCACTTCCAAACTACTACTATGTGGTATAGCTGATTCCTTGGCTTGACTTCCCAACTGGAACTCATTCCAACCTCATTTCTTGATGTCTGAACCATCACCTCAAGTTATCATTCATCTCAAATGGGACTTTTTCGTCAAGTTTCCATCAGCTATGAGCACCTGATTCACCGCCTTTGAGAATGAGGTCATCCTAAAGATGTTTACATGCACTTGTATAGCGTGTCACAATCCATCTTCGAAGCACCTCACCCTCAAGGTTTCCTTTCTTACCATACATGGTTCAAAGAGAGACATCTTAGTAAATGTAGTTGCATAGTCCATGATGGATATGTCACCCTACTGAAGGCTCTTAGGAACTTCCGAGCTCTCTCTTCCTTCAACGTCTCTATGAAAAAGTGCTCGAATAACCTTTCCTCAAAGTCCTTCCAGGCCAGTTCCTTGTGTTTGTGAGCCTAAACATTCACATACCAACAGCACTTCTCTGGTCCACATAGCTTGTATGTCCCCAGCTTAACCCTCTATCATGGAGGCTTCTCGAGCTTATCGAAGATCATCTTTATTCTCTCTATCCAGTTCTCAACCGTCTGTAAACCACCCTCACCCTAGAAAAGCGGTGGGTGCTGCAACTGAAACTCCCACGTTAAATACACCATAGAGGGCTATGTTCCCTGATCACCTCTGTAGATCTCCTATAAAATATGTACCATGATATATTGATGTTGCTCATCAAGCCATGTCCTGAATGCTATCAAACCTGGTAGCTACCCTACCTTCATTGGATCCTGAACCTGATCTTGTCCCTAATATTGTACCTGTGGATCATGATCTTCTTAACCCTCAGGGGTCTAAACCTGATCTTGATCATGCGGCACTATATCATCACCCACCATATGCTTTATCTGATCCATCTAAGAGGAACCCACTGAATACCATAAATGGTCAAACTACCCATATATATATAACAATATAATCAATGAAGACAGTAAAAGTAGTAGAAGGAAGTGAATAAAAACTACCATTACTCTCCCCCACCGCAACCATGCACCATGGAATCCTATCCCCATGTCCTCTTTACACACCCTCAATAGAGCCAAGTATCAAAAGTACCTCAGGCCATTCCCGTACCGAAAACCATTGTTGTGTCAAACCGACGACCGAGTCACCCAATCCTGACAACCACACTACCTTAAACCGACTTTCAAAATGCCCAATCATAGTGAGCAACATCACCTCATTCATAGTACATGCCTGTTCATATATGAGACCGACCCAAATCTCATGGTACATGTAATTTTACATAAACTAAAGCATGGCATATTACATTTCAATGAACAAGAAATTCTATCAGTAATTTTACCTTTCACATTTCAAAAGAATCTATAGTATGGAAAATGATATTATTCACATAGAATTATCACTTCACAAAGAATACGTGAATATATGAAATTGAAATACCCTAACAGCGTTCCTATCAAGAGCAACAAAAACACACCTTGCCATACTGGGCCAAGGTCCAATTCTTTCTTCCTTGCCTTACTAGATCAAGGATCACATATCACAACCAATAACATCACACACCAAGTGATCCACCAAGGTGTAAATCATATAAACTATAATCTGAGAAAAAGAAAAATAGCAATTCCCACCAAAGGTAACTTGTTTCATCCCTTGTACCTAGGTCTGCAGGCACCCAAGCGCAGGTTAGAAACTCAGTTCCAATAACAACATATCTCTGGTCTATGATATCCCAAATAGTAAGACTATAAGAAATAAAAAGGTAGTTTCGATCACATTAGTATTCAGTTAAAATCTCCTACTAAATCCTTCTCAAGAATAACTCTTTTGATACCACATTGTAACATCCCCACCCCAAACATCCACCTGAACATTGCTAAATTGGTCGGGTGTTACTACATTAGAGGCACCTCCCAAAACGTCAAATGTTGTCGACTAGTAGTGAGGGTGTAAACAGGTATAGTGGGGAGGCTATAGCCTCTCAGAGGAAAGTAAGGTACAAGTCCCAGTATAACAATAAAACCTGCAGTATTAATAAAGAGTCAATAGACACGAACCAGACCCACAGAGTGGAAGCACATCCAATATAAGATAAATAGTTAGAGCAATATATAAACAAGTGTAACAGAAAGTAAAAAAAACATGTTGAACACCACTTGTAAAAACTACTAAAACAACCAAAACATGCTCTATAGAATGTTAAACATGACCATCAATAAACTGAGCCAATGGATAACTAGAAGTAGAAACAATAAGAAATTAATCATACTAATATAGAAAAGGAAACTAAACAGATGTAAAACTCTAGCTATGTAAGACCTCAAGGTCATTGAAAATCTCCATGACAATTTGTACTACGATCCAACTCATATAGGTGATCCTTTACCTATACGTAAAGACATAAAGTCTACATGCATCCTGAAGGGCCCGTGTATGGTGTGGGATGAATCTCAGTAGGATACCACACAATGGTGCATACCTAGTATAGGTGTTTAATAAGGCATGCAACTATAAGGAAAATAAATAGTGTGATTCATGAAGTAAACACAACCTCCACCGGTGCTCAGTACCCATTAGGGAGTGTCACCTTCTTCAACCAATGTCAGAATCTCATTGACATAACCTGGTACCATGTGCCTCCTGACACCGCATGTCTCAAGTACCGATGTCCTGAAGGCACACCCAAGAAATAGTAACCCAACACCATGTTCCTCCTAACACCTTGTGTCTCAAGTACCAACATCTAAAAGGCACACCCAAGAAATATTAACCCAACAAGATGTGCCTCCTGACATCTCGTATCTCAAGTACGGATGTCCCAAAGGCACGCCCAAAAAATAGAAACTTGGCACCATGTGCCTCCTTACACCCCATGTCTTGAGTACCGATATCCCATTTCCATGCCCAAATAATTTGAAGGCTCCCCTCTTTCCATGTGGCTTCTATGACAAGCACCCCCAAACCATAATCATTTAAGAACAACTACGGGGGCCTCTACCCACATGAGTGGTCAAAACTACCTTATCATGAAGTCATCTATGTGAAAATGACCCAAAGTCATGGGTGAGAACTAATAACCAAATATAGAACCTAATCCAAAACCTCTCTAGAACCTCATTCCCCTACGACCATGTCGCTCAGAATCTGGTGGCATTTCCATCTAAGTAAATCGGGGCATGACCAACCTGATAGTCACACTTCCTCAATTTGAGGTCCACAATGCCCAATCTTGTTGTTAAACAACCCAAATATTCTGTTCCAAGCCCAACCTGTGATCAACGTCACTCAAGAATATCTGTTCATGCCCAACACAACAACAAGGGTCCTAACATATACAATATCCAACATCACATATATATAATCACAATGAAATAGTTTAAATAGGAAAAACAATTTAAATAGTTGAATTTAACTAGCCATGTGTTGTCTCATACCATTATTGAGTTATGTAAATCCTTTGATAAACATAATCATGCTTTAATAGTTTAAACTCCGCAGTTTAATCAAAACAATTCAATTATAACCATTTTAGAACCCCCGACCAAAATTCCTCAAATGATCAAAGTCCTCTTACCTAACCTCTCTCAAGTATAACAAGGTATGGGAATACCCAATGTTATCCCACGGATCTAAAAATCAATTCAATATGCAAAAATAGCTATAACGGGATCTTTCTCAAAATACTCGAAGATGTGCCAAAGGTCGCGCAACCCAAATGTACACAAAAAAACAAAACAAGGTATAAACCACCTAGCTTTAACTTGTATGATGATCCTTTTTCGGTAACAACCTATAATTAAATCTAGAACTAGGTAGATCTACAAAACAAGCATTAGCGCTCAAACCTGTATAACTTTATTTACAAAAGAAATCAAGATGAAGGGATCAAGGGGAATCATGATCTCACTTTTGGGGTTTCAATGCATCCAATGATGATCGAAACAGGGTTCGAATAGACGATCAGGATAACAAATGAGCTCTGGTGTCAATTTTTTTGTTACCCTGGATAAAAATCACTTCCCTCTGCCTAAAAAAGAGGTTATTACCCATTTTAATGAAAAAAAGAAAATACACAACAAGTATACAGGTATACACTTCATGTAGACCATTTAACTGTTCCTTTGGCGGTTGTTTTCCACCGATGTACTTTGCTGACCTTTCGACATGACTTAAACGGTGTTCAGTTGGTTTTTCATCTCATTCTCACTAACATGCTGACATTCCATATATTTCCCTCATATAAGGCTAGACTACACAGCATGTACTTAGATTACACAATGTGTACATGGTAAAAAATCTCTACCCAGCCAACATTCCTACACGGCATGTATGGCCTTCACACACGGCCACTGTAAAAAAATTGTACTTAGAACTACAGGGCGTGTAACCCTTAAATCATTCCATGTGCCTATTTTTACTCCAGAACAAGCCATTATCCCCTATATTCTCAAAAACATCTCAAAAAAAGAGATAAAAAAGAAACCCATACCTTAAAGTAAGAACTGAGTTCTTACAACTGGAAAGATAAAATTTCCCAGGTTAACCAAAACATCATCAAGAATGTTGATGGAGTACTTCACTGATCGGTCGATTATCTCTAGTGATACTCTAGTTGTATTTGAGTTATAGGAGTTTAATCTTCTGCAAAACACCCATTGGTACTAAGTTAATGATGTATCCAAGATCACACATGACTCTTCCAAACTTACATTCTCCTATAGCACAATTAATTGAGAAGCTTCCAAATTCTCTCATCTTAAAAGGAATTTTCTACTGCATGACGGTAGATAATTCTTCATTTAAGGAGATGACCCCAAGATCTTCTATTTTTAATTTTTTGGATAGAATATCCTTGAGAAATTGTAGATATACTAGTATCTAGTAAATGGCTTGTACAAATGGTATGTTGATGTGCAGTTTCGTGAACATATCTTGGAACTTATTATATTATGCCTTCTTTATACCTTATATTAATCTCCCTAGGAAGGGAAGAGGTGTCTTGTATAGAGGTGGGGATACATAAACTTATTCATTCAGATGATCATACATTTGATTCTTTTCAACTGTTACTTATTATGGAGGGGTTTTCGGTGTAGTTTTATCATCTTATATGTCTTCTTCTGGTTGCTTCATAGGCTATCTTTTTTCCTTCATCTTTACTAATTGGTTTTTGAAATTCCAAAACTTTCCCACCTTTCAGCACCACTTCCTTAGATTCCTCTCCGGGGTATGTCTCAGTGTTACAAGGTAAATTACCTGGTGATATATTAGATAAGGTCTTTAAGATTTGACCCATTTGAATTTCTAGATTCTTCAAAGAAGCTCTTTGTTTTATGTATTTCTATTTCTTAGGTTGTCATTATTTGATAAATCTTATGGACAAAATTAACCAAAATGTTTTCTAAGGTTACTTGGAGGAGGGGGAGGTGTTTGTCAAGGTCTTTTCCGGATGGGTTGGAATTTTTTGTTGGGGTATTTGTTGGAAGGGTTGTTGTTTCACTTTTTGATGGGGTTTTGGAATATGGTTCATTAAAGGTTACACTAGTTCTCCTTGATTTCAGAACTGTTCCTAACCTACTTCTTGGTTGAAAATATCCTTTACTAATATGAGGTTGTTTCCGAGAAGGCATTTTCTGGTAATATTTCTGTTATTGAAATGGCTATTTCTTTTGGTTGTAATTAATATAATTAAAATCCTATTATTCTTAATATCCTTCATTGAAATATTGGTAAATATGTGGGCCACCACTCATATCACATGATTGAATTTCCATTACAGGGGAAGGTGGGGGTTGAGATTGAGGTTGTGTAGCTGGTATCTAAATAGATTCATGTTTTTTTTGTGAGCGCTTCCAATTTCATGGCTAATACGGTGCTTTCATATACCTGGTGGATACCATGAGGTGGTGGTCCATGATTTCTTTTCCACAGGCTAGCATTGTGTGACACTTCATCAAAAATTTCTCATCCATCTTTGGGGGTCTTACACATTAATCCTCAACTAGCGGTATCATCGACAATACTTCTTGTGGTTGGATGGAGTCCTTGGTAAAATGTCTATAAATGAATCCATGTATCTATTCCATGATGTGGGCACTTCTTCATGATACCTTTAAATCATTCTCATGCTTCCCATGATGATTCTTCATTATATTGAGAAACGTGTTGAATGTCATTTCGGGTCATATAGGTCCTGATTAGTGGAAATTACTTGTCCAAAAACTTCTTGGAAAGTTCATCCCAAGTCATGATCAACATGGGATCTTGAATTTGGAGCTTGTACTTAACTATATATCTCAGAGAGAATGGGAAGATGAATAGTCTAATGGTATCTTAAGAAACTCCCTTATTGCAAAAGGTGTCAAAAACTTCCAGGAAG
Organism: Viscum album; assembly: GCA_963277665.1. Lineage (NCBI taxonomy): Eukaryota > Viridiplantae > Streptophyta > Magnoliopsida > Santalales > Viscaceae > Viscum > Viscum album. Next base: position 2,118,183,275 of record OY728150.1, read on the forward strand.
TTAGTAATGTGGTCATGTGGGTTATCACTCTGGCGACCACTGAATTGTACCATATTCTAGATCATGTGAATGAGTCCAGGTTTGATCTCAAATGTGTGGGCTGCAATTGGGGGACATAAAATGCTTGGAGTTGTGTCATGGATTGGTGGAAATACATAATCCATGATTTACTTTTTATGATTCATCTGGTGTTCTCCAGGAATTATCTGATGAGGGTTTTGAGGATTGGGTCCCACTAGATAATGTTGATCAGCCATTGTGGACTAGTGATGTGCAAAAAGATACCTTTCGATCTTAGGATTGAAGGTTAGAGGTTCGTCTAACTCAATGATTCAATGGACCTTGTTATATGTACTAATATGGAAAATGGGGATTTAAGGGAATCTTTTTAAAGAAAATTGAACAATGGGGTGAGGGAAAGGAAATCCTAGGTCAAGTTCAAGGGCTCTTCAAAAAGAACGTTGTTTCTCCTCGAAAAAGGTTCCATAATTTGATGCACCCGTACACGACGCCAGATTTTTACAAGCATCAGTCATATTATAATTGTGTGTCCCAAACATTACTAACTAAAAGGGCATAATATAGTAGAAGTGTGGGGTCAATCCCATCAAGATGAAGCATGAACTTACAGAGGATCATTAGCTTGATACCCTTACAAGAGTCCATTAACGATACCTTGGTGTTTAAGAATTTTACTAAATCTCTAGTTGTGAGTGACCTAAAGTAATTGAGGGGTCAGGATCAATTTTTACCATCGAGGTCAAGGATGATCTTAATTCTAATATTTTATAGGTCCTAAAGCTTAGGCTATGTAACAAACGGTAGTATCTAGTTGACCTTGGTCAAGTCAACTAGTTCTACGTAGGGAGTGACTATTCTGTGATCAGGAGATAGTAATAGCCTAAGAACATTAAGTTTGGATTCTTTGGTAGAAAGTATCCTAGGCTAGTGATCATATCATATTCTAATTTAATCAGGATAGGGTATTCCATTTGAGGATCTCTTGGTCAGGGATGGTCACATGAATGGGGTGGACTTTTTGTTATTTATCCTGATTAAAATTCCTTAGGGATGACAAAATTATATTTAAGGATTGATTATGGGCTCAGATACATCTACTCTTGATCCATATCCCTAAGAGGTTTAGCTACTCATAGTGGGTAGAGATTCAATTGAATAAATAAAGAAATCCATGCTTAACATGCTATTTGAATTTAAATGATTCTTAATCATGTAGGGGTTTGTAATTTTAATGATAATGAGCATGAAATTTAGTTTTCAAAAGATAAATCATAGCTGTAATAAATGGCATACATGATATTAAAAACAAAATTGAATATAACACGTGTGGTTGATGTTTGATGATGAAAAAAGGGAATCGATGTAGATGAAATTTGAAAGTGTTGAAAAAAACATATCCATGTCTCTTGAATTAAAATAAAATGTAAAAAACAATGAAATTTGTGTTTTAAAGAGAAAAGGGGTGAAGAAACTAGAAGGGAATGAAAAATAGAGAACAATATCATTTAGAAATTATTGTAAAATTCCCTTTTACAGATCTATATTTATAGGAATATTTGGTCACAACATGTTCTAGAGGAACACATCATGTACCATTGTTCCACATATATTTCCAAAGAATTTGGGTATACCACTTGCCACATGTATATCTGACCGATTTATGAAGTTTGGCTGATTACACATCATGTAATGAGTGTTCACGACATGTACTAGCCTTTGGTTTTTTCTCTACTCAGATTTCATGCTGATTTCTTACTCAAATATTTTCACTGAAGTCATACTTTGTAATTGTCCTTTATGACGTATCTTGGTTATTTATTCTCCTAAATTAACAGCTTGTTCATAGCTTGGATCATGACCTATCTCATGCTGTGAACTACTACTACATGACGTGTAATGAAAAGTCATATTGTGTAATAGGCAAATGTTTCACTTTTTTGTATTTCTTCTTTTGAATCCAGTGAAGCTTCATTCCTACAAAATTAATCATATACCAATTAAATTATTGAATAAATCAATGAAAATATTTAAGTAAATGATAGTAAAAAGTTTATATGAATTTGGCTTATCAATAACATATTATGTGAGAAGTGATATGGGTCATGTTATAATTTGGTTACATAAATATTTCAATAATTAACATTTACATAATATTGAATTATCATTAGAATTATATGTGCTTGGAAAGTGGAAATATATTGGGAATGATGTAATAGCTCTATATTGTCATACTGGAAGTGTTTTTTGACTGATAATAGGATTATTAATTATGGATGAGGTGATTATTTTGGGTACTAATCTAATTTGAGATCTCATATAGTCTATGACATATGGATATCAAGAGAAATGGGACATTGTAGTGGTTTAACATACACTCAATATTGGTTCTCCATAAGTTGTTGATAGATTTGATGATAATATGAGTGGTTGGGATTTGTTTCCCATATGTTTTGGATCAAATTTTTTTACTTGAATGTCAGATTTGGAAATAGAATAGTGGGGATGCTTAGAAGATTGTTATGGATTTATCATTATGGTACCCACAAGGGTGACATGTGAGGGATGTTTGGAGCTATTGGAAAATGGTGTTGATTATTATAATAATTGGATTTATTGAAAAAGGCATGAAATATGAAGATATTGTGTTTAAAAAGTATAAGGAATATTCATAGTATCTCATTCACATGTTTGAATTATATATTTTAAAGTCTAAAATAAGTTTGGAGAATTATGATAATAACATGGAAGAAGTCTAGATACATGAAAGGTTGATGTAGATCACATAAAAGGTTAGTACATGTTGTTCATAAGGTTGGTAAAACATAGTTTGAAATGTGTAATGGTGAGAAAACTATATGTAAGGTTGATAAAATACATTTTTACAGTTGAAAAGATCAATCATAAGTTTTGTACAAGGTAGTGTGAGGTTTTTGAAATATCATATAAGAATGGTACTTTTAACACATAAGGTTTATTAAATACCTTGTATGGTTGATAAAATTCATCATATGGTTGGTAAACAACCTCATAAGGATTATGCGAGTCTCTATAAGGTTGGTATATGTCATGACCCCCTCCCACCAAATATGCCCCTCCTGAGCTGGCAACGGTGAAAGGGAGATAATGACCCCCGAGTCCCGCCTCCAGTAGGCCCCGGGGTGGTGACTAGCACCAAGGGTATGAGTTTTCACAAATATGGGAGGCATTACCCTTTTTATTATTTAGGATCGGGAAATAGGACAAGTCAACCACCAGAAGGAAAAAAAGAACAAGTGTATAAAAATAAACCCAAACCAAGTCCACATGCATGTTTAAACAATTTTATAACAAGGTGTAAGTACAAGAAATATCAAAGAACAATACCAAAAGAAAAAAAGAGTACAACAACTGCAACAACTCCAATTGTCCGACTAGTAGGGTCCCGCACAACCCTGGTAGTCCTCCTAGAAACCTGAAAGTAAACATAGGGTGAGAATACAAGTATACTCAATAGGGAAACCTAAATCTCTCGTGCACAAGTGGGGAGACATCCTAATGTCCCGTGAGAACAATAGAATAAACCTAGCAAGGAATTATATCCACCCAACCTCACCAGCCACACTCACTAAAACACAAGCACAATAGGTAGTAGAATATAAGAAACAAGAGTATTGGGTACCCCGCACCATTTCCCTTTAGTTAGATGCTCTTCCTAATGGAAAACGTCCTGACGCTGCCACACTCACCCCGCCCGCACACACCTGGGCCTCACAACCACGTATCCCGCCCACACACACCTGGGCCTAACAACCACGTATCCCACCCGCACACACCTGGGCCTCACAACCACATATCCCACCTGCAAACACCTAGGCCTCATCCCAATGATTCTTGGGAAACAGTAGAACCTGCTTGAAGATTCTTGAGCTAAAGCTACCCCAATCGAAACCTACCTGAAGAGTCTTAGGTGTAAGGTCGCCTCAAGCCATCACAGCCTAGGGGAGAAGGAGAAGAAAGGAGCTAGTAACTAAGGGAAAAACACCCTCTCCCAGGAAATGGGATTGTTCGGCACTAATTGCTCAACATGGGTGGGGTGCGATAAAACAAAAAGGATACAGATATGTATATATACCCACCACACATCCCAACCTATGGCTTCTAAACAGAGAAACTGAGCATGTTCCTCGGCACTGCTACTACGAAGCATGCATACAACAAAAAACCCCAACCCCATTTAGGTTTTCACATTTCAGCAGAATTAGTTCATTTAGTTCCTTAACTACTGGGAAACTATCCACAACCAACCACATCGATTGTTCATAAAACATATCCCTGCCATCCACAAATCAAGTTAGGAAAACACAAGCAACACAACCAAGTCATTCTTATCAACCAACCAACCCATTGATTATCAATTCTATTTCATTAACATTCCCCACCATTCATTAACTCTTCCACTTTTATTTATTATTCACATCCCAAAGTCCGTTCACATTCAACCCATCCCTACAGCCCCGCTTCCAACTTCCATAACCACAACTGCACCATACATCATTTTCCCTTTAATACCATGTATTGCAGCCCCGCTTCCCATTACCAACATAGAATTCACACCAACCCACAACCAAGTCAACCGCAGCCCCGCTGCTCACCCTATCCATAAAAACCCACAAAATCCCCCATCACATGCCACACATCCAAGACAACACCCACATGTTCATTATTCCGTTTTTGTTTAACCGGGGTGATCACACAAGGGTTCCAAATTTTAAACAGCCAACTTTACATGATTAACCAATTTCCACATTCCACAAAGTTTCCATCCATAAGAAAATCCAGAAGGAGAGGGCAACCTTTAATTGCGTAAGAAAAGGCCCCTAATGAACATGATTTTCAGTAGGTAGAAACTCATTCAATTCACAACATAATATCACAGGATATAAAGTAATAGCAATCATAAACTTCTCAACCCCGTTCTTTAACCAGTTATTATCTTCACTTAATGGTTCAACTGTTTCTCATGAAAACAAGAGGATACCCACCCCTCATGATGCACAAATTAGAGAGATGAATGTAAGATCCCTACCTCAACAGGTTCTGATCACAGCGCTCCCCCGGATCAACTTTAGAAGAAGTCTGTCTGCATCCGTCACTTCTGCCGGGTCTCGGAAAAACCTCCTCGGGTGGAAGTCTGAAAGTAAATACCAAAGGAAAGACAATGGACCCAGGCTCGGAATTTCCTCTTTGTCGTTACGATCCCATGGCCACTGACGGATCGTAAATCGGAGCTCAGACAAAGAAGTTATGGAAGAAAAGGAGCCTTCGAGTCTCTTGGGAGAGCTCTGCTCAGAGGAAAGGGGAGGAGAGAAGTGAGTTGAAAGGAGGAGGGGACCCCTCCTTTTATAGGTGATAAAAGGAAAATTACACGGAGTGTACTTTATGGTACACGGCATGTACTCGGTTTTTTTACACGGTCTCCACGTGGCTTCCAACACGGCTCCACGGCCGTTGACTGGTCAACACACGGTTTGAGGGTAACGCGTACACGGGGAAAGACTATACGGCGTGTATTTTAGACACACGGTGTGTACTCATTCATTGCACACGGCAAGGACACGGCTCCAACAAGGCACACGACCATTGACTGGTAACGTGTACAAGGGGAAGGACTACATAGAGTGTAGAACTGGACACACGGTGTGCACCAATCATTTCACACAACAAGGACACGGCCTGCAACACGGGGTATACCCGGAAAGGGGGTACACGGCGTGTACTCAAACTACACGGCGTGTAGTTTCAAAATTCTGTAAAGTGTGGAAAAATTCAATTTTACCCTCCAAAAAACTTCTTGACCTTCTTTTTGACAAAGGAATGAGCCAGAGAGGTCCGGGCCATTACCTCAGATACCTCTTAAAACATTCTCGTCCCCGAGAATTCAAAAACCAACCCATAAGAAACCCAACAAGATACCTCTTAAGGTTCTCGTTATAACAGTAACCCAACCAACAACCCTAATCATATGTGTTAGGAATTCATTCTTCTATGTCGAGATATTATCCGCTTTAGGCGTCACTGACTCACCTGCACGGGTTTAATCGCATCCTCATTAATGCGTCTCGATTAAGAATTGGGTCTTCCCACTTTCATAAATTAGGATTTTTTTCAATTCGTACTACCCCCAAAACCACACAACCAACACACTACCCAAACATGTGGTTTTGGGAAATTCCTTCTCCTATTTTGAGATATTATCCGCTTTAGGCGGCACTGACTCACCCGCACGGGTTCAATCACATCCTCATTAATGTGTCTCGATTAAGGGTTAGGTTTTCACCTTTTCCCACACATCCAGACACGCTACACACTTCCAGAGAATAAGGAAACAAAAGGTCTCACAACAGACAAGCCAAGCATTCCATATATCAAAGGTACAGAGTACAACATCAACACAAATCTCAGAAGAACAATGGAAAACACAAGTCAAAACAACTCTGGGTACTGAGCCTGCATCTGGGTCTCCTAATCCCAAGTTCTCTCCTCGAGGCCGCCATGCCTCCACAACACACGAACCAACGGAATGGTTCGTCCACATAGCACCTTCTCTTTACGATCTTCGATCTTGACTGTTTGTTCCTCGAAGTTCGCGTCATCTCCCATATCTAACTCTCCCCAGTCGATAACGTGGGAGTCATCGTGTAAGTACCGATGAAGCTGGGAGACATGGAAGACGTCATGAACTTTCTCCAACTGAGGTGGCATGGACAGCTGATATGCCACCTCACCGACTCGCCTCAGCACCTCAAAAGGTCCGATGAACCTAGGTGAGAGCTTTCTCCCTTTCCAAAACCTCTGCTACCCTCGTCGAGGGGGAACCTTCAAGAACTCATGACCTCCCACCTCGAACTTCAAGGGCCTCCTCCGACGATCAGCATAAGACTTCTGTTGGTCCTGAGCCGCTTTCATCCTCTCATGTACATGCTGGAATTTCTCTGTGGTGCTCTGCACTACCTCTGGCCCAAGAGCACGTGTCTCACCAACCTCTGCCCAGCAAATTGGTGAATGATATGGACTTCCATACAAATCCTCATACGGTGCCATGCCAATAGTAGAGTGGAAGATGTTGTTGTAGGCAAACTATACTAAAGGCAAGTGGTGTACCCATGATCCTCCGAAATACAGAACGCATGCTCGCAGCATGTCCTCCAACGTCTGGATAGTCCGCTCCGTCTGTCCATCGTTCTGGGGGTGGAAAGCAGTGCTAAGGCGTAGATGGGTGCCAAAAGCATGTTGTAACCCCCTCTAGACTCATGAGGTAAACCGATTATCCAAATCTGAGACGATAGTCTTTAGAACTCCATGAAAACGTACCACCTCGTCTACATACCTCTGTGCTAAGCTACTCACTGGGCATGACTCCTTAATTGCTAAGAAGTGAGCTGATTTTGTCAGTCGATCCACCACTACCCAGATAGAATCACAACCACCCTGAGCTCTAGGTATTATTATAATGAAGTCCATTGAGATTTCATCCCACTTCCACTCAGGGACATCTAAAGGGTGAAACAAACCACTGGGAACATGGTGTTCAGCCTTCACTTGCTGACACACTAGGCATTTAGCCACAAACTCCACCACTGCCCATTTCACCTCGGGCCACCAAAACTGTTACCTTAGGCCTCAGTACATTTTTGAAACTCTTGGATGTACTACCAAGGATGATCTATGGAACTCACGGAGAACTCCCTCACGCGTTGCCTCTGGAACAAACAACCTTCCATGGAAAAGCATCTGATGTCGGTTGTCCTTTGACCATCCCTCTGGAGCGTTCCCCTGATCAACACGATCCTGCATCACTTCCGCCTCGGAGTCCCCCCACTGGGACTCTTCCACCTACTACAACAAGGAGTACTGCACCGTCATCTAAAACAAACAGCCTCTAACACCTTCTACCCTGGCATCCAAGTGCAAGGCAGCCAACTCCCCCATTGCCTTCCAAGAATCAGTGGATTCCCGAACTACTTCCTGATGTGACTTCCTGCTCAGAGCATCAGCCACAACGTTGCCATTACCTTCAGTGTAAGAGATCTCAAAGTCATAGTCTTGGAGAAACTCGACCCATCTCTGCTGCTATAAGTTCAGGTCACGCTGGGAGAAAATATAACGCGGACTCTTGTGATCTGAGAAGACCACAAAGTCCTCCCCAAAGAGGTAATGTCACCACAACATCAGTGTGAACGCTACTACTGGAATCTCTTGGTCATGGGTGGAATAGTTACGCTCGTGAGGCCGTAACTGCTTATACCCATAACAGATCACTCCCTTCTTCTACATCAGCACACACCCCCAACCAAGGCTAGAAGCATCACAAAACACCACATACAACAACCCTTCCTCTGACAACCTGAGTATGGGATCACTGACCAACTTCTCCTTGAGGTAGTCAAAAGCTCTCTGGCACTGCTCACTCCATAGGAAGACCTGGTTTTTTCTCTTCAAAGTTGTCAATGGAGAAGCAACTTGAGAGAAGTCCGAAATGAAGCTCTGATAGTAACCTGCTAACCCCAAGAAACTACGAACTTCTGCCACGCTCTTGGGTGTTTCCCAAGAAACAACTTCCTCCACCTTCGACGGGTCCACTGACACTCCATGCTGAGACACCACGTGCCCAAGGAAGTGTAATTCTTTTGTCAAGAACATACACTTCGACAATTTCCTGTAAATCTGGTGGTGTCGAAGGACTCCCAAGACTGCCCTGAGATGCACAACGTGTTCCTCCTCTGACCTTGAGTAGATCAGGATGTCATAGATAAACACAACGACGAACCGGTCCAGAAACTCCTGGAAGACAAAGTTCATAAGTCCCATGAACATAGCCGGTGCATTCGTAACTCCAAACTACATCACCACAAACTCGAAGTTCCCATACCTACACCTAAAATCTATCTTCGAGATGTCACTGTCTTTTACCCTCAGATAATCATATCCATATCGTAGATTAATCTTGGAAAACCAACCTTCTCCCCTCAGTTGGTCAAAGAGATCATCTGTCCTTGAGAGAGATAGTGGTTCTTGACCGTTACCCGGTTCAACCTTTAGTAGTCTATGCATAGCCTGAGACCACCATCTGCCTTCTTCATGAACAAAACTGGATCACCCCATGGTGATACACTGGGTCGAACAAAACCCTTCTCTATTAGATCATCAATCTGAATCTGCAACTCCCGCAACTCCAAAGGTTCCATCCGATAAGGGGCCATCGAAATCAGACGGGTACCAGGCTTTAAGTCTATCCCGAACTCAATGTCACATCGGGGGGTAGAGTCACAACCTCATCAGGAAAAACATCGAGGAACTCCCCAACAACCTCTGGGACATCCATCATATCTGTATCAGCTGGAACCACTGATAGCCCACCTAACAAGGAAAGGAGAGGCTCCACACGCCAGCTTCCCACCTGATAGTTCCTCTCACCAACAAAAGCTACACGCTGCCCGTCCACATCGGAGAACACAACTCTTCTCTAGAAGCAGTCGATAACAGCACTAACAGAAAACAACCAGTCGATGTCTAGGATGACATCGTATGGCTGCATCTGTAACAGAAGAAAGTCCCCACTAGATCTATGTGGTCCCAACGTCAGCCCACATCCCCGGAAAACACAAGATACGCTGGTCTGGCCTCCAACTGGTGTACTCAGCACCAGTGGTATGGAAAGTCTCTCTATGTCTAGTCCCAAATCATGGGCTATACCAGGTACAACAAAGTAGTGCGAGGCTCCTGAATCGAACAAAGAAGAAACAAGAGTGCTAAACAAACAAATCGTACCTCACACCACCTCTGGTCCTACCGGAGGTGTCAACTCTGCTGCGTGCAACTGTCCACACCCAGCTCCTCTACCTCTCTAATTTCATCCACCTCCCCGACCACGCCCTGGTCGAGGTCCCTGAGGAGCACCCCGAGGTCGGTCTCCTCCTACAAATTCTGCCCTCATAGGAGCATGGTCCTGATGCTGCTGGAAGGGCCTCGCTGGCAACTGGTGTTGCTGAGGTGGGCGCTGAACCTGCCCACCTCCACCGTACTATGATCGGGTCGGAAACCGACTCTGAACGTGCCCGAAACCTCCACAAGAAAAACACCTCGGTCCTGGGATTGTGAAAAAGGGATGAGGACCCGAAGATCTGAACTGGAACTACTGGGACCTGCTCCCCACTGGCCTGAACCTGGAAGGTCCCGTCGCAGGAGACTTGTTGCTGACTACCTTCCCCTTCGACGAGCCTGGGTGGATCCCCTCTCAGGGTGCACCTCCCAGTGAGTGCATCCTCTCTAAAACCTCTACCTTCTTCTGTACCACTAAGTATGTCGGAAGGGTGAAGGGGGTGACAACATACTTGAGTGAAGGACGGAGCGCCTCCTCCAAACGTTTTGCCCGAGACTCATCATCTGAAAAGAGATCCAGAGCAAAGCGCAGGAGATCCTTGAACTTGATCCCCAGCTCTCGTACTGACATACTCCCCTGCTAAAGGTAGAGTAACTCCTGCCGCTTCTCCGCATTGATCATGGAAGAAAGGAATTCCTCTCAGAATTCCTTCTCAAAGTCAGCCCATAGAACCTTTGCCACTATCCTCTCTCCGAGGTAGAGTGTCCACCACTGTCACGCTGCACCTCTCAGCTGACTGACTACTAAGGGAACCCAGTACTCCCTCGGAGAATGGATCATGGTAAAAGCGATCCCTAGCTCCTCAATCCACCCCTCTGTCTCCGTATCTGAAGTACTACCCCCATACTTCTTGAGGGTCTGCCGCTGGAAAGAACGGAGAGTCTTCTGCCACTGGCTATCTTCCTCCTCTCGGTCAATCCTCAGCTGATCGAACGCCTGAATCTGATGGGCCTCGTCTACCTAAGCCACCTGCGGATGACGTCCAGGTGCCATAGCTGTACGGTAAACAAGGATCGCCTAAGCCCATGTAGTAAGGAAAAGCTCAAGGTTCTGTTTTATAATTTTATTTCAATTTTTTCCTAGAACACCCAAATCAAGTAAAACACAATCATGATGATGCATGTACCTTCCCTAGGGTCTCTACCCTGTAATCAATGTAGTCTCACTTGGTTGTTCGTTAGGCTCAGAGTCGTTGAATCGGATCACGGGGGGCCCTAAAATCCCATGTCCTAGCCGTTCTTCCCTGGCCTATGTCACGCACCATGATTGACTAACATTGTTACCCTACCATCCCATGAAATCCTCACTATTCCTAACTCTAGACTCCATCCTATCTCTCATCTATCACCTCTGATACCATTCTGTCATGACCCCCTCCCACCAAAGATGCCCCTTCTGAGCTGGAAATGGTGAAAGGGAGATAATGACCCCCGAGTCCCACCTCCATTAGGCCCCGGGGTGGCGACTAACACCAAGGGTCTGAGTTTTCACAAATATGGGAGGCATTACCCTTTTTATTATTTAGGATCGGGAAATAGGACAAGTCAACCACCAAAAGGAAAAAAAGAACAAGTGTATAGAAATAAAACCAAACCAAGACCACATGCATGTTTAAACAATTTTATAACAAGGTGTAAGTACAAGAAAGCTCAAAGAACAATACCAAAAGAAAACAAGAGTAAAGAAACTGCAACAACTCCAACTTTCCAACTAATAGGGTCCTGCACGGCCCTTGTAGTCCTCCTAGAAACCAAAAAGTAAACGTAGGGTGAGCATACAAGTATACTCAGTAGGGAAACCTAAATCTCTCATGCACAAGTGGGGAGACATCCAAATGTCCCGTGAGAACAACAGAAGAAACCTAGCAAGGAATTCTATCCACCCAACTTCACCAGCCACACTCACCAAAACACAAGCACAATAGGTAGTAGTATATAAGAAACAAGAGTATTAGGTACCCCGCACCATTTCCCTTTAGTTAGCTTCTCTTCCTAATGGAAAACATACTGACGCTGCCACACTCTCCCCGCCCGCACACACCTGGCTCTCACAACCACGTATCCTGCCCGCACACACCTGGGCCTCACAACGACGTGTCCCACCCACACACACCTGCGCCTCATCCTGAAGATTCTTGGGACACAGTAGAACCTTCCCGAAGAGTCCTGGGCTAGAGCCACCCCAATCGAAACCTACCCGAAGAGTCTTAGGTGTAAGGTCACCTCAAGCCATCACAGCATAGGGGAGAAGGAGCAGGAAGGAGCTAGTAACTAAGGGAAAAACACCCTCTCCCATGAAATGGGAGTGTTCGGCACTATGTTCTAAACATGGGTGGGGTGCGATAAAACACAAAAGATATAGATATATATATATACCCACCACACAACCCAACCTATGGCTTCTAAACAAGGAAACTGAGCACGTGCATCGGCACTGCTACTACGAAGCATGCATACAACAAACAACCCCAACCCCATTTAGGTTTTCACGTTTCAGCAAAATTAGTTCATTTAGTTCCTTAAATACTGGGAAACTATCCACAACCAACCACCTCGATCGTTCGTATATAATATCTCTGCCATCCACAAATCATGTTAGGAAAACACAAGCAACACAACCAAGTCTTTCTTATCAACCAACCAACCCATTGATTATTAATTCTGTTTCATTACCACGCCCCACCATTCATTAACTCTTCCACTTTTATTTATTATTCACTACCCAAAGTCCATTCACATTCAACCCATCCCTGAAGCCCTGCTGCCAACTTCCATAACCACAACTGCACCGTACATCACTTTCCCTTTAATACCATTTATTGCAGCCCCACTGCCCGTTACCAACATAGCATTCACACCAACCCACAACCAAGTCAACCGTAACCCCACTGCTCACCCTATCCACAAAAACCCACAAAACACCCCCATCACATGCCACTCATCCAAGACAACACCCACATGTCCATTATTCCATTTTTGTTTAACCGGGGTGATCACACAAGGGTTCCAAATTTTAAACAGCCAACTTTACGTGATTAACCAATTTCCATATTCCACAAAGTTTTCATCCATAAGAAAATCTAGAAGGAGAGGGAAACATTTAATTGAGTAAGAAAAGGCCCCCAATGACCATGATTTTCAGTAGGTAGAAAATCATTCAATTCACAACATAATATTAGAGGATATAAAGTAACATCAATCACAAACTTCCCAACCCTGTTCTTTAACCAGTTATTATCTTCATTTAATGGTTCAACTGTTTCTCATGAAAACAAGAGGATACCCACCCCGCATGATGAAAAAATTAGAGAGACGAGGGTAAGATCCCTACCTCAACAGGTTCCGATCACAGCGCTCCCCCGGATCAACTTTAGAAGAAGTCTGTCGGCGTCCGTCACTTCTCTCGGGTCCCAGAAAAACCTCCTCAGGTAGAAGCTGGAAAGTAAAGGCTGAAGGAAAGACAACGGACCTAGTCTCGGAAGTTCCTCTTCGTCGTTACGATCCCGTGGCCACTGACGGATCATAAATCGGAGCTTGGATGAATAAGTTATAGAAGAAAAGGAGCCTTCGACTCTCTTGGGAGAGCTCTGCTCAGAGGAAAGGGGAGGAGAGAAGTGAGTTAAAAGGAGGATGGGACCCCTCCTTTTATAGGTGAGAAAAGGAAAATTACACGGCGTGTAATTTATGGTACATGGTGTGTACTCGATTATTTTACACGGTCTCTACGCGACTTCCAACATGGCTCTGCGGCCGTTGACTAGTCAATACATGGTTTGAGGGTAACACATAGGCGGGGAAAGACTACACGGCATGTATTTTAGACACACGGTGTATACCCATTCATTTCACATGGAAAGGACATGGCTCCAACATGGCACATGGCCATTGACTGGTAACTCGTATGCGGGGAAGGACTACACGGTGTGTAGAACTGGACACACGGCGTGCACCAATCGTTTCACACAACGAGGACACAGCCTGCAACACGGGGTATACCCGAAAAGGGGGTACACGACGTGTACTCAAACTACACGACATGTAGTTTCAAAATTCTGTAAAGTGTGGGAAAAGTCCATTTTACCCTCCAGAACACTTCTTGACCTTCTTTTTGACAAAGAAATGGGCCGGAGAGGTCCGGGCCATTACAGTACATGACTTTATCAGGTTGAAACATGATTCCAATATGGTTGAGACATGCCTCGTATGATTATAGAATATCAACTTATAGTTTAGTAGCAGACTGGTTAATATAAGATGTAAAAAAGATTATGTTCTGAAATATCAATAGGTTAAATGGATGATCTATACAAATATTCAAGAGAATGTCATTTCAATATTTAAGAGGATTAAACGTAGTTTCAAAATGATAATATTAATTCCAGTTTCCATGGATAATATTTTGAATTTAAAGGAAATATTAGTTGAATATTTTTGGAAATTTATTTTAATAAATTGATAAATGCATAAATGGTTCTTCAAATGATAAATTTCATGGTGCATTGGTTAAAATACATGATTCAAATATAAATCAAAAGACTTATTTTTAGTGATATTTCTATCAATTAAATTTGATGCTACAAGGATGACATAAAGTTGTATATTCAAGAATGAGGATAAAAAATCCATGTATATATTGCTTCATACTGTTAAGATTTATTTTTAAAAGCTGTATATTTTGGTGGAGATCAAGGATTTAATAGATCTTGATTTTCAATTCTCATACTATCGAAATATGGAAGTTATGATGTGGAGGTTACTAAAATATGTCACATTATAAAATGTATTATATTTTTAAATACATTATACAGTTATAAATCCAAATATAATAAAAATTTCATGTATTTATAATACACTATTTTACAATCATCTGAAAAATTAGAAATATTTCATCAAATTGGGATCATTTTAGTCTTTTATGAAAAACTGAAAATGAGGTTTACATATTTTCAAAAATGTAATGTAATAACAAATGAAGTTTTATCTTCTAAAAAATTAATAATCAAAGAAGAATAAGGGATATAATATAGTGAAAATATTATAATTCCTATAGGAGTAAGAAGAAATAAGATCAACTAAATATTATTTCAAAGATCTATACATCAAATAAGAGAGAGAACCTAACCATCCTAAAGACCTGTTTTTATAAGAATATAGAGGATTCGATTTGAGAATAAGTTTTTAATAAGTATAGGTATTCACTACCACATAAGGTAATTGAAATACTATTGATATTACATCTTTTTATAAAAGTGAATAAGAAGGAATAAATCACTACTATGTAGTGAAGATGATATCCTAGACCTGTACTAGAAGGAAGAGAGGTTGGAAGTTTATAGAGAATCAATTTGAGGTGGAGTTCATATACTACCCATGAAGCATCATCCCATGAGGAAATCAATAGATCTTCGATATAGATATATGGATTCAATTGGTTATATACATGTTTCGGATATGGGATAGACCTATATGTATATAAAATATGGATATTATTTATAGAGTATTTAGTAAAGGAGAGAAGTGTGGGAATTTATCCCATGTAAATAGTGAGTTGTCTCTATACTTTGTAAGGGTAGTAATATCAAGAATATCAAAAACCCAACACTATATTAGTGTGGTTAGTGGACTCTGACATATGAAACATTATCATTTTATGCAACTTGGATTGTCCTAGTGAGGGTGAGCTAAGTAAAATCCACGAATCTAATATTTTTTCTTATTTACCTACTGCTTTAAATTAATTAGGAATAGTGGGAAAAGGTTATAATATATTATACTTGGTAAATGGTAGTGTAGCTAATTAATTATATCAATATTAAAATAATAGAAAAATAAGTTACCATTATAATTAGGAGGTTGGGAACTATTAGGGCAGTGAGATTATAAAGAAATTTAATTAAACATTAAAGGATTACATCACCTAATTCACCCCTCAGGGTGTACCTCACATAATCTCTTATGATCATAATAATTAATATCAGAGGCTATGATACCTTTTATTATAACTTTTTTACAAGACATGTTCATGTTAGTTTTTTGAGTTGAAATATTATCCTACCCTTACATTATTTTTTTCCATAAAAAAGGTAGAGACTTTAAATTAGAGGAAAATGTTGGGTAGAATTCAATAATATTTTTGTATAGAGATAAGTGTAAATGAAGGAGTTGAATAGGTATGTGTAATTTAGATTATGAATCTGTTAATTAATTTAATGATTCTATAGGGATGAATAAGGAGGCTAGTCTGTTAAGTCACTTTGAGTCAATTAATAATGAGGAAGTACCAAGGAGGGAAAAAGTGTAAACTATCAAATTATTATAGGAATTTTATTAGTAATTTCTAGAAGAAAACTTAATAGTGAAATATGAAAATAAATCCCAACAAAATATATGCTAAAATGCTAAAATGTGGTTAAAAATCCTCAATAAAAATCTTACTGAAGTAGCCTTCCTGAAAAGAGAAAAATAAATCTTAGTCTAAAGAGTTAGAGTAGATTTCCACAACATTGAAGAAAAATAATGATGATTCATAGTGAAATGGAATTGACCCAAAATAAATTCAAAACATAAAGGACAAAAAGGATGATCTCACTACACACCTGAAAAAATGGTTAAGGAGAAATAAAGGATAAAATAGGAAAATGTTTCCCTCAATGACTGTATAGCTCAAATAAACAAGAATATGGAGAAACAAAGTGATATACTAGACCAACTCTCAGATTAATTGGAGGAGGATATGTATATTGGGAAGATACTCCAGGAAGAACTTAATACTCAACTAGAATCAAGAAGTAAGAAGATATTGTAGATGGAAAATAAGATGACTTAATCTAATAAGTAGTTGGATTCCAATGGTAATCCTAAATTAAAATATTCCATATATTTATTATTAGACTATCCTTTGGTTGATGATACTCATATGAATAGAAAATATGTCTCATCTCATGAAAAGAATGAAAATATTATCAAAACACAAAGGATATTCCATATCGTAAAACCATATTTGTCATGATATAACCCTTACAAAGCCTGGAAAGAATAAAACTATGTATATTACTAAGAATTTTTTTATAGTTGTTACAAATACGATTAAAAAAGCATCTAAAAACGTAATGGAAACCAGTTTAAATCAATACTAAGATATAGAAACATGTACTATTTTTGTGGAATTTATAGATATATTTCTATTTTTTGTTATTAGGAATTACAATAAACAAAATTTTGTCAATATAGTGTAAAATTTGAATGGTTTAATTATCAAGAAAAATAGAGAATGTATAATTATCATTCCAATTTTTCTTACCATACTAACCATTCTTCAAGTGAAAATTTCATGATATTTTTAGTCTGAATTAATAGAAGAAATCAACCAATATTTAATAAAAAAATATTACTTTAAGAAATATATTTTTAATTAAAAATGTTTAATATTACTATGATATAAGTGATGTGGAAATAATATCTCAAATTTATTCTAAATTAAAGACTTAATGGAGAGAGAATAAAATGGTTTTTAAGAAATATAATAATTCAATATTTAATAAAACATAAAAGAGACATGTAAAAGTAATGACTCAATTTAAGTTATGTGTGGAAATATCTACTAATTAATGTAGGAAAAATCTAAATAAAAATATGATTTGGGGAATAAGAATTCAACCAGATATGGAAAGAAAAATCTGTGGAGGTAAAGTTTTATAAGGAAAAACATGATGTTAGTTGGATTGTATAGAATAGAAAAAACAAAAAACAAGTTTAAAATATATTGGTCTCAATTAAAAATATTTCATATCTAAAAACAGATTCCCAATTAAAGTAGCATACAATGGAGAATGATCTTTAATAAGAAATGATTAAATAATTTTTGGAATTCCTTTCACTAAATCTAAAAGGGGAAAAGGAAAAGTGTGAAGATGAAGGGTTAAACCAACATGACTATACCCATTCATCAAGTTAAGAAAAATGAAGGGAACCCTCTCCATATATGATTTAAATGTTTCTAACTTTTTAAAATTGGTGTGGAATTTAGGTTTGAGATACAACACATCTCGAAAGTGTGCTCAAAAACACGTTTTTAGAGTTGAATGTAGATCTATTTTGATATGGATACTACTTCTATCTAGTATATTAAAATTTATTATAATATCATTAATGTATTGGGACATAAAAAAGTGACGAGAATAATTTTTAATCAATAAGTGGTGACCACTGACAACTTTTATGTACAAAAAACTATTCTTAGAGCTGCATGTAGTGAATAATATACAATCAGAATACAAAATATTCTTAAATAAATAAAGAATTTTGGTCAATTTAAGGGATTTATCTGAAATGATGAAATGTTACAAATATATAACCGATAAATCAATTTTTATCACGTTGAATCTGGTGTAAAATAAGTAATATCATACCATGATTGTGGTGTAATCATATAACTAAGAATAAGTCGACTGATTGTGGGAAGCAACATACACTTACAAGGAAATTCATGTTTTTTTATTTATTTTCTAATAATTGGTATCAACTACTCATTTATATAGGATAACAAAAGATGATATCTAGGAAATTTTTTCCAAAACAAATGTACCCCCAATATAATTTATTTATCATGATACACTATGTTGAAATACAAGGGGAGTACGTGAATAATTTTCAATCGGTTATTAGACTTATCTAGTGGATGGATAATCCCTATGGAGGATAGAGGGATCCCCAAATATTCAAGTGGATAAATGTATTTTCTTTTAAGTTAAATCATCTTGAATAGTTTGTATATATTCTATTTCCTAGATTTTAACTGAAATAAACAACTAGTATACCTCACACATTGAGTAATTTTATGTTTATTCGCTAAATGTTTAGTGGAATTTTGATTGAGTTCAAAGACAGAGTTCTGTAAAAGAAGATGAAATTTTGACTATATATTCTTTATGTTAGTAAGTGAAGTTTAATGGATAATAATTATATTGTTAGATCAATCCCTTGATTCCTACACTAAGATCCGACTATGTAGGATTATAGATCATGTTAAAAGATCACTGTAAAATGGTAATTATACTCAATAAAATTATTTATGGAAGAAGTCACAATTTTAAAGAGGTTATAATTGTTATTCAATAATTCTTAGAAAGTTAATAACAAGTTCAATTTATGGTGAAAGTAATAAAAAATTCATAACCTTACAGATTATCCTAAAGGTTGAGGATTTTTTCCTATCCTAAAAGTGGATGTTTAAGACCATGAGGAGACCCATTTTATTATGAATAAAATAGGTGGTTAGATGTTTGAATTTTATCCCATAAAATTCAAACAATGTGGTGTGGGGGTAATTTTGAAAGTAATATTTAGATAAATTCGACCCATTGGATTTCATTATAAAAGGGGGAGAATTGAAGTTAGGCGGGAAGAAAGAATTTTGATTTAAAGGATGAGATATTGTCAAAAAAATACAAAGGGGGACATTTTTTACTCCCTATGGGTTGATGTTTTATTTTTTGACAATATGAGTGGAATATATTTTTTTCTATATGTGTTGGATTATATTTTTTGACATATATTTTGAAATTATCAAGGGTAGAGTGGTTTTTTTATTGATTGTTATGGATTCATCCATTTAGGACTCATAAGGGTGACATATTTGAATGCCAGTTGGTGTTGTTGAAAAATGGTTTACATTATTATAATAACCAGAGTTATTGAAACAAGCATGAAACAAAGGATTTTGTGTTTGGAAAGTATAAGTAATTATCATATCATCTCATTCATATGTGTAAAGTTTATATTTATAAGGCTTAAATAAGTTTTTAGTAGTATGATAATAGTATTAAAGAAGAATGGATACACATATAGTCGATACATACAACAATTAAGGTTTCACCATACATAGTATGAAATGTGTAAAGTTTAGGAAAAACATGTAAGGTTGATTGTTGATGCCAAAATCAAGGAAGAGCAAGAACAAAGGGAAAGCATTACGGGATGCCTCGAGATGTCTGCTTGCACAGCCCTGGTGGCCCCGCGGCCAGTGCAGAGCTCCACCCTTCACGAACCCACTAAGGAGCAAGGAAGAAAGATGCTCTATAAACCGATTTTACATTTGTGAAACATCCGCAGAGAAAGGAGGCGGGATTCTCCGCGAACCCCTTTGACATTCGCGAGCTCGCCGCAGAGAATGCTCCGTCTTCGTACCGATCGATCTCTGCTTCACGGCACCTCATGCCTATAAATATCGGTCTCCCCTCGAGCCCAAAGGACGGATCCTCTGACCTTTCTCCTTCTTAGCTCCCAAATCGCAAAGCATTATCTTCTCTACGAACCATGATCTCTTCAAGGTACTTTTGCATCGCGAAGTGTCTTCCCTTTTGCATGAATTCGGCCCCCTTCAAAGAGGGATGCCCTCTGCGAAGCCCCCAGGCCTCCGTGAAGGAAGAAGATACCTAAGGAGACTCGGTTCGTCGTGTAGTGTTTATGCTTCGCGAATTACCATTCATGCACATGTGAAACACATTCTAAGGCGTGGTCATTGTGCTTCGCGTAGCACATTGATTCACAATTTTATGCTTTGCAAGGAACCCTTACTTCGCGAGTCATTGTTATGTGAATGCCTTTCCACATCATGAAGCACCTTCCATATGCACCTATGCCCTATGCCTAGACTAGACCACTTCACTTCGAAAATCACACTCCTTCGCGAAGCCTCTCGACTTCATGGAGCACTACAGTTTCACAAGGCTTTTACCTATAAACCACTTTTCTCTGAAACTCCTTTTCCCTTGTGTCCCTTCATGTTTTCACGGAACAATTTCATATGTCCCTTGGGAATTACTTCACATTGCATTTCCTCGCCTCATGATTCTTCGCATAGGCACTCTAACGGCTATTGCTTCTTTGTATAGTCATGCTAACCTGGACCCCTCAATGGATTTCTCTATAACACCCCCACACTGCGGCATTGTCGATGCCTTACTTCCCTCAAGGGTGGACGAGTATCAGTTATGTAAGTCCTAGGGGTGTGGAGTGCACCACTCCTCATCCAAGCTGTAGGACGTTAAACTTCCAAGCACCATCGTTCTCAGTACATGACGTTAAATTGTAACCTTGACTCGTGCATCATATGTATGGTGCCCCACGTTGAACATTTCGTAGGCCCATTTGTCTCTACGGGAGTCAAATCATTCCTCACATGGAATGAGATCCTCTTTATTGGAGTGGTGTTTATCTGCGGGGACAGGGAAACCATCTTGGTGTGAGCCCCTATCTTTTCTTGTAGGAGGTAGCACCCCTAATCCTCCTATCTTCTTCCTTGAAAAAGACCAGAGGATAGATGGGCATCAGGACCTTTGTTATCTTGTCCCTCTCCCGTTGGGATTTGTCACCACCCGGGTTGTTAACTACGCGTAAGCCCCTGTTTCCTCTTTGGTCCACTAAATACGTGTATGCCCCACTCCATTTCCCATAGATGCACCTTTTGTTTCTCACAGTGAGCATGACTCATGTGGTCTTAGAGAAAGCACCAACCATGACATCCTCTCTGGGCAGCCTAGAGTGTAAGCCCCATATTGAATTTTGAACTACGTGCAATTATATCCTTTCCAAGGCAAGGTATGTAGGAAGCCTCCCTGAGGTTCAATCCCACCATCCATTGGTCCCGACCATCTTCACGTCGGTTCACCAACCCACTTCCAAACTACATGGACTTTGATCCTTTCCAAGGTAAGGTACGTAGGAAGCCTCCCTGAGGTTCAAGCCCACCATCCATTGGTTCCAACCATCTTCACGTCGGTTCCCACTCCTCTCGAACTACGTGGACTTTGATCCTTGCCATGGAAAGGTATATAGGATGCCTCCTTAAGGTTCAAGCCCAACACCCATTGGTTCTGACCCCCTTCACGTCGGACCACCTCCATCCTGCATGACGTTAAACTG
Source organism: Viscum album (assembly GCA_963277665.1). Classification (NCBI taxonomy): domain Eukaryota; kingdom Viridiplantae; phylum Streptophyta; class Magnoliopsida; order Santalales; family Viscaceae; genus Viscum; species Viscum album. The sequence goes on from OY728150.1 coordinate 2,118,205,136, forward strand.
CATGCCCCCTTTTTGTCATGAACAATGTTAAATTGCATCCACCATCCAGCGGTAAGCCATTGTGACTCCATCCAGTGATAAGAAGTTGTGACCTCATCCTATGGTAAGCCGTTGTGACCCCATCCAGCGGTAAGTCATTGTGACCCCATCCAGCGGTAAGCCGTTGTGACCCCATCTAGGGGTAAACCGTTGTGACCCCATCTAGTGGTAAGTCGTTGTGACCCCATCCAGCGGTAAGCCATTTTGACTCCATCCAGCACTAATGCGTTGTGACCTCATCCAACGGTAAGACATTGTGAGTCCATGTCAATGGTAATCCGTTGTCAATCTGAGCCTAGCGGTAAGTCGTTGTTGTCCCTTCTGTTAGGACACATACCGTTGGTCTGTCCCAGTGGCGTCAGACCAACTCTTAGGCCGCTAATCACGCATAAGCCCCAGCATGTCATCGGGTTTTTGTCCTTCGCATGCACCCCAATTCCATGCCCCAACCTGGGGGTTCCACTTCCTTCAGGTCCCATCCATACAGGTCATTTCCTAAGGTGTCCCATTGCTTCACAAACTACGCGGACTTTGATTCTCTTCCATGGGGACACATAGGAGGTCTCTTCAAGGATCAAGCCCAACATCATTGTCGCCCTCAAGTCGACTAAATCTCATTCTCCATCCAATTCATTTAACCATCCATCATCCATCCTGATTCTTACCAGGGCCACCACATCCCGGTGAGATCATGCCAATTCACCTCCTAGAATCATTGTTTCCTCTAGAGGTCCCACCCATCTGGTCCACTCTAATCAGTGTTCCGATATGTCTGATCTGTCTCCAGTAGACATTAAACTTGTGGAATACCCTGTGTTAAACATAGGAAGTCGAGGAAAACCTCAAATACATGCCTATGGCATATAATTCCCAGCATTCAACATGGGATGCCATGGGCTTCTGTGCCCTCGAGAAGCCCAGTAATAAGGGAAAGAAACCCAGACGCGGTAGTGTTCCACCGTCCAGACACACCAGTGTTTTCCAACATGACTACTCCCCCGACTGAAGGTTACTGCCCTGACCGGACCCCTTGGAATGTTCTGACAGAAGCAGTGTAATAAACTAGTGTTCATGATGATATGGCATTGGGAAGAGTTTCACGAACAATGTCTTAAGTTATAAGGGAGAACCGGACTAGGTGACGAGTTCTGAGGAGGAATCCACGGAACGAAGAACTGACATCCCTCATCTCGTTTCGATCAAGGAACAAACGTCCCTGAACAGGTGACACATGTTGCCCGCCTTTGGAAAGCGGGAATGCGGGGCAACAAACAGTGTCGTCATCCTCAAACAGACAGATGCACATGCCCTAGCGAAAGTGTCAAAAATAGAAATGGTGAACTTGATGTGAAGGTCTTCTCCTCAATATGCAGATTAGTAGCGTTCGAGACATCAGTGGATTAGCGTGTCAGCAGATCTTGCTATCTGGAGATGGGTCTCGCCAAGAAAATAGCGGGCCTAGAGTGAAACTCATCAGAGGTTGGGGCAGTCAAAACGTTAGATATCCCGACCTGCGACGTTGTCAGCGTGGATCCATCTTACCAGGCATGGTAAACGGAATGGCGTTGGGGCACTGGTCGTCAATTCATTTCCTTTCAGCACTAATTAGTTAATCTCTCTGCTTTTCAGAAACCAAGCTGCTGTAGGAATTCAATCATCGCCCGTCCACCGACGCAAGGGAACTACGAAAAAAATAGTTTTTTGCGACAGGCTATTTGTGACGGGAAATAATCTCATCGCTAATAGTTCATCCCAGAGGATATTTGTGACGGGTAGAATCCCCCGTCGCAAATACTTGGTTATTTGCGACGGGATTTGGGGTCTCGTCACAAAAGGTTTGGCGCAGTTTTCACAGTAAACTGCGGGAAGGTTATTTGCGATGGGGGGAATACCCTCGTCGCAAATAGTGCGCCAGTCCGCGAGTATTTGTGATGGGTCTCGTCGCAAATACCCGGCGGAGGTAAATTGGTTTTTGCGACGCGATGTTCTCTCATGGCAAATAGTGTGTTGGCAGATAACATTTGCGATGAGTCCCGTCACAAATACTCTTTTAACAGCTGACCATAGTTAATGCGGATGAAGGTTTTTGCGACAGGTAGCCCGTCGCAAATAGTCCATTCGCAACTAATCTAACTTATATATACCCCATCCATTTTTCCAAATCCTCCTCTCATTTCTTACATTCTCTCTCTCTCTCTAAACTCAATTTTCAGAGAGAAAATTTGGGTGAGTTTATTTTTTTCACAAAAAAAATCTGAAGCCATCTACAGCAATAGGAGATCAAGTTTAAAGGTATTTATATTTTATTTAATTTAGTATTTATTTCATTTTTTATGTTAATTTTAATTATTTTTGATTAGTTGTAATTAAATTAGATTTAAATTGTTTTGTTATCCGTATTTATTTGTAATAATAAATTGAAATTATTAGTTCTAATTTTTAATAATTAGTAATAAATATTAATAATTAGTAATAAATAGTAATAATTAGTAATAAATAGGAATAATTAGTAATAAATATGAATAATTAGTAATAAATATGAATAATTAGCAATAAAGCGAAATAATTAGAAGTAAATAGGAATAATTAGTAATAGATATGAATAAATAGTAATAAATATGAATAATTCATAATAAATAGGAAAAATTAGTAATAAATAGGAAAAATTAGTAACAAATAGTAATAATTAGTAATAAATAGTAATAATTAGTAATAAATAGGAATAATTAGGAATAAATAGGAAACGTTAGCAATAAATAGTAATAATTATAAATAAATATTAATAAATAGGAATAATTAGTAATAAATAGGAATAATTAGAAATTAATTGGAATAATTAGTAATAAATAGGAATAATTAGAAACAACTAGTAATAATTAGAAATAATTAGGAATAAATAGAAATAATTAGAAACTAATAGTAATAAATAGAAATAATTAGTAATAAATAACAATAATTTTTAATAAATAGCATTAATTGGTAATAAATAGCAATATTCAGTAATAAGTAGCAATAATTAGTAATAAATAGCAATATTTAGAAATAAATAGCAATAATTAGTAATAAATATGAATAAATAGTAATAAATAGAAGTAATTAGAAATAAATAGTAATAAATAGGATTAATTAGTAATAACAATAAATAGTAATAATTATAAATAAATAGGAATAAATACTAATAAATATGAATAATTAGTAATAAATAGGAATAGTTAGTAATAAATAGAAATAATTAGTAATAATTAGTTATAAATAGAAATAATTAGCAATAAATAGGAATAATTAGTAATAATTAGGAATAATTAGGAATAATTAGTAATAATTAAGAATAATTAGGAATAATTAGGAATAATTAGTAATAAATAGAAATAATTAGTAACAAATAGCAATAATTAGGAATAATTATGAATACTTATTAATAAATAGAAATAATTAGTAATAAATAGCAATAATTAGTAATAAATAACAATAATTAGTAATAATTAGCAATAATTAGTAATAAATACCAATAATTAGTAATAAATATGAATAATTTATAATAAATGGGAATAAATAGTAATAATTCCCAATAAATAGGAATAATTAGTAATAAATAGGAATAATTAGCAATAATTAGTAATAAATGAGAAAAATTAGAAATAAATATGAATAATTAGAAATAATTAGCAATAAATATGAATAATTAGCAATAAATAAGAATCATTGGAAATAATTAGAAATAAATAGCAATGATTAGATATAAATAGCAATAATTAGAGATAAATAAAAATAGTTAGAAATAAATAGTATTAATTAGAAATAAATAAGAATAATTAGAAATAAATAGTAATAATTATGATTTATTAGTAATAAATAGGAATAATTAATAATAAATAGGAATAATTAGTAATAAATAAGAATAATTAGTAATAATTTGTAATAAATAAGAGTAAATAGTAATAATTAGTAATAATTAGTAATAATTAGTAATAAATAGTAATAATTAGCAATAAATAGTAATAATTAGCAATAAATAGTAATAATTAGCCATACATAGTAATAATTAGTAATAAATAGTAATAATTAGCAATAAATAGTAATAATTAATAATAAATAGGAATAAATAGTAATAAATGGGAATAACTAGTAATAAATAGGAATAATTAGTAATAATTAGGAATAATTAGTAATAAATAGGAATAATTAAGAATTATTAGGAGTAATTAGTAATAAATAGAAATAATTTGTAATAAATAGAAAAAATTAGAAAAAATTAGAAATAATTAGTAATAAATAATAATAATAAGTAATAAATGGAAGTAATTAGTAATAAATATAAATAATTACTAATAATTAGCAATAATTAGAAATAATTACCAATAAATACGAATTAATACGAATAAATATTAATAAATATTAATAAATATGAATAATTATTAACAATTAACAATAATTAGCAATAATTTGGAGTAATTAGAAAGTATTGGCAATAAATAGAAATAAATAGAAATATATAGGAATAAATAGGAATAAATAGGAATAAATATGAATAAATATGAATAAATATGAATAAATAAGAATAAATGGGAATAATTAGTTATAAATAAGAATAATTAGGTATAATTAGTAATAATTAGTAATAATTAAGAAAAATTAGGAATAATATCAATTGTAATAAATTGTAATAAATTGTAATAACTTGGTAAAATTTCTAGTGGATTGATGACACTCTTTTTTTCTCGATGACTCTTCTTCTTTCAAGTTTCACCGACTCAAAAAATTATGAAAATTATTCTTCTAAGTATGCATATCCAATATCGTAAGCACAAGTTTCAATATGCATTCATAGGAACACATTTTTCATAATGTTTTTAGGTGTTGATAGTTGCAAGCAGATGATTCATCGAAAAAAGGTGCTCTTTTGTCCAATAGATCATTTACATGTATCTTTCTCACACTAAAATCATGATAAAGAATATGCTTGGAGGTATGCTTATACATTCTCATATACACAAGAATAAATATACGTACCTCCGAGTAGATTCTTCATGGTGATTTCAGTGTGAGAAAGATGCAAGTAAATGAGCTTTCAGACAAAAGGGTAGTTGTCGATCCACTAGAAATTGTGTCACCCAAAATTAATGGTAATTATTAAGAAGTAGTTTTAATTATTTATATTATTTTTTTAGATGGTGTTTTTATAATTTCAAATTATTCAAAAATAGTGATGATTTTATATTTTTTTGAAAAATATGGAACAACGAAATCGACATCAGTAATTATTAGATGATCGTGCTTGGAAAAATCAATGTAGAAATATAAGTGGTTCTAGTCTAAATCTTGTATATATTGAGGGTTTTGAATCTTTCTTATGATTCACATCATCAAAACCAGAATATTTTTCAGAAGTCATAATTAAGTTCCATTGTAAAAAATGTTCTTTTAGAATGTTGGACACATTTGACAATGTTGGGGGACATCTCTTGCAGTTTGGTTTTCAACCAGATTATCTTTTTTGGTATCAACATGGTGAATGCAGTTCCAGAGAAGATACTAATAACTTGATTCTGGATCCATCAGGATTTCAAAATTTAGTACATGATGTTGCAGGTCTATCTGTTCAATAAATTGAAACTCAAGATGATATCGATTTAACTCCTGATTTAGCACCATCGGAATTTTATGATTTGTTGAGGTCTGCTGAGGATGCATTATATCATGGTTGCAAGATAAGAAAATTATAAGCAGTTGCAAGATTTATGGATATTAAATAAAATAATTCAATGTCAAACAATTATTTTGATCAGATATTTTATTTGGAAAAAACACTGTTAATGACGGAATGGACAATCAATTATTAGTTTTTAATCATCCAAATCTTGTCTTCAGTGGACTTCAAGAATGATGGCTTTCAAACGATGAACATCACAGAACTCATACATATGTTCTTCTCAAATATGAAGAAATAAAATCATTTGTAATTTGAGTGATTCTATCACTTATTCTATAATTTATGTTATAGTATGAATACTTATTTTATTTGTAGGTTATATGATAATCATATCAAGAAACAACTTCCACAATTTACAGCAGCTGCTCTTGAAGAACGCAGATAAAAAAATTCTCAATGGTTTCAAAAACTTAAAACATAAATTATTGATTGTTTAATATCAATTCAGTTTACTATTTATTATATTGATAATTTTTTTATAAATTTTCAAGTGTCTCAACATGCTGATAAAATTGATAAGCAACTGTGTATATTGAGTAAACTTCCATCCAAAATGGTTAAATCTTATAATTAATATGTGGTGAATGGTTTTTTATTTCATACATGTGCATTTGGGTAATCAAAAAGAACAATGAATAGTGGAGCTTGTTTGAGAGGATCACATCATCGAGAAACTGAAGTTAACATTTATGGCATTCTAGATGAAATTATTGATTTGTGTTATCTAGGAAAAAATTTCATAACGATGTTTAGATGTAGGTGGTTGGATACTGAGAGAGGCTTGCGAGTTCATCTAACTCATAGAATCATCGATAATAAATATAAAATTATTCTTGTCGTAAATGAACCATTTTTACTGGCTCAATAGGCACATAAAATTTATTATGCAAAGTACTATACTAATTCAAGAGACATGAGTGATTGGTGGAGCATAATAAAAATGAAATCTCGGGAAAATCAGTTTACTCAAACTGAATGTGGTTCTACTGAAGTGTAAGGAATTGAAATTTTTCAGGAGACTACTCAAAATCCATCTTTTTCATAAAGAGATTTGAATATTGATGATGACACCACACAATTAAGGGTTTATGGTGACGAAAATTTTAATGATGTTACAAATGAATTTGAAATGACAAGAGATGATGAAACTAAAACTCATGCAGATATTGATGATGTCGAGGAGGAATATGAAGACATTGACATCGTCAGATATGAAGACGATGATAAAGTGAAACATTGAAACCGATAAATGCTGGTTATATTCATAACTAATATATATATATATATATATATATAATATTTATTTTAAACTATCTACTAACAATAATCATTTTTTGTTTCAGATGGAACTTGATCTATTTCGTGAGTTACATGAGGCTGATATACCTTTGGATGAGTAGGATTTGGGATCATCTGACCCTTAGCCTACTGGTGGTTCAGGGCGTACACAGAGGGGGCATGGTCTGGGACGAATTATGATTCCTGACCCTATCCCTGAGCGATGTCCACATCTTGGCTTCGATCCAAGCACACGGAGGTATGGTAACCTCTATATTTTAGTTAGCTTTCATTAATTTATTTATATATATACTAATTGTTTGATTATTTATTCTTTTTTCACATTTTTTAACATGTAGTTGTTGTACAGGGGAGCGCTATCTTGCGCAATTATTATTCTCATCCATGTATCTCATGGGAATAGATTCCCATTGATATGCAGCTCGGCATGTTCAATCATTGGCTGGTATATAAATAAATAGTATTTATTTTGAAATTTATTTTATTTATAACTTGATATTATAAATTATTTATAGGGTTTATGGTATCCCATCGATGATTGCATGTGTGACGTTATCCATGCGGTATGGGAGGCGTCTATGCGTGACTGTTTCCATCAGTTTTTTCACAATTTGATAAGGAAGACCATTAAGAAAGGAGGAGTGAGAAATTTTGATGAGTCATGTAGAGCCCACCGACCAGAGTACATTTCATATAACATTTGGGATGGATTATATTTACACTAGTTGAGTGGTGGATTTCAGTGGAGTTCTTCGGTGGGTCAGCAGAACCGGGGGAGACAGGAGGTGACACATCGAGCTAGCAGTTATACATTCAGTACGGATAGAGAGCATTTGGTAAGTATCTTTTTTAAATATTTCATATAACTTTAAATATAAATAGTTTATTTTATATTTTTATATGTAGTTGAGCATCCTGATATTACAGAGTAAGACGTTTATCAAAGGATGTATAGTGATCCAGCCACTGGAGAGATTAGATGTGATCGCCAGCGTCAGATTGTGGTTAGTGTTATTTTTTTCAATTTGACAATTAACTGCGAAAAATATTTTCACGATTTTAATTTAAATTGGAATTGAAGGAGTCATATGAGGTTGTTACCTCTCAGAAATAGGCTGGGAGTTAGGAAGGGGCGACTGATCAGACCAGTGCCCACAATTTCGATGAGGCGGCATGGATGCAGGCGAGTTTATATGGCTTTGAGAAGGGCTGAGTAGTTGGTATCAGCTCTCATGTGACTCCTGGTACTTATTATGGTATTGTTGCAATGTCGGCGTCCAACTTGATAGGAGCTTGTGGAGAGGTATCATCTTCCGCCTCACAGTATCACGAGTAATTTTGAACTCAGTCTAAGCTTATAGAGAGTTTTTAGAAGTAGCATGAAGATATGCGTCAGCAGCAGCAACAGCAGCATCACGATGAGGAGATGCGTTGATAGCAGCAACAGCATCAGGAGTAGATGGAGTACATGTGTCATCTAACTCATAGTTTAGGGATGGAGTTTCCTCCACCATCTCCTACAACTCCTCCACCTCCTCTAGAAGACGACCCCCTCAATGATTTTCTTTATTTTAAAAACATTTGAATTCCAGATTTTTTGTAATATAAACTATTTTCATTTTCTGTCTTTTATATTAGTTCGAATATTGCATAATTTATTTTTTTTTATTTTTAATATTTGATTATTTATTGTTACTATTATATTTTTTAATACTTCTTTATTTTACTAATAATAATAATAATAATATTTTATGAGTTTTTTTATATTTTTTTGTGAATATTGAAAATTTTAATATTTTTAATTATTTTAATAATATTAATATTATTTTTTCATTAATCCTAATTTTATTTAGTATATTTTTTAGAATTATATTTTTTAATGTTTGTTTATTTTAAAATTAAAAATAATAATAATATTTTATGAATATTTTATATTCTTTTGAGAATATTGATAATTTTAATATTTTTTATTTTTTTATTATTTTAATAATATTAATATTATTTTTTCATTAATTATAATATAAAGAATTTTTTTTTTATTTTGGTTATTATTTTTGACGGGATCTTTTGTGATGGGTCCCGTCGTAGATAGTCTAAAAATATATTTTTAAATAGTATTTGCGACGAGCCCATTGCTAATTGTTTATTTATATATACTGTATATAATCAGAGAGTTATTTGCGAAGGGGAACTTCCCCATCGCAAAAAATGTTTTTTGCAACGCTGTTTTCTACAATGGTCTGTTTGCGACGGGACCACATCGCTAAAGCTTATTTGTGAAGGGATTCCGTCACAAATAGCCTATTGAAAAGAGCCTATTGAAAATATCCTGTTGCAAATAGCATAAATTCTAGTAGTGGGGAAGGGGCAATGCCAATGTGGTAGTCTCGTACAGCTCCTCTACTTTTGCGACAATCTCCATATCTACAAATGCCAGGCACCCACGCCCTATCTCCCCATATGAACTCATTCAGTATATGGTGATCAATGACCTCGTACGCCAGTACGAGGAGGAGGGGATTATCCAGATTCGGGATGTGGCCCGCCAAGATTTGGAGGCATTTGCGCCTCATCACCACTTCCACCCCCAAGGTCCGCGCAGGGATCCACTGCTCCCCACTCCAACATACGATCATTTCGAGAGCCTCTCTATGGAACACCTTGATAAATCTCTCCCCTACGCCGACGAGGTAGAGGATGTTTGGGCCAGCTCGGGCGGGATCCCATTTCAGGCCCCCCCAAGGAGGGCCCCCACTAGGTCATGCCAGCGCCACCATCTGGTCCCACGAGTCGAAGAGTAGGTAATCCATGCACTTGCACCATTGTCCCAAGTCCGGTTGACCCGATGCCAGCGTCGGGCACAAGCCGACGAGGATACCTACCAAGGGGCGTCAACGTCAGAAACTACTATTGCTTGGGCCACCACCGATATATATCATCAACCCCTTGTGTATGCTGAGCTAGGGTGTAACGACCCAAAGTTTCATTAATGGAAAATCCATCTTGATCCAGTTAATTGTCTCTTCATAAAAAAAATGTTTTTATAAGATGTCAACTTCTTTGGTTTTATGTTAAGAATTTTGACCGTTGTTAATATAGCTGTTGAACATTGATCACATGATTAGTATAAATATAAGGCTTTAACGAACCCAATTTTTACTCAGACAAAGGAAGCGATGGCCTCATCCAGTAGAATTGCCCCATACGAAGCCCATTTGTCGGAGCTCGGAAAAGAGGTGGCATCTTTGGGCTTTTCCCTTGACCAATCCCAAGTTGAGCTTCATTATGTCAAGCTCTAACGTGACCGTTTATGGGAAAAGTGGAAGTTGATAGAGATTACCACCCGAGCGATGTTATCCGAGCCGCCCCAAGAGTCTGTCATCATCGCACACCTTACCCGTAGGTCTTATGCGGTTGTTTTAAGGGGTTATGTAACAAATAATTAGTACTATGTTCATGTACATTATTTTTTTGTATATAATAATAAATATAATTTCTAGTCATTTTTGATACATTGTAAATAGTTTTTAAAGTAAAAATGGTGTTTTAGTTATTATTTAATTAAGATTCAATTTTATTAAATTAAGGAATTTATGAATTAAATAATATTTTAATAAAATATTATTATTTAATATTAAATTAATTTTTATTAAATATAAATGATCTTATAATTTTATGAATGCAATTAAAAATTTTATTAAGTTTTGGAAGCCATTTCTGTCAAATCCCGTGAATTTTCGATAAATGTTGGTTTTTATTTCAAAAGTGAAAATTAAAATATTTAGAAATTTATTTAGATAAAATAAATCTCATTCATGGAATCAGGACGTCGAAATTATCCAATGGTGAATTTTTCATAATTTTCTGAGACAATCAAATTTTTGGGTAAAAATTAAATATCGTTTAAATATTAATGTGTTTTATGACATCATAATGACCCAATGGTGATGTAATAAAATACCATAATCCTTAAGTTCGGCCAATATATGTTTTACCATTAAAATAATGTGATTTTTGGTTTGTTTGACTTATTTTTCAAAGCATTAATGGACCCCTCAAAACTTATTCAACACTTTGCCTTTTTAAATTAATTTCCATGGGAGTGTGACTCACCTCCACATAAGAAACCTTATTATTTTAAGATGTTCTGACTTTGGCCTTATAAAATAATGTTTTCCTCTTCCATTTTCCAAAAACCATGGGAAAAAACCATGGGATGGTTTGTGGTTTGGATTAATTTAATTTAAGGGGACCCAAACCTAAATAATAAAGAATTCCCTCACCTTTCCTATATAAACCCACCCAAGCTCCCACTTCCTCCTCACTAAAATCCTTTGGAGTTCGTCCAACATCTACCCTACTCTCTCTAGAATCCTCCCAAGGTGCCCCAAGCTCCCAATAATCCTCTCACAAGCCTCTCTCTAGCCTTTAGAAGCACACTTCCAAGTAAGGGTTTTTTCTTCCTTTCTCATTTTTATCAATTTTCATTAAGTTTTATTGCCCTTTTAATTTCAACTATTAATGTTGGGGTATGGTTTCGCACCTCCCCCATACTACCCTCTTATTGTTTTAATGATGGTAGACCCCTTTCTCTCTCATTAAATGCCTCCCATGTACACCCGTTACTATGCCAAAATTCCGAAAGGAACTTCTCTCTCTTCTTTTACATTCAAGCAATACTTTTGTATCATGAATATAAATTCCTTTTAAATTGTTGGTACATGTATCTATATGACCTCCTTACTGTCCATTACATGTAAATATTATGAGGAACCCCTTTCTCTCTCATGAACCTTTTTTTATAAATTCTTATGTCACGTCGTTACACTGCCGAAATCGCACCGATTTTCTAAGCCAATGTCATTGTGTATTGAATACCATGCTCATTTCTCCATCAAGGGTATTCACCTTTATGCACATTTGCTTATTGATTATAAAGATTCATTTATTAATTCCATATTTCTTTATCGTGGAATAACTTATTATGTTTTATGAATCCATGTTTTATGATCCATGTGGCACACTTATGCATGAAATGAAATGTTTAAGAAGGGTGTGCCCTTATAGCGCTCCAATGCATTGGGTAAAGTATAGTATAATGATACATCAAGTGCAATGAGTGTTTACTCATGCTAATTCAAGTGCAATGAGGGTTTACTCGTGCTTCATGTTCAATGAGGGTTTACTCATGCTCCATGTGCAATGAGCCTTGGCTCATGCTAATTCAATGTTAAGTGTTGTTGCCACATCTCCATGTTATGATTATCATGCTTTATCATGCAGTTATGTTCATGTTTCTTTTATTCTCTATTGATATGCCTATAGTCTAACATGTATTTTACTTCTCATGTTATTCCATTTGTACTCCCTTACTGGGCTTTATAGCTCACCCTTTTCTTATGCATGTCCTCAGGTTATCCCATGCAATGCTAAGTACGAGGGAATGTAGTGGTCATGTAAAGGATGTTTTCAATAAAGATGTTGTATTTAATGTTTTAAGTTTTTATGTAATGATACTAATCCCCAAAGACACTAAACCTCTCGATCTTCTTTGTTGTATCATGTGAAGTTTTATGTAATGAATCATGTTTAAGTTGTAATAAAAAGAAGGGTTGTCATAGTTGGTATCAGAGGGAGGTTTAGTTATTTTTGGGATTAGGAAATGCTAGTAAAGCCTTAGATATAAGACTAAGTATAATAAAAACATCCCTAAGATTTGGTAAATACTAAGTAAGTGGTTTATCAAACAAATACATCCATGTCTGGATACGAGCAGGTAGAGGTGGCTCTGGCACAGATGTATCCTAGGGGTAAAACCTGAAAAAACCACTTTGAGCTAGACTCGAACGGGAACTGGTGCACGACAACGGGCCTTTCTGCACTCTTGGTTACGAAACTGCTGGGGGATATGTTTTGATTAATTCACAATCTTGGTATGAATCCTTATTAAGGGGGAAAATGCCCCTAAGAATATATGTTAGAAAGTATATCATGAAAAGCCTAGATTGAATCCTATAGACTCATGAGTTAAAGAAATTAAAGTTTATTTATAAGTCATCAAATTTTGTCTTTGGATTACCCTTTATGTGTTACCCCTAACTTTCCTTTTATTCCATCCAATGGCCGGTAATATGAGGACTCGGGCTAACAGCTGTTGTGAAGATCAGTGTGATGATTGTACTAATGAGATGCCCAATCCAATGGGAGCGGGAATCGCGAACTTTTTCACGCTTCTCTCTCAGCTAACTCATGTTTTTAATAGAAACACGGGTCAAGAGGAACATTCAACCCCCCTAAGAAAAAACAAGTTTCTATCGGGAGCTTCATGAGACAAAGGCCTCCTACTTTTAGTGGATCATCTGATCCCACGATCGTTGAACAATGGATCAACCCCATTGAAAAGATCTTCTCCATCCTTCAATGTTCTGAATAAGAGAAGGTTCTCCTGGAAGCTTATCGTATGGAGGGTGAAGCTGATAAATGGTGGACGTTGATCAAAAATACGAAGCCTGAGGAGGAGATCAATGCTTTGGAATGGAAGGAATTTCAGAAGATGTTTTTTGATAAATATTTTCCGCGCACCCTCCATCTTAAGATGGAAAGGGACTTCATTTCCCTCAAGAAAAAAGATGAATAATCTGTGGGAGTGTACGAGGAAAACATCACAAGGCTTGCACGATATGCTTCCAGCTTCATCGTCAACCCCTAATGCAAGGTTGACCGCTTATTTGGTGGGCTGAAGCCTGGCTTGCGGAAAGCATTAGTGATCCGTGACTTCGACAGCTATGAGGAAATTGTCTGATGTGCCCTCAAGGACGAAATGGATATTGGAGAATCACAGGGGCATCATGGGGACAAGAAGCGTAAGGTAGACTTCACTTCTGGTGGTCCGATGGATAAATCCAACGGCACTAAGAAGTTCCAGCACCCCACTTGCCAAAAGTGCGGAAAAAAGCACCCTAGAAATTTCCTTAAGGGGACGAGAAAATGCTTCAGGTGTGGAAGAGAAGGGCACCTAGCTATTAACTGTTGGCAAGAATGACCCGCGGCTATGATAGAGGTGAAGAACGCTCTGTTCGAACATCAACGCATTGTTAAATGATATAAATTCAAAGAACTGGGTCATTTTGAAAATCAGTGCCCTAATCCAAGGGTTATCGGAGGAAACCAACAACCTCCAAGACAGCAAGGAAGAGCTTTTTCCATCACTTCTTCCGAAGTGAACCCTGACAACGAAGTGGTGACAGTTTCTCTAGTTATTCATTTCATAATAGCGAATGTACTTTTTGATTCAGGTTCTACGCATTCTTTTATATCTGGAAAGTTTAGTAGAACAATCCCAGCACCACCACAAATCATGGATGTAAAGATGTCGGTGAGTATGGAAAATGGGGCAATCATTGCATCCCATGTGTATAAGTCCTCCCCTGTTATAATCTGTGTATTGAATTTCCCAGCGAACCTCGTCATACTCCCTTTGGTGGAATTTGATGCAATTCTTGGAATGGATTGGCTTTCCTTATATAGAGCCAACATAAATTGTTGGGAGAGGGAAATCACACTCCATATGGAGAATCGACCCCCGATTCTTTACAAGTGTCAGGAGGAAGATGAATCTCATTTAGCTCCATCATCTCAAGAATGGATATTAGGGCACTATGAGAACGCGTATCTGGCTCATATGATTGTTTCCAAAGAAGAAACCATCCTTGAAGAAATGCCTATTGTGAGGGAATTCGCGAAAGTGTTTCCCGAGGAACTTCCTAGTCTTCCTCCAAGAAGAGATGTTGAGTTCTCAATTGAACTTATACCTAGGGCGCAACCAATATCCAAGACTCCATATTTAATGGCTTTTGTTGAGCTTGAAGAGATGAAGAAACAACTACAGGAGAATCTGGATAAAGGGTTTATACGCCCAAGTGCTTCACCATGGGGTGCACCAGTCCTCTACAACAAGAAGATGGATGGGTCAATGAGGCTTTGCATCGATTATCGTTAACTTAACAAAATCACGATAAAGAACAAGTATCATCTCCCACGAATTGATGACTTGTTCGATCAGTTTCATGGAGCACAATACTTCTCCAAGGTGGACTTACAGTCGGGATATTATCAAGTAAGGGTGAAGAAGGAAGATATCCCCAAGACTGCTTGTCGTACAAGGTACGGGCACTATGAATTCATAGTAATGACTTTTGGAATCACCAATGCTCCAACAATATTCATGGACTTGATTAATAGAGTCTTTAGAGATTACCTTGAAAAATTTGTGGTAGTCTTTATAGATGATATTCTAAAATACTCCAAAACCAAAGAGGATCATGAGGAGCATTTAAGAACTGTACTAGAGACTTTGCGCAAGGCGAAGATCTATGAAAAGTACATAAATTGTGAGTTCTGGTCGAAGGAGTTCTCATTCTTGGGCCATATCATCACCAGCAATGGGATATCTTTGGATCCCTCCAAAACAGATGCAATTGAGGGATGGCCGAGGACAACATCAGTAACGGATATCCGTAGCTTCTTGGGGTTAGCTGGATATTATCGACGATTTGTGAGAAATTTCTCACGATTGTCCAACCCTCTTACCAAGCTAACTCGAAAGGGAGTAAATTTTTCATAGAGTGATGAATGCGAAGAAAGCTTCATGGAGTTGAAAATGAGACTTATCATTGCACCCGTGCTCACTTTACCCACACGTGGGGAGATTTTGTGGTATTCAGTGATGCTTCGAAGAAGGGATTAGGATGTGTGCTGATTCAGAATGATAAAGTGATATCCTATGCCTCAAGGCATTTGAAAATCCATGAGTGAAACTATCCAACGCATGATCTAGAGTTGGCGGTTGTGATATTTGCCTTGAAAATCTGGCGGCATTATCTCTATGGAGATAAATGTGAGATATATACTGACCACAAGAGTATTAAATATATATTCACACAGAAAGAGATTAATATGCACCAGAGAATATGGATAGATCTCATCAAGGATTATGACTATTCAATACATTACCACCCTGTGAAAGCGAACAAGGTAGCGGATTCCCTAAGTAGAAAGGATCCAGTGATTCTATCAATGATGAGAATTGAGAAGGATCCAATATTCTTAGACATGATGAAGATGGATGTGGGAATCATAAAGAAGGTAACATTATCAATCCTTTCACAAATGATTGATCAACCATCTCTTTTGGAAAGGTTAAAGGATGCTCAAAAGGATGATGTGGGAATTCAAGAAAAAGTGGAACCTATCAAAAAGGGTAAATCCTCATAGTTTAATGTTAATGAAGAAGGAATTTTGTGGTTTGGGAAAAGACTATGTGTTCCATCAAGTCCGGAGCTGAAGAATGAACTTTTTGTTGATGCTCATAGTTCAAATTTCTCTATTCACCCAGGGAGCACAAAGATGTATTGAGATCTCCAAGAAAACTTTTGGTGGGATAATATGAAGAAGGAGATCGCCGAATATAGATCAAAGTGTCTGGTGTGTCCGCAAGTGAAGGCAGAGAGGCAGAAGGCTAAGGGGATGATGCAACCATTTCCCATACCAGAATGGAATTGGGAGAACATCACTATGGACTTTGTCACCGGAATTCCGAGGACATCCAAACGCAACAATGCAATCTAGGTTGTTGTGGATCGTCTTACAAAGACTGCACACTTCATTGCTATTCGGGAGGATTTCTCATTGGATCAACTGGCACAGATATATATCAGGGAATTGGTAAGGTTGCATGGAGTACCACTATCTATTGTGTCTGACCGAGATCCAAGATTCACCTCTAAGTTTTGGAAGAGTCTTCAACATGCTCTGACTACTGAACTGAACTTCAGTACGGCCTATCATCCTCAAACTGATGGCCAATCTGAGCGGACTATCCAAACATTTGAGGATTTGTTGAGAGTGTTCTCAATGGACTTTAAAGAAGTATGGGATCAACATCTTCCTCTGGTTGAGTTCCCTTATAATAACAGTTCCCACTCGAGCGTCCAAATGGCACCATATAAAGCCTTGTTTGGGAAAAGGTGCAGAACACTGGCATGTTGGGATGAGGTCGGTGAACGTAAGCTTCTTGGACCAGAAATGGTCGAAGAAATGGTGGTTAAGGTTAAAACCATTCAGCAGCATATCAAGGCAGCCCAGAGTCGACAGAAGAGTTATGCAGATAATCGTCGACGAGACCTTGAGTTTAAAGATGCAGACATGGTGTTTTTACGCATATCTCTGTGGAAGAAGGTCATGAGGTTTGGAAAGAAAGGGAAGTTAAGTCCAAGGTACATCGGCCCCTTCGAGATTCTTGATCGTGTTGGGGCTGGGGCCTATCGACTAGCACTTCCACCTACTATGGCCAAGGTGCATGATGTCTTTCATGTATCCCTCTTAAGGAAGTACATACCGGACCCTTCACATGTACTCTCTTCCAAGGTGGTACAATTGGAAGATGATCTTTCTTATGATGAGCAACCAGTGATGATCTTAGATTGTAGAGAAAAAGTTCTACGAAATAAGACAATACCCCTTGTCAAGGTGTTATGGAGAAACCACAAGTTTGAAGAAGTGACTTGGGAGCCGGAGGATATGATGAAGCTGAGTTACCCACATTTGTTTTAGTGTGGGAAAAGGAAAATTTCGAGGGCGAAATTTCTTAAGGGGGGAATATTATAACGACCCAAAGTTTCATTAATGGAAAATCCCTCTTGATCCAGTTAATTGTCTCTTCATAAAAAAAAATTTTATAATATTTCAACTTCATTGGTTTTATGTTAAGAATTTTGATCGTTGTTAATATATCCATTGAACAGTGATCACATGATTAGTATAAATATAAGGCTTTAACGAACCCAATTTTTACTCAGACAAAGGAAGCGATGGCCTCATCCAGTAGAATTGCCCCATACGAAGCCCATTTGTCGGAGCTCGGAAAAGAGGTGGCATCTTTGGGCTTCGCCCTTCACCAAGCCCAAGCTGAGATTCATTATGTCAAGCTCGAACCTGACCGTCTATGGGAAAAGTGGATGTTGATAGAGATTACCACTCGAGCGATGTTATCCGAGCCTCCCCAAGAGTCTGTCACCATCGCACACTGTACCCTTAGGTCTTATACGGCTGTTTTAAGGGGTTATGTAACAAATATTTAGTACTATGTTCATGTACATTATTTTTTTTATATAATAATGAATATAATTTCTTGTCATTTTTGATACATTGTAAATTGTTTTTAATGTACAAATGGTGTTTTAGTTATTAATTAATTAAGAATTCTATTTTATTAAATTAATGGATTTTTGAATTAAATAATATTTTAATAAAATATTATTATTTAATATTAAATTAATTTTTATTAAATATAAATGATCTTATAATTTTATGAATGCAATTAAATTTTTTATTAAGGTTTGGAAGCCATTTCTGTCAAATCGCGTGAATTTTTGATAAATGTTGGTTTTTATTTTAAAAGTGAAAATTAACATATTTAGAAATTTTTTAGATAAAATAAATGCCATTTATGGAATCAGGACGTCGAAATTATCCAACGGTGAATTTTTCATAATTTTCTGAGACAGTCAAATTTTTGGGTAAAAATTAGATATCGTTTAAATATAAATGGGTTTTATGACATCATAATGACCCAATGGTGATGTAATAAAATACCATAATCCTTATGTTCTTCCAGTATAAGTTTTACCATTAAAATAGAGTGATTTTGGGTCTATTTGACTTATTTTTCAAAGCATTAATGGACCCCTCAAGACTTATTCAACACTTTGCCTTTTTAAATTAATTTCCATGGGAGTGTGACTCACCTCCACATAAGCAACCTTATTATTTTAAGAAGTTCAGACTTTGTCCTTATAAAATAATGTTTTCCTCTTTCCTTTTCCAAAAACCATGGGCAAAAACCATGGAATGGTTTCTGGTTTGGATTAATTTAATGTAAGGGGACCCAAACCTAAATAACAAAGAATTTCCTCACCTTTCCTATATAAACCCACTCAAGCTCCCACTTCCTCGTCACTAAAATCCTTTGGATTTCGTCAAACCTCTTCCCTAATCTCTCTATAATCCTCCCAAGGTGCCTCAAGCTCCCAAGAAGCCTCTCACAAGCCTCTCTCTAGCCTTTGGAAGCACACTTCCAAGTAAGGGTTTTTTCTTCCTTTCCCATTTTTTCCAATTTTCTTTAAGTTGTATTTCCCTTTTAATTTCAATTTTGAATATTGGGGTATGGTTTCGAACCTCCCCCATACTGACCTCTTATTTTTTGAATGATGGGAGACCCCTTTCTCTCTCATTAAATGCCTCCCATGTACACCCGTTACTATGCCAAAATTCCAAAAGGAACTTCTCTCTCTTCTATTACATTCAAGCAATACTTTTGTATCATGAATCTAAATTCCTTTTCAATTGTTGGGACATGTATATATATGACCTCCTTACTGTCCATTACATGTAAATATGATGATTAACCCCTTTATCTCTCATCAACCTTTTTTATGAATTCTTATGTCACGCTGTTACGCTGCCGAAATCGTACCGATTTTCTAAGCCAATGTCATTGTGTAGTGAATACCATGCCCATTTCTCCATCAAGGGTATTCACCTTTATGCATATTTACTTATTGATTATAAAGTTTCCTGTATGAATTCCACATTCCTTTATCGTGGAATAAATTATTATGTTTTATGAATCCATGTTTTATTATCAATGTGGCACACTTATGCATGAAATGAAATGTTTAAGAAGGGTGTGCCCTTATAGCGCTCCAATGCATTGGGTAAAGTATAGTATCATGATACGTCAAGTGCAGTGAGTTTTGACTCATGCTAATTCAAGTGAAACTTGGGTTTACTCATGCTTCATGTGCAATGAGGGTTTACTCATGCTCCATGTGCAATGAGCCTTGGCTCATGCTAAATCAATGTTAACTGTTGTTGCCACATCTCCATATTATGATTATAATGCTTTATTATGCCTTTATGTTCATGTTTATTTTATTCTCTATTGATATGCCTATTGTCTAACATGTATTGTACTTCTCATGTTATTCCATGTGTACTCCATTACTGGGCTTTATAGCTCACCCTTTTCTTATGCATGTCCTCAGGTTATCCGATGCAATGCTAAGTACGAGGGAATGTAGTGGTCATGTAAAGGAAGTTTTCAATAAAGATGTTGTATTTCATGTTTTTAGTTTTTATGTAATGATCCTAAGCCCCAAAGACACTAAACCTCTCGATATTCTTTTTTGTATCAAGTGAAGTTTTATGTAATGAATCATGTTTAAATTGTAATAAAAAGTTGGGTTGTCATATAGGGGACTTGTATACCCAACCCGAATAGAGGCCCCAGCCGCCCCACAGGCAGGTTGGGTTGACTCTCTCAGCTGCCAGTGTAGGTAGTGGCCGTCACTAGTACAAAGGCCCTCCCTATACCGCCACCATGGAGAACGCGGGTCTTCCCCGCTTCCAAGATCACCATGTAGGTTCGCATCGTGCTACCCTTAGTCTGAATGAGGGACCTCCCCATGATGGTAACACCCAATAATAAAGCCTCTCCCATGCTCATTACATCAGGTATGGATTCATCCCTCCTGCCATAGACCGTCGGTGTGGGGACATTGCACATCCAGTCAATCTCTAGCATGGGGGGCCTCCCCATGTTTTGACAGCTATCGGCGAAGGTCCTCCTCGCCTAAGAAATCAATGGGGTGAAGGACAACTTCGCTTCACCAGCACCAAGAACGGAGGTCCTACCCATGTTCAGCTCGACCAGTATGAGGACCTTCCTCTCTTTGATGTTTCCAGGGGAAACAAGCATGGAGGTCCTACACATGATCCAATCAGTTCGAGCAGAGGTCCTATCCACTCTAGCACTTCCCATGGAGGTCATCCATGTGTCCCCTTGGATATATGTCCTGGTGCTCCACGCACACCAGCTTACTTAGGTGGAAGTCTTCTCTGCCCCAACACTAATATGTCCAAAGGTCCTCCTCGTGCTAGAAATCTAACCTGTCCTGAAAAACCATCATGGTTTAGGAGGGAGGGTCATCAGCACCATAAAAAGAACAATGAGAATATTCAAACTATGATCAAATTGGTTTTCTTATGATAATCCAAGGTGGAATATGATTCAGCAATGGATCCCTCACCGAGATCCTTTGTGCCGAGGGTTGGGGCAGGAACAAGGCGCATTATCCTCATACTTCCAGAATGTGAGTCTCATCAGATTCCTTCCTTCCTCTGTAGGTATATTCAAGAGGATGAAAATTTGGTAACTCCACAGGTTACTATCATTCAATTGCCACCAACATCACCATAAGAACTCTCTACCACCACTAGAGATCATAAAGAGCTATTCTGGGGACCAATGGTGGACGAGCAGCAGTGTGGTCCACTGCCAGCAGTTGTAGTCCCTACGTTGGAAACTACGGTAGTCAGCAAGTCTTACCACGATTTCATGGATAAGTCACTTCACTCTTTGGAGGATAGCCAGAGATGCGGCAGTTTGTCAACTTGCTCGTCGTATCCTCCACCGGCCAGCCTACCATCCCAGTGGTTTGCTTTGGTACCGCTACCCATTCCCCAGCTACCTCTGGCTGAAGAGTGGGGCAATGAAGGGATAGACACTGAATCCAAGCCCAGGAGCTTATGGGATATCTTCACAGCAGACCACTTCCCTAGGAAGTTTTGTCCAGTTGCAACACTAAATTTTTGTTTGCCAGAATCTCTCACCCAAGTGGAACTTGAGTGTTTCTGCCAGACCCTCTAGGCAACTCATTTCTGTCTTCGTCATTAGGGATTGGCTTACCCTAAGAGCCAAATACATTTCAATGACATTGGTGAACAATTCCATTTGTTTGATTTGGCTACACTCCCTATGGCTCAGCGCCATGAGTCGCCAAGTCGCCATAGGGCCCTCCAGAGACAGTGTGTTTAGAGTTTCAGGGTACTCTGTGGGATTATCAAAGAGACAGTGTGTTTAGAGTTTCAGGGTACTCTGTGAGATTCGTGGATGGGAGTAGTATGCTTCCCTTCTCTTCATTTCTATCTAGTGACAACCTGATTTTCCAGGAGACATAGAGGATATGCCTCCAGAAAGAGTTGTGGATAACATGGTCAACCTACCGGAGGGAAAGAACGAGCATGAGCTTCATGGAGGGGACCTACCCCTGGAGGGAGATTCACACATTTTGGATCCATTAGGAAGGATTAATCATCAATAGTGGAATATACTGGGTCTTTCGGTGCCCACTGAGGAAATAGTCTTCAGCCGGAATTCCAATAAGGGCAAGGAACCCCTCAGAGCCGCCAAACTCTCTGACCCCGTTCAGTGTAGAAGCCGGAAGATGACCCCAAAAAAGCCAGGTTGTGTCAGCAACTCACCGAAGAGAAGAAGGTGGTCAATGACCTTCTTTCTGAATGCGCTGAGGAGCGACGACCAGACTACGGTGATCCTCGGTTGGGATAGTAGGGGCAGGCATATCTTCCCCTCATCGAATTGCCTTCGGTTGATGCTAAACATCCCTCCCACGCAAGCCAAGGTTGAGGCCAGAACTTATGGAAAGATAGCGCAGTATGTCTCACACAATCCTCTTGAATAACGTGAAAATCCTCAGGGCCCAGCTCAGATTCCCCCAGCTACCCCACAGATCGTTCCACCAACTGCTCCATGATCAACTGGGCCACCTTATCATGTTGAAGAACCTGCCAAAGAATTGGTGGTCAAGGATCCTCATCAAGATAAAAATCCCCACCCAGATGATCCAACAGAATCACTCATTTCCCATCCCGAAGCCTTAGAGACACGATAAGTGGTGCTCTCGCCTGATGAAAATCCATATCCAGCATGGGTGGATGATATGCCAGCACCTCTAGGTTTTGAGAATCCCACCTTCTCCCCCTTCAACAAGATGGGGGACCCACCACAGCACCTGGACCACTTTAGTTCAAGGTGTGGCCCCATGTTGGGAATTCCAGCACAACAGGAAGCTTCAAAACTCCAGTGTTTTGTGCAGACATTGGAAGGGCCTGCGTTTGTTTGGTACAACCAGCTCCCCATCAGATCATTAGCCGGCTAGTAAGACCTCCATAAGAAATTTCTCAACCAGTTTAGTTACACCACTCGAAAGATGAGTATCGCAGACCACATCAAGTGCAAGCAGAGGCCTGATGAGCGCGTTGCCGACTTTGTCCCTCGGTGGAAAGGACTCACGTATTCCCTAAACATGTCGTTGACTCGGGAGAAACTTCTAATGATGTTCATATGGAATGTCAATATGGAACTGGTCCCCTATCTGATCACCTAGAACTATCCTGGGGGATTCCAACACTTCTCTAATAAGTTCCAGCACCTAGAGGAAGCCTTACATTAAGTTAAGCAGTCATGTTTGTTGCCTCCTGCAATCCCTACAAGAAGGGACCCTATGGTCGAGCCTACTGCAGTGGGCCAAATAGAGGCCCTCGGGCGACTAGAGCTGTTTCCAGTGGAGCCACCTCCATATCCTCGTAGAGGCCCTCCACCTCAAGTGGAGCCACCAGCCCAACAATTCCCACCTCAGAATCAGCAGGTTCCCCCGCACAATGTGCCGCCACCACCCAGGCGAGATAACTAAGTTCCACCTTGATAGGCTCCTCCAGCCCCTCATCAGGGTCAAACTCCAAGGGCCCCTTTTCTAGACTGGAGAAACTGGACCTACTTGTTCAATGAGGCACTGGTCCCTAGTTACTTCTGCAGTGCCTTGGATCAGGGGATTATAGGTTTGCCATAGTGCAGAAGGCCAGAAGAGGCAAACATCATTGATCACGCTAATTATTTACCCTATCACCGGATCTTGGGGAACACTCTCAGACATTTCTATGTGTTCAAAGACTAACTGCAAGACTAGGTAGATAACAACATTTTCTGTTTAGGCCCTACTCCGGAACAGGTGTCATGCATCTTCGTGAGGCCAGAAAGCTGCAGCGGCAGTGAGGGCGAGTGGTATCAGGTCTCCAGTCGCGGGTCCTAGAAGTATGATGACTGGATGGATTTTAAAAAAGTCACACGTTCCCAAGGTGTCATTAGTGCATGCCTGAATCATCTAGAGCCTTCAGAAGCTGCAGCCACTACATCTGCATCATCATCTCAGTCATCCTCCTCATAAAAGAGAAAACGCCGGTGGAGTAAGGGAAAGAAAATTCCCCCACCGATGCCATAGTTGTCCTGTAATCTCAGTGACTTCATGCCCCTGGAGATGGAAATCCCACCCCAAATCCATCTAGTAGTGGAAGTCTCTTCGGGTGATGGTTAAGGGTACACCTCGGTTAATACTGTAGAGATGGTAAATTCCTACATAATTCTTGATGATGAGGAGCGCCAGGAAAATCCTCCCAACGTCCCCAGCCGTCATCAGCGTCGATGAAGCCATGGCTATAAGGGTCGTCGGAGTGCCTCATTCGGCACTTTTAACTAGGATGTGCATGCTACCGAAACCAGGCAACAGGCTCAGCCCAGAGCTTAACACATGCAACCTTCTCATCTAGTGGAATCAGTCCCACCCTCACTATCGTTTGTGTTGTTGGAATTGGCAGAGCCACCTCGATCGTGCAATGACCAGCCATGCCCTAAAACAAGCCAATCTCTGCCGGTAGTCACTCCACAAGCTTCGACTAGTGATTAGAGGGATATTCCTAGTACTAGTCAGCTGCCGATCTAGGCAGAAGGTCCCGCCATACCTCCTATCATAGAGAGACCTCCTGTAAGCAGAAGTTCATGTCTCACACATAAGTATGATTTTCTCAATCATCTTGCCAGCATTCTAGAAAGGATTTCCATCCTTGAGGCCCTTCACCTATCTCCAGATATGAGTGAGGCCCTCGCTGAGGCTTTAAGAAGCCCCATGCAGTTCAAGACGGAGGTAGCAGCAGCATAAGCCTTTCATGCTGAGGCAGTCGAGAATTTTGAATTCCAGGCCATCATATCATTCTATGCAGAAGATGTAGGATCTCCTATATAGGGGCACATTCACCCACTGTACATCACTGACCAGTTCAATGGCATGGAGGTTTGTCGATGTCTTATCTACATGGTCTCTAGAATTAACCTAATCCCGAATTAGACACTGCGAAAACTGGGATTGTCCAAAGATGATATGAGTCCCTTTGACCTAAGAATCCAAGGTTATGATAGGATGGAACAGAAACTGGTTGGAAAGATCCACTTGAAGACCCAGTTCGGTGTCCTACTTACCAGAACTGAATTTATGGTTGTCTCCCAGGACACCACCTATAATACATTGAGGAAAAGTCCATGACTCCACTTCCATGCGGCAGTTCCCTCATCATACCATCAGTGCCTCAAGTAATCCCTTAATAGTCGAGTGGGCATGCTTGAAGGTAACATGTCTCCCTTTAACTCTTGGGAATCCTGCTATCTGGATGCTGACTACTACAAGAGAAAAGACAAGAAGATTTAAGCTAACGAGGTTGAGCATGTCTTGGCTATGACCGACCCATGGATATATCTAGATGATGCCTACATCTTTCCAGTCCACAAATTGGAGGCTACGACCCCATACATGGGACAATGATTGATTGTTTTTGAAATGAGGGGGGAACACATTTCCAGTCCTAAGCGACGCTGAAATATCACCTCGTAGTCCTATAAAAATTAAGATCAGGTGATCCCATAGCCTCCTACTCCCATAAGATATTGGGATTTCCGCCCCATGGAAATGGAAATATTTCATACTTTCTTGTTTCTCCGAGACAGAATTAACCAACTCAAGTCAAAGTGACGCTATTGATTCGATATCATAAAACATGGCCTCTTGGGCCTAAGTCCATATGGGATCAGATCGACATCCTTCATCGCTATGGTTTCTGCAGCACATGAGTTCCCCGATGTTGTGCCCACTACCGTTCAGGCTGGTACTAGACTCCAATCGGGAGCTACTGACTCAGAAGAGACTCCTCCCACCAAGGATTCCCCCTTCATATGTGAAGAAGAGGATTTAGAGGATACTCCCCCCACCTTTTAAGATGGCGTCTCTTCCACAGTCAACAAGTTGGTACAGGTGAATCTTGGTAGCGAGGTAGACCTGAAACCCACATTGATCATTGCCACCATGCCCCTCGAGGAGAAACAATAGTACATAGAATTCTTGAAACAACCCCATGATGTGTTCTCCAAAATATTTGATGAGATTACAGTACTAGATCCTCAGGTATCCTTCTACAACCTCTGTCTCTCGGAAAATCATCACGGGTTCAAGTAGCCTCCTAGAAAGATGCACCCTTCTCATGGTTCCCTGGTTGAGGCAGAAGTTGATGAAATCATCAGATCCAATTTCATTAAGGAGTTCTAGTACCCCAAATGTCTATCCAACATTGTGCCAGTTAGGAAGAAGAATGGATAGATCAGAGTCTGCATTAACTTCCAGGATCCCAACTGTCATTGTCCGAAGGATGATTTTCCCCTTCTTGTGACAGAATTGTTGATTGACGCTACATCTAGGTTCCAAGCCCTCTCTTTCATGGATGGGTGCTCCAGGTATAACCAGATCTGAATGGCCCTTGAGGATGAGGAGTCTACAGACTCTAGGTCACCACAAGGTACTTTCTATTACCAATTCATTCCATTCAGTTTAAAGAATACAGGTGCCACCTACCAGCGGGCTACGCATCACATATTTAAGCCGATCCTCGAAACGTTGGTGGAATGCTACGTGGAGGATCTGGTGGTCAAATATCACTAGCTTCAGGACCATATCAAAGATCTTTAGAAAGTGTTAGGCTTCCTCTGTTCCTGTCACATGAATATGAACCCATTGAAGTGTGCCTTTGGTGTCACCTCTAGAAAGTTTCTTGGCTTTGTTGTCAGATACAGGGGCATTGAAATTGACCCATTGAAGATCAAGGCCATTATCCAGATGTCTCCTCCGAGCAATATTTGGGAACTTTGAGGCTTTCAAGGCCACTTAGCATACACACGCCGATTCATCACGAATTTTTTCAGCAACATTAATCCCTTTTTCGTCTCATGAAGAAAGGCACACTCTATGAGTGGTATGAAGGATGTCAGACTGCGTTCGAGGAAATAAAGTAGTATCTTCTTCATCCTTTGGTCTTAATGCCACCTGTCTCTGGAAATCCACTGGTCCTTTATGTGACTGCCCTAAAATGATCTCTCGGCACCCTTCTCACTCAGAAAAACAATGAGGGGACGGAGAACAACCTTTAATACCTCATTCACATGCTACTCGATACAGTGACCAGACACTCCCCTATTGAAAATAGATGTCTTTCACTAGTATTCGCAGTATAGAAATTGTGACATTACTTGCAGAACCATGAGGTACAACTAGTGTCCCAAGTAGACCCACTAATGTATATCCTGAACCGCCCCCATGATGGCACGCCGACTAGCTCGGTGGGTGGTAATCCTCCAGTAGTTCGATATCAGGTTTGTCAATCAGAAGGCTATTCAGGGGAAGGTGTTGGAAAACTTATTTTCTGCTCATCCAGCTCATGCGGACCAGTCCCTTGACCTTGATTTTTCTGATCAGGCAATCCACTCAGTAGACAAAGCCATCCCATGCTGGAAAATGAACATCGATGGTGCTTCCCGAAGCCCCACTGGTAGAAGGATCAATGACCCCAGACTCAATAGAGTAGGCATGGGTATCATCTTCATTACCCTGGAAAAATCCATTCTGCCATACTCATTCCTATTGTTAGAAGTCTGCACCAATAAGGAGGCAGAGTATCAGGCTCTCATCACCGACCGCGAGTTGGCCTTCGAGATTGATGTGCCTCATTTTCATGTGAAAGGGGACTCTGAACTAGTCATCAAGAAGAACAATGGTGACTTTGTCGTTAGAAAGATAGATCTCATACCATTGTTGGAGTGCACTCTCTAGCTAATGGCCCAGTTCCCATATCAACCAAAAGTTACTCATGTCCCACGATCTTAGAATGGTTGAGATGATTCCCTTTCCGGCCTAGATGCATCACCTACAGAGCCCGATCAGGATGATCTAATTATCCACATGGCACACCGGATAGTCATTGCTCCTGTCACCCCAGATGATGATGACGACCTTCCGTTGAATCACCATACCGCCAGAGCCTCCACATTAGGACCCCCAGGTCCCTAGGTTGCAGTGATTGAAGTGACTCTCAACTAGAGATCCCCCTTTTTTGAGTATCTCCAAAATGGTAGTCTCCCAACCCGATTGGGCTAAGCGTGAGAGAATATGATGCCGAACATTATAGCTTACCCTCCAGCACAGTCCTAGTCATGAGAAAATCTTCTACAAGCGTGAGTTTGATGGGGCCCTCCTTTTTTTCATTAAAGTATTCAGGATTTTCCAAGTCATGCAGGAGGTTCATGTCGGTTCCTGTGGGGATCATCAAACCAGGCCAAAACTATCTCATCAAATCTAGAGATTGGGGTTCTTTTTACCCTATATGATTCATGACTGCATTGAGTTCACCAAGAGATTCCATGTGTTCCAAATTCATGCTAACATTATGCATCTTCCACCAGAGCCTCTCCACTCCACCAAGTACTCTTGGTCATTTTCAGTATGAGAACTCAATGTTGTGGGACCATATCCACTGAGAATATCTCGCCAATGCAGGTTCATCTTGACTACTACAGATTTATTTTCCAAGTGGGCAGAGGCAGTTCCACTCAAGGAGGTCAGGGCCCATTCCATTGTTGACTTTGTGAGCTCCAACAGCATTTACCGATTCGGACTCCCTCATGTTGTCCTCACCGATAGTAGTATGAACTTTCGAGCATTTGAACTGAATAAAGTGTATGATAAGTGAAACATCCGTTCTAACCATACCTCCCATTATCATGTGCAAGAAAATGGACAAATCGAGGCATTCAACAAAACCCTCTCTAAAATACTATAGAAAATGGTTGGTCAGACATGCTCCTCAATGCCCTCTGGGCATACCAGAAGACGACTCCTAATTCCACCCAGGTGACCCAATATTTCTTGGTGTATGGGACAGAGGTCGTTCTGCTCATCAAGACTCAATTACCCTCATTTCGCACAGCTATCTATAGTCAGTAAGTGCCAAATAAAGTAGCTGAAATCCATATGGATGTGTTGGAAGCGCTCGACAAGAACAGGCTTTGTGCCCTGAATAATCTGGAAAGGCATCGGAATAAGACAGTTAGGGCTTTCAATAAGAAATTTCTCCTCCACTCCTTCTTTCAAGGAGACTTGGTATTAGTCCTAAAGGCACCAATGATACCTGGTAGGAAACTATCCAAGTTAGAACCCAAATGGGAAGGACCTTACATTGTTCACAAGGTTTACTCCAATGGAGCATACTCACTGGTTACAATGGATGGTTAGAATATAAATCCTCCCAACAATTCCAAGTTCCTTAAGAAATACTTTTCATGAATCCCTATAGTCTTTAATGACCTTAAATTGTATGGTCCTGCAAGACCCCAAACTGCATGATGGTCGCGCACAACCCTAAACTGCATTATGGTCCTGGAGGATCTTAAATTGTACAGTCCTGCATGACCCCAAACTACATGATGGTCTCGCACGACCCTAAACTGCATTACGGTTCTGAATGACCTTAAACTATACGGTCCTACACGACCCCAAACTATGTGATGGTCCCGCACGACCCTAAACTGCATTACGATCTTGCATTACCTTAAACTTTACAGTCCTGCATGACCCCAAACGACATGATGGTTCAGCATGACCCCAAACTAGATTACGGTCCTTCATGACCTTAAACTGTATGGTCCTACATGATCCCAAACTGTATGATGGTCCCGCAGGGCCCTAAACTACATTACGGTCCTTTATATCCTTAAAATGTATAGTCCTGGACAACCCCAAAATGCATAATGGTCCCACACGACCCTAAACTACATTACGGTCCTGCGTGACCTTAAACTGTATGTTCCTACAGGACCCCAAACTATGTGATGGTCC
Organism: Viscum album; assembly: GCA_963277665.1. NCBI lineage: Eukaryota > Viridiplantae > Streptophyta > Magnoliopsida > Santalales > Viscaceae > Viscum > Viscum album. The sequence goes on from OY728150.1 coordinate 2,118,235,142, forward strand.
CACATGACCCTAAACTACATTACAGTCCTACATGACATTAAACTGTTTGGTCCTACATGACCCTAAACTGTGAAATGTCCCGCATGACATTAAACTGTGTGTCATCCTGCAAGACATTAAACTGCACTTCAAAAACTATGTATGTATTGATTACCATCCTCATGGGATATGTTGGAAGGCTCAGACTCTCCATCTTGGGTCCAACCCCATTTTCCTCTTTGATTATCCCCTCCGGGGCATTGTTCTTTTGGAAGATCCCACACAGCATCGTATAGGCTTCTTTGGCCCCACACATGTCAGGGTCATGATGATTTCACCATGTTCCCTCCTTCGTTCTTTTAATCCTCTTGCATACTTACTGCATGATGTTATACTACATGGCCCTTCAAGAACTATGTGTGGCTTGATTCTCATCTTCATGAGATATGTAGGACCACCCAAACATTTCATCCATAGGCTTAGCCCCAATCTTCAGGACCTCCCATTAGGTTGAAACACATGGTGTGGTGTGGGCTTTTTCTTTCATTCACATTAAGTTCACCATGACTGTACCATGTATCCCTCTCCCATGAACATATCTATCTCTTATACTGTCTAACTTTATTTGAAATTGAATGGGTTCATTTATGCTCCACACACCCCACCATTTGGGTTCTCAATATCTTTTACATCGGAAGGGCCCCTCGAACGACAAGGAAACTTAGCCTAAGGGATCTCCTATCATCTCAGTCCAACACCCTCAAGGGTTTTAGACAATAAATAGATACAAGTCCCATGTTGTGAATATGTTCAGTGGTCGATGCTCATTTTTTGTTCCCATTTCAGTTCACATGATATAGATGATGTGTTTCGAATCTGGTCAACATCTATCCTTTATCATTGTCACCACCCACATATGTCCCAAACATAGAGTGTAGTGGTTTATTCTACCCCACCATCTCCCCAATTTTTAGTCTACCTTGAGTAAGAGTGTAATTACAGCTGTCAGACCCTCATGTGATGGGGAGAGCCTAGTCCTACTTCTTGTTTCCCACACCAATCATTGATCACATGGGCTTAGGATCTATGAAGGCAATACCCGCATGAGAGGTCATACGGCTACAGCTGGCGGGATGCCCAGCCTCAGGTCCTTCGACCTTTTATCCCCCTAGTCCAAGTTATCATTTAGGATTGTGTGGTGTGGTATAGACTCACGTCCTCATTCATGTCGGGCTATTTCGCCATGCCACACATGTCCCCTTGAGACATCCCTCCCTTCATTTATCATCTGTCCCACGAGAACGGGCCCCATTATGCTTCGTGATCCCCATCATCTGGGTTTCCATCACCTTATATATTTAAAAGGGCCCCAAAATGGTATGGATGCTATGTAAAAGGTCCATCATACCATTACGGGATAACGTCCTCAAGGATTGCGAGTGGAAAATTGATACAAGTATTGTGTTGCGAGTTTGGTCAATGGTCGACACTCAATTGTTTTCCCTGAATTCTGGTTGCACAAGGGTGGATACTGTGTTGTGAATCTGGTCAAAAATTGTCCTCTATCATTGTTTCTTCTTTTTGGTCTTCCATAGGCATGATGATTTTCCCTCTCTTTCCCACGCATATGAAATTAAACTAGGAATATACAGTCTGAGCTCTATGACCCTAAACTAAGACCACCTTCATCCTTACCGTCATGATGATAAACTGAATGACACCTTCAAGAACTATGTGTGGCTTGATTCCCATCCTAATGGGATATATAGGAACACCCGGATATTTCGTCTTCGGGTCCATCCTCATCTCTTAGAAACCTCTCTATCATTTTGGACCCTTTTCCTATGTTCATCTAGAGGAAGGGTATACGGTGTGGTATGGACTCACGTCCTCATTCACATCGGGTTTATAACAACCACACCACATACCTCTCTCTCTTAAGTGGCCTATGGTCCCTTTACCTACTCTCATCTCTCTGAGTTGGCTTCCCTAAAGTCGATTCCCTCATCCCTCTTTGGTGATTCACCAATTTTCCCATGAGTACTCTGGTCTAGAACCTGGAGTGTTAGATTCTACTTGGACATGCTTTCACCCATTTTTCAGTCTTCGTGTTCCCCTTAATTTGGGCTTCCATTATCTTTCACATCTGAAGGGACCCCCAAATGTCTTGGATGCTAGGCCGAAATAATCTCCTACCATTATAGGCCAACTTCCTTGAGGGTTTCAGACACAAAATTGATACAAGTCTCGCGTTGCGAATATGGTCAACGATCGACTCTCATTTGTTGTTCCCATTTCAGGACACAAGATATAGATGTTGTGTTTCAAACAAGGTCAACATTTATCCTCCATCGTCACGCCAACCCCTTCAAGCCTTTAATATTGGTTACATGGTTAACATTATCTTCCTCCCCATCATCACCAAATGGAATTTCAACGCTCTTGGCACTATCGCTTAGTGAGAATTTGCACATTATGAGGGCAAAGTCGTGGTAAGGCATCATTCAGAGCTCTGCACCAACTTCCCTTTGGCGTGTGTTCCATGTATTGAAAAAAACCTCTTCCTCTCTTGTTTCCCAAACCGAGTTTGACTCACATGGGCTTAAGAATTGGATTGAGGTCTACGCCTATTTGGAAGGATTCTTCCTCTCCAAGGTCCGCGCTCTAAGAAATTAAACTAAGATATCTTTGAGAACTATATACAGCTTGATTCCCATTCCCATGGGATAGATAGTAATGCCTAGACATCTCATATTTGGGTCCAACTCGAGTTCCACTAATTTAGCTCATATGTTCTACCTTATGGGCTTGGAATCTTATAGGACCACGTGGCGTGGAACATGTGGGATTATGCCCTCATTCACATTGGGTTTGCAATAGTTGCACCATGTATGCCCCTTTCTAGGAGTTGTTCCCCTCTAATTCCCACCCCACATGACATTAAACTATATGTTGTCCCATACGACGTTAAAAGAAACCTTCAAGAACTATGTGTGGCTTGATTCCCATCCTTGTGGGATACATATGAACACCTGGACATATTGTCTTCGGGTCTAGCTAAACTTAGGGCTAGCCCCTCTTGTCTCATATCCTCTAACATTTTCTTGCCCCTCAGCCCGAGGTTTCTTCCTTAGAATCGTGCGTGGTATGATGTGGACCTCATCCTCATCCATGTCAGGTATGCTTTATCAGGTCGTGCACATTCTTTCTGAAACCTCATCTCTCCTATATATGTCTGAGCCATATGAATCTAGACTATGAGGCCTAGTCCCATGTGACTTTAAACAGTTATGTCTATACCGCATGATGTTAAAGTGTGTGGTTTCTCTTATCACATGACCCTAAAACTATGACATTATCATCTTGGTTGCATGACAAAAAATGGCACTACACCATGATATCCTCACTCGAGGTGGCATCATGTTTGGTATCAGTCACACACCATACCATTTTTCAATGCCTGCATATGGCTTGATTCTTGTAGAGATGCCTAGAATTTCTATCCTAGTTCCATAGATTCACAAAAAAGACACTCATTCAACCTAAATAACAAACAAGATCTATCAAATAATACTTCTTTCGTTGCAATGGATAGACCCACACAACCTTATTATCTATGGAACTGGCATCCTACCATGCCATCCATAGAACTACATGTGTCTTGATTCCCATCTTAATGGGGTACGTAGGAACATCCCGGCACCTTGCCTTGGGCCCAACCTAACATTCATATTTTTTCCCTTGACTTAAAGATTTTCCTTCGGGGATATGTTGTGTGGTGCAGACTCCTTATGTCTTCATTCACGTCGAGTTTATAGCTACCACACCACATACTCCCATCCTGGGATTTCTCCTTTCACCCTTCGTCTTATCGTATGAAATTAAATTGCACAATCCCACATGTAATTGATGCATGACACTAAATTGTGGTTCTACCCTGAACAAGTTCAAGATGTCCTATGTTAGTCAGGGGATTCACCAGATCCCTTGCCAGAGAGGATTTCCTCTATCAGTGTTGGCCTCCAGCCACACTGTGTTTAAGAACTATGTTTGGCATGATTCTCATCCTTATGAGATATATAATGATGCCATGGAATTTCACCTTGAGCCCTGCACTAGGGTCATTAAACCTTATGGCCCCTCGGACCCGATCACGGTCCACTCTCTATGACCTTAAACTTTGAGCCTACAGTCCATGTAACATGACTTTAAACTGTTAACCTTGGTCCAGGAAGTATGACCATAAAACTATGTGCAACATCATGGTCATACGACGTTAAACTACGTTTTTATTATCCTCATTGGTAAGATGTAAAACTACATGTCATTCTAGGCCCTTACCAAATAGGTCCTTCATGGAAGTATGTTTGATCCATGATCATAAGGATACACCCACCTAATGTTCCTTCCTAATGGTGGCGTGATTTCAAGAGTGTCAGACTCCATTCAAACAACCCATCACTCCAACTCCACATTCCGTGTACCCTTCCTCCGGACCCCCATCCTCTTTCATGTCTAAGGGACCCCCCTAGCAGTATGGATGCTCGGACTATGGCTCACCTACTATTCTGGGCCAACGTTCTGGAAGACAAATGGATGGCATTTCGAGTCAGGCCCCGTGTTTCAAACATGGTCAGTGGTCAGCTCTCATTTGTTATCCCCATTTCAGGATAACGCAATATGAATACTATGTTTCGAACACTGTCAACAGTTATTATTCAAATGTCAAGCCATCATACTATGTTCTAAATTTTGGTTATCATGTTTCACACATTCCATACCCTATGTTTGGATTAATTCCAATTCCCCTAGCGTTACCCCACTCATGAACTAGTAAACACTGGGAAAGCGATTATTTGACTGTTTTGAGATCCTCATCCTCTAGTCGGGCCTCTCCCATTCTTCCCAGAAATCTGGATTGGTTCTTCAAAACCCCTGGATGCCCGAATATTTGTTTTCACTCTTACATTTGGGTGGAATAATAAAGTGGCCATACCTTATTTCTCACACTAGGCCCGACCCACGTGAGCTTAGGGATTGATCGTTGGATGCTCCAAAAATAATATGGGAATGCAATAAACCAATATAAATAATGGAACTCATGCATTCATCTGGCATAAAACAATCAAATCATGAAAGTACGTTTGAGGATTTGTAATCATTATAGTAACTGAGGGTCGATCCCTCCCATGGATAGTTTAACCCTTTCAAAAGAGAGTTACATATCCACCACCCTTTGGCTTGTGGCATCTAGGATTTTCTGTCACCTATTAAGCACCCGCTCCTCCTCAGAAGTGATAAATCACACTTCGTAAACCATGATTCGGGCCCGCTCTACATCGATCCAGATGACAGTCATTTCTATAGAGACTTGAAACTTGTGATCTTCGTCCTCTTCCAGCTGAGCCTTCAATTGCAATATTAGCTTTGATTGCGCATTGAGGGAGTTTGAGTAATCATCCTCATGAACATGCAGCCACTGAAACTAATTTTCAGCCGCCCAGAGCCTCTTGATGTTCACCGATTTCCTCCGCTGCCAGCCCACACTAAGGCCATGGCCATACTCCCAGATCTTCTCTTCCATAAGATCTCAGGTGAGCATGTGGAGATGCTGGGTATCCACACCCCTAGAACACAGTTCATGTAGCTGTGAATGAAGTCTATCCATCTCATCCATCCATTTCACTTGGGGGGTTTCATCAATGAAGAGCTTGATCAGCATCCATGGTCATCGAAAAACTATTTTTCAATCCTCTTCATTAGAGTTCGTCTCATCCCAGTCGATGTGGTTGGAAGGATCATATGTGTGGAACGCCCCCAATAACTCATCAGCATGGTTTACATTTGGTGTTTGATCTGGTATGGCAGGACCTCGGCTGTCTGATCGAACCTCATCATTGGATCCCACCTCAACGATCTCAGGTTCATCCCCGTTAACGGTCCCACCAGTGATTTGGAGTTCTTTCGCTTGGTTGGTTTGGATCTCCGCCTCCATGATCACCATAATTCCCCTAGGAAAGATGCCACTGGATGTCCCGACCAACCTCGCCAAGGAGGACCATGCCATTTGAAGAACTGTGCATACCAAGAGGGGCAAAGATTTCGTTATCCTGGTCAATGAGTGGCAGTCATGAATTGTACGAAGGAATATTAAAGAGGGAGAACTCTCGGTCTCATTGTGGTTCTGTTGTTGTGGGGACCCCTAGACATGGCCCTCTGTATATTATAGAGAAGTTTGAAGACTCCAGAGGAGCCATCTTAGGTGCCCTGGCCTCACCAGGTGCACTAATCGCCATAGCAGTAGGCATAGATCCTAAAGACCCTGCATCTGTATCTACTACAGAGCAGGAGTGGGTTCGGTGTATGAGGTTCTCCTACACAGTTCAAATATTAGTAAGGAATTTAAAGTGACCTGGAAACAGACCCTAAGGAAGAGGCTTAGTATGTTACCTCAAGGGCCTCTCCAAATTTCTTCAAGATTTGACCCTTGATCACTGACTTCGCCCACCTATAATAGAGTCCCTCTACCTTCCTCCTCCCCCCAAGAGCACTCGTCTAATTCTTCCGGTTGAGGAAAGCGCCCTCACAGTTTGGTAGCCGATAACTACGGATGGGTCGTTTGATCCAACAACACCTTCAACCAATCTGTTATTGGATGCGGGGCACCCCAGGAGTGGAAAAAATCCTCCAACTCGGTCAGGTATCTCTCCGCCTCCTCCTGGGATGGTACAAAGCCGGCCCTGATACGACCAATTCCTAGTAATTCTATCCCGAGATGGTTCATGTGTTTCCACACCACGAACAGGCTGAGGAATTGCCTGTTGACATCACTAATGTACTAGGCCTCTAAGAAGGCATCATTATCTAGTTTTTCTATGTGGTGCAACTGCTTCCCTCGAGCCTAAGGGGATATTCTATGGAATCCTCTCAGTAGACTCCCCTCTGGATAACTATGTTCTTCTGGTACCACCTGGTCCGCTGCTATCACTGGATCTGCTGCCACTGTCTCCCCCTCAACTGGTATGGGCCTCGCCATCATAGCAGCCCCACCACCATGGGATTTCCTTGCCACCTTTTGGCCTCGACCTCGAGGTTGGGGAGGAAAACCATCACCGGCCTGAATGGTTGGCTTCTTCAGCATCTCCCCCAGGTAGGCCGCCTCCCAGCTTTTGGAATACTCTTTCACCAACCCAAACACGGTCATGGGAGGAGGCAATTTGTTCCACATATTTCCATCATCCTGTCTAAACATGAGTCACATCTACCTCATCACGCATGGATGTTCCTCGTGGAGGACCCCCAAATAGACCTGTGGGGTTAGTCACTACATACAGCAAAATTGGCTGGAAAATCGGTGTTGGGTGTACAGCTCACAGAGAGGCTCATGGTCCACTCTTTCCACCAAGACTCCACCTCAAAAGGACAAGATATAGGACATGTGATCTTCCGTTCCTTGTCCATCATCAGTAAAAGAACCCGTTGGTAGTAGGAATATATAAAATTTTAATTCCTCTATCTTCCAAACGTGGTTTAGTACCACATGCATAGATGGTTTGGCTAGAAAGTTCCCCATGGCATTTAGAATGGACGTCTGGAAGTTTGATCTTGGAGGGGAAATGGGGTTTGGTTTTCATTGACCCCCCCCCGACGTCTGCCGCTATCCACCCATTCAGGAGGTGGAATGGCTCTCATATCCTCTGTGGCCTCTTCCACTTGTTGATATGCCACAAAATCTTGTATATCTTGGTGATCATCGGGATTCTGAGGTTCACTCACCCTCATATCACCAACATGGATGCCATGATAAATGTTCTTGGTCCCATGTCAATGTTTGTATCCCTCACTGGAAGGATCCAACCACAGATGAGAGCAGTGATGAATACCATTAGCTACTTCAGTTGGTAGATATGAAATTGGGAGGCCCAAGTCGCCTTGAACGGGCCTAATCTCCTAAGATATGCCATGTAATCTTCACATGAGGCACCTACCTAGTAGGCCCAGGCCCAGTCATCTGTAAAGTTACTACCCGAGTGTAGATCCCACTCATCAGACCATCCCTTCCCCAGGTTCCTCAGGGACTCCTTCAAGATCATCTGGTACAGAGTAGGGGATTTCTCCAGTTTCAAGTCCTTCCCATCAACATTGTTCATATGATTGTACAAGTAATCAACAATAACAGGTGTGAAACCCTCTTGGGAATGTTTGTCAGCCGCCCTAAACCATTGGTGTTGGCATGGCATGCTCCTGAACTAGTAAGTTGGATCATCCCTACTTGCTCCAAGTATGATGATGGAATGCCTCATCCCAAATCCATACAGTGTCATCCTCTTACACAGCGGATAGTTTCTCTAGCTTTCCAACAGTAGCTCCACCAGAAATTTTTGGTAAGAGTGCCTACGTATCAACTCCCCTAGACCCAAGTTATTCATCATCTTGTCCCTTCGATCAGTATCCACAAGGATCCCCCTAGCTTCCTCCTGGTGAGCCATTCATTTTTGAAGTTTGGGTGTTCTTTGAGTTTGGTCCGCAAAGCTATTTTGTGGAGTAAGTTCACAGAGACCATTCGTGAAGGCAGTTCACCGAGCCCTGCCCCGAACTTCAAACGCATATTTCAAATCACTCTGCCCCAAATTCAAAGACTCACTGTGCGCCATGAAGCAGAAGGCCTGATTTGCGAAGAGAAATCACAGAGTACGTGGAGCTTCATGAATCGAGAGCATTAGAAGCCAAAAACGCTGAGAAGATAAAGGAAAAAAGAGAGGTCAGGTCCCCTATTTATAGGAGAGGACCCTAGTTTCTTTGTGGCACATCTGATCCATGGTGAGTTCGTGGTGCGCCATCCTGCATGTGCTGCTCCGCCTCGCAATCCCCCTATGCGAGTCACCGTCATGATTGACTAAGAATTTCTAGTGTTTGACCTCCCACTTTGACCCTCTGTTTCTCCTAGGCTCCAAGTCTAAGGGGGGAATTTTTTGATGCCAAAATCAAGGAAAAGAAAGAACAAAGGGAAAGATTTAGGGGATTCCTCACAAAGATTTCTCAAGTATCCCCTGTGGCCCATCGGCCGACGTAGAGGTCCCCCCTTCACGAACCCACCATAGAGCAAGGAGGAAGGATACTCTGAAAACCGATTTAACGTTAGTGAACCCACCACAGAGAAAGGAGGTGGGATGCTCCCTGAATCCCTTTAACATTCGCGAAACTTCCATGGAGCAAGGAGGCGGGATGCTTCATGAACCCCTTCTATGTTCACGAACCCGCCGTAGAAAAATCTTTGTCCTCACGCCAAGTGTGCTCTGCTTAGCGCTGCCTCTTGCCTATAAATATCAGTCTTCCCTTGAGCACAAAGGACATATCCTCTGACCTTTCTCCTTATTTTCTCTCAAATCATGATGCATTCTCTACTCTGAAAACCATGAGCTTTTCAAGGTACTTTTTCATGATGAAGTGCCTTCCCTTTTGCATGAATTTTTCCCCCCTTTAAAGAGGGATTCCCTTCGCAATGCCCCCAGTCCTACGTGAAGGAATGAGATCCCCAAGGGGACTCGGGTCATCGTGGAGCATTTATGCTTTGAGAATTACCCTTCATGCACATGTGACCCACATGCTAAGGCATGGTCACTATGCTTTGGGAAGCACATTAATTCACAATTTTATGCATCACAAGGCACCCTTTCTTCATGAGGAATTGTTCCATGAATACCTTTCCACTTCACAAAGAACCTCCCATATGCACCTATTCCCTATTGCTATACTATAAAACTTCACTTCACAAAGAACACTCCTTCATGAATCCTCTCCACTTCATGGAGCACCAAAGCTTCACAAGGATTCTACCTATAAACCCCTTTGATCTGCAACTCCTTTTCTCATGCGGCCCTTCGGGTTTTCACAGAGAAGTTTCAAAGTCCCTTGGGCGGTACTTCACATTGTGTTTCCTCGCATCATGATTCTTCGCATAGAAATTCTAATACCTATTGCTTATTCGCATAGACATGCTAACGTGGAACCCTCAATGGATCTCTCCATAACACCCCCCACACCATGGCATTGTCAATGCCTTTCTTCCCTCAATGGAGGGTCGGTATTAGTTATGTAAGTCCTAGGGGTGCAGAGCGCACCACTATTCATCCGAGCTGAAGGACATTAAACTTCCAAGCATCATTTTCCTCAGCACATTACATTAAACTGTGACCTCGCCCCGTGCATCATACGCGGGGTGCCCCACCTTGGACATTATGCACGCCCACTAGTCTCTATGAGAGTTAAATCATTCCTCACATGGAATGAGATCCTCTTTATTGGAGCGGTGTTTGTCTGCAGGGATAGGGAAACCACCTTGGTGTAAGCCCCTATCTTTTCTAGCAAGAGGCAGCACCCTTGATCCTCCTATCTTATTCCTTTACAAAGACTAGAGGAGAGATGGGAATTGGGACTTTTGTTATCTCATCCCTCTCTTATTGTGATTTGTCACCACCCGGGCTACTAACCACGTGTAAGCTCCTGTTTTCTCTTTAGGTCACTAAATACGTGTAATCCCTACTCCACTTCCCATGGGTGCGCCCTTCAAGACGTGATCGTCAGGTCTTTAATGCCTCTTGTTTCTCACACTGAGCATGAGTCACATGGGCTTAGAGCAAGCACCAACCATGAAATTCGCTCTAGATAGCTTAGAGTGTAAGCCGCATACCCAATCCTGAACTACATGGACTTTGATCCTTGCCGATGCAAGGTATGTACGAATACTCCCTGAGGTTCAATCCCACCATCCATTGGTCCCGAACATCTTCACGTCAGTTCACCAACCCACTCTTGAACTATATGGACTTTGATCCTTGCCAAGGTAAGGTACGCAATAAGCCTCTCTGAGGTTCAATCCCACCATGCATTGCTCTCGACCATCTTCACGCTGGTTCCCACTCCTCCCAAACTACATGGACTTTGACCCTTGACAAGGCAAGGTATGTAGGAAGCCTCCCTGATTTTCAAGCCCAACACACATTGGTTTTGACCCCCTTCATGTCGGACCACCTTCGTCCCGCATGACATTAAACTGCACGCCCCCTTTTCATTATGCATGATGTTAAAATGCATCCACCATCCAGTGGTAAGACATTGTGAATCCATCTAGCGATAAGACATTTTGACCGCATCCAGTGGTAAGATGTTGTGACCACATATAGCAGTAAGCCGTTATGACACCATCCGACGGTAAGCCATTGTGACCCTATCTAGCGGTAAGCCGTTTTGACCCCATCCAGCGGTAATCGATTGTGACCCCATCCAGCGGTAAGCTTTTATGATCTCATCCAGCGATAAGCCATTTTGATTCCATGTAAACAGTAATTCATTTTCAATCTGAGCCTGGTGGTAAGCCGCTGTCATCCCTTCTATTGGGACCTATACTGTTGGTCCGTCCCAGTGGCGTCAGACCAACTCTCATGCCGCTAATCACGTGTAATCCCCAACAAGTCATCGGGTCATTGTCCTTCGCACACACCCCAATTTCATGCCCCAACCTGGGGGTTCAACTTCCTTCAGGTCTCATCAATACAGGTCTCCTCTTTAGGTGTCCCATCTCTTCACAAACTATGCTGATTTTGATTCCATTCCATGGGGATACGTAGGAGGTCTCTTCGAGGCTCAAGCCCCACATCACTGTCACCCTCAAGTTGACTCCATCTCATTCTCCATCCACTTCATTTAACCATCCATAATCTATTCTGATTCATACCAGGGACACAACATCCCAGTGAGATCATTCCAATTCACCTCCTAGTATCAGTGTTTCCTCTAGGGGTCACACCTATCTGATCCACTCTAGTCAGTGTTCCGATCAGTCTGATCCAACTCCACTAGACGTTAAACCTACATCATACCCTGTGTTAAACATAGAAAACTGAAGAAAAACTCAGATACATTCCTATAGAATATAATTCCTTTCATTTGATGTGGGATGCCTCGGGATTATGCGCCCTCGAGAAGCCCTATAATAAGGGGAAGAAATCCAGACGCGCTAGTGTTCCAGAATCCAAACACATCAGTGATGTCCAATGTGACTACTCCCCCGACCGAAGGTTACTGCCCTAACCGGACCCCTTGGAATGTCCCAATAGAAGCATTATAATTAATTGGTGTCCATGAATATATGGAACTGGGAAGATTTTCATGAACAACGTCTTAAGTCTATAAGGGAGACTCGAACTAGGTGACGAGTTCTGAGGAGGAATCCATGGAAGCAAGTACCGAAATCCCATCATCATGTTTCGACCAAGGAGAAAACGTCCCTGAATAGGTGAAGTATGTCAACCACCTTTAAAAAGAGTGAATGTAGGGAAACAAACAACATCTTCATCCTCAAATAGACGGATGCGTGCGTCCTGAAGAAAGTGTTGGAAACATTGATATAACACCATCACATGGTTTGGAAAATCCATTTTATGGTTTGAAAAAAGAACTGTGAGGTTGATTCAGGGTCCTGTAAGGTAGGTACGAGGACCTAATAAGGTTTATGAAAGACCTATTAAGGTTGATACGAGTTTTCAAAAGTTTGGTATGTGACCTATTAAGGTCGATGTGGGTCCTCATAATTTTTGGTACTTGACTTTGTAAGGTTGGTACAATATTCCTATAAACATGATACAAGCCTAGAAAGGTTGTAGTAGGGAATCATAAGGTTTAATAGTATACTGTTTAATCCAATATTTATGGGAGATTATTGTTTCCCTCGGAATCCGGGGATGACCGCCTTGATGGGAGCTTCAAACGTTCTGATCGGTTTCTAACGGGTTTGTTCTTAGAACCGGAAACATCCAATGATTCCACATCCATTCGGACCTACTTTCCAAAGGTAGGTGATCATTCGTTTGTGGAATGAAGAGGCTTAGGAATTTTCATTGGTCTAGAGGATGGGAGGTCGGACTCATCACACCTTTTTTAGGGGAATTATTTCCTACTCCGGGACTCTGTTTATATATTTAAGTTATGTTCGTGAATCCTTATTACATTACCAAGTATAAAATGAGCTTTCCTTCAGATCTAACAATCAATGATCAAATATGTAGGAAATTTAGAGAATCTTTTATATGTATTCGAGGTTCTTCATCGATAGAGAATCATCTTTATTTATTAGAGATTCTTGGCCAATGGTACCTTTTGACACATTTATATGAAATCTATTGGTCATTATGATGACCATGCTGGTTTTAAAGCCACTCAGTGGGGCACTTGAAGTTTATTATCATTCAGAAGGACATGGATTATTTTAGAGTTGGGATCGAACCTGTAGACGGGCTACTTACGTATCCTTTATTTTAGAAAAGGAATCAGAACCCACGTAGTTCTAGTAAGGGAGTATGATTTTTATGATTGATAGCTCAAAGAAGGATGTCATAATTACTTTTACCCTCTAATCTCGCATGAGTCATGCTCGGTGTGAGAAACAAGAGGTATTGCTAAAAATTAGACAATTGGGACATGAAATAAGCAATCATAAGAAATGATGTGGGGCTTATGTATGTATGACTGCCTTGATAAATGAAGGTTAGGATTTACCTTAGGGAAGAAATCCAGGAACAAAGTACACAAAGGTATATGTGCTTCCTGGATATTTTGAATACTCTAACATGGGGTGTACTCCTGAAAAGGAGGCACGAATTAGGATAAGACTTATGATTGGGTTTTACTCCTGAAAAGGAATCCCAGATCAAAGGTAAATTAGGGCTGGTTAAGAGAAATTAATACTGGGGCTTACTCTTGAAAAGGAGGCCTAGGTCAAGGATTAAGGTTTGGGGCTTACTCCTGAGGAGGATGCCCAAATTATGGGACTGGGGCTTACTCCTAAGGAGGATGCCCAGATTTGGGAACTTTAAGAATTGGGGCTTACTTCTAAGGAGGATGCCCAAGTTAAGAATTATGTCTGGGGCTTACTCCTAACGAGGATGCCCAGGTTAGGGGATCTAGGGCTTACTCCTGAAGAGGATGCCCCAAATTTAGAGGACTTATGACTGGGTATTATTCCTGAAAAGGAGACCCAGGTTAAGGATTCTCTCATCTTAAAGGATGAGGTTAAATGAATGAAATCTCAATCTTTAGTGACATAAATATGTGTAAATCACTAGGTTTTGAGATATATTCCATAGAATTCCTTTCAGATAAGGAAGTCAAATCAATAAATCATGCCATAAATGGATTTTAATAGTGTCTTGAAGACTGAATCTTGAATAGGAAATGTGTAATGGATTAAGAGGGGTGAAATGGGAAAGAAAGGCATCCAAAAAGGCAGGGGCGTGCAAGTCCTGGCAGGCACGCAGGTACTGCATTGGCGTGCAAGTCCTGGTCGCGCAGGTATACGCCTGCGCGACACGTTTGGTACTTGTGCAGTGTTCAATCAGCAGGTTAATACTTGAGTGACCTTTGTTTAAGGCCTTTAGAATCCTTTTGAGGCTATTCCAGTAGAGGGGAGCGCAAGTTCTATTGAAGGAGTAAGGCGGCGTGCATGTGTGGCCATTTCCCATAAGGGATGGCCACCTAGGCACGCAAGTGTTGATGAGTTTCAACACTTAGGCCTTCCTCCCCCTCTTTAGATCTTCCGTTCTAGGAAAGAAATTACCTTAGAAGTGTTCTGGAAGCTTTGAGAAGAGACTAGGGCATCGGGAGCTCAAATATGAGTTTCTGGAAAAATTCCTCCTTCTTATGGGGGGCCCACAGGGTCTATTTATAGAAAGGAGAAGACCTCGGGCGGTTATCATTTAGGGCATGCAAGTCACTTGCACGACCAACATCGGCGTGCAAGTGTAGTTGCGCGACCATTGAGGCGTGCAAGTATACATGCACGACCATTTTAGAACTTGTGCGACCTTTGCTCAATGTTCTTCTTCTTCCTTCCTTTGTCAATTATTGATATTTGTTCAAATGATGAATCTTTTTTGTTCAAGGTATTTCCCTTTTCATTCATTTAGACTCTGTGATGGAAAGGAGCATCAACAAAAGTCCCCCCTCAGAGTTGGATCCGAAGAGAAAAGAGGATTTGACTCTGAGGTGAGAAGAAATAAGAAATCTGGCAGTTTAATGTCATGCATGTCAGACATAAAGAGGCTAATGTTTAAGGTCGAAATAGCTTTGACCGAATGAATTAGAATTGACTCAATTCCTTGAAAATTCATCTGAAAACAAAGTATCATACTCTAGTATGAGGGAAAAAATGTAAACTATGACTTAAGAATATTTGAATATGAGGAATGATATGAAAAAGAGCTAAAAGTCATTAGAAGAATTAGTTCCCAATAATGAAGTTACCATTATTTAACAAACCCATTAGGGGGTTGAATTATGTAGGGCCACCTAAGGGCATTGGCTTCATAGTCAAATAAATAGTATCTTTTGGCTAACAAGTTTGTTATGTAGACTGTTTATGCAAGGCCGCCTATGGGCACGTGGTGCATAGTCAGGGAAAAGAACTCTCAGAAATTTACTTTCCTAGTGCTAAAAGCCAATGAAAGTTTATGGAGATTCAAATATTCCAAAGTATAGAGTTTTCTATATGGAAATAGGTACTTGAATATGGAGAAGATATTTCCAAACAAGATTATCGAAGAACTGGATCAGTATCACTCCTACGAAGGTCTGACCCAAACATAGGGAAGGATAATATAAACCATAGACTTGAATACTTTCAGATCATGAAAAAAGATATGGGACAAATATGTTAAGGATGGCTATTTTTCGGATCCCTACATACTGTCGTTTAAGACAAATAAGGACAAAAGAGGCATTCTTCCCAAGAATGAAGTTACCAATATCTGAAAAACCCGTTAGGGGGTTGAATTAAGCAGGGCCACCTAAGGGAATTGGATGCATAGTCAAATAATAGTATCTTTTGGCTAACAAGTCTGTTATGTAGACGGTTTATGCAAGCCCGCCTATGGGCACATGCTGCATAGTCAGACAAAAGAATTCTCAAAAGTTTGACATTTTTGTGAATAGAAGTTATCAAAAGGGTTATGAGGATCTGAAAATATTTAAGGTTAGGATTATGAAACATAAATATGGGTATTGTTCAATGTATACAGAGATACATAGATCAATTCTAACCATAATCATGTTGTGGCTGGGTGCTGAATTGAAATGTTGGACTTCACTGCGTATCCCATAAGGATGAGAATCAAGACATACGTAGTTCTTAAACTAAAGTTTAACACCGTGTGGGACAAAAGTATTAGATATCTAAGTTTAGGTTCATAGAGCTTGGGCCATTGTAATAAATACACAGTGTGTGTTTTCATGGGGACTTTCCATCCAAGGGACTGAAAATGGAATTTGGGGTTAGGCCCAATGACTTGGGGCAGGATTCGAGGGACACTCGAACATTCCTATGTATCCCATAAGGATGGGAATCAAGCCCACATAGTTCTAGAAATACCCTTTGTACAAATTTGGTTCATACATGTGAAGGGTGAAAGGTGAATTTAGTACAATGATGGTTTAACCCAAGATAAAAGGTTTGGGCGTTGCCATGTATGCACGTAGTCTTTGAAATGAAACATGATTGAAAAAATCAATGTAAATAATGGTTCCCTCTCAGGTGAGGGAATCAAAGAATATTGTAGTTTATTGTCATACTGGACAAAAGTGTTGTATAGTTTAACTTCGTATAACAAAGACGAAAGTGAACCAATGTAAAGATATTGATTCTAGGGGCAGTTTCACGAATCAACATCGTTTGAGATGGAGGTGAACTGATGTGAAGAGATTGGTTTTGGGCTTGAACCTTGGGAGGTTGCCTACATACCCAGCCTAGGAGGCAAGGATCAAAGTCCTTGTAGTTCAATTAAATAATTAATTAATGATCACGTTGTTCTTGGGGACAATGACCTAATAAAAAATGTTGTTGGGACATACACATGGTTAGTGTCCCAAAGAGAGTGTTATGGTTGAGGTTTTCTCTAAGCTCACATGAGTCATGCTCGATGTGAGAAACAAGAGGTAACAAAAACCTTAATGATGCATAGTTTAATGTCATGTAGGACATATAAAGGGACTATGAAGTTTAGAGTCTTGCAGTTAGGACTATTGGTGCTGCACAGTTTAGTGTCATGTAGTAGGGACAAATTACTGTTTAATGTCATGTAGGACGTATCATGTACTTTCTGTATAGTTTAACGTCATGTAGTTAGGACGATGGGGACAATAGAGTTTAACGTCATTTTGGACGACAGGGAGACTGTGCAGTTTAATGTCATGCAGTGAGGACAAAAGAGTACACCATTTAACGTCATTTTGGACGAAAGTACGAATATTTTAAGGTCATATGCATGGACCGTGGAAGGTGCAGTTTAATGTCATGATGGACAAAAGTGTAGTTTAAGGTCATACATGACCTTTGATGATTATGTAGTTTAACGTATTTCCAGATGTAAGGGACTTTTATACAGTTTAGCGTCATGTAGTTAGGACGTCACAGTTTAACGTCTTGTTGGACGTAAGGGACTTTCTTCACAGTTTAACGTCATGTTGGACGAAAAAAAGGGACGATACAGTTTAGCGTCATGTTGGACGAAAGTGAGAATAGTTTAAGGACATATGCATGGACCGTGGATTATGTGGTTTAAGGTCATACAGGACATAGTTGCAGTTTGAGGTCATACTGGACCATTTAGGGAAATTTTTCATAGTTTAACGTCATGTGGGACAAAAGTGAAAATAGTTTAAGGTCATATGTATGGACCGTTGCTGTATAGTTTAACTTCACATAGAAAGGACGAAGTACAGTTTAATGTCATGTAGGAAATATTAAGGGACTTTTGTATAGTTTAATGTCATATAGCAAGGACGAAGTGGTGCTGCATAGTTTAGTGTCATGTTGTAGGGACATTTTTAAGGTACTTTGTAGTTTATACAAAACACTTCTTCAAAAATCTGGCATTGGTTGGAGTAGTGATGAGTTCTCTATCCATCGATATTAATGAATAAGCTCCATTGGAGTAGAACCTATGTATTGAATAAGGTCCTTCCCATTTTGTCTCAAGATTGGGAGGTTTCTTTCCTGGTATCATTGGAGTTCTGAGAACTAATACCAATTCTCCCTGAGTGAATGAATGAAGACGAACTTTTTTGTTAAAAGCTCGTGCTATTCGATTCTAATAGACTTCCAAGTGGTGCAAAGTGCACAATCTTTTCTCATCTAACCATTCCAATTCATTAAATCACTTTTGAGATTTCTCATCTGTAGATTACTGATCAAAAATGGCTACTCTGAGGGAGGGTAGTTGAACTTCAATGGGAAAGACGGCTTCTGTTCCATATACCAATGAATATGGAGTTGACCGAGTTGCAGTGCGGGTGGTAGTCTGATAAGCCCATAAAGCATGAAAGAGTTTATCAGGCCATGTATATTTTAAAGAGTCTTGTTAAAGGCTTCTATCTGGCCATTGGCCACTGCATGATACCGAGATGAATGGTTGGATTTGATGTTGTATTCTTGATACAACTTCTTCATCTCGGATGAACAGAAATTGGTTCCATTGTCCATAAATATGGTATGAGGGACACCAAATCTGGTAATGATGTTAGACTTGATGAATCCAACAATGAATTTAGAACTGACTTCCTTGAGAGGTATTACCTTTTTCCATTTGGAAAAGAAGTCAGTAGCAGTAAGAATATAATTAAACAGCTTGGTCGTAGCTGAAGGGTAAGGCCCCACCACATCCATCCCCCATGTGGCAAATGACCATGAGTATTTAGCTGTATGAAGAAACTCTAGAGGTTGATGAATGAAGTTGGCATGTACTTGGCTTGAATGACACTTCTTTGTGAAATCAACACAATCTCGTATCATTGAAGGCCAAAAGTATCCAAGCCTTCGAATTTGATCAGACAGTCTATGTCGAGACTGGTGGGCACCACAGACTCCTGCATGCACTTCTTTCATGACAACCATTGTCTCTTCACCATCAATGCATCTGAAGATAACTCCATCAAAACCACGTTGGTAGAGAATTTTCTCTAGGTGATCTGGGCTATCATAAAGAGTAAAATTAACCACACATCGCCGAATTTGTTCTTTCTCAGCTCTATCAGGTGGAAGTGTTCCATTTTTAAGGTATTTCCTAATAGGTGACATCCATCCTATAGTATGACCATA
Source organism: Viscum album (assembly GCA_963277665.1). Classification (NCBI taxonomy): domain Eukaryota; kingdom Viridiplantae; phylum Streptophyta; class Magnoliopsida; order Santalales; family Viscaceae; genus Viscum; species Viscum album. The sequence goes on from OY728150.1 coordinate 2,118,254,265, forward strand.
CGGTTCAGGAATGGGAAAAATTTCATTAATATCCTCTATTCTGATTCGAACATAAGGTGAAATTACACGATGGTGGGAAATATTGATGGCTGTCTCATCCCGATTTGGATCTTCCAGAGTTGTGGCTATATTAGCCAACACATCAGCTTGAGCATTTTGTGATCTTGGGACATAAGAAAATGTCGGTTCCAAAGGGAATTCTGCCATTAACTCTCTGACGTAATCATACAAAGGGATTAGTTCTTCTTTTCTGATGGCATAATCCCCATTTACTTGTTTGACTATAAGGTCTGAATCACCCTTCACCTTTAAGTGATTTACTTGTGCTTGAAGCGCTAATTCCAAGCCTGTGATAAGAGCTTGGTATTCGGCTTCATTATTGGTACCACCTTCCCACAATAAGAAGGAATAAGGTAACACTGCCTTTTCTGGAGAAATGAGCACAATTCCTAAGCCAACTTTATTGAATTTAATATTTTCCCTTTTCCTCCCTATTGGACTTCTGGAAGCACCATCAAAATACATTTCCCATGCCTGAGGACTTTCTTGAATAGAGAAGACTTCCTCATCAGGGAGTTCAATATCTGAAGACGTGTCTTCCACTGAAGGGTGTTCAGCTAGGAAATAAGCTAGATCTTGGCCCTTTATCGCCTTTTGAGACACATACTGAATGTCGAATTGTTGAAAATAACTTCCCACCTTGCTAGAAGTCCTGTAAGCATTAGACGACTAAGGATAAATTTGAGCGGGTTATTGCGAGATATCAATTGGACCTTGTGATGTTGCAGGTAGTGTCTCAACTTCTGAACTACAAATATTAATGCTAGGCAGCACTCCTAAATACATAAATATCGGGTTTCTACTTCAAGCATGGTTCGACTAAGATAGTAGAGACTGTTTTCATTCCCATCATCATTCTTTTGAGCAAGAAAGGCACCCAATGATCACTCTAGATCTGTCACATAGAGGATAAGTGGTCTTCCATCAACAAGTGGCATGAGTACTGGTGGACTCAAGAGGTATTTCTTGAGAATATCGAATGCTTCTTGAAATTATTCATTCCACTGGTAAGTGACTCCCTTCTTCATCAATTTGGTAAAGGGTAAACTTTTTCCTGCCAAATTGGCGATGAAACGCTGAATATAGGCTAAGTGTCCTTGAAGTCCTCTTAATTATTTCAAATTTTGAGGCGGTGACATACCAAGGATTGACTTGGTCTTCTCAGGATCGACTTTAATACCATGATGGCATACAACAAAGCCGAGATATTTTACTGAGGTTACCCCAAAAGCACATTTTAAGGGGTTCATCTTCAAATTATGTTGTCGAAGCTTGCAGAATATGACTTCCAAATCAGCCAAGTGATTAGAACATTGTTTGGATTTAACTACCAAATTGTCTACATATCATTCAACAAACTTCCCTAAGAAGGGTTTGAATATACGATGCATGGCATGCTGATAAGTTGCACCTGCATTCTTTAAGCCAAAGGGCATTACCCGGTAACAAAACACACCCTGAGGGGATCTGAAGGCTGTTGATTCCTCATTTTCTGGGGCCATTCGGATCTGATTATATCTAGAATATCCATCTATGAAGTAAAGTGCTTCATAGCCAGCTGTTGCATCAATTAGAAGTTCTGTAATCGGAACTGGGAAATCATCCTTTGGACAATGCCTATTAAGATCTCTGAAATCTATGAAAAATCTAATTTGCCCATTCTTTTTTTTACAGGGACAATATTATCCAACCATTTAGGATATTGAACTTCTATAATGAAGTTAGATTTGATAATATTATCCACATCAGCTTCAATTTTGGAAGCATAAGTTGGGTGTGTTCTTCTCGCAGCTTGCTTAAATCCTCGATGTTCTTCCGGTAAACCCAAATGATGAGTAGCAACATCAGGATCAAGCCAGGGAATTTCTGTATAGTTCCAAGAAAAAATATCTCTATTTCTCTTTAGAAAAGAAATATACATCTCTATCTCTTCAAGGGTCATGGCCGAACTGATTAAAGTGGGGTGTGGATCTTCCTTTGTACCCAGATTTATTTCTCTGAGTTCATCCATAGTGGTAGAGATACCCTCTTCAAATGCTAGAGGAGCATCTCTGAGATCTTCCTCTTCTTCTTCTTCATGTGTTATTTCTTCCATGTCTACTTGCACAGTAGATAACAAAGCAGAATTTTCATGATCATAAGAGATGTCAAAATTTGCATATCTTGAAGAAGAAGCTTCCATTTCCAACCCGATTAGTGATGAAGGGTCTTCTTTGGGTAATAAAGAGGAGATGCTGGATTGAGAATTGACATAATTGTTCACCTCTGATGTCACTATAACTTCTTCTGGCTTAGTTGGAGAATTATATACTTGTTGGATTTCAGTAGATAAAATGAAGATGTCACCATTTGTGCTTTCATTACTGCTTGGTGGGTTACCAATTTCTCCCATGTTGTCTGGCTCGATTGCCGTAATTTCCATTATGGATCTTTCCATAAGAGTATTTTGATTTGAGTATACCTTGTCAATTTGACTAATAGGAAACACATAATCTGTACTCACATGTGTAAATGGATTTACTGGAATTTTTTCCAAACCATATAGAGCATTAACTTTGGTAATCTCCTTTGTTATGGATTTCTCCCTTTGCTTCATGTGATAGAATTCCGCCTCAATGTATTGAGACTCACATGTCTTGAACGGGGCCTTATCACCATACAATGTCCCAACTTGACCATCGAAACAATATTTGAGACATTGATGGTATGATGAAGGGATAGACACATGCTGATGTAGCCAAGGTCTTCTAAGTAAGACGTTGAAAGCTGAGTCTTGATCAACAATCATGAAATCTGAACTGGATACAAGATCTACAAACTGAGTTCTGAGTGTAACTTCACCCAGTGGTTCTTGTTCATTTTTATCATATCCTTGTAACATCATGGTAGAAGGAGATAAATCAGATTCCATGAGGCCCAATCGACTAAGTGTACGAATGGGCATGAGGTTGACTAATGAACCATTGTCAATGAAAGCTCTTCGAACATCCACGCCATTGACCTTGCCAGATAAGTACAATGGTCTAATATGTCCATGCACAACATCATCTTCATCTTCATCAGTAAAAGATATTATTTCATGGAATTATGCAGGATTATTATCTATGTGATAGACTTCCGCTGCAACAATTTCAGTTTCAAACTCTTGAGGACTCGACAAAGCCTCGATGAGTGCTTCTCGAAGATCTTTTGACAGATTCAGAGAATCCATAATTGATAACTTGGTTGGTACATGTGCCAAGTGTTTCAATATATCATACTTTTTATCTAGAGGTGTGAGTTTCCCAACAGGAATATGTGGTTTAGCGGGTACCTTGGAATCATATGCTTTGGAAGTTAATGCATCTTGTATTAGGATAGGAGTTGGAAATATTCCTGTTTTTTGAAGACTAGACCGATTAGATCCATTTACTTGCAGAGAGGAGGAAGATGAAGCCTTCAACCGGTCTTCCAAAATAATTGTGCTAGGACTGAATTTGCTATTGGTAGAAGAACTTGCTTGTTCTTGCTGAGCTCTCTGAAGGGCTCTACCACGAGTTTTTGCTGCGTACACAGTTCTAGTAGGGGTAGAATTGGAATAGTGGCTTCCGAAAGATCCACATCTTCCCTTGTATCCTGAGCCCCTGGAACATCCTCTGATTCCTCTGTTTGATATAGGGAATTCAGGCTCATTGAAATCGAAACTACGACTAGCATATGGATCTGTTAATTGAATCATATTAACAAAACCAAAGATTAACTCTTTGCCTGATGAAGACTCTACCTGATTAGCCTATTCAGGTTGTGCTGTTTGGTGGGGCGGTGCTCGTGGCTTTGATGTAGATGTTATGAAGTCCTCCAAAGTCAAATATGACTTAGGCTTTGACACATACTCAACCTCTTCTGATTATTTTTCTTTCTTTGAATCATGTCGTTTCTTTGAGGACTTTCCCTCTGACGAAGAGGGTTTTGCAGCAACATTCATGGTAGAAGACACAATTGGTTTCCTTAATTGTTTTTGAAAAATAGCATGAGTTCGAATGATTGTCTTTATGACCATCCAATCATCATATTTTTGTGCATTTTTTCTTTTTTACTTCCTGCCATTCACTTTCCTCTTCTGGAACTGTAGTAGTGAAGCATGCTACCTAGGCTGAGGAGCCTTTCAATGTGACATGTCCCGAGTCAACCATCTTTTGAAGGAGGTCTTTGAAGACAAAACAATCCTAGATGGGATGCCCCAAAATTTTATGAAAAGGGAAATAATTATGACGGTCTTCATCTCCTTTCTTGTTTGGCATCTTTGGTATTGGAAATTGAAACAAATTGTTTTCCAGAGCCAAAATAAAATAACCAAGAACTTGTTCATTTCAGAAAGAGTATGTTTTTCTCTTTAGATCCTCAAATTGTTTTCGTCTTTGATCTTTTTGATAATCTGGACGAAAAGGCCTTTGTTGTTGGCACTCAGAAGGTGGATCCCTTTGAGAAGATGAAGGTTTTGAGGTAGAAATAGATACAGGTGCTTGTTTGAGCATAACTGTAGCAGTATCTACTTTACCCATTCTCCTTCCTGGAGCTGATGGAATTACACGAGATTTAGCCTTAGCCTGTATAAGGTAATCTTCAATTTACTGAGCGATTGAAGTAAGGTCTCGAAACCCTCTTGTGTATTTCACAGGGATTAATGGTGTGCGTAATTTGTCATGCAGATTTGACACACAGATTGGAAACAATTATTCTTGAGGGAGTGCTAAAATCAAGGAATATGTTAATCCCTTCCAGCGAGCAGTGAAATCAGAGACTCTTTCATTCTCCCTTTTCTTACAGTTTGTAAGATCAAAAACTATTGTCTTTGTAAAATTTGAGCAGAACTGAAGGAGAAATTTTTGGCGAAGATCCTCCCATCCGGTAATTGACCGGGATTGCAAGCTTGTATACCAAACAAAAGCTGGTCCTTGTAAGTTTCACACGAAGAATCTGAGTTTCACTGCTTCTTGCGGCTCTAGAGTTCCCATCATAGGATCGCAACAAGACACGTAATGCGTCAAATGTTGTTCAGGATCACATGATCCATTGAAAATAGGGAATATAGGGTTCCCAAAACTGGATGGAGGAGAAATTGAATCTACCCATTCAGGTTAAACTTTATTTTATGGTTGAACTTGCGCACACTTCCCTTCCATAGTTTTTAACCGTGCTGTTAATGACTCAATAGTAGTTATTAACTTTTGAGAAAAATCCGGTTGAACTTGGAATTTGGTAGGTGCAATGACTGGAGCTTGGACATATGTGGCGATTGGTGCTGCAAATGATGGTAGCACTGCCAATCATTGTTGCACTTGACCTGTAGGATTAGACCTGTGAGGGTGTACTGATAGAGGAGGATATTCTTCATCCATCTCAGTAGCTGCAAAAAATTGCTTTGGATGACTGACTCCAGCATGCTTAAGAAAAAGACTATTCTGAATTAGTTCTGCATTCAACCTTCTTAATTCCTTCATTTCTTCATCCTGTTGTGAAAAACTATGCTCTATTGAATGTGATTGACCTTATCCAGAGGAAGGATATGTAACCTAGTTCTTTCCCTTCCCTTTTTTGGATCCTTTTCGGAGAGGGGGAAGTGGGATACTCGAATTATTACATATGTTTTGAGTAATCCTTTGACTTCGTGTATGCACACCTTCTTCATTTGTGTCGGTGCGTACATCTTATTGAGTAGGAACATCTTCATCTGAGTCCCCTGAGTGAGCCTCATATGGTGGATCAGCAACAACAGAATTAATGACATTAATCGATGCATAATTCATCACATCCCTTCTATCAACATTTCTGTGATATTTTCTTCTTCCATGTCTTTGATGAGACATTGCCTTTTGTTGATTCGATTCCTCAGGAACTTCTTGACGAACCGTAATTTGGAGGGAATCTCCTAATAATTTGGCTCTTCGTTCCTCTTGAGGTTTCTTCCCCAATCGAGAAAAGACTGAATTTCTCTGAGGAGGGGATTGATGATTTGAAAAAGTCCCCAGTCCGGTGGACTAGGGCTGTTCCTGCTCTTCTCACTCAACTCCCCGAATCCTTTTTATTGATTCCGAGGGTTGGTTTAAAAGTGTCCCCATTCTGGTGAGCTGGGGTGGCTCTTGACATTCTATGTCTGAGACTTTCTTAAAAGCTCTCCTGATATTGAGAACCATAGTTTGGAAATTAGCTGGATGCATTAACCTGTATCCGCTTTTATCACCCGGTTCAAAAGACCGTTGGATGTTTTCCGACACTTCTGTCACTTGGTGATGTGCTTGCTCCAAACGATAGGCATGTTCAATATTCTTTTTTGATTGATGCAAGATTAATTCGACAACTTTTTCACTGTATTCTTGATTTTGAGAGGAACTAGTTGAAGCCTGTTCTTGGGCAAGATTTTGATTACAAACAAAGCCCATTGACTATGGTCGGCCATGGGAAATAACATTGCATGAGACCATTTTCGGCGGTCTTTACTGACTGGAGAGCACCGTGAAATGCAGTGCTCCATGAACACCCCATCTTCTGACACGAATACCAGATGGGGCATTGGCAATTAACTGACGCAATCTTCGTAGTGCGCCAAAGCATGAATGTTGAAGGGCTCTCTGCTGCTTTTCATCCTTTGGATATCGAGAGACTGATAGAGACGCCAAATCAATCTGACGTTGTAACCCTTCTATTATCTTAAGATGATTTTCATATTCATCATAAGATAATAATTTATTTTTCAACTGATAAAGAGTTTTCCATATGTTGATACGAATATCATGAATTTCATCTTTCGTCAAAATTTCTGGAATATTATACTGAGATTCAGCAAAAGGCCAAAACATGACTGGTACTTCACCTTTCACCAGTTTTTTTCTCATATTCAGCATTTCCACTTTATCATTTGATGAAGATTATTCTACCTGATTTGACCAGAGTTGGTGTTTCCTTGTGTCTTCATTGGATTCAACAGGATTAGTAGAGAAATTATTGATCAAATTAGAAGATTCATGACTTAGGGGTGGTTCGGAGAATGACCTACACCCTGGTCTATCTTCTGATTGAGAAAGTATTTCACCTGCTAGCGATGAAGCTTCAGACATGACTGGTTTTTCATTTTCAAGTGCCTCAAGATAAGAGGGCTTTCTCGACACTACATTGTCCACTGGAGAATTTTTTTGGAAATGTGCATCAATACTGCAGAGAGGGCTTTCGCAGCGAAATTCATCATCATGGGGAGGACCACCATAATGGGTTACAACAAAAGATAAGATCTCTTGATCCTTGGACTTCTGACCACATAGAGGGTTCCTGTGGAACTCATCTGAAGATGAAACTTCGAGATCGACCGAATTGTCATGAAGAAAGCCTTTATGAGGAAGTGTATGTTGAAGACCTTCAAAATTAATGTTCCCACTATTGGGAACTGAGGGAGTAGAATCTTGAATTCCAACAGATAATTGTCTGAGTGCTTCAAGAACTCCAGCATCGAGCAAAGCCTTGTCACTGATTGGATCTTGATCTCTTGATTGTACTGGGAGGGTCATTTTTATAGCATCCCGCCATTTTATAACATAAACTTTCATTACATTACACAAAACTGAGGATCTTTAAGGTCTTGTGTCTTGGAAACCAGGAACATAAAACATGAAAACAACATAAAACATTCTTCTTAAACACTTGAAAGGCGTCTCCTTAAGTTCATTCTAGGTTCATTACTGCATCTCATAACCTGGGGACATACACCAAAAGAAAGGGGTGAGCAGAAGGCCCAGTAAGGGAAACAAGAGGAACATTTTACATGTGAACTTGAGATACTTCAATAAGGACATGAAAAGAACTTTAAGGCATGAGAAAGAAATCATGAGGCATTTCATAATAAAAATAACATTTTTCATAACTTGAAGATGTGGCTACATCATTTAACATAGACAATCATGAACATATCACCAAGGTCCATCCCCAAGGTGTCATTTGAAAATTACCAGGGTTATTCACCGAGGTATCGTGAAAATTGTAATCTCTAGTGGTTACATCATTACCCAATGCATTGGAGCGCTATCTGGGCGCACCATTAAATTTGCCTTTATTATCATGTGAGCCACATATATCATCATCAAACATTTCATAAATAACCGATATAGCATAAAGGAAATGGGTTTCATTTCATAATCATAACTTTTTTAAAAACTGCTTTAAAGACATGATCTTTATATCACTTTAAAACCCACAGAAAAGGAAGGTGGGTCTCATGTATGTAAATCCCAGAATTTAAAATAGAACATTTTGGTATATATGTGAATACCCTTGTAGAAATAGGAGCTTTGAGTATTCACTTTATAACATAAAATAATTTTTGAGAAAGGAGAGAGGCATTTTGAGGGGAAAATTCTGCAGCATAACGGCTAAGTTTTGGGGTTTTAGAAAACATTGAAATGAGAGGGGACATGGGTAACCCACTCATAAATGATCCATAAAACAGTAGGGTGAAAGAGTAAGAAGGACATATGGACATGGTAATGAAATTTGAGGGACATACCATTTGAAATGAAAAACATGGAAGGAAAAAAGATTAGATTTCTCTTATGAAAATTCGGCAGCCTTACGGCGTCACTTAACTTCAAAAGAAAATGATTTGACAAGATCAAATAGGGTCCCTCATCATATGATCATAATAGATCAGTATGATAGATATAGAGATCATACCCCAAAATAATAAAAAGGAACTTGAAAAACTTGACATGAAAATCGAACTTGAAAATGGGAAGGGTGAAAGAATCCCTTAAAAATTCGGCAGCCTAACGGCGTCACTTAAACATTCATAAAACGAAATGATGAGAGTAAGAGGGTATCTATCATCATATAAACATGAAAGGGCAGTAAGAAGAATATAAAAGAACATCCTCTCACATAAAAACATGGAGCATAATAGGAATGACATAAAAGAGATTACATGAAAAGAAAGAGAGGGGTCGGATCCCTTACCTTAAAATGTTACTCTTGAAACTCAAAGTTTTGGACCTTGAGGGCTTGGGGGAACCTTGGGAGGACTCCTTGGGAGGTACGAAGACCAGAACTTAGTTTGGGGAGAGTTGGGAGTGAAAACTAAAGGAGGAAAGGGTGGGTATTTATAGGGAAAGTGAGGGGACAAGGCATTAATGGCCAAGGGACACCTCACATGTGCTTTTCTCAAACCCATGTCCTCTCCCTTGGCATTTATCATGGAGTTAGGCCACATGGGGCCCCCAAAACAATAATTCATCACCCTTGGCCGGCCAACCCTCAAAAGATCTCATGACATCATCATGACACCGTTTATGATGTCATTAAACATACCTAAACCCTAAAACTGTATTTTTACTATTCACTGAAAATTCAACTTTCTCAGAAAAAAACCCAAAATTTCACCTTAACCAAATATCAATGCTCTGATTTCAAAAATGAAATCCATTTTATAAAAATAATTTTTTAAATATTTTTAATTTAATTTTTAAATAAAAACACTATTCATCAAAAATTCATTTTTTTCAGAAAAAGCCCCAAAAATTACCATAACATAATATCGATGCTCTGAGTTGAAAAATAAAGTCATTTTTATAAAAATAATTTTCTAATTATTTTTAATTAAATTTTTAATTAAAAAACACTATTCACCCGAAAAAACTAATACTTGATTAATAATTTATGAAACCGTTATTTACCCATTTTATTGAATCACATTACTTAATCTAGGTGTCTAAATTATTTTAAAACTTTCTTTAAGTGAGATTACTAATCCATTTGGTCATTTTACTAATCCTAATCATAAAATCACTATTCATAATTTACTATTCATCAAAAATCAAGTTGATCTTATTAGAATCCAAATTTTGTACTGAACATAATTGTAGAAGACCATTTTTCGAAAATCATTACACATTTTTAATTATTTAAGGTTTACATAAACATTTTTAAAATATCCCTTTTCTAAAATTCATCAAAAATATGCATACTATATTTATATGGACATTTGAAAATTCATAAACTTCATCATAAGAAGAAATCCAAATTTTTATTTAAAACAAAGGATTACCCAAGGCAATCACGGTCTCCTTACATAGCCTCTTATCACACCAGCATATGACCTAAGTGTAAGGTGTGCTAAGGTGAGAGAGTCTGAGGGAGGCTCGGCCAACATTGCCTGAGTAGTAATTTCAATCAGTTTGAACTTCTCGCGAAGGCGATTCCGTTCTAGCTTCACACGATGAAGTTCGGCTTGGGTTTGGTCCAGAGCAAAGCCCAATGGTGCTACCTCCTTCCCAAGTTCTGTTAGATGGGCTTCGATTGGTCCAAGACTACTAGGTGAGGCCATCGAATCTTCTTTCTATAATAATTAACCAAGATTACTTGTATTTAGAGACAATAATCAAAACATTTTGTTCACAGCGGTCATATTGACCGATGGTCATATAATAGTCAGAACCCAATGGTCTCATTTTAATTATAATCATGTTTATCAAATAAAACATTTTTTTTGAGTATAAAAATAAAATAAAATAACACATGAAATTAGGAAACAATATTTATTCAAAATTTCGGGCCGTTACAATCTTCCCCCCTTAAGAAATTGCGTCCTCGCAATTTTAAAAAAATTGGGTTTTGAAATTTCATTGAAAGTCCCACATCAGAAAAATAGTCCGTGACACCATTACTTTAAAAGAATGAAAAGGAAGTACAAAGGCCACCCGAGTTTACTCATACTAGGATTCCATGTAGGAAACATGGACAAGGAGGAGAAAACAAAGGGTTACATCCTAAAGGAGAGTGATAGAAAACATGATTAGGAGGAAGTTAACCACCAGAAAATCCCAAAATTATGATGTGTGCAAGTGGTCTTTGATTACCTAGTAGGAAACGTAAACCAACAACGTTTTTGTTTTACGTTCCTTTTCATAACTTTGAGGAATTCATTTACAACATAGAACAAAAACATAAGGAAATATATCTACCTTCATGTAGAGTTTCATCCTTTAATAAGTTTCTACCCAAAACTAATCTTTTCTCTAAACTATGAGCATTCAAAACTACTTGGTCTCATCAAAACACAAGAATCATCTTCTAGAGAATCACATAATCCACAAAAGATTAACTATCTATTTCTTTTATCTTTAAACATTATCCCAAAAACCGAAAGGGTAAGGTAAAACAACTCTTCAAAAAAAAGAATACCATAGGAATGGAAGCTACTTTTAAATATTCAAAGTTCCATGGTACTACCCAAAGTTCATCATAGTCCATTCCATAAATAACGGTCCTTAAAATTTCTCAAAATAAACCAAACTACGATTGAAACCCAAATATAAGAAGGATTTGATAACATAGTCTTCCAAAATAAACTTCATTGTTCATCTCCAAACAACATCAACCACTCCTTACATCTTATAACAAAAGTATCTAACCTAAAAATATTTAACCCAAGATAGGTTAGTCATTCCCATAAGTAACCTAAATTACTATAAGTCCACCTTAAATTCATCAATTCTTCAAATATAAGTCAACCTTAGTCCTCAATGAAAATACCGTTGTAATCTATTTACCTCGATCATATAGGGTCCCCAAAATAGTGAGCGTCTTCCAAAATAAAAATCATATTTTAATCCCCCAATCATCTCTGTCATATTAGTATGGTAATCATAGAATTTCCTATCACATTGGTTGTTGAGACATGCTCTTTCATTTCCCGCCATTAACTAAGAAAAGAAACTATAATTAGGGGCTTAAATACATAGCCAATAATCATGAAAAGAAGCTTAAAGCATATAAGGATAACTTGTAGTTGAAAAGTATACCCTAACTTGTGATCCCCTAGGTTCCCATCTAGGTTATCCATGATCATATATTCTTATGTGAATCTTTATTTTATTTTATCTTTGTTCTTTTAATAATGGTTCATACTAAGCTTATGAATTTACCAAAGCATATCCCCTGGGAGTGTCATAACCAAGAGTGCAGCAAGGCCTGTTGTCATGTACCAGTTCCCGTTCGAGTCTAGCTCAAAGCGGTGTTTTCGGGTTTTACCCCTATGTACATCTGTGCCAGAGACACCTCTACCTGCTCGTATCCAGACAGGGATGTATTTGCTTGGCAACCCCTTACTCAATACTCACCAAAATACCAGGAAGATTTCCTATATTTTAACTTTTATATAGGCTTCTTCCTAAAGTTTTCATATCCTAATTTCCACAAATAACTAAACCATCCTTTGATACCAACTATAGCATCCCGCCATTTTATAACATAAACTTTCATTACATTACACAAAACTGGGGATCTTTAAGGTCTAGTGTCTTGGAAACCAGGAACATAAAACATGAAAACAACATAAAACATTCTTCTTAAATACTTGAAAGGCGTCTCCTTAAGTTCATTCTAGGTTCATTACTGCATCTCATAACCTGGGGACATACACCAAAAGAAAGGGGTGAGCAGAAGGCCCAGTAAGGGAAACAAGAGGAACATTTTACAGGTGAACTTGAGATACTTCAATAAGGACATGAAAAGAACTTTAAGGCATGAGAAAGAAATCATGAGGCATTTCATAATAAAAATAACATTTTTCATAACTTGAAGATGTGGCTACATCATTTAACATAGACAATCATGAACATATCACCAAGGTCCATCCCCAAGGTGTCATTTGAAAATTACCAGGGTTATTCACCGAGGTATCGTGAAAATTGTAATCTCTAGTGGTTACATTATTACCCAATGCATTGGAGCGCTATCAGGGAACACCCTTAAATTTGCCTTTATTATCATGTGAGCCACATATATCATCATCAAACATTTCATAAATAACCCATATAGCATAAAAGAAATGGGTTTCATTTCATAATCATAACTTTTTTAAAAACTGCTTTAAAGACATGATCTTTATATCACTTTAAAACCCACAGAAAAGGAAGGTGGGTCTCATGTATGTAAATCCCAGAATTTAAAATAGAACATTTTGGTATATATGTGAATCCCCTTGTAGAAATAGGAGCTTTGAGTATTCACTTTATAACATAAAATAATTTTTGATAAAGGAGAGAGGCATTTTGAGGGGAAAATTCTGCAGCATAACGGCTAAGTTTTGGGGTTTTAGAAAACATTGAAATGAGAGGGGACATGGGTCACCCACTCATAAATGATCCATAAAACAGTAGGGTGAAAGATTAAGAAGGACATATGGACATGGTAATGAAATTTGAGGGACATACCATTTGAAATGAAAAACATGGAAGGAAAAAAGATTAGATTTCTCTTATGAAAATTCGGCAGCCTTACGGCGTCACTTAACTTCAAAAGAAAATGATTTGACAAGATCAAATAGGGTCTGTAACACCCCAAGCTTCCTCGGTATGTTTCCTTTCGAATAATGCAATGACGTGCATTGTACGCAACTTCGAGATTTTAACACACCACAACCAATCAAACTAGCCGTTATGAATAGTAATACCTACTTTTAGAAATTATATATATTTTATATTTCAAAATGGACTTAATTTTTGGATTCAGAATATCGAATTTAGCCTAAGGTGAAATTTTGGTACTTTTCGGATAACTTTCATATTTTGATGAATAGTGAAAATTACTAAATTTTAATTAAAAACAACTTTTTTAATCAAAATAATTAATAGTGATAAATTGTGAATTTGAGTGGTTTTAAAGTATATTTAGAATATATTTTTACCATTTAATATAATGTTGGTCATTGGACATAATTTTACAATTAAACCGAACATAAAAAAAGTGTCAATCTTTTGATAGTTATTATCTCTTAAAAACACCATTTTGTTTTGACAGCGGGAATTAATTTTAAATTAATTTCTTCCACTTCTGTGTTTTGAATTTAGAAAAATGGATTCCATATTTGGAATCAGGATGTCCAAATTGTGTAAATAGGTAACTTTTATTTTTAGACATTTTGAATAATTACTGCGGTAAATATTTTATTTACCATGGTTAAGGGTAAATCCGGTAAATAAGGGTTAAAAAAAATAATATTATAATAATACTAAATTACCCTAAAATGTGTCTTAACCCTATTGGTTGATACATGTTCGACCATGGGCATCTTTGGGTCAATTTTGGGACCCCATGGATCCACTTGTAAGTGATAATGACACTTTATATTAATTAAGTTAAAATGAATACAAAAATGAAACAAGCATATATCTTTTAGCAAAACAATTGTTACATAGGGTTATATATGCTGGATTTTAGATTATAAATATTCCTTAGAAAGCTAAAAAGATTTCCTACATAATTATAGTTTATTTATAATTTTTTGACATTAAATAATTTATTTTATTTATGACACAATGATGATGCAGTAATTACTAAAATAGTAAAAAATTAACATAATTGATATTATAAATACCCAAATAATTATAATATTAAACTTTTAATGAATTAAACAAATTTTCTAGGATAATATGATATATTAGGATTGATTTATTTGACTTTGTTTGAAGTAATCAATCTGTTATGAGTTTCACAAAAATCAACTAGTGAATAGTGTCAAAATTGACATAAAAGAGTTCTTAAAACAAATATTATATTATTAATTGATATTAAATTCCTAAAAATCTAAGGTTCGCCAAGAGACTTATATTATGATAGTTTAATCATTAATGGACCACTTGGGGGTCTTTTGGATGTATATAGTAAGTTTATTAACCATATTATATAAAAATACAAAGAGACATTGTAAAAGTGAAACTAATTAACTTAGAGTTAATACTTAAAGATAAGGTTAATATAAGTACCCAAACCTGTCTAAATTCTATTGGATGAGTTGTTTTCGACCTATCCCCACCTCATCCTTTGAATAGTCAACTTTGGAGCCTTTGGAAACCGAATATGAATTTATTATAAATTAATATTTCTAGCTTTTCCAAAGGTGCCCCTCACCCCTCTTATAAAAGGGCACTCCTCCTTCTCATTTCCTCACACCTCTCAAGCCACTTGGCTCGTCCAAACTCTGCCCAACTAAGCTCCCCACATCCCTCTCCTCCTCCTTGAAGCTTACCCTTAGGCATAAAGCATTTAAAGAAGTCCTTTGGTTCCAACCAAAGTGAGTTACCTAAATTAAAGGTAACAATTTCTCTTAAAGTATTTTCATTTATTTTGCTTCTCCAACCCCCAAAATCTTTTTATTTCCTTTATTTTATAACAACACCAGTATCCTCAATATACTAGGATGTTGTTATAAGAAGGATTCAAACTACACATTCACACAACTCCATCTAATGGATGATGAACATAATGTTTCTGTGGATGGCAAACTAACGCCTCACGAAACGATGATTGTTCAAATACATTTTACCGCCTCTCATGGTGGCCATTAGGATGGCACTGTAATTAAATATGATATTAATGATATATATTCTATATATAAGCTTCTGTAATTCCATTTTATTTAATACCATTATTCGTTTCATGTTGTATATACATACGATAATTTCATTTGAGGAAGTGCGGACTACCGCCCCCTTAAAATGATATGACTCGTTCATACCACACATGGAACGTATAAAGGATGGTGTAAATGAACTTAAGTAACATATATAAAATATTATATTATACTGGAATAGTAATATACCTATGTATAATTTGGATTCGATTCTTTTAAAATAAAAATTAAATGGAAGTAGCGTTCGTGCGTACGTACGGACTACCGTCTCCACGAACGCGATGAGATTCATTCTCCATCGTATAATTTGATGATTTAAAAATGGTGTTTAAGAACTTGATACCATTCTGGATATGAATAATATACATCCCATTAATAACAAATATGTCTCACATAACAAAGAATATAAAGTAAAATGAACCCGTTAACACCCGAAATGACGATAATTCTAAAATATTATTAACAAATCAATGATAAAAGATCATATATGATGTCATATTAAAGTAAATGATTCTTTTATTATTCAATAACAATTATTTCACCATTATACAGGAGGTAAACCTACCATCGACCAAGGAAAAAGTACAATGTAAGGGTTATTTCACAATCTCTTCATTATCCGAGGTTGTATTATACGTAATAATCTACTGGGATCTCTTTATCATCCACATCCATGTTTCTTCGAAATGTATTTCAAAACATTTTTACTATTTACAAGAATATGGGTTAAAGTCATTTATACCCTTGTTTGACTTTTTATAAGAGGTTTATAAAGGAATCATTCCGTCGTTTTCAAAACAAGGTCCTTTTTAACCTTTTCGACATAATTGAGGTAAGAATGTTTTTTTAACTTATACGGCGGGTGTGGTTATTTTACGCCGTTATAAAATCTTCAAAGCTTTCCTTACAAGCTTATAAGAATATTTTCAAAGAAAATGTTTTATTTTATATGGATCTTAAATGATTTCAAAATAAAAGGAGATATTTCTTTAAAAAGAATTTTGATTTCATCTATGTCAACATCCTTTGATGGATTTTAAGATTATTTGAAGTTGATTTATTATGATACAAAACTTCTATATTGTATTGAAGGTTTTGTGATATGTTTGACTGTGGATGTGCTATTTTTATACCATTCATAGTTTATTGTGAAAGTATTGACATTTCGTATGCTAGTTTTAATACGAATGTTTATGTTATGTTTAAACCTTTTCATATGGGAATGCATTGGACATAATAAGTGACGGGTGGAGCCCGCTATAGCTCCTCGATGCATCGGTAGGTCTCATGAGACAAACTAGTGTCTTGGCACAAGGCCTTGGCAAAATCTTATTTGTAGTCTTGGCACGAGGCCTTGGCTATGTGGTTATGATAGTCTGGCATTATGCATTCCATTATTATGAAAGTGGTTATTGATATTGCATGTGATCATTCGACTAGTAGAATATCCATGTGAGTAAGTAAATGGCATTATTTCATTTTACTTTTGCCATACTATGTTGAAGTTCAATTTTAAAAGGCTTTTGTTTTAGTTATAAATTGCCTTAAGTGTTTATGCTTATTTATGAAAGCTTCTGCTATAATGTTATCCTTACTGAGCATCCGAGCTCACCCCTTTCAATGTTTTATTTTACCCAGGATTATGAAGAAGTAATTTATGAATGACCTGCATGGATAGTATGAGGGGATATGAAGACAAGATGTTTTTTTTATGATGTAATGTAAAAATTTATGGATGTATCTAGTTATTCCAAGGATACTAAACTAATCGGTCTTTCGAGACTTGATCTTTCTCATGATCATGCCAATGTTATGTAATAATGCACCGACTCTAGGTAATTAGGGTCGGGGCGTTACAGTTGGTATCAGAGGAAGTTTAGTACAAACCTTGGTAGCTAGATTTAGATAAACTCTGATTAGAGCACGTAGACCTAAGATGAACTTTGAGGATTAGTATAAAAGAACTTCCTAGAATTTTGGTATTGTAGAGATTTTGTGAGTTTTCCGAGCAATACATCCCTGTCTGGATACGAGCAGGTAGAGGCGGCTCTGGCACAGATGTACCTAGGGATAAAACCCGAAAACACCGCTTTGAGCTAGACTCGAACGGGAACTGGTGCACGACAACGGGCCTTGCTGCACTCTTGGTTACGACACTCCCGGGGGATATGCTTAGGATAATTTACATTTTCTTTACAAACCGATTTAAGTAATATATACATAAGATGAGAGAAAATGACCTTGGTTAATCCTAATATGTTTCAAATTGAGAATATGGTGACATTTTAATCTCTAAATGATTTTACGACTACTATTACTCACACAATGCCTTCTGGTTTTAGTAAATGGCTGGATTCCAAGGAAGTCATAGTGACTTTGAGAATGATGTACAAGTTGGGAACAGTGGTGGCAATGAGCAACAAAATGGAATGTTGATAGGCGTGAAAGATATCGTCTTTATGCCAAATCAGTTTTCCAAAAATATGATCAACAACATATATATTAACCAACTCCCAGACTCAACAAGGAAGAGAAAGGTGATAAATGATAAGATCTCCAGCAATGGAGACCATGGAGAAAAGAAACCTCAATTTTCATCATGCAGGAATTGTGGAAAGAGACACCCAGGAAAGTGTCTCAATGGGACAACGAAATGTTTTACGTGCGGGAAGGAAGGACATAAAGTGAAGAATTGCCGAAGAAAAATGAAGAGTACTATGGAAGAAGATAAAAATGGTCCCAAGAGTCCATTTACAGTCATTTGTCGTAAATGTAGGGGACCTGGCCATTACCCGAGTGAATGTCCTATTTTATAGGATATTTTCTTGGTCAAAGAAGAAGCTATGTGGAAATAAATGGCTGGAGAAAAATTTAAAAAGTATTAGCACTCCTTGTTG
Organism: Viscum album; assembly: GCA_963277665.1. NCBI lineage: Eukaryota > Viridiplantae > Streptophyta > Magnoliopsida > Santalales > Viscaceae > Viscum > Viscum album. The sequence continues at coordinate 2,118,272,652 of OY728150.1, forward strand.
ATGGGTTTGCTTTGGAATAATTTTCTCTTGTATTTGTAACCCCGCAGTTTGCCATGTGAGAATGATATTTGAGGAAGAATTGTCTCTTCTCTTGTGGATATAGGTATAAATAACCATTTGGTTTTATATGATCATTGGGGTTTGAGAAAATGATAAGTTATTATAATTTGGGATGAAAATGCAAAGTATGATATAACATTTGTGGTTAAATTATGTTATTTTGAGGAATTTATCTCATTTTGGTTATATTATAAAATATAGTTTTTGAAAAAGGACAACACGTAGACCGTGTGACAACCCATCGCGTCGGACAAAGCCGTGGGAATCGAACCCACAACCAAAGTGCGATTGGGATTTATCGCCTACCACTGGACTACGTGAAGTCCCTGGTTAGTGTGACTATTTTTTTTAAATGATTTTATCAATAATAAGATGATTTGGGTTCTTATGTCTTATCAAATTAATACCCTTGGTATAGGAAAATGATTTGGTGAATAAGTGATAAATGTTATTTTGGAAGATGTTCGTTTTGTTAGGAACACTATATGCCCAAGGAAAATAGAATACAATGAGGTTTAATTTGTAGAGTAATGGTGGATTTTTATCTACATTTTTATTGTTGATTTATAGTGATTTGGGTTATTTATGGAAATGATTAACCTATAACAGAGAATATGTGATGATTAATTTTAAGTATGTGACTTTAAGAGTATTTGATGTAATTTGGAGATACAATGTAACATGGGAGACTACATAATCAAATTCTTCTATGTTTTGGGTTTCAATATTAGTTTGGATTATATTAAAGGATTTTAAGGACAATTGGTTATTGAATGGTATCTATTTAACTTTGGGGTATTGTTGGTTTAATTTTAGAAATTAAGATTAGTGCATATTTATCTCAATGAATATCCTTTTGGGGGATCATTAGATCATTCAATAACCATTTTGGTTTTGATTAATATATGGTTTATCCTGCATGGATCATGTGATTCTATAGAAGTTTATTCTAGCTCTTCCAGTGTGACCAAGTCTTCTTGAATACTCATCGTTTAAAAAAAAATTGAGTTAGTGGTGGAAATTTATTAAAGAATGAAAATCTACTTAAAATTTAAGTATATCTCATAATGTTCTTAGTCAATATCATAAATGAATTCCTCTTCCTTATGTAATGTAACTTAAAAAAAAATGTTGTCCGTTTACTTTCCTACTAGGAGACTAATGGTCGTTTGTCCCAACACAAGTTTGTGGTTTTCTCATTGTTAACTTTCTCCTGATCATGATTTCTATCCCTCTCCATCAGAACTTGACACTTAGTTTATCATCCATATCCATGTTTTCTTACATGGAATCCTAGTATGGGTTATCTTGGATGACCCTTATACCTCTCTTCCTTTCTTTTAAAGTGATAGTTTTATTGACTCTTTTTCCGATGTGGGACTTTCCATTATATTCCCAAGCAAAAATTTAAAAATTGCGAGGACGCAATTTATTGAAGGAGGGGAGAATGTAACACCCCAAGCTTCCTCGGTATGTTTCCTTTCGAATAATGCAATGACGTGCATTGTACGCAACTTCGAGATTTTAACACACCACAACCAATCAAACTAGCCGTTATGAATAGTAATACCTACTTTTAGAAATTATATATATTTTATATTTCAAAATGGACTTCATTTTTGGATTCAGAATATCGAATTTAGCCTAAGGTGAAATTTTGGTACTTTTCGGATAACTTTCATATTTTGATGAATAGTGAAAATTACTAAATTTTAATTAAAAACAACTTTTTTAATCAAAATAATTAATAGTGATAAATTGTGAATTTGAGTGGTTTTAAAGTATATTTAGAATATATTTTTACCATTTAATATAATGTTGGTCATTGGACATAATTTTACAATTAAACCGAACATAAAAAAGTGTCCATCTTTTGATAGTTATTATCTCTTAAAAACACGCTTTTTGTTTTGACAGCGGGAATTAATTTTAAATTAATTTCTGCCACTTCTGTGTTTTGAATTTAGAAAAATGGATTCCATATTTGGAATCAGGATGTCCAAATTGTGTAAATAGGTAACTTTTATTTTTAGACATTTTGAATAATTACTGCGGTAAATATTTTATTTACCATGGTTAAGGGTAAATCCGGTAAATAAGGGTTAAAAAAAATAATATTATAATAATACTAAATTACCCTAAAATGTGTCTTAACCCTATTGGTTGATACATGTTCGACCATGGGCATCTTTGGGTCAATTTTGGGACCCCATGGATCCACTTGTAAGTGATAATGACACTTTATATTAATTAAGTTAAAATGAATACAAAAATGACACAAGCATATATCTTTTAGCAAAACAATTGTTACATAGGGTTATATATGCTGGATTTTAGATTATAAATATTCATTAGAAAGCTAAAAAGATTTCCTACATAATTATATTTTATTTATAATTTTTTGACATTAAATAATTTATTTTATTTATGACACAATGATGATGCAGTAATTACTAAAATAGTAAAAAATTAACATAATTGATATTATAAATACCCAAATAATTATAATATTAAACTTTTAATGAATTAAACAAATTTTCTAGGATAATATGATATATTAGGATTGATTTATTTGACTTTGTTCGAAGTAATCAATCTGTTATGAGTTTCACAAAAATCAACTAGTGAATAGTGTCAAAATTGACATAAAAGAGTTCTTAAAACAAATATTATATTATTAATTGATATTAAATTCCTAAAAATCTAAGGTTCGGCCAAGAGACTTATATTATGATAGGTTAATCATTAATGGACCACTTGGGGGTCTTTTGGATGTATATAGTAAGTTTATTAACCATATTATATAAAAATACAAAGAGACATTGTAAAAGTGAAACTAATTAACTTAGAGTTAATACTTAAAGATAAGGTTAATATAAGTACCCAAACCTGTCTAAATTCTATTGGATGAGTTTTTTTCGACCTATCCCCACCTCATCCTTTGAATAGTCAACTTTGGAGCCTTTGGAAACCGAATATGAATTTATTATAAATTAATATTTCTAGCTTTTCCAAAGGTGCCCCTCACCCCTCTTATAAAAGGGCACTCCTCCTTCTCATTTCCTCACACCTCTCAAGCCACTTGGCTCGTCCAAACTCTGCCCAACTAATCTCCCCACATCCCTATCCTCCTCCTTGAAGCTTCCCCTTAGGCATAAATCATTTCAAGAAGTCCTTTGGTTCCAACCAAAGTGAGTTACCTAAATTAAAGGTAACAATTTCTCTTAAAGTATTTTCATTTATTTTGCTTCTCCAACCCCCAAAATCTTTTTATTTCCTTTATTTTATAACAACACCAGTATCCTCAATATACTAGGATGTTGTTATAAGAAGGATTCAAACTACACATTCACACAACTCCATCTAATGGATGATGAACATAATGTTTCTGTGGATGGCAAACTAACGCCTCACGAAACGATGATTGTTCAAATACATCTTACCGCCTCTCATGGTGGCCATTAGGATGGCACTGTAATTAAATATGATATTAATGATATATATTCTATATATAAGCTTCTATAATTCCATTTTATTTCATACCATTATTCGTTTCATGTTGTATATACATACGATAATTTCATTTGAGGAAGTGCGGACTACCGCCCCCTTAAAATGATATGACTCGTTCATACCACACATGGAACGTATAAAGGATGGTGTAAATGAACTTAAGTAACATATATAAAATATTATATTATACTGGAATAGTAATATACCTATGTATAATTTGGATTCGATTCTTTTAAAATAAAAATTAAATGGAAGTAGCGTTCGTGCGTACGTACGGACTACCGTCTCCACGAACGCGATGAGATTCATTCTCCATCGTATAATTTGATGATTTAAAAATGGTGTTTAAGAACTTGATACCATTCTGGATATGAATAATATACATCCCATTAATAACAAATATGTCTCACATAACAAAGAATATAAAGTAAAATGAACCCGTTAACACCCGAAATGACGATAATTCTAAAATATTATTAACAAATCAATGATAAAAGATCATATATGATGTCATATTAAAGTAAATGATTCTTTTATTATTCAATAACAATTATTTCACCATTATACAGGAGGTAAACCTACCATCGACCAAGGAAAAAGTACAATGTAAGGGTTATTTCACAATCTCTTCATTATCCGAGGTTGTATTATACGTAATAATCTACTGGGATCTCTTTATCATCCACATCCATGTTTCTTCGAAATGTATTTCAAAACATTTTTACTATTTACAAGAATATGGGTTAAAGTCATTTATACCCTTGTTTGACTTTTTATAAGAGGTTTATAAAGGAATCATTCCGTCGTTTTCAAAACAAGGTCCTTTTTAACCTTTTCGACATAATTGAGGTAAGAATGTTTTTTTAACTTATACGGCGGGTGCGGTTATTTTACGCCGTTATAAAATCTTCAAAGCTTTCCTTACAAGCTTATAAGAATATTTTCAAAGAAAATGTTTTATTTTATATGGATCTTAAATGATTTCAAAATAAAAGGAGATATTTCTTTAAAAAGAATTTTGATTTCATCTATGTCAACATCCTTTGATGAATTTTAAGATTATTTGAAGTTGATTTATTATGATACAAAACTTCTATATTGTATTGAAGGTTTTGTGATATGTTTGACTGTGGATGTGCTATTTTTATACCATTCATAGTTTATTGTGAAAGTATTGACATTTCGTATGCTAGTTTTAATACGAATGTTTATGTTATGTTTAAACCTTTTCATATGGGAATGCATTGGACTTAATAAGTGACGGGTGGAGCCCGCTATAGCTCCTCGATGCATCGGTAGGTCTCATGAGACAAACTAGTGTCTTGGCACAAGGCCTTGGCAAAATCTTATTTGTAGTCTTGGCACGAGGCCTTGGCTATGTGGTTATGATAGTCTGGCATTATGCATTCCATTATTATGAAAGTGGTTATTGATATTGCATGTGATCATTCGACTAGTAGAATATCCATGTGAGTAAGTAAATGGCATTATTTCATTTTACTTTTGCCATACTATGTTGAAGTTCAATTTTAAAAGGCTTTTGTTTTAGTTATAAATTGCCTTAAGTGTTTATGCTTATTTATGAAAGCTTCTGCTATAATGTTATCCTTACTGAGCATCCGAGCTCACCCCTTTCAATGTTTTATTTTACCCAGGATTATGAAGAAGTAATTTATGAATGACCTGCATGGATAGTATGAGGGGATATGAAGACAAGATGTTTTTTTTATGATGTAATGTAAAAATTTATGGATGTATCTAGTTATTCCAAGGATACTAAACTAATCGGTCTTTCGAGACTTGATCTTTCTCATGATCATGCCAATGTTATGTAATAATGCACCGACTCTAGGTAATTAGGGTCGGGGCGTTACAGGGTCCCTCATCATATGATCATAATAGATCAGTATGACAGATATAGAGATCATACCCCAACATAATAAAAAGGAACTTGAAAGACTTGACATGAAAATTGAACTTGAAAAATGAGAAGGGTGAAAGAATCCCTTAAAAATTTGGCAGCCTAACGGCGTCACTTAAACTTTCATAAAACGAAATGATGAGAGTAAGAGGGGATCTATCATCATATAAACATGAAAGGGCAGTAAGAGGAATATAAAAGAACATCCTCTCACATAAAAACATGGAGCATAATAGGAATGACATAAAAGAGATTACATGAAAAGAAAGAGAGGGGTCGGATCCCTTACCTTAAAATGTTACTCTTGAAACTCAAAGTTTTGGACCTTGAGGGATTGGGGGCACCTTGGGAGGACTCCTTGGGAGGTAAGAAGACTAGAACTTCGTTGGGGGAGAGTTGGGAGTGAAAACTAAAGGAGGAAAGGGTGGGTATTTATAGGGAAAGTGAGGGGACAAGGCATTAATGGCCAAGGGACACCTCACATGTGCTTTTCTCAAACCCATGTGCTCTCCCTTGGAATTTATCATGGAGTTAGGCCACATGGGGCCCCCAAAACAATAATTCATCACCCTTGGCCGGCCAACCCTCAAAAGATCTCATGAAATCATCATGACACTGTTTATGATGTCATTAAACATACCGAAACCCTAAAACTGTATTTTTACTATTCACTGTAAATTCAACTTTCTCAGAAAAAACCCAAAATTTCACCTTAACCAAATATCAATGCTCTGATTTCAAAAATGAAATCCATTTTATAAAAATAATTTTCTAAATATTTTTAATTTAATTTTTAAATAAAAAAACTATTCATCGAAAATTCATTTTTTTCAGAAAAAACCCCAAAAATTACCATAACATAATATCGATCCTCTGAGTTCAAAAATAAAGTCATTTTTATAAAAATAATTTTCTAATTATTTTTAAATAAATTTTTAATTAAAAAAAACTATTCACCCGAAAAAACTAATACTTGATTAATAATTTATGAAACCGTTATTTACCCATTTTATTGAATCACATTACTTAATCTAGGTGTCCAAATTATTTTAAAACTTTCTTTAAGTGAGATTACTAATCCATTTGGTCATTTTACTAATCCTAATCATAAAATCACTATTCATAATTTACTATTCATCAAAAATCAAGTTGATCTTATTAGACTCCAAATTTTGTACTGAACATAATTGTAGAAGACCATTTTTTGAAAATCATTACACATTTTTAATTATTTAAGGTTTACATAAACATTTTTAAAATATCCTTTTTCTAAAATTCATCAAAAATATGCATACTATATTTATATGGACATTTGAAAATTCATAAACTTCATCATAAGAAGAAATACAAATTTTTATTTAAAACAAAGGATTACCCAAGGCAATCACGGTCTCCTTAAATAGCCTCTTATCACACCAGCATAGGACCTAAGTGTAAGGTGTGCGAAGGTGAGAGAGTCCGAGGGAGGCTCGGCCAACTTTGCCCGAGTAGTAATTTCAATCAGTTTGAACTTCTCGCGAAGGTGATTCCGTTCTAGCTTCACACGATGAATTTCGGCTTGGGTTTGGTCCAGAGCAAAGCCCAATGGTGCTACCTCCTTCCCAAGTTCTGTTATATGGGCTTCGATTGGTCCAAGACTACTAGGTGAGGCCATCGAATCTTCTTTCTATAATAATTAACCAAGATTACTTGTATTTAGAGACAATAATCAAAACATTTTGTTCACAGCGGTCATATTGACCGATGGTCATATAATAGTCAGAACCCAATGGTCTCATTTTAATTATAATCATGTTTATCAAATAAAACATTTTTTTGAGTATAAAAATAAAATAAAATAACACATGAAATTAGGAAACAATATTTATTCAAAATTTCGGGCCATTACAGTTTTCTTAGACGCCTTCTTACTCACCTTGGATACCACTTGTTGACGAAAGTGGCTTCTCTGAGCAGGTGTATGTGCCTGATCCGGAAATATGGCTAGGTTAGGCTGACGATATCCTCACAAATCAGGTGTATGTACCTGACTTGGTCGTCCGTATGATATGGGGGAGTATGCCCCATAACCCTCTTTGACTGGAACAGATGTGTATGTCTGTTCCGGAGTGAATTGTTGATGTATCACTCCACTAGTAAGGATAGATTTATGTGTCTTTCCCTGAGATTCCTCTGAAGTTGTTATAATATCCTGATAGGAATCCAGAATATGAGCAGGGATTTGCTTCTTCTCTTTCACCATTGATAGAATATGCTTGGTGACTTCAGCTGTCGGAACAAGAATATATGTCCATTCCTGGCTTGGAGCAGGTGTGTGTGCCTGCTCCTGTCCTCCTTTTCCTGTCAGTGAATCCTGACAGTACTCAATTGTGGGGGCAGAGAGTTGAGTCTACCTCCTATTTGTTGTCGGGGCTTTCCGACTAACTTCTCTGAATGCTACCAAGTGAGACTGTTGGTAGGCTTGATTAATACCAGCAGGTGTATGTGCCTGCTGATTGCAATTCTCTTAACGTGGTTGATGAGATCCATCATATGTAGTCATACGAGCCTGCTGACTAGCTGATGATGTATAAAAAGGTGTATGTTCCTGCCTATAGTACTTCTCCGGAATTTCCAGGTGGGATTGGCGTGATGCTACCAGACGAGTCTGCTGGACAACGGGTTTAAAACGGGCAGGTGTATGTTCCTGCTCGTTGCTTGCCACCAAGTTAGGTTAGTGGACTTCTCCGGAGATGGAAGATATGAGAACATGCTCACTGTTGACTGGATTCCTCCTCTGGTGATTTGTCTTGCTTTCTTGGGTTCGAGGAACCTGAGCCGAACACCTGGAGTCGGTACCCTCATCATGTTGAGGGCGCACTGCCGCACGAGTCTGGTGGTGATTGTTGGTGGGAGCCCTCAAGAAGGACTCATGTCTATTTGAATTAAGGTCCTGAGGGACCTTCTCATTCACCTCCCCAGAATAAGGGAGAGAATGGTGATTGTGTTCCGGGGATAACGACCTAAAACGGTTGGAGACGTTAGTCAGCACCGCCTTCTTCATGATCATTGGTCTTCGTTGTCTGGATGACCGATGTGAGTTGTTTACTTGGAGGGAATCCTCTAGAGTTGGGATGGTACCGTGTTGACGGTACTCCTTAACCAGTGCATTTGATACCCATCGTTGAAGACGCTGAGTAGGTGATATCGTCCTAAGAGCGGATGACGATCCAGCAAGAGTAGCATTAGTGGCATTTGCAGCAGCAGTATTCACAGGTGTGAACTTGAGAGCAGCCATTCTAGAAATGCAGAAGATCTTGGGAAAATAGTGCCTGTTTGATATAACAGATGTAATCAAGATAAATTAAGCTACTAAAACTTCTGGATGAGCACATATGTCAATGATTGTTTTTGTTGGCCCTCTCATTGAGTTTTAAATAGGGGCCTAACAAATAGGTAAAACATCATTTTAACTTGGTTAAGGATTCACGTCGGGTTCACCATTTTTTGTTTCCCTCGGAATACGGGGATGACCGCCTTGATGGGAGGTTCAAACATTCCGATCAGTTTCTAACAGGTTTGTTCATAGAACCAGAAACATCCAATGATTCCACATCCATTCGGACCTACATTCCAAAGGTAGGTGCTCATTAGTTTATAGAATAATGAGGCTTAGGAAATTTGCATTGGTCGAGAGGATGGGAGGTCGGACTCATCACACCTTTTTGAGGAGAATTATTGTCTACTCCGGGACTCTCTTTATAGATTTATGTTCTGTTTGTGAATCCTTATTACATTACCAAGTATAAAATGATCTTTCCTTCAGATCTTACAATCAATGATCAAATATGTAGGAAATTTAGAGAATATCTTATATGTATTCGAGGTTCTTCATCGATAAAGAATCATCTGTATTTACTAGAGATTCTTGGTCAATGGTACCCTTCGACACATTTATATAAAAGTCTCCTGGTAATTATGATGACCATGCTGGTTTTAAATCCACTTAGTGGGGCACTTGAAGTTTATTGTCATTCAGAAGTACATATATTATTTTAGAGTTGGGATCGAACCCGTAGACGGGCTACCTACGTATCCTTTGTTTTAGAAAAGGAATGATAACCCACGTAGATTGAGTAAGGGAGTATGACGTTTATGGTTGATAGCTCAAAGAAGGATGCTATAATTACTTTTACCCTCTAAGCTCACGTGAGTCATGCTCGGTGTGAGAAACAAGAGGTATTGGTAAAAATTAGACAATTGGGCCATGAAATATGCAATCATAAGAAATGATGTGGGACTTATGTATGTATGACTGCCCAGATAAATGAAGGTTAGGATTTACTTTAGGGAAGAAATCCAGGAACAGGGTCCACAAAGGTATATGTGCTTCATGGAGATTTTGAATACTCTAACTTGGGGCTTACTCCTGAAAAGGAGGCCCGAATTAGGAGAAGACTTATCATTGGGTTTTACTCCTGAAAAGGAATCCCAGATCAAAGGTAAATTAGGACTGCTTAAGAGAAATTAAGACTGGGGATTACTCCTGAAAAGGAGGCCCATGTCAAGGATTAAGGTTTGGGGCTTACTCTTGAGGAGGATGCCCAAATTAGGGGACTGGGGCTTACTCTTAAGGAGGATGCCCAGATTTGGGAACTTTAAGAACTGGGGCTTACTCCTAAGGAAGATGCCCAAGTTAAGAATTATGACTGGGGCTTACTCTTAACGAGGATGCCTGGGTTAGAGGATGCCCAAAATTTAGAGGACTTATGACTGGGGATTATTCCTGAAAAGGAGACCCAGGTTAAGGATTCTCTCATCTTAAAGGATGAGGATAAATGAATGAAATCTCAATCTTTAGTGACATAAAGATGTGTAAATCACTAGGTTTTGAGAGATATTCAATATAATTCCTTTCAGATAAGGAAGTCAAATCAAGAAATCATGCCATAAATGGCTTTGAAGAGTGTCTTGAAGACTGAATCTTGAATAGGAAATGTGTAATGGCTTAAGAGAGGTGAAATGGGAAAGAAAGGCATCCAAAAAGGCAGGGGCGCGCAAGTCCTGGCAGGCGCGTAGGTACTGCGTGGGAGCGCAAGTCCAGGTCGCGCAGTTAAACGCTTGCGTGACACGTTTGGTACTTGCGTGGTGTTCAATCAGTGGGGTAATATTTGAGCGACTTTTGTTTAAGGCATTTAGAATCCTTTTGAGGTTATTCCAGTAGAGGGGCGCACAATTTCTATTTAAGGAGTAAGGCAACATGCAAGTGTGGCCATTTCCCTTAAGGGCTGGCCACCTAGGCGCGCAAGTGTTGATGAGTTTCAAAACTTAGGCATTCCTCCCCATCTTTAGATCTTCCGTTCTTGGTAAGAAATTACCTTAGAAGTGTTCCGGAAGCTTTGAGAAGAGACTAGGGTGCCGGGAACTCAAATCTAAGTTTCTGGAAAAATTCCTCCTTCTTATGGGGGGCCCATAGGGTCTATTTATAGGCAGGAGAAGACCTCGTGCGGTTATCATTTAGGCCACGCAAGTCACTTGCACGACCAACATCGGCGCGCAAGTGTACTTGCGCGACCGTTGAGGCGCGCAAGTATACTTGTGAAACCATTGTAGAACTTGTGCGACCTTTGCGCAATCTTCTTCTTCTTCCTTCCTTTTTCAATTATTGATATTTGTTCAAAGGATGAATCTTCATTGTTCAAGGTATTTCCCTTTTCATTCATTTAGACTCTCTGACGGAAAGGAGCGTCAACAATTATATTTTGAAATATTAGTGGTTACATGGAGGACTTCTGTTAATTTTTAAGGCATTATTATCATAATATTTCAAAAAATTATATGAAATTTAAAATTTAGAAAATTAAGTTGAGTTTACAGGGATGATATTTTGAATTTTAAGAAAGTATTAATTGCATATTTCTGGAATGTTATTACTTTAAATAAATCAATTCATGAATGGTTCTTCAAAAGATAATTATATGATTCTTTGGTATAAATCCATGATTCAAGTAGAAATTAAAATCATAATTTTTAATTATGTTTCTATGGATTAAATATCTCACTGAAAGGAGGATAAAAAGCAATAGATGCATGCGTGAGAATAAATGATACATGTGGATATATTTCTATGAATTCATGATTTAATTTTTAAACCTACGTATTTTTGTGGAGATCATATATATAGTGTATCTGGTTTGTTTGAAAATTATACTAGGGAAATATGGAAGTGGTGATGTGGAGGTTATTTCGTCATACAGTAACATGAAATAACATGTATTTTTAAATACATGATGAAGATAAAAGGACTTTTTTGTATGTTTAATTAATGATTTCACTACCACATGCAAAAGTAGAAACATTTAATCCAAATTAGATATTTTTAATTTACCATGATAATGTGAAAAAGGAGGCTTCAATGATTTTAAAATTTGTAAAGTGATATCAGATAAATTTCTATATTATAAAAAAAGAAGAATAAAAGAAGAAGATGGGAAATACTATACTAAACATATTAGAATACAAAAAGGAAGAAGAATAGATAATCTTAAATAGGTAGTATTTTTAATATCTATGTAACGACCTGAAATTTTGAATACATATTGTTTCCTAATTTCATGTGTTATTTTATTTTATTTTTATACTCAAAAAAATGTTTTATTTGATAAACATGATTATAATTAAAATGAGACCATTGGGTTCTGACTATTATATGACCATCGGTCAATATGACCGCTGTGAACAAAATGTTTTGATTATTGACTCTAAATACAAGTAATCTTGGTTAATTATTATAGAAAGAAGATTCGATGGCCTCACCTAGTAGTCTTGGACCAATCGAAGCCCATCTAACAGAACTTGGGAAGGAGGTAGCACCATTGGGCTTTGCTCTGGACCAAACCCAAGCCGAACTTCATCGTGTGAAGCTAGAACGGAATCGCCTTCGCGAGAAGTTCAAACTGATTAAAATTACTACTCGGGCAATGTTGGCCGAGCCTCCTTCGGACTCTCTCACCTTAGCACACCTTACACTTAGGTCCTATGGTGGTGTGATAAGAGGCTATGTAAGGAGACCGTGATTGCCTTGGGTAATCCTTTGTTTTAAATAAAAATTTGGATTTCTTCTTATGATGAAGTTTATGAATTTTCAAATGTCCATATAAATATAGTATGCATATTTTTGATGAATTTTAGAAAAAGGATATTTTAAAAATGTTTATGTAAACCTTAAATAATTAAAAATGTGTAATGATTTTCAAAAAATGGTCTTCTACAATTATGTTCAGTACAAAATTTGGAGTCTAATAAGATCAACTTGATTTTTGATGAATAGTAAATTATGAATAGTGATTTTATGATTAGGATTAGTAAAATGACCAAATGGATTAGTAATCTCACTTAAAGAAAGTTTTAAAATAATTTAGACACCTAGATTAAGTAATGTGATTCAATAAAATGGTTAAATAACGATTTCATAAATTATTAATCAAGTATTAGTTTTTTCGGGTGAATAGTGTTTTTTAATTAAAAATTTAATTAAAAATAATTAGAAAATTATTTTTATAAAAATGACTTTATTTTTGAACTCAGAGCATCGATATTATGTTATGGTAATTTTTGGGGTTTTTTCTGAAAAAAATGAATTTTCGATGAATAGTGTTTTTATTTAAAAATTAAATTAAAAATATTTAGAAAATTATTTTTATAAAATGGATTTCATTTTTGAAATCAGAGCATTGATATTTGGTTAAGGTGAAATTTTGGGTTTTTTCTGAGAAAGTTGAATTTTCAGTGAATAGTAAAAATACAGTTTTAGGGTTTCGGTATGTTTAATGACATCATAAACGGTGTCATGATGATGTCATGATATCTTTTGAGGGTTGGCCGGCCAAGGGTGATGAATTATTGTTTTGGGGGCCCCATGTGGCCTAACTCCATGATAAATGCCAAGGGAGAGCACATGGGTTTGAGAAAAGCACATGTGAGGTGTCCCTTGGCCATTAATGCCTTGTCCCCTCACTTTCCCTATAAATACCCACCCTTTCCTCCTTTAGTTTTCACTCCCAACTCTCCCCCAACGAATTTCTGGTCTTCTTACCTCCCAAGGAGTCCTCCCAAGGTGCCCCCAAGCCCTCAAGGTCCAAAAATTTGAGTTTCAAGAGTAACATTTTAAGGTAAGGGATCCGACCCCTCTCTTTCTTTTCATGTAATCTCTTTTATGTCATTCCTATTATGCTCCATGTTTTTATGTGAGAGGATGTTCTTTTATATTCCTCTTACTTCCCATTCATGTTTATATGATGATAGATCCCCTCTTACTCTCATCATTTCGTTTTATGAAAGTTTAAGTGACGCCGTTAGGCTGCCGAATTTTTAAGGGATTCTTTCACCCTTCTCATTTTTCAAGTTCGATTTTCATGTCAAGTATTTCAAGTTCCTTTTTATTATGTTGGGGTATGATCTCTATATCTATCATACTGATATCTTATGATCATATGATGAGGGACCCTATTTGATCTTGTCAAATCATTTTCTTTTGAAGTTAAGTGACGCCGTAAGGCTGCCGAATTTTCATAAGAGAAATCTAATCTTTTTTCCTTCCATGTTTTTCATTTCAAATGGTATGTCCCTCAAATTTCATTACCATGTCCATATGTCCTTCTTACTCTTTCACCCTACTGTTTTATGGATCATTTATGAGTGGGTGACCCATGTCCCCTCTCATTTCAATGATTTCTAAAACCCCGAAACTTAGCCGTTATGCTGCAGAATTTTCCCCTCAAAATGCCTCTCTCCTTTCTCAAATATTAGTTTATGTTATAAAGTGAATACTCAAAGCTCCTATTTCTACAAGTGTATTCACATATATACCAAAATGTTCTATTTTAAATTCTGGGATTTACATACATGAGACCCACCTTCCTTTTCTGTGGGTTTTAAAGTGATATAAAGATCATGTCTTTAAAGCAGTTTTTAAAAAAGTTATGATTATGAAATTAAACCCATTTCCTTTATGCTATATGGGTTATTTATGAAATACTTTATGATGATATATGTGGCTCACATGATAATAAAGGAAAATTTAAGGGTGTGCCCTGATAGCGCTCCAATGCATTGGGTAATGATGTAACCACTAGAGATTACAATTTTCACGATACCTCGGTGAATAACCCTGGTAATTTTCAAATGACACCTTGGGGATGGACCTTGGTGATATGTTCATGATTGTCTATGTTAAATGATGTAGCCACATCTTCAAGTTATGAAAAATTTTATTTTTATTATGAAATGCCTCCTGATTTCTTTCTCATGCCTTAAAGTTCTTTTCATGTCCTTATTGAAGTATCTCAAGTTCACCTGTAAAATGTTCCTCTTGTTTCCCTTACTGGGCCTTCTGCTCACCCCTTTCTTTTGGTGTATGTCCCCAGGTTATGAGATGCAGTAATGAACCTAGAATGAACTTAAGGAGACGCCTTTCAAGTGTTTAAGAAGAATGTTTTATGTTGTTTTCATGTTTTATGTTCCTGGTTTCCAAGACACTAGACCTTAAAGATCCTCAGTTTTGGGTAATGTAATGAAAGTTTATGTTATAAAATGGCGGGATGCTATAGTTGGTATCAAAGGATGGTTTAGTTATTTGTGGAAATTAGGATATGAAAACTTTAGGAAGAAGCCTATATAAAAGTTAAAATATAGGAAATCTTCCTGGTATTTTGGTGAGTATTGAGTAAGGGGTTGCCAAGCAAATACATCCCTGTCTGGATACGAGCAGGTAGAGGTGGCTCTGGCACAGATGTACATAGGGGTTAAACCCAAAAACATCGCTTTGAGCTAGACTCGAACGGGAACTGGTACACGACAACGGGCCTTGCTGCACTCTTGGTTACGACACTTCCGAGGGATATGCTTTGGTAAATTCATAAGCTTAGTATGAACCATTATTAAAGGAACAAAGATAAAATAAAATGAAGATTCACATAAGAATATATGATCATGCATAACCGAGATGGGAACCCAGGGGATCACAAGTTAGGGTATACTTTTCAACTACCAGTTATCCTTATATGCTTTAAGCTTCTTTTCATGATTATTGTCTATGTATTTAAGCCCTTAATTATAGTTTCTTTTCTTAGTTAATGGCGGGAAATGAAAGAGCATGTCTCAACAACCAATGTGATAGGAAATGCTATGATTACCATACTAATATGACAGAGATTATTGGGGGATTAAAATATGATTTTTATTTTGGAAGACACTCACTATTTTGGGGACCCTATATGATCAAGGTAAATAGATTACAATGGTATTTTCATTGAGGACTAAGGTTGACTTATATTTGAGGAATTGATGAATTTAAGGTGGACTTATAGTAATTTAGGTTACTTATGGGAATGACTAACCTATATTGGGTTAAATATGTTTAGGTTAGATACTTTTGTTATAAGATGTTAGGAGTGGTTGATGTTGTTTGGAGATGAACAATGAAGTTTATTTTTGAAGACTATGTTATCAAATCCTTCTTGTATTTGGGTTTCAATCTTAGTTTGGTTTATTTTGAGGAATTTTAAGGACCGTTATTTATGGAATGGACTATGATGAACTTTGGGTAGTACCATGGAACTTTGAAGATTTAAAAGTAGTTTCCATTCCTATGGGATTATTTTTTTTTGAAGAGTTGTTTTACCTTACCATTTCGGTTTTTGGGATAATGTTTAAAGATAAAAGAAATAGATAGTTAATCTTTTGTGGATTATGTGATTCTCTAGAAGATGATTCTTGTGTTTTGATGAGACCAAGTAGTTTTGAATGCTCATAGTTTAGAGAAAAGATTAGTTTTGGGTAGAAACTTATTAAAGTATGAAACTCTACATGAAGGTAGATATATTTCCTTATGTTTTTGTTCTATGTTGTAAATGAATTCCTCAAAGTTATGAAAAGGAACGTAAAACAAAAACGTTTTTGGTTTACGTTTCCTACTAGGTAATCAAAGACCACTTGCACACATCATAATTTTGGGATTTTCTGGTGGTTAACTTCCTCCTAATCATGTTTTCTATCACTCTCCTTTAGGATGTGACCCTTTGTTTTCTCCTCCATGTCCATGTTTCCTACATGGAATCCTAGTATGAGTAAACTCGGGTGGCCTTTGTACTTCCTTTTCATTCTTTTAAAGTAATGGTGTCACAGACTATTTTTCCGATGTGGGACTTTCAATGAAATTTCAAAACCCAATTTTTTTAAAATTGCGAGGACGCAATTTCTTAAGGGGGGAAGATTGTAACGGCCCGAAATTTTGAATAAATATTGTTTCCTAATTTCATGTGTTATTTTATTTTATTTTTATACTCAAAAAAAATGTTTTATTTGATAAACATGATTATAATTAAAATGAGACCATTGGGTTCTGACTATTATATGACCATCGGTCAATATGACCGCTGTGAACAAAATGTTTTGATTATTGTCTCTAAATACAAGTAATATTGGTTAATTATTATAGAAAGAAGATTCGATGGCCTCACCTAGTAGTCTTGGACCAATCGAAGCCCATCTAATAGAACTTGGGAATGAGGTAGCACCATTGGGCTTTGCTCTGGACCAAACCCAAGCCGAACTTCATCGTGTGAAGCTAGAACGGAATCGCCTTCGCGAGAAGTTCAAACTGATTGAAATTACTACTCGGGCAATGTTGGTCGAGCCTCCCTCGGACTCTCTCACCTTAGCACACCTTACACTTAGGTCCTATGCTGGTGTGATAAGAGGCTATGTAAGGAGACCGTGATTGCCTTGGGTAATCCTTTATTTTAAATAAAAATTTGGATTTCTTCTTATGATGAAGTTTATGAATTTTCAAATGTCCATATAAATATAGTATGCATATTTTTGATGAATTTTAGAAAAAAGATATTTTAAAAATGTTTATGTAAAACTTAAATAATTAAAAATGTGTAATGATTTTCAAAAAATGGTCTTCTATAATTATGTTCAGTACAAAATTTGGAGTCTAATAAGATCAACTTGATTTTTGATGAATAGTAAATTATGAATAGTGATTTTATGATTAGGATTAGTAAAATGACCAAATGGATTATTAATCTCACTTAAAGAAAGTTTTAAAATAATTTAGACACCTAGATTAAGTAATGTGATTCAATAAAATGGGTAAATAACGGTTTCATAAATTATTAATCAAGTATTAGTTTTTTCGGGTGAATAGTGTTTTTTAATTAAAAATTTAATTAAAAATAATTAGAAAATTATTTTTATAAAAATGACTTTATTTTTGAACTCAGAGCATCGATATTATGTTATGGTAATTTTTGGGGTTTTTTCTGAAAAAAATGAATTTTCGATGAATAGTGTTTTTATTTAAAAATTAAATTAAAATTATTTAGAAAATTATTTTTATAAAATGGATTTCATTTTTGAAATCAGAGCATTGATATTTGTTTAAGGTGAAATTTTGGGTTTTTTCTGAGAAAGTTGAATTTTCAGTGAATAGTAAAAATACAGTTTTAGGGTTTCGGTATGTTTAATGACATCATAAACGGTGTCATGATGATGTCATGAGATATTTTGAGGGTTGGACGGACAAGGGTGATGAATTATTGTTTTGAGGGACCCATGTGGCCTAACTCCATGATAAATGCCAAGGGAGAGCACATGGGTTTGAGAAAAGCACATGTGAGGTGTCCCTTGGCCATTAATGCCTTGTCCCCTCACTTTCCCTATAAATACCCACCCTTTCCTCCTTTAGTTTTCACTCCCAACTCTCCCCCAACTAAGTTATGGTCTTCTTACCTCCCAAGGAGTCCTCCCAAGATGCCCCCAATCCCTCAAGGTCCAAAACTTTGAGTTTCAAGAGTAACATTTTAAGGTAAGGGATCTGACCCCTCTCTTTCTTTTCATGTAATCTCTTTTATGTCATTCCTATTATGCTCCATGTTTTTATGTGAGAGGATGTTCTTTTATATTCCTCTTACTGCCCTTTCATGTTTATATGATGATAGATCCCCTCTTACTCTCATCATTTCGTTTTATGAAAGTTTAAGTGACGCCGTTAGGCTGCCGAATTTTTAAGGGATTCTTTCACCCTTCTCATTTTTCAAGTTCGATTTTCATGTCAAGTCTTTCAAGTTCATTTTTATTATGTTGGGGTATGATCTCTATATCTATCATACTGATCTCTTATGATCATATGATGAGGGACCCTATTTGATCGTGTCAAATCATTTTCTTTTGAAGTTAAGTGACGCCGTAAGGCTGTCGAATTTTCATAAGAGAAATCTAATCTTTTTTCCTTCCATGTTTTTCATTTCAAATGGTATGTCCCTCAAATTTCATTACCATGTCCATATGTCCTTCTTACTCTTTTACCCTACTGTTTTATGGATCATTTATGAGTGGGTGACCCATGTCCCCTCTCATTTCAATGTTTTCTAAAACCCTGAAACTTAGCCGTTATGCTGCAGAATTTTCCCCTCAAAATGCCTCTCTCCTTTCTCAAAAATTATTTTATGTTATAAAGTGAATACTCACAGCTCCTATTTCTACAAGGGTATTCACATATATACCAAAATGTTCTATTTTAAATTCTGGTATTTACATACATGAGACCCACCTTCCTTTTCTGTGGGTTTTAAAGTGATATAAAGATCATGTCTTTAAAGCAGTTTTTAAAAAAGATATGATTAAGAAATGAAACCCATTTACTTTATGCTATATGGGTTATTTATGAAATGTTTGATGATGATATATGTGGCTCACATGATAATAAAGGCAAATTTAAGGGTGCGCCCTGATAGCGCTCCAATGCATTGGGTAATGATGTAACCACTAGAGATTACAATTTTCACGATACCTCGGTGAATAATCCTGGTAATTTTCAAATGACACCTTGGGGATGGACCTTGGTGATATGTTCATGATTGTCTATGTTAAATGATGTAGCCACATCTTCAAGTTATGAAAAATGTTATTTTTATTATGAAATGCCTCATTATTTCTTTCTCATGCCTTAAAGTTCTTTTCATGTCCTTATTGAACTATCTCAAGTTCACATGTAAAATGTTCCTCTTGTTTCCCTTACTGGGCCTTCTGCTCACCCCTTTCTTTTGGTGTATGTCCCCAGGTTATGAGATGTAGTAATGATCCTAGAATGAACTTAAGGAGACGACTTTCAAGTGTTTAAGAAGAATGTTTTATGTTGTTTTCATGTTTTATGTTCCTGGTTTCCAAGACACTAGACCTTAAAGATCCTCAGTTTTGCGTAATGTAATGAAAGTTTAT
Organism: Viscum album; assembly: GCA_963277665.1. Lineage (NCBI taxonomy): Eukaryota > Viridiplantae > Streptophyta > Magnoliopsida > Santalales > Viscaceae > Viscum > Viscum album. The sequence goes on from OY728150.1 coordinate 2,118,292,411, forward strand.
GTTATAAAATGGCGGGATGCTATAATATATATGTCAAAAAAAGTGTGGGAACATATACCATCCTAAATAACTATTTTTCAATGAAGTAGGAGTCAAGCTGAAAAGAAGTCTTGATGGAGGGAAGGTATTCACTACCACATCTGGTGGTTTAAAGAAGAAGAAAACTATTATTTTTCAGAAAATTAAAGAATAAGGAAGACATCATTACTACAAAGAGAAAAAATATTCTAGACTGATTCTATAAGAAAGATAGATTGAATATTCAGTGAGCATCAGTCAAATAAAAAGCTATTTTATGACGAGTTCATAGAATTCCTGTGAAGTAGATGTCTATGAGGAGATAAATAGTGCATCTACATAGATATAAGGATGCACTCATCTACATACACATTTTCAATGATAGACATACCAACATTCCTATCAATTATGGGTATTCTTTCTAGAGTAGTGAGAAAATAAGAGATGTGGAGGAAGTGATACCAGGGAAACAGTGAGTTCTCTCTAAGAATTTTAAGAAGATTTACCCTAGGTACAACCTAAACCCACCACTATATTAATGTATTTAGTGGGTTTTGGTTCATAACACATTTTCATTATATGCACCTAGATTATATTAGTGCAGATGAACAAAGTAAAATATGTGTATCTCTTATTCTTGATTATTTACTAATTTTTGGAATTAATTGAAAAGTCTATAAGGAATGAATAATTGACTATACATGGTAAAGGGTTGTGAAGAGTATTAACTAGATCAAAATTAAAAAAATATCACAATATGTTACCCTTATAATTAAGAGGGAAATATCTATTAGGGGAGTGAGAGTTTAAGAGAAAGTGATTAATTGTAAAAGATTCTAAACTGTTATTCACCCACATTCTCATGGTATATTTCATATAATCCCTATAGGCCTAATTATGACCCTATAACTCTATTGAGATAAATAATATATTATATATAAGATATGTGGATAAGGTTAATTCCTCAAACATCTCTAGTATGATATAAGTGGGGATAGATAATTCATCTATCATGCCTGATATAAGAATGAAATGGATGATAATTCACATAACTGTTTACACTCATTCTCTTCCACATATTTGGTATCTAGGTGGATGAAAATTCGCTAAATATTATCTTTTCTTCCACCCAAAATGATAGTAAATTATAGGGAAATATATATAGCTACAACCCTAGAGATGTATATTCCCTTCAGCACCCTGTCATATAGTTATAGCCTTAGATATGTGTTTTCCCCTAGAATATGGATATGTATACAACTACTATCTCTAGATATGGATATTTCCTTATGTATTTCAGATATAGGTGGAGACATGAATTTACTCAAGAATCTCAAGATCAGTGAATCTATAGTGAATTTTCATCTTGGAAATCTATTAAAGTATATGAGATCAGATTATAATTTTATATGGTTATTTATATTTCATAATTTCCATACATATATGGGGTGGATGAGTTCTAAATATAGGATATAATGGTAAGGAATGGTTAGGTTTGTAACCAGGTTATTTTCTATAATGAGAGTGATATCAGATTGATCTATAATAGATTTGTGACACTTTACTGGGATATAGTTTATAGGATCCCCTTTCAATTCTTTCATAAAGAAGCATTGATTTACCATATAAGTAAATATTGTTATTTGGTGAGTGATGAAAGTGATATTTGGGTAGGTTAACAAGAATTGATCGTGAATGTTGTTATTCTATATAATGTTGTCTAATGATTTTTACTAGTTTAAAATTTAATTATTTTTGATGCAAATAGAAAATAAATGTTTATATGGTCGAATCCCTACTAGGGATAACCATATTGAGTATAATTACCCACCACTATATATTCACTCATTAATTTTTCACCTTGTGTATCTATATATCTATAGGAATATGATGAATAATAATTGTGTATAGAGATGGTCATTTGATATGATAGCTTATGCAGTGGAGTTTCTTGTATTATAGCTAGACTCATGTCATCAGTGTTTGAGTTTACATCTATTCATGATGTATTGGTTGTTTCTGGTGATTTCATTTGTATCATCTTACATTGTATTATGATATTGTTTTATATATATGCACCTGATATATTTTATAGCTATTGATTCATTTATGTTATTGTGGGGGATGTTTTATGATATTGGGTGAAAAGTATATCTAAAGGTGATCCCTTCCATAATTGAGTAGATACCTCAATGTTGGTTGGTTTCCCTTAGCTTATTAGTAGTGGGATGGAATATTAAGTTACAAATATGACTAGATGTGATAGATTGGTATCATTTCAATTGGTTGGTTTTTTGATTTAGTCACATGTGATGAATAGTTTGGATAGTTTATACTATGTTTACAAAGGGACTCTATTTCATGTAGTCATAATAGAGGACTTTGTGAAGGTTTTTGGTGACCGGAATATTTTTGAGGATGAATCTTATTAATGAAACTTGACTGAGACCATATAGTATGTGAATTAGGATATTAAAGTAGGGTAATAAACCATTATACAAATCTAGGTCATCATTTAGTGATTTGATGATTCATTTGACTAGTCTATATGGATACGATTTGTGGGGAGATTTATCGACATCCACATTATTTTCTATGATCTCACGATTGAGATGTTAAATTGGAAATAATGGGAAGTAACTGTTAATATTAGGAAATTATGTTATACATATATGGGTGAGATAACATGTTAAAATAGAGACAATAGATGATACATTGTATCATAGATCAATATAATAATTTTTTAGAGGAGTCAAGAATACTCAAATGGCATCCTTACTTTGTGGTGTTATCAATTCCTTATGGGATGATAGAGAAAATCATCAAGGTTGTCTAAATTTCTCTATTTTTTTATGTATTTTGGTTGAAAATTTGAATATTTTCTTTCATGATATTCGAGAATCTTTGGAATTTTATATAATATTTAAAATTATGCCACTAATGTTTCATCAATTAGAGTGTCATGTATGGTTTTTTAGAAAATTTATATCTTTTTAATTAGGGTAATGCTATGAAATCATAGTGGAAGATGAGAAATTTATAGTAGTGATAGATGTTCTGGTGAGGACCCTTCCCAAGAAATAATTTTCCCTGATTAATTGATATGTATAATTCTCTAGATGGAAAGTAAATGGTGCATTTTTTATTAGTTTCAATATGGGGGGACTCTAAAAGGGAATGTAATTTGAAAATTATCATTTAGGTTAATAATTCATGTTGATTTAAGGTCTGTTCATATATTACGAATGCACTATGATGATTAGTGAGAGGATTATAAGAAGAACAATTTTGAATCTTTTAATATCATCATCAATGTAACTCTATTATAGTTAAATGTTATGTTGGAGCTTCGACTACACGTTTTTTTTTTGTAAAAGTGGGTTCCCTATACCCAACATTATCAGTAATTATGAATACCATAACATTTATATAGTGAGTTATGGATGATGTATTCTTACCATTATAATGTAGAAATTTCTCCATCCATTATTTAATGGTAACTTCCATATATTAATTATCATATCCAATGGTCATAGAAGATCCCATGATATAATGAGAACCTCAAGATACTATGAAATTAATATTAAAAAAAGGTTATATGGTCTAGAAACATTATACTAACTGGACATAGATGATTTCTAAATATCAGGTGATGGGGGCTCATAATCATTGAGACTTATTCTCAAGAATTCTGCAGATGGTGATCTCTAGTAGTTGATACCATGAAAAAGGAACTTCCAATAGGAACACCACTTGTTTTAGGTTTCATTGGTTATTCAAATCTATAGAGATGTGTATTGATCTCATAACTTTGGATCAATATCAATGTGTGCTATTTGACCATGTATTTAATGAAATTTTTGAAAGATAGTTTTTTGGTGAATCATTGCTAGAATGACATTGGTTGAATGATCAAGATATGATTTGTATCTTCTGGGTTGAGGAATTTTATGTTAGGCCATGTTGATTAGGATTGTAGTGACTTTATCATACCTTGTCCATGGCAGTCGAGGGTAAATACAACGAGTTAGATTAAAAAATAATAATGAAATAAAGGGTGATGAAACAAGTGTGTGTCCTTTATTATGAGATATTTAAATACAAAGATATGATATTACATATTATGTGTTCATAGGTTGGTTTTCATTGCAATGACTATTCCATTTCTCTTTAGGGGCCTTGATGGGTTTCTAGACACTTCTCTTGGTTAGTGAATACTATTCAATACTATAAGGATAATGTTCTATAGGGTTACAGACTATATCATATTCCATAATCCACCCAATTCTAGTGAATGGGTATATTGGAATTCATGGGTCCCACTACTGGGGCCTTAGATTTCTCCAAGGATGTACAATAATCAAAAAAGTAAATAAATTGATTTTATTAAATTTAATAATAATTGTTATTTAATTTATTTATTAAATGTATTTACAAGTATTAATGTAAATAGATGGATAATATTACTCAAACCAATATTATTTAATATTCTAGATTTGTTTAATATTAGTAGGAATTACGAGTTGTGTTAAATGACTTAGTTTTATCATGTAATATAGTTAATCTATATTATAGGTATTTGATAAAATTTAAATAATATTTATGATAGATTTTAGTATGCCATAATTATTTATTTAGTTAAAGTTAAATAAATGTGGTTCGGGGAAACCTTTTGGGTATTTTAAGCATCCACTATTTAAAGGAGGAGAGAGGCTCTTACTAGAGACTATTCATGGATAATTCCTCAGATCCTATATATCCTCTCTCATTTTCTAGAGAGAGAAACTTTGTATCTAGGTGATCAGATCAATTTTCCCCTATGCATCTCAACCATGTCGATGTAGTGATAATTAGTTCATTGAAAGCATCATCGTATCTTTATTCTAGCAACCAGAATTCAATGATCGATGCTCCTATGAATTTTTTAGGTGAGTGTGGATTATCTAGAGGGATTATTCTTTGGATCATTCAAGAAGTTATTACCGAAGAAAAGAAGATGTTGAGGATATATTCAGATCAGAAAAGATATATTTTCAATTTAATTTCTATGCTTTTTTTGATTTACACGAGATCTTCAGACCATATCAGGGCACATATCATTGGGGATGACAAGTTTCATTGTCCCGGTGATGAAAACATTTAAATCCAAAGATTAGTATCTTCCACTATGCACCCTGGTACTTTCAATTGGTATCTGAGTTATTGTGTCAATATTCTAAGTCAAGTAAAATTAAATTTATTTAAATTAAATTATAGGATTTGAAAATATTCCAAATAGATCTAACCATGTTTCAATATATGATTGGATGACCTAGTTATGTTCATCCAAAAATAATGTTATAGATCCAAAATGGTTGTTTTTCCAATTATATGGAAGAATATATATATATATATATACACATATGCATATGAGTTTTTAAAAATGATATTCAGTAGTCGTGTGGATTATTTCATATTTTTCCTCCTGTGGTAGGATGGTGGATTAAAAACTGTTGTTCAGCCTACCATTTCTTCCACAATATTGTGGAACCAAAAATGTGATAATTTAATTATTATTATAATTATTATTATTTTATTATAAGAATCATTATTCGTCTTATAATAAAGTGTGGTGTGTGTTTATTTTTTACACAAAAAAACAAATAGTGTGTGGAATTTTTTAAAACCCATTTTTAAATAGTGGGGATGAGGTTTTTTGATTATCATCAAAATGACAATTTTTATAAAAAGTTGTTTATTTTTTACTTCTGAGAAATAAACAATAAAAAGTTTTGATGGGGGGCCTTCACCTTCCCATGAAATCCCCTCTACTAGCCTCCTCCGTGACTTTAGCTGACCATGCCACCACACCACCCTACAACCCTCCTCCTCCATTCAAGCTGAACCGCTCCCCCATCAGCTTCCTACCAGCCACTACCCAGATCACCACTCTTCCGTAAATCCACCTCTCACCAGATGGACATAGATCACATCCTCATTTTCCACATCCATATATAATGATCCAACACCATCATGGCTTTCTGATTCAACCACTACAGATCGCCAAAGCACCACCACTCCCCAAAATAGTCCCCACATCATCCAACCAACTCCCATTTTCTTGGTGATCGAGTAGCATCGCTACCACACCTTCTCGTGACCTAGGGTTGAGAACCTCTTCTTATCCTTCTGGATCTAGATGGACCACCATTGGAGTGCTGGACCCCATGATCAAGCATACATCCACCAGAACTGAAACCACCCGTGATAATTTTTGACACCATCACCCCTGTCCTATCCGATAGATTCCTATCAAATATTACCCGTCATCCAGCCAGTGAGATCTAAGGTACCACTCTTTCTGATATGAACATATCAGATACCCCCTTCTAGATCTGGTGACACTATGAACAAGGTACTTCTACCATGGGTTATTCTAGACTTGAATCACTCTATAGTGGTGCAAGTCCAGATTTCCCAACTAAAAATGGGTACGGGCAGACCTGCCTGGCCCAAAATCGCCCAAAATGATCTTTTCATGGGACAAAATGGGTTTGCAGAGGTTTGGTGTGACCATCATTGGGCTTGCTTGAGGTTTTCAAGACCATGTTAATCAAATTAATATAATTTATTAATTTTATTTTATAATTAAAATAAATAATTGAAATATTAATTTTTGGTTTAACAAATGAAAATTTTAATACCCGGGAAGAAAACATAATTCAATTTTGGTATTAAATTGAATTAATTTATTTATTTAATTTCAATTATTAAAATTAAATTAATAATCATACCAAATGATAATTAAATAAATTATTTTAATTTTTAATTCATTTAATTTATTTAATATCTATCCTACATAAATTATTCCAATTTAATGTTCACCACGCTTCTAATTATATCAACTAGTCTTGATCAATTTACTTGAACTATGTATGTATTTTTTATTTAATTAATTTTTTAATTTCAAGTTATATTTATAAATAATTGATTAAATATGATGGTCTATGAATCATATTTTTTAGACAATTTGTATAAGGTCTTGTGTGTTCATCATTATTTGTATGTACATTGCAGTCCTAATTTTTCCTTGTATGTGTGTGAGTGCACTTGTACTTTTAATGAAGAAGACATATGAATTTGACCCCACCAGGATGAGGGGATACATCATAAAATATGTGGACCCCACCAAGATGAGGAAAAATCTAGAAGAGCAATGGACATACTAGACGGAGGATGAGTTTCATCATGATTCAAGCCATGACTCTAGTATGATACCCAAATGTTGTGTTTTATCTATTGATTTTAAATGGATCAACTAGTTCTATATGTTCAAGAACAGTTAGGTAATTTTTTATCTTTATGATTATTTTTATTTGATGGATTTATAATAAAGTGGTAAAATACATAAAATAATAAACAAGAAAAATTCATAAAGATCAATGAATATTTTTTCTATGATTTTCAGTTGGGAGCATGACAACATAAATGAAAAAGATTTAAAGAAATGGATTACATTCATGGATAAAAAAACTCCAAAACCCTTAAAGAAATATTAAGTCATAAATGCCTTTCATCCTTTTAATTTGAACACAACTATGTGTTTGGGGTTCTCTGTAAGGGCATGGATCTGTGTGGATCAACCCTTTGCATGTTTTCAAAGATCGAAGTTCTTGGAGGTGGCTTGGAAGAATTTTGGAAAAGTTTGTTTAAGTAGAAGTTGTGAAGGGGGGATTACATTTTGTGTAACAATATTATACGATGTGACATCCTATTTCATGAGTTGTTTTATGGCATGAAAGTGGGATTCCCGATGTGAAATGTTTTATGGTTCAAAAAAAATTAAATCATTGAGGAAAATCATTTTTCAGCAGAACTCAACCTCGAAGCATTACATGACATGAAAGGGGATTACATGTTTTGTAATGCCCTGATCCTATATTTTTTATGTGTTTTATAGATTATTTTTTTTCAAAACCTATGGCTGCAATGGCTATCCATCAAATTTGGGCAACCCAACAACACACTCTTCATTTTTTTGGGGATTCCTTCCTCCAATGGAAATCCCTAGTTCCCTTATTTGATCCGTTAAGATCCATCTTTGATATAATGTTTGATCTACCTTTGTTCTTGAGGTTTAGTCAATAATTTTACACCCATTTATCTTTTACATGTGATTAAATATGATCTCCATGTTTTTAATGGGGTTTTCATGGTGGGTGGTGGGTGTGGTTTTGTCGAACGTCCTCAGGTGGATGCAATTGTTGTGGGAGAGTTGATTGTGATCCGTTGCTTTGATATATTCTAATGTGAAGAATGTCAACGACCTTTTAAGGAAGGGTATTCAAGGCTTCTATATTCTATTTATGTGTAGTCATAATGTTAGCATGATTTATCCAACTACATCATAATGAAATTTACATAATAAATATTTGAACTAGATTAAATAATGGGTATCAATTGCTTATCGATTTTATTACATCTTGATTTTCTAGATAGAGTGACATCTATCCCTTTCTTATTTAGCATTTCATTCTTGATGGAAATTGGTACAGAATTTAAAGATGATATTAATTTTAAATTGTTTGGATAAATAAATAAAGGCATGTTAATGAATCTGGTTGTTTTTTTTGTGCTTTGATGATAATAAAATAGATATAGTTATATATGTTTAATTCAATCTATTAATTCCAGATGGAATAAAGAATATATTGTGTGTTAAAAGATAATTCCCTATAGGGTTTTGAGTTTCTCATTGGATTTTAAAGTCCAAGAACCTTATTCATTGTTGTTGTGAGTGCTTGATGTGTGTGAAGTTTGAATGACATGATTATGGCTGAGAGTCGAGTTGCAATATTTTTTGTTTCCTACTGCTTGTGTTGTGGCGTGATCCTGTAATGCCTGATCATGGAGGGCTATTGTGATATGTGAGGTTGGTAGGCTTAGTTTTTGTGTCATTATTTGATTCTTAGAGTGGTGATATTCATCAGTTTATGAATATGGGTGTCAATGAGGACATGGAAATTATTGAATGGGTTGGAGATGGGATTACCCGTTGACATTAAAGTGGATGCTTGTTGAATCTATTTTTTTTTGTCTAATTTACTTTCCCCGCTACTTGAGGTAGATTTTCTTGCTTTCATCCTTCCAAAATTTTCAATTATGTGCATGGTATGCCATGTGCTTTAATCTTCTTGAGGGTGGATGGGTCTATGCTCTTGATATAGGAGGAATCGAATTGATGGGTAGTTCACCTACTTTCCATGTTGAGCCCATTTTTTGTGGTATCTTAGAATGTTTATCTAGAGTACCTAGAAGTATGGAAAGTGGTAATTTTGTTAAATAAATGAATGAATAATTTTTTAAACCTTGGGGGTTGGAGCTTGCTGGGATGCAATGCTGAGGTTGTGTTTTTTGATAAGTCATGGACTTAGTTTGGTTATGCGTAGAGGGCATAGATTTTGGTTGGAAAGGTAATGAGATGTGATGTGGAAAATGATAATGGTTAATTATTGTTTAAAAAAATTAATTAATGTAAAGTGAAACTGATAGAAAGGGATAAATTAACTTAATATATCTCTTTAAATGGTTGTATACTTATATGATATCTAGTCTTTACAGTGGTAGTCAGGAGTCCGAGAGATATTAGTTGTAGTTGAGTATAAGTCTAGGTTATTCCCATAGTGTGGTTGTGAGCTATATTATATTATGTACTTTTTGTGTATCTATATGCTACTCCACCCTATCAGTTAGGGAAATTGATACCTCAGGGATTCTGAACCCTGAGAGGAGGGGGTGTTTTCCCAAACATTTGGGTGGGAGGATAGATGGATGACTACCCCCTTTGGCCTCGCTCTCTTATATTTGTAGTTACTTTTGCTGGTATGAACAATGACCAGTTTTCCCCATATATGTGTGAAGAGGGCTATAATGACTTGTGGTTATTTCGCACATATATATTTTAGATATAGTTTCATTTGGACTACTATAGGTCTAATGTTTATAGGTTGTGATGGCTTGAGGATCCTTTGTCGGTGTATGGGCTATAATGGCTTGAGGTATAATACTCGATGTATGATATATGCTATGTGAGTTTTGGTTGATCCCAAAAAGTACCTAGCTACTTTTTTTGGTGTGGTTATACTAGTGAGTTGCATGAGGTGCATGTTTTGGTGCTTCACCCAGGTGTCTGCGGGTAAACCATTTTTTAAAGTGATTCTCAAGATGTGCGACATTGGGGAAAACCATCAAACAAGTAGGGAAGTGGTAGCTGAGTACCCTTTATATTATTTTTTTATATTAAATAATCTTGTATGTGATACATAGTGAGAGTATCCATGGTGAGGCTAGGAACATAGTATGCCAATTTAGGTGATGAGTAAGTTTCACCTGTTGTTCATTATGCTTTAACATTATTTATTTACTTCTGCATGATAGGCTCTAGGTAGAAACATACTAAGTATACTTTTATACTCTCCCAATATTATATAAACTCTTTTCAGGTCACTTGAAGCAGGTTTAAGATTAGTCTAGTTACTACTAGATTTGGGGTGTTGTAGGAGTATTTTGGGCTTCGTGGTCACTACTGTTTTAATTTCCTCTAGTACTTGTAGTTTCCCCTTTCAGTTGTAGTAGTTTTTCATGACATTACATATATGTACTTGGGAATTATTTTATATTTAGTCTAAGAAGGGGTTGGTCGGTGTTTATCTTATTTATCTCTTCCTCATGTTTTCTCTTAGAGAGTAATTCCTCTCATCTATGTGTTTTCTATACCATCGGTGCTAGTCCCCAACCTGGGGCCTATTAGAGGCGGGAATTGGGTTCATTATCTCTCTTCTCACATTTCCAGCCTAGCATGGGTATATGTTGTGGGGAGGGGGTCGTTAAAGAGTGGTATTAGAGGTCTGGTTGAGCAATATGATGGAGTTTGGTGTTAGGCCCAGGTGAGGTTTCATGGGCTGGTAGGACAACGATGTCAGTAAAGTTCAACAAGTGTTGTAAACATTGGAGACTGGCTGAGACACATGTATTTAGGGACCCATGTGATCTGATGAATGAACATTTTAGTTTATAGTGGATACTAAATGCGGAGAGAATTATTGAAAGGTAGATACCTAGGAAAGGATCATGCATTATTATTCTTTGAACTAGTGTTTGAATGGGTATACCTTGGGATAGGTTAGCCTAAAATTAATAAAAGGAAACAATTAATTAATGTTAATGTCTTCTATATTCTAGTTTTAGAAGATCTAACTATTTATTGTTTTGAAGGTATGGATCTAGGTCGATGTCCTTGTCATGTCTGGGTAGAATATGTCTAGTAGGTTATGGCAGAAAATAACCACATAGTAGAGGTTGATAACGATGAAACTTGGAATAAGACACTATGAGAGTTTCAACACCAAAGTATTTAGAAGTACGAGGGATCCATTTCATATGCAGTCACAAGAGACTGGTTGGAGGAGGTTGATATATCCTTCAGTTCAATCTGTGCACAGAAGAAACACTAGGAATCCTTGGTTTTTACAATGCTGTGCGGGGAAGCGAGGTAGTGGTGGTTCTTGTTCCTCATGGATCACGAGGAGTTGGCAGTCTTATGGGAGTTCTGAGTGATTTTTGAAGACAAGTTTCTTTATTTGACCATGAAAGCGGCCAGTTTCCATGAGATGATTACCCTTTGGTAAGGTATATCTAGTGTGCAAGAGTTTAGGATTCATTTTAGGAACCTTTTGCGATATACATTGAACCTATTGTCAGATGAGGAGGCCAGGGCGAGGCATTTCAAGGAGGCATTACTTCTAAATATCCAATTTCAAGTCACCCCATTTATACTGAAGTAATTTCTTGAGGTTCTGGAGAGAGCATAGGTCATCGAAATAATGTTATCCAGAACTAGATCTTCCCGATAGGGGAGTCATTAGTATTCTTCACGAAGAACAGTTGTGGTCTGGAGTTTTCAGATTTTAGGGTAGAAGAGGTTTTATTCCGTTGGGGGTAGTTCCCAGTCCTTAATATCTCTTTTCTCCAGGGGAGGCATCTCTCAGGCATATGACAATGGATCAAATTCTTTTTTCCTTATGGAGTCTTAATTCATTAATAGTGAGAGTGCTTGAACTTTCTAAACAATAAAAATGTGTTAGGTCTTCCACTTCAGGTTCCTTGGTTGATGCAGTTCTAGTTGAGGCAGAAACAGATGGTTGCACCAGTTTTGGATCAGTAGAAAGAAGATGGGGAAGGTAGAAGATAGACACAAAATGATTCCCATCCTAAGAGACTAGATCATGGCCATGTAGGTGGTATCTAGTAGGGTTATAGAGGCCATAGAGTAGGTCATGGTCAGCTTCATATGTTAGCATTTCTAGCGTCTGGTGATCCAAATGTAGTTCAAGGTAACCTTTTCTTGTTTTCTACTTGGGTGAATTCGTTTTTTGATTCAGGAGAGATGCACTACTTCATATCAACTACCCTTGTCCATTATTTTTGAATTGAGGTAAAGTGTCACCCAATGCCATTGGAATTTACTATGTCTATTGAAGGTTGAGATGACTTGTTTGAAGTATGTAGAGACTATGAGCTAGTGCTAGGGTAGGACCACTCTTGGGGAGATTTCCAATGTTTATGGATACAACCATATGATTTCATCATTAGCATGGATTGGTTATATTCTGTACAGTATATCATGGATTTATTTAGAATATGGGTCATAAGTGTGTTCCAACACTATCATACTTGATGGATGATTTGATTCTATGATCTTCGGAGGTTTAGCAGTTGGAGTTTACCAGGGTCACAGAAGAGTACCCTAATGTCTTTCCATAAGAGGTTTTTGCGTTAACCCTTCAACAAGAGATCGAGTACAGGATTGGGCTAGAGCTAGGAATGTCCCATATATCGATGTATCTATATAGGATGGTGCCTTCTGAGTTGTGAGAGCTGTGTATAGAGATTTATGGTCTGTTGCGGTGCGGTTTCATTCGTCCAATTATGTCACCATGGGGTGCACTATTTTTTCATGAAAGAGGATAATAGTTTTTTGTGGTTGTGTTTCTATTATCATCTCTTGAAACTATTGAAAGTAAATAACCAGTATCCTATTTCTTGGATTAATGATTTTTTCGATCAACTGAAGGGTGAAAGTTGGTTCTATTTATGGAAAGGATATCGTCAAATGTGGGTGAAGTAAGAGGATGCCCCGAAGACTAATTTGTTTTTTCTTCAGGGGAATTATGAGTATTTTTTATGTCTTCGGTGTGACTAATTCTCAATTTGTGTTCATCGGGTTAATGAACTTTGTGTTCTGTGAGTTTCTGGATAAGTTCATGGTGGTTTTCATTATGAAATCCTTGTGTACTCTACATCCAAGGAGGAGCATGCAGGGAATCTTCATGCTGTTTTGGTAGTTATTCATCAACATTAACTATTTGGAAAGTTGTAAGAGTTTTATTTTTGGTCTCAAGATGTCAGTTTCATTGGTAGTGTTATTTCATAGTAGGGACTAGTTGTGGATCTATCAAATATAGAAGAAGTTGTTTCTTGGGGAGCCCCCAATATAGTGGAAGAAGTACGAAGATTCATTAGTATTGTAGTATATTAAAGGAGGTTGGTTTCCCATTTATCTCAAGTTACGACTCCTAAAATAATATTGACCAGAAAGGATTAGGTGTTCGGGTCAATTGATCAGTTTTAGGAAGCTTTTGAGTATCTGAATAAGAAGTAGGTTAGTGCTCTAGTTCTTTGTCTACCAACAAAAGGAGTCCAGTTTGAAGTTTTCTGTGATGATTAACATATAGGGTTTTTTTTTGTTTTGATGAAATATAGATTATTAATTTATTATGGATCGCAGTAATTACATCCCTATGAGCGTAACTATTCTTCCCATGATCTTGAGTTGATAACAGTGGTGTTTTCCCTAAAGTTATGGAGACATTACCTCATTGGTGAGCATTTTTCGGTCTTCAATGATCATAAGATACTGGGATATGTTTTATCCCAATATGACTTGAACTTGTGATAACATTAGTAGATATAGTTCTTATAGTATTATGACATCAAAATTCCATATACACCTGTAAAGGGAAATGTTGTAGCCGATGCGTTCAACAGGAAGTCATGCAGTGATGTAGTGGATGAATCTGGTGAATCTTGGAGATTTATGGAAGAAATTTAAGCATTACATATACATATAGGATAATTTGGGGCATAAGATATCTTTTTTAGATAACAGTGCAGTTTTCTCTAGTTAAGTAGCTAGAAGAGTCCCAGTTGGGGGATATTGAAGTGGTGTTCTGGAGAGACTGAGTTTTTTATGGAGAGGCCCATAATGGTTGTTCTGAGGATGAAGAACACTGAGTGTTATTTCGGGGAAGTATTTTTGTTCCTTTGGCATCATGTGAGATGGTTCTTTAAGAGTTCCATAGTTCTCCTTTAGTGGTACATCCTAGCATGAAAATGATTTACCAAGATTTTAGTAGTCATTTCCGGTGGCCTGGGTTGAAGCGTGTAGTTTCAAAGTTTGTGTCTCGATGTTTGGTTTTCTAGAAGCTGAAGTTCGATCACCGTGTTGCCAATGGTTTTCAACATCCATTATATGTTTCTTAGTGTATGTGGGAGGACATCTTGATGTACATTTTTTAATGCTTAACCTTGATCTCAAGGAGCCTGTGACACTATATGGGTAATAGTGAATCATTTGACGAAATCATCCCAGTTTATAATGATCAAAGAGTCGAGATCGGTGGAGGTTCTATCAAGGAATCATCTATAAGTGGTGGTTAGAATCCATGGAGTCTTGAGGATAATCATTTATAGTCAAGATCATATTTTTACCTATAGGGTGTGCAGAGGTCTCCAGCATGCTTTTGGTTCTTAGTTATTCCTTACCACTAATTTTCATCCACAGACAAATAGTCAGACATAGTGAACCATTAAAACTCTTAAAGACATGTTGTGCTCTTGTGTCCTTGATTTTGGAGTTTCTTGGATCAGGAAATTACCCTTGGTAGAGTTCTCTTATAACAATAGTTTGCATGCTACCATCAGTATGGCACCATTTAAAGCCTTATATGGAAACCTTGATGTTCTCTACTGTGCTGGACTTGGGTTGGAGAGTAAGAATTTCTCATGATGGAACTCATATAGAATTTTATAGAGATGGTTTAGGTGATTCACAATAGGATGGAGGAAATTAAGCATCATTATAATTCCTATGACGATCATATAATGAGACATCTAGAGTTTTATGTTGGGAATCATGTGTTCTTGAAGCTGACTCCCGATCGTGGGTAGTGAAGTTTTGGTCATGGGAGTAAGATTTCCCCCTATTTTTATTGGTCCTTTGGAGGTTTTTGCTCCCATTGGATCCATGGCATACCATATAGCACTTCCCACACAAATGAGTCGGATACATGAAGTTTTTCATGTGTCTCTGTTCCAACATTATCTTCATTAAAACTCTCACATTATTGATTTGGGTGAGATTGATGTTGACAATAATGTGACCTTCAAGGAGAATCCTATAGAGGTCTAGGACCCCCATGAAAAGTTGTTGGGTAGGTGTATTATCCCCTTGGTTCGTTTCTTATGGTGGAACAATGTCATGGAGGAGAGTAATTGGGAATGTGAGTAACAGATACATGCTCAATACCACCATGATGTTTGATTTTTATCTCTTCTCTTATAACATAATCAGTTTGGTAGTTGTAGACCCTTTCTGTTTATGAGATGGATTTCTTTTTTTCTTGTTGTGTCTTACTCTCTTTTGAGAGGCATCTCCCTTAAGAGAGTGCTTAGGGGCTGGTTGAGGTTTTTTCAGGGTTTTTTACTTGTTCCTCTAGTGAAGTGGTTGAGCTCTTGTGGTGGTGAGATCCTTGAGAGGTATCTCATGGGGTGGATTTTCGGATAACCCCTTTCTATTTCCTCTATATGTTGGTTTTGGATTCTCGATGATGAGACTGTTTTGAGGGGTATATGATGTTGGGACATGGATCTATGTGGATCAACCCTTTGTGTGTTTTCGAAGATCTATGTTCTTGTAGGTGGCTCAGAAGAAGTTTAGAGATGTTTGGTTAAGTAGAAATTAGAGAGGGGGGATTACAGTCGTGTAAATGTATTACATGATGTGACATCCTATTTCATGTGTTGTTTCATGGTGTGAAATAGGGACTCATAGTGTGAAATGTTTCAGGATTCGAAAATTATAATAAATCATTGAGGTGATGCATTTTTCAGTGGAACTCAACATCAAGGCATTATGTGATGTGAAAGGGGATTACACATCATGTAATTCCATGAAACTGTATGTTTTAAGTGTCTTCCAACTACTTGATTTTTGTTAAAGACTTTAGCTATATTGGCTCTCCCTTAACCCCAAGATACTCAGCGACCCTCTCTTTATCATTTTAGGGATTTCTTCATCAAGTAATGATCCCTAGATCCCTTATTCGATCTGTAGAGATCCGTATTCGATATATAGTATGATCTACTACCATTCTTGAGTTTTCTTCGATTTCTTTCCTCTCTTTTCTATTTTCCATGTGATGGCACATGATCACCTTGTTTCTAATGGATTTTTCATGGTGGTTGGTTGTTATGGTTGTGATGTGGTGTGCTCGGGTGGATGTAGTTGTTGTGAGAGAGGTGATCGCGATATGTTGATTTGATCCATTCTCATGAAAATAACATCAATGACCTTTTGAGGTAGGATATTTGAAGCTTCTCTATTCCTTTTATGCACATTCATAGAGTTTTCAATATTTATTCCACTTGATCACAATGAAATAGGTATAATAAATATTTTAACTTGATTAAAGATTTGGTATTAGTTGCTTAGAAATTTTATTGCTTCTTGATTTGGTAGATAGTGTGATATCTATGTCTTTCTTGTTTATCATTCCATTCTTGATAGAAATTGGTAAAGAACATAAAGCCTGGATTAATTGTAAATTGTTTGGTTAAATAAATAAAGAGGCATGTTAATGAATTTGGTTTTTGTTGTTGTTGTGGTTTGAAGATAATTGAATGGATGTAGTTATTCATTTTTGATTGATTTGGTAAATTAAAGATGGAATAAATAACCTATTGTATGTTAAATGATAATGCTTGGTGGGGTTCTGAGTTACCCACTTGATTTTAAATTCCATGCACCTTATGATTTGAAGATGTGATTACTCATTGTGTGTGAAGTCTAAATTCTTTGTTTAGGGCCAACATCTCAGTATCTATGTTGTTTTTTTCTTGATACTTGTGTTGTGGTGTGAGCTTCGGATAGCTGATCCTGTAGGGATATTGTGGTATGTGTGGTAGGTAGTCCTAGTTTTTGTGATATAATTTGACACCTAGAGTGATGAGATGTATCAGTTTATGCATATGGGTGTTAGGGAGGACACTAGAGATGATTGAACAGGTTGAAATTGGTCTTACCATTGATATGAAAGTGTATTTTATTGAATATGTTTTTTGTTTATCTACTTTAATTTCCCCACTACTTGAGGCAGTTGATCTTTCTTACCCTCCTTCAAAAGTTGGCAAAGACGTGTGGGGTATTCCATGTTATTTATATGTTTAGCTTCTCAAGGATGGATGGGTTTATGCTCTTTCTATAGGTCACAAAGACTCTACAGGTAGTTCATGTACTCACTGTGTTGAGCCCCCTTTTTTCCTTGGTAGCTTATAATGTTTTCCTAGAATATGTCGAAGTATGTAAAGTGATAATGTTGTTAAATAAATGACTAAATAATTTTTTAAACCATGGGGGTTGGAGTTTGTTGGGATGCAATGTTGAGGTTGTGTTTCTGAGATGTTGTGGACTCAATTTGGTTATGCTCGGAGGGCATAGATTTTGTTTGGAGTGGTAATGAGATGAAATGTTGAAAATAATAATGGTTAATTAATGTTTAAAATAATTGATTAATGTAGAGTCCATGTAATATAAAAGGATAAAGAAACTTAATTTATCTCTTTAAATGGTTATGTTCTTATAAGATATCTAGTCTTAGTAGTGACAGCTAGGAGTCTGAGAGACATTAGCTGAAGTTGAGTCTATGAATAGGTTATGCCCATAGTGTGGTTGTGAGATATATATTTTATACTTTTTTTGTTTCTATATGCTACTTCACCCTATCGGTTAGGGAAACTAACACCCCAAGGATTCTGAACCCCGGGGGTGTTTTCCCCAACATCTCAGGGGGAGGATGGATGGCTAACGGACCCCTTTGTCCCCAATCTCTTCACTTAGTACTTACTTGTGATGGTATGCATGAAATTTAGTTTTCCCCATGTATTTTTGTAGAGAGATGCAATGGATTTTGGTTATTTCACACACATATATTATGGATATGGTTTCCTATGGACTACTATAGGTGTAACATGTATAGGTTATGATGGCTTGAGGATCCTTACTTGGTGTACGGGCTATAATGAATTGAGGTATAATACCCAATGTATGATAAATGCTATGTGAGATGTGGTGGATCCTGGAAACAACCTGGCTAGTTTTGGTTGTGTGGTTGTGGTGGTGAGTTGTACGATGTGCATGTTTTGGTGCTTCACCCTGGTTTCTATAAGCAAGCCCTTTTACAAAGAGATGCTCAGGATGTGCACCATTAGGGAAAAGTAGAAAACCATTTAGGAAGTGGTAGTATGGTACCATTGATATTATTTATTATATTATATACTCTTGTATGCGACAATTGGTGAGAGTAGCCATGGTTAGGTTTGGAACATAGTATACTTTGTTAGGGGATGAGTTAGTTTCACCTATTGTTCATTGTTCTTTAGCAAGATTTCTTTACTTTTGCATGAGAGGGTCTGGGGAGGATCCTACTGAGTATACTATTATACTAACCCTATATTATATAAACTATTTTCAGGACACTTGGAGTAGGTTGGAGATCAAGCCGGTTACAACTAGCTTGGTGACTTTTTAGGAGTTGTTTGGGATTCATGGTCATTTCTGTTTTACTTTCATTTAGTATGTATAGTTTTCCCTTTCAGTTATATTAGTATTTCATGACATTACGTATATGTACTTGGACTTCTTTTATTTTGTATTCTGATTATGAGTTGGTCAGTTTCTGTCATATCTCTCTCTTCTACATGATTTCTCTTAGAGGGTAATGCTTCCCATATGTGTGTTTTTATGCCCTCAACGCTAGTCGCCAACCCATGGCCTACTATAGATGGGACTCAGGGGGGTAATTATCTCTCTTCTCACATTTCTGGCCCAGGAGGGGTACACTTTGCTGGGAGGGGATCATGAAATCACCAGTCAGATGTAGTTGATGGTGCCTCTTACTACTAGAGATTTCTTATGTGAAAAATGGGTTGAATCAACTAATTTTGGTAGTAAGGATTATCCATAGCTAACTTAATATCTATTTAGAGGAAAATAATTGAGTGAATCAAGGTTACGATTTTGATAAGTTGGGAATTCACTCAACTGATCAAGGAGCTACGAGTTAATGTGGTTGGCAAGTCAAAAGCCTACCTTGAACTATCTTAGTAGCGGTGTAGACATAGCTCGTAGACTATAAGGGGAGGTTCACGGATCCTTTACACTAGAATACTCAAGTGATAGAGTATTATGATTATAGTACATAGGGTTCCTAGAATTAGATAAAATAGTTTGAGACATTTAATAATATAATTAATCAATAATGTTTAATTCGTTAATAAAGATAAAAGTATAATCTCCAAGAGTTAATTTTTGTAGAAAATGGAATTTCATCATCTTTAACATGTCGATTTTTTATTCAAAATGAAAACAAAATGGTCCTTTGAAACATGTTAATAGAGAGTGAAAGGCTGACAAGGATAGGCCCAAAAAATAGGGCTAAGGGGGTCTAAATTAATAGAGACCGAGGGAATCCCATCTAATAATATTTACCCCCACTAGTTTCAAGCTATCCAAATTATTAAAAAAAAAATACGATTAAGGCTAAGTGTGTCCACCGAGGCCAAGTAGTCTCTGAATTTTTTTCCATCCCACCATGTAGGGGTCACCATAATGTTTTCACCAAGGATGTCACACTAGTTTTTAATAGAATAAGAACCCATCCTAGGAATCATCCCAAATCCATGGAGAGTGTTGTGAAAAATAATTGAGTATTTTTATGCCTTTGTGATATGAAAACCCCTCTATCTACCTATTTTGAGGCCAGTTTGCATGGAAAAAACCACTGATTGGAGAGTTGTTCCCTAACCCAGCCGGATAGTGAAATCCTAGTTCAATGACCCTATGTTGTCATGAACAACCCCCCCACCCAATAATCACTACTAAAACACAGGATCCATCAGATTTTAGATTCAAACCCCTCACAAAGGGGTGCCAAAAAACCCAGTTGCCCGATGAGAGACCACCACCCGGAGGAGAAGTTTGGGGGCCTATGTTGAAATGCCTCAAGGAAGGAGCATACCTCCAGTTTTCAAGCACCCTGAATAAGTCAATAAGTAGGTTTTTTGTCCTGGTAATGATAACATGACTCAACGGTGCAACCCCCTCATGTGTCCAGTCGCTCCTTACCTCCCACAAACACTAGCATCCAGCATGAAAAATCACAGTGCGAGCTGTCCACTCTATTCCACCACTTCTTGAGTTGTGATACCAGTGTTCTAGGAAATAATGGTCTTCAATGTATGAGAATGAGACATCTGTGAACTCACAAAAGTACCCCCACACCTCACACACCAAAAAACTCTCAATGAAAAGGTGGTATGGGCTCTCCTTCGCATGCCTCCTACAGCACACACATCTGGAAACCAGGTTTATGCTTTACTGCTAGATGTTATTATCTGTTGGATGAGATCTTTTCATAATACTCTAGGTGAGGATCTTAAATTTGGTTGGGATGATCTTGTTCAAAAGTACCTCATTCCATGCATCGATAGGGTCTTGTGTGGTAATAGTCTGGCAGTAATCCTTCAATGTGAATGTTACAGAGGGTAATGGGGTGAAAACACACCGATCCAGATTTGATGACAGATCAATGAGGTTAACCTGGTCTTATTGGTACCTGATCAGAACAGTCCTAAGAAACTCAGGATACTGGATGGCTTCCTGAAATGAAATATCCATGTTAGGGAATCCTGAGTAGCCAATGACTATCCCGCTCTAGTTGTGGTGCAAAAATAGGACGTCGTCTTTCCCAGCAATGCAACGAGAGTGAAGCCAAAGCTCATTAATAATGGGACCATTCTCTACCCATAGGGGAGAATCATGGACATCTATTGAAATCAGACCCCCCAAAGAATTTTTGTGCATGGTGAGTCCCCAAATGGTACACTGTTCCAGGATCTCCCATGCTATTTTTTCATTCTTTCCATAGAGGGTGTCCTTGAGGCTTCATACGCTGATCCCCCCATCAGTAGCTGAGCATGCCATCCTACTCCATGATACCTATTTCTCTTTCCCCTTTACCTTGGGGTCCCAAATGAAGTTGTCCAAGATCCTATTGATTATTTTGATATCTCCCTTTGGGACCCTTATGAAAGAGTGTGTGTGGACTGGGGTGGAAAATAACACATTGTTCATCAGAGAAATTCTACCTCTGATGGATAAGAAGATATTCTTCCGATTGAGAACCCAATATATGGTCCTATTGAATAGGGGATAGAAATTGTGAATACGAACTATCTCTAATGATAAGGGAGACCCTAGATAATGCATGGGGATGTCTCCTCTTTGCATGTCCAAAAGATGACCCATAGTGGAAACCCGTCTAGGAGGATAGTTGTAGGGTAAGTATAAATTATCTCTTCATTGTGTTAATCCTCTAGCTTCTCTAGTGTCATTATTACTCCAGTATCCTATTAAATCCCCTCAACAAGATTCCCAAGGCATTCAAGAAAATAATTGAGTCATCTACAAACATTATATGAGACACTGATGGGGAGTTTGATCTACGCTGATAGGAGAGGATATCTCTATTACCAAGACTACGATGAATGAAGCAGCTAAGCACGTCCCATGAAATAATGAATATGCTTGGAGATATGGGGTCCTATTTCCAAAGTCCTTGGGTTTCCTTGAAAAAACTATAGTTCTTCCTCATAAATGACCCCTTCCAACCATGAGGAACTAAAACTGTGAAAAATGATGTCAGTATTCCCAGTGGAAATTCCCATACCTATCAAAACATTGTTGATGAAGCTCAATTCCACCCATTCATAGGATTTTCTCACGTCAAGTTTGATGTTCATATTAGAACCATGGGTTTTTTGGTTGATTTCCCCGATTATCTCTGGGGCCAAGGTGATCACCCCCTATATGGACCTCCCCTTCACAGATCTGTGGTGTTCCATGGAGACCCACTGAGGAAGATGAGCTAGAAGACAAAAATTGATGATTCTGTTGAGGATATTTTAAGGCATGTTACACATACTCACTGGCCATAACTATTGGATTGAGGTAGGGTTATTAGACTTGGGAATGAAAACAACAGTGGTAGTACAAGAAACATGAGGAAACATCCATCCTCGAAAGAAATCTTTTATTGCGGATATAATATCCTCCTTCACCACCTCCCACAATTCCCTGTAAGAATAGGATGGGAAACCATCCATGCTTGTTGCGCTATCAGGATTGAGCTTCATCATGGTGTCCTAGATCTCTTTCTCTATGGGAAGGGACTCCAGAACTTCATTATCTAGGGAAGAAATAAGATGCAGGATGATGTCAAAAAAGTTTGTACTAAACCCTAGGTACCCACTAGGTCATCGATCATTAGGTCCAGTAAGGAGATCCCTCAGGTAATATTTTTCTATATCCCCCACAACATCCCTGTTATCATTAAAATATTCATCCTCCAGCAAAATGTTCGGTTGAGAAAACATCTTCCTCTCATTTATGAATGTGTGTAACTAAGATGTGTTGCTATCCCCCTCTCCTCACCACTTCATTCTAGTATTCTCCCAAGGAACATCTATTTCAATAACATTTATTTCAAACACTCCTTCTTACCGATGAGGTCTGCGATAACTTGATCATTACACCCTTCCTCAAGACTCTGTTCAAGATGGTCGACTTCCTAAGAACTGGCCACCAAGTCCCTACCTGGTGGAGAGAGAACTAGAAACCACAACTAAAGCCTTATCTTGAGTATCCTTACTTTATTATGTATGAAAATAGATGTGGTCACTGGGTAGGATCATCCTAGGTATCACAAACCAGGTCATGGAAGGTTGCCTCGTGGTCTTAATGATGATAGTATCTAAAACGCTAGTTGTGATCATGAATGGATGATAACAAGATAAGAAGAGGGGAGTGATCCAAAATTCCACGCACCAAATGGTCCACATTGGTATTTCCATACATGGAAATGGCATGTGTATTTTACAGACACCTATCCAGGAGGTTCCATGTCTGGTAAGTCCCCTACTGGTTGTTGCACCATGTAAACCTGTCCCCTGAGTTTATGAGGTCCATGAGACACTTTCCAGCCATAAACTGAGTGAACTCCAAGATGGATCTCCTGGTGAAACGACTTCTACCGTTCCTCTCACCCAGGTCAGAAATCTCATTAAAGTCACCCCTTCCAATCCAAGAGATATCTCTAGGATCAAATTTGTTGAGATTATTCAACAGGTTCTCTATCTGATGAGGGTCACAACTTCCATGGATAAAAGAAATGAGAAAGGTATAAGGTTCATGAGTTGCCTTAACTGTGATGAACTGGTCTCCCACCTAAACCCACTCGACCTTGAAACTCATGTTTTAGAAAATCCATATATGCTGATTGGAAGGGGTCTCATGCAAGAATTCATGCATTATTATTTTCTTGGAGAATTTAAAATTCATGGTCAGGTCCTATTTATGGTCAATAATACCAGTGAAATAAATCTTCTGAGCTCTAACCTCAGAGGACATGAAGTCCATTTTCATCTGAGCTCCCATGATGCAATAATTTCATATAATCATTTAAATCATTGAGAGAAAAGTGTTTTGGGACTGGCTCTAGAACTTTTAGACTTCTCAAAGTGGACGTGGATATCTATAGATGCTGAGTAGTCAGCCTTCCCTACCTACCCGAGGATGATTTTGACACCTTACCTGATCCATCTGATAAATGGGAAGGCCCGACCATGTCCTTCATATCGAAGGATTTATGGAGGATAAGAAATAAGGATCCATTCTGGTGGAACACTCTTATGAGAATATATCCCAATAGGTGGACCTAATTCGCCCCCAGATGCACCTCAGGACAGCTTGGGGTTGATATGGGGTAAGTTCCAAATGCCTGGTGGGCCGTCGAGGGGAGATATGAAGAGTGACCAGACATCAAATCCCATGAGAGATGATGAGGTTAAGATTATAAGAGGAACTGTCATCAACCTGAACCTTGGGGAACCATCATGGAACATATGGAACTATCTCCTGACATGGTACCTTAACACCTTCCAGCCCTGAGCCAGAATAAAGCACATGAGTAGGGGTAGAGGCAGGGGAAAAGGGACATTTTCATGTGTATGTGCCTCCACCAACACCACACTGGGACGATCCCCATCCATAGAAGTCAGCATAGGAATGTGAGTCTCAACATACTGGGCATTTCCACATCACCCACCCTGATGATGATAATTCCACACCTGTAAGGAGTGACCCTAGATGAGACAATGTGAATAGAATCTATAGAACACTGGGTATAAGATATCCTAGTTTCAGCAAAAAGTTGCATGAACCCTGAGAGAAATCTTGTCCGGTACAGGACAAGAGAGTTCTAGGTCCATGAAAATTTGGGCCACCAAAGTGTCTACACATCTCATGGTCCTAACATCAAAGAACATAATGCCTCCCAGAGAGTCTCTGATCATTTTTAGAAAACATTCTTTCTGGAAAATGAGTAGGAGCCCTAGAATGTTGATCTAGACTACAGCGGTCAAACTTTTCCCCCCCTATGGATGTACATAGACCAGCTAGATAAACTAAAACTACAAAAACCCATGAACTATGGGGCCAAGAACCATGCCTAAATGAATTCTTCCTTAGATTTGAAGATGAGGAAGAAGTAGAGCTTGTGGGTCGAGGAAATCAGCATCAGGATAAGAAGACCCCAGGATTCTACAAAATGCTGAAAGACAGAGAATGACAGTTTAGAGGCCCCGAATCGCACTATCAGCGTCCATTTCAGACAATACATAGCTTCCAAAAAATCCAAAATGGTCACATCTAGGAAGATCTAGTTACCCTCGCACGATCATTGAGGCTGATCTGAGAAAATAGCTTGGAAACATGGCAGACGGGTAGAGGGAGCACCACAGATAGAATCCAGAAAAGGGAGAGGTGGGGGAAAAGGGAAATCCAGAGTGGAGGGATGATGAAGACCAGCCAAGGGAGTAGAAAGACTCATCTTGGGGGGGTGGAGGTGATATCGCCAAAGCCCGAGGCTGAAAGAGTAAGGATCTGATGAGGAGGGGAAGGATTAAGATCCAGGGTCAAAGGAAGATGGAACCAAGTGAAACGGCAGAGGTCAGGCAGCAGAAACCACAACGGTCCAAAAAGTTTGAATATCCCACGGCACGTGTAGTGTGTTCTACAAGACAATTGAGAGATCCATAGATGGTATATCTAGAAAATAGACTTTGATACCACAAAAATACACTGTGATAATCTTGCAAAAAGTAAATTTCCAAATTAGCATGAATTTCCAAGTGTAATAAAGGATCTTGTTCATAATACTACGGTATAATAAATTCAAGGTGATTATGTCCCAAATACCTATTAAGCCAGCTCAATGAATAGAGAGAGTTAAAATACTTATAGGAGACTCATGTAGGATGAATATGATGTCTATGTCATAATGTGTCCTTCAACGTCTAATGTTTTTTGAGAGGATTACATGGAGAAAGTGAATCAAGGTATAACGAGTGATGATTACACTATCTATGTTTAAATTTAAAAGCATATCACAATCTTTCAAGACATCATTCTTATATCTTTATCACCATAATTGCTCCTATTTCATTTAAGATTACAAAAAAGAGAAGTATGGATAAAATAAACCTTTACATACAACTCACTATGAAATAAGAATATTTAAGATATATTAATATTTGATTCTTATGGTAAATAAGATAAAACACAAGTCAATAAGGCCAATGGAAAGACTGATGAAAAATTCACCTTTGAAACTTAATTCAATGAAAGATGGTGGTTACTAAATAAGAGGTTATTTGTTTTGCATATCATGAAATAAAATCTATGGAAGGTAAATGTAATGAACTGAATTAAAGAAGAAACTAATCACTTCTTCTTCTTGAATAGTCATTAATTATAAGTATTGTTTTTGACATACTACTGGGGTATTAAATTAAATATTATTATCATATATGTTTTCAAAATATAGTAACCATGTAAGTAATAGAAGCATTACATGAAGTAAAGGTGTATTCTCCAAGTGGCTGAGAAAGGGTGATTGTTTAGTTAGCGATGAGAAACATATAACTTTTAATTTTCAAGTCAATGATTTAAATCAAATTATTATTTAGTATAATCAAAAAAAATATCTCATGTGTCCTTTGGATGAAAGGAGACATTATTTCAAGTTAAAAAATGAAGGTTGTTTGTGGTTTCACGTACTCAACCAATAGTTTTGTGATACTTGAATCATAAGAAATATGTTATGAATATAAAATATATGATTTTTTTACCCAGTTATAGAGAGATAATTCATTGTCAGGTAAAACTAAAAGTGTACATTAAGGATATACCCAGTTTGGTATTTAGACCTAGAAGATCTAAACACCATTGAAATTATTGATGTATATACTTATTTAGTTTGGAAAAAAACCTTTAGAAATAAAGGTATGCCATTAATCTTTCATAATTAGTTCAACAAAATAGATTAAACTATTACAAGGGTATGATAGTGGTAAATATAATTCATAAGATTCCTTTAAGTAATTAAGGAATGTGGAAATAAAGTATGCTATTATCATGGTTAGAATATATGAGTTTCTTATAGACAGCATGCCAAAGAACTACTTGACCAAGCTTCCATCAATCAATACAATGTACTGTAGAGTAATTCCTAAACACACATTACCTTATACAAATCCCATAAATAATGTTTATTAGGAGGATTGGTAATGAGTATTATATGTTAACATTGATCAATAAAATTTAGTGTGAATAAATTCTTAAATACACATTTTATATATCAAAGTCATGGTGTATGTTATATCAATGTTTCTACTAGAAAAAACTTCCATTATATTTCAAGAAACTCTTTGAAAATAATAAAAATATCTCATAACCATATTCAAAACACAATTAAAAATGTATATCATATGATTCATGGTATGATAAAAGTCCATTATTTCATACAAACATGTGTTTAGATGATGTGAGTTTATTAGCATATAAACAAACTTGCATCAAATAAAACACAATGTGCATATAAAGTAAAAATTCTAAATTTTTCTTAAGATATTATAGAAATACCTATTATTGAAAAGGTATATTCAAGTGATATATTACATTTCTATAAGAGGGTTCACATCTCTATTAGAGATAGTGGTAGCCATATTGACTTGGGTTTTGTCAATGCCATAAATTCACATGTAGTTGTAATAGGAACTATTTCCAAAAGTGCATATGGAATTAGAATGTTCTTGAGAAGCATGCTACATAGGAAGGATAAAACCATAGTGATGGTTTTTTATTCACCATTTATAGTGATAAATTATTTATTGGGAATAATAATTCCTACAAGTAGGTAGTATATAGAAATTAGTAAAGATTGACATGGTCAATTAAAATTCTATAATGGATTCCATGTATCAAAGTAAAAAGAGGATTATTATTTTAAATATTGTAGTGGGTATTCAAGTGAGATGATACATGGATGGTTCAAGAATGGTACTAATAAGTCTTCATTTGTAATACCACGTCATTATGACTAAATCAATTAGAATTTTACTTCTAATGGATACTTTCTATGATCATTTAATTAGAAGTTGGATGTTAAGACCAAATTTAATTGATGGTGTCTATATGACACAACTATAAAGGGATGGGGATATCATAGAATGCAAATAAGGGTTCAAGTTATTAAAATATAGATTATGATTAAAGTAAACATATATATCATAGAATATTTATTTGGAATGAATGTTTTCTATTTTCCTACTAGAGGTTAGTGGTAGGAATATTATTTTCCAAGAAAAATATGATTGGTAAAATATGGAAAATAGTTATTAGTATTCAGGTGAATTAAGACTTGAATGAAATAAATAATACAAAGATTGAATTAAAGTAGAAACAAAAGGTCTGGGGGAAATAATATGCTAAGGTAGGTCTATTGGTTTATTAAACATAGTTAATTGTACATATATTTACTTGATACAAGATGTAACAATTTGAAAGATAATTGTTACTAATGTCACAATGGAATAAATCTCTCCAAGAAGACATGCATGGGAATAGGAGGAGATTAAAGTGGTGAGTTGGATTCCATATACATCATCTATGGATAAATCATGTATTCCATGATATGTATATGGAATTATATTTCTAACATATACTTTATGATAGGAACGTATCGAATATATCTAGGAGAAATGAAAGGGATTTAGTCAAAACTATCTGATTATACTTGGGAAAGTACAAATGATATGTACCAGGTAAGTGGGGAGTAAAGGATACTAGTTTTCTGGGGGAACAAACTAGTCTTCCTATAGATAAACATTACCTTATATCATATTTTATCTAAGAGAATGAGTGACACAATCTCATACAGTCCATTAGTATCCATACCTACAAATACCAAGCATGTTGCAGCTTTTGAGTTATCTAAGAAGAAATTTTAAATGAAAAAATTTGTTCTAGTTCTTGGAATCACACCCAGCCAATAAATTTTTATCATGATAAATCTTTTACTATATATAGACATGATGTAGAGTTATGATAGTGGAAAAAAGGATATACTTGTGGATTCTACCTCTTGAGAAGTTTTCCTAAAAGAGCTGATGTCGCACTTAGCAGAAAGACACATGGTAAAAATGTGGAAAACCTAGAAACTAATGCAGTGTGTCATAAAAAACATGATATTAATCATGTAAGGTATAACAAGGATTGTTATAAAGATGTCTCTAGTGAAAGTGGGAGTGTTGTGAAAGTAGATTCCCTAGACCCAACTTTATTAGTACTTTTGATTACCATTTTTTGTATACAATGAGTTATGCATGATGTATTCTTACCATTAGAGTGTAGAAATTTCTACACCAACTTTTTAATGGTAATGTCTATAGATTAATTTTTATACCAAATGTTTATAGAAGATACCAGGTAATAATAAGAATCTCAAGATGCTATGAAATTAATCTTAAACAAAGGTCCTATGGTATATATATATCATACTTATGGGACACATTTGTTGTCTGACTATCAGGTGATGGGGGCTCATAAGAATTAATATTTCTTCTTATGAATTTTGCACTTGGTGATATCTAGTAGTTGAGATCCTAATGGAATACCTTATAATAGGAACATCATATGTTATATGTATCATTAGTGGTTCCTATTTAAGTACATGTGTATTTCTCTCCGGACTTGAGATCGTTATCAATGTGTTCCATTTTATCGTGTACTTTGATGCAAGGAAAAACCATGATAATGAAATCGTGGTGGGGTAGCTTGTTTTGGTTTTTCCATTGGTGGTATGGAATTGGTTGAATGATCAAGATACGATTAGTCTCTTCCAATTTGATGAAGGTATATATCTATCCAAGTTGATCCGAATGGTAGTACCTTTATAAGACCATGTCCATGGAAGTCGAAGGTAAATCAATCTAGTCAGATCAGAAATTAATAAATAAAGGGAAATGAAATAAGTGTGCATCATGATTTATGAGATATTTAAATAAAAATAGATTATATTACACAGTACGTGTTCATAGGTTGGTTTTCATTGCTATTATTATTCCTTATCTCTTTAGGGGCCTTGAAGGGTTTCTAGACTCTGATCTTGGTCTATGGATATGATCCACTACTATTGAGATGATGTCCTAGAGGCTCACACACAATTGAATATTCAATAATCAACCCTATTCTTTTGAATAGGTATATAATCCATGGTGGACCCCACCAATGGGGTCTGAGTTTTTTCCAAGGATTCACGATAACCAAAGAAATATATAAATTCATACTATTCGAGTTAAGAATAATTGGTATTGAATTTATTTATTAATTTTTTTAAAACAAATTAATGTAAATACATGGATAATATTATTTGAATGAATATTATTTAAAATTCCATGTTCATTTAATATTATTGGGAAGTGTGAGTTGAGTTAAATGACACAGATTTATCACATAATATATTTAATATATTTTAAAAGTGTCTAATAAATAATAAATAATATTTATGTTGTAGTTTAGCATTTCATAATTATTTATTTAGTGGGTGTTAAATAAACAGGGGTCAGGGAACAGTTAGGGGTATTTTGAGAATCCACTATTTAAAGGAGGAGAAAGGATCTTGATATAGACTATTCATATGGAATTCATCAGATCCTCTCTATCCTATCCCACTTTCTAGAGAGAGGAACTCTAGATCTAGGTGATCAGATTGAGTTCCCCCTCACTCATAATAAACACATTGATGTGTTGATCATCTGGTCATCAAATGTGTTTTTAGTTCTCCATGATAGCACCCATAATCCGATGACCAACACTACTTTGTATTTTTGAATCATGTGTGAATGATCTGGAGGGATTTTTCTTTGGATCCATTTTGAATTGATCATAGGTGACATGTATATATTGAGCACAGATTCGGATCTAAAATGTTATGTTTACACTTTAATTTTTGTTCTATATTTAATTTACATGAGATCCTCGACCCATAAAAGGGAAAGGATCACTGGGAAAGAAAGTTTCATCATCTCAGTGATGAAAAATTCTAAATACTCATCCCACTAGCTTCCACTACACAACCCAGTACCTTCAAATTTTATGGTTATTTATAAATGGATATAATAATTTTATTTAAATTTGGTGACATGGGTCTCAATAAACTATAAACCATTATATGCAATGGTTTAGAGAAGTAAGGTATGGATATGAGACCACTTAGATAATTTCTTCCATAGTATAGTGATGGTGAAATGTTTGGGAATTTTTAAGGGTATTTAGAAAATCTTGGATAACCAAAGTTATTATATCCTTGACCAAGAAGTCTAAATTCCATGTTTTGGTTGAAGCTACTACAAGGCCTAATATTTCATTCTATCGGGTCATGGTCATCAGAAAAATGGTATCAAATAATTCTTTTGAATGTTGATTCATGTAAATTAAATAATTTTAGAAACTATGGTGGTTTCAACCCAAGATATACCCATAAAAATACATAATTTACGTCTTTATAAAGAGACTTCATTAAATAGGGAATTCAAGTAGGACAAGTGATTAGAAGGATCCTTTGTTGGATATTTATTTTTTTGTGTCTTGTAGGTATCTTCAACCAAGAAATGTTGGTATAGGAGGTGTTTTTATGTATCATGATATGAATTTGTAGGGATGATATACATTTGAATTATATTTTTAAAAATATTTTCCTTTCCTACAATTGGTTTTAAAGAAAATTTTAAAATTTTGTTCAAAATTACTTTTGTTTATAAAGAATTAATATGAAAATATACATTATTGATTTTGTAAAGTTTTTTTATAAAAAATTAATATAATATGAATAGGTCCACTTAAATATAGAATCGAGATATTATGTTTTGGGTTCTTCTTGATATCAATAGAAAGAATTTCTATAAAGTGCCTTTTTTTATTTTTATTTTTTATTAGAGTGTTATAAATTTTCCTCGGTGTAGAGATCCTATTTACGAGGAAGAGTATAAAAATGTGTGAGGTGATCATGTATGAAGTGAAGGATCTAGGAAGGTGTATAGTGTTACTAGATCATTTAATAAGTTAGTTGAAGTGATCTAGGATCTTATAAAGTGGGTATATCAATATTGACATAAAAAGGTGGACTATACTTCATATTTTTAGAAAATAAATCCTCTTGTATTTAGTGGGGATGCTGGAGTGTAAAAAGATAAGTATTTTTTGGAGAGCATAAACTAAATCCTTTAGTTTTTATATATATATCTAAAATGTCAAAGATTTATTTTTCTACTTATATGTTTGAGGGAACAACTTATAAGTGTAATGAGATAACAATGGAAGTGAAGAATGATGAGTACCTAACATGGGTTGTATTCTAGAAGAGGATCAATAAATATTTTTATTTAAACATGTTGAATCTGAGAAAATATTGTGAGTTACTATATCTGGAGTAGGGATCCATGACAGTGTAGGTGTATGCTAGTCTCCTTTTAGTTTTTGTGTTATTTGCAGTGTATATTAACATTTATAATAGTCAGTGCCATGGTTTCAGAGGAATCTTTGACCAGATATTTGATTAATAGTAATTTTTACTGATTTATATATTTATGTGGTAGTGGTAAATATACTAGTAATATTCAATGAGTAAATGGTGGATACAGAAGTCGAGAATTACTTTCTTCCCTAATTTTAGGGAGGCAAACATTTTTTTATAAGCAGTAAAATAAATCAAGACAATTCTTGATAGGGAGGTATATAGAGGGTATTTGAAAGATTGGGTTCTTCTAAAATATCATGAAAACATTGGTGATTCCGACTTATTAGTATGACACAATAAAAGTGGGAAATAATAATGATATCAGGTTATACCATTAGTGCCATAAACATGGGAATCTGAAGAAGTTTTACAATTTTTTTATTGATGTGATAGTGTTTGAGATTCAAATTAGTCATTGGATCAAGGAGTTTTGTATAGAATCCAAATTAGTATAGTTTTGAGTCACAAAAAATTATTTTTGGTAATCTTCATCAAGTCCAATATCAAATATTATAAGGATAAGTATTTTCTACTAAGTATGTGTCATACGAAAAGATATAATATTTGGTAAAATCCTTATATATTTAGAAATATTATTTTCTCAAAATAACTACTTTTATTATCCATTTGTAAAAAATAATAAAATTAATTTTAGACAAATTTATAAATTAAATTTGATAAAATAAACTTCATTTTTGAATTTATAGTGTATAAATTACATTAGGGTGAATTATGGTAATTTTTCTGAGAAATGTCATTTTTGGATGAATAGTGAAAAATATTGAATTTTAATCCAAAAATACTTTTCCAAATAATTTATTTATGATGATAAATTATATTTTAAATTTTTTTAAAATATTAGTTAGATCATATTTTTATCAATAAACCAAACTTGGGTCATTTTAATCTATGTCACTTTGAAATTGAATATAAAAACATAGCAACCTTTTGAACGTTTTTACTTTGAAAACCTACATTCTCCACTCGACTGCAGGATTTAATTTATTTTCTTCCACCTATGTTGTTTTAAATTTAAAATTTTGATTTAATATTTATAATCATTATAATTTATAATTTATAATAAGGTAAAAAAAGTTATTTACCAAAAATATAAGTTAATGTAATTAAAATTAATTACAAAGATTAAGGTAAAATTAAAATTAATAAAGGACTAAACATTGATATTAAGGGACCAAATGACCTAGAAACATGTAAAATAGACATTTTATGGATATATTTATACCCTATCCTGACTTTTATATAATATTTTAATTATTTGATTCAATTTACGTGGGAAAATGTGGGTGCAATTCCTTTTCCTAAAATTTACAAGAGTATCAATCCTCCTCCACTATAAAAAGGCCTCCTCTCCTCTCACTTACTCACACCTATAAAGCCACTTTGGATAAAAAAAATATCTGATACAATATATCCTCAACATTTCCCCCCTAATTCTATAATTATACCCTTATGAAAAGAGAAATCTAGGGAAGCCCTTTGGTGAAAACCAAAAGGAGTTTTCCCAAATAAGAGTTTTCATTCTACCTTGAGTTCTTTTATATTATTTTAGTTATCCACCCCTTGAACACTTATTATTATATTATTTTATAAAAATGGAATCATAAATATACTATTATGTTTTTATTCTAAGGTTTTGACTACATTTACACACTTCCATTTAATGGTTAACTAACATATTTTTTACGTGTACGATGAACTACCGCCTCAAGAAACGATGATTGTTCATTTTTTCCTTTACCACTTATCATGGTAGAAATTATGATGGAAAATCTATTTAAAAGTGTTATATATCATATTTATTATTTATTTAATCTTATTTAATCCTTTTAAAACACATATATTTATACTTTCTATTTGGTGTAATTTTGATAATTTTGTTTGAGGAAGTGTGGATTGCTGCCCCCTCAAAGCGATGTGATTCATTCACACACTACATGGAACGTACTAAGTATGGGTTTAGTGAATTTATATAATATATATGATATAATAATTATAATGTAAAAATGATATATATACATATATGTACATATATTTAATTTAACTACTTTCTTTCTATACAACAATAAAAATGGAAACAACGTTCATGCGTACGTACGACTTACCGTCTCCATGAAAGATGTATTCCATTTTGTAATTATGTATTCTATAGATTATTATAATAAACATACACTGAATATTAATGATATTTATATCTTGTTTTACATTGTATAAATAATTATATAAGTATAAGATACAAAGATATAACAAGTAAGGATACATGTGAAGAACAAAGAAAACATTAGCTAAAGTGAAACCTTAACATAGAATTGTTAACAAGCAGGTAATATAATTTAATAATTAAACCATATATTATATTAGATATAATATTATTATTATTTAAAATATTTATAATAAAATTACTTTTATTATAGAATAATCGTGTATGAGTGTGAAGATATTCAAGACATAAGGTAATGGGATTTCATCTTATTTTTATTTTCATGAGATACATGATTTATTCACAACCCATTATTTTTGTGTTGTGTGTATTATGCCCACATATGTATTAAATTATTCTTGTACTTAAACTTATGGTTATTTACATATAAATTCTATGATCTCCTTTTCATGGGGTTAATGTTTCAAAAGATATGAAATTGGTAAGTTAGTTTGGCCACAATTTTCCTTCTTTGAGACACATGTTTTATTATGCCCCTAAATTATTTTTTTGAGGTGTATATACTTCCATGTTATATCATGAATATAATTATTTTAATTATATTTAAAGTTTGATTTAATTTATTTTTCTTACATAGAGAGTATAATACCAACTTACCAAGTTATAGTAGTTTATTCAAACGATATCATCGCTTTTCAAGATTGTTTATGATTATGATTACTTTGATGAAGTCTTATAATCCATCTCTAAATAACATTCATGAATTTTATTCTCCTCTGGTTATTCAAGATATATTAATGTATCGATAACATTTTTATAATATTTGGTACATTAGATAGTTAAGAAAGTGTTTCTAATAAATCTTGACTTTACCCTCTCTTTGGTCAGAAATCGTTGTTCCTTCAAAACCATGCTTTCTAAAAAAAAGGTTTCTAATAATATTGTACTATTAACCTATAATATTTAAATTACATTTTTTCCCTTTTTATTATTTTACCAATGTTTTCTTTTCTATTTATAAAAAAGAAAATTTTATAACCTTTTACCATGCAAAAAGAATGTCCTTATTACCTCATACGGCATGTACAGATTTACTCATTGTTATTTCTATGAATATTCCTTTGCATGTTTAAAAGGATAATTTGTAAAAAAATATTTTTAAAATTAAATTTCAATGAAATGGTTTTCAAAACTTTTTCCTAATTTCATTATAATTCTTCAAAGTATTTTTCAATGAAATTGTTCTTCCAAAGGTTTTTAGTATTGTTTTATAAGTTTTTAAGAAAATTGGTTCTCAAAATGTTATTAAGCTTCCTTTATATATTTTCAAGGATTTTTTTTAAAAAATTTGATCAATATTATTTTATAATTTTTCAAGGAAAATAGTTTTTAAAATTATTTCAATCTTTATTTATATGTTTGAAAATTATTTTCAAAGAAATAGTTTTCAAAACGTTTTCAGGCTCATATTTAATTTTTTTAAGGAAAATGTGTTTCAAAACATTTTCATGTTCTCTTTATATATCTTCAAAGAAAAGGGTTTCAAAAGGTATTCAAAGATTTATTTATAATATTTCACATTTATTTTCAAGAAAATGTTTTTTCAAAAGGTTTTTATGTTTTAAAGATCATTTTTTCAAATAATAAATGATATTTTCCTTAATAAATGTTTCAAAAATATATTTCTAAGATATTTTCCCTCTAAGATTCTTTTTTTTTTGATGTTGATCCTACCCTTATAGGAAATGATCCAAGGTCTCATTTCATATTATTTATTTAATGGTTTATGTTTTGATGAAATGATGCTTATGACACCTGTTTATATTCCATGGTTTTTGTGCTATTGAAACCCCCATTATGTCAAGAGTTATGATTTGATTAAATGATTATGAAACCTGTATTTTTCCACAAGTTAAGATATGATTACATGTTTATGATACCCATTAAATTTCATGGGTGATGATATGATTTTTTATGATTTCATGGCACAAGTATGCATGATTTCATTATGAGATTGGTGGGACCTATATCTCCCACCATTGAATTGGGTAAAAATTTATATATCTTGAGAAAGACATGTCTGGAACAAAAAATAAAATATGTTCAGTATTAAAAGTTTGGTATGAGGAGTGAAATTAGTTCAGTAATACAAGTATGGAATGGGGTGTGAACCTAGTTCAGTAAAAGACTTTATCCACTAATATGGCCTCAAAAAAATTTCTTTACTACTATAGAAATCATAATATATGCTTTGTTGTATTCCAAAATTCCATGTTTTATTCCTATATTACGATTTAATGGATTATGTTATTTATTTTCTAATGATTCATGTCTTATGAACTACAAAGCTTCACGAAATGATTTATGTATATGATATTTTATATGTAGGTTATGATCTTCTATTTTTTTGATCATGTTCTCATACCGCTATGTTCATTTGTATGCTTACATGTCTCCCTTTTTACCCTTACCAAGAATTTAAGCTCACCCCTTTTTATGTTTCCTTCCCCAGGTTATGAAGATATATTTCTTGTATGATATTTCTAAGAGGGTTTCATGTATTGGATAACCTAGTAGGAGATAATGTATCTCTCTCATGTACTAGTGTTTACATTTCCATATTTCCAAAGGCGCAGAACTATAACGGTCTTTGGGATTCTATTTGTATAATGTTTTTAAGTATTATAAAAAATTTATGTAATATTAATGTACGAAAAGTGAGGGTCACTATAATTGGGATCAGAGTAAATATGTAGTTAAATTTTGAAAGAAAGGATGAGAAAACCTTAGAGATAACCCTAAGGAAATGTATAAGGATAACTCTAAGGATTAGAAAAATTGTGGGAGAATGTCCTCAAATTTTGGTAAAGGATCGAGTGAGTCATTTCCTAGAAATAAATTCATTTTTAGATTATACAAGTGGATTTGGCTCTAGAATAGATGTACTTAGGGGTAACAACTCTGATAATATGTTCCATGCCTAACTCAGAGTAATCTAGAATATGAAAATGGGCCTTCTTGCACTCCTATTTTGACACTCTTGGGTGATATGCTTTGGAAATTAATAATCTCTTCATGAACCACCATGAAGTATTTAAATAGTAGTTGGTTATCAATATCCTTTGATAAAATTTAGGAGTTATAGTTTAAGAAAGGTTTCACAATTTAGACATCATATATATTGTTTTCATGATCATGTGATTCATCACTATGATAATCATTTATTACTCAATTCTTCCTATATTTATTCAATGGTAGGAACCATAAATAACTGGGTCAATGTTGAACATGTTTGAAAATTTGATGTTGAGTAGTCAAATGGGATGATCACGGGAGTGTTGGATGTTGGGATCATGCCCAATCAGTTTTCAAGGAACATCATTAATAACGTGTACCTTAACCAACTCTATGAATCACCAAGTAATATAAAGAAGGAGTTCACTGAGAGTTTGGGTAATGGAGACCATATAATAAAGAAGGTTCAGTATCCTTTTTGTTAGTAATGTGGAAATAATAACCTAAGTGAATTTCTTAGAGTAACATGAAGATTTTTTTATTGTGGAAAAGAAGGAAGAAAGAAAGTGACTTTAAGGGAAAGTGGAGAGTTAGATTAATAAAATTTATGATAATATTATCCTCCCTAAGACATTTTTAAATGTTAAATTTTTTATGTTTGAAATAAATGATAATTATGGAACTCAATGTCTCAATAGGAAATATCCTGAAGAGAATAAGCAAGGGGGTGTGAGTAATGGTTATATTTCTGCTGATGCTGGCACTACATATGAAATGTGAAAATAAATAAATATTAATTAATTTTATGATGTATAATTCTTATTTATTATGTATAAAGTCAAATAATTGAGATTTTTATGTATTTGGGATTCATAAATTATATTATATTAATGGTGAAATAAACATGGATTTTCCAATTTATGTTTTTCTCTAAGGATTTAAAAGATTATGTTAAATGTTTATAATGGACTAGAAAAGTGATTTAATGAAAAGGTCATATTTTGACTAAGGTAAGATAACTCCTAATATTTTAATTATGTTAAGATATTATTGTTTACATAAATATATGTGGGATATGAATAAGTAAATTGGATAGTACTAATTACCTTGTAATTAATTAAGGACTTGTGACCAGTAGTTTATGTTGTCATGGATTAAGTTTACAACTTATTGTATTTATGGAATATATCCATTAAAATATGAAATACGTAAGCGTGCATGTTTTCTAAAATGATTTATCATAATATAGGTTGTTACCATGTTCTAAGAGAATTTACCATAAGGGTATTCACTTGTTTGGAATCTGACAACCAAGAGCTACTTTGTGACATATAGGGGATCAATGTTAAGATGATTTCGTGACATTCTTTATAAAGTTTTGAATTTTAATCTTTCAAAAGGGTTATAAGGTTTACCATTTATGAAAAGTTAATGTTAAACCTCAAAGGAAGTATTTATGTATTGATATTTTATTAAAAACCTTGTTTAAAAGGTTATTTAGTGATTAACCTTATTTCAAAGATGTTCATCATATTTATTTTGGAAATTATATTATCTTGGTTTTATAAAAGGACATCATGTATGTCGGGTGGCAACCAATAAATTCAAGCAAGTCTGTGGGTCTTGAACCCATGACTAAAGGATGATAAGGGCTTTACACCTTCCACTGGCCTACGTGATTTCCTGGTTAATGTATAATTATTTTTTGAATAATTATTTATGATGAAACAATAGTCTAAAATTTTATATTTATATATTAATTTATTAACCATATTGATTTTGTAGTATTTTTATAGATAAATAGTTATAAATTTCATTATTTTATGGGCCTTAATATCTGCTAAAAGTGTATTTTAGTTCTTTGGGAATCAAAGTTAATTTCTGGACATCCATTTCTTGAAGTAATGAATGAATTAGAAATAGTTAAAATCAGAAGAAAAGAATAAAATTTTGTTTATAGGAATATATCAAGTAAGTATATTTCCTTATATTCTTGGTCAATAAAATAATTACTCAAAGAGAGGATAATAATCAAAAGAAAATGTTGTCACAATACCTTAGTCTTTATTGAACCAGTGGCCTTATAAATTATAATAGATTTATGACTATGAGTCCCTCAAATTTTCTTTGATCATTTACTTGTCCGTGATTGATTACCTCAATCACTCCCAACCTATGTTCTCCCATTGAAACCTAGTTGTATGTTACTTTTTATAACCCTCATGGTTCAAACATTATATTTTTAAGGTAAGTTTTAGTATTAATTCTTAATATGCAGGTTTCAATTAATAAAAATTTCAAATATTAAACATTTGATAGCCTAAAATAATTTAGAGGGTGAAATTCATTTTAAGGGGGGTAAAATGTAACACCCCGAGTTTTTGTGAAATATATATATTTTAAATTAATTTAGTTTGTTGATAATTTTTATTTCATGAAACACTTAAAATATTTGTATATATAAAATCTCTAATCCAAACATTCCTTTCACACGACACCGACTTAGCGTACATTAAACGCAACACCGAGTTTCTACAAATCATCATTTTATTGTTATAATTATCGAAATGAGATAATTATAACATAGCCATTAAACATAGTAATGTGAATATCAATAACCAATTTCAAAATAAATTAAAATGTTTTTATATAAATAAAACATATTGATAATAAAATATATAATTTTTTTTAAAGTCCGTATATGTTTTAAAAAATATTTTCTCAAATAAACTCATTTTAATGTCCATATATGAAAAATAATAAAATAAATTTTGTACCCATTTATAAATTTAATTTGATAAAATAATCTAAATTTTTGAATTTATAATTTCTAAATTATAT
This sequence comes from Viscum album, assembly GCA_963277665.1. Lineage (NCBI taxonomy): Eukaryota > Viridiplantae > Streptophyta > Magnoliopsida > Santalales > Viscaceae > Viscum > Viscum album. The sequence goes on from OY728150.1 coordinate 2,118,332,812, forward strand.
TAGGGTTAATTTATGTGATTTTTCTGAGAAACTTCATTTTTGGATAAATACTAAAAAATGATGAATTTTAATTCAAAACTTCTTTTTCAACGAATTTATTTATAAGGTTAAATTATATTTTAAAATTGATTCAATGTTTAATTTGATAATTTTTTTATCAATAAACCCAATTTTTTTTCATTTTATTCAATATAAATTTAAAATTGAATATAAAAAAAATAGAAAACTTTTGAACGTTTTTTACTTTAGAAACATACATCATCGACCCACCCGTGGGATTAAATTTAAATTAATTTCTTCCACTTCTACATTTTTAATTTGAAAAAATATATTAAATATTTATAATAATCATAACTCATAATTTATATTAACATAAACTTATTTTTTATAATAAATATTGGTGAAAATAATTGAAATTAATTACAACATTTAATGTAAAATTAAGATTAATAAGGGACTAAACATTATCCTTAAGGACCCAAACAACCTAGAAACTTTCCCAAGATCAATTTTTGGGACATATTTATACTCTATAATACCTTATATCTAATTTTTTCAATTATTGGATCCACTTTAAATGGAAAAAACGTGGTTGGAATTCCTTTTCCAAAAATTTACAGTAGCGCCACTCCTTCTCCACTATAAAAAGGCCTTCTCTCCTCCCACTCCCTCACACCTCTCAAGACACTTTGGATCAACCAATATCTACCCAAATATATCCTAAAGATACCTTACATAATACTATAATCATCTTCTAGGGAATAAATCAATCCAAGGAATCCCTTTGGTGCAAACTAAAAAGAGTTACCCAAATAAGAGGTAACATTCTTCCTCGAGTTATTTTATATTATTTCAGTTTCCCGCCCCCTAAAAACTTATTATTCCATGATTTTATAAAAAAAATTATCCTAAATATACTATTAAGTTTTTAGTCTAAGGTTTTATCCTACACTTAAAAACACTTTCATCTAATGGGAAACAAACATACTGTTTATGTGTATGGCGAACTACTGCCTCACGAAACGATGATTGTTCATTTTTCTTTTACCATCTATCATGGTGGAAATTATGATGTAAAATATGTTTATATGTGTTATATGTTATATTTATTATGTATTTAATCTTATTTAATCCATTTAAAAAACATATATTTATACTTTACATTTTTTGTAAATACGATAAGTTTGTTTGAGGAAGTGTGGACTACCGCCCCCTCAAAGCGATGTGATTCATTCAAAGATTACATGGAATGTATTAAAGGAAGGTTTCATTGAAATAATATCATATATATAATCTAATAATTATAATGGTATAATTATATATATATATATTACTCATTTACTTACTTTCTTTCAAAATGATAATAAAAATAGAAACACTATTTATGCATACGTACAACTTACCATCTCCATGAACGATGTATTCCATTTAATACTTATATATTATATTTATTGTTATAATATACATAAAAATAATTGAAATTATATTTATATCATTTTTAAATTCTATAAATCATGATATAAGTATAAGTACCAATGATATAACAAGTTAAGACACATGCGAAGCACAAAAAGAATGTTACTCGAAGTGAATCCTTAACATAGGATTTTTAACAAGATGGTAATATAAGTTCATAATCAGGACATATATGTTATTAGATATAAGAATATTATTTTGTAAAATATTTATAATAAACTTACATTAATTATACAATAACCTCGTATGAGTATTAATAGAGTCAATACACAAGGTAAGCAGATTTCATCTCACTTTTTATTTCTGTGAGATACGTGATTTATTCACCACCAATTACTTTTGGGTGGTGTGTATACATATCATTGATGCATTCAAAAAATATTATAAATAAATTTATGCTTATTTACATATCCATTCTACTATCTTTATTTCATGGGTTTAATGTTTCAAAAGCTATCAAATCAGTAAGACAATTTTGCCTCAATTTTTTTTTGAGACACATATTTTATTATACATGTAAATTATTTTTAGAGGTGTATATACATCCATGTTATATCATTAATATCCCTATTTTAATGATATTTTAAGCTTCATGTAATTTATTTTTCGTACCGGGATATTATGATCCCAATTTACCAATTTATAAGGGTTTATTAAAATAATCTCATCACTTTTCAAGATTGTTTATGACAATTTTTCTTTTGTTGAAGTATTATAATCCATATCTCAAGAAAATTCAGGAATTTTATTCCCTTATGGTTATTAATTATATATTTATGTATTGGTACCATTTTTCTACTCTTTGGTATATAAAACAGTTAAGAAAGTGTTTTTATTAAATCCTGACTTTACCTTCTCTTGGGTCATAAATCTGTGTTCCTTCAAAATCATGTTTTCTAAAAAATTGTTTGCAATAATATTGTATTATTATTCTAAAATATTTTAAATATGTTTTCCCATTTTTTCTTTTAATAATTTTTTCAAAGTAGTATTATTTTGTCTTTCCAAATAAGTAATTTTTCTAACCTTTTATTGTAAAAATGGAATGCTCTTCTTACCACATTCATTATTTATGGATGTACCCAATTTCATTCATGTAAAGATTCCTTTTCATGTTGAAAAGATTAATTTTTCAAAAAAAAAATTAAATTTTTTTTTCAAAGAAATGGTTTTCAAAAGTTTTTCATGATTTATTTATAATTTTTCAATTTATTTGTCAGGTAAAGTGTTTTCTAAAAACAATTTACGATTATTTTATAAGTTTTTAAAGAAATTGGTTTTCAAAATGTTTTGAAGATTTCTTTATAGGTTTTCAAGGAAAATTTATATCAAAATATTTTCAATCTTCTTGTATAAATTTTCAATGAAAAAAAATTTCAAAATTATTTATAGCCTTATTTATAATTTTGAAAATTATTTTCAAAGAAATGGTTTTCAAAATGTTTTCAAGATTCTTTTATAAGTTTTCAAGGAAAAATGTTTTCAAAACATTTTCAAGCTCCCTTTATATTTTTTCAAAGAAAAATGTTTCCAAAAAAATTTCAATTATTTATTTATAATCTTTCAATCTTATTTTCAAGAAAATGGTTTTAAAAATGTTTTTATGTTTTAAAAATCCTTTTTTCCAAGGAAAATATATTTTTCCCAAGAAATGTTTTCAAAACATCTTTCCAAGTTAATTTTCATCTCAGATGACATATGTTGATGTTACCCATGCCATTATATGAAATTATCCAAGTGTTTATTTCATATTATTTCTTTAATGGTTTATGTTTTGGTGGATTTATTATTATGAAACTCATTTCTCTTCCATGAGTTATATGATTTTGAAACCCTCTTCCTTTCATAGGTTATGATTTAATCAAATGATTGTGAAACATGTATTTTTTATAGTTTAATATATTATTACATGTTTATGATACACCTTACATTTCATGGGTTATGATATGATTGTTTATGATTTTTCGGAACAAGTATGTATGATTTCATTATGAGATAGGTGGGACCTATATCTTCCTCCAATGAATTGGGTAAAGATTTATATCTCATGTGGTAGAAATGGATGAAATGAAAAATGAACTTAGTTTAGTATTACTGGGATGGAATGATGAGTCAAATTAGTTTAATAACATAGGTTTAGAATGGGGTGTGAACCCAATTCAATTACAAACTTTGTCCACTATGATAGCCTTGGTAGTAATGCCTTGACTACTATGGAAATCATTATATGTGCTTATGTGCCTTCCAGAATTCCATGTTTTATTCCTATATTATTATTTCATGTATTATGTTCTTTATTTTATTATGACTCATGTCTTAAAACTTTAATTCTTTATACCATGATTCATGTATATGATCTTAGAGATTAAGAGTATGATATTCTATTTTCTTGATCATGTTCTCATACCCCTATTCTCATGTTTATGCTTACATGTCTCACTTGTTTACCCTTACTGAGCATATAATCTCACCAATTTTTATGTTTCCTTCCCCAATGTTTGAAGATATATTTCTTGTATGATATTTTTCAGATCTGTGCTAGTCTTGGAGAACCTATTGGGATATAATGTAGCTCACTCATGTACTGGTGTTTAAGCTTCCATATTTCCAAAGCCCCAAAAATAATATGATGTTTGGGTGCATGTGTTTATAATATTTTTAATTACCCAGTAAAATGTATGTAATTTTAATATATGAAAAGTGAGGGTTGCTATAAGGTTGGTCCATGGAGGTAAACTTGGAACTCTATGTTTAAGATAAAGTGGTGGTTTCTTTGAGTCTAAGAAATGATGATATGAGTGAATTCCATAACCCTACATTCAAATTTCATCTCAAAATGGTAAATATGTATCATGACATCATATGATGGTTCTAGTGGGTAGGGATGAAGAGGAATTTTTCCAATTACATATGTTAGAGAATGACCAATCAGTAGATAAAGGTATAGTATAAATAATCTATATGACTTTTCCAGACTTTTCATATATAAATGTGGTAGTGGGAAGAAATTGAAATATATTTTATGACTAGATTCCAAAAATCAACGGGAAAAAATGATGTGTTATAGGTTATTATAGATAGACTAATGAAGTCAGTCCACTTTTTTCCTATTAAGTAGACATTCTTTTTTGAGGACCTGAGTAAGCTATATGTGTAAAAGGTTGTTATGAGTTATGGGGTTACTCTATAAATAATTTTATATACATATCTGAGATTTAAATTTATATTTATGAGAGGGTTATATAAGGTGATGGGTTATAAACTAAATATGAGTAAATCAGATCAACCTTAAATGGATGGGAAAATATAATGGACCATACAGACTTTGGAGGACATGTTTTGAGTTTATGTGATGAATTTAAAGAGATCATTGGAGGATCATATTCCTTTTATAGAGTTCATATAAATTAAAACCTATCAAATATCAATTATGATGGCTCTATTTGAATAATTGTATGAAAGTACAATCCAATCATTGATTTACTGTGAATAATCGAGACATTTGTCACTTTTGAGTCCTATATTGGTGTATAAGATAATGAATTTTGTTTATATAATTTAGAAGTGTTTCTTGATGAATCAGACTTGAAGTCTTATATTTATAGTTTTTTATGACCGTTGGAGATCGAGTATTATAACATGTGTCAACATGGTTAAAAATTAGATTGATTAGGAAGTATGGTATGTCACAACCTTATATTATAGGCCTGTTTAATACTGCTAAATGAAAAATGGATGCAGTTACTAAATGGAAAAACATGTTCTATATATCTCAGTTGATGAAATACCCATCAGACCCATCACATGTTCTTTATTGTGGTGTAGTGGATTCTGAGTTAGGCTAAAACTTTATGGAATGGTCATTGAGGTATTTTGATAGGTAGGAGAATATATTAAAAGAAAAAATTATTCCACTAGTGAGGGTTTTATGGAATCATTGTCTGATTCAATAGGGGATGTGGGAGATATATGATCATATATAATTGAAATGGAATTTAATATTTAGAAATAAAAAATATTTTATGGGTTTTTATGGGGAAGTTTATTATGGTGGAAATAATTGTAATGTCCTAGGTTTATTAGGTAATTACACCTTAGATCTTTGGTAAATTTTGGCTCTATTTTTGAGTTTTCGGAGGTATAATGAATACTGCATGATCTGTGTTCTTGGTCCTGTGGAATATGCATAAGGATCATGTAGGTCACCTAGGATGGTATAGGTGTGGTAATGCTCAGTGAATGGTCCCAAGCAACAATGAAATGTGACCATGTATTGATAGATTTATAGAAAATGGTGCCTATATAGTCGTTTCATGGTATCAACACACCATAAAATTAGGTTCACATTATTTTATTTGACATTGAAGAACCCAATTAGCCACTATGAGCCTCATTATATTCCCTAAATCAACATGGGATGACATTAGGTTTTTCTTGGGAGTGAAATTGTCAATTTTCCATCAATAAATGTTTCCTTTATCTCAATTATTAATCATATCAACATCAGATTTTTGGTTTTATTCTAATGACATTTCACATTATTTTATTTGTATCACTCTATCTATTTTTATTTCTTATTCAATGGAAAGATATATATATTGGTATTAGTTCATATCCATTTTATTTTTGATTTAAATCATAAATATAAGAATCATGATCTCATGTTCTTTCTTCTAGGGTTTGTAGGAATGGATAATTGATTTCAAATATTGTGTTTCAATATTGTCGTATGATCTTATTTTATAGTAGGTGATATTATTCACTCTTTATGGGATTATGATTCCTTATTTTTTTTATGATATTTCTTTATTACATTTTTATGTAATCCCGCCTTTTTTATAGAAATTTTCATTACATTTTACAAACATACGATCTTTAAAGTCTAATGTCATGGAAATTAGGAACAATATACATGAAAAAAACATAAATCATTATTCTAATCCACTTCTAAAGCTTCATTATAATTTCATCCTAAGTACAATTTCTGCATCTCATAAAATGGAGACATACATCAAAGGAGAGGGTGAGCAGAAGACCCAGTAAGGAAAGCAAGCGAATCAATTTACTTGTGATATCAATAAGAACATGATGAAAAACATAAAAACATGAGAAATATAATTAGAATCATATCATAATGAAAATAACATTAATCATAAATTTAATATGTGGCTAAAAAATTTAATTTATACATTCATGAACATATCACCAAGTTTCATCCCCAAGGTGTCATAAAATTTACCAAGGTTATTCACCAAGGTATTGTGAAACTTGTCATCTCTAGAGATTAAATTATTTACCCAATGCATTAGAGCACTATTAGGGAAAACTCTTAATATGTATTTATTTTCATGTGATCCACATATATCATAATCATAAATTTCATAAATAGCCCAAATATAATTAAAGAAATAGGTTTCATATCAAAAGCATGATGTTTTAAAAAGTGTTTAGAAACAAGATCATTATGTCATTTATAACCCATGGAAAGGGAATAAGGGTTTTATGTATGTCAATTACAGAATAAATAATATCATTTTTATGTCGTTATGAACACCCCTAGAAACTAAATAGGTTTGGGTATTCACATAAATAATATAAAATAATTTCTTGAGAGAAAGATAGATAAACTTTGAGATGAAATTTCTCCAGCATAACGGCTATATAACATGGTTTTAGAAAACAAAAAAAAATAGAGGGGACAAGGGTCTACCATAAATAAATGAATAATTTTAAATTATAAAGAAAAAATAAAATATAAATAATATCATGGTTTGGATATTTTAATGAAATACCACATGAAAAGTATTCTTGAAAGAAAATAGAAAATGAGATTTCTTTTACGAAAATTCAGTAGCCTAACGGCGTCACTTAAAAACTCAGAAAAATCAATTGATAATAGTGGAAATGGTATATCATAATTTGGACATAAAATATAAATTAATATGGATTTATAATAACATACCCCAACATAATAATATGGAAACTAGACGACATAACATAAAGGAAATCATGACTTAAAAGAGGAGGGAGAGAGGTTCCCATACCTTGAAGTGTAACTTTGAAAGCTTAATGGTTGGGAACTTGGGGGGATTTAGGGAACCTTGGGAGGACTTCTTGGGGGGTAAAAAGGCAATATCTTCATTGATTATGAATTCTGAATTAAAGGAATGAGGGAATGGCTTGATATTTATAGAAAAAATGATAGAATATTTTATTAATTTCCAAGGGACACATCATCAGTGCTATTTGCAAAACCATGCGCTTGTCCTTGGTATTTTTCCATGTTATTGGTAACTTGGAACACATCATAACATATATTACTATTAACAATTCCACTATAATTATTAAATCATGATTACATCATTAATGATGTCATTAAACACATAGAAACTCAAAACTGTATTTTTACGATTCCCTGAAGATTCAACTATTTCAGAAAAATCCAAAAAATTCACCCTAACCATTTTTCTACATGTAGAATCCAAAAGTGAACTCCATTTTATAAAAAAATTAATTTCATTTTAAATTAAATTAAATAAATAAAATACTAAGACTTGACTAATAATTTCTAGAACATTTATTTATTTATACTATGATATAATTATATCATATTACCACTTAAGATTACTAAACCACATTTTCACCTACTTATGTGATTTTACTATGAAATTGGTAAAATTATCATTCATAGGGGTAAATTTACTATTCTAAAAGGTAAAGTTACTATTCAACAAAAAATTATTTTGATCTCAATGAACCAGATTTTTCACCCTGATTACAACCATGTATGTCTGATATTCAAAAATCTGTTCATAGAATAAGTTATTTAATAATAAAATATTTTTATACTATTCATAAAAACACTATTCATAAAATACTATTCATCAAAACACTATTCATCAAATTTAAACTTCTTGGAAAATTTCTAAAAATTCATCCTAAGTTAATTTTGACATTTCAAAAATGATGTTTATTTTACCATAATAATTCTCTATGTATGATAAATCTTTGAAAAGTAAAATTTTACTTCTAAAATAAATTGATCAAATTTGTCTTAATTTAACATATAATTTATTAAGAAAATCTATTCAAAAAATAGGAATGATGAAAAAAAAATTCATTTATACCAAGGGATTACACAAAGTATATAAGGCCTCGTTACATAGCCCCCTATAACACATGCATGAAACCCAAGTGTAAGATGTGCTATGGTGATAAAATCTTAGGGTGTCTTGGACAAAATTTCCTGAGTGGTGATTTCTATCAGCTTGAACTTCCCCCTTAGGCAATTTCGTTCAAGCTTCACATGTTGAATCTCAACTTTGGCTTGGTCCAGAGCAAAGCCTAGTGATGCAACCTTCTTCCCAAGCTCTGAAATATGGGCTTCATATGGCCCGAGTCTACTTGATAAGGCCATCGAATCTTCTTTCTATATTAACTAACCATGATCACTTTTATTTATAAACAATAATCATAACATTAAGAATTTATTTTCCAACTATCATATTGACCAATAGTCATATAACAGTCAAAACCCGGTGGTATTATTTTAATTATATTCACTTAATTAATTAAAGAATATAGTTTTATTGAGTATGAAATAAAATAATACACAAATTCAAGAAAAAAATATTATTTTAAAGTTCAGGTCGTTAGATTCTTCCCCCTTTAGAAATTTCATCCCCAAAATTTTAACTTGTACCCTAAAAAGAGAAAAGGTGTGGGTACTTCTACCTCACAGAGTCCTTTTCTTCCCATGTGACTTCATCACATGTATGGTTCCTCCACAACCCCTTAACAAGGTGGGTAGTCTTGTTGCATAGAACCTTTTCCCTACCATCCAAGATCTCCACTGGATGATCCTCATAAGAGAGGTCATGTTCCAATTGTACTACTTCTAGATTTATTACATGTGAAGGGTAAGGTATGCACTTTATAAAGAGGGATATATGGAAGATATCATGAACTTTTTCTAGATTTTGAGGAAGTGCAAGTTGATAGGCCACTACACCTATGCGATCACGAATTTCATAAGGTCCAATGTACCAAGGGATAAGCTTACCATTCTTCCCAAACCTCATGACTCTATTCCAAGGTGAAATTAAAAGAAAGACCTTGTCACCAACATCAAACTTCGAGTCCTTTCTATGGTTTTTGGCATAGCTCTTTTGCCTACTGTGATCAGCCTTAATGTGTTGCTGGAGGGAATGGACCTTTTCTGTCATCTCTTGCACAATACTAGGACCAAGAAGCTTTCTCTCACCATCTGCATGCCCACAAGTAGGAGTTCTACATCTCTTACCATATAGATCTTCATAGGGTTCCATTTGAATGCTTGAGTGGAAGCTGTTGTTATAAGAGAAATCTACTAAAGGAATATGTTGATCTCATCCACCTTTAAATTCCATTGATCATGTTCTCAGCATATCCTTGAGTGTTTGAATAGTCCTTTCATATAGGCCATCATTTTTAGGGTGATAGGCCATATTGAAATTCAATTCAGTGCTCAGATCATGTTGAAGACTTATCTAGAATTTTGATATAAACCTTGGATCACGATCAGATATGATAACAAGTAGAACTCCATGTACCCTTACCACTTCCTTCATGTAAATTCATTCAATTTTATCAAGAGATAAATCTTCCTGAATATAGATAAAAAGGGTAGTCTTGGTGAGACGGTCCACAATAACTCATATCGCATTGTTTCCTTTGGATGTTCTCAGGACACCAGTGAAGAAGTCCATTGTGATATTGTCGTACTTCCATGCTTTTATGGGTAGTGTTTGTAATACCCCTTTAAGATGTTTTCACTCTTCCTTCACTTGATGAAATAACAGGCACCTTTACGTGTAGTCAGCAATCTCTCTTTTCATATTATCCCACCAATAATGGTCATGAAGGTCTCTATAAATTTTTTTACTTCCAAGATGTATAGAGAAAGTAGATATATGAGCTATATCCCTCAGCTCCTTATTTATTTCCAGAATAGATGAAACACATTTTCTTGTATGAAATTTAAGTACACTTTCTTGATAAATATTGAACTCAATAATCTTCCCATCCCTTATGGACTCAAACTTATTCTGTAACAAAGGATCTTCTTTATGAGATTTCATGATCTTCTCTAGTAATGATGGTTGAGAAATCATTTGGGTTAGGGTTGATGATATCCCTTCCCTAATAATTCCCATGTCTATATTTACTAGGTTATTGATCAAAGGATCTCTTTTAATCCTCATCATGGAAAGAGGAACTGGGTCTTTTCTACTTAATGCATCTGAGACTTTGTTTGCTCTTCTGGGATGATAATTAATTGAACAATCATAGTATTTTAGAAGTTTCAACCCTCTCCTCTATCTCATGTTCAATTCATTTTGTGTGAAAATATACTTCAAACATTCATGTTCTATGTATATATCACATTTCTCCCAATAAAGATAGTGCCTCCATATCTTCAGAGCAAAAATGGATGTATCCAGCTCTAGATAATTCATAGGATAGTTCTGATCATGATTTTTCAAATATCGTGATTCATAATCTATGAGTTTCTCATTTTTCATGAGGACACACCAAATATCTTTCAGAGATGAATCACTAAAAATAATGAATCCTTCTCTTCTTGAGGGATGAGTTAACACGGATACAGTAACCAATCTATTCATTATCTATTGCAAACTTTCATCACACTCCTTGTTCTAGATGAACTTGAACCCTTTTTGAGTTAACATGGATAATGGATAAGAAATTCATGAAAAGTATTTTAAAAACCTCCTATAATATTCTTCCAATCCAAGGTAACTATTAATCTGATTTGTTGTTGTAGGATGAGACCACTCCTCTACAAGTTTTGTCTTTGCATGTTCAATTGTGATTATTTCATTGGTTAAAATGTTCCCCAAGGAAGAAACTTGTTGTAACCAAAATTCACATTTTCTGAACATTCCAAAAATCTTCTACTTCCACAGAGTTTGAAAAATAACCCTTAGATGATCCTCATGCTCTTCACGACTTTTGGAATATATCATAATATCATCAATAAAAACTACCACAAAGTTATCAAGGTAGTCCTTAAAGACTCTATTAATCAAATCAATAAAAATAGTAGGTTCATTAGTTAGTCCTAAGGGAATAACAACAAAATTATGATGCCCATATCTTGATCGGAATGTAGTTTTTGGAATAACTTTTTCATCGCCCTTAATTGATGATGACCAGATCAAAGATCAATCTTAGAGAATAATTGATCCCCACGAAGTTGTTCCAATAAGTCATCAATTCTTGGAAGAGGGTTTTTTTCTTCACTATGATCTTGTTCAGTTCTCTATAATCAATACATATCCACATTGATAAATCCTTCTTCTTCACAAAGAGAATAGGTTCTCTCCAAAGAGACACACTCGGTCAAAAAAATCCCTTCTCCAAAATATCATGGAGTTGTTTCTTTAATTCCGCCAACTCCACATTTTTGATCTTATATGGGGTATTTGATTTCAGATGAGATCTAGGTATGAGTTCAATATAGAACTCTACCTCTCTTTTTAGGGGAGGTCCGGGTAAATCCTCAAGAAATACGTCAATATATTTTCGGACGAATCGGGAATTTTCTATCCTTAAACTCTCATTTCTGTATCCTTCTTCATCGATCAACTCCATAAAGATGGATATAGAAGGTTATTCAAGAAAAATATGAGGGTGAGATATCTCTCCTTAAAATATATATATAGGTCTTCCCTTCAAGAATACTGAGATTTCCTTTCTTCTATATTTTATCTTAGCATTATACTTTGAGAACTAGTCCATCCCTAGTATAATGTTGAATTCCAGCATGGGAATGACTACTAGATTTGTGATAAGATTCTTCTCACTAAATTAAATACTAGAGTTTCTAAACACTAACGAAGCGTGGATAATCCCACCATGAGTTTTGAATGACAACTCTACTTTTAGAAATTTAGGGGTTGATTCTAAATTCTTTGCAAACATGGAGGAAATAAAGGAATGCATAGAACCAAAATCAAACAAAGTACTTGCAAGATTTGAGTGAACAAAAAGAGTACCTACCACCACATCATTCGGAGCTTCAACATCAACTTTTGTGATAGAAAAATAATGAACTTGACCCTTGGTCCTTTGCTGAGGCTGATGGAGGTTCCCCTCTACTACACTCGGGATTGGATAGTGACTGGAAAAGTGCCCATGTTTTCTACACTTATAGAATTGGACATCAGGCAGGGAATTCACCATCTTTTCTTTTTCATTAGTGTTGGGAAGTTGTGGCTTCACCTCATTATGAAAATTCCATGCAATTTGGTCATCTCTTCCACACTTGTAGAATTTCTTGCTCCTGAGCATATAGTTCCCTGAATAATTCTTCCCACATTTATTATACGTGGGACGTTGCACTTTTTTTCCTCCTCTTCCCTGATTGAAGATCCTCCCTGGGCTTGGCTCCATTTACCTCTATTATCATGGAATTTATGAGATTACTGTGTCTCAACATATGCCAGTTCGACCTTTATTGCACTCTATACGATCTCCTCATATCTTCCATAGTCTCATTTGGCTAGATTCTTCCATAGATGAGGTCCTAGTCTACCAAATAATCTATAAACCTTTCTATTAGGATCCATGAACAATATTGAGGTGTAACGAGAAAGTCTTGTGAAGTTAATCTTGTAGCTTCCAACAGATTCATTCCCCTTCTACTTCAGTTTGAGAAACTCCTTCTCTATTTTTGTTCTCATCCAACGAGGGAAATACTTATTGAAGAAGATCCCTCTAAACTCTTATCACTCCAATGATTCAACATACACTCTTGGCCTCATGTTTTTAATCTATTCCTACCACTGATCAACTTATCCCTATAAGCGGAAAATAGCCAGGGTGACCTTCTCTTGTTTCGAATAGTGGAGAACAGAAAAGATCTTCTCAATAGTGCTGATCCATTGTTCATAAATCAATGGTTTAGTAGATCCACTGAAGGTTGGTGGTCATTGACACATAAAGGAATTAACAAAATGTTGTTACCTTCATGGTGATATCGGTCTCTCAGCATGATTCAAGTTATTTCCTATAACTTGAGTCAGTTGGTTCATCATTCTCATGAAAGTTTCCATTCTAGCTTCCATCAGAGGGTTGTCAGTGCATGGTCCGTTGCAGACACCATTTGCATGGTTCCTCCTATTTCCCACCATTTTATAAAAGAAGAAAACCTTAGTTATAATATTATTTCATTTAATAATATTTTAACTATAAAGTATTTTATGCCTTAAAACATCATGCTTAAATAATTACATTTCACTATAAATCCTTTATAACGATTCATAAAAATCTTGTGATTAACCAAACATATCCCCTAGGAGTGTCAAACGAGGAGTTTAGTAAGGCTCGTTGCCTTGTATCAGGATACCCTGGGTCAAGACTGAAACTAATTGTTGGATTTTCCACTCTTAGGTACATCTCTTCTAGAGCCACATCCACTTGTTAGTATCCATACAAAGATTTATTTATTCATAAACCACTTACTTAATATTTCACCAAAATACCCGGAAATTTTATTATATTTAGAAATTTATATATGTTTCTTCCTAAAGTTTTCATAGACTAATTTCCCTAAATAACTAAACTATACTTTGATACCAACTATTTCATCCTACCTTTTTATTACATAACATTTCATTACATTTTACAAACAGAGGATCATTAAAGTCTAGTGTCTTGGAAATCGGGAACAAAATACATGAAAAAAACAAAAAAAATTCTTATAATACAATTATAAGGCTTCATCATAAGTTAATCCTAAGTACAATTACTACATCTCATAACCTGGAGACATACATCAATGTAGAGTATTAGCGGAAGGCCCAGTAAGGAAAGCAAGGGAATCAGTTTACATGTGATATCAATAAGAACATGATGAAAAACATAAAGACATGAGAAATGGATGTAGAGGAATATTATAATGAAAATAAATTGAATAATAACTTGAATATGTGGATACAAAAGTTAATTTACAAATTCATGTACATATCACCAAGGTTCATCCCCAAGGTGTCATAAAAATTACCAAGGTTATTCACCAAGGTATCGTGAAACTTGTCATCTCTAAAGATTAAATTATTTACCCAATGAATTAGAGAACTCTCAGGATTCAGCCTTTATATCTATTTTTTCATGTTATACACATTTATCATAATCATACATTTCATAAATAACCCAAATAAAATAAAAGAAACGGGTTTCATGTCAAAATCACGGAATTTTAAAGTCTTTAAAAAAAGATCATTATGTCATTTATAACCCATAGAAAGGGAATACAGGTTTTATGTATGTAAATTAAAGAATAAATAATATAATTTATATGTATTTATGAACACCCCAAGAAATGAAATAGGTCTGGGTATTAACATAAATAAAATAAGATAATTTCTTGAGTTAAAGAGATAAATATTTTGAGGCAAAATTTCTACAGCATAATAGCTATATAACAAGGTTTTAGAAAACAATAAAAAGAGAGGGGACAAGATTCTCCCATACATAAATGAATAATTTTACATTATAGGGATAGAATAAAATATAAATAAGATCATGGTGGGGATATTTGAATGTCATACCACATGAAAAAAAACTTGAAATAAAAGAGAAAATGTGATTTCTTTTATGAAAATTCGGCAGCCTAACGACATCACATAAAAATTCATAAAATCAATTAATGAGAGTGGAAAGAGTATATCATCATTTGGAAATGAAATTAAAAGTAATAATTATATATAGGATCATACCCCAACATAATAATATGGAAACTAGAAGACATAACATAAAGGAATTCATGACTTAAAAGATAAGGGTGAAAGGTTCCCTTACCTTGAAGAGTAACTTTGAAAGTTTAAAGGTTGGGACCTTTGGAGGATTGATGGAAACTTGGGAGGACTACTTGGGAGGTAAAAAGGACAGATATTCGTTCATGATGATTTTTTAATGAAAGGAATGGGGGAATGACTTGGTATTTATAGAAAAAGTGAGGGAATATTTTAATTAATTCCAAGGGACTCCTCATCAGTGGTATTTGAAAAACCATGGGCTTTCCCATGGTATTTTCTTATGGTATTTCCACCTGGGACACCTCATAACATATTATACTATTCACAAGTCTACCAGAATTATTATATCATGATTACATTGTTAATGATATCATTAAACACACCGAAACACAAAACTGTATTTTTACTATTCACTAAAAATTCAACTGCTTCAGAGAAATCCCAAAAATTCACCCTAACCATTTTTCGACATGTAGAATCTAAAGTTAACTCCATTTCATAAAAATATAATTTCATTTTAAATTAAGTTATATAAATAAAATACTAATACTTGACTAATAATTTCTAACACATTTATTTTCTTATACCATGATATAATTATATCACATTACCACTTAAGATGACTAAAACATATTTATACCACCTTATGTGATGTTATTATGCCATTGATAAAATTACCATTCATAAGGGTAAAATTAATATTCCAATAGGTAAAGTTACAATTCACTAAAAAAATTATTTTGATCTTAATGAACTAGATTTTTAACCCTGATTACAAACATGTATGTCCGATTTTCAAAAACATTTCATAGAAAAAGTTATTTAATAATAAAATATTTTATATTATTCATCAAAAAAACTATTCATCAAATACTATTCATCAAAAAACACTATTCATAAACACTATTCATAAAATTGAAACGTCTTATAAAATTTATAAAAATTCACCCTAGGTTAATTTTGACATTTAAAAAATGATGTTTATTTTACCATAATATTTCTCTATGTATGAGAAATCTTAGAAAAGTATAATTTTACTTCTAAAATAAATTTGTCAAATTTGTCTTAATTTAACATATAATTTATTAAGAAAATCTATTCCAAAAATAGGAATGATGAAAAAAAAATTATTTATACCAAGGGATTACACAAAGTATCTAAGGCCTCGTTACATAGCCCCCTATTACACCTGCATAGGACCTAAGTGTAAGATGTTCTATGGTGATATAATCTTAAGGTGGCCCGAACAACATATTCTGAGTTGTGATTTCTATCAGCTTGAACTTCACCTTTATACGATTCTATTCAAGGTTCACATGTTGAAGCTCGGCTTGGTCTTGGTCCAGAGCAAAGCCTAATGATGAAACCTCCTTCCCAAGATCCGACAGATGGGCTTCATATGGCCTGAGTCGACTTGGTGAGGACATCGACTCTTCTTACTATATTAATTAACAATGATCACTTGTATTTATAAACAATATTCCTAATGTTAATAATTTAGTTTTCAACTATCATATTGACCAACGGTCATATAACAGTCAAAACCCAGTGGTATTATTTTAATTTTACTCTCTCCATTACTTAAAGGATATAGTTTTGTTGAGTATAAAATAAAATAATACGCAAATTCAAGAAACAAATATTATTTAAAAGTTCAGGTCATTACTTTCTTCCCCCCTTTAGAAATTTCTTCCTTGAAATTTCCACTCGTACCCCCAGAAGAGAAAATGTGTGGGTACTTCTACCTCATAGAGTCCTCTGGTTCCCATGTGGATTCTTCAAATTTTCGGTTCCCCCACAACACCTTAACAAGGTGGGTAGTCTTGTTGCATAGAAACTTGTCCCTACGATCCAATATCTCCACGGAAGCTACTCATAAGATAGGTCATGTTCTAACTATACCACCTATGGATTTAGTACATGTGAAGGGTCAGGTATGTACTTCCTCAAGAGGTATATGGGGGAGACATCATGAACTTATGCTAGATTTGGAGGAAGTGCAAGTTGATAGGACACTGCTCCTACGTGATAAAGGATTTCATAGGGGCCAATGTACCTTGGGATGAGCTTCCCTTTCTTCCCAAACCTCATGACCCTCTTCCAAGGTGAAAATAAAAGAAAGACCTTATCACCAACATCAAACTCTAATTCCCTTCTATGGTTGTCGGCATAGCTCTTTTTCTGACTCTATGTAGCCTTAATGTGTTACTAGATGGAATGGACCTTTTCTATCATCTCTTGCATAAGATTAGGCCCAATAACATTTCTCTCACCATATTCATGACAACAAGAAGGATTTATACTTCGCTTACCATATAGAGCTTCATAGGGAGCCATTTGAATGGTCAAGTGGAAGCTGTTGTTATAATAGAAATCAAATAAAGGGAGATTTTGATCCCATCAACTTTTAATTTCCATTGACCATGTTCTAAGAATTTCCTCTAGTTTTTGAATAGTTCTTTTATATTGGACATAATTTTGAGGTTGATAGGTCATACTAAAATTGAATTCAGTGCTCAGGGAATGTTGAATACTTATCCAAAATTTTGATGTGAACCTTGGATCACGATCAGATATGATAGAAAGTAGAACTACATGTAGCATTACCACTTCATGTAAATTCTAGCAAGTTGATAAAGAGTGATAAATTCCCGAATAGAGATAAAATTGGAAGTCTTGGAGATATGGTCCACAATAACCCATATCACATTGTTCCCTTTGGAAGTTCTCAGGAGACCTTTGACAAAGCCCATTGTGATATTGTCCCACTTCCATTCTAGTATGGGTAGTTGTTGTAATACCCCTTTAGGAAGTTTTCATTCTACCATCACATTCTGACATACTAGGCACCTTGAAGTGTAGTCATCAATCTCCCTTTTCATATTATCCCATCAATAATGATCATGAAGGTGTCTATACATTTTTGTACTTACAAGATGTATAGAGAAAGTAGAGCTATGAGCTTCATCCATCATATCTTTATTTATTTTCAGAATAGATGGAACAGATAGTCTTGTATGAAATTTCAGTACACCTTCTTGATCAATATTGAACTCAGGAATCTTCTCATCCTTCACATCCTCAAATTTCTTCTATAACAAACGATCTTATTTCTGAGATTTCTTGATCTTCTCTAGTAATGAAGGTTGAAAAATCATTTGGGTTAGGGTTGATGATGTCCCTTCCTTGATAATTCCCATGTCTAGCTTTACTATGTCATTGATCAAAGTATCTCTTAGAATCCTCATCATGTAAAGAACATCTATTTCTTTCCTGGTTAATGAGTTAGTGACTTTGTTTTCTCTTTCAAGATAATAATGAATTAAAAAATCATAGTCTTTGAGAAGTTCCAACCATCACCTCTATCTCATGTTCAATTCCTTTTGTGTGAAAATATACTTCAAACATTGATGGTTTGTTTATATATCACATTTTTTCCCATAAATATTGTGCATCCATATCTTTAGAGAAAAAACGACTGCATCCAGCTCTAGATCATGCGTAGTATAGTTATGCTCATGAGTCTTCAACTATCGTATTGAAAAAGATATGGCTTTTTCATTTTTCATGAGGATGCACCAAATCCCTTTAATAGATTAATTGCTAAAAATAATGAATCCTTCTACACTTGAGGGAAGAGTTAACATAGGTGTAGTGAACAATCACTTCTTCAGCTCTTGGAAAGTTTCCTCACACTCCTTTGTCCAGATGAACTTGTCCCCTTTTTGAGTTAACTTGGTTAATAGATTAGGAATTCATGAAATGTTTTTAAAAAACCTCCTATAATATCCTGATAATCCAAGAAAACTATGAATCTCAGTTATATTTTTAGGCTGAGGTCACTCCTCTACAACTTTTTTCTTTTCAGGGTCAACTATGATTCCTTCATTGGTTATGATGTACCCCAAGATATCAACTTGTTGTAACCAAGATTCACATTTTCTAAACTTTCCAAAAATCCTCTCTTTCTGTAGTGTTTTCAAAATAACCCCTAGATGATCCTCATGATCGTCAATTTTTTTTTTAATATATAAGAATATCATCAATAAAACTACCACAAAGTTATCAAGGTAGTCCTTAAAGACTATATTCATCAAATCCATAAAAATAGCAGGTTCATTAGTCAGTTAGAAGGGCATAACAAAAAAATCATAATGCCCATATCTTCATCGGAAAGAAGTTTTTGGAATATCTTATTTATTCACCCTCAATTGATGATAACCAAATCAAAGATAAATCTTAAAGAAGAATGGAGCCCCACAATGTTGGTCAAATAAGTCATCAATTATTGGAAGAGGATATTTTTTCTTCACTGTGATCTTGTTTAGTTCTCTATAATCAATACATATCCACATTGGTCTATCCTTCTTTTTAACAAAGAGAACAGGTTCCCCCAAGGAGACACACTCGGTCAGATAAACCCCTTCTCCAAAAGATCTTGGAGTTGTTTCTTTAATTTCTGCATCTCCAAATTTTCCATCCTGTACAGGGTCTTTGATATCAGATGAGATATAGGTATGAAATCAATGTAGAACTCTATATCTCTTTCTGGGGGAGGTCTGAGTAACTCTTCAAGAAACACTTCAATGCATTCCTAGATGATTGGGGCATTTTCTATCCTTAGACTCTCATTACCTTCTTCTTCTTCACTGATAAACTCTATAAATATGGATATAAGAGGTTCTTCTAGATAAAGATCAGGTTGAGATATCTCTCCTTGGAAGATAACTTTAGGTTTTACATTCAAGACTACTGATATTTCTTTACTTCTGTATTTGATCTTAACATTATACTTTGAGAGTCAGTCCATCCCAACTATAATGTCGAATTCCAGCATGGGAATGACTACTAGATTTGTGATAATATTTTTCTCACTAAAGTAAATACACAGTTTATAAACACTGATTATGCATGGATAATTCCACTAGGAATCTTGACTGATAAATCTACTTTTAGAAATTTGGGGGTGTATTCTAAATTCGTTGAAAACATGGAAGAAATGATGGAATAAATAGAGCCAAAATCAAAAAAAATACTTACTAGCTTTGAGAGAGATAAAAAAGTACCTTCCACCACATCATTCATATCCTTAACATAAAATTTTGTGATAACAAAAGCATGGCCTTTCTCTTTGGGCCTTATCAAAGGCTGATGGTGGTTCCCCTCTACTGCCCTCAGATTTAGATAGTGATTGGAAAAGTTACCAAGTTGTCCACACATATAGAATTTGACATCAGGTAGGGCTTGCATCATCTTCCCCTTTTCATTCATGTTGTTAAGTTGTGTCTTCACCTCATTATGACAATTCTACGCAATATGTTCATCTCTTCCACACTTATATCACTTCTCGCTCCCGAGAAGGCAGTTCCCCGCATGCTTCTTCCCCCATTTATTACATGTGGTACGTTGCACTTGCTTTCCTCATTTTCCCTGATCGAATATCCTACTTAGGATTGGATCCATTAATCTCTTCTTTTCATTGGATTTATGAGACCACTGTGTCTCACCAAACTCCAGTTTGACCTTCATTTCACCCTGTACGATCTCCTCTTATCTGTTATAGTCTCAGTTGGCTAGATTCTTTCACATATGAGGTTTGAGTCCACCAAAGATTCTATCAACCTTCCCATTAGGAACCATGACAAATCTTGAGTTGTAATGGGAAAGTCTAGTGAAGTTTATCTCAAATATTCTAACAGATTTATTCTCCTTTTTCTTCAGCTCATGAAACTCCTTCTCCATTTTTATTCTCATAGAATTAGGGAAATACTTATTGAAGAAGATCCATTTAAACTCTTCTCACTCCAAATCTTCAAAATCCACTCTTGTCCTCATGTTTTTAATAAGTTCCCACCACTGATCAGATTCCCACTCTAAGTGGTAAACAACCGGGGGGGCTTCTCTTGTTCCGAACAGCGGAGCACAGAAAAGATCTTCTTGATAGTGCTAATCCACTGTTCTACAATCAATGGGTCGGTAGATCCAATAAAGGTTGTTGGACATTGACGCATAAAGGACTCACCAGAATGTTGTTCCCTTTTGTGGTGAGATCTGCCTCTCAGTACAATTCAAGTTATTTTCTATAACTCCAGTCATTTGGTTCATCATTCACATGAATGTTTACATTCCAGTTTCCATCGGAGGGTCGTTAGCACATGGTCAATTGCGATCACCATTTACACGATTACTCCTATTACTCGCCATTTTCTAAAAGAATAAAACCTTAGTTAGAATCTTATTTCATTTACAAATCTTTTAACTATAAAGGATTTTATGTCTTAAAACTTCATGATTAAACAATTACATTGCTCTATAAATCTTTCATAATGATTCATAAAAAGCTTGCGATTAACCAAACATATCCCCCAAGAGTGTCAATCCAAGAGTGCAAAAAGGCCCATTTTCATGTACCAAGATACCCTAGGTCAAGCCCTAAACTCCTTGTTGGAGTTTTCACTCCTAGGTACATCTGTACTAGAGCCACATCCAATTGTTTGTATCTACATAGGTATTTATTTGTTTGGAAACCACTTACTTAATATTTAACCAAAATAATAAGAAGTTTTCTTGAATTTAAACTTTTCTATAGGGTTCTTACTAAAGGTTTAATAGCCTAATTTCCATAAATAACTAAACTATCATTCGATATCAACTATTGAATCCCTCCTTTTTATTATATAACTTTTCATTACATTTTACAAACAGATGATCTTTAAAGTCTAGTGTATTAGAAATCAGGAACTATATGCATGAAAACAATATAAAACATTCTTCTAATCCACTTGTAAGGATTCATCATAATTTCATTCTAAGTACAATTACTGCATCTCATAACCTAGAGAGATATATCAAATGAGAAGGTGATCATAAGGCCCATTATGGAAATCAAGGGAATCTATTTACTTGTGATATCAATAAGAACTGGATGAAAAATATAAAGACATGAGAAATGGAAGCAATGGCATATCATAATGAAAATAAATTTAATCATAACTTGAATATGGGGCTACAAAATTTAATTTATACATTCATGACCATATCATCAAGGTTCATCCCCAAGGTGTCATAAAAATTACCATTGTTATTCACCAAGGTATCGTGAAACTTGTCATCTCTAGATATTAAATTCTCTACCCAATGCATTAGAGATCTATTAGGTCACACCTTTAAAATGTATTTATTTTCAGGTTATCCACATAGATCATAATCATACATTTTATAAATAACCCAAATAAAATAAAAGAAAAGGGTTTCATGTCAAAATCATGACATTTTAAAAAGTGTTTAAAAACTAGATCATTATGTCATTTATAACCCATGAAAAGGGAATAAGGTTTTTATGTATGTATATTAAATAATAAATAATATCATTTTTATGTATTTATGAACACCCCTAGAAATGAAATAGGTCTGGGTATTCATATAAATAAGATGAGATAATTTATTGAATGAAAGAGAGAGAAATTTTGAGACGAAATTTCTGCAACATAACAGCTATATAACATGGTTTTAGAAAAAAATAAAAAGATAGGGTACAAGGTTCTATCATCGACAAATGATTCATTTTACCATATAGGGACATAATAAAATAGAAATAAGAAAATTTTGTGGATATTTTAATGGAATACCACATGAAAAGTAAACTTGAAAGAAAAGAACAATGTGATTTCTTTAACAAAAAATCGGCAGCCTAACGACATCACTTAAAAAATCATAAAATAATTTAATGAGAGTGGAAAAGTTATATCATCATTTTTATATGAAATGGAAATTAATAAAGATATATAATAACATACACCAACATAATCAGATGGAAACTAGAATACATAACAAAAAGGAAGTCATGACTTAAAAGAGAAGGATGAAAGGTTCCCTTACCTTGATGAGTAACATAGAAATCATGAAATTTGGGACCTTGGGGGATTGATTAAACCTTTAGAGGACTCCTTGGGAGGTAAAAATTCCATATATTCATTGGTGATGAATTTTTAATGAAAGGAATGATGGAATGAATTGGTATTTATAGAAAAAGTGAGGGAATATTTTATTAATTTCCAAGGGACACCTCATCAATGGTATTTGAAAAACCATGGGCTTGACCATAATATTTTTCCATGGTATTGGCCACATGGGACACCTCATAAATTATCTTACTATTCAGAAGTTGACTAGAATTATTAAATCATTATTACATCATTTATGATATCATTAAACACATTGAAACCCAAAATTGTATTTTTATTATTCCCTGAAAATTCAAATGTTTCAGAAAAATCCCAAAAAATCACCCTAACCATTTATCGATGTGTAGAATCCAAACTACATTTTAAAAAAAATTAATTTCATTTTAAATTAAATTAAATAAATAAAATACTAATACTTTACTAATAATTTCAAAAACATTTATTTACTTATATTATGATATAATTATATCACATTACCACTTAAGATGACTAAAACATATTTATACCTCCTTATGTGATGTTACTATGCCATTTTTAAAATAACCATTCATAAGGGTAAAATTACTATTCTAAATGGTAAAGTTATTGTTCACCTAAAAAAATTTTGATCTTAATGAACCATATTTTTCACCCTGATTACAACCATGCATGTCCGATTTTCAAAAATCATTTCACAGAAAAAGTTATTCAATAATAAAATATTTATATACTATTCATCAAAAAACACTATTCATAAAATACTATTCATTAAAAACACTATTCATAAAATGTATTCATAAAATTGAAACATCTTAGAAAATTTCTAAAAATTCATCCTTGATTAATTTTGACATTTCAAAAATGATGCTTATTTTACCATAATAATTCTCGATGTATGAAAAATCTTTTAAAAGTGCAATTTTACTTCTGAAATAACTTTATCAAATTTTTCTTAATTTGACATATACTTTATTGAGAAATGATATTCCAAAAACAATAATGATGAAAAAACAATTTCATTTATACCAAGGGATTACACAAAGTATCTAAGGCCTCGTTACATAGCCCCCTATAACACCTGCATAGGACCTAAGTGTAAGATGTGTTATGGTGATAGAATCTTATGGTGGATCAGACAACATTTCCCGAGTGGTGATTTATATCAACTTGAACTTCTCCCCTAGGAGATTCTGTTCAATATTTACATGTTGAAGCTCAGCTTGGGTTTGGTCCAGAGAAAATCCTTGTGATTCAACCTCCTTCCCAAGCTCTAACATAAGGGATTTGTATGGCCCGAGTCTACTGGATTAAGCCATCGACTCATCTTTCTATATTAATTAACCATGATCACTTTTATATATAAACAATAATCATAACTTTAAGAATATAGTTTCCAATGGTCATATAATAGTCAAAACCCAGTGGTATTATTTTTATTATACCCACTTCATTAATTAAAGGATATAGTTTTGTTGAGTATAAAATAAAATAATACAAAAATTCAATAAACAAATATTATTTAAAAGTTATGGTTGTTACAATTTTCCTAAGTGAATAATTATCAAATAATCATTTGAAATTAATTTAATAATGATTTTTTTTTAAAATTAATATGACAAAGGAATTTTGTAGTTTTTTAATTAAAAATTGGAGTTCGTCTAGAATGAAATTTCAATTAAAAAATTGGTTTTGGGATTCTAAATGTATTTTTTGTAAGGTATTTTCAATGTTTGGTGAAAATATTGTTTTTGGGTATCTTAATCAGGGGGGTATGTGACTTGTGTTTTGATAGGTAGTTTCACTAAATTATATTAGGGAAGAAAGCCCATTTTAGTAAATTGAATGTGTTGGGTATGAACAGTTACTATAAAGTGAATACTATGTGAATAATTGATGATTTTTTGTATGGATAGAAAGCATGATAATTCCATGTAATACAGACATGATACGACTAAAATTTGGGAACCACTTGGGTGGGTAATGATCCACACTAGGTGTATCCTTTGATCATAGAAATTAATTTATGTTATGCTCTTATTTATTACTTACATAAACTTTTTTATATTTTTATTGACTGGATGAATTTTGGGGTAGAATAGTGATCGGTTACCTTTCATGGTAAAATAATTTCTTATATTATTTTTACCTATAAATTTGATTACCTAGAACCATGATAAACATTTTTTTAAAAGTGATATCCTATTTTCAATGGAAATGATTACATGGATGGGAATTGGTATTTCATGGGATTTCTGGAGAATATCTAGAAGAAATTATACTATGTATTCATACTAATATGTACCCACATATCTTGGTATATGTATAGATGTCTTATTTCATGATGCATGTGAGGGAAGGGATCCTATGTTTTTGGGTGATGAATCATTGGAGCTAATTTTATGATTGATATAGTTGTGTTTATCCATGTTTTGGATGATGATTTGAGACATTCACTTCTAATGGGTATTATTTTATAGGTTTTCATTTCATTTTTTGATAAATGATTCTATTTTATTTTTTTCTTCATTATACAATGTTTGGAATATTTAATTTAAATGTTACTTTTAATAACTACTACAAAATAAGTCTTTAACAGCTCTAGAAATGGCCTTTATTAGTTCTAGAAAAGTGCGGACTATGTGAGTGACATTAATAATCCCATGACTGTTATTAGATCTTATAAACGTGTTAATAAAGTAATTTTATCCACTTTTTAAAAGAAATGGTAAATGTGTTTTTTATCAGGGCATTTAAAATACTGATAAAATTTCAATTTATTAGTGATTTTAAAAGCATTGATAAAGGGACATACTACAGTATGTTGTTACAGCATAGTGTAGCACCACTGTAGTGTGCTGTAACAGCATTGTAGCACCATAAAAACACCAGATAACAAAAAAACAAGTCCCAATATAGAATTTAATTGAAATGTTTACAAAAAAAATATCAGAAAAAACATTATATTATAGACATTTAAAACATTGGTTTATACAATTATATAAATACAAATTATTTCATATATTCAAAAACAATCCTAACATTCAATTTTACCAGGATTTCCATTGGATTTCTTTGATGAACTTCCAACACTACCTGAGTAGTTTCGAACAAACCAATTCAACTTGAAAAAAATAATCCACCTATATTAGAAGACAATTTATATGATTAATACTAAAATGAAATAAATTAAACATAAATTTGAAATAATAAATTAATTATATGAGCAATTATTTTACTTTGAAAATATCAAGATTACCTCTGTCATTGAGTGGTGAAGGGAACTTGAAGGAAAGTGATAAATGTCAACAATACAGGAGTGAATGGTTTTTTGGGAGAATAAGTCTGTGGATTTTTTGGTGTAGAAAGGGATGAATGATGGATATAGCACCCCAAAAAAACAAAAGAATTCACCTGTATAAGAAAAAAAATATTATAAGGGTAAAACTAAAATAAATAAATTAAACATACATATGAAAAAATATATTAATTATATGGACAATGATTTTACTGTGAAAACATCAATATTACCTCTGTAAATGAGTAGAGGCAACATCGTTACTCTTCCTACAAAGGAAGTGGAGGTAACCTGAAAGAAAGTGATAAATGCACCATTATAGGGGTGAAAAGGTTTTAAGGGAGAAGGATCATGAAAGTTGGACATAACACCCCAACTCAAAAAAATATAATCCACCTGTATAAGAAAAAAATTATTATGTGAGTAATAATAAATAGAAATAAATTAAACATAAATATGAAATAATACATTAATTCTATGGAAAATGATTTTACTGTGAAAAAATCAAGATTACCTCTATGATTGATCAGAGACAATGTCATTTCTCTTCTTACAAAGGCATGAAACATGGACATAAATCCTCTAAAATAAACAAGCTCTACAAGGAATAATGAAAATTAAATCAACATTCCATTGTATAATTTTTCGATAAAATAGAGATAGTATATCATAACATTACCTTTTCATATATCCAAATGGTGTTATTAATTATATTTTGTTCTTATGATGGATTGGGAACATCATCATGTGCAGAAGAAATTGTCTATAATATTAGTCAAAAATTTAATTTAGATTATGTTAATGTAGTAGAGAACATATAATATTATGAGGAAAAAAATAGTATATTAAAAACCACTTTTAACATCTCATTGAACTCTATGTTTTAAAAGGCTTCAAGAATTTGGTTCCTCTTAAAAGGATCCAAATCTGCTCCTTGTGGTCCCCTCTAACATACACAACATTTCCCACATTGGGACCAACATAAAATGATTATGATGTCCCAATTAAAGGGTTGTCCAATATTGAATATTAATCTGACTCAAAATTTGTTTTAGTCACCAGTAGGACAATCGACCAATTTTTTTTGTTGGATCAGAGACAAAAAATACTTCCACTTCTTGTAATGATATTGGGAACAAATTATCATTTCCCCCTTATACACTAAAATTCTTCTTCATAAATCCCATTTCATCAACTTTCACTCCATTGATATTATCAAACCATTTTCAATGGAAAATCGACACTTGAAATGTTGTATAATCCACCTCGTATATTTTTTCTATAATTCCAAAATATGACATATTTTCATAAATTGGATTTCTATCCTTGGAACTAGATATGTGGATTGCTTCATCCACAAGCATGACACCACTATTTTTCATCGTATTGAATTCATTGTGTTAATTTGTATAAAACGTATAACTATTGATTAAAAAACTAATGTAAGATATAACATTTTCATTCGGTCCTCTCTCTAGACATTGAAGTCATTCGGCAATTGAATTCTTATTTTCATATAACTCCTTATACATTTGATCTCTAGACCATCCTATATACTGTTGATTATGTGTATTTGATATCCATCTTTCAACCCTTAATGGATTCAAATATCTAATAATTTCTTTATGGGATTCAATATATGGATCAACATATTTAGTATTATGTAATATGTAAATATGTTCTTGATCCCGCTCTATCAAGGTAATTGTGACAGTGTCTCTTCCAAAAATCCCTTCACCCATAAGGTGTTCGTTGTTATGAGAGTTTGGGAGACTGATGCTTTAAACCCTTTATAGGTAATACTTACACAATTCAACATCTTATTCAACAATGTATCATTCTATAATACAACCGTCTATATGACTACAATTCTTGACATGCCCTTTCAAAATATTCATATACCATTCAATGGGGTACATCCATCTATAATGGAAAAGACCACATAGTTGAACCTCTCTGACCAAGTGAACCATCAGGTGGGCCATTATATCAAATAATTATGGTGATAATAATATCTATAACTCATGTAAAATGACTACAATCACCTTATTCATGATGGGAAACCTCATCGGGCCTACAAATTTTCTACATATGTATTTGAAAATGAAGAAGAGTCTAGTTATTGTATGTTACACATTTTGATGTAGAATGCAACAAAAAACAATATATATTAAATCCTTCATCATAACATGATATTCATGTGATTTGGGTCCTTGTAACTTCAAATTAGTCATTTACATGACATTCTTGATATTTGAAGAATACCCATGTGGAACTTTTACAATATTAAGGAAAAGGAAAATTTAAATTTTTCCAGTCTGGATAGAGTGTAAGCTGGTAGAGGGAGAAAAGTATGCCTTTTACCATTAACTGCAGCCAACTCTACCCTTATCCCCATTTCAATCAGGTCCAACCTAGCCTTATGTCATCTTTATTTTTTTCTAGAAACATTTAGTAACATTCCCATAACACTATCAAATACATTTTTTTCTGTATGCATGAAATTATTAAAATGTTTGACATACAAAAAATTACAATATGAAAATTCAAAGAAAATTGATCTCTTCTTCCAACAAAATTTTGTGAGGTTTTTTAAAAATGGGTTTTCGAAAAATAGTGTCAATATTATTTACTTTTTTGTATAGTTGATCACTCATTGCTGGAGATAGTGCTCTACCTAATTTGGTATTCCTGTCAAATGTTGTTATCCAAGATCAGTATTTATTTCATAAAGGTAAAAATTTCTGATGTCCTAAAAACATAGTCTTCGAGGAATGTTTCAACCAAACACAGTATTTGTGTTTTTCACAAATGGGAAATCCCAAAATTCCTTTAATCCTATAGCCTAATAAATTTACATAAGTGGGGAAGTCATTTTTTGTTTCATAAAATATGGCCATCAATGTGAATTCTTCACTTTTAGGAGAATCATACATTATAACACGTGTATCCAACATCAATTTCAAATCTTTGATCAATGGATTCAAATAGACATCAATATCCTTACTGGTTTTATTTGGTCTAGATATAAGAAGATAAAACATAATGTATTTTCACTTCATGCATAACTATAGTGGAAAGTTATAATTTACCAACATGATTGACCATGTAATATGAGTACTACTCTATAAACCAAAAGGATTTATTCTATCTGTAGATAACACAAGACAAAGGTTTCTTAGCTCATCTCCAAATTTAAAGAACACATAATTAATTTTCATCTACTAAGGAGAATATGATGGATTCCATATGTTCGCATATTTAATTTTTGTATCCACATTCCATGTTAATTTTATTCTGGTTTCTTGGAATCTATAGAGTCTTCTAAATCATGGAATTATAGGAAAGTTTCAAACATATTTTGGAGGACTTGATTCATTTTTCTTGTATCAATCTGTGCCAAATTTTGGGAATTTTATGATTGATTCATGGTCTTTGAGAAATAATATGAAATCATTTGGACAAGAATGTATTTTTTTAAGATCATTCCCATTGAATGTAACATTAGTTTAGTGTTATATATTTGGCATTGTAGTTCTTTTTTTGGTAGAATATCTTTCATAAGACCAAGTAGTTCTGTAAAGATGGTGTCACTCCATCCTATTCCAGATTTCAAATTATATAAATTCAATATAGTTTACAATGTTGTGTATTTAGTACAACCAGTATAAAATAGTTTCATGGAACTTCTATTCAACTTCTCAAACAACTTTGGAAAATCATGAAGGTCATCATCAATTTTCATTGTCATTTCTTTCATGCAATCTATGTAATCTTTTACAAAGTTATTCATATCAAATGATTCATAAACCATAGTTGTAGTGGCCCGGACCTCTCGGATCCATTCCTTTGTGAAAAGGTGGTGTTAGAGGTGTTTCGAGAGGTCAAGGTGACTTGGGGGTGTGTTTGGGTGGACTTTTAAGGAAATCTAAAGGGTCATGTCCTTCGCATGGGAGGCGCACGGTTTTCCTAAACCGTGTGGCTAAACCATGCAAGGCTGGTCTTGGAGGTAGTGGCTAACACACGGTTAGTGCATGGTTTGTCTAACTGTGTGGACTAACCATGCGAGGAGTGATTTTCGAGGCAGAATCTAACACACGGTTTGTTAAATAGTGCGGACTAACTGTGCGGGCACTTAAAGTTAGATCCTAAAATTGTGGATCCAACTTGTTTTGCCTTTAATTACCTCGTTTAAGCCCCTATTCATCCATAACTCGTGATTACCCTTCTATAGAGGTAGAAGAACCTCTCCCAAGTGTTTTGGAGGCGATCTGGAGGCGATCTGGAGGCTTCTCTTCGCAAATCGGAGCCAGTTTGTTGTGGTATGTGATCCTTTTGTTTGGTTTCTTAGATCTACATAGATCTACTCCTCCTATTCTCTCGGGATCTTAGATCTATGCCCGTTATGGGTAGATCTAAGTGTGTGGATGTCGTTTATGATGAGATTGGGTCTTGGTTGTGTTAAGAGAAGAGATCTAGGGAGGATCCTTAGTGAATCGGCCCGGTCTTCTTGGGAATTCTTTGGCCATTGTGGTTTCCCTCGAAAACCTTTGAGGTAGGGGATTTGTGGCTTCTCTAATTGTTCATGTAAAATCGTAGAGTTAGAAAGATTTAGTCCTTTGGATCACAACGGAATTGACCTAATTAAATACTTGAACCGGATTAAAAGAATTGGTGGTCGCATGTTGTTTCTTTGTACCATGATAACGGTTTGCCTCTTGATTTTCTAGATAGTCTGATATATATGTCATGATTGTTATCTTGTTTCTCTTAATGAAATTGATAAAGAACGTAAATCCATAATTAATTGATAATTATTTGGCTAAAGACTAAGAGTCATGTAAATGAATCTGGTTGTTATTGTTGTGGATGTTGTTCTAAATTGATGTTAATCAAATCGATGCTGATGTACATGATTAACTTAGTTGGTTGGTAAACCTAAAATCTATTGGTGCTTGTTGTTTGAAGGCTAGATTCCTTGTTAAAGGGCCAAGAGCCCAATTTTCTCTGATGTTTGTTTTCCTACTGCTTGTGCTGTGCTATGACCCTAGAAGGGTGTTGTGATATCTTGTGATGTGACCCTGGAAGGTTGTTGTGATATCTTATAATGTGACCCTGGAGGGGTGTTGTGATATGTGGAGGCAGGTAGGCCTTGTGGTTTTGGCAGCAGAAGATTCCTAGAGTGGCGACATGCATCGGTTTATTCATGTGGGTGTCGGGGAGCACAGCAGGGATGATGGAATGGGATGGTTGTGATTGTTGGATGTTTGTTGATTCTTGGTTGTTTATCTTCTTTACTTTTTCCCACTTCTCAAGGCAGCTGGTCTTGCATACCCCTCTTCTGAAGGAGGTGAAAACACGTGGGGTATGCCACGTTCTTTCCGTGTTTATCCTCTCAAGGGAGAATGGGTCTACACTCTTGCTATAGGCGGTAAAGAGTCGACGGGTAGTACATCTACTCTCTATGTTGAGCACCCTTGTTTTTAGTAGAATATGTTTCTTTTCTATAATTATTGGGAATATGGGAAAGTAATTCTATAATGAATGTTTTAATTAATGATTTTACCCCATGGGGTTGGAGTTTGTTGGAACTTAATGATGAGATTGAGAACTTTTGAAGGGACAGTGGTTTTTGGATGTCATGCTAATGAAGTTTAATGTGAAAAATTGTTCATGGTTAATTAATGTATAAAGAATTAATTAAATTATTGTGGAATAGATAAAAAGGGAAGTAAGTAATCTACTAAAGCCCTTTAAATGGTTGTGTGCTTATAGGATACCTAGTATTAGAAGTAGTAGCTCGGAGTCTGAGAGACGTTAGCTGTAGTTGGGTCTAAGACTAGTTAATGCCCATAGTGTGGTTGTGATATATATTATATTCTGTACTTTTTATGTTTCTATATGATACTCTACCATGTCAGTAAGGGAAACTGACACCCCTGGGATTCTGAGCCCTAGGTGGGTGTTTTCCCCAACATTCCTATGGGAGGGAGAATGGCTGACTACCCCCTTTAACCTCGCCCTTTTCTCTTGGTAGATACTAGTTTCGTTGGCACAACAGTTATTTTTCCCCATATATGTTTGTAGAGGGATTTTATGGCTTGTGGTTATTTCTACACAAATATTCTAGATGTAGTATCCTATGGACTACTATAGGTGTAATGTGTATAGGTTGTGATGGCTTGAGGATCCTTACGCGGTGTATGGGCTGTAATGGCTTGAGGTACAATACCCGACGTATGATACACGTTATGCGGGATGTGGTGTCTCCCGAAACATACCTGGTTACTTTTGGTTGTGAGGATGGTATGGAGCTTAGCCCAGTTGTCTGCGGGCAAGCCTTTGTGGTGCACGAGGTGTATATTGTGGAGTTTGGCCCAAGTTTATACGGTCAAGCCTTTGGAGAGAGATGCATAGGACTTATGTCATTAGGGAAAAGCGGAAAACCAGTGGGGAAGTAGTAGCGGGGTACCCTTGATATTCTTTACTATATACTATATTCTTGTATGCGTTACTTGGTGAGAGTATCCATGATGAGGTTGGGAACATAGTAAACCTGTTAGGTGAAGAGTTAGTTTCACTGTGGTTCACTATGATTTAGCAGGCTTTCTTTACTTTTTCATGAGAGGCTTTGGGGAGGATCCTACTAAGTATGCTGTTATACTCACCCTACATATATATAAACTGTTTTTTAGGTAACTTGGAGCAGGTTGGAGATCAGGATTGTTACTACTATCTTGTGGTTTCAGGAGCTATTCGGGCGTGTGATCTTTGTTGTTTTACTTTCTTTTGGGTATTTGTAGTTTCCCCTTTCAGTTGTTGTACTTTTTTCATGACATTAAATATATTCACTTGATTTTTCATTTACATTTCAATTCTGAGCTGGAGTTGGTTGGTGTCTGTCTTATCTCTCTCTTCTTCAGGTGTTCTCTTAGATGGTAATGCCTCCCATTTGTGTGTTTACTATACCCTCGGTGTGAGTCGCCAATCCGGGGCCAACTAGAGGTGGTACTCAGGGGGTCATTATCTCCCTTATCACATTGTCATCCCAGGAGGGGTACACTTTGTGGGTAGGGGGTCGCGAAAGAGTGGTATTAGAGAGAGGTTGAGGGATAGGATGGAGTTTGGAGCTAGGAACATGTGAGGATTCATGGGTTAATAGGGAAACGGTGTCATTCATGGTTAGCAAGTGGGGTAAACAATGGATACCGGTAGAGACATAGGAGTTTATGGCCCCCCTATGATCTATTGCACGGACCTTTAAGTTTACAATGGCTACTAAACTAGGTGATACTGGTTGCAGGGTAGAGACCTAGGAAAGGATCATGCATTATTCTTCTGTGTACCTGTGTTTGAATGGGTAGACCTTGGGATAGGTTAACCTAAAATGAATGAAAGGAAACAATAAATTAATTAATGTTGAGTCTTCTATATTCTAGGCTTAGGAGTTCTAATTGTTTGTTATTTTGCAGGTATGGCTCCAGGTCGACGTCCTCGTCAAGTTGGAATAGAAGACGTTCAGCAGGCTATTCCAGAAGTTCGTCGAAGGGTAGATGTTGACGACGATGATGCTTGGAGGAAGACACTCCGAGATTTTCAGCGCTAGAGTCTATAGAAGTATGGGAGCACCATTTCAGATACATTCATGGAATACTGGTTGGAGGAGGTCAAGATAGGCTTCAGTTCGATCCGTGCTCGGAAGGAGCACTAGGTGTCCTTGGTTGTGATGATGCTGCGTGGATCAGCAAGGCAGTGGTGTTTGTTGTTCCTCGGGGATTGTGAGGAGTCAGCGATCTCATGGGAGGAGTTCTGAGACACGTTTAGAGTCAAGTTCCTTTCTTCGACTGCGAAGGCGTCTAGTCGCCAAGTGCTTCTTACCCTTATGCAGGGGAGCTCCACTATTTGAGAGTTTGGAATCTATTTCAGGAACCTTTTACGACATTCTTTAGACCTGTTACCAGATGAGGAGGCCAGGACGAGGCATTTCGAGGAGGCTTTGCATCCAGAGATCCAACTCCAGGTCACCCCATTTATGTTAAACACATATCTTGAGGTGTTGGCGAGGGCAGAGGTTGTTTAGAGGACTTTGTCCCATACCGGATCATCACGAGAGTGCAATCAGCATGATTCCTCACAAAGCAAGGTTGTCGTCTAGGGTTCCCAGTTTTCATGGCAGAAGAGTTTCCGTTCAGCTGGGGGTAGGTCTTAGCCCTTCACATCTCGTTTCTCCGGAGGCAAAAACTCTCAGGCCTATTCCAAGGGATCAGACGCTTGTTTTTATTGTGGTTTCCGTGGTCATCATCATGGGAGTGATCGAACATTCAGAGCAGTCATCGTGCACCAGGCGCTCCACTCCAGGTTCCTCTGTTGAGGCAGTTCCAGCTGAGGCAGCAGCAGCAGGTTGCACCAGCTTTCGATCAGCAGAGGGGAGATGGGGCGGGCAGAGGATAGCCCCATGAAGCTCCCCATCCTCAGAGAGCAGAGCGCGGTCATGGTGGTGTTCATCATTAGGGACAGAGGGGTCGTGGAGGAGGCCATGGTCAGCTTAATGCTCTAGCGTTGCCAGCTCCAGACGTTCCAGACGTCGTTCGAGGTACCCTTTTCTTGTTTTCTACCTTAGTGTATGCCTTGTTTGATTCAGGAGTGACGCACTCCTTCATATCACCTACCCTTGTGCATGACTTGGGACTTGAGGTAGAGAGGCTTCCAGTGCCCTTAGCATTGACTACGCCAGTTGGAGGCCGAGCTGACTTTTTTGAAGTATGTAGAGATTGTGAGCTGGTGTTGGGGCAGCATCGCTCTTGGGGAGATTTCCTATGTTTACGAATACAACCATATGATGTCATCCTCAGCAAGGATTGGTTGTATTCGGTGTAGGCTATTGTGGATTTCTACAGGAAGAAGGTCATTTTCATTGATGCAGATGGACAGAAAGTGGTGTTTTTTGGTGAGCGAGATCCTCAGATGGGTCACAGGCGAGTTCCATCCATATCAACCATGGTGGCCGAGTTGATGTTGGGTTCTTCAGAGGTTCAACAGTTGTCATTTCCTAGGGTCATAGAGGAGTACCCTGATGTTTTTATAGAAGAGTTTGTAGCCTTACCCCCTCGACGAGAGATAGATATTGGGATCGAGCTACAGCCAGGAGCGTCTCCTATATCTATGTCTCAGTATAGGATGGCCCCTTCTGAGTTACGAGAGCTACGTATACAGCTTGATGGTCTGTTTCAGTGTGGTTTTGTTCGACCAAGTGTGTCACCATGGGGTGCACCAGTTATTTTCGTGAAGAAGGCCGACTGCAGTTTACAATTGTGTGTCGATTATCATCGCATAAATAAAGTGACAATAAAGAGCCGCTATCCTCTTCCATGGATCGATGACTTATTCGATGAACTGAAAGTTTCAAGTTGGTTCTCAAAGATCGACTCGCGGTCAAGATATCATCAGATGCAAGTGAAGGATGAAGATATCCCGAAGACTGCTTTCTGTTGTCATCATGGGCATTATGAGTTCGTTGTAATGTCGTTTGGTGTGATGAATGCTCCAGCTGTATTCATGGGATTGATGAATATTGTGTTCTGTGAGTTCCTGGACAAGTTCGTGGTAGTCTTCATCGATGAAATCCTTGTGTATTCCATGTCTGAAGGGGAGCATTCGGAGCATCTACGAGCTGTTTTGGGAGTTATTCGTCGACATCAGCTATTCGGAAAGTTGTCGAAGTGTGAGTTTTGGGCTCGAGAAGTCCGTTTATTGGGGAATGTGGTGTCCCAATAGGGAGTTGTTGTGGATCCATCAAAGATATAAGCAGTTGTGTCTTGGGAAGCCCCCAAGATAGTGTTAGAGGTGCGAAGTTTCCTTGTTCTCGTAGGCTATTACAGGAGGTTTGTATCCAATTTCTCACGGGTTGCGACTCCTCTAACAGCTTTGACCAGGAAGGATTAGGCCTTCGTATGGACTGATCAGTTTCAGGTAGCCTTCGAGTATCTAAAAGAGAAGTTAGTAATAGATCAAGTCCTTTGTCTTCCAGCTGAGGGAGTCCAGTTTGATGTCTTCTGCGATGCTTCACATCTAGGGTTAGGTTGTGTTCTCATGTAGGGGAGGTCAGTTGTTTCTTATGGGTCTCTATAGTTACATCCTCATGAACGCAACTATGCCACCCATGATCTTGAGTTGGAAACTGTGGTGTTTGATCTGATGTTATGGAGACATTACCTCATTGGTGAGCACTTTTTGGTCTTCACTGACCATAAGAGTTTGAGGTATGTTTTCTCCCAGTGTGACTTGAACTAGCATAAGTGTTGGTGGATGGATTTCTTGCAGGAATACGATTTCAAAATATCGTATACACATGTAAAGGGAAATTTTGTGGCTGATGCGCTGAGCTGAAATTCACATAGTGATGTTGTACGTGAATCCGGTGATTCCTGGAGAGTAATGGAGGAACTTTCATCTTTGCATTTTGACATGGGAGAAGTTGGGGGTAGAAGTTTTCTTTTCTAGATGACGGTACAGGCATCCCTGATGCAGAAGGTGGAAGAGTCCCAGTTGGGGGATCGTGAGGTGGAGGTTTGGAGAGACCTAGTTGTTTGTAGTGAGGCACCTAATGGTTGGTCTGAAGATGAACAACATAGAGTGTTGTATCATGGAATGATTTGTGTTCCCTTGGTGATGCGCGAGACGGTCCTCATAGAGTTCCATGGTTCTCCTTTAGCGGTGCATCCTGGTGTGACAAAGATGTACCGATCCTTGAATATTCAGTTTTGGAGGCCTTGGCGAAAGCATGCAGTTGCGGAGTTTGTGTCTCGATGTTTAGTCTGCCAAAAAGTGAAGTCTGAACACCGTGTTC
Source organism: Viscum album (assembly GCA_963277665.1). Classification (NCBI taxonomy): domain Eukaryota; kingdom Viridiplantae; phylum Streptophyta; class Magnoliopsida; order Santalales; family Viscaceae; genus Viscum; species Viscum album. The sequence goes on from OY728150.1 coordinate 2,118,370,195, forward strand.
CTGGTGGTCTTTTCCAGCCATTAGAGATTCCTCAGTGGAAGTGGGAGGACATCTCAATGGACTTTGTTACAGGTTTACCTCAATCTCCGGGAGGACATCATGCTATTTGGGTGGTAGTGGATCGTTTGACAAAATCGGCCCACTTCATAGAAATCAAGGAGTCGAGCTCAGTGGAAGTTGTGTCGAGGAAGTATCTAGAGGTGGTGGTGAGACTTCATGGAGTCCCAAGGAAGATCATATATAATCGAGATCCTCATTATACCTCCAAGGTGTGGAGGTGTCTCCAACATACTTTCAGTTCTCAGTTATGCCTTATCACTACTTTTCACCCTCAAACGGATGGTCAGACAGAGAGAACCATCCGGACTCTTGAATACATGTTATTCTCTTGTGTTCTTGATTTTGGAGGTTCATGGATGAGGCACTAACCCTTTGTAGAGTTCGCTTACAATAATAGTTTTCACTCAACCATCGGTATGGTGTCGTTTGAAGCCTTGTATGGCCAGCCTTGTCGTTCTCTATTGTGCCGGACTGGGGTCGGAGAGTCAGCAATTCTCAGACCGAAACTAGTATAGAATATAATAGATATGGTTCAAGTGATTCACGAGAGGTTGAAGGCAGCGCAAGATCTTCAAAAATCATATTCCGATTAGAGAAGGATACCCTTATAGTTTAATGTTGGGGATCATGTGTTTCTGAAGGTGACTCCCCGTCATGAGAAGCGAAGGTTTGGTCGTGGGAGTAAGATTTCTCCCCGCTTTGTTGGGCCTTTCGAGGTGTTAGCTCGTGTTGGAGTTGTGGCGTATTTAGTAGCACTTCCCCCTCAGATGAGTCAGATACATGATGTTTTCCATGTATCACAGCTACGTCGTTATCTTCATGATGACTCTCACATCATCGATTTGGGAGAGATTGATGTTAATGATGATTCCACCTCTGAGGAGCGACTTGTGGAGATCCAAGACCACAAGGAGAAGGTGTTGCATGGGCGATACATCCCTTTAGTTTGTGTCTTGTGGCGACACGACGGCTTGGAAGAGAGTACTTGGGAACGTGAGTCACAGATACGCGCTCAGTACCGAGAGTTGTTTGATGTTTAACTCTATTCGTGTATTGTTGTAACTTATGTGGCTTTGGGACTTTCATGTTTATGATATGGCATCCTTTGTTGCTTTTGTGGCTTGATATCTTTTGAGAGGTATCTCGTTGGGTGGTTGTTCAGACCCTGTTTCATTTTCTCTTTAGGTGGGTTTTAGATTCTCGAGGACGAGAATGTTTTGAGAGGTATCTGATGTAATGGACCAGACCTCTCCAGTCTATTACTTTGTGAAAATGTGGTGCTAGAGGTGTTTCAAGTGGTCAAGGTGACTTGTGGGTGCATTTGGGTGGACTTTTAAGGAAATCTAAAGGGTTATGGCCTTCGCACGGGAGGCGTACAGTTTGACTAAACCGTGCAGCCAAACTGTGCAAGGTTGGTCTTGGAAGCAGTGGCTAATGTACGGTTAGTACATGGTTTGTCTAACCATACGGACTAACTATGTGAGGAGTGATTGTCTAGGAAGAACCTAAACCATGGTTAGTGCACGGTTTGTTAAATCATGCGGACTAACCGTGCGGGCACTTAAAGTTAGATCCTAAAATTGTGGATCTAACTCGTTTTTCCTTTAATCACCTCGTTTAAGCCCCTAATCGTCCATAACTCAAGATTACTCTTCCTTGGTGGTATAATAACAACTCACAAGAATTTTGGAGGCAATCTAGATGATTCTCTTCGCGAATCGGAGTCGGTTTCTCGAGGTATGTGATCCTTTTGTTCAGTTTCTTAGATATGCGTAGATCTACTCCTCCTCTTCTCTTGTGATCTTAGATATATGGCTGTTATGGGTAGATCTAAGTGTGTGGATATCATTTATGATGAGCTTTGATCTTGGTTGTGTTAAGAGAAGAGATCTAGAGAGGATCCTTGGTGAATCGATCCAGTCTTCTTGGGCGTTCTTCGACCGTTGTGGTTTCCCTCAAAAACCTTTTAGGTAGGGGATTTGTGGATTCTCTAATTGTTCATGTGCAATCATATAGTTAGCATGATTTAGTCCTTTGGATCATAATTTAATTGACCTAATTAAATACTTGAACCAGATTAAAATAATTGGTGATCGCATATTGTTTCTTTGTACCGTGATAACAGTTCGTGTCTTGATTTGCAAGACAGTGTGATATATATGCCTTTCTTGTTAGCATGTTGCTCTTGATGAGATTGATAAAGAATGTAAAGCCAGAATTAATTTATAATTATTTGGCTAATGATTAAGAGGCATGTAAATGAATCTGGTTTTTGTTGTTGTGGATGTTGTTCCAAATTGATTTTAATCAAATTGATGTCGATGTACGTGATTAAATTAGTTGGTTGGTAAACCTGAAATCTGTTGGTGCTTGTTGTTTGAAGGCTAGATTCTTTGTCAAAGGGCCATGATCCCAATTTTTTGTGATGTTTTGTTTCCTGCTTCTTGTGCTATGCTGTGACCCTGGATGGGTGTTGTGATATTTTGTGATGTGACCCTGGAAGGGTGTTGTGATATCTTGTGATGTGACCCTAGAGGGGTGTTGTGATATGTGGAGGTAGGGAGGCCTGGTGGTTGTGGTAGCAGATGACACCTAGAGTGGCGAGATGCATCGGTTTATACATGTGGGTGTTGGGGAGGACTCCAGGGTTGATTTAATGGGATGGTTGTGATTGTTGGATATTTGTTGATTCTTGGTTGTTTATCTGCTTTACTTTTCCCCACTACTCAAGGCAGCTGGTCTTGATTTCCCTTCTTCCGAAGGAGGTGAAGACACACGAGGTATGCCTTGTGCTTTCCGTGTTTAGCCTCTCAAGGGATAATGGGTCTACTCTCTTACTATAGGCTGCAAAGACTCGATGGGTAGTACATCTACTCACCGTGTTGAGTCCCCCTATGTTTGGTAGCATATGATTCTTTTCTAGAATGCCTGGGAATCTGGGAAAGTAATTCTGTAATGAATGTTTGAATAAATGATCTTAACCCATGGGTATGGAGTTCGTTGGAACTTAATGATGATATTGATAAATTTTGAAGGGATGATGGTTTTTGTATGTGATGCTAATGAAGTTTATTGTGAAAAATTGTTCATAGTTAATTAATGTATAAAGAATTAATTAACGTACAGTGGAATTAATAAAAAGGGAAGGAAGTAATCTATTAAATACCTTTAAATGGTTGTGTGCTTATAGGATACCTAGTCTTAAAACTAGCAGCCCGGAGTCTGAGAGACGTTAGCTGCAGTTGTGTCTAAGACAAGTTATTTCCCATAGTGTGGTTGTGAGATATAATATATTATGTACTTTTTATGTTTCTATATGCTACTCCACCCTGTCAGTAAGGTCAACTAACACCCCGGGGATTCTGAGCCCTGGGGGGTGTGTTTCCCCTAGCATTCTGATGGGAGGGTGAATGGATGACTACCCCCTTTGACCCCGCTCTCTTCTCTTGGTAGATACTAGTGTCGTTGTCACAGCAGTTAGTTTTCCCCATACATGTGTGTAGAGGGTTTTAATGGCTTGTGGTTATTTCCACACATATATTCTGGATGTTGTATCCTATGGACTACTATAGGTGTAATGTGAATAGGTTGTGATGGCTTGAGGATCCTTATGCAGTGTATGGGCTGTAATGGCGTGAGGTACAATACCCGATGTATGATACACGTTATGCGGGATTTGGTGGCTCCTAGAACGTACCTGGTTACTTTTGGTTATGAGGATGGTGTGGAGCTTAGCCCAGCTGTCTTCAGGTAAGCCTTTGTGGTGCATGAGGTACAGATTGTGGAGCTTGGCCCAAGTTTATACGGGTGAGACTTTGGAGAGAGATGCACAAGACGTATGTCGTTGGGGAAAGTAGCAAACCAGTGGGGAGTAGGAGTGGGGTACCCTTGATATTCTTTACTATATACTATATTCTTGTATGTGCTACTTGGTGAGAGAATCCATAGTGAGGATGGGAACATAGTAAACCTGTTATGTGACGAGTTAGTTTCACTGTTCTTCACTTTACTTTAGCATGTTTTCCTTACTTTTGCACGAGAGGCTTTGGGGAGGATCCTACTGAGTATGCTGTTATACTCACCCTACGTATCTATAAACTATTTTTCAGGTCACATGGAGCAGGTTGGAGATCATACTGGTTACTACTAGCTTGTAGTTGCAGGAGCTATTCGAGCTTGTGATCGCTATTATTTTACTTTCTTTTGGTTACTTGTAGTTTCCCCTTTCAGTTGTTGTACTTTTTTCATGACATTACATATATGCACATGGGTTCTCTTTTACATTTCAGTTCTGAGTTGGAGTTGGTTGGTGTCAGTCTTATCTCTCTCTTCTGTATGTGTTCCCTTAGAGGGTAATGCCTCCCATTTGTGTGTTTACTATACCCTTGGTGCTAGTCGCGAACCCAGGGCCTACTCGAGGCAGGACTCGGGGGTCATTGTCTCCCTTCTCACATTGCTGGCCCCGGAGGGGTACACTTTGTGGGGAGGGGGTCGTGACAATAGTATCATCCAAATCAATGTCGGCATTCAATTTTTCCCTTCGTTTAGTCCAACATTCAAAGATTTGATCTATTCCATTACAAATCAAATGTTCTTACAACTCTTCCAAACTAATTTTTCTTTAATAAAAATAATGCTAAAACAGATAAAGGATTTTAGAAGGGTTGTCTACATGATCTATTGAAAACATGATGAGCTATTTAACTCTATATTCATATTCATTTTTCAAGAAATTAGTGTGCATCCATTTTCAGTTCATCTCCACCCTATTAGGTTCATAAAAGATTAATTTTATAAAATATATAAATAAATACACATAATATATTCATTATCAAAAGTGAAATTTATAGACAATTTTAATAAGGGAAATATGAATCATTTACACTAGAATATATGAGCACCTAGATATTCCAAATCCAACAATAAGGGTTGTTTGAATTTTAAAAAATAGAGGGATATAAAGGAAAATAATAAATGATATTGTCACTAAACATTATTGGTGTAAACCAGAAGATGGATAGTGTAATGACCCTATCCTGAATTACCCAAACAACACCAAGTCGGATCATCTTATGAACTCTAACACACCTCAAAGTCACTAAATGATGGTCTAAACTTTGGGTAAAAAAATCATAAATGGGAGGTCCCCCCCCCCCAAATAGGAACAATTAGTACAAGAGGTCGAACAAAATTCTAGCATGACCCTTGGGGTCAATGGACATGCAGACCCAAAATCATCATTACTCGATATAGGCATACTTGTTAGACAAACAATTTTGGAAATAAATGATGAAATAGGTATATAGACACACATACATTGCATGGAAATATAATAACTCACTTACAGTCTATAAGAAATATCAAAAAGATAAAAACCTAATATTCAAACATAATGTGAACTATAAAGGCACCATAATGATTCAAAAAGTGAAGGTTTGATATGATAAAACCTCATGTGATTTACTAGAGATGACCCCTTTAAATATTCTTCATAAGAAAACTAAGGACCATAGTGAATTATAATAGGAACTAGATCATATGATACATATAACCAATAGAGGAACATAAATCACTCCACTAACTTGGTTCATGAAAAATAGCATCTGAAGTTGCATGTCCACTGATGTATCCATGAAATGCTTCATCATATATATAATCATTTAGTAACTACCAATGTGAATCAAATCAGTAGTCAATAAAGATTAATATACATCAAAATTTACCCCATACACTCATCTAGGGTGGTAAGGGTGGGGAAGGGTTTGGGGTGTGTTCATGGGGTCAATTCCCCAGGAAAATGATTTACTTGTATTTTCTTTATCGTGTTTTGTGTCGGTTTCACAACTATACCCAATTTTTTTAAAAAATATACATGAAAATTTATACACATTTATATAAATATATGAAAAAAAATATTTAGTAAGAAGATATAAAACATATCAGTAAAACAACATTGAGTAAATCCAAGGTTCGGTGTTAGATATAAATAACGAATCCTACATCGGTAGTTAATACAAAAAATGGATCACAAATCATTCCCCAAATAATGGATCACAAACAAATAGTAAGAAAAGATCATCAAAAAATCATAAAAGAAGAAATCAAAAATGAAACCAAAAATACACAAAGAAAATAGGAAGGCCTACCTCTCTTGGTTGAAGAAAATTATGAGACCCTCTTTAGAAACCTTGACTACAATCAAACATCAGATGTCGGATGATATGTTGGAGCAACTAGAGGCAGTTGAGTGGTGTGATTAGACCTTCAATCACCTAAGGAGGAGCACCAGGAGTGACTGGATACCGCAAAAAACTTCAATATCGTGACGGGTTTTCAAATGGTTTGGGTTTTTAAAATAGGTCAGTACACTTTTATTAGCACTTGCAAATAAGCAATGATAAAGTTCCCATTTATTAGTAATTATTACTTAAGCACTGATAAAAGGGCTCTTTATCAGTTCTTATTTAGTGCTGATAAAGATAGGTCTTTATCAGAACTAAAGTTATTGCACTGATAAATGTTAGTTTTATCAGTGCTTTGTGCAGCGCTGATAAATCCTATCTTTATCAGCACTTATTACTGAAGCACTGATAAAGGATTTACAATTAAAATTGTAAATAAAAAAATTTAAATATTTATATATACTTAATAAATATATATAAATATAAATATAATATATATATATTCCTTTTTAAATATATTTATTATAATTTTATAATTATTTATTTATAATTATTTATTTTTTTAAATAATCTTTATATCATTATATGTATTTAATTAATTATACACACATATATATATTTAATAAATATTTATAAATATAAATATCATAAATATATTCATTATTTAAGTAAATTTATTATTAATTTAATAATTATTTAAATATATATTATTATTTATTTTATTATTATATAAAAACTTTTAGAAAAATATTTATTTATTTATAATTATAAATGGATAAATATAGTAAATGTACATTTATAAATGTATTTATTTATAAATATTTTTCTATAAATGTATTTTTAACATTATTTAAGAATATCTAATTTTAAGTAAATGTATATATATTATAAATGAGTGAAATTGAATAAATTTGGAATAAGTACACTTTAACAATATTGAAAAAATGGATAAGTTTTGTGTGTGTGCATTGTAATATATAAAAATACATTAATTATCTATATATGAAATCAATAAAACACAAATTTGATCTATATTAAATTAAAAAAATCAAATAACATTCAATTATATACTGATTATTATAAAATTAGTCAATATTTTTTATTCATATAAATTTTTTATTATAAACCATTATTCAATAAATATATGACTGTTTAATGTAAATCGCATACATATTTTGTAATATATAAATCATATTCATATTCATTAACATATATCTATATATTTAATATATACAATTTAATAATATTAATTATTATAATTATCTAATTAGTAAAATTTTTAATATTTAATATTGTATAATCAATCTATTAATTTTTATCAATAATTATTTAACTAATAAAAATTTTAATTTCTTTAATAAACAAAATTTCTATTGTTTTTATTTATTTGTTTAATTTTATTTATTCGAACCTTTATCATCCCCAAAAATGAACTAATGAAATAAATATTTATTAGTTCTAAAAATAAAGCACTGATAAAGGGTACCCTTTATGAGTGCTAAAAATAAAATTGCTGATAAAGGATAATCTTTATCAGTGATAAAAATAAAGTGCTGATAAATGGTACCCTTTATCAACACTAGAAAAAAATGCTCATAAATTGCATATTTATCAACGCTAAATAAATCGCTAATAAATTTAACATTTTATCAACACTTTTTTAGTGCTCATAAATGGTACCCTTTATCAGTGCTAAAAAAATCACTGATAAAGGTTACCTTTATGAGCACTAAAAAAGTGTTGATAAAATGTTATATTTATTAGCCATTTATTTAGCGTTGATAAATATGCAATTTATGAGCATTTTTTTCTAGTGTTGATAAATACCAGCCCTATTAAAGGCCTATTTTGTAGTTGTGAATGATGGTATAAGATTTTAAATGAAATTTCATTCTTTTACCATATTTTTGGTTTTTTTTTCTAGTGAGAAAATTTTTTCCTAATATTATTTTTATTTATCTACACTAGTTTTCCACTTCTAAAAATTGGGGAACCCGCCTAAGGCCTTACAGAGGCCCCTTCTTGGCCTCATGATTCTGGATCTCAGATAGGGGTCATAAAAAACATAAATGATAAATAAACTCTATAGATATTAAAAATATATGAATTGTTAATAATAATAGAGTCTTCAAGTGTTGGTTTGATGAAGATAAAGATTAAAAGTTGCTGATATTTTTTATTTATTTTAAAATAAAAGATATCGTATGATAAACATGTTTAGTGGGCATATAGATGTGAGTATTTAAAAGGAATATTTTTTCACACTAATAATTTCATGTGAATTAGGACCTATAATTTTTATCATGAGATATTAATATTCTAGTGTGATGATATTATTCAGTATAGTTTGAAGATGTATCATGAAAATTTTCTAAGGTCAAGTAGAATTTTTCGTTATCTTGACTGATAAGTTATTCTATGAGGAGTTATTTACCTAAAGTAAAGAGACAGTGATGAAACAAAAGAAGTGTTTTTCCATGATTTTTTTGGTATTCATTACCATCTATAATTAAATTACTATATAATTTTTTTACTATTAATATTGGTAAATATGGATTCTTTTAGCCATTAACCTATAAACCATTGATTATTGTTTTTTTCAAAGGTATTAAATATACTTATTTCATTATTAGATTGACCATTATAGTCGTACTTTAAAAATGATAAATTTTTTAAGAAATTCATTAATGGTAAACCAAGATATTTTTTCCCTATTGTTGATATCTTTTATAAATTAAATTAGTGGTCAAATCATCCAATTCAAGATGAATGGCTAGTTGGGGTTATTGAGTTAGCCTGTGATATTTTGTGTAGTTGAGATTCTATGGTTTCATAGATTTAGTCTTTGTTTAATATTGATGATCATTGAATTTTTTTATTATTTATGAGATATGACTGACAAGAAGATTAGTCCCAATGGGGTAATTTTATATATAAACTATGATATCTTCTTTAAATGTGGGGAGATTCAATCTCTTTATAGTTTAAATTGTTTAATATTGATGTGGTACAGAAGAATGTGCTGATAAATCCCCAAACTTTTAAACAATGATATCCTAAATATTTTAAATTTTTATGGTTATTCAGGTGTATGAGTTTATTATATTATTCAGTTATGTGGGGGTACTTATACAAATTAAACCTTGTGATAGAGATATCCTATTGTGTGTATGGGTTCTGGGAATGAGGTGTTTTTCTCATGTTCAGTTAGATAACTAAAATTTCCTTAAGGATCCTTTTATTTTTTATATAAGTGATTGGAGATGTCTTTTTAATATATTCACCCAATATTGTGTAATATTTTGCAGTACATTTCATTATCTACCTTTTTATTCAAAAAAAAAATTATTTACCAGTTACTAATTAGAGGAATGGTTCATTTTTTGGGTTATAAAGTTTGTGAATTTATGTCTATCTATAATTTATTATTTTTTAAGGGTATGGTGCCTAAAAGTGGAGAGAATGTAATGGTAATGTTTTTTACTGTGGGGTAACTTTTAATATATTCATAACTTGATACCCATTTCACTGTGATTGAATTTAATAGAACTAGCTTTAATTAAATGGCATGAATTAGTATCTAAATTTATTTCCAATGGAATTTGTATGTAAACATATTAACTTTTAATTAAAATTGTTAAAATAGTAAATTAAACTATGTTAAAATAATGGATTTAGAAATAAAATTCTTTGAGTCCAAAATGAGGTTCTTCCCTTAATATAATATTTTTTAATTTTCAAATGAATATATGTTGGTGCATAGTGGGGGATATATAAATTATAAATAAATATTATTTTTTAAAAATGTAGGTGTGTCCTATATTTCAATTATATATTCATATTTTAGGGAATTGTGAGTGGATTCTAGGTTTTGAGAGTGTTCTCTCTTGGAGGCTACCGCTAGAGGGAGAATCATCACTAGTGATCAATGGATCATCATGTCCAAGGTATGGTTCATTGATTCTGATTTATCATTTAGGGATTAAACATCTCTTTTTTGTTCCAAATCATAATCCTAAAATAATTCCACAAAATTTATGTATATTGTAATCTTTATCAATATAGATATAATGAACCAATAAATATGTGAATTTAATACACTAATGACAAGTTATTATAGAAGGAATTTTTAATTTACAAAATTTAACTCTTAAATTGGAGAGACTTATTTTTTTAATCATTTCACGTCCTTTTAGATTATTTTTATACATGATTAAATGAATCTCTTATATTTGGACTCTTTTAAATCTGATACATGGATTTTATAAAATCCCGGAAATAAATTTTAAGGTTATTTTCAAGGATCAATTGATAAGTTTTTCATTTTGATAATTAATTAAATAAATATATATATAATTGTAAAGATCTTGTTATGACCCCCTACAAAGGGTGCCTCTCCTAGGACATAAATAAAGAGAAGGAGGGACCCTTGAAGCCTGAAACTAATATGAATAATGTTCATGACTAGAATCAATGGTATAAATCATATAATGGGAGGCATTGTCCTAATAATATAAGTTAAGGAAAATAGATAAGATGAATCCACCTATCAAAACCTTATCTAATAGACTTAAAAAATAATCCCATATAATAAAATCCTATAATTCATGATATGAAATACATATGAATCTCCAAAAGAAATCATCAAAACAACTCCTAAGAATCATCCCTAATAACGACACCCAACTCCAAGATAGTATGGTCCATCTCATTAACAAAAGTTCTTTTGATCCCTTGAAATAAATATATATAAATATATATAGTTGTGAGCTTTACATTTATACTATAAGGAACCATCCATAAAAATTACATATTCTAGTGATTTTAAATTATAATTCACATTATTACATTTTTTAGGATATTTTTGGTTCATATTTTTAGATAATTAGGTCATAAATCATATATAACAACTCAAATGTTACAAAGTCGATAATTCTATTCTATATACATTTTTTAAAAAAATTAATATTAAAACATGGGGTTTTTATGCTAAATCTTAACAATCTTTCCCTTGATCTCATCTATGTCTCTATTCTACCTTAAATACTATAAAAAATATTTTTAAACATTGGATGCGTATAAAAGATCATTAAGGGAAATAAAGTAATGGAAAATGATAGTCTAGTGAAAATATATAAAAAGTTTCATAAAAACAAACATTTTTTTTCAGAAAAATGATTAATATTTTCAAAAATATCAATATATTACCTTTTGAAAATCAATTGATTTTCATAAAAACTCATTTGAAATCATCTAAAATATAATTAGGTAACTTGTGACATCATTCAACATTTTACACTTATAAAAGCTATTACAAGATTACCTAGAGATATCAGCGCCACCCCATGTTAAGATTTAGTAGGCTTACCCAGTGTTATCTCAGCCACCCCATGTTAAGTTATAATGGGCTTTCTTAACACTCTCTTGTCCACCCCATGTTAAGCTATAACAGGCTTTCCCGTCACCATCTATGCCACCCCATGTTAAAATATTATGGGATTTATCAGTGCTATCTAGTCCACCCCATGTTTAATTATCAAGTACCATATAATGAATAAAAAAATTTCCTCCATTAAATTTTTTTATCATAAATAATTTCAAAATTTGTTTTAAACTCATAATAAAAATTACTTTTGGATATCAAAATAACCTTTCCTTTTAAAATGATTTATAAAATAAAAACATTGTTCACAACATAAAGAAACCATTTTAGTTTAAAATAACTTTTAAAAATTTTAAAATAATCACCAAATAATTAAAGTTTCATGATGGTGGGAAAAATAATCTCATGCTTTATAAGATAAAAAATATTTCCTTCCTTAATTTTGTCGAAAAAAGTCACAAAGAAACACTTTTAGAAAATAACAAGACGAATGCATTAATTTTTTTAAAAAAGTAAAAAGTGTGTAGAAATGACTTTAAAAAACCATCAGAAAATAATAAAAAAAATTTGGAAATAATTTTAGAAAACATTAACATGGAAGAATAATATAGTTTTAAGAGTAACTTTAAAAAGATAATTTTTAAAAGAAAGTCCCTTATAAATATCATATCATTGAAGTGAGAATTAATAAAATGAAGAAAATATTTGTATCCAATTTAAATACATATAAAACAAGTTGAAACAGCATAATATATTCAAATTTTATATCAAAAATAATCTTAGCAATACATAATTATGAAATATAAGTTTAACCCAAATAATGTAAATTAAGTTAAGAAATATCTTACCTTGCATTTCCCTTTAATGGTTCATACTTTAACCTACTATATAATGGTTTAAAGAATATTATTAACTCATTAGAGAACTATATTAAAATTTATAATACCATATATGATTCATTTATAATATTTTATGACCCTTTCATTAATAATATTTCATGATTTTTATTATTTTAGGTGTGTTTATTTCTTGGTTTCAAGATCAGTTCCCTTGAGTATAATTATGGATGTTTTTATAAAATTGGATTAAAATCCAAAAGTGGAATAAAATGGAATTAATTAAATTCTAGGAGTATAAATGTTCCCATATATCATTTTGGTCTCCAATATGAGGATGATTAATTAGACTAAACATTAATGATAAATGTTTAGTTTATTTTTGTGATTTTTCTAACCATCACAAACTAGTTTTTTATTATTTAATATTATATGTATATATTAGTTATAAAACATTAAATAGGTTAATATGTACATATTTAAATCCTATTTAACTAGAATTAAATTTTTATGTATATCCATGAAGGTATTAATGGAAAATGAAAAGTCATTATTTTTGGAGATGGTAAACCGACATAATTTAGACAATTGTTTTATTAAATTGAATAATTAGAGATGATAAATTTAATAGATATGAGATATTACAATAGAAACATAAAAATATATTATATAAATTATTATTTATTTTTAATTCCTTTTTGGATGAAGTAGGTGGGGATAAAATTGAAGAAAAATTGAAATTAAATGTCACACTTTGAGAAAATTACCTCTTGAATATCACCTTCTTGAGAGACCCTTGAAGACCTTAGATTTGATATTTTGGTAAGAACGTAAGAATGATGAATTTGTGAGGGTGAGGATGAGAGGTTTTCGTAGTTATTTGAGTATATTAAATACTTTTGAGTCAAAATGGGGCGGTGATAGGTGGTATTTATACATAAAGAGAGGTGGGTTTAAGTGATTAAAATAATGATTATTTTATATTTAAAGTCAACCACGTTTTGGTGCAATTAATTTAGACAAATTTGGATAAAAATTAATTTTGTATAGGCAGGTCAGGTTCAATAAATACCTCAACAAACCATTTAATTTTGTAATTTTTAGATATTTTAAACCTTTACCTTATCAACTTTAACCGATCTCATTTTTTACCTAAACCGCAGTAAATAATTTTTTTACCATGACACCTTTCTATGACTAAAAATGAAAATGATCTTACTATATAATATGAAAATTCCTATTCCAAATATGGAATCCATTTTACTAAATTTAATTGAAATAATTGTAAAAATTAGATTTTGTAAGAACCTGATTCTTATTCTTGAGGTATGGGTTCCTTCTTTTCCTTTTCCTTTAATGTTTTTGAGAAAATAAGGGAAATGGGGGGAAATCCCAAATTTTATGGGTACACTCCATGTACTTTGTCCGTGTGGGATGAGTAAACAGGGTGTGTAGGCCTGTCGGTGATGAAGGGTGTAAAAACAGACTATACTCCATGTACTTAGTAATACACGCTGTGTAATTTGTCAGCAGGTGAACAGTAAGGTGGTGGGAGTAGTTGCCAGCAGAGCGACAGTACATGCCTTGTATTAAAAAATACACTCCTTGTACTCATGTTGACAGATGAAAAGTAAGGTGGTGGAAGGTGGTCGCCATATGAATAGTTAAAAATATAGAAAGTACATGCCATGTACTTGAGAGCACATTCCGTGTAGTTATGTTTTCTCACTTAAAATGGGTAGAAGCCTCCTCTTTAAACAGAGGAATCTTATAACAATGGGAATCCATGGGAGAGAGGGCCAGACCTTGGAAGAGCTCCTGACCGAACATTGAGACTCTGATTCCTTCATTGATGATCACATTTGGACCGCGCGGGTAATCCCTTCCCTCTCCTTGAGTGTTTCTTTCCAATTATTTCTTGAGGAAAAGTTATTGGTGTTTTATTTGGTGAACATTTTTCCCAGATCTACGCCATTCTTTGTTGTTTCGGGAGGCGTTGTTCGCGTATATCGATCAGTGGATATTGAGGTATGCGGTATGGTGTTTAATTCCAACTATTGAGTGTTTTTGTGTACTGTTGTGCTACAGGACCATGTTTGGGGTGCCGTATGGATGATTAATTGACTGATTAAATACCTATAACTGCATAGGTAATTTATTGAAAATATGTAGCTGCTGTTTGGGATCATTTCTTGGATCCAGGGCCACCATGTGGGTGTGTTTCCCTTGTTTATCCATTTGGCCAGGTTACCCAAGGGTATGATATGATTTAGCATGCTTTGAATTTTCTTGAGAGGAAATGAATACATAATTTCTTGCTTATGTGTTGGGCTCAACCTTATTACTTTCTTAGCCTGACGGTATTGTTTTTCTTATCCTGAGGGTAGTGTGTTGTTTAGCTTGAGGGAAATTTTTCTCAAACCTGTGGACAGTAGCTTCTGTGCTTGTGGGTGACACCTCATACGCCTGAGAGCAATATTCATTATGCATGTGGGCAGTCACCTGTGGGTTTCGATTCTGATTACCTGAGGGTAAGGATTTTCATGTATGAGGAAAATGTTTGCTTTGAATACTCACTATGGTGATTTCTTATGTTATACCTACCAAGCTAAAGCACACTCTTGGTATTGTTATTTCCCTCTACTTGTTAGATAGCCTATTGTGGTTTTTGTTGCGGCACAGTATAGAAGATTGTCGGCTAAGGCTGGGTCTTGGGAACTTATAATTCAATTATATTGAATTGTTAAATAATAACTAAAATGGAAATATAACTGGTAGGAATGTTTAATTTTGAGTACTTCCTAGTTTACTACATTTCATTACTTCACACTACTGTTGCAATTTTCACAGATAGTTGGGTACATGCCTTTGGTGGTTGCCTACTAGGATTTATTTCTCACACCCTGTTTGGGTCATGTCTTGGGCCCAAAAATATTATAATGTTACAGGTGTTGATAATGGAAAGAGTCCCTATACGGGTACTTGATTGTTGTAGAGGAGTAGGAGAGCATAGGACCAAGATTAGGCTTGCGATTGCACTGAGTTTCTGTTGTGCTATTTTTTTTTCTTTTCTGTACTTGTATCTTATACTATATTGTATTTGATTATAGTGTATCTTGTTTTGACTACTTTATTAGGATAATATATAGTTCATCATCATATATATTTGATTTTTTTAATCTTTTACTTATGTACTATTGTCATTTTCAGCATTGGTATTGTTTACTGTTTCCATTTTTTTGTATGCTTTTATTTTTTCGCTGTGCTACACTTTGGAAACTGAGGTTCTAGCTTCCCCACTATCATATCTAGGCCCTCTCTGCAATTTGTAACCCTACGGAATTTGGGGAAATTCACTTGAGGTAATTTAACCAACCTGGTTCGGGGCACCCGTTTTGTGGCTTCCAGAACCGGGACGTTAAAAAGTGGTATCAGATGATTTTTCTTTTCTCTGAGTTATTTTATTATTTGGCGACGACAAAAAGAGATAGATTGCTAAGGGGTTCGATAATAACTGTGCCCAAGAGTAGCTACCTCGTGCACAGGTAAAGGCCGGATTGCCACAAATTTAATTGTGACTTTCTGTTTATAATTATTACAATTGATTTGATTTTCACCATTGGGTTATGCACTTGTGGTGTGATGTTTATATTTTACACTTGGGTTCTATTTAGTTTCAACCCTATGAGATGAGGGTATTCCATTTCATGCATCATTAGGTACATGTTAAAATCACATGTCATGCATAGTTTCCATGCCAAGTTGGTGCATTAGAAATTGCCTGTTTTTGTGATAGATATTGTGCTAGAAAATAAATGTTGTTGTGATAGATACCTTTCTAGATACTCCTACTATTGATAGGGTATTGTTATCTGTAATGGATGGTTTTGTGGTCGCTAATCTTTGGTTCTTGAGAAGTATGGGATCTCTTGGACTGAAATTTAGCGGATCATGATCCAGCCTTTTGTTGTGAAGTTCAGGTTCTAAACTTTGATTTGCGGGGGGTATAGGCACCCACGGATCGGAATTTGGCATATTGGCGCTTGAAATTAAAGAAAAAGGGGGCTCCAGAGTAGTTTATGAGGTGTACTGTCTGGAAAAACCCAGAATACACGCCGTTTAGTTTTGACTACACACCTTGTACTCTTCTATTCGGGAAGAAATGAAAAAAAAATTATGTACATGTCGTGTACCCTATATACACACCGTGTAGTTTCTAAACTTTTCATAGGCCGTGTAGGAAGAAACAAGGAAGGGGAAAATTTAGAGGGAACACGCCGTGTACCGATTTTACACGATGTGTCATGTTGACCATGTGTCCACCCGTCTGACTAACAACACGAATGGAGAAATCATTTCTTAAACGCTCTGTGTCACTTCTGAACTCGCCGTGTAGTGTAATCTTGGTGTCTGACCATGTAACTAACAACACGAGTCGGTGTTATCTTTCCTAGTACACGTTGTGTACCTGTGGGACACGTCGTGTAGTCTTGACCGGTGAGAGACCGTGTTGACTCGGACGTGTGGATGGGTAAATAGGGTGGTGTACACGCTGTGTGTGGGTGTAAAATGTCGTATAGTGTGAGCTATTTACCCGGCCGCATCACGAACAACACGGGTCGGTGAAGCTCGTCAAGTACACACTGTGTAGACATTATACACGCCATGTAGTCTCGTTCAAAAGAGAACCATGTGGCTAAGCCGTGTAGGAGGACTCAGGCATGGGAAGAAAATTCCAGTACACATCGTGTGTGTGTACAAAACGCCATGTGTTTGGGGTGGTACACGACCAGTTCTGGTAGAAGTACACACCCATGCGACAGACTTAAGTTCACATCCCGTGTAGTCTTGTTTTGTAAAACATTAATTTTTTCTTTCTCCTGTTCCCTTCTTATGCTTTCAGTTCTTAATCTTTTATTATCATAATCTATGGTGCGTGTTTGACCTTGTAGAGTCATGTAACCGAGAGGACCACGAGTTGTTCGCCAAGAGAGTAGAAACAATTATACTCTAGAGATAGTAGGCCATGGTCTACCGCTGGATCCTCTAGCAGAGCCAAATGCGGCGCCATCATTTATACCAGACGCAGGCGCAGATGCGCAGTTCCGTGATGGCTTCATGTGGTTCATGCAGACCTTCCAGGGATCACCGCCTGCTGCCACATCTATGGCAGAGATGACGCATATATTCCAATATAAATGTATGACTATGTTTTCAGGGGATGTAGGACCACAGGCTGTGGATTCTTTGATGGGTTCTATAAAAACTATCTTCAAGAATCTAGAGACGCCTTTAGGGAGGAGGGTCAAGCTCGCTACTTATATATTGTGTGATTCCACCAAGAGATGGTGAGATGTTTCCACCCAGACTGAGCATCACCGAGACATGGTGTGGGAATATTTTCAAGCAGTCTTCTATGAATTTTTATCTCCAGATATTCTAAGGGTAGATCGAGCTTGAAAGTTCATGAATCTGTACTAGGGCGCCATGTTAGTGATGGATTATTCTGCCTGCTTCACCGAGCTATAGAGCTTCACACATGTTCTGGTGGGAGATGAGCTGTTGAGGGCTTGATGCTTTGAGGATGGTATTTGATATAAAATCTGAGCACTGGTGAATGTCTTCAGGTTTTCTACAGTGCATGCTATTGTGAACCAGGCGTTGACTACTGAGCGGAACCTGCGGGAAGCTAGTGGTGTAGGCCAGGGTGGTTCAGCACCAGTTTTTGGTACTATTTCTACTGGTAAGAGGAATAGGCAGATATATTTTTCTCACAGTGGCATTACTAGCCAGAAGGATTCTTCAGGTGGCCAGGTAATATGCTACCAGTGTGGTAAATAGGGTCACAAGAGACCATAGTGTCCATGTGACCCAGTGGAGTGCCGAGCTTGCGGTAGGATGGGTCATCGACAGCGTTTTTGCAGGGCGTTTCCACCAATGACTAGTGAGATGGGTTCTGTGCAGACTCCATGTGCAGGAGTAGGGTCAATAGCTTCTTACCAGTCAAGGAACTGGAATACGTCATAATTTTCAGGCCAAGGAGGTGGTCGTGGCCGTGGTAGCCAGACACCAGGATCTCAGAGATAGCAGGGCAGGTCAGCTCAGGGTAGCCAGGCTGTGTCATAGGGCCATGGCACTGGGCAGCCATATGCAATTCAATAGACCCAAAAAGAGCAGGATCCAAGACCTTCCCCTGTCATTGGTACTCTTCTGGTTTCTTCTGTTTTTTCTTCAGTACTTTTTGATACTGGGGTTGTGCATAGCTTTATATTTGTGCTCATTTTGGAGAGCCTTGGGCTCTGTGTTTCTTCTTATTCTGATATCATGATGCTAGAAACTCTGTTGGGATTTATAAAGGAAGGTGTGCGTCAGTTCAAGGAGTTCCCCCTAGAGGTTGGTGGGTGTCACTTTTGGTGGGACCTCTGTGTCTTAGAGATGATGAGCTATGACGTCATTCTTGGGATGGACTGGTTGGTACCCTTTCTAGCCTTTTTAGATTTCTATCATCATACGTTGAGTTTCACGTCACCAGAGGGTGGAGAGTTTCTATACAAGGGATAATGGGATGTCCAGGTGAGCCGATCTGGACCAGAGCATCGTGGGCGAGGTGGAGTGATGGCCCAGATTGAAAGTTTATATCTGGATGACTAGGGAACTTGTACAAAAGGTTTCCCTCCAGTGGTCGATCATTTTAGGGATGTCTTCAAAGATGAATTTTCAGGTCTACCTCTGGAGTGAGAGGTGGATTTCTCTATTGATCTAGTACCAGGAGTGGCACCAGTGTCCATTCCTTCTTATAAGATGGCTACACTAGAATTGCAGGAGCTCAGAAGGTAGTTAGAGGAGTTACAAGCCAAGGGTTTAATCTGACCCAGTATTTCTCCCTGGGGTTCACCTTTCCTATTTGCAAAGAAGGTGGATGATACCCTCAGACTTTGTGTGGATTATCGGATGCTGAACCAGTTGATGGTCAAGAACCGATATCCCCTTCCAAGAATTGATGATCTTTTTTATCAAGTTTGAGGAGAACGAGTGTTCTTGAAGATTTACTTGAGATCCGGATATCATCAGTTGTGCGTTAGACCATCAGACATACCTCTTACAACCTTTAGGAGTAGATATGGTCTATACGAGTACTTGGTTATGCAGTTCAGACTCACGAATGTGCTAGCAGTTTTCATTGCTCTGATGAACTTTGTGTTCCATCCGTATCTGGATTCTTTAGTGGTGGTCTTCATGGACGATATCTTGGTTTACTCTCACACTCGACACGACCATGCCACCCATATTGAGATCACACTGAGTACAATGAGAGAGCACCAGCTATATGCTAAGCTCTCAAAAGTGCCACTGTTGGATAGACCAGATACACTTCATGGGTTATATTATCTCAGATATGGGAGTTGCAGTAGACCCAGAGAAAGTGAGAGAAATATTTTTCTAACAGTATCCTACGAACATGTTTGAAATAAAAAGTTTCTTGGGGCTAGATAGATACTATAGGTGATTTATACATGACTTATCCCACTTAGTAGCATTGTTTATGGGTTTAAATAAGAAGGGTGTGAAGTTTTTATGGTTGGAAGCTTGCGAGATAGACTTTCAGGAGCTGAAGGGAAGGTTGACATCAGCACCAGTCTGGATACTTCCAAAGAAATGGAAGAGCTATACAGTTTACTGTGATTCATTAGGTATTGGGCTGGGAGCAGTGTTGATGCAGGGCGATCGAGTAGTTGTGTACGAGTCTCAGCAGTTGAGGCCACATGAGAGGAATTACTCGACGCATGATCTCAAGTTGGATTAATGTGTTCATGAATTATGATGTTGGAGACATTATCTCTTTGGACAACATTTTTTGGTGTTTACAGACCACAAAAGTCTTAAATATATCTTTACCCAGTGTGACTTGAACTTGAGATAATGAAGGTGGGTTGAATACCTTCAGTACTTCGACTTTGATCTTGCATATACACCTGGTAAAGGTAACGCAGTAGCCGATGCACTAAGTTGGAGGAATCTGATACATGTAGTGAGGGAGGCCATTGGTGAGTGGAAATTTTTGGATTTGTTCTCTAAGATGCATTTGGAGGTGCACAATAGTCAGGGGTGCGCCTATTTTTCATCCTTAGGTGTGACTTATACCCTCATGGATAGAGTGTGGATGAGAAAACTATCGGATTCAGAAGGCCTAGTTCTAAGGGAGTCAGTGGAAAGTGAGGACCCTCCTCCTGGTTGGACGATAGGCGATGATGAGGTAGTATGTATCCATGGACGAGTGTGGGTTACAAGGGATATACATGAGGAGTTGATATGGTTATTTCATGCTTCAGCTTGGGTAGTACATCCTGGGGTTACCAAAATGTACTATTGCTTGAGACATCAGTATTGGTGGCTGGGTATGAAAAGAGAGGTAGCTGGTTTTGTTACGAGATATTCCACTAATTATCAGGTGAAGGTAGAGCATCAGAGGCCAGCCAGACTGTTACAACAGCTACCCATTCCAGAGTGGAAATGGGATGATGTCACGATGGAACTTGTGACCGGGTTGCCGAGGTCACCTCGAGGTAGTGATGCCGTATGGGTTGTTGTGGACAGACTTACAAAGGTAGGTCACTTTTTCCCAATAAAAGAGACCTTCGGTGTTGACAAGATCGGGAAGTTGTATATATGAGAGGTAGTAGATCTTCATGGGGTCCCTCGTTCTATCCTTTTAGATAGGGATGCCCATTTTACATCTCATTTCTGGAAGAGTTTTCAGAGGGAACTGGGTACACAGGTGCTTCTGAGCACAACTTACCACCCTCCGACATATGGCCAATCAAAGTGTACAATACAGGTGCTAGTGGACAGTCTGCGTGCGTGCATCCTGTACTTTGGGGGATCTTGCGAAAAGCCCATACCCCTGGTCGATTTTTCCTACATCAATAGTTTTCAGAAAAATATTGAGATGGAACCTTAAGAAGCTTTATATGTTAGGACATACCGATCACCCATGTGCTGGTTGGAGGCAGGTGAGGCAACTATACTAGGACCACATCTCATACAGGAAACTTCAAAGTAGGTCCAGTTGATTCAGAAGCAAATGTCTACTGCACGATCTTTTCATAAATCTTATGTTGATCTCAGTAGAAGACCCTTGGAGTTTGTGGTCAGGGATCAAGTTTTCTTTCATGTTTCACTAAGGTTGGGACATAGGTAGATCAGGAGATAGGGAAAACTCTCATCGAGTTATGTAGGGCCGCTTGAGATTCTGGATAGATTCGTGCCGGTTGCCTATGGGTTGTAGTTTCCACAGAGGTATCGGGCCATTCACGACATCTTCCATGTATCTTAACTGCGCCATTATCACTCAGACATGTCTCGCATTTATTTCAGCCCAAAGAGGTTGAACATTAGGTCTATGCATCCTTAGAGGAGCATCTGATTCGTATTGTTTATAGGAGCATGAAGGTTCTCTGAGGCCGGTCAGTTCCTCTCATACGGGTGTTATGGAAGCATGGCCGAGTGCAGGATGAAACCTAGGAGTTGGAGAACGACGTACATGCTCAGTGTCCAGAGTTGTTCTTAGCTTTCTCTTCACCACCCTTGGAAGGGAAATTCAGGGACTAATTTCTTTAAGGGGGGAAGTTTGTAAGAATCTGGTTCATATTCTTGAGGTACAAGTTTCTTCTTTTCCTTTTCCTTTAATGTTTTTGAGAAAATAAGGAAAATGGGGGGAAATCCCAAATTTTATGGGTACACGCTGTGTACTTTTCTACACATCGTGTACTTTTTTCATGTGGGATGAGTATACAGGGCGTGTAGGCCTGTCGGTGATGAAGTGTGTAAAAATAGACTACACGTCATGTACTTAGTAATACATGTCATGTAATCAGTCAGCAAGTGGACAGTAAGGTGGTGGGAGTAGCCACCAGGAGAGAGACAGTACACGTTGTGTATTCAAAAATACACGTCATGTACTCATGTCGACAGATGAATAGTAAGGTAGTGGAAAGTGGCTGCCAGAGGAACGGTTAAAAATATGGAAATTACACATCATGTACTTGAGAGTATATGCCGTGTAGTTATGTTTTTTCATTTAAAATGGGAAGTAGGCACCTCTTTCAATAGAGTAATATTAGAAAACCAGGAAGCTTCTTAAGAGAGGTCTGGAACTTGGAAGATATTCTGACCAAACACCAGAACTCTGATTCCTTCGCTGACAATCACGTTTGGACCGTGAGGGTAATCCCTTCCCTTTCCTTGAGTTTTTCTTTCCAATTCTTTCTTGAGGGGAAGTTATTTGAGTTTTATTGGGTGAACGTTTATCCCAGATCTACACCCTTGTCGGTTGTTTCGGGAGGTTTCATTCTCTTATATCGATCAGTGGAGATCGAGGTAGGTGTTCTGGTGTTTAATTCCAACTGTCGAGTGTTTTTGTGTACTATTTTGGTACGCGCCCATTTTTGGGGGTGTCGTATAGCTAAGGCCTTAACTGATTAAATACATATAATTTCATAGGTAATTTATTGAATATGTGTAGTTGTTGTTTGGGATCATTTCTTGGATCCAGGGCCACCCTGTGGGTGTGTTTCCCTTGTTTAGCCATTTGGCCAGGTTACCCGATGGTATGCCATGATTTAGCATGATTTGAATTTTCTTGAGAGGAAATGTATAGGTAATTTCTTTCTTATGTGTTGGGCTTGGCCGATTTACTTTCTTAGCCTGAGGTAAGTGTTTTTCTTAGCCTGATGGTAGTGTTTCATTTATCCTGAGGGCAGTTTTTCTCATGCCTGTGGTCAGTAGCTTCTGTGCCTATGGGCGACACATCGTAAGCCTGAGGGTAATATTCATTATGCCTATGGGTAGTCACCTATGGGTTTCTATTCTGAGTACCTAAGGGTAAGGATTTGCATCTCTGAGGACAATTTTTTCTTTGAATACTCACTGTGGTGATTTCTTATGTTTTACCTACCAAGATAAATCACAATCTTGGTATTGTTATTTCCCTCAACTTGTTAGATAGCCTGTTGTGGTTTTTTCTGTGGCACTGTATAGAAGATTTTAGGCTGAGGCTAGGTCTCGATAACATATAATTCAACTATATTTAATTGTTAAATAATAATTAAAATGGAAATATAACTACTAAGAATGTTTACTTTTGAGTACTTTCTAGTTTACTACATTTCATTACTGCACACTATTGTTGCACATTTTCACTAACAGTTGAGCACGGGCCTTTGGTGGTTTTCTACTGGGATTTATTTCTCACACCCTGTTAGGGTCATGTCTTGCGCTTAAACATATTATAATGTTGTAGGTGTTGATAATGGAAAGATTCCCTATACAGGTACTTGATTTTTACAAAGGAGTAGGAGAGCATGGGACTAAGCTTAGGCTTGCGATTCTGTTGAGTTCCTGTTGCGCTGTTTTGTTTTGCTTTGTTGTAATTGTATGTTGTACTATATTGTATTTTATTGTAGTGTATCCTATTTTGACTGCTTTCTTAGGATATGATATATTGCATCATCATATATATATGACTATTTTTCATATTTTACTTTTGTACTATTTCACTTTTCATCATAGGTATTGTTTACTATTTCCGTTTTTTTTATGTTTATATTTTTCCGCTACACTACACTTTGAAAAATGAGGGCATAGTTTCCCCACTATTAGACCTATTCCCTCACTACTAGTCGGCATCCTCTTGCGTTTGGGGAAATTTACTTGAGTTCATGTGACCAACCATGTTCGGGGCACCCATTGTGAGGCTTCCGAAACCAGGACGTTACAGATTTAATATTAATCTCGTAGACACAAAGAAAAAGCTCATTTTTAAAGTGAAAAGTTCAAAACTTTTAATTTTTTTTATATCTAATTTCAGTTTTAAATTAATTAAAATGATCTAAATTTGTTTTAAATATGTATTATTGAACTAATTGTACTTTAAAAATAATTTAACTATGTAAATAAATAAGATGAAAATTCAATTTTTAAATAAAATTTGGTATTTTTTACTATACATAAAAAAATAAAAATTGTCATAAAAATACCAAAAATTCCCCCTAATATAATTTCTATATTATTATTTCAAAAATTAATTTTAAATTTTCATATAAAATTTATAAAATTGTAAAAATTTAGTTTCATAATAGGTGTTCTATTAAAAGGTGGTAAAATTGCCTTTTAGAAAAATATATTTTTTTTATGATTAAAATATGATTTATTATTATCTAAAGCCTAGAAAATATATTAGATGAATTTAAAAACATTTTATTGAATATATAAAATATAAATTTCATTAATATATTTTAATAAAGTTGATTAATTTAATTTATTAAGAAACAATCCTATTATGTGTATAATAAAAGTTTTCTTGTAAAAGCACACCCTTTGTCTTCAATTGGTTTTTATTTTTATTTATCATTTATTAGTAAGAAATGAATTCATTTTATGAACATTTTTAAACAATATTTTCAAAAAAAATAATATCATTCATTCTCTCTATTCCAATGGCTATGTGATAACAACCACATTTAAATAATAATATTTAGTCATGTGTGTAATCATCATATGGTGTATCTTGTTTGATATTGAGCATAATGTTTCCTTTTAAAATATTGGGATGTTAAATTCCCCCCCCCCCCACTTAATAAATTAAATCCTCAAAATTTGAACATTGTATTGATAATTAGGGCTGGACTTTTCAAAGTACCTTTGTTGAAATCCCACATCAGAAAAAGGATCAATAAAACATCCATTTCAAAAAATTTAAAAGAAAGTATGAAGGACACGTGAGATAAAATATACTAGGTTTCTATATAGGAAAAAATGTACATGGAATAGAAAACTAATGTTCAAGAACTGATATATATAGATAGTGAACATGTTTTTGAGAATGTTAACCACCATAACACCATAATTTTTTTGTGGGAAAAAAATTCATTAATTGCCTGGTATGAAAAGTAAACACATAATGTTTTTGTTTCAAAATAATTTTCCTAAAATTGAGGAATTATTTTAATACATATACTAAGGAAATAAGGAAACATACTTACTTGAAATGTATAATTTCACCATTTAATCAATTTTCACCACAATCTCATTTTTTCTTCAAATGATGAGTATTAAAGATGAATTATCATGCACGAAGCATTAGAATTAAATTATAGGGATAATAAAATCTAAAAATTATAACTATCTATTCCTCCTATATTTAGGAATTAACCAAAACAAAAAAAAATAGTACAAGATAAAATCTTCCAAAAATAATAACCTTTATATGAATAAAAATTTCTTAAATATACAAAATTCGAAAGTAGTACCCAGAGTTCAACGTAGATCATTCAAAAAATAAGTAACATTAAAATTTATCAAAATATTCTAGACTAAAACTAAAACCCAAAAATTATAATGATTTGATAACATTTTCTTCCAAGATAAATTTAATATTCATCTTCAAATAATATCATTCATTATTAATGTCTCATAGAAAAATGCAATCGTCCCAATCACATAATCTTAAAGATATACTAATAATTTTCATAAATAAACTAAATCAACATAAATCATATATGCTTAAAAAATATAATTCATCATTTATTTATCAATAAAATCATATTGAATTTTGTTGACCTTAATTAAATATGGTTCCCAAAATAGTGAGAAACATTGAAAATAACATTGATCTCTTAATCCCCAAATCAAATTTCAATACCATGGTTATTATTAAGATAAAACACATGATACCAAAATTAAATTAACCTTTATATATTAGATAATTAAAAAAAATAAATTTCATACTCCCTAGGACATCATGTAATCCATTGGTAGGTGATTCACCCTTATCGCCCGTATGTTGTGGGTTTGATCCCTATGACCTTGACAGACACAAAAGTTGTCACACGGTCTACAAGATGTCCTTCTATAAAACTATATTAATATAATCCATATAAAATTTAAAAAAATGTGAGAAACATCCTCAAAGATGACCTTAATATATTTAACCTTAAAGGTTATCTCATACCATTCAATTTTCGTCCCAAAAAATTCAGAAATCGTAATTACCTCAAGAAAAAAGATCATATAAACCACAAAGGATATCTATACCTTTTAAAATTATTTCCATAAAATAAAGGAGTTGTTACTCAAATATATTTTTTCATATCATAAACATAAGGGTTACATGTACCTCAAACATTTATCAATACTCGATAAATGTCTCCCAAAGTTTATCCACTTCTTAAAACATCAAAAGAAGGGTTCCTAGTACTTTAAACATATGATCATACTTTGAAAAATATCGAGCTCCTTGGAGCTGTCATCACTTTTCTAGATGACACAACATCATCTGTATTAGTATTAAATGACTTTTATAGACATTTTTGTTTTGGATGATGATAATTTCCATCTTGTTCAACTAACTTTGGACAAGAATTAGAAAAACATACCAAATCAATGTAACTAAACTATCTCATCATTGGATGGCCATCAGCTACCCCATACTTTAATTATTGGTGGATCTTTTCTTAATAGTCAAAATCATGTGACCAAATGGACCACACTGAAAACAATTCTCAGATCCTATATAACATTACTTGAAATTTCATTTGGCACACTTGTAACATTGTTGAGGATTACCTATAGACTTCTATGTTTGATGATTATTCATTTCCAACCACCTTAATTGTTTCTTACTCTAGTAAAATCTTGTCACATAAGTTTCGACAAACTCCATCTAAAATTTTTCATCACAATGAACCACCTTATAATAACATTTAAATTATTACGATTTCAAAGCAATTTATAGAATTGGTTTCAATCCTTGGTAAATTTATTAATTTTACTATCAATGTCCTGAATAAAATTTGGAACATAACTTTTCCAATCTTGTAAAGTTTTCTTCATAAGTGGGCACTGAATCATCATCATTTTTCTTTAATTCCAATAATTTATTCTTTATCCGAAGTGGAACAAACTTGAGGAAATATTTCTCCACGAATTGATACTTAAATTTTTTCCATTCCATGGAATTAATATCATCTTTCTCTCTATTATTCTTAACTAAAGACCACCATCGGTCAGATTCACCATCAAAATGATAAATGGAAAGAGTTGCCTTTAGACATTTTGAATATCCCAAGACATAAATTATATTCTCTAGGGAATTGATCAATCCTTTATCTACCATTGGGTCATATGATCCAATGAATGATCAGGGATGTTGCCTCTTGAAATGCTCCACTATAGACATGTTCCTTCATCGTAGATCGGGTTCTTATCTACCATAGATACCACCACCATTTAGGGCTTGTTCTAGGTGATCCATCGCTGAAACAAACTATTCTGTTCCAATTCCTACCATCTCGAGATGATGATTTGGGAGAATATTTTCCTCTCATTTCCTTATTACTAAAATTTCCCTATTTCCCCTATTGAAAACCATTCTGAAAAGAAACAGTTTAGAAGAATCAATATAGTAATCTCTAAATGCTATATAATTTTAACTTAACCCTAAAGTGAAATAATTTAAGGTAAGATATTATTATTATCCTAACACCTAAAGTAATCTAAAGTTTTATTTGATACCGTATGTAAGGACACATCCTTAAACATTATATATTCTAGTGATTTTAGACTAAAATTCAAATTATTACATTTTGGAGGATATTTTTAGTTTAGAGTTTTAGATAATTAGGTCATAAATCATACATAATAACTCAAATATTAAAAAGTAGATACTACTACTCAATATCCATTTTTTCAAAAAATAATTACTTTTTATTTTTAATACATGGTTCCTTTTTATGCTCAAAATTTATAATTTTCCTCTTCATCTCATCGATGTCTCTATTCTCCCTTAAAACATATTAAAAACATTTTTAAAAATCTGATGACAAAAAAACTCAGTAAGGGACATAAATAAAGGTAAAATATTATTCTAATGAATATCCATAAAACCATTTCAGAAAAATATACATTTTGATTTAGAAAAATAAATAATCTTTTCAACAAGATCAATATCTTACCTTTTTAAAATTTATTTTTATGAAAACTCATTAGAAAGAATCTAAAATATAAGTATGTAACTTGGGAAATCATTTAACATATCATAATTTAAAAATCTATATAGGCGTACCTAGTGATATCTTGGCCACCCTATGTTAATATGTAATCATATTTCTTGGTGCTATATGGGCCACCCCATGTTAAACTATAAAGGGATTTCCCATCACTATCTAGGCCACCCCATGTTAAATTATAACGATTTTCTCAGTGTTATTTGGGGCACCCTATGTTAATCTATAACTGGATTTTCCAATACAATCTGGTCCACCCCATGATTAATTATCATGTACCATATAATGAATAAAAATATTTTATGTTTTAAATTTTTTTATCATAAATAATTTCATAAAATATTTTAAACGCGTAATAAAATCACTTTTTGATTTCAAAATACCCTTTCCTTTTAAAAATGGATTTTAAAATAAAAACACTCTACACATCATAAAGAATCCATTTTCTTTAAAAATAACCATGAAAATTTATAAAATAATCATAAAATAATTAAATAATCATGATATCAGGAAAATCTCTTCATACCATATAACTTAAAAAATATTCCTTCCAAAATGTTTTTGGAAAATTTACAAATTAAATCTTTTAAAAAATAAAAAAAATGATACATTAAAAAAATTAAAAAAATAAAACATGATTATATATAAATTATAACAATCCTAGGATAATATTAAAAAATGGAAATAATTTTACACCACATAAAAATGTAATAAAAATAGAGTTTTAAGGGAAACATTGAAAAGATACTTTTTTTAAGAAAAGTACCTTAAAAATATCATTTAATTATAGTGGGACTTAATAAAATGAATAAAATATCTGTATCCACTGTAAATACATATAAAAAAGCGTAAAAAAACATAATATATTCAAAATTTATATCACACATAATCTTATCAAGACATAATTATGTAGTATAAGTTTAACCCCAAGAATGGAAATTTGGTTAAGAAATCCCTTACCTCATGCTTCCCTTTAGTGGTGCATAAATTAACCTCATGTGTAATGGATTTAATAATGTTATTAACTCATTCCATAACTATATTAATATTTATAATACTTTATATGATGATTTTATAACATCTTATGAACCTTTAATTTATAATATCTCATGATTTTCATTGTTTTGGGTGCATTCGTTTTATGGTTTCATGATCGGTTCTCTTGCGTATAATTATGGATGTTCTTGTAAAATGGGAACACAAATCTAAAAGAGTAATTTAATGGCATTAAAGAACATACATGAGTATAAATGACCCCATATATCATTTTATTTTATAACATGATGATGATTCATTAGATAAAATTGTAATGATAAATGTTTAGTTTATTTTAGCATTTTTTTCGAACATCACGAACAAGTTTTCTATTATTTAATATTATATATTTATATTAGTTCCAGAATATTAAATAGGTTACAATATACCTATTTCAATCTGATTTAACCATAATGAAACTTTTATGACCAACCATTAAAGAAGTAATGGAAAACAAAAATTCATTATTCATGGAGACAATAAACTGACATAATTTGGACCATAGTTTAGTTTCTTTGAATAAGAGGAGATGATAAATGAAATGGATATGATATATTCCATTAAAAACATAAATAATATATTATATACATTATTATGGAGTTTTAATTCCTTTATGGATGAATTAGGTGTGGATAAAATATAAGAAAAAAAAAGAAATTAAGAGAGGTACTTTGAGAAAATTACGTCTTGAATATCACCTCCTTAAGAGACCCTTGTAGGCCTTGGATTTAGTATTTTGGTAACAACAGAAGCACCGGAAAGTGGTAATAGTGATTAGGATAGGTTTTTTTTAGATATTTTAGGATATTAAAGGCTTGTGAGTTTAAATGGGGTGGTTAGGGGTAGTATTTATACATGAGGAGTGGTGGGTTTAAGTGATAAAAATAATAATTATTTTATATTTTAAGCCAATCAGATTGAGGTGGAATTAATTTCCATTGATTTTGATGAAAATTAATATTTTATAGAATGTTTAGGGTTGATAAAAACCTAAAATAACAAATAAAATTTGTTTTTTCTAGGTATTTTAAGTTGTTACTCTTTTAACTCTAACCCGTTTCATTTTTTACATATACCATGGTAAATAATATTTTTACTATGTTAAATTTTTTATGCCTAAAAATTAAAATGACCTTACTAAGTAATTTTTAAACTATTATTACAACTATGGAATCCATTTTACCAAATTAAATTCATATAAATTGAAAAATTATAATTAAAATTAAACCCATATACACAATGAAAAAACATGTTATTAAAGTGAAAAGTTCAAAATGCTAAAATGTTTTTTATACAATTTCAAGGTGAAATTGATTCCAATGACCTAAATAGGTTTTATTTATGTATAATTACAAAATTTATTCATTAAAAGAAATTTAAAATAAAATTTAACTATATAAATAATTTAGATGAAAAAAACAGTTTTCAAATAAAATTCTATATTTTTCACTATTCATCAAAAAATGAAACTTGTCAAAAAAATACCAAAAATTAACCCTAAGATGATTTTGTTATTAAAATTTTAAAAAATAAGTTTATTTTTTCATTAAAAATTTATAAAATTGTCATTCTTTAGTTTTAAAACTGGTGCATCGTTAAAAGGCAGAAAAATTACCTTTTAAGAAAATATAGCTTTTTTATTCTTAAAATAGAATTTATTCTTTTCTTAAGAATATCAAAAATATTGGATGAATTTAAAAATAATTACTGAATATATAAAATATAAATTTTATTAATATCTTTTAATAAAGGTGATTAATTTAATTTATTAAGATAAAATTCCAATATGGGCATAAAAATAGTTTTTTATAAAAATACACCCCCTATATTAAATTGGTTTTAATTTTTATTAATAATTAATTAGTAACCAATGAGTTCAATTTTACAAACATTTTTAAAATATATTTTCATAATATATTTAATCTCATTCATTCCCTATATTCCAATGGCTAGGTGATAATGGTCACATTTAAATAATAATATTTAGTTGTTTGTATATGCTTAATGTGGATATCATGTATGATATTGAGCATAGTGTTTCCTTTTAAAATATCAGGATATTACATATAATCAATAAAATCCTCTTTTAATCCTATCATGAAAATTTTATAATATTATATTAATGATTCAACGAGCAAAGAGTTGAACCAACATGAACCTATTAGGTTAACTACCCATTAACTGCCTCACCAAGGCTCACCCACCAAGTATCACATCCAAGTAAAATAAAATAGTTCCAAAGAATATAAATAAGGCACCATAAAACCAATTTCCTACTAGTTTACCACTATCATACCACAATATTAAATATCTTATAATTCCATCTCTACTATATCATCACATCATAACCTCATCACATCCACATCCACATCCACATCTTTTATATCAGAAGACAAGAGTTGTAGGATATTGTGAACATGAAGGAAATCAACATCATACCTCATCCAATCATGCATGACCCCTATTAAAAAAATTATTACTAGGAATCACCATCATATGTTCGTTCATCATTGAGTATCACCACCCACTTTTCCATCATCATCGGGAATCTTCACCAACTTTTCTATCTTATCAAGCATAACCTAAGTTGCCTTTAAGAAACAAATTATCCAATAACCACACACACAAATATCCATAACAACCAACTATAGTTCCACTTTTTTATCCATTTGTCCAAATCTATATTTACCATTATTTTTATTCAAATCACATATAGTTTTCAGGATTATTAATTCCATTTTATCCCATACCACTTAAAATATATAACATGATCCCACATCACTTATCAATCACCTGAGAAAATATCTCCATAGTATATGAATCCCATGATAATTATCCCACTCCATTTAACAACCATCTCACATTTAATAGTTATCAAATCATGCCAACCATGTACCCAAAACTAGACCCTCTTTCTCAAACTAACCTCATGACTACCACAACAATATGCATCCACCACCCCCACTATTTATCATAATCATAGCCACAATGCAACATAAAACAATTAAATTTCCAAGAAAATTATATTGTGTTCCATCATTAAACATATTTCAATCTATGAGTATTCAAACATACCATTAAATTATCAAATTCAATTATTAATTAATTATTCAAAGTGATTCTAGCACAAAACACAATAATAATTGAGGATTTTAATTGAAACAATGTTACAATATTTATAGACATCATGAAAATAAGAAAAAAAAGTATTTTTAATGGATTACTATCAGGAAATAATTCACACAGAAAAAAATTTCAACAATATTATCAATGTTTCATACAACACTTCTTGTATTTTCATTAGTTCATTTATGTCGACCTTCTAAGATAGACTAAATAATTTTATTCAGATAAATACTATGGTAGTACCATATATCATACAGATAAAAAATCTCAAAAACCTATAAATAGTATCCACAAACATATGATGTGATAAAAAACATATATTAAATACATGTGATATACATTTCATTCCTAGATATCATATTCAAGTTTAATATTTATTTAGGTAAATTTATACTAATTATCTTATAGAAAAAAAGCAATAATATACCCAAAATTTAGAAAATAAGATAGTAGAAATAAGTCTTGATCCCTTACCTCACTACGAATCTCGAGGATTCATTGTACAAGGACCGAAGGAGAATAGTAATGTTCTCAAGACCAATAAAACACAAGGAAAACCCCCATCAACCTAGAATTTATGTGAAGGACAAAATTATTTGATGGAACTCTCAAAACATTATTGGTAACTATGGTAATCACTATTTTTGAAAATATAATGGGAAATTAAAATTAGAAGAGATTTTATGACATGTTGGTGATATATTTTTCATTAGGGTCACATGGGAAGAAGGAAATATAATTTGAATCTGTATTCAAATATCTTGTTTTCAATTTATGAAATCCATTATTTCCTTTATTATTATTATTTCCATTTTTTATCACATAGAAAGAATTTATATTTCCACTTTTTTATTTTTCATTCACTGTATCACCCATTTCTCTCCTTGCACTTCACACAACTCCTAGTACTTTCCCATGTTTTATTTCAATTTATAATCTCTTAGTACTACTTTCTATTATTGTAAGGTGTTTTCTTTTTTTCAATTTAAAATAATGGATCTTTATACTAATAAATCTCCCCATTAAATTATTTTAATTATTTTTTTATGTTTAAAAACATAACCTGCATTTTTATTTTACAAAAAATACACATTTTAATAAATAAATGAAACACATTTATATTTTTTTATTCCCTATGATTTTCGACTTTATTTCTTTAAAATTGATTCAAAAAATTTAATACATTATATATATTAAAATGTAATATATATAACAACCTAATATATATACATATATATTTATATGTATATATATTCATATATATAATGTTTTTTTAAAATAATTTTTTTTCAATATTTTAAAAAATGTAATATATATCATATTTTAATGAACTAATCTTGGTCAACTTGACACATCGCTCGAGTTGTCTCATCCCAAAACTCAAAGTACATTCCCAGTCACCATAGTTTGGGGATAAGAACCTGGGTATTAGCATATTAAATAATGGGAATGATTTTACCCTGAAATATAATACAACATATATGATGTATACCAAGAATTAAGATAAAAAATTAGAGTACAAAAAAAAGGAAAGTACCCATTCATCATATAGAAAAGGACAATACAGAAATAGTAGAATAGAAAGAAAAACCAAAAAAGTTTAAGAGTAAGTCTCAATGTGACAATTATTCAACACCATCTCGAACCACCCAAAAGTGATAACAACCAAGAGAATGTTTCATGACACATGATACCCTTCCCTCTACCCATAATGTACAAATAAAGATACAAACACCCAAAACAAAATGTATATTATGATCACTAATCCTAATAGGGTACCACCAGATAATCTATACAATGTATTTCACCATGAAACCATTAGTTTTTCATTTAAAACACAACCAATTTAAAAAATACATTTCCATTTGAAAACCATTTTGTCAATATTTATTTGGTTACTTTTCAAAAAAATCCATAATTAAATACACAAAAATATAAATTTAAATAATAATGATAAATAGAGAGAAGTAACCATAACAACCACATCCCCAAAGATAACAAAGTGATAATATAAAGCATGGTGAAAAAAAGTAATCAGGATAATATAATCTAGTCTAGTAGCACCATGTCCATGGGCCTAAAGCCAGAAGATAAATATGTGAATATATAAAACAAGATACATAAGTGAAACAATCATGAACGAATCATATTTGGGCTCTAGCCTATGAAAATACCTAGCCATGACATATAAAATGACACTAATTTGGGTATTGAATCATATTGATATTGATTCCCTCTATTGTTTATTGATAACTAGCTACCCATTTTCGTCCACAAACTCATTAAACCTATTTAAAAAACCTAGTTATCTTACACACACTAATGTTTGTATATAACCACGCCTAAGGTTCCCATATGTTCCCATGTTCCATGTTTTCATAAAACAAAACATAAAACATAATCATAATTTTACTAGACGTTTTTACAAGTAAAGTATCACCACTCGCATGAATTGAAAATACACTTTAAAATAAAAGACAATTTATTAACACAATTTTCAAAGGTAAAGCATCACCACTCATATGCATTGAAAATCCACTTTAAAATAAAAACAATTTATTAACATAATTTTCACAAGAGAATAATCACCACACCCATGATATAAAAATAAATTTTAGAAGAAAATGTAATATTTAAGACTTTCATCAAACATAAAAATATCATAAACTATTTTTAAAGAAAAAGAACTTTAAAAACACTTTTCAAATTATCTGAGATATGATTTTATAAATTTACCTCACATATTTTCAATTAAAGAATTAAATAAATCAACCAGAATGATTTCACAAGAACATCCAATATTTCATAGGTTAACACCAATGAATAGAGAAACCAACCTGAATAACATAACAATCTCTTAAAATGTAACTCACTAACAAGTGAGGGTTAGGTACCTACCACAACAAGGGAAGTTCTAAACAAAACATATAAGGAAGAAAACATCTAACACCCTTCAACTAGTTTTGCAATAAAGAAGAAAGTGAAATGATCCAAAGGAACCCTATCCAATTCTATTCCATGAACTCTTCTTAAGAGGATATCAAAAATCAAGGGCTACAGGGTTTGGGTAATTTTAAAGAAAACACTAGGCATTGTGGTTTTTAGTAATAATACCTCCAAATTAAAGATCTCCATTTAATGTTCCATTTTAATTGAACCTTTATTGAAAATAATTTAAATTCTTCTTAAATATGAGTAATGAAATTTAAATGGGTTAATAGAATTAGTTACATGATTTTTGACCTTTAAAATTATCAAATATTCATTATAGATTCGTTGTAGAAGAAATAAAAAACAACGTTTTTTATTTATTTAGCTCCCCAAAATAGATATTCTTAATGGTAACATAGATTTACCCTTACACAACTCATATGTGTCATATAAGGGTACTGGTTACCGTTACATAACCATTATAATGTTAGAGTTACATTTATATAACACAACATTTCCCTTATTCACCCTTAGGAAACTCTGGGATATCCTTACATGCAGGGTAGGATACCCTAAAAAATGAGGGGTTACCCTTACATAACCTTTGAAAAAGGGATTTTAACCCTAAAAAACCTTGAAAATGGGATCTTATGCTTTTGAAACTCACCCTACCTTTATGCAACGCCCCTGGTACCCTTACATAGCCTTTAAAAACCTATGGCTACCCTAACACAACCTTTGAAAATGGGAGTGTACCCTTACGAAACATATATAAATAATTATTTACCATTATAAATCCCATATAAATGTGTCCTTACCCTTACAAAACATACAGAACAAGGGATTTATCATTACGTAACAAAATGAAAACTCCTCTTACCCTTATCTAACTAAGAAGAAAACTACCTTTCCCTTATGTAGAGTCTTGGAAACCCATTTTATCCTTATGCATCCCTTTTAAATTTTGGGTTACCTTTATAAAACACCATAAAAATAAGGTTAATTTTTATAAAAAAATAACTTCAACATAAAAAATTTAAATTAAAAACAAAATGGGTTTTTAAAAATTATTAAATGAGGATGTTAAAATTCTTCCCACTACAAATGATTTCTACCACTAAAAAGTATAGATTATTATGAAATCACATGCATAGAAGGGAAATTACATGAAAATAATTATTGTTTTTTTCACATCATGTGGATATCCCATATGTAATTACATAGTAAACAAATTTAAGTGATTATTTTACCATGAATTACCTTATCCTCATGATCCATAAACTGAACCGACTATAAAAACACTAAGGTGTCAGGTTTAAGATCAACATCCTCCCATTTAAACATAAGGAGGTAGTCTTGTTGATACCCCCTTGGTTGGAAAAAATTAAACATGTAATGAACCATTGTCATGTGGCATGGAAGGTAAAAATGATTAGGAACCTTTACAATATGTTCAATTATATTGAAAGGGAAAAACAGTCAATGATAATAGTTTTCATAACAACTCATGTAGATCAGAACTACATCTAATATTTATTGAGATAACTAAACCATCCTGATCATCCTTGGACTAGACTCTGTCCTACTAGATATATTTTACCTTCCCCCTTGATCAACATTAATTAGATTCAAAATTAATCCCATATGACACTTCATATTGTGTCTCCTTAATCATAGATAAAGGAAGATATGAAACCTAAAAAAGGAAAAAACTAGCACACCATGGGGTTTCACAACCCATCAAAAATAAAATTCATCATTTTATACTATAAAAATATCTTCATAAGTAAATATAAAATCAAATTTCATTAATAAATTTCTGATTACCTAAAATATATCTCCTTTCCCACTAGGAGTCTATGGTGGTACAAATTCGAAATCAGTGGATTCTTTTTCCAACTTCCATAATAGAATGGATAATGCTAATCCAAACTCATAGGTATGTGGTATTCCTATATAATTTTTTAATAGGTGGGGAATTGTGAATTTATGTATCTAATTTTTCATCTTTCTCTAGACAACATCATGGATTTATTAGATCATGACACATCTTGATAACCCTAGAGTTCATGGAATGTAACTCTCTAACGCCAAAACACTAGAGTCGATGCCTTAATTAGATTGGCATGATTACAAGGTATAAAATCCTAATGTACTGATCATTTTAGTACTTTTGAAAAACCATATTACATGTATGAAACCTCTTTTACATTGATGAAAAAACATATTACATAAAAAATACAAATAAACGGCATCCTTGAAACTCATTCCAATAATTCATCTTCATATCCTAGGGAAAGGGAAAAAAATAATGGTGAGATAAAATGCCTGGTAAGGGAAAATTAAAAGGTAAGTAATTACAAATAAATAAGAAAAATCAATATGAAAAGGTAAATAACTGAACAAACTTACCATTTAAATTTCTGGATATGGAATAATAAATATGGCAATTTAAATAACTGAAACACATGTCATTTAATCAATAAAACGAGAATAAAATGCATCCATAGATAATATCAATGAAAAAATATCATGGAAAAATAATAAGTGAATATGAATAAAGGAAATGTTTTATTATTGGATTCCATGTTTCCGAGGTACATGATACCTTTATTGTCAAGATATATTATCAAGACAATTTAAACTACTCTGATTTAGAAAACCGATTTGTCTCCTGAGAACCTATCGATGCATTGGGGAGGTATCTATATTTGTGCCCAACCTATGTCATACCAATATAAATAGTTCCCCATATATATAATAATTTATTTAATTAATAAACAATTTTCCTTATCATCAAATATATATATTGAAAAATAATATGGTTTTATCAATAATTCACAAGTCAATCAAATAACATTCAATGTAAACACTATATGTAAAAAAATTGAATAAGATTTATAAAATGATTATATAAATCATGAAATAATATTTATATATAATATAAATTTAATTTCCAATAAAATATCATTATAATAAAGTTATTGTTTCATGAGAAAGTTAATAATAAAAAAATTATATTGTAAAGATGACTTTTACCACTTGGTAATTTTCTACTCAAAACTCATGGATGGTATAATTAAAATTTAATCATAAAATACTGTAAATTGTGTGTGAATAATGATATTAAAGGAAAAATGGGAAATTATCACACCACATTATTGTGAATTAGTTCA
The DNA here is from genome assembly GCA_963277665.1 of Viscum album. Lineage (NCBI taxonomy): Eukaryota > Viridiplantae > Streptophyta > Magnoliopsida > Santalales > Viscaceae > Viscum > Viscum album. Next base: position 2,118,408,985 of record OY728150.1, read on the forward strand.
TAATAACAAATAAGTCTCAATGGAATGTAAATTGAGATGAAATCCCTCACCTTGCACTCCCTTTAGGTTTAATTCTATTTAAAATCATTTATAATGGTTTAAATAATGTAATTAAATTAAAATAGAATTATATTAATATATATTAGACCATATATAGTCCTTTTATAACATATTATAACTCGTTCATTAATAATCTATAATCATTTTCATCATTTCAGGTGTTAATTGCCTTTTTTTCGAGTATGTCTTAACTTGTTATTTTTTTAATATTAATTAGATCATGCTTTTATCATATAAAGAATGTATAAATTCATTTAAATATAATATATATTCATTATATATGTATTTATATTAATCCATAAAATTTGGATATAGGAAATGAAATACACCATTCATGGAGATGGTAAGTTGTACATACACATGAACTTCGCTTCCATTTCTTATCATATAAAAAGAAAGAAAATTAAATGATATATATGTGTATTATAATTAAATTATCATATTAATTTAATATTTATCACATATTTTAATTAAAATTATCCCTTAATACATTCCATGTATATCATGAATGAGTCATATTACTTTGACGAGGGGGTAGTCCACATGACCACAAATAAAGTTATCAAATTCTCAGAAAATGGAAAAGCATGATGGTATATAATATATAATAATTATAGAATCATAAATAGATTATAAATATCATATAAATAATATATAAACAATAATTTAAATATTATTTATAGCCTTAAAAGGTGGTAATGGAAGAACGAATGACACTGGTTCGTGAGGTGGTAGTCTGTCGTACACATGAATGATGATTGTGTATCCCATTTGATAGAAGTGTGTGAAATTATAGGTCAAACCCTAAATATAAAACATATAAGTATATAAATTATAATTATTTTATTATATAAGGAATATATATGAATAATTAAAGTGGTGGAGACTGGAGTAAAACAAAAGATCTCATTGAAGAATGTTCTTTATTCTTTGGGTAACTCTTTTTGGTTTATACTAAAAGTATTCATTGGGTTGATTTCTTCCCAAATTGGTGATTCTATTATTATTAGAGGGATTTTGGTAGATTATTATTGTAGGTTTTTTTATGATCCAAATTATCTTTATAGGTGTGGTTAAGGGAAAGAGTGAATGTCATTTTATAGTAGATAAAGAATGCTATTCTTGTAAATACAAAAAAGGTAAATAATATTCTGAGGTCTATCTTACCTCATGTCCTTAAAAAATTGAAAAATATGGATTATATAGGTATTATGGTTGATAAAAATCTCAAACATACAAAAATAATTTCATGTTTATAATTTTTTCCTTAACATCTATGTTTTCCCACTTTTACCATTTTGGTTTTTATTAAGGTAACTATATTTCTAAACTAATTAATTTAACCATTAATACTAAATTAAAATTATATTTATTATAAAATATAGACCAAATTATTTCTAAATATGATATATAATTTATATAATTAACATCTCATGTGTTCTGGAAATTAATCTTATCATAAACGCATGTAATGCGCAAAAACATTACTTTAACCTGAACCGTGCTAACAATGTTTTTACTATTTAGGGATCAATATGTTCATTATAAAAGATAAATTGGACCATAAATAAAAATATATTTGATTTTTTTAATATTTAAAAATAAATTTTTAGAATTTATGATTTTTAGTAATTTTAAATTTTTTAATAAAATATCATTTATTATAAAAAAATTAATGTCAATTTTGACTACTTAATTTTATTTAAAAATATCAATGAAATGATGGAATTAAAATATATTATTTTTAAAGTTATTTAAAATGAAATATTCATTTAATAAATCAAGTTAACCTAATAATTTATTCAATTTTATTCACTTTTAATATTTTTATTATCATTTATTTTATTTAATTACTAACTAAATAATCACTATGTTGGCATTTATTAAGAATTTTAAATAAATAATTAATCTATAAAAACTAATGATAAATTATTATGATAAAAATAACTCATTTATATTTCAAAAGGATATTTATAAACGAAAATATGATATTTTGTTAATATATCTAGGCTTTATAAATATTAAAGGTTAGGAATGTTTCTTTTTTGTCTTTTTCCTCACTTAACTTATTATATAGGTCACCTTTATAGAATATTTTCCCAATATATAATAAAATTATAACCAATATGGTATATTCTCTAAATATTATTAGAAAATGTATTTTGGACAAGTTTCTAGATCATTTTCCATTTAATATTAATGTTTAACCACTAAGTAAGCTAATTTCTACCTTAATCACTACAATTAATTTTAATTACTTTCTCATATATTTTTGTCAAAAACTAAATTGAACTTATTAGACTATAAATATTATATTGATTCAGACTATTTATTTCTTTTTTCCAATTTTAATTCACATAAATGTAAAAATTTAAATTTAAAACTAATCTCCCAGGCAGTGTAAGAAAGTAGATTTTTAATGTGAAAATGTTCAAAAGTTTCTTCAGTTTTTTTATCTAAATTAAGTATAAAAATGATTAATACTACCTAAATTAGATTATTATTTTTATAATTGATATATTTTTACTTAAAAACCAATCTAAAATATAATTTAACATTAATTATTATTTAAATAAAATAGCACTTTTCAACTAAAACGCAGTATTTTTCACTATTTATCAAAAAATGAAACTTCTATTAAAAAAATCACAATAAGATAATTTTGACATTATGAATTCAAAAATTAATTTTATTTTGACAAATAAAATTCCTAAAAGGGTCAAAAGTAAGTTTTAAAATAGGTATGATGTTAAAAGGTGGAAAAACTGCCTATAAAAAATACAGCTTTGTTTATGCATAAAACTAGATTTTTTCTTATCATATTTCTATAAAATATATTGGATGAATGCCAAAACATTTGATTGAATATAAAAAATAAATAATTCAAAAAGTCTCATCATGTTATATAAACTTATAATATTGTTCTTGCGTGTTTTATACCCTATCGAATGAACTCATTATGGTGTTTATTGTAATAAAACATAGTGTTACATATAAAGAAATCTAGCAACAAAATTAAATTTATTCTAAAAGTAAAATATTTTTAATTATTTTTTTGATAAATTATCTCTACCTTATATAAATTTCATGCTCACAATTAAAAATTTATCTCAGTAATCTAGGGTTTGATACTTGAAATTTCCATTGTTGAAAACCCACAACGTAAAAGGGTTAACAAAATATTCTCTTAATAAGATAGAGAAAAGGAAGTTAAATGGTTATGTAACTAGGTTTCCAAGTAGAATTACGTAGGTGTAAAATGGAAACATATAAATTAAATAAATATATATCTATCAAGTTCTGATGGATATTGATATAAATAATGGCCATTATAAAGTTTTTGACCACAAAGCCATAAACCTGAGGTGGGAAAAAGGTCATTGATATCATAAAAAATGATGATAAGAGGATAAAGTTTTTGTTTCAAGTCCCCTTTTCCTAGTTTATGAATTTTTTCTCAATATAATAAGATAAGTAAATATAAATTTTCCTATTTCATAAACATAATCTTATTCCTTTTCTATTCCTTGAACTATTTCTACTTTATATCTTATCGCAATTTGCATCATAGGTTGAAGTAATACATGAATATCTAAAACCACATACAAATTTTAACTTAAACCATCCCAAAAATGCTTAACCTTTACAAAATATTATGGATGAGAACTTTATAATCTTTTACATAGTAGTTATTAGTATCAAATTTACTTTATATATATAAATCATCTCCTTATCCTGCCATCATTTTCTCAATATTAGGAACATATTAAGGGTTGTATTTACCTCAACCATGTGTTTTCCAAGAAGTTAAAATTATTACTAAATAATTTTTCTTATTCCTCAGTAGCATTCAACACATTATTTCAAAAATATAATGAATAATTAATATAGTAAAATCCTTATATATTTCATAATTCACATAACCAGTACATCACTAATAAAATACTAAAATGAAACAATTATTGAATTCAAACAAAATCACAATAATCATTCCTCTTCATCTATGGTAATAACATAAGATTGACCATGATCCATGTCATGACCCCCTCCCCACAAAGCACCCCTCCTAGGATGGAAATGTGAGAACAGAGATAATGTCCCTCGAGTCCTACCTCTCTTAGGCCTCGGGTTGGAGACTAGCACCGAGGGTATAGAAAACACACAGATGGGAGGAAATACCCTCTAAGAGAAAACATGTGGAAAAGAGAGACAAGATAGAAACCAATAAAATCTGGATTCAAATACAATATAAAAGAAACCCAAGTACACAAATGTAATGTCATGAAAAACTACTACAACTGAAAGGGAAAACTACAACTACCAAAAGAAAGTAAAACAACAGTGACCACAAAGCCCGAATAGCTCCAGCGACACCAATATAGTAGTAACCATCCTAATCTCCAACACACTCTATGTGACTTGAAAATATTTTATATAACATAGGGTAAGTAGAAAAATTATACTCAGTAGGATCATCCCCAGAGGCTCTCATACAAATGTAATGAAATCATGCTAAAGCACACTAAACAACAAATGAAAAAAAACTCATCACCAAAATAGGAATAATAAGCTTCCATACTCACCATGTATACTCTCACCAAGTATCACAAAAAATATTATATTATATAATAAATAATATCAAGGGTTACCCACTACCACTTCCCCACATGTTTTCTACTTTTCTTCAATATTGCATATCCTGAGAATATCTATCTAAAAAGGCTTGTGTGTAGATACCTAGGTGAAGTACCACAATATGCATCTTGTGCAACTCACCACCACAACCACACAACCCAAAGTATCCAGGTAGTTCTTGGGAACTATACTGCTCGCATATCATGTATCATACATCAGGTATTATACCTCAATCCATTACAACCCATACACCGTGTAAGGATCCTCAAGCCAACACATCCTATACATGTTACACCTATAGTAGTCCATATGAAACTATATACAGAACATATGGGTGTGAAATAAACACAATACATTACATACCTCTTCATGTATATATTTGGAAAACTAATTTTCATACATACCAGCACATTTAACTACCAAGAGAAGAGAGTGGGTCTAAAGGGGGTAGTCAACCATCCATCCACCCAACTGGATGTTGAGGAAAACACCCCCCTGGGGATCATAATCCTAGGGGTTTTAGTTTTCCTAACCGATAGGATTGAGTAGTGTATAGAAATAAAATAAATTATAGGATATAATATAGCTCACAACCACACTATGGAAAAAAACTAGTCTTAGAATCAACTATATCTAATGTCTCTCGGACTCCTGGATTCCACTTATAAGACTAGATATCCTATAAGAACACAACCAATTAAATAGATATATTAATTTTATTTATCCCTTTTTAATATTTTCACAGTATATTAATTTATTCTTTAACCATTAATTAACCATTACCATTTCCACATTACATTTAATTAGGGTCACAACAAAGTTATAATCCCTCCAAGCATAACCAAACCAAGTCCACGATTTCTCAGAAGTATTACCTTAGCATTGCGTCAAAGAAATCTCCAACCCCATGGGTTTAACATCATTTATTAATTTATTTAAAAAAAATTTCATTTTATATAATTTCAGGTATTCGAAGAAACTATTCTAATATACCAAAGGCAAGGGACTCAACAGAGTGAGTAGATGAACTACTCGTCGAGTCTTTGTCACCTATAGCAGGAGAGTAGACCCATCAATCCTTGAGAATCTAAACACAAAAAGTGCATGAAATACCATGTGCATCATCATAAATTTTTGAAGGAGGTTAAGAAAGACAATATTTCTCAAGTAGTGGGGAAGGAAAAATAGATAAATAGAAAACATGTTCAATAGAAACCACTTCACATTGATGGGTAAGCCCATCTTCAACTCATTCCATCATCCTCAATGTCCTCCCCAAAACCCACATACATAACCTGATTCATCTCACCATTCCATGAATCAACCACCACCACCACCACTATGCCTCCCTTCCCTCACATACCACAACATCCTTCCAAGATCATCCATCCAAGGCACATACCACAACATAAGCAGTAGGAAACACACAATATAGAAACTAGTCTCTTGGACCTAAATAAGGCAATCAACCTTCATAAACAATGAGAACTCACAACATCGTAGCCTAAGGGGATTGGATTTTACAAACAAGTGGGTAACTCAGAACCCTACAGGGCATTATCATTTTGGAACAACTGATTATTTATTCCATATTGAATTAACTAATTCAATTAAACATAAATAACTATATCCATTTTATTATCATCAAATCACAAAAACAACAACCAGATTCATTAACATGCCTCTTTCTTTTGTTATCCAATCTTTTTACAATTAATCCTGGATTTATGTTCTTTACCAAACTACATCAATAATAGCATACTAGAAAAACTAAGCATAGATATCACACTATCTAGAAATAATCTAGATGAAAATTGTTTTCATTGTATAAAGCAACAAAATATGATCGATAAAAAAATTTTAATCCCATTCAAATATTTATTATGTTAATTTTATTATGATTCAGTGGGATAAATCATGATAAAACTATGATATCACTTAAATAGAATATAGAAGACAAGAATCCCTTACCTCAAATGTTTTGCAACATTCTTTTCACGAGAATGGGCCAACACAGCGGATCATGATCACCTCTCCCACAATGACTATATCCACCTGAGGATGCCACAACACAATAACATCAACCAACTCCCAAGAAAGATCCATTAGAAACATGGAGATCACATTCCATCACATGGAAAGGATATATGGGAGTAAATATATCAGGGAAACCAAAATAACGGAGGTAGAACATACCTTATATCAAAGACGGATTGGAACTTCCTTGTTACACCAAAATATGGGGTACGCATGCAGCAGGAAAAGATACAAGGGAAAATGATCCAAGGATATCACAATCACACAAATCCTTAGGAAAAAAGTTTTGGGGTGCCTCACACCAAGATAAAGGATAAGGAAGAACAGGGGAGGAAGGTATCTCATCTCTTTCAAAAATCTAAACAGAGCATCGGTTTAGATTTTCCATTAAAGGCAGATCTAGTCAAGACTATGTGGTTTGACCTAGTAAAGTCACCTAGACCCTTAGAAATATTAACATAGGATTTATGGTCTTTGAATCAGCCTTAAATCCCTTAAAACAAGGCTTTGAATACATTTTACATCAAATATAACATTAATGGGGTGAAACCATAGGATGCTAGAAATAATCTTCCCCAACGAACCACGAAGTGACTCATGGATGTGAGTCATCGAAGTGAGTCACTGATGTGATTCATCGATGTGAGCCCCCAACACAAGTCACTGACGTGACTCACCAATGCGACTTACTTTTCTAGAAGCATTGTACACCTGCTGATCTAGAAACACTATACACATACCGATAGATGACCTACTGATAGATGACCTATGGGTAGATAACCTACCGATAGATGACCAGCCAATAGATGACTTACCAATAGATGACCTACAAATAGATAACCTATGGATAAATGACCTACCAATAGATGGACTTTCGATAGATGACCTATCATCCTAGAAACACTATTCACAGAGCTGGAAAATTAGAAAAGAGTTAAGACTAAGTCACCTTGACCTCCCAGAACACCTCAAACACTAGATTTTTACAAATTAATGGACCAGAGAGGTCCGAGTCATTACATCACATACCTCTCAAAACATTATCATCCTTGATAATCTAGAAACTACCTAGAGAGGAAACATAAAATGGGTCATATGAACATCTTCCCCGTAATATACCTCTCAAGGGTCTTGCCACCACAGGATTTAAACCACTTTATAAAAGGGACAATGTGAAACCACACAACAACCACAACCAGGTTCTAAACACTCTCCCTAGGGAGATACCTCTCAAAATAGATCATTCCCCAATAAGAAATAAGAGAAATCCATTTCATAAACAGAAAGGTTCTACAACTACCAAATGAACAATGTTGAAAGAGAAGACATGAACATCAAATAGCTCAGGATACTAAGAACGTATCTAAAAATCATGTTACCACGTACCCTCCTTCGCGCCACCATGCTACCACAAGTCATGAACCAAGGGATAACACGCTCTTGCAACACCTTCTCCTTGTAGTCTTGGATTTATATAGACTTCTCCTCAAAGGTTTCATCATCATCAATATTGATCTCTCCCCAATCAATGATGTGAGATACTTCATGAATATAACAACAGAGTTGTGACACATGAAAAACATCATGTATCCTACTCATTTATGGGGTAAGTGCTACCCAATACGCCACAACTCCAACACAAGACAAAACCTCAGAAGGCCCAACAAAGTGGGGAGAAAGTTTACTCCCATAACCAAACCTTTTCTTCCCATGTTGGGGATTCACCTTTAAAAAAATGTGATCTGAAACGTCATAATTCATAGGTCTCCTCCTATGATCGATATAGGATTTCTGATGATCTTGTGCTATATTCATCCTCTCACGAATCACCTGAACCATTTCTACCATCTTTTGTACCATTTTTTCCTAATAATAGCTAAATCTATTACCTCATTCTAATACAATGGAGAATGGAAAGTTCGGACATACAAGGATTAAAATGAAATCATTCCAATGGTGGAGTGAAATATATTTTTATAAGAGAAATCTACCAAGGGAGAGTGCCTCATCCACAAACCTCCCTAATCTTGGACACAACAGCGCAACTAGTATTCAAGATTCTATATGGTCTGATCTTTCTTACTATCCATCTGTATATGAAAATAAGTGTTAAGGCATAGCTATGAACCAAAATAATACTAGAGACCTCTATACACTCTTGAGGTAAAACAAGGCTCCTGATTAGAAATGATTATCTCCGGGACACCGTGGAGTCTCACCACCTTCTCCATATATTTCCTTGAAAAAACCTCGACTAATCGCGACTACTTGATTTCTATGAAGTGGGATGACTTTTTCAAATTGTCCACTACTACCCATACAATGTCATGGAATCCCTGAGCTTGAGGTAAACCGGTAATAAAGACCATCGAAATGTCCTCCCACTTCCAGTGAGAAACATATAAGGGGTAGAGAAAACCACTAGGAACCTGGTGAATAGCCTTCACCCTCTGGTAGACCAATAATCGAGACAGAAACTATGTTGCGATACACTAAAACTAAGTCCACCAAAACAAACTACTCAAAAATCGGTACATTTTTTTCACACCAGGGTGTACCTCTAAAGTTAAACCATTAAAATCTCTGAGAACCATCTTATGTGACACTAAAGGAATAAAAATTATCCCCTAAAACAACATATGTTGTTGTTTATCCTCAGAAAAACCAATAGGGGCCTCACCACAACCAACTTGGTCTCTCCAGACCTCCACATCAATATCCCCCAATTGGGATTCCTCCAACTATTGGACCAGAGATGACTACAATTTCCTATGAAATATACAACCTCTGCCCCCCAAATTCCCATATATCTAGATGTAATGATGAGAGTTCTTCCATCACCCTCCAAGAATTACAATATTCACGCATTACATTACTATGCGACTTCCTTCCCAACTCATCAGCTAAAAAATTCCCCTTTCCAGGTGTATATGAAATTTTGAAGTTGTAATCATGTGAGAACTCCATCCACCAATGTTGTTGAGAGTTCATGTTATGTGAGGAAAAAATACCTCAGGATCTTATGACCGGTGAAGACCACAAAATTCTCACTAGTGAGTTAATGTCTCCATAACATCAGGAAAAAAACATATTCACCAACTCAATATCATGGGTGGCATAGTTATGTTCATGGGGATGTAATTACTAAGACCCATAATAAATAATTGATCTCTTCTACATCAGAACCTAACCTAACCATAGACACGAAGCATCACAAAAAACATCAAATTGAACTCCTTGTTCTAAAAGGAAAAGAACCAGATAACTAACCAACTTCTCTTTCAGGTACTCTAAATAAGACTGACATTGGTCAGTCCACATGAACTCCTGATCCTTTCTAGTCGACACTATTAGAGGAGTCACAACCAGAGAGAAATTGTCTATGAACCTCCTGTAATATCCTGAAATACCAAGGAAACATCACACCTCCACCACTATCTTAGGGGATTCCCAAGACACAACTAATTATATCTATGAAGAATATATAGTTAATCCCTACTAAGATACAACATGCCCCAAGAAACAAGCTTCTCAATCCCAAAATTCACACTTCGACCACTTCTTAAATAGCTCTTGTCAATGAAGAACTCCCAAAAGATCATGATGATCCTCTGCCTACTCCTCCTTAGATTCGGAGTACATAAGGAAGTTTTTTATAAAGGCCATAATGAACTTATCTAGGAACTCCTGGAACATAGTGATCATCGAATCCATGAACATATCTGGAGAATTCATCACACTGAACTACATCACAACAAACGCATGATGCCCATTACAATAACAGAAAGAAGTATTTGGGATATCCTCATCCTTCACACACATATGATGATATCCTGACCACAAATAAATCTTTGAGAACCAACTTTCACCCTTCAGTGGATTGAATACATAATCAATCCATTGAAGAGGATAGTTGTTATTCACTGTCACTTGGTTCAAGCGATGATAATCAACACACAATTGAAAACTACTGTCAGGTTTATTTATGAACAAAAATGGTGCACAAAGGATGATAAGGATGGATCACACCTCCGACCCTAGGAAACACTAACTAATAAACCATTATGAACTCAAATTCATCTTAGAAATCAAGTATGATATGGACAGAACATGCCTTCGACCCATCCAAGGATCTCGCTCAACAAAAAACACTATTGGATCTCTGTTAGCATTGAATAACACCACCTACCTTCTGAATAAGTACACAATATATTTTACTGAATACAACTAATCCATTTCTAGGATTAAATCATATGGTTCTATCCGTAAATATAAAAAATCTCCCCAAGAGTGGCTCTTTTCTAGCACTAGCTCACAGTCTCTACATACTTCAAACAAGTTAGTTCGGCCTCCAACTGGCGTAGTCAACACCAAGGGAAATAAAAGCCCCACTATCTCAAGTCCCAAAGGATGGATAATGGAATGTGATATGAAAGTTTGTGTTTCTCCTAAACCAAAAAAGGAATAAATCCATGTATAAAACAAGAAAATGGTTCCTTGAATGACGTCTCTCTCACCTGGCCCTAAAACGCTAATACATGAATCTAACCATGTCCTTATCCATGGAATCTTTCCGATATCTGATGATGGGGAGTGTTTTGAGGATGTCCTTTGCCTACCCTATCTGCTCTCTGCTAATCCAAATATTGTGAAACCTGCTGCTACTACCTCGGATAGAACTACCTCGACCGAGGAACCAGAAGTGGAACGCCTAATGTACAATGACTGATCAGAAATTCTAAGAGCTCTCACTACTGGTGACCTCAACCTCTATAAGAAAAAAATCATTCTGATCACCTAGTATAGGTCTGAGATTCACTTCCCCTGGAGAAAAGATATACTGAGGGTTGGACCTACCCCCTAACAAAAAGAAACTATTGTGCCCTAAAAACCAAGAACCTAAGACCATATATCTACTTCATGTCTAATCCTGATGACTCCATTCTCATGACAATCCAGTTATGGTTAATATCCTCTCTATGACCTCTTCCCTCTCCAGCACCTCAAGATATGTCTTCAGCATAAACAGGGTGACCCAGAACTAAATGTATGGATGAAAAACATCCTCTAAATGACTCTCCCTAGACACCTCATCTGAAAACTATTCCGAAGAATATCATAAAATTTTACTGAAATGTACTATAAACTATCACACACTGGGGCTCCCCTATCGAAGGGTAATCATCTCCCATTGACTGAACTCCATCATGGTCGAATAAAGAAAAATTTATCTAAACTCATCTTAGAACTCCTCCCATGAGACTTAAAACTCCTCAAGATCGCTAAGGAACAAGAACTACCACTCCCTCACTACTCCACATAGAGTTGTCACAACCAATGATAACCAGTGCTCCTTCTATGCACAGATCAAACTGAAAGCTATCTCAACCCCCTCCAACCAGTCTTCTATGATTGAATTTGAAACAGAGACCTCACAGTTCTTTAGAATCTAGCACAAAAACTCTCAGAGTGTCCTCCTCTAAGTGGCGTCGTCGTCAACCTATGATCTGTAGGGATCTGTTGGCACAACCTACTGAACATATTCTACAGGAACCTGATGAAAATGTCGACCTGGATTTATACCTTCAAAATGAAAAATAGTTAGAGCTCCTAATCTTGGAATAGTAAAGACTTCAACATTAATTAATTGTTTTTTTATTCATTTTAGGTTAACATATCCCAAGGTCTACCCATTCAAACATAGGTAAAAAGAATAATGATTCATGATCATTTCATAGGTATCTACCCTATAACCAGTATCACCTCATTAAGTAGCCACTGTAAACTTAAAGGTTCATGAATCATATCATAGGGGGCCCTAAATACCTTTTTCTTATCTAGTCTCATGTGTTTTCAGCGCTTTCTAAACATAGATAACACTATTTACCTACCAACCCATGAAACATCACCTCTGCCTAACTCTGAACTCCATCTTATCCCTCAACCAGAGCTTTGATACCACACTGTCATGACTCTATCCCCAAAAAAATGTACCCCTCTTAGGTCGATAGTGCGAGAAGAGAGATAATGACCCTCTGATTCTCGCCTTCAGTAGGCCCCGGGTTGGTGACTAGCTCCGAGGGTATATAAAACACACATATGGGAGGCATTACCCTATAAGAGAAAACATGTGGAAGAGAGAAATAAAATATTCATCAACCAACTCCTGCTCAGACTAAAATATAAAAGAAACCCAACTACACAAATTTAATGTCATGAAAAAATCTACAATAGAAAGGGAAAACTGTAATTACCAAAAGAAATTAAAACGACAAAGACCATGATGCCCAAACAGCTCTTGAAACCCCAAGATAGTAGTAACCAGCATGATCTTCATCCTACTCCAAGTGACATGAAAAATAGTTTATATAATGTAGGGTGATTATAATAGTATAATTAGTATGATCCTCCTTAGAGCCTCTCGTAAAAAAGTAAAGAAATCATTCTAAATCACAGTGAATAATAATTAAAACTAACTCGTCAACTAAATTGAAATAATAAGTTTCCATCCTCACCATGGATACTCTCACCAAGTATAACATACAATAGAATATAATATAATAAATAATATCAAGGGTACCCTGCTACCTCTTCCCCACTATTTTTTCACTTTTCCCCAATGTCACGCGTCTTGAGCATCTCTCTCCAAAAAGGATTGCCCTTAGACACCTGGGTGAAGCACTGTAACATGAACCTTGTGCAACTCACCACCACAACCACACAACCAAAAGTAGTCAGGTATTTTCTGGGAGCCACCGTAGATCATATAGTGGGTATCATACATCAGTTATTATACCTCAAGCCATTATAGCTCATACACCAAGTAATTATCCTCAATCCATCATAGATTATACATGTTACACCTATAGTAGTCAGTAAGAAACTATATCTAGAATATATGTGTGTGAAATAACCCCAATCCATTATTTCCCTCTACACACATATGTGGGGAAAACTAACTATCATGCATACTATCATAAGTAACTACCAATATAAGAGAGTGAGTCCAAATGGGGTAGTAATCCATCCATGCTTCCACTAGGATATTGGGAAAATACACTAGGGATAAAAATCTATAGGGTGTTAGTTTCCCTAACTGAAAGGATGGAGTAGCATATAGAAACAAAAAAGGTATAGAATATAATATAACTCACAACCACAGTATGGGAAAAACCTAGTCTTAGACTCAACTACATATAACGTCTCTCGGACTCATGGCTACCATTTCTAAAATATATATCATATAAGAACACAACCATTTAAAGATCTATATTAAGTTACTTTGTCTCTTTTTATCATTTCCACTTATGTTAATTAATTATTTAACAATTAATTAACCATTACCATTTCCTCATTACATTTCATTAGCATCACAACAAAGTTCTATGCCCTCCAGGCATAACCAAACCAATTCTATAGTTCTTCAAAATTATAGCCACAGAATTACATCCTAGCAAGATCCAACCCCATGGGTTCAACATAATTTATTCATTTATTTAACAACATTAAAATTTTCCATAATAATAGGTATTCACAAAAATCATTCTAAGCTACAAAATGCATGGGGATTAACACAGTGAGTAGATGAACTACCCATTAAGTCTTTTTATCCTATAGAAGGAGCATAGACACATACATCCTCAAGAAGATAAACATATAAATCACATGGAATACACCACACATATTCTCCTCCTTTGTAAAGAGGGTAATAAATACCATATGGATCAAGCAGTGGGGAAGTTAAAATAGGTAAAAAAGTAACATGTTCAACAACAACAACTTTCACATCGATGAGTAAGCCCAGTTTCAGCATGTTCCATCATCCCTAGTGTCCACCCCAGCACCCACATGTATAACCCGATGCATCTCTCCACTCTAGGCATCAACTGCTACAACCACCACCACTAGGCCTCCCTACCCCCATACCATAACATCCTTTCAAGATAATTTATCCTAGGTGCACACCAAAACACAAGCATCAGGAAATAAAGAACATAGAAACTGGGATTTTGGTCCTAAATAAGGCATTCATCCTTCACACACAATGATCACTCACAGATCCAAATCCTAAGGATCTTGAACTTTATAAGAAAGTGGGTAACTTAGAACCATACAAGGCATTATATTTATCACACAATCAGTTATTTATTCAATATTGAATTAGCCAATTCAATTAAACATGCATAACTTCATCCATTTGATTATCATCAAATCACATCAACAATAACTGAATTCATTAACATGACTCTTTATTTCTTAAGCTAATCAGTTTAAAATTAATCTCAACATTACATTCTTTACGAAATTCCATCAACAATGACATGAAAAAAAAAAAGCATTGATATCACACTATCTATAAATAATCAAGAGGGAAACGATTTTCATGATATAAAGAAAAAATATACGATCGATAGCAATTATTTAATCTCGTTGAAATATTTATTATTTTAATTTCATTTTCATCTAGAGTGATAAATCATTCTAACACTAAAACTGAACATAAATAGAATAGAGAGTCCATGAATCCCCTACCTCACAAGGTTATTGATGTTATTTTCATGAGAATGATCCAACACAACAGATCATGATCACCTCTCCCACAACGACTGCATCCACCTGATGATGCCACAACACAACTACATCAACCAACACCCAATGAATCTTCATTAGAAACATGTATATCACATGGAATCACATAGAAAGGATAAAATGGGGAAAACAGTTTGAGGAACAAAAAATAATATAGGTAGAACATACCTTATATCGAATATGGATTGACACTTCCTGGTTGCACCAAAACAGGGGGTGAGTATGCAGTAGGAAAGGCTCCAAGGGGAAATGGTCCAAGGATAGAAAAATCACACAACTCCTCAGGAAAAAAGTTTTGGGGTGCCTCACAGTAAGATAAAGGAGAAGAAAGAATAATGGTGGAAGGTGTCTTGTCCATTTTGAAAATCTAAATGGGTTAGTGGTTAAGATTTTACATTAAAGGTGGATATGGTCAATACTATGTGGTTTAACCGAGTAAAGGCGCTCGGACCCTTAGGAAAATTAATATTGGAGTTATGGACTTTTATTTGGCCTTAAATCCCTTAAAACAAAGCTTTGAATGTATTTTACATCAAAGATAATGTTAAAGGTGTGACACTATAGGATGTTGGAAACACTGTTCACCGAAGAATCACCAACGTGACTCACTAACATGAGTCACCAATGTGAGTCACCAATGTGAGTAACCGATGCGATTCACAGACACAAGTCACTAACATGACTCACTGACATAAATCACTATTCAGAAACACTATTCACCTACTGATATGGAAACATTGTATGCCTACCAATAGAGGTCCTTCCAATAGATGACCCATCGATAGATGACCTTCCGATAGATTACCTATAGATATATGACATATCGATATATTACCTATCAATAGATGACCTAACGATATATGAACAACAGATATATGACCTACTGATAGATGACCTACCGATAGATGACATGTTGATAGATGGTCTATCGATAGACCACCTATGTCTTGGAAACACTATTCATAGAACTGTAAAATTGGCCATGTGTGATAATTAAGTCTCTTTGACCTCCCAGAACACCTCAAACACTATATTTTAACAAAGGAATGGACTGGAGAGGTCCAAGACATTACAATCCATTAGCTTATTTTTAGTTTTATTCTCTTGATGATTGGGTAATTAATTTTCATAGTACCTTATCTTCTTGCAGTTGTAACACTGAATAGTATCCTTTTTATTCTTCTCATTACATTTTTTATCATAGTGAAAATTATCTCCATACTTATAATAAACTTATAATCCCTTCAATAACTCTTAAGGGTGATTATTTATATAATTATCACATGAGAGAAAATCATTCTTTCCATTCATATATTTATTCATCTTTTCCTCTATCATCCTCTTACTCTCTTAATTCCCTTTGAATCCATAAGAATTATATAATTATTTATATATATTATCATAACATGATAATATGTCCTCATATGATGATAATGTTTGAGATACAATCTCCCTTCGAAATATTGTCTTGAGACCATAAAAGATATGATCCTTCTTATTCTTTGGATCATATGCGTTGGTGAGGTTCAAATTCCTTATGTTAGGCACCATCTCTAAATGATGACATAGAATCTATTAGATCTTATCATGTATAATCCCAAAACTAGTGAAATATATAACATAAACATTAAAATTTATGTGTAGCTAATCTCATTATCAAAAACACGGTTTCTATGGGATGTTATTCTATACTTATCCACAAAGTTTGTCATCGGCTTATGTTCTCTAATCTATGTTTCCCTAAATCTAGTTTCCATGGTTTCTACTAAAAATTATTTGATACCAACTGTAACTCCCCAACCCTAAAACACCAGAGTCAGTTCCTTATATTATTATATTAACGTGATTACGAGGAATAAAATCTTTAAGGACCGATCAGTTTAGTAGTTTTGGAAAATCATATTAAAAAAATTATACCAATTTTACATTGAGAAAAAAATAGACCTAATACATAACAAATACAAATAAATTTCATCCATGAAACTCATTCCAAGAATTCATCTTTATATACTAGGGAAAGTAAAAAAAATAAGGGTGATCACTAATGATTAGTGAGGGTAAGAATAAAGTGTAAGTAATTATGAGAAAATAAAATAATCAATATAGAAAGATAAATAACTGAAAAAAAAATTCCATTTAGACTAATGGATAATGAATAATCACTATTTAAAGGTAAATAACTAAAAAACATGTCATTTAATAAATAAACTGAGAATCAAATGAATAAATATATAATGTTAAAGAAAAAATGTCAAGGATAAATAATAACTAAATCTGAATGAAGTAAATGCTTGATTATTGGATTCCTTTTTTATTCAGTACATGATACATTTACCATCAATATCTATTCTCAGGATAGTTTAAGCTACTCTGATTTGGCTAGCTGATTTGTCTCATGAGAACCCATTGATGCATCAAGGGACTATCCATAATCGGGACCCTAATGTGTTGAACCAACCTAAAAAATTCCTCATATATGGAATAATAGATTTAATTAATAAAAAGAAATTCTTATCATCAAATACTGGTATTAAATAATAATATAGATTTATCAATAATTCCCCAGTTAATCAAATAATTTTCAAAGTAATGACTATATTTAAAAATGGAATAATATTTAGGAAATAATCATATCCATTATACAAAAATATGTATATATAATATAAATTTAATTTTCAATGAAAATTTATTATAATAAAGTGATTGTTTCAAAAGAAATTTAACAATCACAAAAGAAAATGAGATTGTAAAGATAACTTTTACCACTTTGTAATTTTTAATTAAAAACCCCATGGTTGAGATAATTAAAAGGGAATATTTAAATACCATGAATTACGAGTGAATAATAATATTAAATGACAAAGGTACATTATATACACCATATTAAAGTTAATTGGTGCATAATAACAAATAATATTCAATGGAATGTAAATTGAGATGAAATTCTTTTACCTTGCACTCCCTTTTGGTTGAATTCCCTTTAACCTCCTATATAATAGTTTTAATCATGTAATTAACTTAAACTATAACCATATTAATATCTATTATATCATATATAGAAATTTTATAACATATTATAACACGTCCATTAATAATCTTTCATCATTTTCAACATTTTGGGGGTTAATTAACTTATTTTCAAGCATGTTTTGACTTCTTATTTTTGTTCCTATTAATTAGATAATTATTTCATAATATAAATAATTTAAAACGTTATTTAAATATCATATGTATTAAATATTTATTTATTTATAGTAATCCATAAAATTTGGATATAGGAAATAGAATACAACGACCATGGAGATGGTAGGTTGAACGTACGCATGAACACAACTTCCATTTTCTTGTCCTATTTAAATAAAGAAAATTAAATGATATATATATATGTATATAATAATTCCATTATCATATTAACTTCATATTTATCCCATATTTTAATTAAAACAACCCCTTAATACATTCCATGTATAGCGTGAATTAATCACATCAGTTTGATGAGGAGGTAGTCCACACATCCCCAAATGAAGTTATCATATTCCCAAAAAATTAAAATAATCAAGTTATTTATTATATAATAATTTATAAATCATAAATAAATTATATATATCATTTATAAACTATAATTACATCATTATTTCCAACCATTAAAGGTCATAATAGAGGAACGAACATTATCAGTTCACGAGACGGAAGTCTATCGTACACACGAACTATGATTGTGTATCTCATTTGATGGAAGTGTGTGAAAGTGTAGGAAGTACCATTAAAATAAAAATATATCATTATATTTATGATACTTAGGTTATTATATAATCAATATATAAGAATAATTCAAGTGGTGGAGAATTAAATAAAACAAAACAGCTAGTTGAAGAACATTACAACTTTTTCAGGTAACTCCTTTTGGTTTATACAAAAAGTATTCTGTAGTTTTCTTTATTCCAAATGTGAGTCTCCTAGAATTAGGGTAGGTTTTTTGGGATATTATTTTTATGGTTTTTTACAAGCTAATGTGGATTTGGGGGTATTAGGAAGGGTAAGAGTGAATGCCTTTTTATAGTGGAGGATGAGTGGCATTCTTATAAATACCAAAAGGTAAACACTATTGGGAGGTATCCCTTAAATAATGTTCTTAAAAAATTGAAACATATTTTATTAAAGGATAATTATGGTCTATAAAAAACCTCCATCACAAAAAATATGTGTTTTTTTATAATTTTGTTTTTTAACTTCTAAGTTTCCCCAGTTTTACCATTTTGGTTTTTATTTGGGTAACTAGTTTTCTATCCTAAGTAATTTAAACATTATGAATAAATTAAAGTGATATTTGTTATAAAATATAGAACCATATAATTATAAATATTATAGATAATTTAAAAAATAAAAAATTTCATGTTGGTTGAAAATTAATTTTAACATAAGCGCATGTTGGGCGCAAAAACACATCTTTAACCCGAATCATGGTGACAATGTTTTTACTATTTATGGGTTAATATGTTAATTCTAAAGGGTAAATTGTTCCACAAAAAAAAATATTTTATATTTATTACCCTTTGAAAATAAATTAGTAGAATATTGATTTTTTGGTAATTTTAATTATTTTAATAAAATATCATTTATTATAAAATAACCTTAATGTCAATTTTGACATTGTTAACATAATTTAAATTTAAAAATATCAAGAAAATGATGGGATTAAAATATATTATTTTCACATTTATTTAACATGAGATATTGATTTAAAAAAACTAATAGAACACAATAATTCATTCAATTTTCTTCACTTTAAATATTTTTTAATATCATTTATTGTATTTATTTATTAACTAAATAATCTCTGTATTGATGTTTCTTAATCATTTTAAGTAACTAATTCATCTCAAAAAAATTAATTATAAATTATTATGATAAAAAATCATCTATATATTAAAATTATATCTATAACCAAAAATTTGATTATTTGTGTCCATATCTCAAGGCCTTATAATTTTTAAAGGTAATGAAAGTTCCTTTTTTGTCTTTTTCCCTAAATAACTTATTATATAGGTAACATTAATGGAATAGTATCCCAATAATTCATAATATTAAAAATATCTATGATATTTTATAAATATTGGACTCCAATGGATTTTGGACCAATTTCTAGATTTTTTATTAAGATTAAAGTATAACCACTAAGTAAACTAATTTTTAACTTAATCACTCTAATAAATTTTGATTAATTTCACAAATATTTTTTGTCAAAAACTAAGTTGATATTATTAGAATAAAAATATTATAATTATTATAACTATTTATATCCGATTTTTCAAATTCAATTAAAAGAAATAGAAAAATTAAATTTAAAGCTAATATCACATACATGGCAAGAAAGTGGGTTTTTATAGTGAAAATGTTATAAAGTTCATTAAGTTCTTATATATAAATTTAGTATAAAAATTACTCCAATGACATAAATTTTTTTAATAGATGTATAATTTATCTATTTTTACTTTAAAACAAACTTAAAATAAAATTTAACATTAATTATTATTTAAACTAACAATCGGTTTTCTACTAAAATGTAGTATTTTCACTATTCTTCAAAAAATAAAACTTCTCAAAAACAAATCACCCTAAGATAATTTTGACATTATGAATTAAAAAATTAATTTTATTTTTAATAATTAAATTCATAAAAGATTCAAAATTTAGTTTTAAAAAAGTTTTTCCATTAAAATATGACAATACTCCATGTGGAACAATTCATCTTTTTATGCATAAAACAATATTTTTTCTTATCATATGTCTATCAAATCTATTGGATTAATGTCAAAACAAATGATTGAATATGACAAATAAATATATCAAAAACTCTCAGGATGTTATATACACTTCCAATCTTGGTCTTGTGTGTGTTAAACGTTATTGAAAGAACTCTTTATTATGTGTAACACAAGCCAACTTAGCATTTCATGTAAAGAAAACTAGAAACAATATTAAATTTTTTATAAAAAGAAAATATTTTAAATTCTTGGGGTGTTACATTCTCCCCACATTAAATAAATTTAATCCTTTTAATTTAAACTTATTCTCATAAATCTAGAATTTTATACTTGAAAATTACATTGTTAAAAAATAAACATCATAAAAGGGTTAATAAAATATCCTCTTAATAAGAGAGAGAAATGTAAGTGCAATTGTCATGTAACTAGGTTCCCAAGTAGGAAAAAATAGGTGGAAAATAGAAACATGGAAATGGAAGAAAAATATAACTATCACGTTTTGATGGGGAGTGATAGAGAACATGTTTATAAGAAATTTTTTTACCATAAATCCATAAACTAGATGAGTGAAAAAGGTAATTAATATATTCAAAAATTATTATAATAAGGAAAAAAATTAGAGTCCTAGTTTCTGAGTTAAGGAATTATTTCACTCTATTATAATATAATTAAATACACATTTACATTTCATAAACAAAGTATTTTCATTTGGTTGTTCCTTAAAAAATTTATACTTAATCTCTTGGCACAAGTTGCATCATAGGGTAAAGTAATACATAAATCTCTAAAAAAACATAAAAAGTTCAACTTAAAACATTTCTTAAATGGTTAACCTTTCCAAAAAAATTATTATCCCACTCTTTAGAATCAGTTACATGGTATTTATTAATATCCAGTTTACTTTATCTATATTAATCATCTCTTTATCTAACCATGATTATCTCAACATTAGAAACATATTAAAGGTTTTATTTATATCAACCATGTGTTTTCCCAGAAGTTGAACTTTCCACTGAATCATACATCTTATTCATCAGTACCATTCAACACATTATTTCATATCCTTAATGAATAAGTACTAAGGTAAAATCCTTATATATTTCACAATTATCAAAGCTATTACATCACTAAAAAAATACTTAAACGACACAATTATTAAATCCAAACACAATCACATTAATCATTCCTCTTCGTCTATGGTAATAACATAATCTTGACCATGATCTATTAGCTTTATTTTGGTGTATTTTATTGATGATTGAGCATTTATTTATTTTTTTAGTTCCCTATATCTTTATATTTGTAACATTTAATAATAGTCTTTTTATTCCTCACATTTCATTATTTAGCATATTGACCCTTATCTCCATACTTATAAAAAATCATAACCCCTTCAAACACTCCCAATGGTGATTATTTCCACAATTATCACATGTGGGAAAATACTTCTTTCCCATCATCCCTTTATCTGTATTTCCCTCTATCATCATCTTCATCTCTTTATTCCCTTTTAAACTATAAGAATTATAGAATTTGTTCTCAAACTTTTTATGACATGACATTATGTCCTCATATAATGAGAATGTTTGGGAGATTTTTTCCATTCGAAATATTGGCTCAAGACCGTAAAAGATTTGGTCCTTCTTACCCCTTATATCATATACATTGGTGAGGTTCACATTCCTTCTTCTAGGCATGAAATCTAAATAATGACATAGGATCTATTATATCTTATCATGTATAATCCCAAAACTACTGAAATACATAACATAAATAGAAAAATAGATGTATAGTTATTATCCTTAACATAAACATGCTTTCTTTGGGATGTTATTCTATAATTATCCTTGAATTTTATCATCTGATTGTTTTATATGATCTATGTTTTCCTAAATATAGTTTCCAAGGTTTATACTAAATTTCTATTGATACCAACTATAAAACTTTGACCCTAGAACATCGGAGTTGATGCCTTACTTTATTACATTGGAATTACTATAATGAATCAAATCCTGAAGGACCAATCAGTTTGGAAGTTTTAGAAAACTATATTACATACATGATACCAATTTTACATTAGGAAAAGAAAATAAAAGCTAATACATAAAAAATACAAATAAACTGCATCCTTGAAACTCAGTCTAAGAATTCATCTTCATATCCTAGGGAAAAGAAAACCAAATAAGGGTGAGTTAAAATGATTAGTAAGGGAAAGAATACAACATATATAATCATTAATCAATAATAATAATCAATAAGAAAAGTTAAATAACTAAGAACACTTTCCATTTAAACAAAATGATAAGGTATATATCAATATGAAAAGATAAATAACTAAAACACATGTCATTTAATAAATAAACTGAGAATGAAATGCATCCTTATAAAATTTTAAAGAAAAAATTTAATAGATAAATAATAACTGAATCTAAATAAAGTAAATTATTGATTATTGGATGCCATGTTTTCTATTTACATGATACATTTACTATCAAGATCTATTTTCAAGACAGTTTAAACAACTTTCATTTGGACAACTGATTAATCTCATGAGAACATATTGATGCATCAAGGGGATATCTATATCTGGACCCACCCATGTCATGCATGTACAAAGAATCCCTCATATAACTAATAATCTATTTAATTAATAAACAATGTTCCTTATCATCAAATATCCATATTAAAAAAATAATATAGATTTATCAATTATTACCTAGTTAATGAAAAAACGATCAAAGTAAACACTATATGTAAAAATGGAATAAGGTTAAGGAAATAATCATATATTCCATTAAATAATATGTATATTTAATAAAAATGTAATTTATAATGAAGAATTATTATAATAAAGTTATTTTATTAATATAATGTTAACAATCACAAAAGAAAGTGATATTTTAAAGATAACTTCTACCACTTGGTAATTTTCAAGTTAAAACCATATGGATGAGATAATTAAAATATAATATTAAAATACCATGAATTATGAGTGAATAATTATATTAAATGGAAAATGTTCATTATATAAACCAAAATTGTAAAGACTTAGAAATTTCAATGAAAATTTTTTCTTAAATTCTTTGGAATTTTACGAGTCCGCAGTTTTTGACGGCACCTGATTCCGAGGCCCATTGTGCCCGGAATCAATTTCTGAAGTTTTGTTTGTGTTCGTTTAGTAAACATACGTGTGGGTTTTTATATCTTTTGAACCGGTGCTCAGAATTTAAATCTGAGGGCACCGATAAACTTGCAGCGCCGGTATTCGCTTAAGGGGACCATTACCGTAGTTGCGTTTTATACAGGATGGAAGTTATAATTTGGGGTTCCAATTAAAATTGGATGTTTAAATAAAAATGTGTGTACAACACATGTTTATTTTTAAAGGTGTTTTAAGTCTCTTGGTAGAGGTTATGGGTGGGGGCCACTACACCCTAACCTCCCTTGGGAAGATATAACTTGGGGTGGGGCCCGCACGAGCTCTAATCCTTTAACTTCCCCTAAAACTCCCCATTAATTCCCCTTATTTAATTTGACATCTCCCCTCATTAATTGGGACTCTCCACCTCCTCTATGATTTGAATTTTAATCAATTCTAAGAATTAATTGAATGAGTCGCCTCATTTAATTAAACACAACCATGTGTTGTTGTGAGAAAGGATTAATATAGATCACCTATATTTTCTTTGAGGGGTGGCTTAATCCTTTCGAAAGGCTGGAAGAGAGGAGAGATTCATCCTTCCAATGAAGAACTGCTGAAGAACCACCAAAGAATGACGAACATATCCTTCGATCTTCGGCCAAGCCAAAAGAGAAGGAGCCACCCGTAAGGAATTCCGACGACGCGCCATCCTCAGATCCTTCTTCCCTAACGTCAATGAATTGACGCCGCCGCCCCACGACTTCGTCTACAAATGAAAAATGAGGTAGGGGTTTTGATCAATTTTAATTGAATAAAATTGTACCTTGTTCTTCGTTGAAAACCTTGGATTGTCTCAAGCATTTTTTTATCGCATAACATGGAGGGTGTGGGCCGAACGAACATGGCCCGACGACCCTCTGTTGGTTCTTGAATATTTTGGCAGCGGTGATCGGAGGTGGTGGCAACTGGAGGTGGTTGCGACCAGAGGCGGCGGCCACGCACCGCCCATGTGGAGGAAACCACGGCTGGAAACTGTGGGCCGCTCGGACAAACCGAACTGGCCGACCATAGCCGGCCGGGCAGGTGAACCGTGGCACCAGCAGGTGCCGCGCAGAGGAGGTGCGGCCCTCACCCGCGGGCCGCTTACTAGAAGTACCAGCTGACCGAAGCTGCCATGGCTGCAGAACTGTGGCCCCTCTTGGCGCTGTGTTGCGGAGAAGACGCAGCCCACTTCCGCAGGCCGTACGGCGGGCGAACCGGCCAGCCGCCTACCGGCCGGGCCAGGAAGACTGTGGCGCCTCTTGGTGCCACATTGCAGAGGACTGCGGCCCGCAACCCCAGGCCACTCAAGCTGGACAAACTGTCCGGCTTCAGCAGGTCGGGCAGCAAGGTGGGGCAGCACTACCGAGCGAGCCGAACCGGCCCGCAACCATGGGTCGGGTCTGTGGGTGGGATGCACTCCACCAGGCCGGGCCGACCCCCAGCCGGGTCGGACCTGCCAAACTGGGTTGGGATGACCCGCCAGCCTACTGGGCTTGATGGGTCGGGACTATTTCGCTTAAATGCGAATATCTTCTAGACTGCACGTCTGATTGACACGCTGTCTGCTGCCCTGGGATCCTTGCAATGAGGTGGTCCTTTTGAAATACACTAAGTGAGTTTTGGATATCTTTGGAAAATGTCCGAGTTTGGAATGAGCGTAATTTCAACCGGGCCCCTGAACAGAAAAGCCAATAACTCTCAGACTGGACGTCTGATTGACGCGCCGTCTATGGTGTTGGGTTCCTTTTGATGAGACGGAACTTCGGGATACATCAAATCTGTACTTCGTGATAGTTGATGTATCGACTCCTTTGATCGAGGAGCGAACCCTCCTAGAATCGAGCGTGCTATGTGCGGGAACCCTAGAGCTGGTTGTGACTGTGACAACTACTGTACTGGGATCCTCTGTGGGTTTGGCAGTGACAAAAACTGTATTGGGATCCTCCATGGGTTCTGTAGTGATGAAAACTATTCTGGGATCCTCCGTGGATTCGGCAGCGACGAGTACTATTTTGGGATCCTCTGTGGGTTTGGAAACGACGACTACTGTACTGGGATCCTCTGTAGGTTTGACAGGTTAGATGAATTAGTGACTACATCTAATCATCTTTATCGCTATACGAAAGATGTATACCTGTGTGAGCTGAGTCTTGACTTTCAATCATTATCATTGATGTGATTGTATTTACTTCCTGTGTGGATTGTGTTGTGCTTGGGCTCGAGAGTTGGAGCCGATATGAGATTGATAACATAAGTATATGTATGGGCATATACCTAAGTAGGGTTGGTTGATACTTCGTGATTGTATCTTTCCTTTTGTGTTTTATCCTTCGTGGATTCTGGGAGACCTTTGGGGGTCTTGGGGTCCCTACTGAGTATCGTTAAACTCACCCCTGCATGAGCTATGCCCGCACCTCGTTGTGTTGGATGCAGATGACGGACATCGTTGATGGAGGTCGAGAGCGAGCCAGGACCGAATGGTACCCAGAGGTGGACCACTTAGCGAGATGTACATGGAGCAGATGGATGGACCTAGGGTGCTGAGGAGGCCATCTGTACCAACCCTTCAGGTGGGATTTATGGAGGATGACTCAGTAGTTGGTGTTTTACTTTACTACAGTTGTACTAGATTTTCAGTTGTACTGTACATTTATGTTGGGCTTGTATTTCCATCCCCCTTTCCTTTCTTCACTATCTTTTGTATATAGTTTTACTTAGTGTTTACTTTAAGTTGTGTACTCTATTGTATTTGTTTATTTTCTTAAGGAAATGTCTTCCGTTTTTATTGGTAATTATGCCTTTGGTGCTAGTCTTCAGCCCCTGGCCTATGGAAGGTGGGCTTCGGGTAGTCACGGAACGGGCCCCAAGGACGGGTTGTGACAAATTGGTATCAGAGGGAGGTTGATTCTACCGTAGAACTTAGACTTTGATTATTTAAACGGAAATAGTGTTTAGTGTTTTGGTTGTGGTTATCTATTTAGGGAAACCGGTATTGGTGCAGCGGTCGACGTATCCATACACCAGGATCCTGATCTCTGATTTCCGACTCAGTGAATGAAAACACTGATTGCATGTGTGTTTCCTTTAAAAAAAATCTTCATGATTACTTTGTGTCAACTCACCAGGTATACTATTTTAACTGTGGCGCACCTGTTTCTTTTCAGGATGTCCCCACGAAGGCAGCCAGCTAGGGTTCCGAGTTACATACGAGAAGGTATCCCACCAAGCGATGAGGCCTCGGTGCAGGGACCCATCACAGCAGAGGTACCAGTGGCACCTCTACCCACTGGGCCACCGATACCACCAGCCCCAATAGAAGAGAGTGCACGATGCCTGAGTGTGGTTCATGAGTTCTAGAGACAGAGGTCTCCCAGGTTTCGGGGAGAGATGGACCCACATGCAGCTGAGGATTGGATAGAGGCTATCGTGAGAGTTTTCAGATTGGTAGGGACACTAGCCGACCTTATGGTGATCCTTTCCGCAAGTATTCTTGTACACGTCAGCAGATAGATGGTGGATCTTGATGCTCCAGGTGCATGATGAGGCATCATTGCTCCAGACGTACTTCGAGAGTCTCTTCCGCTCGAAGTTTGTTCCATCCACCCTTCGGGCGGTGCGAATTCCGGAGTTACTTCATCTGCAGTAGGGCAGTATGACAGTAGCTCAGTACTCATCGAGGTTCACCAAACTCTCGCGCTCCTCCATGAATATGGTACGAGACCCATTCTTTAGGGCCCGGACCTTTGAGCAGGGACTCAGGCATAAGATCAGAGCTTCAACGATTCCCCTCAGCATTCTGACGCAGGCAGGGGTGCTGGAGCAATCCCTTCTAGTGGAGAGTTTTCTCGTTGAGCAGTTACCAGCGGCGAGACCCACCGCAGGGTGACACATAGAGGAGTCCTCTGCAGACGAAAGTATACAGTTGATGTATAGGTCCAAGAGGACCGGACCATTAGGTGGCCGACCTCAGGATACATGTTCGGTAGTGAGGGGAATAGGAAACAGAGTCATCCATACGAGGGGCAGGCAGTGCTATGCATGTGGCGGGCAGGGTCACATGGCTCGAGACTGCCCAACCCTCCATGTCGATGAGCAGTAGACAGTAGAGGGACCTTCCAGACAGAGGCAGAGGTTCGACCGTGGTGGTCCATCGGGAGCAGGAGGGCGTGGCAGAGGAGCTGTCCAAGCAGTGGGTGGTGGGCGACGTTTCGAGGCTCTACCACCGCCACCACCAGAAGGTCCACCCTAACTATAGGGAGCTAGAGGACAGAGGTGGGCTAAGATCTAGGAAGTCAAGGCCTACGACCACGGTGCACCTGAGATGATTCAAGGTACTATATGTGTCTACTCTACCCTTATTTTAGTACTCCTAGACACATGTGTGAGTCATTCTTTTATTGTCGATTCCCTTGTTCAGAGCTCGGAGATTCTGACGGAGCTTTTGGCTCGATAAATATTTCTAGATAAACCTACAGGAGCAGACTCGATGATTACGCACTGGTGTTGGGAGTGTGATCTTATTCTAGGAGGCGAGAGCTTAGGCTGGGATCTTCTTGTACAAGCATCGAGGTCTTACGACGTCATCTTAGGTATGGACTAGTTATCTACAGTCTATGCTCAGATCGACTGTATTAGGAAAAATGTGCAGTGTATCCAGACGGATGGGACCAGGTTCACCTTCACCAGTGAGAAGGGAGCCTTTTCAGCACAAGATGGACTTACATATAGTAGGAGGTAGTTGACCACACATTAGTTGGCTAGTCTCATCCTCGGAGCGGTTGATGTGCGGAGTCTGAGTTTTCCTGTTGTGGTGGATCAGTAAGAAGATGTTTTCCCTGAAGACGTTTCAGGACTACCTCCTCATAGAGAGGTAGACTTTTACGTTGACCTGTACCCCGAGATGGCATCGTTATCTACTCTAGCATATCGGATGGCTCCCACTGAGCTTCGTGAGCTGCGGGTACAACTAGAGGACTTGCAGGAGAAGGGATTTATCCGACCCAGTGTTTCACCCTGGGAATCCCCAATTTTGTTCTCCAAGAAGGCGGATGGGTGCTTACAACTATGTGTTGACTATCGTCTCTTGAATAAGATGACCATGAAGAACAAGCACCCACTCCTGAGGATTGACGACCTCTTTGATCAGCTCAAGGGAGCACGATGGTTCTTGAAGATAGAGCTCGGGTCAGGCTATCACCAGCTCAGAGTTCAAGATGAGTATGTGCAGAAGACAGCCTTCAAGTGTCAGTATGGCCACTATGAGTTCTTGGTTATGCCCTTAAGCGTAAACAATTCTCTCGCAGTGTTCATGAGTCTCATGAAGAGGATCTTATAGCCTTACCTCGACTGTTTTTTCATAGTCTTAATCAAAGATATACTGATTTACTCGACAATTGAGGAGGAGCACGCCTACCATTTTCAGGTTGTACTGGATACACACCAAGAGCACTAGATTTATGGTAAGATCTCTAAGTTCTAGTTCTTGATTCGATAGGTTCACTTCTTGGGACACGTCATCTCGGTGGCTGTAGTTGTAGTGGATTCAGTGAAGATCGAGGCAATACTTTCTTGGGAGCTACCCAGGAGTGTGATGGAGGTACGGTGTTTCCTGGGTCTGGTAGGATAGTATTGGAGATTTGTGTCAGACTTCTCCAGGGTTTCAGTACCTCTTTCATCATTGACAAAGAAGGGGAAACCCTTCATGTGGTTAGAGAGATACCAGCAGAGCTTTCAGAAGATGAGGAAGATGTTGACCAGTGAGCCCATCTTGAGGCTACCGGAGGAGGGAATAGGGTACGTAGTTTACTGGGATGCATTAGGGAATGGACTCAGGTGTGTCCTGATGCATGAGAGAGCAATGATCGTGTATGGTTCACGGTAGTTAAGACAGCACGAGAATAACTACGCTACCCATGACCTAGAGTTAGAAGAAGTGTTCTTCTCCTTGAAGATGTGGTGGCACTATCTGATGGGCAAGCATTTTACAGTCTACTCTGACCACCAGAGTCTCAGGTACATCTTCTCATAGAAGGACCTGAACCTGAGACAGCGACGATGGCTCGAGTTTCTTCAAGACTATGTCTTAGATATAGTCTATACTCTTGGGAAGGAGAACGTTGTAGAAAATGCTCTTAGTAGGAGATCGTGAATTCAGCTTCTAGGAGAGGCGATGGAGCAACTAGCCGCATTGCATATTTCCATTGTGGAGAGAGATGGATCAGCCTTTCTTCAGTCTCTCACAGTCACTCCTCCACTTCTTCAGTGAGTTAGGGAGGCACAGTGAGTGGACGTTGACTGTGAGACACGACGTACTCATATATCCTCAGGACAGGCACCTGATGGGTTTTATGAAGTTGGGGAGGACGTCATCCTCTTTAGAGGACGTACCATGGTACCAGTTGAACTACATGAGGAGGTGTTGAGGGAGTTCCACACTTCCCCTCTAGAGGTACATCCAGAAGTGGAGAAGATGTATCAAGAACTCAGACGATAGCACCGGTGTCCAGGTATGAAGAAAGAAGTAGTAGAGTTTGTCACGTGATGCCTCACCTATCAGCAGGTGAAGGTGGAGCACCAAGTACCAGCAGGCTTGGTACATCCCTTAGAGGTCCCAGAGTAGAAGTGGGACGGAATATCCATGGATTTCGTGATGGGACTTCCATGTATATCCAAAGGACATGACTCTATATGGGTGATCGTCGACCAACTCACCAAGTCGGGCCACTTCCTACCGATCTGAGAGTAGGGCTCAGTAGAGAGCTTGGGACACCTCTACGTACATGAGATCGTATGGCTTCATGGTGTTCCATCAACGATCGTTTATGATCAGGACACACGCTTTACTTCCCAGCTTTGGAAGGGGTTGTAGGAGGCATTTGGGACACAGCTACGTCTGCCCACCGCCTTCTATCCTCAGACGGATGGCCCGACTGAGAGGACTATTCAGACTCTCGAGGAAATGATCTGTACATGTGTCCTTGACTTTTCCCATAGCTGGGAGGATCACTTACCCTTGGTGGAGTTTTCATATGACAATAGCTACCACTCCACCATCGGGATGGAACCCTACAAGGCACTGTATGGATGACCTTGCAGATCACCTATGTGCTGGACTAACCTAGGGGAGTCAGCACTTGTAAGACCAGAGATGGTACAGGCTATGACAGAGAAGGTGCAGATCATCCAAGAGTGGATGAAGACTGCAAAGAGCAAACCGATGTCCTATGCTGATAGGAGATGGAGACCACTGGAGTTTGAGGATATCGACCACGTCTTCTTACAGGTCTCACCTCGATGAGGTCTACGGATATTTGGCCGACGCGGCAAGTTGTCTCCACGATTCATCGGACCATTCCAGGTCCTTAGAAGGGTAGGTGAGGTGGCTTATCACCTGGCCCTTCAACCTCAGTTGCATCGGGTGCACAACGTCTTCTACGTATCTCAGCTAAGGAGATACGCGAATGACCCATCCCACATCATCCACCATGGGGAGCTAGACATCGACGATGTGGCGACAATCAAAGAGGTCCCAATAATGATCTAGGATCGACAGTAGCGGGTCCTACCTGGATGGTCGATTCCTCTAGTGTGCATTTTCTGGCAGCACGGGAACCTCCAGGAGAGCACATGGGAGCGGGAGGCTCAGATGCATTCTCAATATCCTCATTTATTTCCCTAGTGTGTGTTGTAGCTTTATGGGGATGTAAAACCCTGAGGTGGTGGTAATGTAAAATTTGGAAATTTCAAGGAAATTTTTTTCTTAAATTATTTGGAATATTATGAGTCTATAGTTTCTGACGGCACCTGATTCTGAGGCCCGTTGTGCCCAGAATCAATTTCTGAACTTTTTTTTGGGTACATTCAGTAAACGTACATGTGGGTTTTTCTATCTTTTGAACAGGTGCTCGGAATTGAAATCTGAGGGCACCGATGAACTCGTAGTGCCGGTATTCTCTTAAGGGGACCTTTACCATAGTTTTGTTTTATACAGGATGGAAGTAATAATTTTGGGTTCCAATTAAAATTGGAATTTTAAATAAAAATGTGTGTACAACACATTTTTATTTTGAAAGTTTGTTTAAGTCTCTCGGTGGAGGTTAGGGGTGGGGCCCACAACACCCTAACCTCCATTGGATGGATATAACTTGGGGAGGGGCCAGCATGATCTCTACCCCTTCAACTTCCCCTTAAACTCCCCATTAACTCCACTTATTTAATTTGACATCTCCTCTCATTAATTGGGACTCTCCACCTCCTCTAAGACTTGAATTTGAACCAATCCTAAGAATTAATTAAATGAGCTGTCTCATTTAATTAAACAAAACCATGTGTTGTTGTGCGAAAGGATTAATAGATATCACCTCTATTTTCTTTAACGGTTGGCTTAATCCTTTGGAATGGCTGGAAGAGAGGAGGGCTTCATCCTTCCAATGAAGAACCGCCGAAGAACGATGAACATCTCCTTCGATCTTCGGCCATGCCAAAAGAGAAAGAGCCACCCACAAGGAATGCCGATGACACACCATCCTTGGCTCTTTCTTCCCCGACATCAACAAATTGACGTCGCCACCCCGCGACTTCGTCTATGAATAAAAAACAAGGTAGGGGGTTTTGATCAATTTTAATTGTATAAATTGTACCTTATTCTTCGATGAAAACATTGGATTGTCTCGGGCCTTTTGTTATCGCCTAACGCAGAGGGCGTGGGCCGAACGAACACATCCCGATGACCCTCTGTTTGTTCTTGAATATTTTGGCAGTGGCGACCGAAGGCTACAGCCACGCACTGGCCACGTGGAGGAAACCGCGACCTGCTACCGCGGGCCGCTCGGACGAACCGAATCGGCCGACTGTAGCCGGCTGGGCTGGTGAACTGTGGCACCCACAAGTACCGCGCGGAGAATGTGGGGCCCACACTCACGGGCCACTTACTAGAAGAACTGGCCAGCCGAAGACGGCAGGGCTGGAGAACCGCAGTGCCTCTTGGCGCTGTGCTGCGGAGAAGACACGAACCTCTTCCGCGAGCCGCATGGCGGGCGAACCGGCCGGACGCCTACCGGCCAGGCCGGGAATAGCACAACGCCTCTTGGCGCCGCTCTGCGGAGGACCGTAACCCGCAACTGCGGGCTTCTCGATCCGTACAAACTGGCTAGCTTCGGCTGGTCGGGCAGCAAGGAGGGGCGGCACCGCTCGGCGCTATCGGGCGAGCTGAACCGGCCCGCGACTAGGTACTGGGTCCGTGGGTGGGCCGCGCCCCACCGGGTCGGGCCGACCCTCTAACATGGTCAGACCCGTCGGGCTCGGTCCCTGGGTGGTCCACGCTCCACCGAGCCGGGCCAACCCCCATCCGGGTCAGACCCGCCAAACCGGGTCGGGCCGACCCGCCAGCCCACTGGGCTTGACGAGCCGGACCCGTTTTGCTTAAATGTGAATATCTTCTAGACCACACATCTGACTGATGTGTCATCTGCGGCACTAGGATACTCGCAAAGAGGCGGTCCTTTTGTGATACTCTATGTGATTTTTGGATAACTTTGAAAAATAACCAGGTTTGGAACGAGCGTGATTCCAATTGGGCCCCTGGAACGGAAAAGCCAATAACTCTTAGACTAGGTGTCCAATTGACACACCATCTGTCGCGTTGGGTTCCTTTGGATGAGATAGAACTTTGGAATACATCAACTCTAGACTTAGTGATAGTTGATGTATCGACCCTTTTCTTGAGGAGCGGACCCTCCTGAAATCGAGCGTGTTGTGTACGGGAACCCTAGAGCTAGCTACGAGTACGACGACTACTGTACTGGGATTCACCTTGGGTTCAAGAGAGACGACAACTATACTGGGATCCTCTGTGGGTTCGGTAGTGACGACAACTGTACTGGGATCCTCCTTGGGTTCGGTAGCAACAACTACTGTTCTGGGATCCTCTGTGGGTTCGGCAGCGACGACTACTGTACTGGTATCCTCTGTGGGTTCGACAACTTAGATGAATCAGTGACTACATCTGATCATCTCTATCGCTATATGAAAGATGTATACATGTGTGAGCTGAGTCTTGACTTTCAATTATTATCATTGATTTGATTGAATTTACTTCCAGTGTGGACTGGGTTGTTCTTGGTCTTGAGAGTTAGATCTGATCTGAGGTTGATAACTTAGGTATATCGATGGGCTTATGCCTAAGTAGGGTTGATCGATAATTCGTGATTGTATCTTTCCTTTTGTGGTTTGTCCTTAGTGGATTCTAGGAGACCTTCGGGGGTTTTGGGGTCCCTACTAATTATCGTTATACTCACCCCTGCACAGGCTATGCCCGCTCCTCATTGTGTTGGATGCAGATGACAGACAACATTGATGGAGGTCAAGAGCGAGCCAGGACCAGACTGTACCCAGAGGTGGACCACTTGGCAAGAAGTACATGTAGCGGACGGACGGACCTGGGGTACTGGGGAGGCCATATATACCCACCCTTCAGGTGGGATTTTTGGAGGAAGACTCAGTAGTTGCTGGTTCAATTTACTGCAGTTGTACTAGCTTTTTAGTTGTACAGTACTTTTCTGTTGGGCTTGTATTTCCAGCCCCCTTTCTTTTCAGCATTATTTTTTTTATACAGTTTTACTTAGTGTTTACTTTTAGTTGTGTACTCTCTTGTATTTGTTTACTTTCTAAAGGCAATGCCTTCCATTTTTATCGGGAATTACGCCTTTAGTGCTAGTCACCAGCCCCTGGCCTATGGAAGGTAGGCTTTGGGTAGTCACGGCACAGGAACTGAGGATGGGTCGTGACAACAATAATGTGAATTAGTTCATAATTACAAATATGTCTCAATAGAATGTAAATTAATACAAAATCCCTTACCCTATGCTCCTTTTTGGTTGAACAATATTTAACCAAATATATAATGGTTTTTATCTTATAGTTAACTTAAAATAGAACCATATTAATATCTATTATACCATATATTTTATTTTTATAATATATTATAACCCTTTCATTAATTATCTTTCATCATTATCATCATTTTGGGTGTTAATTTCCTTGGTTTTCAAGTATGTTTTAAATTTTAATTTTTGTTAATATTAATTAGACCATGATTTAATAATCAAAATAATTTAAATAATTATGTAAGAATAATATATATTCATTATATATTTATTTATATATTTCTATAAAATTTGGAGATAATAAATGAAATACACCATTCCAGGAGACAATAGTTCGTACGTATACATGAAATATGCTTCTATTTTCTTGTCATATTAAAAGAAAAAAAGTAAATGATATATATTTATATTATAATTATAGTATCATATTAATTTAATATTTATTACATATGTTAAATAAAACCATCCATTAAAACATTTCATGTATAACATGATTAAATCACATCGCCTTGAGAAGGTGGTAGTCCACACATGCACAAACGAAGTTATCATATTCTCACAAAATGGAAAGAATAAAGGTATGTATTATATAATAATTATAAGATCATAAAAACATTATAAATATCATATATATCATATATAAATTATAATTCCATCATTATTTCCAACATTGAAATGTGGTGATGGAAGAACAGATGACATCGGTTCGTGAAGTGGAAGTCTGTCGCACAGATGAATGATGATTGTGTATCCCATTTGAAGGATGTTTGTGAAATTATAGGTTTTACACTTAAGATAATAAAATATAATTATATTTAGGATACTTTTTTATATATTAAATCTATAAGAATAATTTAAGGGGTGTAGAATGAATAAAACAAAAGATCTCATTGAAGAATGTTACCTCTTCTTCATGTAACTCCTTTTTGTTTATGCCAAATGCCTTCCTTGTTTGGATTTATTCCCACATTGAGGATTCTAAGATAATTTTAGGGAGGTTTTGGTAATTATGTTTTCAGGTTTTTGATGATAAAAAATGGTTTTTAGAGGTGTGATTAAGGGAAATATCTGATTCATTTTTATAGTGGAGGAGGAGTGACATTCTTGTAAATACCAAAAGGTATACACTATTGGGATGTCTCCCTTACCTCATGTTATTAAAAATTGGAAAAATAATGTATTAATGGGTAATTATGGTCGAGAAAAACCTCCAACACTTAAAAATAATTGTATTTTTATAATTTTGTTCCTTAACTTCTAAGTTTTCATGCTTTTACCATTTTTGTTTTTATTAAGGTAACTAATTTTGCAACAAAAGTAATTTAACCATTAAAAATAAATTAAAGTAACTTTTATTATAAAATACAGAAAAAATTATTTATAAATATTATATCTAATTTAAAAAATAAAAAACAAATGTGATTTAGAAATTAATTTTAACATAAGCACCTGTAACGCACAAAAACATTACTTTAACGCAAACCATGGTAATAATTATTTTTCTATTTAGGGTTCAATATATTCATTGTAAAAGATAAATTGTTCCATAAACATAAAATATATTATATTTAATAACCTTTAAAAAATATTTTTAAGAATATATAATTTTTGGTAATTTTTGAACTTTTAATAAAATATCATTTATTATAAAATAACATTAATGTCAAGTTTGGAATTATTTACTTAATTTAAATTTAAAAAAATTGATATAGTGATGGAATTAAAATATATTAAATTCATATATATTTAACATTAAATATTAATATAACAAAACATAAAACAATAATTCCTTCAATTTTCTTCACTTTTAATATTTTTAGTATCATTTTTTATTTTATTATTAACTAAATAATCACTCTCTTGGTGTTTTTTATGCATTTTAAGTAACTAATTCATCTCTAAAAATTAATGATAAATTATTTTGATAAAAATAACTCATTTTTATTTCAGAAGAATTTTTATTACTAAAAATATGATGTTTTTTATACCTTGAGGCTTTATAAATGTTAAGGGTAAGGAATATTATTTTTTGTCTTTTTCTTTACTTAACTTAATATATAGGTCACTTTTATGGAATATTATCCCAATAACTAAAAAAATTAGAACCAAGAAATAATATTTTATAAATACAGGAACACAATGGATTTTGGACAAGTGTCTAGTTTGTTTTTTTCCTTAAGGTTAGAGTTTAACAACTACATAAACTAGTTTTTACCTTAATAGCTGTAATTAATTTTAATTACTTTCACTAATATTTTTGGTAAAAAACATAGTTGATATTGTTATACTATTATAATTATTCAAAATATTTATATATATTTTTTCAAATTCAACTCAAATATGTAGAAAATTTAAATTTAAAGCTAATCCCAGGGATGTGGCAAGAAAATAGGTTTTTAAAATGAAAATGTTCAAAAGTTCAATAAGTTTTTATATCTAAATTCTGTATAAAAATTATTAAATTGAACTAAATTGGATTAATAGATGTATAATTGATATATTTTGACTTTATAAACAATTTAAAATATAATTTATAATTAATAATTATTCAAATGAAAATGCATTTTTCAACTTAAATGTAGTGTTTTTCATTATTCATCAAAAATGAAAACCTCTCAGAAACATGAAATAAATAAAACCTATGATAATTTTTAAAATTTTATTTAAAAAATAATGTTTATTTTTACCAATAAAATTCATAAAAGGGTCAAAATTTAGTTTTAAAATAGGTGGTTCATTAAAAGGCGACAAAACTACCTATAAAAAATATAGCTTTTTGTGTAAAACAGGATTTTTTATTATCATATTTATATCAAATATATTGAATGAATGTCAAAACAATTGATTGAATATAAAAAATAGATATTTCATAATGTCTCAATATTTTATATACACCTATAATAATGGTCTTGTGTGTCTTATAAAGTATCTAAGGAACTCAAAATTGTGTGTAACATAATAAAACTTAGTGTTGCGTAAAAATAAATCTATAAAA
Organism: Viscum album; assembly: GCA_963277665.1. Lineage (NCBI taxonomy): Eukaryota > Viridiplantae > Streptophyta > Magnoliopsida > Santalales > Viscaceae > Viscum > Viscum album. The sequence continues at coordinate 2,118,447,133 of OY728150.1, forward strand.
AAATTAAAATTATTCTATGATGAATATATTGTAAATTATGGGGGGTTTTCATTCTCTCCACTTTAAATAAATTTCCTCCTCACAATTCAAACTTGGTCTCGATAATCTAGGTTTTGATACTTTAAAATTACATTTTTGAAAAGCCGACATTGTAAAAGGGTTAATAATATATACTCTTGATAAGAAAGATAAAGGGATGTATAATATTCATATAACTAGGTTCATAAGTAGGAAAAAAACGTTGCGAAATGGAAACATGGTCATAGAAGGAAAATATAATATCAAGTTCTAATTATGAATGATAGAAAATATGTTCATGAGAAAGTTTTTGACCACATATCCATAAACTAGAGGTGTGAAAAGGTCATTGGTATCATAAAAAATGATGGTAATAGGACAAAATTTTAGTTTCATGACACTTTTTCCTAGTTGAGTAATTCCTTCACTCTATAAGAATATAATTAAATTTACATTTCTATTTCATAAACATAATCTTGTCCATTGTTTGTGCCTTGAACTATTTCTACTTCATCTCTTAGCATAAGTTGCACATAGGGTGAAGTAACTAATCAATCTCTAAAACCACATCCAAAGTTCAAACTAAAACATTTCATAAATGGTTAAACTTTCCAAAATATTATGACCAACACTTTACAGTCATTTCCATGGTATTTATTAGTATATAATTTAATTTATCCATATAAATATTCTCTTTATTCAACCATTATTATCTAAAAAGTAGGAACGTATTATGGGTTTTATTTCCCACAACCACGTTTTTTCTAAGAAGTTCAACTTTTTAATGAATTATTTTTCTTATTCATCTGTACCATTCAACACATTCATTCAAATAATTTATGAAAAATTAATGTAGTTTGTTCCTTATATATTTCATAATTATCATAACCAGTACATCATTGATAAAATGATCAGAAGACATAATTATTGAATCCAAACACAAACACATTAATCATTACTCTATATATGTGGTAAAAACATAATCTTGACCATGATCCATTAGATTATTTTAAAATTTATTATATTGATGATTGGGGAATTTATTTTTATATTTATCTATCTCCTTATAGTTGTTACACTAAATAGTAGGATTTTTATTATTTACATTTAATTATTTGGCTCGGTGACCCTTATCTCCATACTTATAACAAACTCCTAATCCCTTCAAGACCTCCCTAGGGTGATTATTTCAACAATTATCACATGTAGGAAAATTTTTCTTCCCCTTAAAACGTTTATCCATATTTTCCACTATCATCTTCTTCCTCTCTTGCTTCCCTTAGAATACATAATACTTAGAGGATTCTTTCTCTGTCTTGTTAGAACATGAAACTATGTCCTCAGATGATGAAATTTTTTGGGAGACTATTTACTTTCAAAATATTGTCTTAAGAATATAAAAGATATTATCCTTTTTACTCTTTGTATTATGTTAAATGGTTAGGTTTTTATTCCTTATACTATGTTACATTTATAAATTAAGACATATACTTGATTATATCTTATCATGTATGATCCAAAAAATATTAAAGTACATAACATAAATAGAAAATTTAATGTGTAGCTAATATCATTATCATAAATATGGTTTCTTTGGGATTTTATTCTATAAATATCCTAAAATTATATCATTAAAATATTTTATCTAATATATTTTTTCCTAAATCTAGTTTACAAGGTTTCTATGAAACATCCATTCATAACAATTGTAACACCCTGACCCCAAAACACCGAATTCGGTGCCTTAATTTATTACATTGACATGATTACATGGAATCAAATCATGAAGGATCAAATAGTTTAGAAGTTTTGGAAAAACCATGTTTCACATATGATACCCATTTTACATAGGGAAAAGAAAACAAACCATAATACATAACAAAGATAAATAAACTACATCTTTGAAACTCATTCAAATAATTCATATTCATATCCTAGTGAAAGGAAACAAAATTAGGGTGAGATCAAATGACCAGTAAGTGTAAGAGTAAAACATAAGTAATCATGAATTAATAATAATAATAAATATGAAAATTTAAATAATTGAACAAACTTTCTATTTAAACAACTAGATAAGGCATAATCAATATGGTATGTCAAATAACTGAAACACATTTCATTTAATCAATAAACTAAGAATTAAATGCATCCATAATAATTTAAATTAGAAAAAATCATGGATAAATAATAATTGATTTTTAATGAATGAAAATATTTTTTATTGGATTTAATGTTTCATAATTACATAATACCTTTACCATCAAGATCTATTCTCAATATAGTTTAAACTACTCTGATTTGGATGAATAATTCATCTTATAAGAACCTATCAATGCATTCATGGGATATATATAACCATGTCCCACCCATTTCATTCCATTAAAAATAATTCCACATATATCAAATAATTTATATAATTAAAAAACAATGTTTCTTGTCATAAAATATCTATATTGAATAAATAATATGGATTTATCAATAATTTCCTAGTTTATCAGATAAATTTCAAAGTAAACACCTTATATAAATATGGAATAATGTTTCGGAAATAATCATATCCATAATAAAATACTATTTATATTTAAGGTAAATTAAATTTCCAATCAAAATTTATTATAACAAAGTAATTTTTTAGATAGAAAGTTAATAATCGCAAATAAAAATGAGATTATTAAGATAACTTTTACCGCTTAGTAATTTTCAATTTAAAACCATGTGGATGATATAATTCAAATTGAATCTTAAAATAACATGAATTATGAGTGAATAATGATATTAAATTAAAAAACTGAATTATATACACCACATTAAAGTGAATTGGTGCATAAAAATAAATAAGTCTCAATAGAATGTAAATTGAGATAAAATCCCTTGCATTAAGCCCCCTTTTGGTTGAATGATATATAAACTCCTATATAATGGATTTAGTCATTACATTAACATATAATATAACCATATTAATATTTATTATATCATATAAAGTATTTTTATTATATATTATAACTGTTTCATTAATTTATCATTTTCATCATTTTGGGTGTTGATTGTCTTGTTTTTCGAGTATGTTTTGACATGTTATTTTTATTAAAATTAATTATATCATAATTTAATGGTATAAATAATGTAAATAATTATTTAAATATAATATATATTCAGTATATATGTATTTATAGTAATCCATAATATTTGAAGATAGGAAATGAAACACACCGTTAATGGAGATAGTAGGTCGTAATTATGCATGAACACTGCTTCCATTTTCCCATCGTATTAAAATCAAGAAAATTAAATGATATATACTTTTATTATAATTAAATTATCATATTATTTTAATATTTATCACATATTTTAATTAAAACCACCCCTTAATAACTTACATTTATAGCGTGAATGAATCAAATCGCTTTGAGAAGACAGTAGTCCACATGTCCACAAATGAAGTTGTCGTATTCCCAAAAAATAGATATCATAAAGGTATTTATTATATAATAATTGTGTAATCATAAATTAACTATAAATATTAAATGTATATCATATATAAAATATAATTAAATCCTTATTTTCAACCATTAAAGGTGGTAATGGAAAAATAAATAACATTGGTTCGCGAGGCGGTAGTCCTTCGTGAAAACAAACAATTATTGTGTATTCTAATTAATGTAAGTGTTTTAAAGTGTAGGTGATACATATAATATAACAAAATATTAGTATATTTAGGATACTTAGGTTTTTATATACACAATATATAAGAATAATTAAAGTGATGGTGAATGAAATAAAACAAAAGAACTCGTTTAAGAACGTCACCTCTTCTTTGTGTAACTCGTTTTGGTTTATACCAACATTCTTAAATTTTTCTTTATTTAAAAATTTAGTATTCTATGATGTGTTTAGGAATATTGTGTGATTATTTTGGATGTTTTTTGATGATCCAAAGTGGTTTTATTGGTGTTTGTGAGGGGAATATTGAATGCCTTTTTATAGGAGAGGAGGAGTGGCATTCCTATAAATACCAAAAGGTAAACACTATTGGGAGATCTCCCATACCTCATGTGCTTCAAAAATGGAAAAATAATTTTATAAAGGGAAATTATGGTCTATAAAAACCTCCACCACAAAAAAAAATAAGTGCATTTTTATAATTTTGTTCCTTAACTTCTAAGTTTCCACACTTGTACCATTTTGGTTTTTATTATGGTAACCAGTTTTCTATCCAAAGTAATTTGACCATTAAGACTAAATTAAATTGAGATTTATTAGAAAATATATACCCAGTAAATTATAAATATAATATTTAATTTAAAAAATAAAAAACTCACGTGTTTTTGAAATTAATATTAACATAAGCGCATGTAACACGCAAAAACACTACTTTAACCCAAACTATGCTAACAATTTTTTTTTTACTATTTAGTGGTCAATATATTTATTAAAAAATTTAAATTAGTCTATAAATATAATATAGTTAATATTTATTAACCTTTAAAAATAAATTGAAATAATATAGTATTTTTATTACTTTTAAATAATTTAATAAAATATCAATTATTACATAATAACATTAATGTGAATTCTGAAATTATTTAATTATTTTAAATTAAAAATATCAATGAAATTAATGAATTATAATATATTTCCTTAATATATATTTAACATAACATATTCATATAAAAAATAAGGTAACATAGTAATTCATTCAATTTTCTTCACTTTTAATATTTTTAGTATAATTTATTTTATTTTATTATTAGCTAAATAATCATTACATTGGTGTTTCATAAGCATTTTAAGTAACTAATTCATCTATAAAAATTAATGACAAGTTATTATGATAAAAATAACACATTTATATTTCAAAATAATATTATTAATATAAAATATGATTTTTTTTCTATATCTCAAGGCTTTTTATATGTTAAAGGTAAGAAAGGTTCATTTTTGTCTTTTTACTTACTTAACTTATTATATAGGTAAATTTCCTAGAATAGTATCATAATAACTAATACAATTTGAACCAATAGGGTGTATGTTTAAAATATGGGCATCCATTGGCTTTTTTAAAAGTTTCTAAGTCGTTAATCCCCTTAAGATTAAATTTTAACGACTAAGTAAACTAATTTTTACCTTAATCGCTATAATTAATTTTAATTAATTTCACTAATATTTTTGGTAAAAAACTAAGTTTATATTATATAAATATAAATATTATACATATTATAATTATTTATATCTATTTATCTAAATTCAATTCACAAAAGTGGAAAAATTAAATTTACATATAATCCCGCAGACGTGGCAAGAAAGTAAGTTTTTAAAGTAAAAATGTTCAAACGTTCATTATGTTTCTATATCTAAATTCAGTGTAAAAATAATTCTAATGAAATAAATTGGATTTATATATATATATAATTTATCTATTGTGACTTTAAAACAAATTTATAATATATTTTAACATTAAAAATATTTAAATGAAAAGGAAATTTTCAACTAAATTGCAGTATTTTCACTATTCATCAAAAAATAAAACTCCTCAGAAAAATACTCTAAAATCAACCTCAGCTAATTTTTACATTATAAATTTAAAAATTAATTTTATTTTGAAAAATAAAATGTATAAAAGGGTCATAATTTATTTTTAAAATAGTTTCACCATTAAAAGGCATCAAAACTGTCTATAGAAAAATACCGCATTTTATGTGTAAAACTAGATTTTTTATTATCATATGTCTATCAAATATAATGTATTAATGTCAAAAAAATATTGAACATAAAAAATAAATATATCATAAACTATAGTGATGTTATATACACTTATTTTCTTGGTCTTTCATGTCTTGTATGTTGTCGAAGGAACTCAGTATTGTGTGTAACACAACCAACTTAGTGTTGCATATAAAACAAGATAGAAACAAAATTAAATTTATTCTAAAAGAAAAATATTATAAATTATTGGGTTGTTACAAAAATCAATTATACCTAAGTTCATTATCCATAAAATCCTATCTCAAATCAATTGAAATAATAAACTACCTCAAGAGACACAAGTCTCCATTAGAAAATCAAATTACAAAACATGAGGTATCCCCACCATAAAAGTTTACATTACAATACTACCAACCAAAACCCCCTACATTATTAAGATAAATCTGATTTCATAAGGAAGAACCATATTTCTCACAAACTAATCATACATTCACATCATATCTTGAAACATAACTATATGAATTTTAAAAAAAATGTTCCCTAAGGATTCTTCCTCTTTTGATTCATCACGACCCACATTGGTAAAAACCTGCTCAAAGTATCTATGACCACACCTCCTACTCCCAAATTTTACCCAATATTGAAATCAAATATCTAAAATAACATAACTCAATATTTCCATATAGGATCATATTCTTATGGGTGAAATTAGACTTCAGATACTTATGAACCAAATATATCATAAACTTATCTTTGAGGGGTCGGTGTCACAATGTTCTAAGCACACGTAAAAATGCTATCAACTCAAGGTAAAAGTGAGATATATTGTTTACAATGAGGGAATAATTGGTGAAATCCTTAATCCATCACACATTTTAAACCATTAAGAAACATCTTCACTCCATGTCTGAGGCTTTGTAGTTACACAGTCAAGAACTAATTAGGATTATCATGAAACAATAATGGAGAAAAATTAACCTCTCTTCCAACCTTTCACAGTAGTTATATTTTATAAATTATCCAAAAATACACTCTTAGAAAAACATTGAACTAACATAGGTCTCACCACCATATATATTAAATCTAAAATTTTGAAACAACATGCAAATAAATCTTCAAATAGATAATCAACAAGAAAAAAAAGTTTTCACGTATTAGACAAAGGTAACCCCAATATTTCCACTTATAACCAAGGGAAACAAGTCTACTCTCTCAGGGTGAAAATATAGTGTCTCAACCCAATTTTCCACCCAAAATAGTGCTCTGATCTAGATGGACACTAGGCCTTAGGCATGCTTTCCCATATTCCAAAGGCTGCTGATCATCATTGAGAGATTGATTAGGTGATCGTGTGAAGACTATACCCTCTGGTGATGATAATAATAATGGTCCATATATATATATAACATAGTTGAAGAAGTACCATAATTTAATAAGCAAAAATAAAACTCATTTTAAGCATAATAAACAATAAGAGTAGTAATAAACCCAAACCATAATACAATTTATAGATAAAACATTCCATAAAATGTCATAAAAGAAGTAGATAAGAAAGTTTTCTCATGTGGACTATACAAATACATATATAAGGCATGTAAAATGTTAAAAGGAAACTCCAGATCGATGTAGAGAAACCATCTGATCTACTTTAATCCATCCCATGAAAAAGGTACATCTATTATGACTAAGGTCCACCTCTCAAGCATGATCCCTTACCTCATTTTAAAGACATAAATTCTACATGTGTCCTGAGGGTACCATGTATGGTGTGATTATGAAATCATTTGGACACTACTAAAATTTTCCTGTCTTACATCCATAATTTATACAATGTATGAATACATAAATAAACATCAGTAAATAACACATAATAATAATAAATTACTTGGTCCACTAGTTCTAAATATCCACAAGTGAGCGTTCTACCCTCTTTGGCCAACACTGGAATATCTCTAAATTCATTCCCGTAAATATATATTTAGCATACCATATAGGCCTTCAAATATATTTTTTCAATGGTTAGGACCCATTTATCAGTTATCAGTAATCCCCTATTGAATATCATACATGGAGAGCCCTTATGAACCACCCATAAATATCTCACCGGCGCCTTGTTCTATCTGACACCTTACATGTCACCAATAAAGTATCAGGTGTCCAAACACAATGCCTAAAAAAATAAGTCCTAGGTCTCTTGGACCTTCACTCAGAAATTTCCCATTAGATAAACAACCCCACATCTCGAGGAATGGTGATACTTATCATCCAATAAATAAATCATTGTTAGATCCATAAGAAAAATGTCCCGAGGAATGTTGACTTCCATCCTCTAATAATCTTGGCCCATCGGCCTCAAATATAATATTGAGCCTCAACCCCCAATCGATATTATCAACACCATATCCCAATGGCCATCACCATCCATCATGTATTTCTAGGTTTAGAACCACCAATATTACCAATTGTCAACCTCATCCCTTAAATTGCATTATCTATGGAGGACTCCACCTATAAAGAGTGGTCAACACCACCTCAACTAAGTCTTATCTCTGTGTACACAACTCCCACAGAAACCATCCCAAAATGGTGAGCATAAATCACCAACATATACTTAAGCCACATAATCTGACACCTCATTCCCCATGGAACATTTCACTAAGTCCCAATGGTGAACACCATCCCAAGTCCTAAGATCTATACCCTCATCGTGATGACCTTGTCAACTCAAATGATGATAATATCACCTCAACCTGGTGATCATCATCACCTAATGTATATCGATCCACACCTAACTCGATGACCATTTAGCCTCAGTCATAGTTATCTATATCACCTCAATTACCTCAGGCCATGAACATCACATTCCCATGGAACCATTTAAATAATTATATAAAATTTAATTAATTTAAAACACACAATTGACTTATCCCTCCTAGTTTTTTAAATGATTCTAAACGGTATTATAATATGTAAATAGGATAGGTCATTCTCAACAACATACCATGACATTTATTAATTAATAAAAAGGAAATCATTAATTTATTTATCATCTCACTCGGTCAACCCAACATGTGTATTTAGGTACACACCCCCAAAAACCATAAAATTATGGAGAAATCTAGGGACCACCTACCTTATACTTGTAGGGGATCACTCATTTAATATCAACCTTTAACTCAAGTCGTATATAGAGAAATAAAATTTTTATACAAATCTATGAAAATAGGTTAAAATGGATCTCTTGGATTTAGTATTTTGTATAGATAGATAAACAAATAAAAGAAGATAATAGATTAAAGTCCTTACCGAGAGGAATCCATAGCCACCAACAGATCTTGAATCAATGTTCAAATGGTGGAGGAAGGAAAAATACCATTGGAGGGGACAAATAGAAGAGATCCCCTGATGTGCATTAAATGGAGGAGAAAAGGGTAGGAGAGAAAGAAATAGAGGTGAGGGTTAGAAAATTCATTTCACCCCATTAATTGAACTGCATAGTTTGGGAACTAGGTCTGGCTAACCCTACGCTAAACTTGTGGTTCTCACTATCCATGTACTAACACCTTGAATAGTTAGGAGCACGGTTTTCCAAACACACACCGCCCACGTGCATCCCCATTGTCAAAAAATTAAAGACACTCGCATGACCATGCACCACTACCTACATGGTTTGAAAAATTGTTTCCAGTAAAAATGTGGGCCACATGGTTTTCCCTTAGAGATCTCACAGTTTGATCAAATCGTGCGTCTTTGTCTACAATTCTTGAAACTGAGTTTTCATGGACCAATGAACCTAAAATGCAAATAAAACTATAAGTCACTTTTTGGTACATAAAACTAATCTAAAAACAATTCCTTGGGTTAATTAAACTCCCAGAATTAGGTTCTGAATCCCAAAATAAATGTTGTCTCGATCACCAAACTCAAAAATTCAAAAAGGATGAGGAGTTTAGACCCACTAAAAAACCCAAGACGTCATAGTATCCCCACCTTAAAATAGATTTTCCCCGAGATATTTACCCATAGGTGGTACCAAACATACCCATATCATTCAAATAAACCTAGTATACCCCAGTTATTAAGTCACATGCTAATTACCATAGTGGCACTCCCCACATTAGGAATTACCTACCCAGTTGTTTCTCAGCCCAAAAATTAAATATCTGATGGTTCTACTAACCATCCTTGGACATACAAGTCCTAACATGACATACCATCACTCCTTCACTTTATTAGGTGCTCAATTAATTATTTTTTCATAACTAACACCCATCAAATCATACATCTCATCAAATACCAATTTCATACTTATTCCATACATGACACCCATGAATTCCCACATATCATCAGATACCCAAAGATATTGTATCACAACTAAGGCTTAAAAATAAATCCTATATCATATATATATATATATTCATTACCATCATAGTTATTATTCCATCACAAGTTATATAATATATTCATCATACATGATTTAAATAATAATTATTTGTGCCTACACCTCATATATATATATATATCATGAATCATAAACAATGAAAACATACTAACTAGAACCTACTTAGACCAAAAAAACACATACACCTCATTCACCCATAACTAGCCATGCCGAAATGGAAGTTCACACCACGATCAAGGTGTACCTCTAACTTTCATCAGATCATCGGCCTGATCTGACCCTATCATCTCAAAAACATGCATCTATCCTGAATCCCAACTACCTAAGATATGGACTTCCAATAGAGCTTCACCATCTACCCTCCACTGACCCCACTACTAGGTATTTATCTCTCTACCATGACCTATGTGCACCACTAAATCTTGGCTTCCATCTCCTAGTATTGATTCTGGTCCTATCTAAGATCTTTGATTCTGACCTGACCCCAAACTCCCAACTATTCAAGAAGGGTTCATGAAAAACCTCTCTAGCTTCTCCATATTAATAAATACTCATTACTCTTTTAGAATCTGATTGTACTAGGTATGAAAATGCCCCGACATCCTGTAATATAAACACACCATCGATGACACACTCTTTGATGGTTTACCTGAATCATTAGACTAAATTCCCTATTGAGACTCTTTACAGTATCACTTTCGTCAACTTAAATAACCACCACTAAGCTCAGTTGACTCTCACCTGGCTCAAATATGATTAGCCTTTCAAATTTCGCGCGGCTATCAAAACCTTATTGACTAAATATGAAAATTATTTTAGTCTAACCATGTTTCCCTATATACTGATAGAGTGATGCAAGACATCATTGAAATGCCTCACCCTGGAAATTTCATTTCCCACCATAGTGTGTGGAAAATATGACAGGTTTTTGAAATTATCCACATAATCCATAAAAGATGCATCTCCCTACTGTTGGTTCATTAACTCATTGGATCTATTTTCCCTCAACATCACTAGGAAGAAGTTCTCAAAGAACATGACCTCAAAATAATTACAAGTTGGTCCCTCATGTCATCAATACTATACATGTATTGCACACTAGTTCTTTTCTGATTATTTGAGAATATAAGTTTCCAACATCACTCTCCAACCAGAGGGTGTCTCAAACCAATCAAAGATCATCTACACAAACTTGATCTAGTTATATTCTACCTACACTCCACCCTTATCAAGGAGTAATGGTGGAGGATGAGACTAGAACTTATGAGTCAAATACCCCATGGATGGATCAACTCCCTAAGCTCCCATGTCGTCACATTGTAAGACTCGTTCCAAGCTCGCCTTGAGTTTCTTATCATGACATGACCCAAAATAAACCATATTCTATATCTATCCTACATATATCGAATCATGTACCTATAGATCATAATCAAACCAACCCTCCTTGGAATCATTTTCACCCTCATGGGTTGCAACCCATGTATGATCATGAGGCACCATATCTCCACCCTCCTAATGCACCATCGAAATTCATCTAGGTGGCATCACGTTGAAGACCAAATACCATAGTCAAACAGCCATAATATATATATATAACATTGATAGGGAAATCTATAATAGGAAATGCATCTCACAAACTTCACACTCCCCCACCACACCCATATCACATGAAATCTGACATCATGGCCCTGTACCTACTCATAACAAAGTTAGGTATCAAGTATCATCCAGACTCACAAACCCCTGTCTACCCATGTAAAAGTTAGACATCATATATCATCTAGCCTCATATCCCCTTTACTACCCATAATATATTCACACATCACACATCATGTATATCAATCTAGGTGAGATGGGTAGAATTCCACAAAAAAGGCTAAGCTGGAAATCACTATTTAGTTTCTTTGTTGAAACTTTTCCCCTTTCATCATCCTTGCCTACCCTTATCAGGGTTAGGCCCATATATTACATATATGCATATAATCTCATACTTATCTCATTAGGAACTATGTACGTGGTCTAGCTGAGTAAAATTATGCCAAAACAATTAAGCAGGAAACACTATTTAGCTTCTTTATTGACACATTAAACAACCCAACCCCTATTAGTGCATTCGAAGTTCCCAGTGTTAATAACAAGAAAAAACACACATCATATGATCCTAAGTGACTATAATTATGTATAAACAATCCTCCCATGCCATAATGGTCCTAGGTTCAAAACCACGTAAAAGATAAACATCACACCCAAGTGAACCACTCAAGATGTAAATCAAATCAATAATAAAAGGACACAATGGGAAATAAATTTAACACCCTTAAAAACCTGGTATGTCCCCTATGAATGGGGTTGTAGGAACCCAAACATAATCTATTTACCCAGTTCTAACTACATCCTAGTCTCATGTCTACCATACCTTAAATAGTGAGATCAAAACAGAAAAAAAAAATCTTTGATACCATTTGTAGAATCTCGACCTGGTTTTCACCCAAACAGTGCTCCAGGATAGTTGGACACAAATCCATAGGTGTTCCACCCTATAAACCAAATGTTATTTATTAGTAGCTAGGGTCTGATTAATTGATAGTGTGGAGATTATAACCTCTTGTGATGATAATAATAATGGTCCATATATATATATATATAACACAACAAAATAATGACCATAATTTCATAAGAAACTAAAAAACTCAGTGGAATCATAATAAACGATAGTAGTAGTAATTATAATAAACCATAATACCTTTTTTAGATTAAACATTACATAAAAGGTCATATATGAAATATATAAACATTATCTCCCATGGGTGAACATATAAGTAAATATATATGTAATGAAAAAGATCAAAAGGAAATTCCATCTTGATGTAGAGGAACCACATGGTCCACTACAATCCATCACATTCAAAAGGTACATATAAGATCACTGAGGTCCAACTCCCATACCTAATCTCTTACCTGATCTAAAAGATATAAAGTTTAGACAAGTCTCGATGGGCCCGTTTAGGGTGTGAGTATGAACTCAGTAGGCTACCACCAATATGTGCCTATCTTAAATCCATAATTGTAATATTGTATGCATATGTAAATAAACAATAGTAAATCACACATAATAATAATAAATGACCTACTAAACTTGTTCTCAATACCCATAAGTGAGCATTCTACCTACTTCGGCCAACACAAAAATATCTCTAAATACGTTCCCCCAAATATATATGTGGCATAAAATATAGTTTTAAAAATATATATTTTCAGCAGTTAGGACCCATGGATTTGTGACCAGGAATCTCTTAAAGAATATCATACCTAGAGATACCTCGAGAACCTAACCTAAATATCTCACTGGAACCTCATTCCATCTGACACATCATGTGTCACCAATCAAGTATTTGACATCTAAACGGAACACCAAAACAATAAGTTGCGGGTTTGTCAGATCTCCACTCAGACACTACCCATCAGCACAACAACCTAATGTCCCAAGTAATGGTGAATCCCATCCTCTAGTAAATAAATAATTGTTGGATCCATAACTGATATCCCAAGGCACGATGACCTATACCCTCCAATAATCTCATCCCATAAGCCTTAAGTATAATGGGTAGCCTCATCCTCTAATCAATGGTATCAACGCCATATCATGATGGTCTATCACCATAAACCATGTATTTCTACAGTCAGAACCTCCAAAATAACCAATGTTCAACACCATCCCCTAAGACATAATATCTAGAGAGGCCTCCAATCACAAAGAGTGGCCAATACCACCTAAACCACGTTCAATCTGTGTACACACAACCCCAACAATTCATCGGCCCAAAACGATGAGTGTAAATCACCAATATATACCTAATAAAAATCATCTGAAACTTTATTCCCCTACGACCATGTCTCTAAGTCCCAATGGTCAATAAAATCCCAAGTCCCAAGATCCATTCCCTCATCCAGATGACCTTTTTACCTCAAACTGACGATCATGTCACCTTAACCTAGTGGTCATCATCACCCTATATATCTCAAGCCATACCAAACCTAATGACCATGTCACCTTATTATCGATGATCCAAATGACCTTAATTACCTTAGTCTATGCATATCACATTCCCATGAAACCATTAAAATCAATATATACTATTTAATTAATCCAAAACACAAAATTGGTATATCCCGCCCAATTTCTCAAAAACCCTGAACCTGGATTAGAATATATAAATAGTCTCGGTCATGCTCAATGATATCCCATGGCATTTATTAATTAATAAAAAGGTAAAAAATGATTTATCTAGGCCCTCACTAAGTCAACCCAAAATGTGTATTTAGGTATGAATCCAAAAACACCCATAAAATTAATGAGAAATCTAGGAACCACCTAATTTATACCTGAAGGTTCTCTCTCATCAAATTTTGACCTCTAACTTGAGTCGTATCAAGAGAATCAGAGTTTTAGAAAAATGACTTTAAAATAGGGGAAAGGTATCACATGGATTTAAAATTATTTATGGTGAGATAAACAATGAAAAGAAGATAACTTATTGAAGGCCTTACAAAGAGGAATCCAAAGAAACCAACAGAGCCTGAATCAGAGCTTGGATGATGGAGGAAAGCCAAATCCTATAGTAAGAAAAGAATATAGGTGAGCCCCTACTATGTGTGAAATGAAGGAAAAAGGTTATGAGAGAAATAAATATAGGGTAGGGTTATAAAATTCATTTCAACCCTTTAAATTACCCATATGGTTTGGTCACACATTTTGGCTAATTGTGTGTCAACCGTGTGGTGCTCGCTATCCAGGCACCAACACCTTGCATGGATAGGTGCACTATTTTTCAAACCACGTGCAGCCCATGCATATTCCATGCATCATAAAATTTTAGATAATTGCACGACCATCCAACCCCACCTACACAATTTGAAAAACTATTTCCAGATCCAATGTAGGCTACATGTTTTCTCCATACAAGTTGCACAGTTTGATCAAATCATATGCTTCTCTATGTGATTCCCAAAACTGAGTTTCCAAGGCCTAATGCACACAAATTAGACCCAAAATTCTGATTCAATTTATGATTCTTAAAACCCATCTAAAAACAAGGCCTTGGGTCAATAAAATTCTCATAATTTGGTTTTGAAGCCCAATAGAAAAGTTGGCATGCTCACCAAACTAAAAAAATAATAAAGTTTGAGGAATTTTAACACTCTCTAAATAAAACACCCAAATATTTTTATGAAATATATTTTTAAGTAATCTTATTAACTTAATATATTTCATTTCACGCTACAAAATTTTACTTGTTCTACATGCAACATCAAATTAGCTTGTGTTACACGAATCATTATGTTTCTAAGAAACTCATTTTCTTATTATAATTATTTAAATAAGACAATTATAACTTAGTCATTAGAATAGAGAGTGTTAACAATATTAACTAAATTATTAAAAAAATTACCCATTTATAAATAATTATTTGACCGATTAATTATAAATAAATATAAAACCATTTTAAAAATAAATGGAAATATTTTTCTGAAAAACTATTTAAATGTTCATATTAATAAATAAAGAAATAAATCATGTTGGATTATATTAATGAAATATATTCAATATAATTTTTAAAATTCATATTATGTTTTTTTGAAAAAATATATATGAAAAAACCAATTTTACACAAAAAAGAAGTATTTTTCTAAAAAGTTATTTTTTACACCTTTTGATGACGTACTTGTTTTAAATATAATTTTTGACACTTTTATAAATTATATTTGAAAAAATAAATTTATTTTTTAAAATAAAAATATTCAAATTTAATTTGGGTGAACTTTTGGTATTTTTATGAGAAGTTTCATTTTTTGATGAATAGTTGAAATACTAATTTTTACTTAAAATTGTATTTTCATTTAAATTAATTACAAGGTAAAATTATGTTTTTGATTAGTTTAAATTTTTAATTAGTTCATTTTAATTTTAAATATTCCAATTTTGGTTTTTGAAAGGGATTTTATACATGAATTTATTATAAAAACATTTTATGTTTAAAAGGGGAATTTTTTTGAAAAACTATTTTCCATGGTGTTTTACCGGTTTTATTTTAAATTAAATTATTCAACATCTATGTTTTGAATTATGAAAAATGGATACCAAATTTTTATTTATAAGGTCCAAATTTAGTTAACAGGTGCTTTTTACAATATGAATAGTGACCATAGTAAATTTTGTTACACATTAAATGGTAAATTGCGTAATTTAGGTTAAAAATAAAATTATAAATACTATAAAATGACTCTAACACATACCAAAATTTTATTGGATGAATAAAATTATACACTTAACACATAAGGATTGAATATAAGTTTTTTAATGGACACTTTCCCATGAAAATGACTTATATAATATTTAAATCAAATAAAGACACAAAAAATTCACTTTATTTGTCTTAAATATACCATATGTGTCCACATAGGTAAAAAAGTACATTATGAATGAATAATAATGTAAATATTTAAATTAGTAAACTTATTTTCATGATATAAATTTATTTATGACTTTCTGGGTAATGTCTCGACCTAGGTTAACCTCAAACAGATAGATGAACCAGTTGCCACATGACCTCTAGCGCATCTCCTTATATGCTAGAGGCTGTCGAATAGTATAAAGGGTCTAAAAATAGTCAGTGGGGAGACTATACCCTCATATTTAGAGTCCACAATGGTAATAAATAGTAAATTCATATAACAATGGAAGCAGATATAAGCAATAATCAACTGTATAAAGAAAATAGGTCAACTCCAGATTATACAGTGCATGCATGTCATAATGATACATATCTAAAAGAGGTAAACAAAACAACATGCTTTACATTTCAACACATAAATAAGGAAAAGACTCAAAGCTACAATGGTGATCTCCATGAGCATACCAAGCTCCTACTCATAACTTTTCTCCTAACACCCATGTACAAGTAAATGGCCACAAGAAAGAGTCCACAGTCCTACAACCAAGAAAGTATACTCGGGTACCCTAGTGCAATGGCATCCCGAATAGGGTTTGAGATATTAATCTCAGTAGGTCAGAACCACTGATGTCTAGATCAATCTATACAATGTAATATAAATAAATTGTTTGTATGTATAAATACGTTACAACAGAATTGAATAAATAAAGTAAAACTCATCCAGGTTCCCAAGGGACACCTGACAGAGATACCTACTTTGGATCGTAGATAGAAAAAATAATATGAACAAGAAAAATATATATATAATTCATAAATAAATTTTTTAACCAATTATTTGATATTATTTAGTTAACTGCATAAATCCATGGGTTCCTCTGGACACCTGTATCTCAATACCTCTCTCGGTTGTGTCGGAGTCTGAACCATTTCTCATATTCAATTCACAACTCATTACATCAAATCGGTTTTCATTAACCATTTAATTCAATTCATGCATGAACTATTGGACCACAATACAATGTCAATTAATAGTTTAGAACATTATGTCTAGCACAATCGTGAGTATTCAGAGCATTAGTCCTTTTCTCACAACCCATAGGTATTTGGATCATCAGTCTTTGTCCCATATAAGAAAATTTGCATGAATTTTGGCTATAGAACGCCATGTCTAGAACCCTGTGAGTATTTGGAGCATCAATCCCTATCTCACAACCCATATATCAATCATACTTATATGTATATCATGGGTGTAGAATGTCATGTCCAGAACCCCAAGATCCCGTCCATTAATTAATTCATAAAATTAATTAATCTAGACTGTTAATTAATTTAATAACTAATTAACAACATTGCATTCACTACAAACTGACCAAATTGTTTAACACTACAATTACATTAGTTAACTCAAAAATTAACTAATAATTACTATTGCATTAATTAATTCAACAATTAATTAATCTCATCAATTTATCTAGTTAATTTTAACAATTAAATAATCAAAAGTCAATCATCTCAATACTACATAATTAATTAAAAAAATAATTATCTCAAGGCAACCATCCCAATATCACGTAATTAATTCACAAATTAATTATCTCAGCTTAGCCCCAAATAAAAATCTCATAGTTAATCCCCCAATTAATTTTCTATATTACAATCTCATAACACTTAATTAATTCATAATTAATTCATAATTAATTATCTGAACTTAACCAATTAAATATCTCATAATTAATCTTCTGATTAATTATTATCTCAAAGCACATAATCAATTCAAAATTAATTATCTCAACTCAACCAATTTAATATCTCATAAATAATCTTCCAATTAATTATCATCTCAAATTAGATAATTAATTCATAATTAATTATATCATCTTAACCAATTTAATATCTCATAATTAATTCCTTGATAATTATTATCTCATAGCACATAATTAATTCCTAATTAATTATTTCATCTTAGCCAATTTAATATCTCATAATTAATTCCCTGATAATTATTATCTCAAAGAAGATAATTAATTTATAATTAATTATCTCATCTTAACCAATTTAATATCTCATAATTAATCTTACGATTAAGTATCATCTCAAATCACTTAATTAATTCATAATTAATTATCTCAATTTAAACAATTTAATATCTCATAATTAATATTCTAATTATTATTTTCTCAATTATAATTTCAAAGCACAAAATTAATTCACAATTAATTATCACAACTTATCCTGCTTAATACTCATAATTACGACTTAACCCAAGTGTGTCAACATTTAAGGGAGAAAATAGAAAAACACATATCAGAAACATAAATAAACCTATTAATCTAAACATTATGTTTATCTTGAAGGAAGCACACCTCTGTTAGAGGGGTTTTAGTAAAAAAAGTGATTTTTTAATCTAAAAAATCATTTCATACCAATAAGAAATTTTCTCCAATATTGAAGTCAACTTTATCAAAAGCAGTAGATTAGCAAAATTTTCATTTTTTAAAATAGAATCTATGTTTTGGACCCTACCTCAAGTAATTGGTTGGGACAATTCTTTCTAACTCAAACTGCAATGTACTTGTGCACATGCACTTCCACAATATTGTGCTTGTATACAAGGAATTTGTTGTATTATCCAATAATGATAACTAGATCCCAAAGTTAGTGCGGAGAGGACAAAAGCACCTCCAATTAAATCACCACAACTCAAATAAACCATATGAATATAATTTAAAGGGTGAGAAACCAATTATTGGGTCTATATCCTTACCCAAAAATGAAAGTGGTGAACTGAAACGAGCGGAACCGCTTCGCATATAGCAGCGATCATCGTAATACAGACTAATGGGTCCCTATACATCTTTCACACCACCTAGAATTGGAAGAAAAGAAAAAACTGAATTAAACCAGAATATATGGTTTCATCTTAATGAAAACCAAGTGATGGAGAGTCGAAACAGCCGATGCGAACAATGAAATGCTTGTAGAAGGACTCACCTCTCAAAAATGAACAACATTCGGAAAGGAACTATAAGAAGATAATCACGTGAAGAGGATATAGGAGGGGTGGTGTGCCACCCATGGGTGATGCACCATGGATGTGTCACAGGTGATGGAGAGTCGAAATAGCCAATGCACACAATGAATCTCATGGAGAATTACTCACCTCGCCATAATAGACAACTTCCATGAAGAAACCACCATGATCTGGCATGCGGAGGGGATCTGGGATAAGGGGGTGGTGTGCCTCCACCATGAAAGAGGATGGGGGTCACGTTTTATATAGGAGGAAGGAGATGTGAGGATCCCTCTTCTTTTCTCCCTTAAATAAATTAAAATTTTAATTTAAAATATAAGAATTAATGTAATAATAATGATAATAACGATAATCATCATATTATTATTATTTCCCTTTAATATTATACCCCTTTGAGAAACTTCAAACTCTCATTTACACATTATTTAATTAAATTATCCTTACCCGAATTTAATTATATAAATTCTATAACTCGTGCTATTTAAATACATTCACTTAATATTCAATTTAATAAAATTAAAACCATCATTTCTCATTAATTAATTAAATTCCATTTAACTCAATTTAATTAAATAAAACTCTATATTTCATCTCATTTAATTAAATTCATCAACCTCAATTAAATTAAATCACCATAATAATAATAATCATTAATATTATTATCATATAATAAAATGATTCTTTTATAAAACCCAAAACTCTTCATTGAAACATCATTTAATTAAATTCTTATCAATAATTTTAATTAAATAAAACTCACAATTCACATTATTAAATTAAATTCCATTTAACTTAATTTAATTAAATAAAATTCTCCATCTTACCTCATTTAATTAAACTCCTCAACCTTAATTTAATAAAATAAAATTGTCATAGTAATAACCATTATTATTATTATCATTTAATAAAATGCTTCTTTGATAAAACCCAAAACTCCCAAATTACTCATCATTTAATTAAATTCTTCTCCAATGAATTTAATTATATAAATTCTACAACACATAATTATTTAATTAAATTCTCTCAATAAAATTTAGTTAAATAAAACCTCCATTTTTCATCAAATAATTAAATTCATCTAAACTATCAATTAAATTAGATAAAACCCAAACTCTACATTTAACACATCATTTAATTCAATTCCTTTCAAACTGAGTTATATTAAAAAAATTCCAACTCATTATTATTTAATTAAATTCCCTAAATGTTGTTTAATTAAAAAAACTCTGACACCTCATTAATCATCATTATATTAAATTAATTCCAATTGAATTTAATTAAATATTTTCTACAATTCATGTTATTTAATTAAATTCACTAAACACAGTTTAATTAAATTAAAAATTCCAACTCATCAACATTATTTAGTTAAATTCTCTCGACATCAATTTAATTAAATAATAAACCCCCATTTTTGCAATGACTAATAAAATTCTTCTTAACCTTGAATTTATTTAAATAAAACCTCCATTTCACATTAATTAATTAAATTTTTCTTTGCCTTGAATTTAATTAAATGAAACCCCAACTCCTCATTTACACATCATTTAAATTTTACCATTAAAAATTTCCCTTCTTTGATAACCACAAACTACTCATTTACCATTCATTTAATTAAATTCCTCTAATCTAAATTTAATTAAATAAAGACTCAAACTCATCATCATTTAAAATAAATTTAATTCTTTACATCTCAATTTAATTAAATAACTTCTCCATATCAAATTCATTTAATTAAATTATCTCAACTTTGATTTAATTAAAATAAACCCCCAATAAATCATTTAATTAAATTCCTTAAAACCATTAATTTAAATAAATTAATTTTACGTGAAACTTAAAACTGGGTAGACCATATTGTTTGACTTTCATGGTCTGACATACTATGTGAAGACTATACATCCACTATTATACACCTGCTTTATTATGCACGGTTGACCCACACGGTTATGACTAACCGTTCATAGGCCATGTGAATGTTGATTCCTGGTCTGATTATCCTAAAAACCATCATGCCATCTGAGAAACTCTTCAAGCCTTTACCCAAACCTATTATCAAAACATTAAAAGAACTCAACTCATGAAAATTATTTCTGAATCATTTTTTTAAACCAAAACATGTAGTAAATGAGAAAGTTCAAAAAAAATTATTTTAGTCTGGTCCAAAAACACAGGACTTTACAATTTACCCACCTTAAAAAAACTTCTTGTCCCTGAGAAGTAATCAAGATCTATTACAATAGTAGCCAACTCACCATGGTCAAGAAGTCTCATTTGAATGATCGTGTTGCATTCCCAAATTCCCAAGACACCATAATGGCACCCATACACCTTACCACTGGCATTTGGATCCCATTTATCAGATCAAAATTTCATTTAAGCTTTTAAATTTAGAATCCCTTTTTTAATTGTTTGAAAACATGGGTTACCCTTTTCTCAGTTATAAGGCACCCAAACACCTTACAACTGAAACTGGGTCCCGTTAAAAATGCAAAAAAGCAATGTTCCACTCATGCATCCATTTACATATCAAAACATATCTAGAATGTTTTCATAAGTAATAACACAACAGCATGTTATAACACAGAATCCTAGAACAACATCAAAACATGAAAATAAATAGGCAGAATGGAATATAAACACCCAAGCATGTTATATCTATCACCTAAACATGCTATCTAAAGGAGCATTCTAAATAAAATAAAAATATGGAATTTCATCCAAGGCGCACAATCAAAATTAGTAGGCATGCTACTAATGAAACTACATGGCATGTCATATACATGGCATGTGAATCTCTAAGTGCCTAAGATGATGCATATAATGCAATTTTCTTCCTATATCAGGCTAAAGAAAATTTTCAAAAATTCCCAAATCAATAAGTAGTGGAAAATACACCACTCACTCGAGGTGAAATCATATCAATGGTAACCACAAACTGTACAAACATCAATCCACATCCCTGACCACTTGGTCATTTCCCATACGTGGGGTGATCAGTCCTAGGAATGGCTATTAACCGAGTGCTGACATTTTCCTAGTCTCCTGTCTACAAACCCAAAATAGAAAGACTATGAAAAAAACAAAGAAAAAATTAACCTTTGATGCCACTTTGTAACATATAGACTGAGCTTACCCTCGAATAGGTAGTCGAACTGGTCGATATATGACCTCAAACACGTCTCCCCATATGATTGAGGTTTCTAACTAGCAGAGAGGGTCTAAGGATAGTTAGTGGGGATACTATACCCTCATATTCAGAGTGCACAATAGAAACAAATAGTAAATTTTGATGACAATAGAAGTATATTTAAGCAATAATAAACTATATAAACAAAATTGGCCAACTCCAATTTATACAATTCATACACAACATGGTGATACATATCTGAAAGTGGTTAAAAAAACATGCATTACATTTAAATAAATAAATAAAGAAAAGACTCAAAGATGCAAGGTTGATCTCCACGAGCATCCTGAGCCCATAATTGGTCCTTTTCTCCTAACTCCCAAGTACAAGTAAATGGACACAAGAAAGAGTCCACAGTCCTGTAAACTAGAAAGTCTACTCGGGTACCCCGGTGTAATAGCGACCCGAATAGGGTGTGAGATATTAATCTCAATAGGTCAGGACCACTAGTGTCTAGCTCAATCTAGAAAATGTAATATAAATAAACAATATGGTGGTATAACTAAGTAACAATAGAATTGAATAAATAAACTACAACCCATACAGGTTTCTTATGGACACCAAATATAGATACATGCTTCAAATAATAGCCTGAAAAAAAAAATCTGAATGTGAACTATATATATATAATGAATAAATAAGTTGTTTAACTCATTATTTTATACTCTTTATTTAACTGCATAAATCCTTGGGTTCCCCAGGACACCCGTATATCAATACCTCTCTCGGTTGTGCCTAAGTCTGAACCATTTCCAATATTCAATTCACAAATCATTACATCACATAGGCTTTCATTAACCATTTTATTCAATTCATGTTCGACCAATTAGACTCACAGTCCAATGTCAATTAATGGGTATAGAATGTCATGTCTAGAACCATCAAGAGTATTTAAAGAAGTAGTCCTTGTCTCACAACCCATGGGTATTTGGAGCATCAGTTCATGTCCCATAAAAGAAAATTCGTATGCATGATGTGTATAGAACGCCATGTCTAGCACCTTGTGAGTATTTGAAGCATCAGTCTCTATCTCAAAACATGTTTCTCAATCATACATATATGTATATCATGGGTGTAGAATGTCATGTCTAGCACCCCAAGATCCATTCCATTAATTAATTCATTAAATTAATTAACCGAGTCCATTAATTAATTCAATAACTAATTAACAACATCACATAAACTACAAACTCACCAAATAGTTAAACCTTTCAATTACATTAGTTAACTCTGCAATTAACTAATAATTTCTATAAAATTAATTAATTCAACCATTAATCAATCTCATCAATTTCTATAGTTAATTTAACTATTGACTCATCAAAATGAAACCATCTCAATATTATATAATTAATTTTAAAAATAATTATCTCAAGGCAACCATCCCAATATCACATAATTAATTCAAATATTATTCATCTCATCTTAGCCCCAAATCAAAATATCATAATTAATCCCCTGATTAATTTTCTATATTAAAATATCATAACACATTATTAATTCATAATTAATTATCTCAACTTAACCAATTAAATATCTCATAATTAATCTTCCGATTAATTATCATCTCAAAGCACATAATTAATTAAAAATTAATTATCTCAACTTAACCAATTTAATATCTCATAAATAATTTTCCAATTAAATATCATCTCAAAGCACATAATTTCTTCATAATTAACTATCTCATAATACCCAATTTAATATCTCATAATTAATTCCCTGATAATTATTATCACAAAGAACATAATTAGTTCATAATTAATTATCTCATGCTAACCAATTTAATATCTCATAATTAATTCTCCAATAATTATTATCTCGAAGCACATAATTAATTCATAATTAATTATCTCATCTTAACCAATTTAATATCTCATAATTAATCTTTCGATTAATTATCAACTCAAGGAACTTAATTAATTCATAATTAATTATCTCAACTTAAACAATTTAATATCTCATAATTAATCTTCACATTATTATTATATCAGTTTTAATTTCTAAGAACACAATTAATTTACAATTATTTATCGCAACTTATCCCACCTAATACTCATAATTACCACTTATACCAAGTGAGTCAACATGTAAGGGAGACAATAGAAAAACACATATGAGCAAGCTAAACGAAAATATCAATCTAAACATTATGTTTTTATCTTGAAGGTAGTGCACCTTCATTGGAGGGGTTTTATTACAAAAACATGATTTTGATATCTCACAAATCATTTTAAACCAATAATAAATTTTCTCCAATATTGGAGTAAACTTTATCAAAAGCATTAGATTAACAAAAACAACATTTTTTTTAAATAAAATCAAAGTTGATGACCCTACCTCAAGGAATTGGTAAGGATAATGCATCCAAACTCAAACTGCAACGCACTCATGTACATGCACTTCCACAATATTGTGCGTGCATACTAGGAATTGGATACATCACCCTACAATGATAACTGACACAAAAAATTATCACATTGTGGACCAACTCACCTCCAATTAAATCACCAATACTAAATTACACCATAAGCATCTAATTTAAAGGGTGGGAATCCAATTTTTGGGTTTATATCCTTACCCGAAAATGACTGCAGTGAACCAAAACGAGCTGAACCGCTTCACCTATAGTGGTGGTCATCAGATTACAGACCAACGGGTCCCAAGAAATCTTCCACACTACCTAGAACCATAAAAAAAGAAGAAACCAAATTAAACTTGAATATATGGTTATGGCCTAATAGAGATGGGGTGATGGAGAGCCAAAAAATCAGATACAAAAAACAAAACACTTGGAAGAGGACTCACCTCATAAAAATGAACAACTATCGTGAAGGAACCAAAAGTAGATAGTCGTGCAAAAAAGATTCGAGAGGAGCAGTGGTGCACCACCCATGGGTGTTTCACCATGGGTGTGTTGCGGGATACGTAGAGTCGAAACAACTTGATGTGAACAATGAAGTTCATGAAGAATGACTCACCTCACCAAGAGAGAAAACTTCCATGAAGAGACCACCACGATATGGTGTGCGGAGTGTAACACCCCGACCCCAGTTACCCAGAGTCAGTAAATTATGACATAACATTGGCATGATACAAAGAATCATGTCCCGAAAGACCAGTCAGTTTAGCAGCCTTGGAAGTACTAGATACATTCATAAATTTACATTACATCATGAAATAAAAACATCATCAACATATTGTCCCGTTTTGATCACACTTATATCCTTAGACAATCCCTGCTGGTCAACCATAAAATAATTCTTCACATCTTGGAAAAAATAAAACATAGAAAGGGGTGGTATCAGATGCTCAGTACGGATAAAAATATAGCGGAAACTTTCATAAATAAGCATAAACATTTAAGGCAATGTATAATACTAGAACGCAAGCCTTTTAAACTTAAACATCAGCATAATATGGAAAATATAAATCAAATAATTCCATTTACTTATTAACATGGATATTCTACTAGTCGAATAATCACATGTAATATCAATATCCAATTTCATAATGATGGAATGCATAATGTTGTACATCATAACCAAATAGTCAAGGCCTCGTGCCAAGACAACAAATAAGATTTTGTCAAGGCCTTGTTCCAAAACACTAGTTTGTCTCATGAGACCTACCTATGCATCGAGGAGTTATAGAGGGCTCCACCTGTCACTTAATAATTCCAATTCAATTCTCATATGAAAAGATTTAAACATAACATAATCATTCATATTAAAACTAGCATACGAAATGCCAATACTTTATCCACAATCCATGAATGTTATAAAAGTAACACATCTACAGTCAAACATATCACAAAACATTCAATACAGTATGAAATATTTGTATCATAATAAATCAACGTCAATCAAGAATAATATTCTATAAAGGATATTGACATAGTTTGAAATGATCAGTAAAAATCTTTGAGAGAAATATCCCATTTTCATGAAAACATTTAAAAGTATTACTATTTATCAAGAAGCTATTTAAAATAGATTTTTGAATCATAGTGTCCTATACCAATTTGAAATTTTTAAAAGGAATTTCAATTTTGAAACATTAATTTCCATATAACTAAAACCTTAAAACCATTTTTAAAACCTGGACATTTATGAGAAATATTTAGAAGAATAAATTTTTAAAACATTTAAAATGATATTTTAGTTAGAGTTACTAACCAAATGAGAGATGTTGAATAAAAATAATTGAGGTAATAAAAACATTATAATATCATGAGAATAAAGGTATTCATGATATACTCTATCAAAGTACAGTATGTACACCAAATAAAAGTGAATTGGTGCGTAACAACAATGAAGTCTCAAGGGAATGTAAGTTGAGATGAATTACTTTATAATGACTGTATCCTTAAGTTAAGGATAAATCAATGACATAATTATGTGTGAAAAATATAAATACACTCAATATGATTTTATATTCAGTGTAAATAAATCAGAGGATATTCACACATATTCTTTTAAAAACAACACCAATGACTTGGATGTTTAACTCAATGAATAAAAATTGAGTTAAAATTACTCTTATCAAGTTTATATCGATGACTTGAGAATTTATCAATGGAGTGATTATGTGTATAAAAATTATATCCATACAAAGGGGAGTTGAAATTACTACATAAGTAAATAAATAGTTATTTCACACATAATCTTGGAGTAAAGTAATCAATGAGGTTTACGTAAAACTGAATGAGTGGAAATTGAAATTTGAAATTCCCTTACTGATTTGGTAACATATGAAACATACTCCCTATGAAATAATTATCATCCAATGATGATGTAAATACCTATAAATTAAATTAAATTACATAAAAAATACAATCATGGGCAGTACATACACCTCACAAAATCTATTAGTGCCAAATATAGTATGAATCTCACAGGAATAAAAGTGAGATGAAAACCCCTTACCACGTTGTAATCAATCGAGTCATTAGACCAAAAGTTAATAACCACAAAGTGAGTTATATAATACCATGAATATAAATAGAATCGTGATAATATATATCAATTGGAAGTACACAATACACCACATGCAATAAATAAGTGGTGAACAATGGAAATCTCACGAAATTAAAAGTGAGATAAGAAGCACCTTACCTTGTACTTTTCCTTAGTATAGGGTAGGTTAACCTCCTGTATAATGGTTAAATCATTGTTATTGAATTATTAAAGAACCAAATACATAATTATGATATCATATATGATCTTCTAATACGGATTTGTTAATGATATTTCAGTAGTATCATTGTTTTAGTTGTTAACTGATTAGTTTTCATTTATATATTTTGTTGCATAAGTCATGTTTGTTTTGAATAGGATGTATTTGATTCATATAAAGAATGATATTATTTTCATAATCATTAGTTTTAATCATAAAATGAAAATTATTCTTGAATTATTATGATGGGGAATGAATCTCATCGCGTTCGTGGAGACGATAATCCGTACGTACGCACGAGCGACAATATCATTATATTGGTGGTGACATCATATGTAATTGGATGGTATATCATGTATACAGAATCATTAAAATTTTATATTTATTATTTAAATTATTTATACTCATTATTATACCCATCCAAATAATGAATCTTTTGAATAACAAACTACACCACGACGTGGAGACGGTAAGTCGTACGTATGCACGTATAGTGACTTTTTCATTTATTGGATGGGTAGAATAATGAATATGGTTGTACCATATTTATAATAACATCACAATTTGTAGTAGGTACTGTAGTTAATATTTTATAATGGAAACAACAAAGAAATTGGAAGTGGAAGAAGAAAAGAACTTGAAAGAGGTTATGAAATATTTTCCTCTTCTTCGGGTTCTTCCTTTTTATTTGATCAAAATGGCTCCTTAGGTTGGCTTTATGAACCAAACAAGGCCTCTAGGATGAAGGGAGAAAAGTTGGGAGGATATTTGGGTGGGTTTTAGCTGAGAAAAATGGATTTTGAGGTGTAAAATTAAGAGAAGGGGAAGTACCCATTTATAAGAGAGACGAGGGTCACTTTAGGAAAATCTTGAAATATTATTTTATAATAAAATCATTTTCGGTTTATAATGGATCCAAAATGATTTATTTTGGGGATAAGGTGGGGTTGGTTCAAAAACCTCTCATCCAATACATTTTAGATAGGTTTAGGTCACCATATTAACTTTATCCTTTAGATTTAACTCTTTGATAAATAGTGTGCCATTTACCAAGTCTCTTTGTATTTTTATGTTATATGGTTATTAAACTTACTATAAACTGTCAAGTGAACCCCAAGTGGTTCATTATTAACATATATAACCTTATATAATTCCTTTGGCTGATCCTTAGATTTTTAATAATATTATATCAATTAATAATATAGTATTTGTTTTAAAAACTCAATTATGTCAATTTTGACACTATTTAGTATTTGGTTTTTGGGAAAATCATAACAGCATAATTACTTCAAAAAATAATATTTAATAAACCCTATCATGTCTAATTAACCTATAAAATTAGTGGAATTCATCAAAAGTCTAAAATTACATTTATTTGGACTTTCATAATATTTTTTTCAAGGTTGGGGTCGAAGCCTCATTTATTGTTTAAGCAAATCAAACACCTCTTTTAACTGGGTAGAGGGAGACCCATTACATATCCTGAAGCCCCAGCGGTCATTTAGCCCATTACATGGCCCGTAGGCCAAAATTTTTGTCCAAAATCCCATTATGTGAATAGTACTGCTACAGTACACGCTGTTATAGTACAACCCAATGCCTGTTGCTGCTACAGTACCCTGCCGCCGCTACAGTAACATGCCGCCGCTACAGGGCTCGTCATTGCTACAGTGCTGACGCTGCTACAGTACCTGCGGTCCATGGGTTTTGAACCCCTGTTTTTTATGTAGGATTATAGGGTGCTTACCACTAAGACAAACTCCAACTACATGGATATTCATAATATCAAATATTTTAATATTTCATTAATAAGGTAAGTACTCCATCATCATTGCATCATAAATAAATTAAATTATTTAATGTCTAAAAATTATAAATAAAATACTATTATGTAGGAAATATATTTATATTTCTAATGAATATTTATAGTAAAATTTTATCTTATGTATAACCCTATATTAAAAATGGTTTAGTTATTAAACTTTGAATTTAACTCTTTTAACTCTTCTTTAAATAAAATAATAATAAATGTTATAATCTTATCCAAGTGGACCAAAAGGGGTCATATTTTATTCCTAAAGTTTTTTTGGTCGAATTATACTTATCCAATCGAATTAGGACATTTTTAGGGTTATTATAATATCATTTTTACCCTTAATTACCCAATTTACATTTAACCCTTGTAAATAAAAGTCAAAAGTTGCTATTTACCCTAAATTATTTTCATCTTATTGAACCATGTTTTACTTACTGATGTCAACTATGTGTCTTGGATTTTTGAAATTCAACTCACAGAAGCGGTAAAATTAAATTTTATGCAAATTTGTAAATGCTCATAAAATGTGGGTAAAAGACGGTAAAAAGTTCAACAGATTTTACACATCTAATTTTATTTTAAAAATGAATCCAGTGAATCAAATTGTACTAATATAGGTATTATGTATCTATATTGACTTAAATAAATAAAATAAATAATTATTTTAATAAAAAGTATGTTTTTAAACAATAACGTAATTTTTTCACTATTCATCAAAAATTGAAAGTTTTCTGAAAAATATGAAAACTTAACCCTAAGATAATTTTGATATTAAAAATTCAAAAATGAATTCTATT
Source organism: Viscum album (assembly GCA_963277665.1). Classification (NCBI taxonomy): domain Eukaryota; kingdom Viridiplantae; phylum Streptophyta; class Magnoliopsida; order Santalales; family Viscaceae; genus Viscum; species Viscum album. The sequence continues at coordinate 2,118,477,720 of OY728150.1, forward strand.
TTACCAAATTCAACACATATAAGTATTATTAGTTAATTTAAAATTAATTAATGTTGTCAAAACCAAAAGGTGGGTTTTTAAGAAGTAAAAACTATCAAAAGATTAACATGTGTTTATGTCAAATTTATATGTGAAATTACTTCTAATAACCTACATTGTAAAAATGTAATCTGATTATACTTCCAAAACATTCAAATGCATAATTTAAAATTATAAATTATTTCGATTAAAAAAGTTGTTTTCAATTAAAATTTAGTATTTTTCACTATTCAATAAAATGTGAATGTTATTAGAAAACTTCAAAACATTTATCCAAGATAATTTTTTATTTCATGATTCTAAATAATAATTTAATTTCATTAAATTGAATATATAAAAGTGTTAAATATTGGTTTTAAAAAGGGATTTCCATGAAAAGGTACTAAAATTGTATTTTTTTTTTAAAATACTTCTTTTATCTGAAAAAAAATAATTTGTTCTTATATTATGTCTAAGAAACACATAATATGGATTCTAAAATTTTATAGAGTATATAAAATTAAAAATTCAGTTAATATTATTCATAACTTCTTTTTGAACGGGTATTTTGGTAAGTCCTGATGTGCTCGAACTCGGTGTTGTGTATAGGGCAAGCTATTGAATTACTTTAAGGAAAATAACTTAATATGAAATCTTGGGGTGTTACACGGAGAGGGAGCCGGAATGAGGGGGTTGGTTTACATCTTCCATGAGAGAGTAGGGGGTCATGATTTATGTAGGTGGAGAGAGAGGTGCAAATCCCTCTTCTTTTCTCCCTTAAATAAATTAAAATTGAAATTTAAAATATAATAATTAATATAATAATAATAATAATAACCATCATATTATTATTGTTATAATTTAATATTATACCCATTTGAGAAACTTCAAACTCCCATTTACACATTATTTAATTAAATTCTCCTCAACTAAATTTAATTAAATTAATTCTATAACTCATGAAAATTAAATAAATTCTCTCAAAATTAAATTTAATTAAATTAAAACCCCTGTTTCGCATCAATTAATCAAATTCCATTAACTCAATTTAATTAAATAAAACTCTCTATCTCGCCTTATTTAATTAAATTCTTCGAACTAAATTAAATAAAATCACTATAATAATAAACATTAATATTATTATCATTTAATAAAATGCTTCTTTTATAAAACCCAAAACTCCCCATTTAAACATCATTTAATTAACTTTTTCTCAACAATTTTAATTAAATAAAACTCTCACTTCACATTATTTAATTAAATCTATTTTAACTCAATTTAATTAAATAAAAGTCTTCATATCACTTCATTTAATTAAATTCATCAACCTCAATTTAATTAAATAAAACCTTCATAATAATAACCATTATTATTATTATCATTTAATAAAACTCTTATTTGATAAAATCCAAAACACCCCATTACACATCATTTAATTAAAATTTTCTCCAACAAATTTAATTAAATAAATTATCCATCACATAATTATTTATTTAAATTATCTCAATACAATTTAATTAAATAAAAACCCACTTTTTTCATTGAATAATTAAATTAATATTAACTTTGAATTTAATTAGATAAAACCCCAACTCCACATTTAACACATCATTTAATTAAATTCCTTTACAACTGAATTTAATTAAATAATTTTTCTAACTCATTATTTTTTAATTAAATTCTCTCAACATAATTTAATTAAAAAAACTCTAACACCACATTGATCATAATTTAATTAAATTCAATCCAACTGAATTTAATTAAATAATTTCTCTAATTCATGTTATTTAATTAAATTCTCTGAACACAATTTAGTTAAATTAAAAACTCCAACTCATCAAAATTATTTAGTTAAATTCTCTCAACATAAATTTAATTAAATAATAAACCCCAATTTCACAATAAATAATTAAATTATTCTTAACCTTGAATTTAATTAAATAAAACCTCCATTTAGCATAAATTAATTAAATTCCTCTTTGCCTTGAATTTAATTAAATGAAACCCTAACTATTTATTTAAACATCATTTAAAATTTACCATTTAATATTTCTCTTCTTTGATAACCCCCAACTTCTGATTTACTAGCCATTTAATTAAATTCCTTTCTTATTAATTTAATTAAATAGAGAATCCAGATCATAATCATTTAAAATAAATTTAATTATTTTCATCTCAATTTAATTAAATAACTTCTCCACCACAACATCGTTTAATTAAATTAACTCGACTTTAATTTAATTATAAAAAAACATCCAACAAATCATTTAATTAAATTCATTTCAACCATAAATTTAATTAAATTAATTTAATCCAAAAATAAAAACTTGGTAGATCTTATAGTTTGACTTGCATGGTCTGACAGACTATTTTCAGACCATGCGTCCACTATTAGATAGCTAATTTATTATCTATGGTTGTCCCGCATTGTTTTTACTAACTGTGTGTAGCACATGTGAACGTCACTATCTGGTCCGATTCTCCTGAAACTCATCCTGCCATCCAGAAAACTCCTCAAGCCTTTACCCAAGCCTATTATGAACACTTTAAAATAACCCAACTCGCAAAACTTATTTCCAAATCTTGGTTTTAAAACTGAACCATGCAGTAAATGAAAAAGTTCAAAAATTTCATATTTTAGCCCAGTTCAAAAACAAATATGTGAAATTCAAGTTTTAAATGATTTATCCATTTTAATATAGGTTTAACTAAAATATATATATTCTAATATAAATATTCTTATGAAATTTAGAAGATTAATCTTTATAATGGCATTTAATTTTTTAATTTTAGTGATCAAATAATTATATTAAATAATTTTACAATGCTAATATAGTGATTAGTTTATTAATGGAAGTATCAAATAAATGTTAATAAAAATATTAAAAAAATATAATTTTAGATAATTAAGGGTATAAAAGGATTTTATATATGACCTTGACCAATTAGAGATATAATTTTTTTGAAGCTAACTTGTTATCTTTATATTTTTAAAAGTCCAAGCAATGAATAGTGTCAAAATTGACACTAATTATATTTTATAAAAATAGGATTTTATTAAATTATTAAGAAATCATAAAAAATATTTTACAAAATTATTATGGTCTAAAATGTTTTAAATTTTTCATATAGGATCTAATTGAAAGAAAATAAGTAAAAATTATATCTTTTTAAAATTGAATATTTGTTACATTAATTAACATTAAAATGGGTTAATTAAGGTTTAACCAAAATGATATGGTTTAAAAAAATACCAAAAATTTTCTAAAATATATATTTTGAAGAGATTATAGAAATATATAATCTTATATTTTAATACATGTAATTTTGGAGATATTTTTATTGATGTTTAATTTATTATAAATTAATATTTTTAGAAATTCCAAAAGTACCCTTCACCACAATTATAAAAGGGTACCACCTCCCTCACGTATTCACATCACTTTGAGTCTTTTAGATCAACCAAAATCTGAAAAATTTCTTCTACACTTACCTAGAAACATTATATAGGTTCTAGTATTACCATAATATCAAATCTTGATTCCTTTAGAGAAAATCTAAAAGATCCATTTCGAAGAAGAGGTAATAGCTCTAACTAATCACTCTCTTTTTCTACTCTTCTATACCTAATATAAATCCATTATATATATCATATACTAGTAACTTCATAATCCTAAATATGATGAAATTTTGTTATGATTATTAACACACCATTATGAAACACATTTCCCATCAAACAAGAAATTAATGTATCGCTTGTGCGTATGTACGACTTGTCATCTCCACGTAGCGATATAGTTCATTTTCAATAACCATATTTTATTAATGGGAATTATGATGGGTTTAACGTTTATATATTATATTTATTATATAATTATAATTATTTAATGATAATATCAGGTCTACATTTTTACCATATATTCTTTTGGTAAATGATAATATAACTCGTACAAACGTATGGCTCGCCATCTCCACAATGTATTGTGATTTGTTTTTCATTTATATTTCCCATGGATAGTAATAGGGATGAATTTTATGAATAATTATTATATTTATAACATAAAAATTAATCTTTAATGATAATAAATCATATAATTTTCTTTCTTTTAATATAAAAATAACATTCATGCATATGTACGGTCTACCGTCTACATGAACGGTGTATTTTATTTTCTATCTATAAATTTTATGAATCACTATAAATAGATATATAATGAATATATATGATATTAATATCATGTTTATAATTCTAGATATGATGAAATCATGATCTCTATAAGAGGACCAAGGATAACAAGTCAAAACATGAACAAAAAACAACGTGGTTATTACGTGAAACATAACTTTAACATAAAATTGTTAATAAGAGAGTAATATAAAGTCATAATTAAATCATATATCATATTATATATATAAATATGGTTCTTTGGTAGATGTTTGAAAATCTAATATTTATTATAAAGTATGTTTTAATCTATATGAATGAATTTAAGACTAAAGGTAATGGATTTTTCTCTCACTTTCATTTCTCTAGGACACATGCATTATACACTACTTAATTCATTTTTGTAGTGTATATACTGACCATGAGTGTCTTTTATAATTATTATTCAGAATATTATGGTATCTTCATATCCATATAATTTTCATTCTTTTATGGGGCATATGATTCTACTGATTTTAATGTGATAAGTGATTATTTCACAATTTCATCAACATTTAGGATTTTTTCATTCTAAATCACTATTGTGGGATACTTACCTTCCACATACATGTTTTAAAAAAAATAAAAAAAATTTTAAATATTATATTATGAAAATTTAATGTTATTTTTACCCATGTTTTAATTTTTATGAATTGGTTTGAAAAGAATATTTTTTTGTCATTTTATAAACAAGGATCTTTGTGACTTTACCGACAAAAATATATATAGAGAATGTTTCTTTAGTTTATATGACATGAATTTCATATTAATATTTCATTAATCCATAATTATTTGAAGTTAAATTTACAATATTACAAAGTTATTTTTAAATAAAAATTTTTATTTTAAAATTTCACAACATTTTTAGAAACTAAAAAAAATTTTAAGAAGAAAGGATATTTTCCTCAAGAATTATTTTCAAGTGATCTCTAAAAATTATTTTCCATATATAATGAAATTATTTGATGTTACTTATGTTTTAATGGGTTTATTTATTTCAAGGATACTATCCCTATTATTCCTATGGTTACTTTATGTTTATGATGGAATGATATTTGGGAAACCCATTTATTTTTCATGGGTTATATTATTATTGAATGATGTTTATAAAACCTATTTATTTTTATGGGTTATGATATGTTTTATGTTCTTTTAGAACACATATTTATGTTTTTCATTATATGAAGGTTGGTACCTATATCTCCCTCCAATGCATTGGGTAAAGACTTATATCTCATGATATAGATAGAACCGAAATGGGAAGTGTACTCAGTTTAGTGATATAGGGATGGAATGGAAGTGAACTTGCTTGAGTAATATAGGACTAAAATGGGAGAAAACTTGATTAAGTAATACAATATATAAAAAAGAGTAAACTTGGTTAAGTAATATAGGGATGGAATTAAGAGTGAACTCGATTCAGTAGGGGACTTTTTGTTCTATGATGGTATTGGCAGTGAGCCTTGAATAATATGAAAATTATTTTCTATTCTTATATGTTTTCCATGGTTCTATGTTTTAGGCCAATACTATTTTCTCATTTATTGTGTTCCTTTATGGTCAATATCTTATGCACCACCGAGATTTATTTTATTACTCAATATTATGATATATGTTATATAGGGTATGATTTTGAAAAGTTATGCTCATGTTTTTATATTTTCATTCTCATGTTTTTCTTGATATCTCCCTTATTTAACCTTACTGAACATATGATATCACCATTTTCATATGTTTCTTTTCCTTGTGATACAAAGAAATGTTTTAGAAAGTAATACTAATGGTTAATATCTTTATGAGAGATTTTTAATATCTTTCACCAAATTAAATGAATGTGTTCCATGTTTTAAAAGGATGTAAACTAATAATGTCCTTAGGTGTGTTTTTTTGTAATGTATGAAATCTTCTAAAAACAATGATTTAATTTCTATGTACATTAATCTTGGTTCATTATATTTTGTATAATAGTAAAGGTTTAGTAAACATTTGGAAACTAGGATGAGAAAACATTAGTAATATCTCTACGGATAAGTATTAGTATGGGTTACAATCCAAGAATTTTGGTAATGATCATTGATAACCTAGTATTAAACCTAAGATGTTATAGATTGAAATTAATTTCCCTTTATTATGTGGTTTTCCCACTATGATTAGTATTACTCAAACTATACTATTGGTTTTAGTCAGTGGATGGAACTTGAAGGAACAGTGTTTGGAAATGTAATGATGGCCCTCCTAAGCCATTAAATATTATGTAATATGGAATGAAAAACCTTATTATTATGACACAAAACCTTATCAAGATAAGAATAATGCTAGTCTTATAAATTACTAAAGTAGGGAATAATATTTCTTATAATCCTTCTTAAGGAAACTTCCTCCTTCATTTAGGGGAACTATAAATCCACTTGTTACTAAGAAATGGTTTTGTATCATTGAAAAAAATATTTTTCATTATCTACTGGTCAGAATATAAAAAAGTTAATTTGGGCACTTATCTCTTGGAATGTGAATCAGATAAGTGGTAGAAATTTATCAAGAATATGTGGAAATAAGATAAAATTGACTCCAAGTATTAGTAAGAGTTAAAGAACTTATTTTTAAGTAATTGCATTCCCTGTATTCTTCTTAAAAAAGGGTAATAAATAAAGATATAATTCAAAGGAAACTCTAAAAACTATGGAGAGAATAATATTAGATTCACTTTATGCTCAAGGTGTGAAATCATGGTGGAGATTGTCTAAAAGGGATAGGTAAATGTTTCAAGTTTTGAAAGGTAGGTCATCTAGAAAATGAATACTGAAGTAATGGGAAGAAGTTATCTAAAAATGAAAATAGAGAGAAGGATACAAATAACTAAACCCCCACACTGAAATAATTCAAGTGAAAGAAAATGGAAATTATGTAATAAATTCAAAAATATATGGGTTATAAATGATGATTAGGAGGGTTTCATCCAGGTGAAGTTGCTATGATATCTTCCTCTTTATGAAGATAGTGGACACTGAGTCAGTCTATCTCCCACCGGTGGGGGAGGGACCTCCGACGTCAAACAAGGGAGCTGGAACTTCTTTCCTTCCATTTTATAACTCAGATCTCCTTCAACTTTTTTCTCAAGATTTGATGTACCAAAAAGTACTGGATTTGTTTGATGGATGTCCTAACCTCTTGATATGAATTGTGGAGTTTAATGAAACCTTATAACTCTTGAATATTATTTTGATTACTTGGTTTAAGTATAAGCGCCCATAAGTTGATTTGTTTGATAGGTTTTTCATCAGATCTTTGGATTTTCAGGAAAGGGTGAGAGTGGGTCTACTAGAAGGCCAACATATTATGATATGTTTTTCTTCAGATGAATATTTAATAAAATCCTAGTTAAGTCCCCACATGGATTCAATATATTTTGGTTTTACCTATTTAGATGGTATTTTTACTACCATGTATAGTTTGATTCTCCTACAATGGTGATTTTGGGGAGTACCCCCAATCTTCCATTACCATTTGAAAACCCCTATATTATTAGACTTCTTGGGAACCATGTTGGTATATAGTTGTGCTCAGATATCCACACCGAGTCTCTCTATCATCCTATTCACTTGCATGTCTATGTGGAAATGGATGTGTCTATAGTTCCATTTGATTATGTTTGGATTACAATAGTTGAGGAGTATCGGTGAAAACAATGTGTGTTCTATGAATCATGGATTGAGTTCTATTATTTCTAAAAGAATTTGGGACACTTGATGACTAAATGTTGATGGGGGTCTCAGATTCCAGTAAAGAAGATGGGTTAGGGCAATGTTAAAGAACCATAGGTTCATGTTGATGTTGGATTGTCGGAACAGATGTCGATGGGTGTGGACTCATAGTTCAAAACTACAACGTGTAGATTATGAGGTGTGAATCCCCCAGTGACCGATGTATTCAGTATATTGTGTAAAGATCTGGTCATTCCCCAATCCTTAATTCCTGCTGTGGAGGAGGAGCGACCTTCTAGTTCCTCATAAACTACGGTCATGCGGTCAGGGACTCGTAATAGTTCTAATGGTTCGAAAAAGGATTCTAACTTCATCCATTTGGGGAAAGCACTCGGTGTCCCCCATATTTTTTTGAATATTTCATTGTATAAACTGAGCTCATATGTGGAGTTATCTACTGGTGTTTAAGACCCTCCTCTTGAGGGTCCCAAAGGGGTCAATGGGAATATCTTTGATGTAGAACTTAAAGGGTGAATGAGGGAGTTCCCAAGACTACCAAAGATGGTTCAAATGATGATAGGTGAGCTTAGAAAATGGTATCAATGTTAGTGGCCAGGTTGACGTTCAAAAATAACCATGATAGAGTACTTCTATAGATTTCAATATTCCAGAACAGACAATAGGGGGAGAGGCTATGATCAGGAAGAGTCCTATAGAGGTGGAAGATCTTGTGTTGGGAAACCGTTTTGGGATTCTATCCCGAGATGATTCGATCCAGGTTTTTGAAAAAGATCTGGTCAGATAATATAGGTATGAGAAAAAAGGTCCAAGGGAATGGCTCTAGTGATGAATGTTCTAGCCACTTTATAGGAAACACAAAGTATGAGGGTTAGGATAGTAGGTACCCAAGATGATGAGAAGTAAGAGTAGGAGGGGAATCCACAAAAAAAAGAAAGTATTAATCATATTTACCTCTACCAATGGATACTAGATCTATGAAAAAGTCAAAGGCCGAGGATATGGTTAGTGAAAACCACCTCTCCAAGTCATCTTTCCAGTAGAAGTCTACTGTTATGCCCAGAAAGTCTTTGGAATTGATCATGATTTTGGAAGAGCTAATTGTTGAAACTGTTATGACAATTAATGCTCATGACAAAGAGGCTGAAAGAATGATAGAAATGGATCTAATGGTGACAACTAAATAAGAAAAGGGTATATGGATTTATAAATAGGACCTGATTTTAATAAGGGGATTCAATAAGGGGAAGATCATAATTGAGTAGTACATCCAATCCTAGGATAAGCTGGAATTTAGGTTCAAAGATCTTCTAATAAAGGAACCCAACACTCAGGTAAGCACTATCTCATGGAAAATATTTATGGATATTAATTTCATGAAATTTGATTGAGGTGGTATAGTGATATTTTTGGAAACACAAGATTAAGGAAAGGATAACACTTAATATGTACATGATATTGGGATAATCAAAATAAATAGATGTCTGATTTTGATAAAATAAATGGAATAGTATGAATAAACTTGGGACTGATATGATGACAAAGTTTTTTGTGATATCATGGATTGAGTTTATCGAATTTTTTGATTTATAGTATGAGGAAAAAGTTTATTTTTGAAAACATGCATGTTTTCACTAAGGTTTTAGGGTAATTTAGGCTATTACCACGTTTCAAGAGAATACATGATAATAATATTCACATGATTGGTGTGTAACAATTAAGATATATGTCAAGTTTTTTGGGGAATTGATGAAAAGTTTATTTTGGAAATTTAGTGGCCTTCTTTCAAAAAATTTGGATTTTATTCTTTTGGAAGGATCAAACAGGTAACAATTTATAAAAAAATTACATTGAAATTTATATGAGGTTTTAGAAATTAAATTATTATCCCTACATATTAGGATTTATGAATATTGGATAACATGTGATAACCATTTTTTAGTGATAAATATAGATTGAATAAATTTTCATTCTATTTATGGATCTCAGGATCTGCTAATACTTTAGGAATGAAATTTCCACCTTTATTTCTTAGAATAATAGATGAAGTGTAAATTGATCAAGGCATAATAAAATGTTGAGATAATGCTAATGAAATGTAATGAAATCAAGTAAGTATTTATTCTTATAAAAAACTTTTAACTCTATGGAAAGAATCATGAAACTAAAAATTTATCCTAATACCTTATTTTTTGATGAATCAAATGGTCCCTTATATTATCTAAAATTTATGGCTTTGTGATTTATAACTTTTTCCTAACCATGTCTTCTATCACTCCCCATCAGAATATGATAGTTATCTTTCTCTTCCATGTCCATGTTTTCACTTGACACCTATGTTATCCAATGTAGAAACCTAGTTATGAGTTAATTTAGGTAATTATTATGTTTCCAACATTTCCTTTTTAAAGGGAGTAATTGTATTCATTTTTAAGATGTGGTTTTCTATGAAAGAAACTTTCGAGTATTAAACCTTGGATAACCCAAATGAATTTCAAGGGAAAAAGTCATTTTAAGGGGGGGGAATATTACACCCAGAATTTTTTATAAAATATATTTTTAAATAATATGATTTATTTAAAATATTTCATTTCAAGCTACACCATGTTAATCATGTGATACACGCAATTCCTTCTTAGCTTGAATTACACACAACACGAAGTGTCCCCAAAACATCATTTTATTATTATAATTATTTAATAAGACAATTATAACCTAATAATTAAAATGGAGGTTATGAATAGAATTAACTAAATTATGAAATTTTATTTACACATTTATATATAATTATTTTACCAATTAATCATAAATTAATGTAAAAACCTTTTTAAAATAAAAGGATATTTTTTTCTGAAAAAACTTTCTAAATGTGCATACCAATATGTAAATGAAAAAAATATTGTTGTATTATATTAATGAAATATATTTATGATATATTAAATATAATTTATAACATTCATATTATGTTTTTTCTAGACAATATATAAGAATAAATTCTCTTTTACGCATAAAATATGTATTTTTCTAAAAAGAGAGTTTTTCCACTTTTTGATGGAACACTTGTTTTAAATATAGTTTTTTACCCTTTTATAAATTATATTTAAAAAATTTAAAATATTTCTAGTAAATTGGGATATATAAATTTACTTTTGGTGAATTTTGGTATTTTTCTCATAAGTTTCATTTTGTGATGAATAGTGAGAATACTATTTTTTATTGAAAACTGTATTTTCATTTAAAGTCTTTACAATGTCAGGTTATGTTTTGGATTACTTTAGAATTTTAATTAGTTAATTTTAATTTAATATAATCCAACTATGGTTTTTTAAAATCATTTAATGTAATAATTTATTATAAAAACATTTTATGTTTTAAAAGGACATTTTTTTGAAAAAACAGTTTTTCAGGGTAGTTTACTAGTTTTATTTTGAATTAAATTATGAAAATTCTATGTTTTGAAATATGAAAAATTGATGAAAACTTTGGATTCATATGTTACAAATTTATTGAATAGTTCCCTTTTTGTCAATATGAATACTAACCATGGTAATTTTTGTTACCATGGTAAAGGGTAAATTAGGTAAATTAGGTTATAAATAAAATTATAAAGACTATTAGATGACTCTAAAACAAGAAAAAAAATTATTTTATGAATAATAATAAACATTTAACACATAAAGATCTAAATTAAGTTCTATAATGTACAATTTTCCTTGAAAATAATATATATAATAATGAAATCAAAGAAAGACACAAAATGTCACTTTATTTGTCTTAAATATCCCTTATGTGTCCATAAAGGGAAAAAAGTATGTTATTAATGAATATTACTGCAAAATTTTAACATAATAAAAATATTTTCTTGATTTAAATTTATTTATGACTTTTTGGGCCACTTATATGAGATTATGATATTTATAATATTTTATTTAAAAAATATTAAAGATGTCACATTCATATTTTAAATACTATATCATTTTTAATATAGGGATACTTTAAATATATATTTGACTATAAATATTATTATTAGATTTGTAATATTTATCTTTATAACGGTATTTTATTTTTAATTTTTAGTGAAAAATAAGTATATTAAATAATTGTAAAATTTTGATGTAGTAATTATTTTATTAATGGATTTATCAAATAAATGTTATTAAAAATATTAAAATAAAAATAATTTGACTGAAAATTGTTTTTTATTATTATGTAAACACTTTTAAGGAAAAAAGTGAGAAACTATACATGACCTCACCACATCACCAAATCACCACATCACCACAGAAAATCATGCAATCATAATAGATGAAATCCATTCAAACCTTCAAAATGAAAAACCATCATAGCTAGAGCCAAGGTCACCAAAAAATTTCTAAGTTACCACGATCTAGGGGAAAAACATCAGGAGAGATGGACAAACCTCAGAACTGGTTTCCTCAAACGCCCATTGATTCGACCATCGACACCAGCCCAAATCCACAAACCCACCGGCGGACTCCAGTCGGATTCCACCCAACCCTCCAGTGAAGTGAGATGGGACCTTAAAAGAGCACATACACCAAGGGAAAAGAATAGACCAGAGTGAGGCAGACCAAGCCATCTAGATGCTACACCCTACTCGGCAGGCAACCGCAGCGCACACTCGGAACAAATGCCGCTCCACAAACCCCTTTACAGCATCTCTCAAGCAATGCCAAAACAAAACCAAGAGATCGCAGAAGATCCAATTCATCCCAAACGAACCTCGAACCTCACACCATGACAATAAAAACAACCCATTTTCACTTCCAAAGAAGCACAACAAGCAACTCACTCGCACCCCACAATCATCACCGCAACACCTGTCGCCACCCTCATCCCTGCACACAGAGACCACAACAAACCAACCAAGGTACCTCTATAAGGACCCATCCTTAAACCTCACATAATATTGAATTAAATGAATAATTCATGTTGAGGATATTTTTAGGTTTAGAGTTATAGAGAGTTAGGCCATAACTATTACATTTCAAAATATTAAAAGTAGACACTTCTACTCAGTTTCCATTTTTTTTACAAAACATGAACTCTTGAAAAAAAGAGTCATGTCTAGTTCCATGTTTTAGATGGCATGACTTTTCCTTGATCCCATACTTAACCCTATTCCACTTTATATCCTGTGAAAAACATTTCAAAACTTGTGATGAGTATAAAAAGCTCAGTAAGGGATACACAAAGAAATAAAACAGTTAGTTTTTCAAAACAACAAGTAAACCATGAATACTTTAACATAAGTAATAATTTTCACCTTTATGAAGTAGAAAATACTCTTCACTAAATAAAAGATCATTACTTACCCTTTTGTAACCAAAATATTACCATAAACCCATATAAAGAACACATAACATATAAAGGTAACTTGGGACATAAACATACTTAAATTGAACAACCATACGGTCGACTTCCACACATATCACTAAATAGAATAGCCATACGGCCGACTTCCATGCCCAATGAATTGGAGGTTATAACGTAACCACCCATCCTGGTATTCATGGAACCACCCATCATTTTTTTTTATCATGTAACCACCCGTCAAATGTCCAAGTACCATTATAAAATCATATCACATACAACAAATATAAAGGAAAGGACACATTTCCACATTTCAATCACAATATATCACTTAAATATATTGACATAACAAAACCATTTTCAAAACCATTTTCAATACAAAAAATACGTAAAATAGTAGAAGGTATTTATTTTCTTTTAAAAAAACATTACGGCTTGTTGAGGAAACCAAAGATCAAATAATACTCACGGTGGTGGAAAAGGTCATTGTCACCACGTACGTTAAAAGAAACATTATTTTTTGTCATTTAGTAAAATGGTTCGTATAAAAATATTCCCTTTGAATGAAATGAAAAGTCAAAGGTTTTTATTCAGCATATAAAAGAAAGTCTTGTATTAGAACAAAATATTCCACAATGAAAGGAGATTGAGACGAAGTCCATTACCTCATGTCCGACTTGACTCGATCGTTCTTTAATCTCCTGAATAATAAACTAAAGTTAATTTATACTTTCTTAAGAACCTTTTTCAAGTTTATTATTCATTTTATATCAATTATTACCATTTTACAATCATTATGTGATCATTTAAGTTAATAACGTTCATTTGGTCGATATTTGGTACTTGAATCAAAAATGGACTTCTTATAATTACATGTTGTAAATGTAGTAAAATATCTATTATATCCATAATTATAATCATATTTTAGATATAATATATATAATATATATCCAGTATATACATGTATTTATAATAGTACATAACATTTGGAGGTAAGAAATGAAATGCACCGTTCATGGAGACAGTAAGTCTTACGTACGCATGAACGCTACTTTCATTTCTATTTATTATTTTAATGGAATTAAAACATATTTATACATAAGAATATTATAATTCCAGTATAATATCATATATAATATCATTAACTCTATCCTTTATACATCCCACATAAGGCTTTAACGAATCAAATCACTTTGAGGGGCGGTAGTCCGCACTTCCTCAAATGAGATTATCGTATTTAACCACTATGGAAATCATAAAGGCATGATATAAAAAGGGAAGTACAGAATCATAAATAAATTAAATAATATATATCATATATAAATATAGTTTCATTATAATGTCCACCATGATAGGCGGTAAGATGTAACTGAACAATCATTGTTTCGTGAGGCCTTAGTTTGTCATCCACAGAAACATTGTGTTCTTCATCCATTAGATGGAGGTGTGTGTAAGTTTAGTTCAAATAATTCTCATAACAACATCCTAGTATATTTAGGATACTGGTTTTGTCACAAAAGTAAGTAAATATAAAGATATTATGGGTTTGAGAAGTAAAATAAAAGAAAACAATTTAAGAGAAATCGTTACCTTTAATTTGGGTAACTCCCTTTGGTTTGAACCAAAGGACTTCTTGAAGTGCCTTCTGCCTAAGGTAAGTCTTATAAGAGGAGGATAGGGATGTTGAGAGTTTAATTGGGAATAGTTTGGATGAGCCAAATGGCTTGAGAGGGGTGAGGAATTGGTTAGAAGTGGTCTCCTTATATAAGGGGGAGGAGGGGCTCTTTAGGAAAGTGTGAAACTATTATTTTATTATATAATGATATTCGGTTTCTAATGGTCCAAAAATAATTATAGTCTAAGATAATATTATTCATGGACGAAATAAAATCATCCAATCAGAATTGGACATGTTTTGGATAATATTTTAATCATTATAATCTTATTTATTTAAATGATTTATTAATGAGGTAAATATTTCATCATTATTATGTCATAAATAATTTAATTTATTTGTTGTCTAAAAATTATAAAAAAATACCATGATATAGGAAATCTTTTTATCTTTCCAAATAATATTTATAGTCGAAAATAGGATATATATAACACCATATAAAAATTAATTACTCAAAGATTTTTGTTTATGTCATTTTGGCCTTTACTTTAAATTAATTACTCTAAATTGTTATTATCACATCCAAGTGGATAAAAGGGGTCCCAAAATACACCCAAAGATTCCCATGGTCATTAATGAATCAAAAAATAATGTTAGGACATGTGTTAAGGTAATTTTGAATTATTATAATATTCTTTTAACCTTGAATTAGCTTATTTAAATTTAACCGCGGTAAATAAAAGTCAAAAGTTACTATTCACCAAAAATTATTTTCATCTTAATGAACCACATTTTACTTCTTGATAACAACCATGTATGTTGGATTTATGAAATTAAATTCGCAGAAGTGGTAAAATTTAATTTAAATGAAAAAGTCAGTTTTTTTAACTACCACTAAGTGGTGTCACTATTCATCAAAAATTGATGTTTTTCGAAAAAATACCAAAAATTCAGCCTAAGCATTATTTGATATTCCGAATTCAAAATTTATGTCCATTTTTCCAAATTCAACACATAGAAGTGGTATTGATTAATTTAAAAAATAATTCTCGTTGTTAAAACAAATAGCATGTTTTTAAGAAACAATAACTATCAAAAGATTGATACTTGTTTATGTCTAATTTCAAAGTGAAATTAATTCCAATGACAAACATTGGATTAAAAGGTAAAAATATATTTTAATTTCACTTTAAAACCAACTAAAAAGATAATCTAACCATATAAATAAATTATATTAAAAGGCACTTTTGAATTAAAATGCAAAAAATTTCACTATTCATTAAAAATGAAATTTATCAGAAAAATACCAAAAAATTAATGTAAATTACGCTTAAAATTAGATTCATTAACATTTTAAGCCTCTAACTTTTATTGGATAAAAGTAAATACATATAACAAACATGTATAATCCTATTTTAGTTGTTTTCGTTCATTCATGCCACTACAATGTCTAGGAGTTAACTACCATTTAAAATAATAATATTATATTACTATTGTGCAACGTAAGATTCCAAAGGAACCCGTTGTTGCGTATCAGAGACGCTATCGAACATAGAAACCCTTTTAAAGTAAAATTAATATTTAATTCACATATATTAATAAATATGAAATATGTCTTATTCTTCATTTACTTGGGATGTTAAATCCTTCCCCCCTTTTGGAAATTGTGTCCTTGCAATTTTTATTCACTTATCAAAATAAGTGGGTGTATTTATCCCTCATAGAATTCTCAGATTCCCACGTTGCCCCTTCAACCATATGGTTTTTCTACAAAACATTTACCTAATGAATTACCTTATTCCGCAACACTTGATCTCTATGGTCAAGAATCTGGACTGGTTGTTCTTCATAAGAGAGATTCTATTCTAACTAAACTACCTCTGGGCTCAAAACATGAGTTGGATTTGATATATACTTTCTAAACATTGAAACATGAAAAACACTGTGTACCTGGGATAAACTTAGAGGTAAAGCTACTTTATACGCAACTAATCCCATTTTCTCCAGAATATAATGATGTCCAATGAACCTCGGACTCAACTTTCCCTTATTACCAAAATGAATCACACTTTTCCATGGAGAAACTTTGAGAAAGACATGATCACCTACCTCAAAAGAATGCTCCTTCCTCCGGTTATCGGCATAACTTTTTTGTCTGCTCTAATCTGTTCTCATGTGCTTCTGAATCAACTGAACTTTCTCTGCCATCTCTTCTACCAATTCTGGTCTCATCAACTTCCTTTCACCTACTTCATCCCAAAAAGCTGGAGTTCGACAACGCTTTCCATATAATGCCTCAAATGGAGCCCTCTGTATACTGGAATGAAAACTTTTATTATAAGAAAATTCAACCAAAGAAATATGTTGGTCCCAACTTCCCTGATAATCCATCGAGCAAGCACGTAACATATCCTTCAAGGTCTGAATTGTTCGTTATGACTTCCCATCTGATTGAGGATGAAAAGTTGTACTAAAATTTAATTTAGTACCCAATGACTTCTAAAGGCCTTTCCAAAAGTTATAAGTGAATCTAGGATCACGATCAGATACAATGTAGAGGGGAACTCCATGCAACCTGACTATCACTTTAACATACAACCGAGCAAGTTGATCTAGAGACAAATTATCTCGAATAGGAAGGAAATGAGAAGATTTAGTCAATCAATCAAATATAACCTAGATTGTATTATTACCTCAAGATGTCTTTGGTAATCCCATAATGAATTCCATGGATATATTTTCCCATTTCCATTCTGGCACCGGTAAATACTAAAGCATTCATTTCAGTAACTGTCACTCTGTTTTAACCTGCTGACAAGTCAAACACTTCACAGTAAAATCAGCAATATCTCTTTTCATTCTATCCCACCAGTAATACTCTCGAATATCTATGTACATATTAGTACTACTAGGATGAACTGAAAATGGAGAACTATGAGCTTCACATAACAACTCATTCTTCAACTATTAATCACAAGGTAGACATAATATCTTCCCAAATCTCATAACACAATCATTATCAATGTTAAATTTAGGCAACTTACCCTTCTGAACCAACTCTACCTTTTTCTGCAACTCACTGTCTTCTTTCTGCGCTTGCATAATTCTGTCTGATAGAGATGATTTTACTGACACTTGAAAAAAAACAGAAGAATTACTTGCAACAACAACTTCTATTCCAAAGTTCATCAAATCAAAATCCAAAGGATCTTGTTCCAAATGTAGAATGGCTAATGAGACATTACTTTTTTGACTCAAAGCATCAGACACTTTATTTGATTTCCCCAGATGGTAATGGATCGTGCAATCATAATCCTTGATTAATTCCAACCATCTCCTCTGTCTTATGATCAATTCTTTCTAAGTGAATATATACATCAAATTTTTTTGATAAGTATATATTTCACACTTCACTCCATATAAATGATGCCTCCAAATTTTTAAAGCAAAAACAATATCATATAATTCCAAATCATTTGTAGGGTAATTTAACTCATGTGGTTTCAACTGACGTGAAGCATAAGCAATTACCTGATCATTTTGCATTAGGACACAACCAAGTCCTTTCAACGAAGCATCACTACATATAACAAACTCACCATTTATGGAAGACAGTGCCAAAATTGGAGCATTCCCCAATATTCTTTTCAATTCCTGAAAACAATCGTCACATTCTTTTGTCCAGATGAACTTAACACCTTTTCCAGTTAACATAGTCATTGGACTAGATAACCGTGCAAAATGTTCAAAAAACCTTTGGTAATAACCTGCCAAACAAAGAAAACTACGAATCTCGGTTATATTTGTTGGTCTTGGAAATTCTTCAATAACTTTTGTTTTAGCAGGATCAACAGCTATGCCATTTTTTGAAACAATGTGACCAAGGAATGAAATTTGTTGTAACCAAAACTCACACTTACTAAATTTCCCATAAAGTTTCTTTTCTTTTAAGGTTTGAAAGACCACCCTTAAATTACTTCAATGATTTTATTTAATTTTAGAATAAACCAAAATATCACAAATAAACACAACCACCATTTATCACCTAAATCATCTGAGCCATCACTGCAACAAACTGTTCAATTCTTATTCTGACCATCTCGGGTTGCTGATTTCGAAGGTCATTTCCCTCTATATTCCTTCCCAGAAAATCTGCTATGTTTCCTCTATGAAAAACCATTCTTAACATAGAAATATCTTAGGTGAAGCAATATGGTAATCTGTAAATGCTGTATAATTTTAATATTACAATAAATTTCTTTATGGATATTAATTTAACAATACCCTAACTCCTAAAGTTATCTAAACTAACCTCTGATACCAACTATAAGGACCCGGGCTTAAACCTTACATAATATTGAATTAAATGAATAATTCACATTTAGGATCTTTTCAGGTTTTGAATTTTATAGAGTTATGCCATAATTATTACATTTCAAAATATTACAAAGTAGACACTTTTAATTAGTTTCCATTTTTTTACAAAAAATTAACTCTTGAAAAAAAGAGTCGTGTCTAGTTCCATGTTTTAGAAGGCATGACTTTTCCTTGATCTCATCCTTGACCCTATTCCACATTATGTCCTATGAAAAACATTTCAAAACTAGGTATGACCATAAAAATCTCAGTAAGGGATACACAAAGAAATAAAATAGTTAGTTTTTCAAAACAACACGTAAACCATGAATACTTTAACATAAGTAATACTTTTCACCTTTATGAAGTAGTAAATACTCTTTACTGAATAAAAGATCATTACTTACCATTTTGTAACCAAAATATTACCATAAAACCCATATAAAGAACACATAACATATAAATGTATCTTGGGACATAAACATACTTAAATGGAACAACCATACAGTCGACTTCCACACATATCACTAAATGGAATAGCCATACGGCCGACTTCCATACCCAATGCATTGGAGGTTATAACGTAACCACCTGTCTTGGTATTCATAACACCACCTGTCATTTGGTTTATCATGTAACCACCTGTCAAATGTCCAAGTACTATTATAAAATCATATCACATACAATAAATATAAAGGAAAGGAAACATTTCCACATTTCAATCACAATATATCACTTAAATATATTGAAATAACAAATCCATTTTCAAAACCATTTTCAATACCAAAAATATGTAAAATAGTATAAGGTTTTAATTTTATTTAAAAAAAACATTACGGCTTGTTGATGAAGCCAAAGATCAAATAATACTCGCGGCGGCGGAAAAAGTCGTTGTCACCGCGTATGTTAAAAGAAACATTCTTTTTTCGTTTAATAAAATTCTTCGTATAAAAATATTCACTTTGAATGAAATTAAAAGTCAAATGTTTTTATCCAGTATATAAAATAAAGTCTTGTATTAGAACAAAATATGCCTCAATGAAAGGAGATTGAGATGAAGTTCCTTACCTCGTGTCCGACTTGACTCGATCGTTCTTTAATCTCTGGAATAATAAAGTAAGGTTAATTTATACTTTCTTAAGAACCTTTTTCAAGTTTATTATTCCTTTTATATCATTTATTACCATGTTATAATAATTATGTAATCATTTAAGTTAATAATGTTCATTTTGTCGATATTTGGTACTTGAGTCAAAAATGGAAGTCTTATAATTACATGTTGAAAATATAGTAAAATATCCATTATCTCCAGAATGATAATCATGATGTAGATATAATATATATCATATATATCCATTATATACATGTATTTATAATAGTACATAACATTTGGAGGTAAGAAATGAAATGCACCGTTCATGGAGAGAGTAAGTCGTACGTACACACAAACGCTACTTTCATTTCTATTTCTTATTTTAATTGAATTAAAACATAATTATACATAGGTATATTATAATTACAGTATAATATAATATATAATATCATTATGTCTATCTTTTATACATCCCACATAAGGCATTAACGAATCAAATCACTTTGAGGGGGTGGTAGTCCGCACTTCCTCAAATGAGATTATCGTATTTACCCACTATGGAAACCATAAAGGCATGCTATAAAAAGGGAAGTACAGAATCATAAGTAAATAACATAATATATATCATATATAAATACAGTTCCATCATAATGGCCACCATGAGAGGTGGTAAGATGTAGTTAAACAATCATCATTTCGTGAGGCCTTAGTTTTCCATCCACAGAAACATTATGTTCTTCATCCATTAGATGGAAGTTTGTGTAAGTGTAGTTAAAATAATTATCATAACAACATACTAGTATATTGGGTATACTGGTTTTGTTACAAAATAAAGTAAATATAAAGATTTTAGGGGTTGGAGAAGTAAAATAAAAGAAAACAGTTTAAGAGAAACTGTTACCTTTAATTTCGGTAACTCCTTTTGGTTTGAACCAAAGGACTTCTTGAAGTGCCTTCTGCCTAAGGTAAGGATTCCAAAAAGAGGATAGGGATGTTGAGAGATTAATTGGTTATAGGTTGTATGAGCCAAAAGGCTTGAGAGGTGTGAGTAATTGGTTAGAAGTGGTCTCCTTTTATAAGGGGGAGGAGGGTCTCTTTAGGAAAGTGTGAAACTATTATTTTATTATATAATGATATTCAGTTTCTAATGGTCCAAAAACCATTATAGTCAAACATAAGATGAGTCATGGTCTAAATAAAATCATCCAATTATAATTGGACATGTTTTGGATAATATTTTAATCATTATAATCTTATTTATTTAAATGATTTATTAACGAGGTAAATATTGCATCAATATTATGTCATAAATAATTTAATTTATTTGTTGTCTAAAAATTATAAAAATATACCATGATATATAAAATCTTTTTATATTTCCAAATAATATTTATAGTCGAAAATAGGACTTATATAACACCATATAAAAATTAATTACTAAAAGATTTTTGTTTATGTCATTTTGGGCTTTACTTTAAATTAATTAATCTAAATTTTCATTATCACATCCAAGTAGAACAAAGGGGTCCCAAAATAGACCCAAAGATGCCCATGGTCGTTAATGACTCAACCAATAAGTTTATAACAAGTTTTAAGGTAATTTTGAATTATTATAATATTCTTTTAACCTTGAATTGCCTTATTTACCTTTAACCGCGGTAAATAAAAGTCAAAAGTTACTATTCACCAAAAATTATTTTCATCTTAATGAAACACATTTTACTTCTTGATAACAAACATGTATGTCGGATTTATGAAATTCAATTCACAGAAGTTGTAAAATTTCATTTAAATGAAAAAGTCAGTTTTTTTAACTACCACTAAGTGGTGTCACTATTCATCAAAAATTGAAGTTTTTCAGAAAAATACCAAAAATTCAGCCTAAGCATTTTTAAATATTACAAATTCAAAATTGATGCCCATTTTTTAAAATTAAAAAAATATAAGTGGCATTAATTAATTTAAAAATTAATCCCATTGTTAAAACAAATAGAGTGTTTTTAAGAAACAATAACTATCAAAAGATTGGTACTTGTTTATGTCTAATTTCAAAATGAAATTAATTCCAATGAGAAACATTGGATTAAATGGTAAAAATATATTTTAATTTAACTTTAAAAACAACTAAAAAGATAATCTAACCATATAAATAAATTATATTAAAAGTCACTTTTGAATTAAAATGCAATATTTTTCACTATTCATTAAAAAAATGAACTTTATCAGAAAAATACCAAAAAATTACCCAAAGTAAAATTTGTTGTCCCCAATATAAAGAAGGATTTTATTTGGTCAATTAGAATGTATTAAAGTGACCAAAACTAGATTTAAAAATGGTTCTCCATTAAAAGGCAGTAAATCGGCCTTTTAATGTAAATTATGCTTAAAATTAGATTCATTAACATTTTAAGCCTCTAAATTTTATTGGATAAAATTAAATACATCTAACAAACATGTATAATCATATTGTAGTTAGTTTCGTTCATTCCTGCTACTACAACGGCTAAGAGTTAACTACCATTTAAAATAATAATATTATATTACTAGTGTGCAACGTAATATTCCAAAGAAACCCATTGTTGTGTATCGGGTACGCTATCGAACATAGAAACCCTTTTAAAGTAAAATTAATATTTAATTCACAAATATTAATAAATATGAAATATGTCTTATTCTTCATTTACTTGGGATGTTACATCCTTCCCCCCTTTTGGAAATTGTGTCCTCGTAATTTTTATTCACTTATCAAAATAAGTGGGGGTATTTATCCCTCATAGCATTTTTAGATTCCCATGTTTCCTCTTCAACCATATGGTTTTTCCACAAAACCTTTACCTGATGAATCACCTTATTCCGCAACACTTGCTCGCTATGGTCAAGAATCTGGATTGGTTTTTCTTCATAAGATAGATTCTCTTCCAACTCAACTACCTCTGGGCTCAAAACATGAGTTGGATCTGACATATACTTTCTAAACGTCGAAACATGAAAAACATTGTGTACCTGGGAAAAACATGGAGGTAAATCCACTCTATACGCAACTGATCCCACTTTCTCCATAATTTCATAAGGTCCAATGAAGCTCGGACTCAACTTTCCCTTCTTACCAAAACGCATCACACTTTTCCATGGAGAAAATTTGAGAAAGACTTGATCACCAACCTCAAAAGAAAGATCGTTCCTCCTGTTATCGGCATAACTTTTATGTCTGCTCTGAGATGTTCTCATGTGCTTCTGAATCAACTGAACTTTCTCTGCCATCTCTTCTACCAATTCTGGTCCCATCAGCTTTCTTTCACCTACTTCATCATAAAAAGCTGGAGTTTGACAACGCTTTCCATATAATGCCTCTAATGGAGCCATCTATATACTGGGATGAAAACTGTTATTATAAGAAATTTAAACCAAAGAAAGATGTTGGTCCCAACTTCCCTGATAATCCATCGAGCAAGAACGTAACATATCCTCCAAGTTCTGAATTGTTCATTCTAACTACCCATTTGATTGAGGATGAAAAGTTGTACTAAAATTTAATTCAGTACCCAATGACTTCTGAAGGCCTTTCCAAAAGTTAGAAGTGAACCTGGGATCACGATCAGATACAATGGAGAGGGGAACTCTATGCAACCTGACTATCTCTTTAACATACAACCGAGCAAGTTGATCTAGAGACAAAGTATCTCAAATAGGAAGGAAATGAGCATATTTAGTCAATCGATCAACTATAACCTAGATTTCATTATTACCACAGGATGTATTTGGTAATACCACAACAAAGTCCATGGATAAATTTTCCCATTTCAATTCTGGCACCGGTAAAGGCTGAAGTATTCCTTTCGGTAACTTTCACTTTTCTTTAACTTTCTGACAAGTCAAACACATCATAATAAAATCAGCAATATCTCTTTTCATTCCATCCCACTAGTAATACTCTCGAAGATCTCTGTACATCTTAGTACTACTAGGATGAACTGAAAATGGAGAACTATGAGCTTCACATAATAACTCATTCTTCAACTATGAATCATAAGGTATACATAATATCTTCCCAAATCTCAAAACACAATCATTATCAATGATAAATTCAGGCAAATTACCCTTCTGAACCAACTCTACCTTTTTCTGTAACTCAATGTCTTATTTCTGCGCTTTCTTAATTCTGTCTGATAGAGATTATTTTACTGACACCTGAAACAAAAAAGAAGAATTTCCTACAACAACAACTTCTATTCCAAAGTTCATCAAATCAAAAACCAAAGGATCTCGTTCCAAACGTTTCATGGATAATGAGACATTAATTTTTCGAATCAAAGCATTGGCCAATTTATTTTATTTTCCCATATGGGAATGGATTGTGCAATAATAATCCTTGATTAATTCCAACCAACTCCTCTTTCTCATGTTCAATTCTTTCTGAGTGAATATATACTTCAAACTTTTTTGATCAGTATATAATTCACACTTCACTCCATACAAATGATGCCTCCAAATTTTTAAAGCAAAAACAACAGCAGCTAATTCCAAATCATGTGTATGGTAATTTAACTCATGTGGTTTCAAATGACGTGAAGCATAAGCAATTACCTGATCATTTTTCATTAGGACACAACCAAGTCCTTTCAAAGAAGCATCACTGGAGATAACATACTCACCATTTCTTGAAGGCAGTGCCAAAACTGGAGCATTCACAAGTCTTCTTTTCAATTCCTGAAAACAATCATCACATTATTTTGTCCAGATGAACTTAACACCTTTTCGAGTTAACTTAGTCATTGGACTAGATAACCGTGAAAAATTTTCAACAATACTTCATTAATAACCTTCCAAACCAAGAAAACTACGAATCTCGGTTATATTTGTTGGTCTTGGCCATTCTTCGACAACTTTTTTTTAGCAGGATCTACAGTTATGCCATTTTTTGAAACAATGTGACCAAGGAATGAAATTTGTTGTAACCAAAACTCACACTTTCTGAATTTCCCATAAAGTTTCTTTTCTTTTAAGGTTTCAAATACCACCCTTAAATGACTTCAATGATCCTATTTAATTTTAGAATAAACTAAAATATCACCAATAAACACAACCACTATTTATCACCTGAATCAACTGATCCATCACTATAACAAACTATTCAATTCTGATTCTGACCATCTCGGGTTGCTGATTTGGAAGGTCATTTCCATCTATATGCCTTCCCAGAAAATCTACTCTGTTTCCTCTACAAAAAACCATTCTTAACACAGAAATATCTTAGGCGAAGCAACATGGTAATCTATAAATACTATATCATTTCAATATTACCATAAATTACTTTATGGATATTAATTTAACAATACCCTAACTCCTAAAGTTATCTGAACCGACCTTTGATACCAACTATAAGGACCCAGCCTTAAACCTTACATAATATTGAATTAAATGAATAATTCACGTTGAATATCTTTTCAGGTTTAGTGTTTTAGAGAGTTAGTCCATAACTATTACATTTCAAAATATTACAAAGTACACACTTCTACTCATTTTCCATTTTTTTTACTAAACATGAACTCTTGAAAAAAACAGTCATGTCTAGTTCCATGTTTTAGACGACATGACACCTCCTTGATCCCATCCTTGACCCTATTTCACTTTATGTCCTATGAAAAACATTTCAAAACTTGGGATGTGCATAAAAAGCTCAGTAAGGGATACACAAAGAAATAAAACAGTTAGTTTTTCAAAACAACAAGTAAACCATGAATACTTTAACATAAGTAATAATTTTAACCTTTATGAAGTAGTAAATACTCTTCACTGAATAAAAGATCATTACTTACCCTTTTGTAACCAAAATATTACCATAAAACCCTTATAAATAACACATAACATATAAAGGTAACTTGGGACATAAACATACATAAATGGAACAACCATATGGTCGACTTCCACACATATCACCAAATGGAATAGCCATATGGCCGACTTCCATACCCAATTAATTGGAGGTTATTACGTAACCACCTGTCCTGGTATTCAAGTCACCACCCATCATTTGGTTTATCACGTAACCAACCCTTCAAATTTCCAAGTACCATTATAAAATCATATCACATACAAAAAATATAAAGGAAAGGAAACATTTCCACATTTCAATCACAATATATCACTTAAATATATTAACATAACAAATCCATTTTCAAAACCATTTTCAATACCAAAAATATGTAAAAGAGTATAAGTTATTTATTTTCTTTAAAAAAAACATTATAGCTTGTTGAGGAAGCCAAAGATCAAGTAATACACACGGCGACAGAAAAGGTCGTTGTCACTGCGTATGCTAAAAGAAACATTCTTTTTTGTCATTTAGTAAAATGCTTCGTAGAAAAAGATTCCTTTTGAATGAAACGAAAAGTCAAAGGTTTTTATCCATTGTATAAGATAAATTCTTATGTTAGAACAAAATATGCCTCAATGAAAGGAGGTTGAGACGAAGCCCCTTACCTCGTGTCCGACTTGACTCGATCGTTCTTTAATCTCCTAAATAATAAACTAAAGTTAATTTCTACATGATTAAGAACATTTTTCAAATTATTATTCCTTTTATATCACTTATTACCATGTTATAATCATTATATAATCATTTAAGTTAATAACGTTCATTTTGTCGATATTTGGTACTTGAGTCAAAAATGGACATCTTATAATTACAAGTTGTAAATGTAGCCAAATATCCATTATCTCCAGAATGATAATCATGATCTAGATATCTTATATATCTAGTGTATACAGGTATTTATAATAGTACATAACATTTGGAGGTAAGAAATGAAATGCACCATTCATGGAGACAGTAAGTCGTACGTACGCATGAACGCTACTTTCATTTATATTTCTTATTTTAATGGAATTAAAACATAATTATACATAGGTATATTATAATTACAGTATAATATCATATATAATATCATTAATTATATCTTTTATACATCCCACATAAGGCATTAACGAATCAAATCACTTTGAGGGGGCGGTAGTCTGCACTTCCTCAAATGAGATTATCATATTTACCCACTATGGAAACCATAACGGCATGATATAAAAAGTGAAGTAAAGAAGAATAAGTAAATAACATAATATATATAATATATAAATATAATTCCATAATAATGGCCACCATGAGAGGCGGTCAGATGTAATTGAACAATCATCATTTCATGAGGCCCTAGTTTTCCATCCACAAAAACATTATGTTCTTCATCCATTAGATAGAGGTGTGTGTAACTGTAGTTCAAATCATTCTCATAAAAACATACTAGTATATTGATTATATTGGTGTTGTTACAAAATAAAGGAAATAAAAAGATTTTAGGGGTTGGAGAAGTAAAATAAAAGAAAACAATTTAAGAGAAATTGTTACCTTTAATTTGGGTAACTTCCTTTGGTTTAAACCAAAGGACTTCTTGATGTGCCTTATGCCTAAGTTAAGGCATCTAATAGGAGGAGAGGTATGTTGTGAGATTAATTTTGAAGAGGATGGACGATCCAAATGGCTTGAGAGGTGTGAGGAATTGGTTATAAGTGGTCTCCTTTTATAAGGGGGGGAGGGGCTCTTTAGGAAAGTGTGAAACTATTATTTTATTATATAATGGTATTCGGTTTCTAATGGTCCAAAAATAATTATAGTCCAAGATAAGATGAGTCATGGTCGAAATAAAATCATCCAATCATAATTGAACATGTTTTGGATAATATTTTAATCATTATAATCTTATTTATTTAAAGGATTTATTAATTAGGTAAATACTGCATCATTATAATGTCATAAATAATTTAATTTATTTGTTGTCTAAAAATTATAAAAAAAATACCATTATATAGGAAATATTTTTATATTTCCAAAAATATTTATAGTAGAAAATAGGACTTATATAACACCATATAAAAATTAATTACTAAAAGATTTTTGTTTATGTCATTTTGGCCTTTACTTTAAATTAATTAATCTAAATTGTCATTATCACATCCAATTGGATCAAAGGGGTCCCAAAATAGACCCAAAGATTCCCATGGTCGTTAATGAATCAACCAATAAGGTTAAGATAATTTTTAAGGTAGTTTATAATTATTATAATATTCTTTTAACCTTGAATTACCTTATTTACCTTTAATCGCGGTAAATAAAAGTCAAAAGTTACTATTCACCAAAAATTATTTTCATCTTAATGAACCACATTTTACTTCTTGATAACAACCATTTATGTTGGATTTATGAAATTCAATTCACATGAGTGGTAAAATTTCATTTAAATGAAAAAGTCAGTTTTGTTTACTACCACTAAGTGGTGTCACTATTCATCAAAAATTTAAGTTTTTCAGAAAAATACAAAAAATTCAGCCTAAGAATTATTTGATATTCCAAATTCAAAATTTATGTCCATTTTTTCATATTCAAAACATAGAATTTGAATTAATTAATTTAAAAAATAATTCCCATTGTTAAAACAAATAGCGTGTTTTTAAGAAACAATAACTATCAAAAGATTGATAATTGTTTATGTCTAATTTCAAAGTGAAATTAATTACAATGATAAAAATTGGATTAAATGGTAAAAATATAATTTAATTTCACTTTAAAATCAACTAAAAATATAATATAACCATATAAATAAATTAGATTAAAAGGAACTTTTGAATTAAAATGCAATATTTTCACTATTCATTAAAAAATGACCTTTATCAGAAAAATACAAAAAAAATTACCCAAAGTAAAATTTGATGTCCCCAATATAAAGAAGGATTTTATTTGGTAAATTATAATATACTAAAGTGATCAAAACTAGATTTAAAAAGGTTTCTCCATTAAAAGGTGGTAAATCAACCTTTTAATGTAAATTTTGCTTAAAATTAGATTCATTAACATTTTAAGCCTCTAAATTTTATTGGATAAAAGTAAATACATCTAACAAACATGTATAGTCATATTGTAGTTAGTTTTGTTCATTCCTGCCACTACAATGGCTAGGAGTTAACTACCGTTTAAAATAATAATATTATATTACTAGTGTGCAACGTAAGATTCCAAAGAAACCTGTTGTTGCGTATCGGGTACGCTATCGAACATAGAAACCTTTTTAAAGTAAAATTAATATTTAATTCACAAATATTAATAAATATGAAATATGTGTTATTCTTCATTTACGTGGGATGTTACACCCTCAGCCTAAACTCAATGCATTTTACGGACCAAACCCTTCATCGCAGAACTGGAATATGACCCATTTGCTGTGAAATGGATTGTGACTCCACACCACTGAAGGTTCCCCCACCACCATGGAAGAAGAAGGCAAGGCTTGTAAGGCCAAAGCGTTACCCCTATGCCTCAGCAAGTCGACGTCGCACCAGATCGACCACACGCTGCACTAGATCATAATCCCAAAGAAGCACTGAAGCTTGACCCCAACACCGTAGAGAAACTAGATCTCGATCACAAAGCAACGAAACAAAATTGATAGTTATGAGATAAATTATTATCTTCATATTTTTAAAAGTTTGATAAATGAATAATTTCTAAATTGATAGTTATGATATTTTATAAAAATACGATTTTATTTAATTATTTAAAAATAATAAAACATATTTAAAAATAAAATAAAAAATATAATATGGTATAAAATTTTATTAATTGATCATATATAGTCTAATTTACATCACTTATGTAAACATTAAAACCTTTTAATATTGAAAAAATTACAACCTTAGTTAAAATTAAAATGGGTTAACTAAGATTTAACCAAAATGATAAGGTTTTAATTCGTACCAAAACTTGTATAAATTTTATTGGTTTATGATATTATAGAATTATATCATCTTATATTTGATTATATATAATTTTTTTAGGTATTTGGATTTATATTGAATTTATTATAAATTAATATTTTTTGAAATTCCAAAAGTGCCCCTCTCCTCAATTATAAAAGGACACCACCTCCCTCACTTCTTCACAAAACATTGATTCTTTTAGCTTAAAAAACCTATGAAAAATATTCTTCTAAAATACCATATCCATATTATATAGGTTTTTGGGATTTCCAAAAGTCCGACTATAGATTCTTTTAGAGGAGATCTAAAGGATCTGTTTCGAAGAAGGGGTAATCACTATAACTGATCACTCTCTTTTTCTACTCTTCTATACATCTTATAAATATTTTATATATATCATATAATAATAAATTCAAAATTATAAATATTCATAAATTTTATAATTATTATTAACACAACATTATATATCCCCTTTCCCGTCGAATAAGAAATGAATGTATCGATCATGCGTACATGAAACTTACCATCTCCACGTAGCAATACAATTAATTTTCAATCCCCATATTTTATGAATGGTAATTATGATGGTATTAATGTTTATATATGATATTTATGACATAATTATACTTATTTAATGAAAATATCATGCCTACATTTTTACCATCCAATCTTTTGGGAAATGATAATGTCGCTCGGGTGTACATATAACTTATCATCTACATGTTGCGATGTGATTTGTTTTCATCTATATTTAACATGGATGGTAGTAAAGATTAATTTTATGAATATATATAATAAATATAACATAAAAACTAATTATTTAATTATAATATATGATATAATTTTCTTTCATTTAATATAAAAAGAAAATGAAAATGGTGTCCATGCGTACATACGACCTACCGTCTCTATGAATGATGTATTTTATTTTTCTATCTCCAAATTTTATGAATCACCATGAATACACATATAATGAATATATATGATATTTATATCATTTTTATCATTATTTATATGATTAAATAATGATATATGTAATATGACCAAGGATAACGTGACAAAACAAGAACGAAAAACACGTTTGTTATTACCCGAAACATAAATTTTAACAATGAAGTGTTAATAAGTTGTTAATATAAAGACATAATTAAATAATATATGATATTATATATATATAAATATGGTTATATGGTAGATTTAATATAAACCTATATTCATTATATAGTAGGTTTGAATGTATACAAAATAAGTCAATACTTAAGGTAAGGGATTTTGTCTCACTTTCATTTTTGTGGGACACTTTCATTATACACTACTTGATTCATTTTTTTGGTGTGTATAATACCCATGACTGTCTTTTATTTGTATTATTTTGAAAATTATGGTATTTTAATTTATATATAATTTTCTTTATTTCATGGGGTATACAATTCTATTGATTATAATGTGATAAGTTATTATTTCAAAATTTTATCAATACTCAGGATTGTTTCGTTTTAAATCACTACTATGGAATATTTATCTTACATGTCTATTTTTTCTAAAAAATGATTCCAAATATTTTTTTAATATTATCTTATGAATATTTAAATTTATTTTTTCCCATGTTTTACTTTTTATGAAGTGGTTTCAAAAGAATATTTTTTTTCATTTTCTAAACAAGGATATTTATGCCTATACTAACAAAAATATATGAAGGGAATGTTTAATTAACTTATAAGTAATGAATGGAATATTCATCCTTCATGAATCCATAATTATTTGAAGTTTACTTTATAATATTACTAGTTTATTTTCAAATAAAATTTTTTCTTTTAAAATTTCATGGAATTTAAAAAAAAAAAGAAAACATTTTCAAAGAAGAAAGGATATTTTCCTAAAGAATTATTTTCAAGTGATCTCTCAAAGTTATTTTACATAAGTGATAAAATTATTTAATGTTAATTATGTTTTAATAGGGATATTTTATTCAAGGAGACTATCCCTATTATTCGTATGGTTAGTTAATGTTTATGATAGAATGATATTTGTGAAACCCATTTATTTTATTTGGGTTATGTTATGATTGAATGATGTTTACAAAACCCATTTATTTTTATGTTTTATAATAAGATTTATGTTATTATGGAATAAATATGTGTGGTTTTAATTATATGATAGGTGATACTTATATATCTTGCCAATTCATTGGGTAAAAAAATTTATTTCATGAGATAGATTGGACTAAAATAGACATGAACAAGAGTGAACTTTGTTCAATAATACATGACTGTAATGGGAGTAAACTATGTTCATGAATATAGGACTATAATAGGAGTAAAATCAGTTCAGTAATATAGAGATATAATGAGGATTGAACTCAGTTAAGTAAGATACTTTGTCTGCTATGATGATCTTGGCAGTGAGACTTGACTAAAATGAAAATGATTTTTGTGCTTATGTGTTGTCCATTATTCCAAGTTTTATGCCAATGATATTTTATCATGGATGATTTTACTTTATAATTTATATCTTTTGAACTACCAAGATTTATTCCATGACTCAATATTATGATATATGTTACACTGGGTAAGATTTTAAAACGTTATGTTCATTTCTTTACATTCTTCTGCACATGTTTTACTTGGAATCTCCCTTGTTTACCCTTAATAGGAACCTGAGATCACCCTTTTCATATTTTTCTTTTCCATAGGATATAAAGAAAAGAATACTAAAGAGTAAGATCATTATGGTATATCTTGAAGATATTTCACCAAATTAGAAGAATGTGTTCAAAGTTTCAAAAGGAACCAAACCAATATAGTCTTTGGATGTGTATTTTTGTAATCTCTAAAATGTTTAGAAATAATTATGTAATTTCTATATATATTAATCCTAGGTTGTTATAAAAACCTGATATGTTACTAAAACCAACCTAGGGAAAAAATAGGTCAAGAATATGAAAAGGAACTACCCTAAATAAATGCCCAAAATTTCCACCTCAAAGAAAATTAGTAAGGAACAAGGCAAAACAAAATATCTACCAAGTCTCACATAACCAACATACAGTTCAAAAAATAAATTCCTCAATAAGAAATTGTATGGTTATAGTATTGGGTTATGAAACTGCACCTATGGTAACTTAGTGATCCTCACTATCCAACCAATAATAACATATAACTAGTGGATATCTTGGACAAAACTACCGTGAAAATAAATACTGTTAGCTGTGAAAATAACGAAGGTTCACCAATTCTAGGGTACCCATCCAAAACCCATGGAATATCTTTTTCCACAAAGATATAATTTAGAACAAAGTTCAAAAAGTGAAATGAAATAATTAGGCATAGAGAAAAATGGGATGACCACTTCTATCAACAAATAAATCCAAGGAAGATATCAAAAATTTCACCTAAACATGGATTTAAAAAATAAAAAAGAACCAATTAAAATGGAGGGTAAAAACTTTAAGGTATCAAAAAGATCCTAGTATGATCTTCAGATTATAATATTCCCAAGTAACACAAGAATACTAGAAAAAATAGTCTTTAAAGACCCATACATCCAAAGAAATATATAAGGTCCTCTAGTTAGTCCAAAAAAGGGAATTTTCATGATTTACCTCAATACCATACTTCATTAGAACATTGATAGAGAATAAAACACCATTAACTACATTATAAGTCTCGGAAATACTTTGAGACAAGGAAAAAATGACTTATCTCGAGGATAGAATCACACTCTAACTAAAGACCACCCCATAATCCTCACCCAAACCACAAAACAGTTTAACTCCATATATTTATGTCCTTTATAGCACATCAAATTACCCATACACATGAAAAAGGGTTAGGCCAAACTAATAGGTCATCAAATAAAGTAAAAACTTTAACAAATATTCCAAAACAAACTCACTCAAGGAGTATAAACTTCTTTAAATTTTGTTTATTTTTAAAAACTCCAAACACCATTTGAAAAGGATTTTTAACACCAATCAGTTTTATAAGTAAACATCCTTTAGTACCATATAAAATGATTCAAAAAGAGAAAAATTTCATAATTCTACAATTAAAAGATGAAACCTTGCACCCTTTTTAAGATAATAAATTAAACATGATTCATTTTTATCTTTAATCAAATTATCCTTTCTTGAAATTATTTTGAAAGGAACCACCATTCAAATTATGAAAATTATTTTTTCCTTAAAAGTTATAATCTTCATTTAATTTACCATTCCAATTTTAAAAAAAATTAATCTTCTATATCGCAAGTATAAAATAAACATATATTTTTCTATGAAACCAAAAACTTGACCTGTTCAACTATAGAGTAAACAACTATTTCTTTCAAAAAAATTAAATATTATTATGAACATTGTTTTAAGTGGGTGAAATTATTTAATGAAAAATATTTAACCATTTTGAAAACCAATACAATTTTCATGTTTTCTTGATAAATAGCCATTTATAAAAACATGAGCAAGAAACCATGAATCATGTCACAGGTAAGAAAAAAAATTTACTCTTTAAACTAAAAGTATCATTCATGAAAACTATTTTCACACAATATATAGGTTTTCCCATCACTGAACAAAAAAAATCACGCTATAACTATTAGTAAAAATGATTCTTCATATCAAAAAATCCCAAGAACCACCTTGATTATTTTCCTATCAATGAGATTAACTTAAAGAATCCAAGAATCACAGGTTCTAGATAACAATAGTAATAGGATGAAAAGTCTTGATTTACTTATACACATGTTTAGAGACCATGTTCTAAGCATTTTATAACCACTTTAATGTATCTAGACCAAATTTTCTTGTCACTGAATGGTTTTTCAGGCCATCCAGGTTGACTTCAAAATGTGAATCTTCTTTTGTTTTACATGAAAAATCAAAGATAACCCTTGAGGATACAAAAACATTCCAATGAGTTTCATAATTAATCACACTAAATCATAATTCAAGAAAATATAAAATAGAAAATAAATCCCAAATTCCCATGGTAACTCATGTGGAATCACAAAAGGTGGTGATCAAGTACCTACTCTCCATGTACACATTGAGCTCTAACAAGTCTTAGATCACTATGCCAAAAACTGGCAAGGGAAGCACTACCCCTTTATCAGCGCTCAAAAAAAGCACTGATAAAGGGGACCCCTTTATTGGTGCTTCTTTTAGTAGTGCTGATAAATGTCAAGTTTCAAAAAAAATATTTTTTCATGAAAAATAATATTTTGTTATATAAGTATATTTATATTGATATAAATACAATATATATTTTTTAAATATGTTATAGATACATATAAATAGACTATTACATTTAATATATAAGAAATTTAGTGAAAATGGCTTCAAAATATTTTAAAAAATATTATTAATCAATAATTTTCTAATTATTATCAATTAAAAATCATTTAATAACAATTTTAGGACACAAAAAATCAAAACAATTAATAAAAATCTAAAATACGTTGAAAATGTAACTCAAACTTCAAACGGCCATAACTTTTGATCCGGGTGTCCGTTTGAGCTCCACAGCATATCAAATCGAAGCCTGCGACAAGATCTATGCGCAAGTGATCGAGGTATAGCCTCTGTTACTTTTCTAGAGCCCAAAAAAGTCCCATAAGTCCTCCAAAACTGAGTTTTTAGTCGGGATACCCCGATTTTTTAACATTCAAAAAAGTATAAGTTTTGATCCGGATGTCTGTTAGGCATGTACCACATATCATATCAAAAATTGTTTCATTTTCTTCGATTTGACTGGTTGTGGCGTTGAAACGGAAATTCTAGATTATAATTTATGGTCATTTTAACATTTTATAGCTTTTCAAATACATATATATATGTA
Source organism: Viscum album (assembly GCA_963277665.1). Taxonomy (NCBI): domain Eukaryota; kingdom Viridiplantae; phylum Streptophyta; class Magnoliopsida; order Santalales; family Viscaceae; genus Viscum; species Viscum album. The sequence goes on from OY728150.1 coordinate 2,118,513,691, forward strand.
TTTATTCTTAAATATATATGTGTTTGTGTGGGTGTGGGTGTCTATGTGTGTGTCTGTGTGTTGTATATATGTATATATGTATTTACTTATAATCACACATCAAAAACATATTTTTTTCATAAATTCATTTAAAACTAATCCTATATGTACATTCAATGGATTTTCAAATACATATATATATGTATTTATTCATAAATATAAATGTGTTTGTGTGTGTGTGTGTCTATGTGTGTGTATGTGTGTTGTATATATATATTTATGTCTGTTGTATATATCTATGTATGTATGCATGTATTTATTTATTTATAAACACAAATAATTATAAAAAACCTATTTTTTTGTAAATGTATTTAAAACTAATCTTATATGTATATATTAATATACAAATAAATATATGTATAAAAAATTATAACTAAAAATATATATATAAATATATTAATATACGAATTAATATATATATACTAATATATGAATAAATATATTTATATTAATATGAATCTATATCAATATATGAATCAATATATGAATAAATATAACTATATATATATAGATATATCACTAAATAGAGAACAAAATGAAATGGCATAGTGGTAAAGGTGCAGCAGCGAAAGGGGGGAGGTCCCGGGTTCGAGTTCGGGTGGAAGCGAAGGGGGTACGCGCGTATGAGGATGCTTAGGAAGGGAAGCGTGCGGGATACCTCCTAGCACTGATAAAGGGGATGTGAAGCACTAATAAAAGCACTCCCTCTGTATTATATTTTTTTTTTTATTTTTTTTTTTCACATTTATCAGCGCTTTTTAAAAGCACCGATAAAGGCCACTTTTATCAGCGCTAAAAAAAGCGATGATAAAGGGGTCTTTTATCACCGCTTTTTTTAGCACTGATAAAAGGGGCATTTATGAGCACTTTTCGGAGCACTGATTAAAGGGACCCCCCTATATTAGCGCTGAGCTTTACAGTTCTTTTTTAGCGCTGTTAAAGCCCTTTTTAGCGCTGATATAGTCCGTTTTTGTAGTAGTGGATCTAGTCTACTATAGACCCAAAACCAAGACCAATAAATATCATAGCACTTCTAGTTTGGAATGACTATGATAACATTTTGTAATGAACCAAGCCGAGTTAACCTCAAATGTCACCTGAGCAGGCTTGACACAAGAATGAAGCATATTCTCAATCACTATTGGTTTGTAACAAACACCTAGGTATCAATATATAAACCATGGGAATGATTTTTCCCTAAAATATAACAGAAAATGTATCATGTATACCAATAATTAAGATAAAAAGTTAGAGTACAATGCATAAGAAAAAGTACACATCCATGAGACATACATGGAAAATCCAGAAAGGATGAACCTAAAAGTAAAACCAAATAAGTGCAAGAGAAATTCTCCCAATGAAAAATTGCCACCCCCTTCCTGAACCAACCAAAGGTGATAAATACCAAGATAAATGGCCATTCCACATGATTCCCTTCCCTCTACCTATAACCTAAAAACCCAAGGCTATAAATTAACAAATGAAAAATTAGTGTCTGATCACTAATCCCAGTAGGATACCACCAAAGAATGTATATAATTTCTATTACCTTGAAACTGTTAGTTATAAAATTAAAACATAACCAGTTTATAAATCCATTTCCATATGAAAACCATTTTATAAAGATTACTTTGGTTTATTTACAAAACATGCATATTCAAAGACACAATAATATGAATATAAATAAGTATGATAAATATAGAGGAGTAACCATAACAACTATATCCCAAAAGATAACATGATGAGTATATAAATTATGGAACCCAAAATTAACTGGGATAATATAATTCGGTTTGGGAGTTCCATATCTATAGGACTAAATCCATAAGATAAAAATGTGAGCATATAAAACGTGATACATAAGTAAAACCATCATGAACAAAACATATTTGGATCTAACCTATAAGGATGCATAATTAGTAAAAAGAAAAAGACACAAATATGTCAAGGGGATCCTAATGATATCATGTCCTACCAAATTCTATCGTTATTAGGCTACCCATTTTCTGACACAACCTCATGGACACCTACTTAAAATCCCTAATGTTTTTACACACACTATGGTTTTTATATTTACATGCCTAAGGTTCTTGGATACCCTCATGTTCCATGCTTTTTAAAAAATAACAAAACATAAACTATACTCACAGTTTTACTAAACATTCTCACAAGAAAAGCACCACCACTCTCATGCTTTGAAAATACTCTTTAAAATAACAAAAAAATATCAACATAATTTTCACAAGAGAATCATCACTACTCCTATGATTTAAAAATTCACATTAAAAAAATTATCAATATAATTATCAAATGTTAGAATCACCACTCCCATTCTTTGAAAATCTATTTTAGAAAAAAATACATTATTTAGGACACTCATCAAACATAAAAAAGTCATAAACTATTTTTTCAAGAAAAAAACATTTTAAAAAAAATAGTATGAGATAGAATTTTAGAAATTTCCCTCGCATATTTCATAGTTTAACACCAATATATAGAGACATAAACCTCAATATCATTAATTATCTCTTTAAATAAAACCCACCAACTAGTGAGGGTGATTAACCTATAGTGACGAGGGAAGTTCCACGCAAAAAATCCATGGAAGAACAATCTCCAAATCCATTACAATGGGTTTCAAGTAAGGAAGAAAAGGAAATGATCCAAAAGGAATAGATCCTATTCTAAACCTTGATCTCTTCTCAAGATGATAGAAAAAATCATGTTCAAAAAGGCATGAGTGGTTTTAAATAAAAAAACCACGTGTTCTGGTTCATGACATTAAAACCTCAAAATTAAATATCTCTATTTTTTAAATATAACCTTGATTACATCGAATTTAAATCCTTCCAAACAATGAGTTTCAAATTGTAAATGGTTAAAAACAATTAATTCCATAATTTTATAGCTTTAAAATCATCAAAAATGTATTAGAAGTTCATTCTAGAGAAGATAAAATAAAAAAAATATCTATTTTCCTCAAAAATAGAGCTTTATAAGGGTAACATGGATTTACCCTTAAAACAATACTATTTTTTCCATAAGGGTATATGCTAACCTTTATTTGACCCTTATAAAGTATGATTTTCCCTTAAATAACTCAACCCTACACTTACAAAACCTTAGGAAACTTAGGGTTACCCTTACGTATGGGCTAGGCTACACTTAAACAGTGAGGGTTTACCCTTACATACACTTTGGAAAGGATATTTTATCTATACACAAATTTTTAAAATGGGATCTTACCCATACACAACTCATCCTACTTTTATGAAGTGCCCCTTCTACCCTACATAACGTTTGAAAACCCGACTCTACCATTACAAAAACATTAGAAATGGGATCTTACCCTTATGTGGATTATATAAATAGATACTTACCCTTATATATCCCATAAAAAATCATCTTTACCCTTATATAGTTCATGGAACAAGGTCTTCATCCTTACAAAATGTATGGAAAACTCCTCTTACCCTTATATAACTAAGGGAAAAACTATATTACCCTTACAAATAGTCTTGGAAACCCATTTTACAATTATATAACCTTTTTAAATCAAGGTTTACCATCAAAAATACCTATAAAACTAAAAATAAGGTTGAATTTTATTTAAAAAATGATTTCTACATAAAAAACTAAAAATAATAATACTAAAATGGGTTTTTTAATTATTATAAAAATAGTTTTGTTGTAAATGTAATATATTTTATATGTGTAAAATAATCCACTTGTGAAAAAATAAATATGTAAGAAAATTAAGATGATATGTAATAATATAAATATAATTAGATGGTTTGAAATATAATTCCTATGAATAATATTCATTACAAAATATTTGATATGTAATAAAATAAAACTGATACATAGTATTTTTAATAGACATGGAATATTTTATACCCTGAATAAAATTTTATCATTATTTGTATATATATAACACTCAAACAAAATTTTAAAATTAAATCTAAACTAAAAATAATTTAATTATCTAAAATTTAAATAAACGTTCTTTAAGCCTCTTAAACTAATAGAAAACATCCTTGAACTCCCTTGACACCTGAAAAAAAACACTTACAGCTGATAACTCTCAAATGATTCTCATCCTTGAGAATTAAAATCAAGCAGAAAGAATTATAACTAATAACCCAAAAGTATACTCTCTAGCGAGATACCTCTCAAATATGAATAAAATAAAATAATGGAACATAAAATAACATAAGATCAATGTCTCAAATATTTTACATGAATCCAAATCAATTTATTTTTAATAAATCAGTATAATGTCAAACATATCATACTCAACTAGGATTCCAAACATATCCTTATATCCTAACACATCTTAGAATCCAAATATCCATAAAATTTCTGAATTAAATTCACACAAATAACAATAGAGGCCACACATACAACCATAGAAAACCATAACAATAATTCATATTAATCAATTAAATTTTTATCGTCACGTGATTAAGTGTGTCCAACCAAAATATCAACACCAAATTTGAAATTTTTGAACAAATAATTTCATTAAAATTATTAAATTATTATCCTTTTATATAATTTGATTTCAACAATCCAATAATAGTAGTAATATAAACATTATAGAAAGCAACACATTTCATAAACAATCACTCAGTTGGAGTTAGTTCCATAAAACCAAATTCTATATACTTAAAGATAACTTGTATTTATTTATTTAAATATTAAAAAACTCCCTATTAAATCATGATTGTTCTTCTAATTAACAAAGCATGTGACAATGTCTTAAAAGTGTTGTCACACTGAAAGGTCATAACAGTTCCCCACTATGATGAGAACCCAGAAGTGCCACAAAAATATTCATAAATATGTATTTCCAATCCGTATGTAATCATTTGAGGGAAAAAATGATACAAATTATCATAGGTAAATACTCATAGGACTTTGAGGCACCTTCTTTTGGTGTACACCCTTGGTGACATCCAATGTAGGATATTATGAGAATGATAACTGCCAGTAGGAAATCTAAATTTATATGTTTCAATGTATTTTTCTATATGAGAATGTGTGTATTGATCCTTAGACTTTGATATTATTATTAATGAGTGTTATAGGTTAGGTACTTTGATGTAATGATAAAAATAATGATGAAATATGTTCGCAGTGAGGTAGGATACAGTGGGTGCATCATGAGTAATTTTTCATTAATGAATAATACGAGAAAGGATTTTTCCATTATTTTCTTTAAGAGAAGTTGATATCTCAATCCCTTTGATAGAAATGATATAGACTAAATAAATCTGTCCCCATGGGGTTCTATAGTCAAGTTTGATTTCTAGATATTCAAAGAAAGATGCTTCTAGAACACAGGTTGATGGCACTAGAATGAAACCTGCTCGATTAGAGATATTGTGATAAAGGGAGGTTTTATATCATTGGACTATTAAATTATATCTCTATATGTATCTTGGAGTGTTTCTAGATGCTAACATTGGACTTTAGGTTGCTTTTCCTAATTCAACTGACAAAGAGTCCTAAAGGACCACACACTAAGTGTATATAGAATACCAGTTAAATAATATATTATTATTTTTTATTTAAAAAGTTGAATAAATATTAATACTGCATGTGGTTTAATAATTATTGATTTTTTCTTGGTCGTATATATTTTGTCACTAGTCATTTGAGAGAATATTATGTTAGCAGAATCTCTAATAAATATTTTTTTCTGTTTAGTAAATATAATATTTATTTATTTATTATCAAATAACAAAGTGATGTTTATTTATTAAATAAATATTTTTTATCAAAGGTCTAATAAATATTATGGAGAAATGTTGAAATGAGTTTAATGGCTTAGTGAGGAATAATATATATTGAATATTATTTGATTAAATAATATTTATTTTTAATTGACAAGTTTATAACATGTTAATAAATATTATTATTATTATTATTGACATGGAGTTATATGGGGATTAAATAAATAATATATTTCAGTTGTACAATTATTTATTTCTAACCCTAGTGGTATATAAACCCAACTATATTATTTTATATTAAATATAATTCATTTCATTGTGCACAATGAGATCTAGAGAGAATCCTCTCAATCCCTAGAGATCTCATTCTCCAATCATGATACCATGAATAGAGATCGATCATCCTCCACATTCCACTCTTGATTCTAGAGAGATAATGGAGAATCCTTTGGAAGTGATTCTTGGGGAGGTAAAAGGAACATTATGCAAAAAATTGGATCGATCATGCTAGAACTCAAAGATTGATACAACTAAGTTATGAGATTCATGGAGCATATATGGATCACTATTAGAGGGAATATAGTCTTGATTCCTACAACATGGATCAGTTGTCAAATCCATAAATAAATAAATAATTTAACACATAATAATTATTTAATTGATTAAATTAATTATAAATAATATGTGATGATCCAATACTTTGGTTCTATCAATTATCCGTTATCTATATTCTTTTATTCAATTACATTGATCACGGTGTTTATCATCATGTAAATATCATATTAATTATTGATCATGAAAAATAAAAGTTGGTAACAACCCATCTAATTCTTCCATTCCCCACAAAACATTCACACTCCACACTAATTTTAAACTGATTACATAGAACATCTACACATGAATTTTATTAAGGAAAAAATTTATGTTATCCATCCATTTGTATGACTATTTATGGTTAAAAATTTATATTTTCAACAAAAACATATCCAAACATGAATTTAATAATTAACTAAATGATACATCATAGCCCATTCATAATTTATTTTTATTCATTTTAAATAAATCATTATATTTGTAAACTTAATAATTTTACTAAGTCATTCTCTAAAATAAAAATATTCACATGATTTACCCTCATGTATAATGATTGAAATTATTAAATCAAAAATTAATTAAACATCATACTACCAATGAAACATGATTTCATGTCACAATTAAGGAAAAATAATTTTTCTTAAACTTTTTTGTATCAAATACTCATCACCAAACATATTAGGAAAATTTTATTCTAGAGTCCTCAAAACAAATCACATAAATATTATTTATCTTTATAATTTCTTTCTATAATAAATAATCTATTACCTACCCTCACACATGATTATCTATTTTTTAACTAAATAAGTTTTTAAATTCATAATTTTATGTATATCACATAAATACTTTATCATTACATAACATTATCAATTATTGAAAAGAAAAATCTTATCCATTTATGTGAAATTCTTAAAATATTTCACTGGGTTAATATTAATAATTCTTTGATTATTTAGGAAATAAAATAATAATTTACCAAAACTTAGCCTCATAATAACTACTTGACACATGTATATGATACATCATGTGTGGAATTTAACACATGGAATAATAACTTGTACAAGAATAAATATTTATCTAAGCATGGATAAAAACAATACATTTCATTTTAACGACATGGGATATATTGAAGGAAATTTATTTTATGAAGAATATCAAAATCAAACAACATGGAAACTTTAATCATGCTTTACTATCATTGAAGTACGGGTTATGAATTTAAACAATAATTATGGAATTCAATTTAAAAGGAAAATTTTTATTGAAAACATAATATCAATAATTTATAGACAACATTATAACCACATGTAATGGGAGTTTCTCCTAGAATGTTTCATGTCCAGTGATTATATAATTATATCATTATAATATTTAAACCATATTAGTTTGTTTTTTAATGTCTTGTCATTATTTTAATTTATCAATTAATTCCTATATATTACCATTTAATTATTTATACTCAATCAAAACATAGAATAATAAATCATACAAAAAATTTAATTCATAACATTCAGAACTTATCATGCTTAACATGTTATAAACAATATGTCTCATAAGTTAGTATACTTTCATAACAATTTGTTTATAGTGATCATTAATAATTTTCAGTACATCATTTATCAACATAAATCATGTATTATTAATTTCATTATAAATAAAATATGTCGTATAAATGTATTAAAACTTTTTTTAAGTTTTAAAAGATTTAGGTTAGTAATTAATAACCCTTAGAGAACTATTTAAAAAAAATAGGTTCATACTCCCTACTCTCATTTAGATTTAATAAATTTAGCTTATCACGTTGAATAGGATTTCACATTATATAATATCAAAATATAATGTATGTTGTTTAACTATTTATTTTAAAAATAAAAAATTTACCAAAAATGGAATATTTAATTTTAAATAAATAATTTAGAAAAAAATTTCACAGAAATTATGTTCCTTTTGAAATGTTTATTAATTAATAAAAATTCATTAATATACTATTAATTTCAGTCATAAATAAAATTTTCAATTTCTTGCATATTCATTCAGGTTTTTCAAAAACAATTACAAATTTTAACTAAACAACTAATTCTATTAAACCAAAATAAGCATATCATCATCTTCCCACATGAAATGAAGAATATGTTAACTAGTATGAATCAATTTAAAATCAATGTGTCCCAATTATAAAGAATAAATCATATCAATACACTTTATAACAACTAAATACTCTAAAAACATTCATAAATAAAATTCTAAATTCAACCATGATAATAATTCAAGAACCCTTAAATGGAATTACAATTCACTTATCATATTTTAATAACCTTAAACATGCTTTAAAAATACCTTAAAACAAAATATTAGTTTTGAAACATTAAATTTTTTCATGAAAACCATTCATTAAAACATTATAAAAACCAAATAAACATCCTTTCAAACAATTTAAACATAAACTTTTAATTTTTTTCTTTGAATCACATTACTAATCAAATTGTTTTCTAATATAGTCTAAACCAGTTACATGGTCAATATTAAAACATTATATCCATTATTAAAAGTAACTCTATAACTTATTGGGAAAAAGTAACGTTATAATTTATTGAAATATAATTATTTATTACAAAATATTTCAACAAACTTAAATTATCACAAAAAATAAGATTTTAATAGTTTAGACATTACTGTATCAAAATTTAAATCATTATTTTGGCATACTTTTTTGTTTAATTAACACAGCCCTATCATTATATTATTAAAATTAATATAATCATGAAAAACTTAACAAATATATAATCCAAATTAGCACATAAAATGCTTCAAAAAATGAGGTTGAAAAATTTTAATCTATCAATCTTAATGATCCTTCAATTTTATTAATAAATCTTCAATTACCTAAAACGCAGCCAAGTAAACACTAAAAGAAATTTAATATTTCCATTTACCCTTTAAATTGGGTGAATTTTATTAATTTTCAGTGTTTTAAGTCAAAAATATATTATATTCCTAAAAAACTACAAGAACCTATATCTACATAAACATATCCCCCATAAGTATACAAATCAGGGGAACCCATCAACCACACCGTGATATTATCATCTTTGGGAAGCCCTGAATCACCTACATGACTTCCAAATACACCATAAAAATAAAATTTCATGATAAATGAGTTTTCCCCCTCTTAATATAATCAAGTCCATAACCTAAATCACCAAAAAAGGCAATTCCCAAATCCAAACAACATTTAATTAATTAAAATTCATTTAATTAGGTTCATTTAATTACTAAAATTGCCCCATTTAAAACAAAAATACAAACAAGCATGATGAATATAAATTTTCTATGTCTCTAAACTGTGATAAGTATCACTTCACTTGGTCATTTAGTAGACTCATATCCCATACATCAGATCATTGTAGGGGGGATAAAATTGTATATCCCAATTGTTCTACATAACCTATGTTATACACTAAGCTCAATTGATAACATTACCCTATCATCCCATGTAATCCTTATAGTTCCAAGCCACAATAATTATCCTATATCTCAACCATAAACTCTAATACTAATCTATTATGACCCCCCCCCCCTATTTTGGTTCCCCTCTTGAAATGACAATGTAGAAAAGGAGTGACCCCCAAAGCCTGCCTTCAATAGGCCTTGTGTTGGAGACCATCATAGAGGGTATAAATCATACAATGGGAGGAATTACCCTAATAATCTATGTTAATTACATGAGATAATATGGGTCCACCATTAAATATCATATCATATAGAAACAAATTAAAATCCCATAAAATAAAATCTCACAATTCATGACATGAAATACATAGGAATCTCTAAAATAAAGTACCAAAACAACTCCTAAGTATAAACTCCAAGATAAAATTTTCCATAATGGTAATGAAATCCCTCCTGGTCACCTCGATTATATATATATGGGTGATAATAACATGTATACTCATTATGATCCACCTTGGTACCTCTCATGAAAATTTTAAAAAAGAATTATAAATCTCTAGTGAGTATATAGTAGAAAAAAAATTCACATAATAGGTCAACATCACATTTCAAGCCACAACAAGGATCAATCACCAAGTATCACATACAAGTATAATAAAATATTAACAAATAATATAAATAAGTATCCCTATAACCACTTATTCACTTATTATCTGGTCTTTCACCCCAATATCAAACATCATGTGCTTTCAACCCTTCTCTACCATCACATCACAATTTCATCATATATGCATCCACATCCACTTCCTTTATGTCATGCGACTAGAGTAGTAGGTTATCATCAACACAAAGGGAATAAACCTCATGAGTTCCACTAACCATGAATTATCTACACTAAATAACATCACCACCAAGCATCACCACCAATTCTTCCATCATCAGCAAAAAACAACACCAATTATTCCATCATCATCGGGAATTGGCACAATCTATAACATCATCATCGTGCATCTCCACCAAATATATCATAAATTACTTCCTAAGGTATATTGGGGATAGGGGTAGTCATCCATCCTCCCTAACCAACTTTTATATTACATAAAACACCCCCAAAAACATTTGGTTGTTGTTATATAATACTCAACTTGGGTGGGGTGTGTAAAGTAATCACAAAACAATATAAGGATAGATAATCACACATAATACCCAACCTATGGTTGGACACTATCTACCCAATAACTACTCAAATTATCCACTACCACATCCCCACTATCCATCAATGGCCTAATATTTCTCTAGTACACGAACCATCAGTTAAACATGCACAAAAAAACCTTAACAACCAACCATATGTCCACGTTTATTCATTCACTTAGCCAATTCCATATTTACTGTTACTTTTATTCAAGCTATATCTTGTTTTTAGTATTATTAATTTTGTTTCATTAAAATACCACCGAGTATCTCTAACCAAAGTCCATATCACCCAGCCATACCAATATAAAATATCCTGATAATATAAGAATCACCTCAAATATATCCCACTTAATTTTCCAATCATCTCACATTCCACAATCCACAAATAATACTAAACATGAACCAAAAACTATCCCATATTTTAAAAACCAACCACATAAATAACACTATAATATCTAACCACCACCCCACCATTTATCACATCCACAACCACACCACAAAAAGAGATGATTATATTTCTATGAATATAATATTAAGGGAACTCATCAAACATATTTAAAGTCCTGGTAATTCAAATAAACTATTCAATTACTAAATTGACTTATTAGTTAATTATGTGGAGTTATTCCATTATAAAACACAACAATTATTCATGATTTCAAGTCAAACTATGTATTATCATTTATGGGCCCCACACAAATAAGAAAAAAAAGAATAGTATTTTTAAGGGCTTCATATAAGAAAATAATTCATACAGTAAAATATTTTCAACAATATTATAAATATATCATATTGTACATCCTTTTATTCTAATTAATTCATTTATATTGGAATTATTATATAGATTAAATCCTTTTATTTAGATAAATATTATGGTAGCAGTACACATTATGATGGAAAAAAAATATCAAAACATAAAAAATGTAACTGTGAAACTCATACAACATAAAATATATATTAAAGACATGTGATACAAATTACTTTCTTAGATATTATCTTACAGTTTTATATTTATATAGGTTAATTTGTACTAATTACCTAATATTAAAAAAAAATTGACCCATAATTTTCGTAAAATAACTGATATAAGTCTTGAATATCCTACATCACTATGAGTCTCAATGGTTTATTTCAAATGGACTTGAAGTGAATATTATTGTTTAAAATAAAAAAAAATACAAGAGAAAAAACTTCAGAAACCTATAACCACTATTAAGTCTGAGATAGTTTGAAGGAACTCATGAAACCCTAGGGGTGACTCAAGTCATCTAAGTTTAGAAAAATGAGGGGAATTTAACTTATAAGGGATTTCATATTGTGGAAATGATGCGTTTTGGATTAGGGTCATGTGGGGATAAGGAAATATAGTTCTCAAATATATTAAAATATCATGTCTACAATTAATAAAATACCTTATTTATTCTATTCTTCTTCTTTTCTATTTTTGTTTCTATTCTAAAAAATTTTTTGTTTCCATTTTTTTCTTTTACCTACTTCACATTCCCCCCCATCTCACCTTCCACTTCATGTACCTCCCCCTTAATCTTCCAGGTTTTTTTAAATAACTATCAATTAATTTCCCCTTATTCTCTCATTGGAAGGTGTTTCCCTTTTTCTATTTGAAATATTTTAACCTTACGCTAATCATTACCCCTTTAATTATTTTTAATTTTCTTTTTAATTCATTTTTATGTTCCAAAATGTTACCCATATTTTTCATTTAAAAACACACATTAAATTTAAATAAATGAAACCAATTTATATTTTTTTTATTCCCTATGATTTTTTTTACTTTTTCTATTTAAAATCATTTCATAAATTTTAAAGGAATATATATATTACAAAGTAATATATATATATATAATATATGTATGTATTTATGTATGTATGTATAATGTTTTGTAACATAAACATTTTGTAACATTTTAAAAAATGTTTTATATGTCATTGAAAAATATTTTATATGTCTAAAATAATCTACTTGTAAAGAACTCAATGCATAAGAAAATACAGATGATATGTAATATATATATATATATAGTTCCCAATATCAATTCTATGTATAAGATACTATACAAAATATTCAATTCATAAGAAATTGTAACTGATACATAGTATTTTTAATTGATGTGGAATATTTGAAACCATGCATAAAAATATACCATTATGAATATATATATAACACTATTTTTTTATAATTAGATCAAAACTAAAAATAATATAATTATCTAAAATTAAAATAAACCTTCACTAAACCTATAAAATTAGTAACAATTTTCTCCGAACTCCCTCTAAATTTGAGAAATGGAAAAGGATGGGTTTAGGAAAATCTAGACACATATGGGTGTCAATGATAAGAATCCAAAGACTTTTGAGTCACCTTCATTGGATTTATATTTTAATATTTAATATGGAGATAATTTATCAATAATTCTATATAATATATTTATTTTATGGCATTTAAATATTTAATTTCTTAAAATAATTCATATTTTTTAATTCTAGAGGTTTATATCTTCCAACAAATTAAATTTGATAAAGAATATAGGCTCTCTCACTAGGGTTCCATTCTGTATAGTGGTTAATGACATGATGTGGAAGAATTTGAAGCTCATTGGATGGAGGAAATGTATCCCTCTTAGGATATTCCCAATATTTATTTTTGGGACAATGCATAGTCATCCAATCCTTTGATCTAATTATGATCTTTATATAAAAATAAAGAGAGGGAGGTGGATCACAACATGAGGTGATTTGTGAGTCCAAGGTACATTCATTTCAGAGACTGGATTATGGGGGGATGTTATAGTTGAAATCTAATGGGTCATGATACTGGGTGACTAGGGATATTTGATCCATAAGTTGAATAGATGATCATGGATCATGTTTTCAGTGTGGATGCACACGTGTGGTGGCATGTGGGGGTTCCCTATAGAACTCCCTCATTAATCTAAAGCTCATGAGTCAAATGTGGGATAAAGTTTGTATATTTAAAGTTTAATTGGTCTCTTCTAAACATCCTATACAAAATGGAACCAAAATTGTGGCATTTTATAGATGTTTTATGGATAAATTTAGGTATTAATTATTAAATTAATAAAGAAATTATTATTATAAATATACTAATAATTAATTTTTTTAAAAATCAGTTTAATCATTTATTGAAATAAATTTATGGGTATTAATTGATTAAGGTATAAAAGATTAATATAACATGAATGACTAAAATAGGATTCCATTTTTTACATTTATTTGACCACATAAAATTTTATTATTACTTGATAGTATAATATATAGTGAGATATTATGAAATTAAATGAGAATATTTGGTTAATAAAATTGATGAGTTACTTCACCAATAATGATTACATTTGGTTTATGTTGATAATATCAAGATTGAGATAATATATAATTACTGGAAGAAAGAAATCAAGTAAAACTTAAAAAAAATTATAGTAGTGATGCTGACATCACTAAATGATATTATAAAATTCATTATGAAATAATGAATTTATATAATGGTTAAATGGACAGGGTTGTGATGTAAATGGTAAAATAAAATTAAGAAGATTATATTATTATTTAAGATATTAAAGAGGACTATATAATGAGATTTATATGATAACTACTTAAATTAAATAATAGTTATAAAAAGATTTCGTGATTACATTCAATTTATTATCAAGAATAAACTCAATAGTGTTAAATTGATAAAAATATGAATTCATTTATATTAATATATAATTTTTTTAAACCAAAAAATGAGTAAATAAGTTGAATTATCAAGTCTAGTGATGATAAGTAATGTTGTAAGTCGTGAAAGGGAATGTGATAATGGAAAAACACTGAAGAATGGATAATTTACAACTATTGTAATGATATTATAAGGGAATTACAAGTGAGCAATGAGTGTTATTTAATTAATGGTCAGATAATGATGAATGATGACATGAGATTTAAATTATAAAGTGGTGGAATGATTTTGATAAATATTTATAAAAATTTGGCATTGATAAAGGAATATAGTGGGAGTACTTTTAGTCAATTTTGATAACACTAATAGAACATATATTTTGGGAAGTGATATCAAATGTCTTATGATGTGGCTAGTTGAATAATTAAATAAATAACATTTACCTATTATTTAATTATAATTATATTTATATGATCTTCAAAAGTGTCAATACATTGATTATGATGTAGGATCTATGTATTTCTATAAAGGATGTATTGTTTGATTGATAGGGGATACATGGATATGAGTGATTTGATTGGTACCTATACTTATCTATATATGATATGATGCAGTCTATGATGGATAGATATCAATGAAGAAGGGATATTATGGTGTTTGATTTACACTCACCCTCTAACCAGGGATAGAGTGAGATAACCGTTTTATACCCTTTTCACTCATAGACCTAGGTAGAGATTAGAGATGACACATACATAGATCTAAAAATAATCACCCATGTCTCTAGGTTAAGTTATAATAGATATCGGCTATGAGAAAGGTTTAGAAGGGTGATTATTCCAATATCTCTAGTGTATGATGGATTTATATGGGTAATTCCCCTAAAATCATTGATGTGAGAATGAATTGGATGATAATTCACATGATTTTTCACACTCTTTCATTTCCATAGCTCTGGGATAGATGTGGATTGTAATAGACTACATATTATATATTCTCCTACACACATCATTAGTAAATATGAGGACCATATACAAAGTTTCATCCCAAGATATATGTATTTCTTAAAGTACCATAATATATATTCATATCCCTAAAAATGTTCATTTCATCATACATTTGAATATTTATATATCCAATAGTTCTAAATATGGGTATTTCCTTTAATATTTCATAGATAGGTAGATACATATATTTTTTCAATTATATCATAATCAATGAATATAGGGAAAATTATCTAGCATGAATGTAATGTTAGTTTATTATTTTTGAATTTTATTTCTATTTTTTGACTACCATCCAAATATGGGGTGGGTGAGTTCCAAAATCTATGATGTAGTAGGAATGGATGGTTAGAATTATACCTAGGTTTTTCTCCCTGTTGATAGGGATACTATATTGATCTATTAGATCCTAGTTACAATATATAATGATAGATGATTACAAATTCATAAAGAATCATTAATATATCATATTTGTAAATATTGGTATTTGTTGAGAGTGACGAAAGTGTGTTATGGGTAGCTTGATAAGGATTGATTATGAATATTGTTATTTATAATGATGATGTTGGGTGATGTTGTTTTTTCTAAACTTTACTAATTATTAATGCTTATAGATGCTAGATGTTCATAGGGTTGTCTCTTTATAAGGGATTACCATATCGAGTATTATTTCTCACCCCTTTGCATGAACTTATCTGTTTTTTTGTGTTGATGATGATCATTAGGAATATGATGGATAACTATAGATGTTGAAGATGGTTAGATAATATTATAACTAGTAGGGTGAGGTCTCATGTATAAAATCCATACTCATGTCATCATTTCTTGACCTAAAATCAATTTGAGATGCATTGATCATATTTAGTGATTTGATTTTTATCATCTTACACTACAACATTATGTTTATAAAAATATATATATATATTTGTGTGTTCTTGAGAATGAAATTTTCAAATTTTTATTCTATTATTCATTCAAAATATACCCAATACAGTGATTATACCTAGGAATTTATAACATTTTTCTTATTCAAGAATAATTTTAATTTAATTAAAAAAGATTAAATTCTAGTTTTTAATTTTTTTTGAGAGTTAATTTTGAAAAATAATATACTAATTTTAATAGTTTGATTATTTTTCTGGTGAAACCCATTATCCATACATGATTAAGTTGTGTTTTTTTTTAAGATCATGGAACATTAAAATGTTGTTCTGTGTGAATAAATTTATTTTTAGTGATTTTCAGTTTCTATGTAGCACTAAATTTTTTTTCTAATACTTGTGTGTGATTAAGTAAAAGGTAAAGGGGGTGAATTTGAATCATTACCATGTATATAAACTCATGTGTGAATAATTAGTGTGGTCAATCACTATGGAAGGAGATTTGGGCTTGGACATTATGTTTGGTTTATCTTTCTAGGGAAAGCCTTGTGTGGGATTAAATTCAAAGGGAAAGGATTCACATAAAATTTAGTGTGTGTTGTGAAAGTAGAAACTACATAATAATAAATCATAGAAGAATAACCATATATCATATTTCATAATAAATGATATATGCCTCATATTAACCTAGATATGAGATTCTCCATGTACAAATAACCCCATAACACCCATTTTCCTTATGGAAGGTGAAATAACCAAGATAAGATCTTGTATGAATCAATATGGGGCACTAATAACATCATAATAACCATGAATCCATATAATAATCCCTAGTTTTATGGTATGTTTAAGTGGATTCTAATCATGTCAGACTGAATTAATCTCATGTAAAATTCAAAGAGGCTCTCAAATCAGGTGAACTGGGATGAAAAAATGCTCATGTATAAATAAATCCCTTACACCGATACTTATGTGATATTAACACTAAAGGATATCTGTGACTTTGGAAACCCAAATTCACATCATATTTACTCCAAATTAAAATCCCATGGAGGATTAAAACTAAATTACATGATGAAATTGGGGCTATACCGTTAAACAATTCCCAAATTTACTTGAAGCTCATAGATCCTTCACAAGAATCTGTTGATATAGATCACGTGAAGTTTGGATCAGCACTATCAATATAATGATCACATTATATCCAATACCTTTATATAATTATTCCCACTTAATTGTGAAATATTGAAGTATTGTAATAAGTATTACAGAGGTGCTCATGACTTGTCTAGTCCATTAAAACTGAATTGACGGATTTCACTCAAGTGGTGTACATGGAGAAATATTAAAGATTGTATAATATTAATTTTTTTTATTACATTAAATTCTAGAATGGGTTAAGTATTTTTTGTTATTTAAGTATAATAGGACTTTTGGAATGATGATTCCCACACAATAGATCTCCTGAGACTTTTTTTCATTTTTATTTTTTGTTAATTTTTTTATTGTTATTCTTCTTATTTTGATGTTTTTAATTATTCTCTAATAATATATTTCATTTGTGTTTATAAATCACTATGGTGTTTACAAGAATAATTTATTCATGATTATGAAGTGATTTCTTATTATGGGTGGTCCGGGGTGGCATCACAATGCTATTAAATCATTTATGAATTTTATTTTAAATCTACTTTCCTAATTATGATGAGGCAGTAGAAGTATGATATAAAGGATGAAATCATCACTCTGTGTTATATAATAATTTCTATATTATTTCACCATTTTAAATTTATAACTTCTCAATTATTTATTCACTCACCACAATAGTGGATGTGAGTGAATTTATAGGTTTAATGATATGTGATTTTTGTTCATTGTATGAGAAGGTTCACTCTCTTAATTGAGGAGTGTTCTTGTCCACTCACCAAGTAGGATAAATTTGTTATTGTTATTCTTGAGTATCCTTTTAAAAATAGTATTTTAATAAGTTTAAAATAGTGTGAGTTAATTATACGAATGTTATTAATTCTACTTTTTTAATTGGATGAGTTATAACAAATGAAAATGTCGATAGAACACATTTGAATTAACCTTGGGATAATCCACTCTTCTTACTAATTTCTTAAATGTTTTGTTTTCTCATGTTTAAATTTCATAAAAATAAAAAAAAACCCAATACCCCCCCCCCCACATAAAATTATCTTATTTTAATCATAAAAACATACAAAAACATTTAATATGTGAGAAAACATAGTGATTGATTTGCTAAATATTTAGATAAAAACCCACGGTGTACTCCCTAGATACTCTCATGAGGGATTCCAAAATTACTATTTGATACAACAAATCCATTTATATGATTCAGGAGAATCAGATTTTGAACATTTTTAATGGATACAATAATAATTTATAGTATCTTATCACATTGTAAATATTTTCTTATTTTATTTTTATTTTTATTTTCTATTATAATTCATTGAGTGTAATAATCATATTCGAAATAGATTTTAAAAATTTGTCTTTATGATAATTACCCACTTGTGAAAATATTCAAATAAAGGTCAATGAGTTACCATTAATTTACTTTACTCACAAGTTAATTCCCCAAGTGTAGGAGGAATAAAGTTAAACTATAGAACACATTTAGGAGAATTAATTCCCATAACAACTATTCAGCAACCATTTTGGATGGGTAATTATCCAAGGATATGATAATGAATAGTCACTCCATCAAAATTAGAATTTTTTATCAAAAGAAGAAATTACTAATAAAAAGGTTCAAAGTTGCATGAAATGATGTAATCCAATAGAATCCGTGTGAAAAAAAAATTATACAACCTAAGGGGAAAGTGTCATTTTTAGAGTAAATAATGAGTGGATCATATTGAAAACCATTATCATAAAGATGATATACCGCTATATTCTTCTCACACCAAGTATTTTTAATATCTATGTTTGAGTTAGTAAAACCTTTATAAGAACTGATATATTATCCTATAAACTAGTTTAAGAAGTTCCCAAGTAAACTTTAGACCGCCAAGGATGAGTCCACTTCCACCATAGTATGGTTAATTTTGTATAACATTCATAGAGTGGTTCTGGTAAACATGACCTAGTTTTATGTAATGATTGAGTTCCTTTTCCCATAAAAATAATTGAATTACATCACCATTAAACCTTTAAAATCATGAATTATGCCTCCCCCATTATATTTCATTCCATTTATTCCCTATATATATATATATTAAGTTTTAGGCTCGATCAAGGATCTTTTTAATATACCAACCAAACATGAACTTCCCTTCCTCATCTAGAAGATCCATATGCATAATTATAAACTAGATTCTCTATGTAATAGGAAATATCGGTTCGATTGAAAATATAATAGAAATTAGAAAAAAAGGAGATCACTTTTCAAAGGAATATTTTCTTCAATGTATCCTTAAACCATTGAACACATCCAAAATAACCCAATATGCTTGAGAAAAAATTTCTTATAAAATTGATCATCCATGATATATATATAATTATTGTAGAACCATGTGAGTATAATACCATTCATAGAACCAAACTATATTGAGATCCTTTTACAGCCTCTAATAAGAAACATGATATATTTCTCCCACTCCACATTAAAACCAAATGAACTATAGATTCCATTTTATAATTTCCAAAAAATATAAATTTGGTAGCTAAATAAATTACCTTATGTTGAATATCATGGTTAGTTGGAATAAAGATATTGTTGATTTTCTATAAAAAAATTATTTAATAGGTAATTTTTTCACTATAATACATTTTCCCATGCATCAGTTACCTAATAGACATCAATGAGATGATGGAAATTAAAAAAATTGAAAGAACTAAAACCATATGGAGTAAAAACACATTGGACCGGGTCCTCTAACTATTTAATAGTGCGTAAAATACATTTATAGTCATTAATAATAATAAAATAAATTAATCTTTGGTTTTTTCAATCTTCTTAAATTTTTATATCAGCTGTTGGATACCCATGGAGGAATAGATCTTTATCAAACTAATTTTACCTTGAGAATGATTGTTCACTAGATAGACTATATATCAAGAAAATTAAATAATAAGTGAAAATAATCCATGAACTATTACTTATGATATTAAAAATTAGCTATCAATCCGTATTCCAGATTTATATGAGGTATTTATGGGAGGATAAGTTACATTGGATACTTTCAAGGAATATTATTTCTAGGAAGTGACATAAAACATGCCCCCTAGATTTAATAAGGAATACCCAACTAAGATCTTACATAATATATACGAAGATGATGCCATAATAAATGAGTTATGTTTCAAGGAACTGATTGATGATACACTTACTTTACCCATAAGATAGTTTCTAGAAAAAAATATATTTGGAAAGGGATAATCTTGTTGATAACTTTAATGGAAATAACTCTGAATTTAACAATTTTTATTTTACTATTGTGTAAACTAAGTCTTCTAATCATCTTCCATGTTTTAATTTTATAGATTAATACCAAGACATTATTATTGAGGATAATGGATATGGAACCACATTGGAGGCTATGTATTTTTAGAAAAAGTTGATAGATCCTCTACTCAATACTTCTATCAACCATTTTCAAGAGGTTTTGTAAGAATAAGGCTAGATACTAGAAAATACAATAGGGGGAGATAATAATATTATTATTAATTAATTTTATCTTAAACTCATTTATAATTAAAAAAACTAAATCACTCTTTATTAAAAATAAATATTCAACTACATTAGTGCAGGACCTAAAGGAGTTAGAAGACATAAAACTAAGAGAGATAACCAGTTTTGAAGCAAAATATGAGAATTTGTTGTATGGTCCATTGAGACATGGAAGGAAGATAACATTAAGTATGACCTTCTTGATTTACAACCTTATATATATATATATGGGAAATAACTCCTAGGATAAAATAGTACATCTTCAGTAGGCTATTCAAGTGTCTACACTTAAGAAGTGGAGTTCTCATTGACCATGAATGATGAAATAGAGTAGTTCACTAACCATATGAATAGGAGGATTATGAAATATACTAACCTTCTTTTGATTATTAAAATAAAAACTATTCACTAAATATCCCTTAAATAAAAATTATGATGAAACATAAGAATTGGAGATATCAGTGGAAGTATCCATAAATGTAGTGTTTAAAATGGTAAAGGAAATATAGGTGTATAAACTGATTTGGCTTCCCACACTGAAAGAATAAAATTAAGTGAACAAAAGGTAACCCTAGTGTGAATAATGAATAAATATGAACCAAAGGACTTGTATATAATGTTATCAACCTCCTCAAACTATAACCATCATTTGGAGTATGAAATAGAGATAGATACTACAATATAATGGAAATAAGGACCTTAAAGAAGAGTATTTTAAGGCTTCCAAAAATAAGGAAAGTGGGGTAATATAGGAAGAGATAATATATTGTGGTTATTACCATAAAAAATATATCACCAACTAATAGGTAATGATGTAAAAACCATTTAGATATGGGTTAGAAAACACAACTCCATTATGATTGGTTACATTAAACTTTCATCCATTTTATTTAGTATTTAATTTCATTAGTTTTAATAGATATTCAATAATAGTTTTTTTATTTACTTATAGTTTTTAAGGTGTATAGTGGTTAAAAAACCCACTTGGATTTAAAAAATTTATTTTACTACACAAAAAATTAACATTTAGGTAGTCTTTCTTTGATTATTTTTTGGTTAATAAAATGTCATTTTTTTCTTTATAGGTAGCAGGAAAGGGAAAAACATATTTCAGGAATAATAAATATCATATAGAACATATACATGGAATAACCACCTTTTAGGTTTCATATCTCCTTCTTAGTGTTTTATCTACCATTTTTTTAATATACATGAGATAAAATGAAGGGTATTAATAGACTAGGTGTGGGAGAAGTGATACTAACCTCTCTATGAATTTCTATTTTTGTTTTTATTTTTTATATTTTGAGTTTTTAAAAATATATTGAGATGAATTAAATTCCTTGGGAAATTAAATATCAAAATTTTTTATAAAAATGATTTACTTAAACATTTTAAGATTTAAATGATTACTGATTTTGATTTTATTCTTTGATATCAAAGATGAATATTTAAGGAAATTTGATCAAATGTGAAACCCATGTGCACAAGTGATTTCCAATGTTATAACTCACCAACCATGATGGTTCTAACTATTTCTAAAATATTCTTAAAGGTATCTTTTTCTTAAGATTTGGGAGGTATGTTGTGAAATCTATAACATGTTGTTTTTATCTTTTTCAAAATAATTAGAGATCATAAACTCAAGTATTAATGAGGCTTATTTTAAAAATAACATTTTGAAATTTTACTCTTTTAAATATTCCTTACTTATGAACATTATATTAAATATTTAATAATTCATGAATAGACTTCTAGTTATCCACATTATAAGATTATTATCCTTTTCTACACTACTATTGAGTAATATTAATGATTCTTTCAAAAGAAAGTGTGATATGTAGGGCCTCTCCATGAGTTTCATAGTGTAAAACTTCATAATAATAAACTAATTATGGTATGAAATCTTTTATTTTGGTAGGTGATTTTAAATAATTTATTTTCATACATTGATAACGTCTTTCTCTCTATAAAAATGAATATGAAAAAAACATTTTTATAAAAAAGTTTAAAATAATAAAAAAAGAAAAATGGGGAGAAGGGGGAACATTCATTATAAAAAGTTATTATTGAATATATTATTAAGGTAAGTTATTGGTTGGGAGAATAAATTTTTAATACCCATGTATTTTAAAAGAACACTATGTTTGATAGCATATACAACATGAAACACTGATCTTAAATAAATCGTGAAATATTAATATTTAAATATTAATGATATAAGAAATAAATCAAATTGGTAGATATAAATAGGAGTAAAAAATAATAATATATATATAAGGGTTCTACTTAATACAAATTTATTAATTCTTAGTGAATAAGTAATTAATTTTATGTATAGTCATTTTATGTTTCAAAAATGATTTCATTAATTTTTTTGATATATTATTATAACTAATTTATATAAATATATTTAATAAAAATTATATTATTTTTGAAATCATAATATCAAAATTATCTTCGGGTCAATTTTTATGAATTTCTGAAATGATTTATTTTTTAGTGAACAGCGAAAAATACAAGTTTTCTGTAAAATTTCATTTTCTTTAAAAAGTTTAATTATGATTTTAATTTGATACTAAAATAATATTATTATTATTTAGTTATAAAAAATCTAATTAATTACACAGTAATCAACTTTATACATGATTTTGGAATAAGTTCATTTTTTGGCTTAAAAAATATTTTCCTAAAAATTGTTTTCTATTGCATTTTACACATTTGTATTAAAAGTAATTTCTATCACCTACAGTAATTTATTTATTTATTTAAATGAAATTATTTTTTGGATTCATAAATTCAAATTTATCCTTGAATTAATTTTTGATATTTTTTTAATAAATTAAATTTTTGATGAATAGTAAAAAAATACAGTTTTTAAGAAATATGATATCTTTTATGATATCCCCAAGATATAATGATATAAAAATTTATTAAAATTATGTATGGAATAATTTATGATAATATTATACAAATATTATACAAAAATAATTAAAAAATATAATTTATAATTTATTTCAGGATAAATATGAAGATCTATTTTAGTAGTGTTGTTGTGCTTACACAACATTGGAGAAGTCAAATTTGGTGTCCTGAAGATAAAATTTGAGACAGAAGAAATATTTTATCAAATTATTTAACAAATATTAATTATTATTGATTATTTTTATTTATATATATTAATTTTGGAGTTATATAACAAGTGTCTTATCTAAATACTTGTGCAATGCTCGCACAGGGCCCGAAAAGTCAAAATGGAAAATTAAAATTTGTAATGAAATATATGTGAGTAAATATACATATATAATGAATATAAAATTTTATATTCAAGATAACCTAATTTATTTTTATTATTTTAATTTATTTATAAATTTTAGTGATGAACTTATTATCTTAAATTCTTACGCAACACAGACATAATGCTTGTGCAAGTTGTAGAAAAATCATGTAAATGATCCTAAAAGGTCTAAAAGTAATATTCTTTGGATAGGTAATAGTGTCCCAAGAATTTATAAATATAAATAAAACATTTTATGGATTTTTAAAAGTTTATATTGGAATTAAATTCTTTTCTTGATGAATTTAATGTCAAATAATGAATAGTTCCAAAAACAACTTTAATGATATTTTATAATAAAAAAAATTTTATTAAATGATTTAAAAATATTAAAAAACATATATTCATAAAATTTAATAGTATATGTTTCAATATATCAAAATTTTTTCATTTATGGGTCACTTTTCCTTTTATATTAAATTTCATGAACCCTAATTAGTAAAAACATTAATATTGCGGTAATCGACAGAAGGGTTAACAGAAGGTTAAAATAAAATGATAAGGGTGAAAACATCACCTTAAAATGTCCAAAATTTATTCAACAAGATTATATAGAATAATACTAATCTTATATTAAAAATATATCATTTTTTCACTTTCCATTAAAATTAATTTGTATTAATTTAATGCTTTAAGTAATTCCAAGAGTGTCTCTCCCATCACTTATAAAAGGAATCGTACATTTTTATATTCCCCCCAAATTTATAGAATTATATTTTATTCAATACCTAAAAAAATACCTTACCAATATACCTCACTATGTTCTATAGGTTGTATTTTTGGTATAATACCAACCATAGAGAGCTTAAGGTGTGAGGATTAAGAGATTGTTTGAAGAAGGCATATAGCTTTTAACTGAATGCTTCAGTTTTATTTATTCTTATACATATTTCAAATATTATAAAACCATTATGAAATAATAACATAATTATATTAAATATATTTATTTTTTATCATGTTAATGTAATAAATTATATTCATCTACCTTTCCATCAAATGGTAAATGAAACTATCATTCATGTGTACGGAGGACTACAACCTCACGAATTAATTTAATTAATTTTCCATCAAAATATCTCATGGATGGTTATAATGATGTATTTAATGTGTATATATATATATATATATATTATTCATTAAATAATTAAAATTCCTAAAAATAATTTATCAACCATTTTTTTACCTTTCCATCCATTGAAAGTGATAATATCATTCGTGCATACGTCTGGATTGCAACTTCCGTGAAGCGATGTGATTCATTTTTTTAGACCACATTACATGGATAATATATGTAATTATATTTAAATAAATAATATATTATATATTATATATTCATCATTATATAAAGATAAAATAATATTAACTTTACTTCTATCATGTTCATTGAAAAATGGAAATGTTACTAATGTGTACATATTACTTATCATCTACATGATTGTAACATATTTCATTTTTCATAGAAGGTTTTATAAGTTTTATTAATACATAAGAATTATAATTATTTAATTATTATTATTATTTATATGAGGGAATAATAAAATCATTGACCATGGTCAATATAGAGACTGTACTTTTTTTTACATGACTATTACATCATTTTAAAGATAATCAGCATAATAACATTAAAAAACCTGGATCAATCAGTTTAGTGTCTTAGTAAAATTAGGCTCATACATAAATTTTATATAATAAATCATAAATATTATTTAATTTATTCTTATTTATATTATTTTAGTCCCTCATGTTCTAATTAGTACAAGTAATCACCTAAGGATATACATCAATGAAAGGGCTAAGCTAATAGACAAGTAAGAGAATTAATGAGGGAAATAAATCAATATAATATTTGTGAGCATAATCATCATCATCATAAAATTAGAATAGTATTATCATAAAAATAATGAGGGAAACAATGGATAAAGGAATTTAATTTTGAAATTTATAAAAATGAAACATCATGTCTTATAGATCAAATACCACTTATAGTTGTGAACAAAGCTAGCATCATGTTCATGCATAAAATATGTGAATAATCATAACATCATCATTATAAATAAAGATAGAATCATTTTCATACATAATATACATCATTTAATTAGATAAATCCCATTACCCAATGAATTTGAGGGCTATATAATTCTAGGTCCACCCATCACATCATAACATTTACATAATCATCCATTCCACATAGAATGTATATCAATAAAAGTCGTGAAGTAAACTCATGTTATAGAGTGGATTTCATAAGGATTTAATAAATAATAAATTCATTAATATAATTCTTTATTCTAAAATAAATAATGGAAATCATACGTGGACATAATACATCATTATTCTTAAGTGGACAAGAAGTATTTCAAGAGGATTAAAATACAATGTTTTAGAAATTGAAGTCACTTTTAAAAAAAGGGTTTTTGTTATAAAACCTTTTAACATGGTAGTAAAATCGATATCCAATAAGTAAAAGGAAATTTAAATTTTAATAACATAATATGAACATTCAGGCCATGGAATAGAGAATAATCCAAAGAAAGGAATTGGGTTCAAGAATCCCTTTACCTTAATTCCTGCCTTATTTTTTCATTTTTTCGCCTCCAAAATAATATATATAGATTTATTAAAAAAATTATCCAAAAGTTTATTATATTAATATATATAAATATTTATTAATTATAATAATTTGATTATATTTATTAATTTATTTTGATGAAATTAAAGTGTTTTGATATCATGTTTTTCATAAAAAATTCTTGTTTCTCATTGATTTATCTATTTTCTAAGATTTAATTTATACACTAGTATAATTAATTATAGAATCATATAATAAATATAATTACATGTTTATATATTATATATATTTTATAATATTCATCCATAATTATGGTTATATTTTTTGACATGGAAATGTCTCCGTAGGTGATTAACCGACCTTTGACGGGACATTTCGGGAGAGCGGGAAGAATGAGTTTAAAATTTATATATATATTTTTATGATACTTATAGTAGGTTAAAATAATTAATATAATTTTAAATTACTATATAATTAATTATTTTAAGGTTTTTTTGTGAAATGTTTGGTGGAAAAGAAAGATAATAGGAATAAGAAATAAAAAGAGAGAGAAGTTGATCAGAACTTACTTAATTCTCGGTGTAGCTTCTCCTGTATGACATTATAACTCCACGGTGATTAGATTTTTATTGACCCATAATCTCCTTATATATTATAAGAGTATTAATATAAAATATTTGGTTATATATTTGGATTTGTAATGGGTGAGAGGAGTGATTTTCCAAAGGGAGGGAGAAGGGTTATTTATACTTAAGGAGAGACGTATTTTTGGAAAAAATATGGAATAAAATATTATATCAAATGTAAAAGTTGTAATAGTTATTTTTAACAATAAAAATAACATATTAATATAATATAATTATTTTAATATTTTAAATTATCTTTATAATTTGAATTCATTGGTTTAATAAAAAGTAAAGTGGAAAAAAGAAAATTTGTTTTTTTAATGAATCATTTTTTTCACTATAGGTTTTGGAAAGTTGGTTTAGGTTTTGTAAATTGAGTTTATTATATTTTAATTAAAAATTTATGAAATTAAATATACCATGGAGAAAGATAAATTTCTATAAATTATTATGTCATTATTATATCATGAATGATGTAATTTGAGTTACACTAATTATGTGAAAAGGTGTATTTTTACTATTCACCCAAAATTTATTGTATTTTAGAAAATTTCCAAAAAAAATAACACTTGGATAATTTTTACATGGTTATTTCAAAAAATTATATTCATTTTATCAAAATAAATTTCTAATATAGGTAATTTTAATTTTTAATATAAAAATTATTACTTTTACGAAATACTTTAAAAACAGTTTATTAAAAATGTGCTTATCTTTTATTTGAGTTTCTTAATCATGAAATTTATTTTTAAAATTATAAAATTTATATTTAAATAAATTAATCAAGATAAATATTTTTTTTATTAAAAAAATTTATTTGAGGTAAAATTATTATTTCAATGGTCAGGTTACTATTCCCAATAGTTATGTTGATATTCTAACAGTCACATTACTATTTTAATGGTCACATTACTATTCCAATTGTCAATTTACCTATTATAAATATTTCTTCATTATTTCAATTAATATTCAATGTAATTCTTATCAATGTTCTATATTACCATTTTATAATATGTTGATGGGTTTACTAATATTTTGTTTCTTCTCTATACTATTTATAGTGGGGGCGATGATTCTAAAAGATTGGTTTGATCCAAAATTTAACATTTTATCTTTTTTATTTTTTATTTTTTGAACATCTATAATGTTTTTAATTTTAATTGGTTTTA
The DNA here is from genome assembly GCA_963277665.1 of Viscum album. NCBI lineage: Eukaryota > Viridiplantae > Streptophyta > Magnoliopsida > Santalales > Viscaceae > Viscum > Viscum album. Next base: position 2,118,542,688 of record OY728150.1, read on the forward strand.
TTACTCGTTAATTTAATAGTATTTAGTAATGTGAAAAAATTATTTTTTGGTTTCTCTATATTTTGTTTGATTATAATATTATAAAATATAATACAATAAAAATTTATTAAATAAAAATATTTTACTAAAACATTGGGTCATTACATCCTTCCCCCTATAAAAAGTTTTCTAAAAAAATCAACTTGTATTCTCATTTGAGAAAAGGTTAGGGTACTTCTGTTTTATTGTTTACTCAGATTCCCAAGTCACCTCTTTATACTTATGGTTCCTCCACAACACTTTCAAAAGGTGAGTTATCTTGTTACGTAGAACTGTGTATATGTGGTCCCAGATCTTCACTATATTTTCTTCATATGAGAGATCATTCTTCAGTTACATCACCTCCATATTCATTACATGTGAGTTTTTAGGTATGTACTTCCTCATGAGATATAAATGGAACATTTCACAAAATTAATCTATATTTGTTATAAGTTCAATATGATAGGCCACTAGTCCTATGAGATCAAGGATCTAAAAGGTTACAATGTACCTTGGGCTAAGCTTACCTTTCTTTCCAAACTTCATGACTCTTTTACATGGTGATATTCTAAGGAAAACATTTTCTCAAACATCAAACTCCTAGTACCTTCTATGGTTGTCTACATAGCTATTTTTTGTCTTTGAATAGATTTTATATGTTGTTGGATTTCTTAAACCTTATCTATCATCTCATGAACAATATCTGGTCCAAATAGTTTTCATTCCTCAACTGTACCCAATAAGTTTAAATTATACATTGCTTCCCATGTAGAGCTTCATATGGATCCATTTGAATACTTAAATGGAATTTTTTGTTACATGAGAAATCAATTGATATGATATGTTCATCCCATCCACCTTTTAATTCCATTGATCAAACTCTTAACATGTCCTTAAGTGTATGAATAGTCCTTTAAGATTGGCCATCAGTTTAGGGGTGATAGGCCATGCTGAAATTCAAGTCATTACTCAAATCATGTTGAAGGATTCTCCATAATTTATATGTGAACCTTGGATCACGATTAGAGACAATCGAAAGTGATATACCATGCAGACTCACCAATTTCTTCACATATACCTTGTCCAATTATTCAAAGGGGAAAACTTCCCAAATATTGATAAAGTTGGAGGTATCGGTGAGTTGGTCCACCAAAACCCATATAAAATTGCTTCCTTTAGATATTTTTGGTAAACCGGTGACAAATTCCATAGTTACATTCTATCATTTCTACATGGGTATGGGAAATGGTTGAATCATACCTTTGGTCTTTTGTCTCCCTTCTTTAACTTGATGGAATACCAAACACCTCGAGATTTACTCATAAATATACTTCTTCGTGTTTTCCCATTATGATTTGTTCTCAAGGATCACAATACATCTTGGTACTTCTAAGATGGATAGAGAAAGGTGATATATGTTAATTATCTAATAGATCCTTCTTTATCTCGAGTGATTTAGGGACACAAATCCTTATTCTAAATTGAATCACACCATCATCATCGATATGGAACTCATTTATCTTCCCTTCCTTTACTGATTTTACCTTCTTTTGTAGCTCCAGATCATCCCTTTATTCCTCCTTAATATTCTCTGAGATAGATAGTTAGGAATCATTTGGGAAAGGTAAGATGTATTCCCTATTATTATGATTTATATATCCATCCTTTGAATATCTAGGAAAATAGGGTCTTTCTCAATCCTCGTCAAGGATATAGTAGTAGGTTATTTTCTAATAATAGAATTTTCTACCTTGTTCACCTTTTCTGAATGGTAGTGAATAGATAAATCATAGTATTTTATTATATTTAACAATATTATTTGAATCTTGTTGAGATAATTATTTTTGAATATATACTTTGTACTCTTATGATTGGTATATATGTCACACTTCTCACCATAGAGATAGTGTTGTCAAATCATTAGAGAAAAGATCATAGTTTCTAACTCTAGATCATGCATCCAGTAGTTCTGCTCATGGATCTTCAACTATCATGAGGCATAGGCTATCACTTCATCATTCTTCATGAGTAAACAACCCAAGAATTTATTTTAACCATTATTGTATCACAAAACCTTATCTACTTATTGGTAGTGTGGTTACATGTGCATTGATTAGCCTATTCTTGATCTCATTGAAAATTTCTTCACATTATTCTATCTAGACATATTTTACCCTTTTCTATGTTAACTTAGTTAGAAGGATTTAAAATCATGATAAATTCTTCACAAAACGTTGGTAGTACCTATACAATCCAAAAAAACTACAGATTTTGATGACACTAGTGGGTCTATGTCATTCCTCAATTTCCTTTTTCATTGAAGGGTCTATAAATATTCCCTCACATGTGACACATTCCCCATGACTGAAACTTTTTTGCTTCTAAAAGTCACACTAGATGAAATTAGAGTATATTTTCTCCTTCCTTAATATCACAAACACAATCCTTATAATTTCTTTATGTTTTCATTTTTATTAAAGTAACTGAGAATATCAATAATAAACACTATACAAAAATTGTCGAGGTAGTATCTAAAGACTCTATTCATAAAATACATGAATATTTTAGGTGAATTAGAAACTCTAAATAGAATCAATATGGACTCATAATTCTCATATCTTATATGAAAATAAATCATCAAAATATTTTCCTTTTTTACCTTCAGTTGATAATATCCATAATTAAGATTCACCTTTGAGAAGTATATATCTTCTCATAGTTGTTTGAATAAGTCATCAATACTTAGTAGAGAATACATTTTATTTATGGTGATCTTGTTTAGCTATAGATAATTAACACACAACCTCATTGATCCATCCTTTTTCTTTACAAATATCACTATTATAACTTAATGTGATGAACTAGGTCATATAAACCCTTGGTAAAAATTATCTTACAGCTACTTCTTTAACTATTCAAGTTCAATTAGGGCCATTCTATATGGAATATTTGAGATAATATTGGATTTGGGTATGATATATATTGTGAAATATACCTCACGGTTTGGGGGATGTCCAGGTAACACTTTAGGAAATACATTAGTGTATTCTTTAACAATGGAAATTCCTCCAGGTTGATACCTTCCTTTGAATAAATCATTTGGTAAAGGAATGCCTCTCCTTAGGGTATTAACACCCACACCATTGATAGATTTTCCAAAGAAGGTTAATGATCTTCCTTCCATTTGTAGAGGATCATTGGATGTTTTGGAATATGAATGTAGTTTTACTTTTCATAATAGTTGATGTCTACTCTATATAATGAGACCTAATCCAATCCCATTATAGCATAAAATTCCACCAAGGGAAGTATTAAAATATTCTATAGAAGAATATTCACACATATTCCAATAGTAGAAGATTAGAACACTTATGTTATAATGATTTTACCACTATGTTTTTTTATAGATATTTATGCTTCAAGGTATTAGGAATTTGATTAAATAGTTATAGAAAACTTTTAGGATATAATTTAATGAATGAAAACAGAATTAAATAAAACAATTTCCATTATTGAGTGAATAGTAAGTGTAAATTATATAACTTAGGTTTTTTTCACCACATTAGTAGTAGTGATGGACTAATAATTCCCTTTATCCTTTGGATTTGGTAGATGTTGACACTGATTATCCTCAATGACTTGAGGTTTAGTGCACTAGATTTCATAGTGACCTTGATCCCCACAATTGAATAATTAAACCATATGTGGTGAATTAAGATGTGCCCTTATTTTCTCCATCATATTTGTCAGATTATTTCTGGCCATTTGAAAATTATTATCTTGATGACCTTTTCTCCTACACTTAAAGAATTTCCCCATCCCTTTGATAAAATTTTCATGATTCTTATTCCCTTATTTTTGACATGTGGGTAGTTAGATCCACTTTCCTCCTTTTTCATTTGATTCACCATATTGAAACTCCATTCTTCTCTTATTATCTCTATAAATTTGGAAACATTATCTAAACTCCATCTATACTTTGAAATCACATCAAACTACTTCTTCATTACTCCAAAATCTCGGATAGATAGAGCCTTTTGAAGGCATGGTTTTAAACCACTAAAGAGTCTATCTATTTTTTTATCATTATTGATAATAAAACATAAGGCTTATCTTGAAAGCCTAGTAATGTTTTCCTCATAAGAAATGATAGATTCACCTTACTTTTTATTCAACTATATGAATTATCTCTACATATTTTTTCAAAGAGTTCAAGGGAAATTCTTGGTAATAAATATTTTCTTAAAGTATTCTCACCACATATCTTCCATTTCATCCTTTGTCTTGGTGATCTTAATAAACTCCCAATATTGGTCAGCCTCTATATATAAATGATAGATAGACAAAGTAACCTTCTCCTTCTTAGAATAATGGATCGAAAAAATATTTTCTCTATTGAGTTAACCCACTATTTCATGACAGGTGGATCATAATTTCTAGTAAACGTTGGTGGTTGTTGTGACATAAAAAAATAAATGGATATTTTATCCTTCTTGGGTGGATCTGGATGTTCTAAATGATTCAGGTTATTATTAATATATTGAGACAACTGGGTGAGATTTTCCATGAAGTTTTGAACTCCATATCCCAAGGCATTGAGGATATTGTTTAGGAAATCAGTGTATTTTACCTCACATGGGTTGTTGGCCTATTTTCTCATGGTTCCCCAATTTTCTAATATATAAAATTATTGAACAAAAAGTAAGTAAAAAATAATGAATAAATAAATTAATATTTTGTGAAATAAACTCTAAAGAAACATCTTATGGGATCCCTGTGTTTATAATTTTTCAAAAAAAAGTTTCTTTGATGTTTATATATACATAGTATTATCCTAAGGGTTTTCACTAATGTTCTATAATCCTAATTCCTAAATTAACTAAATTTTTCTTTGCTACCAACTATAACGATCCTACTTTTTCTTACATTACTATTATATCATTTTAAAGATACAGAAAATAATAGTGTTAAAAATACAGGATCAAACAGATTAATTTATTACAAAAATTAGGCTCATGCATAACTTTTACATAATAAAACCTAAACATTATTTAATTATTTATACTTTATCTTCTTAGTGGTCCTCATGTTATTCTTATTATAAGTAATCACTTGGGGATATAGATCGACGAAAGGGGTGATCTAAAATCCCAGTAAGGAGATGAATGAGAGACATGAAAAAATATAAAATGAGTGAGGCTAACCATAATCATCATAACATAATCATTCGATTATCATCAACATCATGAGGGAATTAGTGGATAAAGTAATGAAATGTGTCAATGCATAAAAATGAAACATCATGACTTAGTGGTCAAATACCATACATTGTTGTGAACAAACATAGCATCATGTTCGTTCATAACATATGTGCATAATCATAACATCATTATTTTGAAAACATATATCATCATGTTCAGGTATAATACACATCATCTCATGAGATACATCACATTAACCAAATCATTTGAGGGCTATAGAATTTCATTCCCACCCATCGCATCATAACATTTACATAATAATGCATGCCACATAAAACATATATCAATAAAAATTTATTCAGAAAACCCAAAGTAGAGAATGGGTTTCCTAATGATTTCATAAAGAATGCATTCACGAATAAAATTCTTAGTTTCTAAATGAATAAGTAAAATAATACTTGCATATAATATATCATTATTCTTGAGTGGATAATAATTATTTCAAGAGGAGTAAAATAAAATGTTTTGTAAATTGAATTCACTTTAAAAACGGGGGTTTTCTTAGAAAACCTTTTGACAAGGTAATAACATGTATATACTAAAAGGAAAAGGTAATGTAAATTTTAAGAACATAATATGAACATTCATATTTTGGAATATACAATAACCCAAATAAAGGAATTGGGTTTGAGAATCCCCTTACCTTAATCCTCACCTTATTTCATCGCTTTTCCACCTATTGAATAATAAACTTAGATTTATTAAAACATTGATCCAGAAGTGTGTTATAGTAAAATATAAATCTATTTGTCAATAATAATAATTGGATTATATTTATTAATTTTTGTTGATTAAATTGAATTGTTTTTACATCAGGTTTTTTCTTAAAAATTCCCAGTTTTACATTGATTTATCTATTTTCTTAGATGTGATTTATGTATTAGTATGATTAATTAAATAATATTATAGTGAATATAATTACATTATTTATATTATATATAGTTTATAATTTTCATTCAAGATTATGGTTATATATTTTGACATGGAAATGTCTCCCTAGGTGGTTAACCGACCTTTGACGGGACATTGTTGGGCGAGTTGGAATAAGAAGTTTAAAATTTATATATATAGTTTTATGATACTTATAATAGGATAACACCATTAATATAATGTTAAATTACTTCCTAATTAATTCTTTAAAGGTTTGGTTGTGAAAGGGTTGGTGGAAAAATAAAGAGATGGGTAAAATGAAATAAAAAAAGAGAGAAGTGGATCAGAACATACTTAATCCTTGGTGTAGATTCTCATGTACAACACTATAACCCCTTAGTGATTGGAGTTGGATTGATCCAGAACGTCTCTGTAGATTCTAAGACACATAATAGGGGATATTTGGTCAGTTATTTGGTTTTGGAATGTGTGTAATGAGTTGTTTTTTTAGGGGAGAGAGAGGGGTTATTTATAATTGTGGAGAGGGGTATTTTTAAAAAAAATATTGAATAAAATAATATATCAAAGGTAAAACATACAATAGAAATTTTTTTATAATATAAACCATATATTAATATAATATAATGATTTTAAGACTTTATATCTCTGTTATAATCCTAATTCATTAGTTTATTTAAAAGGAAAGTGGAAAAAAGAAAAATGGTTATCTTAAGGAATCATTTAGACTTTAGGTTTTGGAAAGTTATTTTTAGGTTTGGAACTTGATTTTATTGTATTTTAATGAAAAATTATATGAAATTAAATTTACCATGGATGAAAATTAAATTCTAGAAATTATTATTTCATTATTACATCATGAATTGTGTAATTTGAGTTACACCGGTTATGTGAAAAAAAATTGTATTTTTATTATTCACCTAAAATTTGAATTATTTTAGAAAATTGCCAAAAAAATAAACCTTGGATAATCATAAAATGATTATTTCAAAAATTATATACATTTTATCAATATAAATTTATAAAATATGTAATTATAATTTCTAATATAAAAATTATGAATTTTATGAAATACTTTAAAATGAAGTCTATTAAAAATGTACTTATATTTTTTTTGAGTTTCTTTATAATGATATTTATTTTTTAGAATTATAAAATTTATATTTACATAAATTAATCATGATAAGTATTATTTTTATTACAATTTATTATTTTAGGTAAAATTTCTATTTCAACGATCATGTAACTATTCCCAATGGTTATGTTACTATTCCCAACGGTCAAGTTAATATTCCAATGGTCACAATACCATTACAATAGTCACATTACTATTCTAACTGTCTCTTCACTTCATATAAATACCTCTTTATTCTTTCACTTAATATTCAACTCCATTCCAATCAACTTTCTATATTTCAATTTTTTAATATGATTATTGGTTTACTAATATTTTACTTCTTCTATATTGTGTTTTCATTAGAAGAGATGATTCTTTTAGATTAGGGCGATTCATATTTTCCTATTTTTTATTTTTTATTTTTTTCTTGTTATAATGATGTGAATTTTAATTTTTTTCATTTATGATTAATGTAAAATTATTTAGTAATGAAACAAATTATTTTTCAGTTTATCTATATTTTTATGGGTATAATACTTTATAATATAAGAAAATACACATTTATTTAAGAAAACAAATATATTAAAAAAACTGGGTCATTATAGTCAAATTACAAAATTCATTACAGCCATATGAGTCAAATATCTCCAAAACATCTGATGTGAACTTAATTGATTAATTAATTTTATATAAAATTGTAATAAATAAAATAAAATGAATAATAAATATGAAAAAAATTCATAAGAAAGTAAATAATTAACATTATTTTTTTATTAAAGAATATAAAGAGTGTATATGATGAGTTAAACTTGAGGTAAGATACACTTTATCTTAAAAACCTCATTTTAACTATTTTAAATATTTATTTTCCAAATATTTTTATTCGAAGTATATATTCTTAAAAACACTTTTTATATGTATTTATATGGAAATAAATGAATTATAAATGTAATATTATGTCTCTTTTTTACTTCATTTAAAAGGTTTTCAAAAGGGATATTTTTACATATTCAATATAAAACATTTTGACTTTATTTAAAAATAAAAAATGGTTGTTATATTTTAATATATACAACATCAATAGATTTTCTTTCCTCCAAAACTGTTATTTTATGTTTTTATGATTTTATAATATTCATTTTTTCTTCAAATAAAGAATCACATTACCTTTGTTTTGGAAATTTTAGTTTTTAAAATTAGGTTCAATAGAAAAGTGATATATCAATATCAAAAAAAATATTATGGGTTTATAAGTATATTTTTTATGATTTTAATGATGTAAATAAAATATTTTATGTGTTTCATGCATAATATGGTCCTTGGAAATTTTTTAAGATGATGGGTGAGCCCAATATAGATCATTATTATGGGTGGTCCTGATATAGCTCTCTAATACATTGGGTAATTATTATGTTCTCTAGAGAATTATGTTGGAAGTTAATTGTATTTGTTATTAAACTTCTTAGGGTTATTGTAATAATTATTGAAATGGTTCTATGAAGATGATTTCCCAAGACACCTATATGACTTTTCTATGATTTATAATTATTTTTCATGGAAATCATTTTATTTTCAAAGGTAAGTTAGTGATATTTTGTTTTAAATGAATGATTATGATATTTTAGTGTAAAATGTATGTTTTTAGGAAAAAAATCATGGGTTATCATGTTTTCTAAGAAACCCACATGATTATGATTTTTCATTTATGTTTTCGTATAATGTTTTTTATGAAAAAACTTTGGGTAGTAAAGCTAATTTCATGTGTACATAAACAATTATTTGAGCTCAATGTTTATTATGTTAAGGGTAAACTCTATTTTATGATCTCATGGTTTTAAAATAGACTAATGGGTTTCATTATTTATTTTTATATGATCATTACTAGTCTTTTTGTTCTCATCCCACATTTTAAATGTTTTTTTAGTGTTTAAGGATGAGTATGAACATAGAATAAGTCAAGTTTAAATTCATAAAGATTTTTCAATTAAAGAAAACATGTTTCATTATAAAAATTTTTTATCATAAAAAAAATTGATACTATTTGAAAGTTTTAAATTTTTAATATATGGGTATGTTATGTAATATTTATGAGCTAATTATATAAAATACTAACCCAAAAAGATCCTAAAAATGGAAGAAAGTGAATTCTTGGCCAAAAACTCATAATTATGTAATTTTTTAGTTTGGGTCCTTATAGTTGGTATTAGAGGAAAGGATTATATAAATTTTGAGATTAAGATTAAAAAACTTTGGTTTTTTTTGAAAAGAATGAGGATAATATTAATGACGAAAATCAGCAGCAGTACATAAGCAGAGCCAAGAAGGGAAGTTGTCCAGCCATAGCTGGTTGACATCGAAGGGGCCTGAGGACGCCAGCTGATGGGCCACATTATTTCCTTCCCTTTTGGTAAAGGATAAGGTATAGTAAGAGAATTTTTGGCACAACGAGTGGATTCTTATAACGATGAATCCAAAGGCCTGAAGTCCAGCGTCATTGTGGTTAATGGCATTGATAATGGAAAGGCATTCCAACTCGATGATGATATCAGCCCATCCATATTCCATAGAAAGCATCATCCCTACAAGAATGGCATAGACCTCAGCAATTGCAGGTTCTAGAAGGTGTGATGTGGTTCATATTTTGCTGCAATGATCGTCCCCAGATGATTTCGAGCCAGGAGGTCGAGAGCAACAGGCCCATCCTTGGGGAGAGAAGCGTCCATGTTGAACTTAAGACTCCCTTCCTTTGGGGGGTCCAATGAGGGGGGCAGGAGGGGGTAATGCCTGTCAAAAGGTGTCCATTGCGGTCCGTCCAGCCCTAAATCCACGAATTAGCTTGTGGAATCTAGAACTTGTGGGGCTGATGGATATGGTGGAAAATCGAATCGTTGCTGGAAAGTGGATGTGGTTGTGGTATCATTATAAGGACCAAGCCTTATTATATTACATAATCTTGAATTTTAGTCAAGAACTCTATTCCTTTCATATTGAGAATCTTTCCAAGTTTATATTTTTAGAGAATTGGTATATAATACATACATAACATTACACATTCATAGAGAGAAGATACCACAAAACAGTATCCATTTTTTCCAAAATATAAAACCTTTCAAATAAAACATTTTTTCTACAAAAATTTTTTATAACATTTAACTTGGATTACTTATTTGTATTACACATACTTATAACCTATTAAAATAATATAAAAACTTGGGATAAACTCAAAAATCTAGGTAAGGAATATAAAAAGAATAAAGGAAAACATTAGTCTACGAATTCTTGTAATGTATGAAATCACTTTCAAAAAAGACAAACTTTTTACCCATATAAACTTACTTTTTGAAACATGAGATTTCCATGAAATTTAAAGAAAACATATAGAACGTATATAAAACCCAAAAGGTATCTTGGGTCATTACATAAATGGTATTCTAATCCACTCATATACCTTATAATTTGTAACCCTCATTGCTACCTTACAATGTAACCCTCACGGCTACCATATTGTGTAAACATCACAGTTATACTTGGAGTAACCATACTGTCGAACTCCAACATACACTTACCCAATGAATTTTATGGAGATACAGGTCCCACCCTTAATCATAAATAATGAACAATAACCATAAGATAATCATATATAATGATTAATTTCATAAAAAAAAACTCTTGAATTTTGTAAAACATAATTTTAAGAGAGGATTTTAAAACAAAATCCCTCTAAAAATATCATATAATTGAATTGATACTTAATAGAGTGGATGGAATATGATTTTAAACTATAAATACACAAAATTAAAAATAATATTATCAAAATTTATCACACAAAAAATTTGAATACCACATAAATAATGATGTAGAAGGTTAACCCAAAGAATGGAAATTGGGTTAAGAATTCCCTTACCTCGGGTTTATCTTATGTAAAAATTGTTTAAAACTAATTTATAATGGTAAAAAGAGTGTTATTAATATCTTAAATAAACATATTCATCTTTATAATACCTTATATGATCATTTCATTACCTCATTTGACCATTTAATTGTTAGTATTTTGTTCCTTCCATTGTTTTGGGTGTGTTCTTTACATGATTTCCATGGCCGGGTTGTATTTGATTTTCTTGTCGTATGGAAATTAGATTCCATAAGTGTAATGAAATGGTATTAATATTTTTCTATAATATATAATTATGCCATAAATCATTTTTTTATCATATATGATGATGGATCATTAGATAAAACATTAATTATGTTTGTTTAGATCATTTTTTGAGGTTCCCCGATAATCATAAAATAGTTTCAATATATAATTTAATTTCATGCATATAAGTACATTATAGAACATAAAATAGGTTAAAACATAAACTTTAAATTCTGATTCAACAATTAATATGGTTTTATGATCATGTTTTAAGGAAGTAATAAAAATTGGAAACACATCGTCCACGATTTTGGTAAATCGGCACATCACGGAAGATGTTTTTATTTTTAGAATAAGAGTGAGAGGAGAGGAAGAAAGATGGTGAATATTTTACATGAACATGATAACATACATAATATATAAGATTATAGATATTTCATACCTCTTGGATAAGTGGAGGGTAAGAGAGTATAAGAAAATAAATGAATTTGAAACAAAACACATGAAAAATGAAGAGAATTCATACTCTTGATCTCTTCTCCTTGAGATCCTCCTTAAGGCCTTTGGTTTTGGCCTTTTGGTGAGACCAGAAGATCTTTTAAGTGGGGAAGATCCTTAGGAAGGTAATTCAGTGGAACATAAAAAATTCTTAAGGCTTGAGGGGTGTGAGAGGAAGAGTGGAATGAGGGTGGTATTTATAGTGGAGGAGAGGAGAGATTTTACATTATTTTAATCATTATTATAATATTTTTTCTCAAGACTATGAATAGTATTGATTCATGTGACCCCAAATAGTAATAATCTCATGTGAGTTCAAACCAAGAAGTCTTATATCAGCCTTGAATCGCCTATTTTGTAGTGAAACAAGTATTTAGAAGTTATTGTAATTTATCATATTTTTCTATTCATCAAAAATTCATGAATTTCAGAAAAAACCCAAAAAAACAGCCTAACCATTTTTCGATATGTATAATTCAAAAATGAACTCCATTTTTTGAAAATAATTTTCTAAATATTATTAATTTAATTTTTAAATAAAATCATAATTTATTCAAAAATAACAATTTTAAATCTATAACTTATTTTTTAACACATTCAAAATTTAATAAATGTATCATTATCTTATAAACATAAGAAAATAAAATAAAAATATGATTTACTATTCATATGGGTCATATTACTATTCATATTACTATTCATAATTGTATGTTACTATTCACCAAAAAACAAGTTGGTTCTATGAGACTCCAAATAACTTACCAATCACAACCATATATGACTGTTTTTTGAAATTCAAGTTATAGAAGAAAAAAATATTATGTTTAAATTGTAGTTATAACTATCTAATTAAAAAAATCATGAATTTCAATATATTTTTTTAAAACCTTGGGGTGTTACATTATCCCCACCTTTTGGAAATTTCTCCCTCTAAATTTTATTTACTTGTTAAATAATTGAGGGTACCTTTACCTCATACCATTTTCATATTACCATGTTGCTTATTCAACCATGTGGTTTCTCCACAAAAACTTTACCTGGTGGATTACCTTATTTTGCAATACATGTTCCCTTCGATCAAGAATCAGAACTGGTTTCTCTTCTTAAGAAAGGTTCTCCTCCAACTGAATTACATCTATACTTAAGACATGAGATGAATCTGGAACATAATTTCTCAACATCAAAACATGAAAAACATTATGTACCTGAGATAAACTCGGAGGCAAAGCGACTCAGTAGGATACTATTACAACTTTCTATAGAATTTCATAAGGTCCAATGAACCATGGACTTATCTTTCCTTTCTAACCAAAATATATAATACTTTTCCATAGTGATATTATAAGAAAAACATGATCACCTACCTCAAAAGAAAAGTATGTCCTCATGTTATCTACATAAATTTTATGTCTGCTCTAAGCTTTCAACATGTTTTTTTGGATAATCTTCACTTTCTCATCCACTTCCTCTACTAATTATGGTCCCATCAACTTCCTTTCCCCAAATTTATTCAAAACATATGGAGTTCTACACTACTTCCAATGAAATGCCTCGAACGGTACCATTTGTATACTAGAATGAAAACTGTTATTATAAGAAAAGTCAACTAAAGAAAGATGTTGATCCCAACTTCCCTGGTAGTCCATTGAATAAGCACAAATCATATCACACAAAGTCTGAATTGTTTTTTCTAACTTACCATCTGATTGTGGATGAAAAGTTTTACTGAAATTTAATTTGGTGCCCAACAACTTTTGAAGGCCCTTCCAAATGTTAGAAGTGAACCTGGGATCCTGTTCAGATACAATGGAAAGAGGAACCACATGTAACCTCACAATATCTTTGAGGTACAATCAATAAATCTAATACAAAGACATTGTATCTCGAATAGGGAGAAAATTTGCATATTTACTCAGTCGGTCAACAATAACCCATATTTTATTATTACCTCGAGAAGTCTTTGGTAGTCCCACAACAAAGTCCATGGATATATTCTCCTATTTCTACTCTATTACGAGAAATGTTTAAAGAATTCCCTTTAGTATATTCCACTCTTCTTTAACCTTTTGACATGTCAAAAATTTCACAGTAAATTCTACAATACCCCTTTTTATTACATCCCACTAGTAAAACTTCTGAAGGTCTATGTGCATATTAGTACTGCCAGGATGAATTGAAAATAGAGAACTATGAGCTTCACACAAAAATTATTTCTTCAACTGGAAATCACAAGGAACACACAACCTTTTACAAAATCTTAAAAAACAATTTTTATCAAGGTTAAATTTTGGAAACATACCCATTTGTACCAATTATACCTTTTTTGTATCTCACGGTCTTCCTTATGTGCTTAATTAATTCTGTCTGATAACAATGACTGTGATGAAACCTAAAACAAAACAGAGGTATTTTCTACACTAATAACTTCCTATACAAAATTCATCAAATCATTAATCAAGGTATCATGTTCCAAATGTAGCATGGTTAATGATGCATGATGTTCTTGACTCAAGCAATCAGCCACTTTTTTTTCTTTTCCCAGATGGTAATTTATCGTGCAATCATAATCCTTTATCAATTCAATCTATATTCCCTACCCCATGTTTAATTCATTCTAGGTGAATATATACTTCACACTTTTATGGTCAGTATATATTTGACATCTGGATCCATATAAATGATGCCTCCAAATTTTCAAAGCAAAAACCATAGATTCCAATTCGAAATCATATGTGGGATAATTTAACTCCTAAGGTTTTAATTGTCTTGAGGCATAAGCAATTACTTGATCATTATATACTAAAACAAAACCAAGTCCTTTCAATGAAGCATCATTGTAGATGACAAAACATCGCATTCTTATGTCCAAATAAATTTAACCCTTTTTTATGGTATTTTACTTATCAGGCTAGATAACCGTGAAAACTACTTAACAACTCGTTGGTAATAACCTGCTAATCCAATAAAACTAAGAATATCTATAACATTTGTAGGTATTGTACATTCATCAACCACTTTTTTTGGTTGGATAAATTGTTATTCCATCCTTATTTACAATGTTCCCAAAAAAAGATATACATTGAATCCAAAAATCACACTTGTTGAATTTTCCATACAATTTATTTTCCTTTAAGGTATGAAAAACAACCCTTGTATGTTTTTCATTCTCCTATTTACTCTTAGAAAATACCAAAATTTCTTCAATAAACAAATACAAAAACTTATCGAAGAACTCATGAAATATTTTATTCATAAGATCCATGAATATAGCAGGTATATTAGTTAACCCAAATGTCATAATAAAAACTACATAATGCCCATATCTAGTATAAATTTTTTTTGGATGTCATCCTCCTTCAACTTTAGCTGATGGTATCAGGGTCTCAATTAAATCTTGGAAAAGTACTGAGATCCCTATAGTTGATTAAAAAAGTCATATATATGAGGCAAAAGATAATTTTTTTAATAGTTATGTTATTCAAGGATCAATAATCAATGAAAATTATCATGAAACCATATTTCATTTTAATGAAAAAACAATATCACCTCATGGTGAAGTGCTAGGACAAATGAATCCTTTATCAAGAAACTCCAACAACTAATTTTTCAATTTAATAAGTACCATTTGAGTCATTTGATATAAGGGTTTTGAAATTTTCTTAGCATCATGAACTAATTCAATTGTGAATTTGACTTCCTGATCGGGTATTAAACTATATAACTGGTTAAGAAAAAAATCAAGGTTTTCATTTACCACTGGTACATCATTAATCTGAACAATTTCCTTTTTTTTCAACAATATGGGCAAGATTACTTTCATTTTCATCTTTAAACAGTTTCTCATCTTCCTAGTATGCTATCAGTTTTATGGGTTCCTTATTGTATACAAACTGAATCACTTTCTAAAAAACAACTTATTTATCTCTACATTCAATCTTATCATGATAAATAGAAATAAAATCCATTCCCAGAATGATATCACACTCTACTAAGGGAAAAAACAATGTTTTCAGGTAATATATTTCCACATATAATAATAGGAAGATTCTTACAATTCCTTTTTTCTATAAAATTTCCCCTTGGTGTTTTAAAAATAATTTCGTATCTCATTTTTTGAGATGATATTTCCATCTTACCAGAAAATTACTCCGAAATAAGGGAATGTGTAGACCCTATATCGAATAAAACTTTAGAAAACTATGAGTAAACAAAAAAGGTACCAAATAAAAATTCATTACATGGCCCGATATCTACTAATGTAGTCTCAAAGGATCTCACTACACCTTTTTTATTATAGTATAGCTTCATTGCATCATTCGGATCTCTCTTTGGGAAGGAATTTTCATAATGACTCATCTATCCACATTTGAAACACTTAATAGTTTACTTATCAGGATTAGTCTTAGGATCATTTTCATTAAAATCTAGGGACATTTTTCCAAACTTACCACATAAACAACCCTTTATAGTTTTGTCAAGGCATTACCTAGGGTTCTTTTTTCACACTTCTCACAAACTGGAAACTGGAATTTCTTACCATTAGATTTGTTTGGTTGATTCTTACCCATATATTTCTATCTAGATCTCTTCTTCTCCTTGTTTTCAAAGTGAACATGACCATCAGAAAACTCTATCTATATTTTCTCAGCACATATAACAAGTTTCTCATAACTTTTTAATTCATGGTAGGTCAATTCCCTTTGATACCATGGCTTTAATCCTGAGTAAAAGCATTTAATTTTTCTATTAAGATCCAGAATAAGATTTGGAACATAACTCTCCAGACGGGTGAAGTTTTATTCATACACATACACTGAATCTTCATTATTTATCTTGAATTCAAGTAATTTTTTCTCCATTCTAAGTCTTACCACCTTAGGAAAATATTTTTCCAGGAAAATACTTTTAAATTCATCACACTGTAAGGAATATCTTCTCTTTATCCATAATATTTTTGACCATTGACCACTACTGATTAGCTTAACCTTTAAAATGATAAATCGAAAGACTTACCTTTTTATTGTATGATCATCCCATAACATAAAATATATTTTCAAGTGAATTAATCCATCATTCAGTCGCTACTAAGTCTGAATATCAACTAAATATAAGAGGGTGTTGTCTCATAAAATGTTCAACTATCGTCAGGTTCTGTTGTGGAACCTCTGGTTTTTCTCTTACATGGATACGACCACCATTTTTTTTGTTAGATGATCCATTACTATCATAAACATCTCAATTTCAATCCCTACAATTCTAGGCTGCAAATTCGTAAGGATATCGTTATGTCAGTGCCTCTCCTCTTCAAGTTCCCTATTTCTTTTGCAGAAAACCATTCTGAAAAAACATATCTTATTCAAAGAAACATGGTAATATTTAAATTATATATCATTTCATATTAACTATAGAGTAGAAATTATTAATGGTATTCTATTATCATTATCTTAACCCCTAAATTTATCTAAACCATCCTTTGATACCAACTATAAGGACTCGGCCTTATGACATTACATAATCTTGAATTTTAGTCAATAAATCAATTACTTTCATATTCAGTATCTTTTAAAGTTTAGGGTTTTAGATAATTTTGGATATAATACATAAGAAACATTACACATTTATATAAATAACATACCACAAAAATAGTATCCATTTCTTCCAAAATATAAATCTTTTCAAATAAAACATGTTTTCTTTGAAAAAATTTGAGAACATTTAACTTGGATTACTTATTTGTCTTACACATCCTTATAACCTATGAAAATCATTTAAAAACTTTTTATGGGTGTAAGAATATTAAATATTGATATAAAAATAAGGAAATTAAACATTAGTCCAAGAATACTTGTAATATATGAAATCATTTTCAAAAAATCATACTTATTACCCATATAAACTTACTTTGTTAATCTTTAGATTTCCATGATATTTCCACAAAACATATAGAAAATAAATAGAAACATAAAGGTATCTTGGGGTATTTATTAAATAACCTTATAACCCTCTCTACTACCTTATAATTTGTAACTCTCGCGACAACCTTATAATGTAACCCTCATGACTACCTTATTGTGTAACCATCACAGTTACACTTGGAGTAACCATATGGTCGACCTAAAACATACACATACCCAATAAATTGGAGGGAGATATAGGATCAACCCTTCTTCATAATCAATTCCAAAGAACCAAAACAAAATCATACAAAATTATTAATTTTATAAAAACATTGCTTTTGATTTTTTCAAAACAGAATTTTAAGAGAGGATTTAAAAATAAAAGCCCCGTAAAAATATCATATAATTGAAGTAAGACTTAATATAGTGGATGGAATATGTATATAAACTATAAATACAAATAATTAAACATAATATAAACAAAATTTATCACACAAACAATTTTAATACCAAATAAATAATGATGTAGAAGGTTAACCCAAAAATGGAAATTGGGTTAAAAATTACATTACCTCTGGTTTTTCTTACATAAAACTTACTTAAACCTTCTTTATAATGGTTAAAATAGTGTTATTAATATATTAAAGAAACATATTAATATTTATAATACCTTATATGATCATTTCATTACATCATTTAACCCTTTAATTGTTAGTATTTTGTTCCTTCCATTGTTTTGGGTGCGTTCTTTACATGATTTTCATGGCCGGTTTGTATTTGATTTTCTTTTCATATGGAAATGAAATTACAAAAGTGTAATGAAATTTTATTAATATGTTTCCATAATATATAATTATACCATAAATAATTTTGTTATCATAAATGATGATGGATCATTAGATAAAACATTAATGATATTTGTTTAGATCATTTTTGGCGATTCCTCGATAATCATGAACTTATTTCATTATATAATTTAATTTCATGCATATAATTTCATTACATAACATAAAATAGGTTAAAAATACACTTTAATTATTATTAAACTATTAAAAGTGTTTTATGATCATTTTTGAATTAATTAATGGAAATTGGAAACACATCGTCCATGATTTTAGTAAATCATCACATCACGGATGGTGTTTTTATTTTTAGTTTTAGAGGGAGAGGAGTGGAAGAAAGATGATCAATCTTTTACATTAAAATGATAATATAAAAAATATCTAATATTTTTTAGATTTAATACCTCTTGGATAATTTTAGTGGAAGATATTATAAGAAAAGAAAGGAATTCGAAAGAAAACACATGAAAATGAAGAGAATTCTTACTCTTGATCTTTTCTCCTTCAGATCCTTCTTAAGGCCTTTGGTTTTGGAATTTTGGTGAGAAAAGTATGTATTGAACGTGAGTAAGACCCTTTGAGAGTGAATTTGGTAGAAAATATAAAATTCTCAAGGCTTGAGAGGTGTGAGAGGAAGAGGGGAATGATGGTGGTATTTATAATGGAGGAAAGGAGGGATTTTACATTATTTTAATCATTATTATAATATTTTTTCTCAAGACTATGAATAGTCTTGATTAATGTTACCAAAAATAGTAAGAATTTCATATGATTTTGAACTAAGTGGAATTGCATCATCCTTGCATCACCTATGATACTGTAAAACAAGTATTTAGCATTTATCATAATTTATCCTATTTTTCTATTCATAAAAAATCATGAATTTTAGGAAAATATCAAAAATTCACCCTAACAATTTTTAAATGTGAAGAATTAAAAAATAATGTCCATTTTCTGAAAATAATTTTCTAAATATTATTAATTTAATTTTTAAATAAAATCATAATTTATTCAAAAATAACAATTTTAAATCTGTAACTCATTTGTTAACACCTTGAAAAAATAATCAACATATCATTATCATATAAACTTAAGAAAATAAAATAATAATATGATTTAATATTCATAAGGGTCATATTACTATTTATAAGAGTGTGTTACTATTCACCAAAAACAAGTTGGTTTTATCAGACTCCAAATAACTTACTGATCACAACCGTAAATGACCGTTTTTTGAAATTGAAATCAAATAAGTGATGAAATTATGTTTAAAAGATTGTTATAAATATCTATATAAAACAAAGTTTTGTGAATTTAAATATATTTTTATAAAACCTTAGTGTGTTAAAAATTTTCACGACTTTATGGGATTTGTTGTCGTCGCCTTCTAGGATATGTAAGGTGTTGGTGACTCTCTACATACCAAAGCCAATTCCATGATGACCAGCCTAGAGCTTTATCAGTTCAAAAATATCAGGCTCACCTACCTTGAAACTAATTCACATGTGATATATAACTCTATTCACAGAAATATCCCCACTACTTGGATCATATCCTATTAGGTATGAAAGTTTAGAAGCCTCATTTATGACTGCATTTTTCTTACTCATACCTAGAGAGAGGGTAATAAGGCAGCTGACTACTTTTCATCAAGGGATCCTCATGATACCCCTCTTCATTTTTTTTAAAATTTAGTATCCATTATAGTTGAAGGCATAAATATTATTAGAAATTATGATCTTAGGATTAAATACTTTAGACCCCCCCCTAAATCTCCTCGTTTATTTTTCATACATAAAGCGTGGATTCTTAATTAAATTTTCAATTTTAGTCTAAAAGTTAGAAACTAATGAAACTTATAATGTTCCATAATGATATGATATTGACCTAAAATTTCATGGGTTGATAAGTTAAAGTTTAAACATAAGTTTAATGTCATAGATGCATAATTTCAGGTTTTATGGGATAGGAATACTTTGGGATACATTTATTTAGTTTTGAAAGATGTTTGAGGTATATGTAACTATTAAGTTTAACACGTGAAAATTTTATTTGAGGAAGAATTCATTTACATTTTTTGGATATAATTATAAAGTTATTGATGACCTTTAGGGTTTATATGATCATTTATACTGAGGTAATTATGGGTTATTACAATTTGGTAACATATGTTTTGTCACATAGATAACCATTGGATTGAAAAATTATTCAGTGATTAAGTGATTAATGTTATTTATAAAGTTGTTCACTATATTATGGTGGAATATTATATGATTATGGTAAACTGAATATTATTAGATAAGATTAAATTTTACTTTAGTAATAAATTTTGGATTATATTTTATAAGAATATATGATTTTGATGTGGCTTTATAGTGATTCAGGATATTTATGGAAATGATTATCATATTTTAGAGATTATATGATTAGGTAATATACATTATTGATTATATGACTATATAAGCGACTAGTGGTGATTGGAGATAAATGTTAAATTAATCTCAGAAGAATATGTGATCAAATGCTTTTGATTTTTGGATTTATAACTTGGTATGAGATATTTTAAAGAATTTTAAAGTCAGTTATTTACGAAATAATCTAAGTTGAAATTTGGGTGTTATTTGTGAGGCTTTGGAGATTAATATTGTATTACATTATATCAAGGTTTATTCATTTTTCTAATTATCATAACTTTTGCTAACCATTTTGGTTTTGATTAATTTATAAATATATTGGTAATATCCTATTATCATTTCATGGATCATGTGATCTATTAAAATTTTATATTAGTTCTTTAGTCATGAAAAATTATCTTGAATTCTCATTGTTTAGAGAAAAATATGTGATTGTGTTGAAAATTGATTAATGGATGAAATTATAATTTTAAAGTAAGTAAATTTCATTATGTTCTTAGTGTATATGGTTAATAAATTCTTCAAATCTGGGAAAAGTAATCTTGAAATAAAATTTTTATCATATTACCATCATTTTTTTATGAATTTATGGTCTTTTTAATATCTTATTTATTTATGGTTATGTGGTCATTAACTTTCTCATGAACAAATTCACTATCACTTTTCATCAATTGGAAATTAATTTTTTCCTATATTTTCATATTTTAACTTTCTGCTGATGTTATCATATTTGGAAACCTAGTTATATGTTATTCTATATGACCTTTATATTTCTCTTTCCAAATTTTCAAAAGGAAGTTTTATTAACCCATTTTATGATGTGGGTTTTGAAAAAAGGTTTTTTAAAATATCAATCCCTTGATTACTAATATCAAGTTAAAATTATGAGGATTCAATTTATTGAGGTTGGGATAATTTAACATCCATATATTTTAAAATAACACTATGTTTGAAAGTGTATACAACATGCAACACTGATCTTAAACAAATCATGAAGTAATAATATTTAAATATGAATGATATAACCTAGTCATTGAATTTGATATATGAATAGAAGTAACCAAATTATAAAATATAAATATAAGTTTTCTAACCAATACAAATTTCTTAATTATTATGAAATAAGCACTTAATTTTTATTAAATTCATTTTATACTTCAAAAAAATATTTTATTCAAAAATGATTTTTATTAATTAATGTGAGTGAATATTATAATTAATATATGGAAATTATAGAAATTTTATTTGATAAAAATAATATTATTTTTCAAATAATCATATGAAAATTATATTAGGGTGAATTTTTTTTATTTCTATGAAAAGATTGATTTTGTAGTGAATAGTGAAAATAACAGTTTTTGTAAAATTGTCTTTTCTTTAAAAATATCCATTATGATTTTAATTCGATATTAAATTAATATAAGTACAATTTAGTTGTAAATAATATATTTTATTACATATTAGTTAGTTTTATACTTGATTTTGGTATAAGTTAATTTTTAGGCTAAAAATACATTTTTCTAAAAATTATTTTCAGTACATTTTATGATTTTAAATTAAAATTAATTTATATATATTATAAAAATTTAATTTTATAAAATGGAATTAATTTTTTTATCATAAATTAAAATTTATCCTAGGATTAATTTTGGATATTTTTTTAATAATTTAAATTTTTGGTAAATAGTAAAAAAATACTATTGTTACGAAATACAATACCTTTTATGATATCGCAAACATATAAATATGATATAAAAATTTATTAAACTTATATAATGAATATTATATGATAATATTCAAAAAATATCATACAAAGATAATTCAAAATATATAAATTAGAATTTTTTTCATGATAAATATGAAAATCACTTTCAATGCTAACATAGTCCCTGCACAACACTAGAAAAGTCAAATTTGGAATCCTAAAGATAATATTTTATAATGAAGAAGTATTTTATAAAAATAGTTAATAAATATTATTTATTGTTTATTATTTTTATGGACAAATATGGATTTTTTATTTATATAACAAGTGACTTTTTTAAATACTTGTGTAATGCTTATGCAAGACTAGAAAAGTAAAAATAACATATTAAATAAGATTTCATGACATAAATGTGAGTAAATATACATATTTAATTAAAATAAAATTTTATATTGAACTTTATTTATTTGTTTTTATTATTTTGTTTTTATTAAATAGTGATGAAATAATTACCTTAAATGCTTACACAACTCTGACACGGTGCTTGTGCATGTAGTAGAAAAATCATATAAATGGTTTTAAAAACTATAAAAGTAATATTTTATGGATGAGTTATAGTGTAAAAAAAGTTTATAAATAAATATAATATATTATTTATTTTTTTTATGATTTATATTCTAATTCCATTATTATCTTTATGAGTTTAAATTCAAATTAAATGAATTGTTTGAAAAATGAAATTAATGAAATTTTATAATAAATAATATTTTATTAAATGATTTAAAATTCATAAAACATATATCCTCCTATATGTTAATTTTATAAGGTTTTATAAATCATACATGGTCCATTTATGGGTAAATTTTCCTTTTATAGTAACTTTATTGACCCCTAAAGAGTAAAAACTTTGATATCGTGGTAATCATCAAAAGAGTTAACAGGGGATTAAAACAAAGTGATAAGGGTGAAAATGTCACATAAAAATGTAAAAAATGTATTGAATGAGATTATTTAGACTCATAATAATAATATATTATAAATATATCATTTTTTCACTTTTCCTTTAAAATTAATTTATATTAATTTAATACTTTAAGTAATTCCAAGAGTGGCCCTCCCCTCACTTATATAAGGGAACCTCTTCTCATCTCTTATTCACACCTTTTGAGTACTATAGTTTGGCCAATACCTACTTAAATAACTTCATAAAATCCACAAACACATTATAGAAGTATTATTTTTGGAATAATACCAACCAATAGGGATTAAGGTGTAATGAAAATGAGGTTGTTTGAAGAAGAGGTATAACTTTTAACCGAATGTTTTGGTTTTATTTCTTATTTTACCTATATTAAATCCTTTAAACCATGATTAAATAAAAACATATATATATTTTATATATTTATATGTTATTATGTTAATTTAATAACCTATATACATATTATCTTCCATAAAATGGGAAATGAAACCATTGGTCATGAGTACAGCAGACTACCGCCTCGCGAACCGATGTGATTCTGTTTCCATCAACACCTCTCAAGGATGGTAATAATTATGGATTTAATGTATATATATGATATTAATGAAATAATTTTCATTATTTAAATATAATTTATCATCTATTTTCTTACCTTTCCATCAATTGGAAAATAATAATGTTATTCATGCGTACGTGTGGATTATCACCTCCACGAAGCGATGTGATTCATTTTTCATGAACACATCAGATGACTGCAATATATAAGTGAATTTAAAGAAAGATTATGATATTTATTATATAATAATTATTATATAGTAATTAAATAATATTTTTCATTTTTCCATCATTTTCATTTAAAAATGGAAATGATACTCATGCGTGTGTATGACTTATCATCTACATGATTGTAACGTAATTCACTTTTCATGGTTGGTTTAAAAAAATAAATAATATATAGAATGATTATTGTTTCATTAATATTATTATATATATGATATAATAATTCCACTTTTACCATATTCAACTTACCAAATAAAGTTTGGAAATCTGAGTTGAATATCTTCAAAACATCTGATGTGAACTTAATTGATTAATGAATTATATATAATATGGTAATAAATAAAATAAATGGAATAAAAAAATTGAAAAGGGTTATTTATAAATTATATAATTAACATAATTTTATTATTTATGAATATAAAAAATTTACACGATATGTTAGACTCAAGGTTAGGGACACATTACCTTAAAATTTTCAATTTAAATATTTTAAAGATTTATTTTATAAATATTTTTATTCCATACCCATATTCTTAAAAATAATTTTTATATAAATTTATATATACTTAAATGTATTATAAAGTATATTTTGTGTCACTTTTTACTTTCTTTCAATGGTTTTTAAAATAAATATAATTATGTATTCTATTCAAAACATTTTGACTTTAATTACAAATGGAAAAAAGGAATGTTATATTTTAATGTATACGGTATCATTGGATTTTCCAAATACCACAAATGTTATTTGATGTTTGGATTACTTTATAATCTTCTATGTTTTCTTATATAAAAACCTTCATTCCATTTGTTTTGGTAATTTTAGTTTTGAAAATTGGTTTTCAAAGGAAAAGGGATATAACAATATTTAAAAATGTTCTTATTGTGGCTTAAAAGGTATATTTTTATGATTTAGATTTTGGAAATGTAATATGTCAGGTGTTTCATGCATATTGTAGCACATGGAAATTGTTTTTGATGATGAGTGAGCCTGATATAGCTCATTATGATGAGTGAGGCTGATATAGCTCTTCAATACATTGGGTAATAATTATGTTCTTTAGATAATTATGTTGTAAGTTAACCATATTTATTATTTAACTTATAAGGGTTCTTGTAAGGGTTATATAAAGAAGATGTCCCAAGACACATACATGAAATTTCAATGATTTATTATAAGTTTTCAAGGAAATAATTTGATTTCAAATGGTAAGAAAATAATATTTTGTTTTAAAGGAATGATTATACCCTTTTAAGGTAAAAATGTATTTTTTAGGAAAAAAAATTTAACGGGTTCTCATGTTTTAGAAGAAACCATCATGATTACAATTTTGAATTTATGTTTTTTTATAAAGTATTTCATGAAAAAATTTATAATTAAAGTTATTTTCATGTTTGAGTAAATGATTTTTTGAATTTAATTTTTATTATGTTAAATGAAAACTCTATTTTATGATATCATGGTTCTAAAATGGACTAATGGGTTTCTTTTTTTTATATTCTCCTTACCATTATTTTTGTGATCATACCATGTTTTTAAATTTTTTTCACATAGTTTGAGGATAATTAAGAATAAATAAGTCAATTTCAAAGTCATAAAGATTTTTTATGACAAGAAAACATGTTTCATTATTAAATTTTTATATTGTGGAAAAAATGGATACTTTATAGAAGATTACAATTTATAATACATGTGTGTGTTATGTAAGATCTTTGAAATAATTATTTAAAACTATAAACAAAAAAGATCCTTAAAATTTAAGAAATTGAATTCTTGAATAAAAAATCAAGATTTTGTAATTATTTAAGGTTGTGTACTTATTTAATTATAGGGGATTAAGTGAAGTGTATTACATTTCGTGAACCATATGTATATAATGTATAGTTCATAAAGATTCAAGACTATACTTTCTTCCTTGATTTTTTATATCAAAACTACTCACCCTAAACCAATGGAAGAACCCATGGTAAATCCCACATGATTGATTCATTTTTATGACTCTAGGAAGTTGAGATATTAGGATGGAATAAATATTATAAAAGTCATGCATGAACTTGAGAAAAGGAAAAATATATACAAAATTAATTGAGGGAAGAGAGATACATTTTTAGAAAGGTAGGTACAAGATACACATAGTTATTATGAGTTTTAATATATTTATATTAACACCAAAAAGTTAGGGATTTTAGATCCATTTATAATGAACGAGGTTTCCAAGGGTTTCATAATTAAAAATTGCTTTTAAATTTACCATGAGAATATTTTTTGACCTTTGTATAAGGTATTTTCTTCAGAGTAAAAATGGATAACTATAGAGGATTCTCTAAGAAATAACTTTTCCAAATTTCATTCCATTATTCATTGAAAATATATCAATAATTGTGATTAAATATAGGTATTTATCAATTTTTTTATACTCTGGAATAATTTGGAATTAATCCATAAAAGGATTAAATTTTAGTTTTTATTGATTTATTTATTTTTGGGTAATAATTTTGGAAAATCCTATACTGATAGGTCAAAAATTCCATGGATATATTTTCCCATTTCTACTTTGGTATTATAAAATGTTGAATCATTCCCTTTAGTAATTATCATTTTACTTTTTCTTATTGATAGGTCAAACATTTAATGGTAAAGTCAACAATATCTCTTTTCATTTCATTTCACCAGTAATACCCTTAAATAAGTCTATACATCTTAGTACTTCCAAGATGAATGAAAAATATTGAACTGTGAGCTTCACTCAATAAATATATCTTCAATTTTGAATCACATGGTACACAAAATATTTTTTCAAATCTAAAAACATAATCTTAATAATGTAAAATTCAGGAAACTTACCCATCTTAACCAATTCTAAATTTTTATATAACCCATGGTATTCCTTAGGAACTTGATTAATTTTTTCTAACATAGATGATCGTACTAACACCTAAAACAAAACATAGAAAGTTCCAGCATAAAAAATTACATGGAATAAATTCATAAAATAATTAACCAAAGGGCCGTTTTAGAAGTAACATGATTAATGAAACATTTCTTTTCACACTCAAAGCATTGATAGCTTTGTTTGATTTTAATGTATGATAATGAATTTTTTCATTAATAATCCATTATCAATTACTTATATTTTCTATTTCTCATGTTTAACTCTTTATGAGTGAATATATAATTAAAACTGTTATTATTAGTATATATTTCACACTTGGATCCATATAAATGATTTCTTATCATTTTTAAATCCAACGCTACAACTACCAATATAATATCATGTGTATGATAATTTTTCTCATGTGGTTTTAATCGATGTGAATCATAATAAATTACCTAATCATTTTCCATTAGGATACAACTAATTACCTTAAAAGAAGAATAATTGTAGATGAAAAATTCACCACTTCTGGGGGGTAGATCCAAAACCAGAGAATTCGCAAATTTTCTTTTTAATTCCCAAAAATAGTCATCACATTCTTTTCCTCATATGAATTTAACTCCTTCTTGAGTTAACTTATTTAGTGGGATAGATAACTATGAAAATTTTTCCACAAACATCTAGTAATAACCTAATAATATAAGAAAAATATGAATCTCAGTAAAATTTGTAGTTATTGTCTATTCATAAAACACTTCATTTTTAGTAGAATCAACTATTATTTCATCTTTATTTATGGTTTTCCAAAGGAATTAAATCTATTGTAACCAAAAATCCCATTTACAAAATTTTATATATAACTTTTTTCGGGGGGGGTTTAGAACAATCTTTAAATTTTCATTATGATCCTCATAAATTTTATAATACATAAATATATCATCAATACAAACAACCAAAAACTTGTCAAAAAATTCATTGAAAACTCAATTTATAAGATATATAAATGCATATATATAATTTTTCAACCCAAAGGGAATGAACACTAACTCATAATGCCAATATCTAGTTCAAAATGCTATTTTTTGGAATTTCATCTTCCTTGACCTTCAGCTGATAGTACCCAAACCATAGGTTTAACTTTTAAAAATATTGAGCTCCCTAGATCTAGTCAAAAAAATAATTTATAGGAGGAAAAGGATAATTATTCTAAAAATTGATGTTATTAAAAGATATATAATCAATGAAAACCCTCATGGAACCATATTTCTTTAAAGAAAAAAATAGAGAAGCATCTCATGGAGAAGTTCTAGGATAAATGAAACCTTAATCAAGAAAATATTGCAACTTATTTGACAATTTCATAAGTTCTAATTGAGATATTCATTAAGGTATTTTTGAAATTGGATTAGCATAAGGTTCTATGTTAATAGTAAATTCAACTTCTGAATTAGGTAAAACATAGAGAAACTCATTCAAAAAAACATCTAGGTATTCTTTTATTATTGGAACATCATTAATATGAAGAATTCAATTATTTCCAATAATATTTAAAAGATAAACTTTATTTCAATTTTTTAATATTTTCTTATCTTCTTTGATATGTGATCAAAGGTAAGGATTCATTCTTGTATAAAAAAATAATAGTTTTTATAAAAAACTTCTTTAGATTTGTAGTCTATATTAGAATAGTAAATGAAGATCCAATCTATACTCAGAATAACATCAAACCCTATTAGGGTTAGGAAAACAATGTTTTAAGGTAAATTATTTCTCATGTCAATGATATAAATATTCTTATAATTTTTTCCCTTAATAATCCCCCAGGTTCTTTTACCATTAGTTTTCACTTCATTTATTGAGGTGGAATTTCTAATTTATTAGAAAATTTCTTATAAAAGAAAGAATGCATAAAACATGAATCAAATAATAAATTATAATAATCTTAATAAATAATAAATTTACCTGATACAACTTATTTTATAGACCAACATCTATTGACGCAGTTGCAAAGGATTTCATCAAACATTTCTTCTTATATTTTGACTTCTTCCATCATTCTAGTTCTTATTTGGACATGCATGTGCATAATGACCATCTCATTAAATTTAAAATATTTTATTTCTTATTTATCATAAATGGTCTTACCACTAATAATATATTTTTCATTATAATTACTATCCATGTGACCAAAATTTCCACATCAAGATCACTTACCAAACATTATAAGTAGTTCCTCATTGTGCTTTTTACCACAACTCCCACAAACTAAAAACTTAATTTTCTTACCATCTATTTTCTGTTTCATTATTCCACTTTTCCTTCCATCTAGACCTCTTTTTCTATTATTTTTCAAAGTACACATGATCATCATAAGAATCCATTTATACTTTATCCTCATATCACACAAGTTTATCATAACTTTTTAATTCATGGGAATCCAATGCCACTCAATATTTTGGTTTCAATCCTTAGTAAAACTGATTAATCTTACTATCAAGATCATAAATAAAATTTGGTTCATACCTTTCCAATCATTTTAAGCTTACATCATATGCATCCATTGGATCTTTCTATAATTGCCACAATTATAATAATTTATTTTCCATTCTAAGTTAAATAACCATAGGAAAATATTTCTCAAAGAAAGTATTCTTAAATTCATATCAAGTTCCAAAACTCTTCACTTTATTTAATATAATTAACCATTATCCACCATTAATTATATTCACCTTCAAAAAAATAAGTATAAATACTTACCTTTTATTCTCTGAAAAACTCATGACATTGAATATCTTATCCATGTCCTTAATCCATCCTTTATCTATCATTTTATTAGAAGATATATTGAATGATAGAGGATGGTGTCTCGTAAAATTATCCACTATCAACATATTCCTTTGTGTTAGATCTAGTTTCTCTCTTATATAGATACCACCACTATTTATTTCCTATTTCAACTAATCCATTACTATAAAAAATAGCTCTATTCCAATTCCAATCATTTGAGGTTGCTTATTGGAAATGATATCACCCCCTAGTGCCTAATTCATCTTCCTAGTTACCTCTATGGAAAACCATTTTGAACAAACATAATTTAGATGAATTAACCTGATAGTCTTCAAATTCTATATCCTTTCAACTTAAACATAAATTAAAATCTTTTAAGGGAATTCTATTAACATTATATTAACCTCTAAAGGAATTTAAAGATTTATCTGATATCATCTGTAAGGAATCAGCCTTAAACATTACATATTTTAGAAAATTTAAATGAGAATTCACTTTTTTATATACCCAAATATCTATTAGGTTTATATTTTTATAGATTTTTGTCATAAATATTACATAAAAACTAATATATTACAAAGTGGACACTTATAATTAGTATCTATTTTTTACAATAATATAAAACCTTTAAAATTAAATACATTTTTTCATGAAAAATCTTCATGAATTTAAACACGATAACTTATTTTCCTTTACCCATCTTTAAACCCTGTGAAAAACATTTTAAAACATGGGATAAGAACAAAATTTTTATTAAGGTACATAAAAATAAAGAAATAAAACCTTAGTCTATGAATACGTATAGAAATTTACCATTTTCCAAATAAACATTGGGATCAATATAAACATTTTATTACCCATAAAATTAACTTATATTACGAAATATTTTCATAAAAAGTATCATAAGATATCTTAATGTCAAAATAAAACTCATCCGTTTTCTTTGAAATCATGAAAAACTCATTATGACTTTTTTCACAAAGTTATACCTTTCAACCTTATGAAGAAGAGTATATTTCCTTTACATTGTTAAATAATAATAATTCCCTAAAAAATCATATAAATCATTGATAAATCATTTAGGTAACTTGATACATCATTTTCATATCACTCTTACTTATAGATTAACCCTCACGGTTACACATGGAATCGCCATCATAGTTATACTCTAAGTAACCATCGCAGTTACACTTGAAATAACAATCATGATTATACTTGGAAATACCATCACAATATATTCCCGTAATCTCTTAGTATAAGCCTAATTTGTTACCCTGTCCCTTTACCCAATGCACTATAGAGCTATAACGGGCTTACCCGGTCTTGGTTTATCATGGAACCACCCATCCTTGGTTAATAATGTAACCACCCTTAATTTTTTTATAACATAACCACCTATAATTGGTTTATAATATAAAAAACCATCATCATAAAAAATTCCTAATAACTATAACATGACCATAAAATATAAAATAATTCATAAAAAACATTCTTCTCACCCATAAGATGTCATTTTCAGATATTAATATATCTATTTTATTTAAAAACAAATTTTAAAAAATAAAATCACTAGAATAAAGGTAAATATGGTTTTTATTTGAAGAAAACATAGAATATTATAATTTAAAAAACATAAAATAATATTTAATGAAATGGAAAAATTAATTTTTTCGTATATGTTAAAATAGATCATTCTTTTTATCTTTTTGAAAAGAAAGTCAAAACATTCAATAAAAATATTCCTCTTAAAAATATTTGAATGAAGGTAAAGAGAGACATACAATGTACTTTAAAATTATTTTATTTCTATAAAAATTAATCCATAAATTTTTTTTAAAAATATCTATATGGAAAAAAATAGAGTTTAAAGGGAAAATTTAAAAAAAGTATTTTTAAAAGAAAGTCTATTTACTTGAGTATGAATCATCACGTATGTTCTTTATATTCTTGAATAATAATAAAAAATTCATTATTTACTTTTTGATATAATTTTTCAATTTTATTATTCCTTTAATATCACTTATTACTATGTAATAACAATTACTTAATCATTTAATTTCACATCAGATGTTTTGATGATATTAAATTTAAAAGTAAAAATGATTATGCTAGGTTGATTGTGGTAAATAAGTTCATTATTAAATCATACCTAGAATAATAATAATTATATAATTATAATTTTTATGTATCAATTATAATTTTAAATCTAACCATTAAATATGGTTATGAAAAATGAATTATGTTACAATCATGGTGATGATAGGCCATACATACATATAACTAACATTTCCATTTTTCAATGATCATTATGGAAAGAAGGAAAATATTATTTTATATTTTAATAATTATCATAATATCATAAATATCATATTAGTTATTTTTAATATACTTATATATATTATCCATGTGATGTGGTGAAAAAAAATGAATCACATCTCTTAGTGGAGGTGGTAGTTCACACGTACACAAGAACGACATTATCATTTTTTAGTGAATAGAAAGGAAAAAAGGTAAATGATATACTATCATTTAATAAGGATAAATATTTCATTAATATAATATATAATAATTAATTCCATCATTATAATCTATATATGAGAGATGATTATGGAAAATTAATTATATTGGTTCATAAGGTTGTAGTCCACTGTACACGCAAACGATGGTTTTATTTCCCATTTAATAAAAGAGGAGATGGATATAGGTTAATAAATTAACATAATAATGTATAATTATAAGTATTATACTTTTTTTTATTATTTTATCATGGTTTAATAAGATTCTATAGTGGTGGAAGAAGAAACAAAACTAAAATATGTTGTTAAAATTATACCTCTTCTTTGGAAAATCTCATTTTCTTAACACCATAAGACCTCTAAGATTGGTATTATACCAAAAATAAGGACTCTAGAACATAGTAATGGGTTTTATGAATAGATTATGGTATATATTATTTGAAAAAAATGGTTTTTTCAGAGTTAATAAATGATAATAAGTGGTTCCCTTTTATAAGAGAGGGGAGGGGCACTCTTGGAATTTATTAAAACATTAATTTATTATAAGTTAATTTTAATTTTAAAATGGATAAGTATTGATAATATTAAAATATAATATTAATTTAGGTATAAAAATATCATATTATAATTTTTAAACAATTTTATATTACATTTTTACCCTTATCTTTTTCTTTTAACCCCCTGTTAACCTTTTTCACACTTACAGTAACAACAAGGGTTTCTAATCATTAAGGTTTAATTTAGTTATTATAAATGGAAAAATGGAACATAAATAGAAAATGGTGGATATTTTAAACAATATAATAATAACTTGGATGAATCTAGGATTTTGAATAATTGTATATCATTTAATATAATATTATTTTCATAAAATATCAATAATGTCGAATTTAGGACCATTTATTTACTCTGACTTTTATAACATCAATAAAGCAATAGAATTAGAATAAAATATTTTAATACATCAATAAACTTTTTATTTTTATCTATAAAATTCATGGGTCACCTTAATTATTTCAAATTATAATAATTTTAATATTTTTAATATCATTTATTTTATTTTTCTATTAGTTGAATAGTTATTGTGTCAGTGTTGTGTAATAATTTAACGTAATTATTTCTTAAATAAAAAAAATAACCTTGTTAATATAAATAATTTAAATTTTAAAATAATATTTATAACTGAAAAAATTATTTTGTTATAACTTTGTTAAAAATATTATAGTTATTAAAAACAAGAGGGTGACATTTTTTACTTTTCTTTAAATAAAATATTATAAAGGATATAATCACATAAAAAAAAAGAATAAATGACATATATTTGAAATTTTGATGGATTTGTATGAAATATACTCATAGAATAAAATTAATCCAAGTGTGAGGGTCATTTTAAATTCCATATCATTTTATTTTTAACTTTAATTGTCTTATTTACCCATTACTGTTGTAACAAGATTACTAATATTACTATACATATTGATAAAAAATGAAAATATTTAAAAAAATTATACCCCATGATTAAAAATATTTAATTTATTTTCCAATATTCAAAACATATATGTTTTATAACTTAATTTAAAATTAAACTGGAAAAACGTGATAAAAACGATTTTTCAGAGAAAATGTCATTTTCTAAGTATAAAATAGTTTTATACTAAATTAAAGTATAAAGTTCATTTAAAAATATATAATTGGATTATATTAAATTGAAATTAACTAATTAAATTTTAAAACTAATAAATATATAATTTTTCTTTTTAAATAATAAAAAAAATACAATTTTTAATAAAAATCGTTGTTTTCACTATTCATTAAAATCAATATTTTCAAAAAACTATCTAAAAATGTCATATGATAATTTTTAATTTAATAATTAAAAATTTAATTAATTTATCAAATTCAAATTAAATAACTTTTAAATAAAAATTTTAAATAAAACCATATAATAAAAAATTTTAATAAAACTATTTCCTTTATAATTTTAAAATTTATAATGAATATAAATCATTATATCATGAATACTAATAAATATAAAAATAATTTATTCTATAATT
Organism: Viscum album; assembly: GCA_963277665.1. Taxonomy (NCBI): domain Eukaryota; kingdom Viridiplantae; phylum Streptophyta; class Magnoliopsida; order Santalales; family Viscaceae; genus Viscum; species Viscum album. Next base: position 2,118,577,458 of record OY728150.1, read on the forward strand.
ACCCAGGTTTTTAAAAATAAAATTTCAATGAGTATCTTACATTGGTTTAATTTCAAAATATATTCAGTTAATAGTTTTATCCTAATATATTGAATTTGAGAAAAGTTTGAGAGTTCCTAGAGTTGGAGTAATAGAATATGAAGGTGTTGGAGTATGACTATTTATGAAAATAGTAGGTATGTTTTATACTAGATTTTATCCCCAGAAATAATTATATGTTGTTAATGTTAGAGATGTCTCTTTAACCTAAGATTCAACCTAGGATGATTTTGATTGATTTGCCTACCTATGTGATGATGGAAAATAAAGAAATTATGGATTAGTATTATAAGATGGATAAACATTTCATGAATTATTTTCATATGTTAGTCACAAAAAAAATTAATACCCTCATAGGGGGTTGAATAAGGGTATGTTTAGTTTAAACAACCCATATTAGTGGTCTTATTCCCCTATTAGTCAGAACTCATTCCTCTTCCTCATAATAAATTTGAAGAGATAAACTAGTAAAGAGAAACATAAGAATATTTACAAGGTTTACCTACACTGGACTATATTAAATAATAATATGTTGGTGATGTAACTATTTATAAAAAATCATTATATTCACTAATTTTATTTATAATTTAAAATAGTCTCATTAACTCTCTACATTTACAACCTTCACAAAAATGAATGTAAAACTCACTATATTCATTATAAGAAAGAACGCACTTCTCACATTTTAAACCAATTTTTTATTCCATGATCTATAAAAAAATAATTACACCAGTGGGGGTGTTTCAATTAGATCCCATTTTAAAAAATAAATTATAAATCTTTACCAACCTACAGTGAGATTATCTCCTAGAAAAATACCTTCATCATTCTATGAAAAATTGGAACTTCCAACTACATAGTGAAAATGATCATTCCTTATCTTCCTCTCATTATTTATTTATTTTATTATTATATTCCTCTAAGTAGTATTCTCTATTTTAACTTTTTATAATTTTTTTAAAATATTTCATGCACTCATATATCCAACATTAAGTCCTTGAAACATTCAATGATAAAGAAAAATAATGTTTCTATAAAACTATCCTCAATTTACATTTGTTTATATCCCTTGAATTATATTTTTTCTATATTTAAAAATTGAAAGTATATCATTTCAAATTATCCCTCCATCATTCATGAGCTAATATCTTATGATAATAATATCTTTTTTACTGCATAAAAATTAATGAGTATTATCCATTAGAAAAAAAAACAATTCCTTATAGTTTTATTCTCAAGACCCAGAACATGTGAATTAATTTTTTATAATTCATAAAAAAATATTAAATCTTATATACTAACATAAATCATCACTTAGAAGTTTCAAGCTTTAGATACATATTATGTGTCTCTATAATTTTCAAAAAAACACTAATCCTATAATAACTTTTTCTTATATATCAGAAAAATGCCTTTTATATATCGAATTGTTCTTAAAATTAAAAATTATATATTGGAAATTTGAATCATACATATTCCTTAAAACAGTATAGTAGATATTACGTGTCAAAAAATTAAACTTACAAATCAAAAAAACACATCTTATGTATTATTAGATGGATCTTATATATCCATTCATGAAACTCTAGATTTATATTATGTATCACCTCACTCAATACTTCATATATTGGGAGCTTCATTACTTTTTCATTTTTTTTCCCATTGAGTCTAAAAATATTCTTAAATACCATCAACTAATCCAAAAATCAAAATACCTCATGTAGACTCTATCCTCTACAATATTAATTCATAGTTATTATTAGTGGCCTTTATAGGTATTTCAACATTTATTTTTCAATAAACTTGACCCAAAATTATTCTAAGTATTTTTTCTAACATCTTCCCTAGTCCAAGGAAAAAATAATTTTTCTAAAGGGTGGAAGAGAAATTGAGATAATTCTCAGTATGGAGGTATCCATAACAAATTCTTAATATAGGGTTATTATAAAGGGAGGAGATATATTAGTTGTTACTATAGAGGAAACATGTTACACCTAAAGCATGATTGTCCTAGTAATCCAAGGAAATTACATCGATATAATAATATTAAGAATATGAAGAAGATTTGTAGTTTTCTTTCACAATGTGCTATTGAAGGAAGTTACAACTAGTCACTAATATTAAGGATGTATTTAGAGAACATTAAATGGTATGTATATAAGTATCAATAAGAAACTAATGGAAATACAGTCATGGGTTGGCCTCAAAAATGCCAACAATAACTGTTTGATATAGAGTATATACTAGAGGGGTTTCAGGAAGGACTTATGATAGTGATATTTAATCTATTTATCACTTATACTATGGTCTTTGATATGTTTTATATGGTTACATCACTTTTATTAATGTCTTCATGAGTAGTAGACCTTATAAATTTTTTTATGTAGTTAACACCTAATTACATGAATATTGAGATGCCCCTAGAGAAATGATAAAAGTGAGGTTTTAGGAGTCTGTCATGTTCCATTATGATTTGTTATGTGGAGATCCAATCATCATTCTTAGTTTTTGAGATGTAAATTTTTGATATTGTAATAAAGATATCTTAGATATTTAATTTCAAGGTACATTATGAATACTATGAATATAGAGTTTCCTTTACTTAACCAGATAGGAGAATTCTCTCTTTTCAAAGGGATTGGGAAATTTTCCTTATCAGGAATGAATAATTATTAAAGATTTTATGGTTTTAACATGTCTATTATCTGGATTAATTCATGTATTAGTAGAGTCTAAAGAATAATTTTATCTACCAATATTTGTGGGATATTTTATAGATCTGTTCTCAAAAGACTTCTCTATGATCTCATTGAATAGAGATGTAGAGTTTTCTATAGATTTGTTTTCTGAGATGAGTCTAATATCATTTTCTTTATATTTCATTATGCCTGATAAAATACATGATTTGAAGATTTAGTTAGATGATTTAAAGGGAAGGTGTTTATTCAACCAAGCATTTGACCTTGGTTAGTGACAATTCTATTTCCCAAGAAGGCTAATGGAATATTTTAGTTTTTAATTTGATAATAAAAGCATATTAGGTAATAGTGAATATTAAACACCATAAAACTCTCATTAAAGATATATTTCTTTGGTTAAAGGGTATCAAATTATTTTCAAAGATTGATTTTTGATTGAGATATCACCAACTGAGAGTGAATAAGGTGGACATTCTAAAGACAGAATTCAAGAGTTGGTTTAAGATTAGGAGTACTTGTAAATTCCATTTGGGGTTACTAATTCTCCCATTATTACTTTGTCCTTGATAAATTTTTTTTCCATAAATACCTATATTAATTTATAATGGTAATTTTGGATTAAATTTTTATTTATTTTGGATTATAGGAATATCGGTAGAGGAATTATAGAACCATTCTAAGATACTATATGAACACATGTTCTTTAAGAAGATATCCAAATATAATATTTAGATGTAGTAAAAAAAGTTCTCAAGGAACATGATTTCTGATAAGGATATCTTATTTAGACCAGAGAAAGTTTATATACTGATTTCTTGTGAGTTTCCCATTAATATATTTGATATTTATATTTTTTTTATTTTCAAGATACCACTAACACTTTCCTCAATAATTTTCAAATGTTATATCCATGATAACAGTGTTGACTTGAAAGGAGTTTAAGTTTAAAATGGATGTGAAGTGCCATGGATATTTTTATGAGATAAAGGAGAGGCTTAAATTTAAACCATTTTTTATCTTTTTTGAGTTAGGGTATTGTATCTCCATGTATTTTGATATATCCAGAGCCAAAAAAGGGTGTTTACACATACATTTGGATAATATTGTTGTGTGCATCTTAAGAAAGTAATGAACACGTGAAAATAACTATACCATATATAGTTAGTGGTGGTTGTTAATGCCTTTAATATTTAGATAAATGATTTTTTAGGTTAAAGGTTTATAGTGTATTCAGATCATGATAGTCTAAGGTGCATCTTATCCTAATAGTATTTGAACCCAAGTTAGTGTAGATGGGTGTATTATCCTCAAAATTTTCATTTTCAGTTATCATATACAGTAGGTAAGTGTAATTTTGTGTTATATGCCTTGAGTTAGAAATCTTAAATAGTGGTGGAATTTGAGGAGCAGTGTAAGTAGGTGATATTACATCTATAAGCTCAATAATAGGGTATTAGGATTATGTTACATTAGATCAATGTCACTTATACAATTTTGGATCAAATAAAGGATAGATAATATATCAATGTTAAATTTAATAAGTCTAGATATTCCTTATATGGTGAGGATAATGTGGAAGGTTGTTCATTATAAATGGACTCTATAGTCTAATTTTGGGATAGAGTGGTGGTTACTTTGAGTTTGAAGACAAAAATATGGGTGCCTTCCCAAACTCTGGTTGGGAATTTGCCCCAAGTTTTAGGATCCATTATTATTATTATTATTATTATTATTATTATTTATATAATTTTAAAGAACATTTATCTTTTCTTTTAAAATTATTGAAACGTGATTAGAAAATTTCTCTTACATAATATAAACCAAACTAAAGATGCTTTATTCATTCATAAGTGTGGAATTAAAAAAACACATAAAATTAAACAATACACACCATATATTATTACTCACCATGGATTAAGAACATCCATTAAAATTTCCTAAATTAATAGGGGTTAATAGATAGAAAGGAATAACATCTCCATGACCAGAAAATCTCCTAGACTATATTCGACCTTGAGAATTAACAATAGCCAAAAAAACCTATAATGAGGAAAAGAACCATAAAAGGATAAACCATTATGAAAAATATATAATATTAAATAAAAAAATGTTACTTACAAATTGAGAGTGGAATTAATGAATTATTTAGTAAGTCTATATATAAAAATTTGATCTGTTAGTTATAAATATGGTCGCTACAAATATGGTCGTTGAAAAAATGGCCACTAAAAATATGGTAGTGGAAAATATGTTCATTTTTCATATATTCAATATGTATACCAAATCCATGTATTATTAAGTAGTAAATTTAAAATAATATAACTTATAATTAAATAAAAATATGATACTAAAATATTATAAAGAAATATATATTTTAGTAGTACGTATAAATATTAATAATATTATTATTAAAATATAACATGATGTATATATAAAATTAAAGTAAATATTTTAATATCAGTGGAGTATTAAAATTAAATTTCAGAATATAAATAATTAATTTTAATGGTATTTATTGAAGGATATTTAGTATAAAAGTAATATTTTTTCAAAAAACCATTTAGTTAAGTATTGTATATTTTATGCTAATTTATTAAATTAAAAAATTTAAAAATATTATTACATATTAACTATATTATTAATATATTTTAATTTATAAATTGATCTGAAATAATATTAAAAACTCTTAAAGTTCAAAAATGACATTTTTCAATAAAATCAGATTTTCTGTAAATTTTTTATTTTAATTTAAAAGATAAATTTATAAATTTTAGAATATAAATTAGATAAATATTACTTCGATTTTTTATTTATAATGATAAAATCATATTAGAAATAATTTTTGAGATATTTCTTAAAAAAATTGACTTTTAGGTGAATAGTTAAATATACTGATATTATGACTTTTATGCCATTATTAGTATCTAAGTATGAATTAGAAATTTTTAAAAAAAATTTATTGAAAAATTTTGAATTTTATATTTGAAATTATATGTTTTTAAATATTATTATAGTTTAAAACCCCATGATTTATATTTTAGAACCTGAGTAATGTATTTCTCAAAATTTGTTTTAATATATTATATATTTATTATATTAAAGTTAGATTTTAACAATTTTAGAAATTGAATAATAAAAAATGGAAATAAAATTTATAATCAATAGGTCCAAATTTTCTAATAATTATTACTTTTTTAAACTTAAGGATTAAATTACCTTAGGTAAAAACTAGGTATCGTAGTGGAAACCAAAATGGTAAAAATGAGTAACCAAATAGGTAAAGGTCTAAAAATGTTAAAAAAAATGTTTTAATTGTGTGTTTGAGGTTTTCATCAACCATATATCTTATAATATCAATTATTTCTCAATTTTTAATTCAATTTTATTAAGAGTGACTTTCTATTATTGAATTTTTTTGGGTATTTGCAAAGTTTCTACTAGATTTCACTTATAAAATGGGCTCTCCTATCCTCCCTTACCCTCACAAAACCCCCTTGTTTTCACCCAAAATATTTCCAAATCTATATTAAACACTTCTATCTACATTAATGGGGTTATATTATTCTCAAATGACCATATTTCAAAGGTTTAAGCCCCTTCACAAATAATATAACCCAAGTATAGAGATATAGGATTCTAACAACATCTTTATCTTTATTTTCCCTTATGTGCATTTATTTTTTCTCAAATATGTATTAAACATATAAAAATTATAAAATAAGTATCCTTATTATACTAGTATATTATTATAATGATGTTATAATCATTAACCAACCTTCCCTTTTTCCCTAAAAAAAGTGAAAATGACATTTCTGCATGCGTGAACTATTGTCTCCACAAAACATCATGTTCTATTTTCCTTAACCAAATTAAAGGAATAATAATAATGTTGAATTAAATAAATAATTATGATATTTATAAAATATTTTATATACCTAAATTATAAAACATATAATTCATTTCTCCTATTTAATGGAAAACAAAATCATCAACCATGCATACATGTAGACTACCGCCTCCATGGGATAATTGATTTTCATTTTTATTTTCATCATCACCTTAAATTACAGTGAAATTTTGATATTTTTCAAAAATGATTGATTTTGAATAGCGAAAATATGGATTTTTCAAATATTATCATTAATTTTCATTAAATTAAGTAATTTAAAACCCCCATTATATTTTAGATTTGTTATTAAAGTTATATGTGATCTATTTGATTTAGTATAATATAATTAATTCCATTTTAATCAGTAATATTGAGAATTTTGATATAATCCTATTTTTTGCATAAAATGTATTTTTCTAAAAAATGGTTTTCATTGTATTTTACAAATTTACATTAAAATTGATTTACACCACATATATAGATTTTATATTTAAAAATAGATATCATATTTTTAATAATGAGGTTCAAATTTGGTAAATAGTTCCCTTTTATTTATGGTCATTGTGAATTGTAAATGTGGTAAACTTGTATCAACTTTATAAGGTAAAATAGGTAAAACAAGGTTAAAACTTTGAGATAAGGTCTCAAAATCAATCCATAACATTACCTTATATAATTGGATGGAATAAATTCAACCATAGACATATTAAATTCAAATATATTTCATTTTAGTTCTAGTTTCTCTTGATAATTAAATTTATATTATTTTAAGTAAAGAAAATTCTAAAATTTTACTCTCTTGATGTTAATGTCTCTAAAATTTTCATAAAGATAATTTTAGTTATAAATATTTTTTTGAAATAATAATTAATTTTTTTATTGTGGTAAATTATTTATAATTTTTATTGGTTGAATAATTTACATAAATTCTTACTCAACACTGACACGGTATTTATTCAATTAAATGAAAAATAAAACAAATGATTTTAAAAATATTAAAAGTAATACAATTTTGGTGAATTATAGTTTTTCACATTTCTTTATGTAAATATAAAATTTTAGGGATGTTTTAAATATTTATATTTTAATTACAAAACTATATTGATGAATCTAATGTAAAATTAAATAAATAATCTCAAAATGAAATTAATGGTATTTTATAAAAAAAATATTTTATTAAATTATTTAAAAATCATAAAAATATTTAAAGAGGACAAGTATGATAATAAATGGACTAAAATGTCATCCCTTATCCATTTATATCTAATTTTTAACTTATAAGTAAAATTATAACCCTTTAATATTGAAAAATGTGTTACCACGGTTAAGGTTAAAGTTAGATAACGAAGGGTTTAAACCAAAATATAAGTTTTAAAATGACACTAAAACCTATATAAATTTTATTTTATTATGTTATTTCAACCTTTTACTCATTTAATTTTAATATATGGCCATTTGGAATCATTTTTCTTGTGAATGAATTAATTATATTGTAATGTTTTTAGTAATTCAAAGTGGGTCCCCTCACACCCTTATAAAAGGAAACCTCATCTCTCTTTTATATACACCAAATAGAGTCATATTATTTGACCAAACCCTAACCAGTTCTCTTGTAAAATTATCTATACACGAATTATTTGTTATTTTATTCTTAAAATACCATCCTATGTAGGCATGATGATGCCTTTGGTTTTGTGAAAAGTACATAGGTTGAATGGGAATTAATATTTTCTAGGATGGGGAAGGATTGTTTAAGTGCCTCACCCTATTGACCAGTGATTATGTGTTTATGCTTTAATTTATTAAATGTCTCTATAAGGTAGGTTGTTATTTGATGAATCGTGGTATAAGTGAGGTGTTGATTTTGATAAAAAGGTCCAAGGGAGCTCCTGGAATGTTAAAAACTAACATTTTTGTGGATCATATATATCCTTTACTTATTGATGGATGACTCGTGGGAGTGTGAGTTGGGTCTTGGACGATGCCCTACTAGAGTGTACACCCGTTGTGTTGGTCGAGATACAAAATAGGTCACGCTAGTTGTGTATAGAAACTAGTTGATGTAGAATATCAATGAGCATCTATGTATAGTCCAAGGATTGACTGTTTAAATTGTGATGATTATGGGTATTACAACCTATAGATTTTGGTAAATTAAATAAAGTGCCCTATGATGAGGGATATCTTTGAAGTAAGTCAGGTTTCGTGAGCCGACTGACTATGGGTGGGCCTTGTCATTCATTATTTAGAGACATGGTTCCAGTAGATTATTAAAGGAATATATATCCTATTTTTATGGATAGTTTATTAGGAAGAGAAATACGCATATATTGATAGGATATTAGTATAATCCTACTTTAGATATGATTAGTCCCAATATCTTGACATCATCCTTAGTATACTAAGAGAGTTTCGTCTATACACCTAACTATCCAAATATATTTTATGATTAGATAGAAATACTCATTAGGAGTATCACTAAAGGAGTGATTTTAAGGTAATCCATATGGTGGGGGATTACACCATTGTCCATTGAGGGAGGTGACCCTCATTGTAATTTTAAGACTTGATGAACACCATGGGAACCATTTTTTGGAATGAATGAGTTATGGGTAAATTTTACATTGGAAATTGGGAATGGGTGGGTTCTTAGATATGTTAGACACTATATTTGGGGATGGAAAGAACATGGAATATGGTAATCAAAAACTATTTTCATTGGTTCAAGGTTAATAATTATCCTAAGGTGGGGGTAGGATGTAGGTCACTGGTGGGATACCCCCATGTGAGATGTTTCAGGAGACTATAAGATTATTTTTGTGATGATAATTTTAGATATCCTATTCCATTGGATAAATGTAATAATGTAAATCTAGGTTCCTTGATAAATGATATATACATGTTCAAATATGGAATTTTTTGGAGTCTGGTTGTGAGTGTCAATCCCAAGATGGATTTCCATGATCCAAGAATTTCGGATTGGGTATGTGATGGTTCTTATGTTGTGGCATGATGAAGGCAAGATTTAGGGATGGTTTGACTAAGATATTAGAATTAGGGTAAGAGATTTGGTGATAATTCTTGAAATGTTATCATTATGACTTGTGATAATGGCTTTTAGAGTCTTGTTTTTGGTGGTGTTTCGGCTGTTTAAGTCGAGCATCTTTGAAATTAGTCAATTAGAAATTATTCGACTTGAGTCTCCTAAAATGGTTAGATTTGGTCAATGAGGAACCACGTCAGTTATGCCATTGGGATGAGATGGATATAGTGTAATATTCTTCCAGGATTTTCAAGGAAAAACTAGCATAAATAGGCTAAGTTGGTTTGATTGGAATTAGATTGTTCCATCAAATTAAGAGTGTTTCGGGATTATTATTAGTACATTGAGGGTGTTATTTAATATGAAAGTATTATGGTGGGAGTATAGTGACTCATAATTTTCTGTTAAAGTCTTCAACCCCTAGTGGGGAGTACTATAGGATGATTGATGAAAGAGATGATGGCGTGATCATTTCATGAGTTAGATAGACTCTGGTAAGCACTGTCTTAGTTTATTTTTATAGTTATGAGTTTTGGCTCAAGTTTTAATAGTTTAAGTTTTATATTCTTAAATTCATTCCTGAAAGCATGTGGCGAATTCAAAAATGCAACATGAAACTTTGATCATGATTTTACAACCTAAGTAGGTCGGGTGATGTTTTCATTGTACACAAAGTATTCTCTAAGATGATAAGTGATAATGTGGAGAGGATTTAAGATCTCATGTTTTGAATGGTTGGGAATTTCTAAATGAATTTTAATATTTATTTTTTTGGATGGTCTAAATGTTAAATTTATATTTGGAATGTAATTCTGAGAGTTGGAACACTTAAAAGTTTTTTATGGGTGGGGTTTATGGCCCGATAGGTTCTTTATAAGTTCGGATGATTCTCAGTAGTATTGGGTATTTAAATCTTCGTTTTTGGAAAGACAAGGATGAAAAACTGTTAGAATATAGTTAGTGATAACCATTGAAATCAACTATTTGGCCCTATAGGGGTTTCACATGGTTTATAAAACTATGCACCTAAGGTTGCACAGCTGTAGAATGTCTATAGTAAATTGTAGAGGTAAACTACATGGCTTGAGCATTGTTTTTCTAACCATGCTCTTATCCCATGAAGGGTGTGTCAGTGAGACGGTTCCAATGGAATAGTTGACTTATGATTTTCTTAACCATTCACATAAACCATGCGAGGTGTATCTCTTGGGTAGTGTGAGCCTTATGATTAGTGAACAGTTAGCCAAACTGTGTGGCCAAACCATGAACCCTATTAAAAGGAATGGAAATTACCATTTTTTCTATTTAATACTTAAATATAATTCCTCCTTTATTCTATTTTATTCCATGAACAATGGCCACTCGAGCTCCCCCTTGTATCTCCTCCTAGGAATGGTGAGATCTCCTTTATCCAGACTTCAAATCAAACATCGTTTGTTGTTTTGGATCTCCCTCAATTAATATAATACTCCTCTTCCTTCTTATCTATTTTTATCTCCCTAACATGGATGTTATTTCCATGTGAGCTCATATGTTCTATTTTCAGGTTGTTTTTCCATTTCTCTAATTTATCTCATTATATCTAAAATCAAATCCCAATAATAGATGAGTGAAGCTTTATAATCATGAAGTGGGTAGTCTATGATTTTTCCCCAAAGTCTAATTGTTTATAAAATTATTTTCATTTTTATAAATATCAAACTTATTTTACATTTCTTATAAATTGTTTACTCCTGTAATTGAATGTATATACCGAAACCCTTATGTTATTAGACATATTGACATGGTTAGAGGTTGTCTACCCCATCTAGAATCACCCCTTAGGGTGTGTTTCATAAGTTTCCTTGATTGATATTCTTTGATTTTTTTTCTTAAACCACCTTATTATAGGTGTTAAATTGTCTCACATAAATTATTTTTTTTGAACCAATTAAAATTTAATATGTATGGTAATATCATGACACTCATCCCTTATTAGATTATGAAGTATGCCCTTGGGAAAAAATATAATTGAATGAAATGTGATACTCCTATATTTAAATTTATTTCATCGTGACTATGGGTCCCTTGAGGCCATTAGAGGTTGATGGTCTTGTTTTAAACTACAACTTAGGGTGTGTGATATTAAATTTTTTATATGATCATGTATTTATTATGTAACCAAACACCCTCATAACATGCGTTGGATCATTTATAATGATTGAATGAGTAAATTGAGTTAAATGAAGTGTTAATGGTATGACCATATCACTTGGACCTTGGGAACTCATAATTGAAATGACTAAAGGAATTTTTTGATTGTAAATTTGGTATGGATATTTCTCATGTAATATGTTTATTTATTAAGTGCAACATGATTATTTATTATAGTATTCATTGAGTGGCACTTAGGTAATGATATGGAATTCCTTATATTGGATCATAAGGTATATTGAATTGAGTGAATTATGAGTGGTTAAGTAGTTTCTAAATGGAATTCTTCATCAATTTATTGAATTTATTGGACCTAGATTTCCTCATGATTTTATTTAAAGTATTTTACGTGATATTCCTCATGATTTATTTTATTTTTTTAACATGGTGTTCCTTATTATTTATTGTGAATTATTGGACATGGTGTTCCTTATCATTATTTATTGAAATTTTTAGACATGGAATTCCTCAATATTAGACATGGTGTTCCTTATCATTTATGTAAAATTTTCAGATATGGTGTTCCTCATTATTCATTGAAATTTTAACATTGTACTCTTTATTATTTATAAAGAATGATTAGGCATGACATTCCAAATTCCATTGGTTAGATGCTTAAGTTGATGGCCTTATTTAAATATGGAACCCCTATATATTTATCTTTGTACATATATTACTTGGTTATATACCATGGGTCCTGAGTATATTTCTATAACATGTAAATGCTCAGCAAAATTCTAGATTAGGCCGAAGTAGGTAGAGTTTTCCAGGGATTCTATAAGGTGTTGAGCCTGACATGATTTATTTCATCACACTACCTTATTATTATACATGCACATTATTACATTTTATATTCATTTAATGGATTTTCATTAGACATTGTTGGTGGTGACCTATTGAGTTTTAGTCACATGTTATTTGTGTCACTGATTGGTACCCGAACAGATCCCCTGGATATAGGTTAGGACTTGTCTCATTCTTCTTTTTTGTTTCTTTACATGGCCTAGGATGTGGCATGATAGTAGTGACTGAGCATGTACTTAGGATGACTTATAGAGTTAGAAAGTTTTATTTATTTATTCTTTGTAAGTGTAGCCCTATTGTGTGTATTTCATATTATATGTTGACTTCTTTTTATTTATGGATCAACATGTTAATGTATGGTTAATTTATTTGGTACTGGTCAGGTTATCTATTTATTATTACCTGACAGTTATTATTATATTATTATTTATTTCATTTCATCATGATTCTTCTATGTTTAGTACTGATCCAAAGGGTATAGTCTCTCTACTATACCACATTTATACCCTAACTTCTATTTGGTAGCCTTTGGTGTACAAGGAGGCACACTTGAGGCTTTATCATCAACCGTTCTGGTTGTTAGTTATAGAGTGAACCAGTTTAGGACATGAAATGAACTTTTTTAGACAAATATACTTTTAAATGATTGAAAAATTTACTGTATTATTATAAAAAACAATAGTTTTTCAATTCTAATGTCTCTATGAATTTATGGAAAGAAAATAGAAAAATATTAACCATACATAGTTAATTAATTTTTTTACAATAGTCTTAAATTTATGAATATAAAATCTGATACCATTTCATTTTATATTATGAGAGATATGATTCAATTAATGACATTAGTCGAAAGTGTGAGCAGATTTATGGGCCTCTATTTTATGATTTATTTGGTCAACATAGGAATCTACTTATCACTTAAAATTTCTCTAAGTTATTTTAGATTATTTTTTAATATTTTATGAAATTTAATTATATTTTTTCTTATATACTGACTTTATAAATATATATATAATTATTTTACATATTTTTTATTAAAATTTTGGGTTTCTTTATGAACCATATGAACCTTTAGATGGTTAATCGATCCAATTCTTCAATTGAATGGATTATTGAAAAATGAATCAATAATCCTAGAAAAAAAGAATCAAATAATTTAAATAGGTTCTATAAATATCATATACAAAATACCCAAATACATTAAAAAATTAATGAACTTAAGAAAATACCTTTAATTGTGTTGAATTACAAAACATGATCATTGATTCATAAATATGAATTTTTATAGAAAAATCAGTATGATAATCCATTTAAAATCATGAATAAATATATAATATCATCATGATCACTCAGGCCACATCCACCACCACCACACATTTCATCTACATATCTACCACGTCCATAACCACTATCATTATAGTGGTCATCACCACTTCTATAGGTGAAACCAACTTCATGACAATTTACATTGTATCCCCTACCTATATAATTATAACCACTATATCTATCATTATACCCATAACCTTTTTTATTGTATTCACTATTATCAGCTCCACTATATTTGGATTATTCCTCAAATCCTATAATCTTATTTTCATAATTTTTATATAAAACCACTTTAATGGGTTTAGTGGGAATATGAAAAATTCTAATAGATAAATCCATGTTCTCCATTAAAATAGACCAATCCAAAACAACCAATATATAAACAACTAAAATATTATAGAAAATGAAAATTAATCCAAATACCAAACAAACACTTGGGAAAATACTAAACAAAACACTAAGGAAGTGACATTTTCATCACTAGTGACATCATCATTTCCACCAAGGATGCTTTTTATAAAGAATAAATACCCTCTGAGATATAATATTCACCAAGGAGAGTAAGGTAGTGTTTTCAAAACCATTATGGAATGAGACACTTTCCATGTAAAACACCATAGATTGATCCAACCTCCATCTTGAATTATCATCTAATCACCTCCTAAAAATAAACTCAACTTCTACTATCCCATTGAGGGGTAAAAGGATTTCTAACAAACCAAAAATATTAGTGAAAATTAAGTAAATATGATTCCATAATGGGCTAGAAGACCCACCACTAAAACTAAGAGACGTCAACACAGGCTGAACCCTCTTCATCCTTAAATGAGAAATGCCCCTCTAGGTTGGGATCTATAAAAAATAGTAAGTGGGAAGAGATAAAGATGGGTTTTGAGAATAATAAGAAAATAAAACGAAGCAATGATCCCCGAGAAAATTTAAAAACAAGTAAAATCAAAACGAAGAATCCAAAAGAAAGGAAATTCTATAGAGAACAACCAAACTAAGAACCAAAATGAGGAAAACACATTGGGAAACAACCTAATAAAAACTAATATAGACTATCAAAACAATCGAGTAATTAAAAACCAATGTAATACTAAGTATATAAGCGAGAAACATTGTCTAAATCCTAAATATTCACAATCAAAATTCAGCACTAACCTCCCTTCCCCCCATCGATGGAGAACTACCTAGAAGATATCACCACCACCACCACCTGAGGAATCCCAACACTTCTAGTGAACCAGAGAAAATATGGTGATAATGAGTAAGAAAAAATTGTTCAGGTATAGAAGAAAACCAAAAAGGACTGAGGGGGACTATTAGGGAAGTAACCTCGGTTGACCAAGACTGAATCTGTCGCTCCAAGGCTAAGATTCATGCCTTGGTGAGAACTAGGGAAGTAATAACTTCAATAAAACATAAGAATAAAAAAAAGATAAGTCATCCCAAAAAATTATAAAAGTAATGGGGAACAAACCTAGACACACTTTTATATAAAGAATCCAAAGGTGGGGAAATTGTAAGAAGGGAACAAAACAATAAGAAGGAAAGAGAAAAAAATAAACAAAGGGAGAGGATACTAAAAAATACTCCTAGGATATATCTCATCTAGGTAATGGAGACAAAATTGATACAAGTAAATTAAGTATCCATTATTGTTAGTATAGTACACAATAAGAAACCCTATAAGAGTTCTATTGGTCTCTCTGTATAGAGTGTGTCACTATCCATAGAAAATAATTAGTGCTTACATTCACTAAAACTAACCCAATACTCAATAGATTAATTTTTTGGGTTAATATTTTTTTGTTGTTTTTTTAATAAGGATGTAAGAGATTCGTGACTAGTAATAAATTCCCAGTTATATCCATAATAAAGTGGACTCAAAATCATAATTTTAGTTAGTGTAAGGAGAACAATTACCATTAGTCTATGACTTCATATACTCTAGATTGTTCCTAACTAATGGTATTGTTAATAATATAATGTTTATGGATATTTATCCATTTAATGGAATCTTATATTTTCTTATTAATATTAAATGTTAAATTATAACATGATATATTTCAAATTATTTTTAATACTTTATCTTCTTTGTATTTTAATTTAATTTTCCTTAAAAATATATTATTGTTTGTGATTATTTTTAATGTTGTGTGTGCTTATCCTTTTTTATCCTTGGTTCTTTTTTTCAAGTCTATTACTATAATTTGGATGCATCTATCCTATTAATATTTTTCAATAATTATTTTTTTACCGACCCACTAATTATATACTTGTAATATTAATCCATGTTCATTGATTATTCAAATCAAATAACCCCTAAACATCCTATTTGTTTTATTTATTATGTTTGTGTACCATTTTTTGTGTGTGCGATCTATGTGATTCCTATTATAAATATTAAGTGGCCACCATTTATGGTATAAATAAAATAAATTCTTATATCTACCATATGTTCTCTAAAATTTTGAGATTATTGAGTTATTTGTTTATTTTTTTTAGATTTGTCTCATTTTTGTGTACATGCACCACCTAACACATTTTTCTTTATCAAATTATATTTCACCTATATTCACTTATTTTAATCAATTTTATATTTTATATTTTTTATATTGATAGAGATAGATATATAGAGAGATTTATTTGGTATTCTTTTAAAATACCTTGATTATTCCTATAGACATTACTAGTATTTGGAGTCCCATTATTTGATTTCAGTGCATATTATAGAGGTTCATAGCTTTAAATATTATATATCTTTATATTATTCATCATTAAGGAAAACATGATTCAATTTATTCTTTATTATAGTAACTAATATTTGGTAAAATAGAAAATTAACACTATAATTTTTATTTTTTATTTTTTTTGAATTATCTTCTTATCTTTCAGATAATGTTTCAAGTATGTATACATTGATTAGAGTTCATATAGTATAGATTATATGTAAATTCAATAAATTTAATTTTATAACTAATTTTTTCTTTTCCAATAACTCAATCTTGGATAATTTTTATTTGTTAACTATTTTTAGTGTATCCTCCACTTGTACTTTAATTCATATTTACTATTATTTGTAAAGTTTTTATCATGATGTTTCTATTGTGAACATAGTTTCAACATAAACTAATGAACATAAATATATGTGTTTATACTTTATTATTTTCTTTATTTTTTTATAATCATTTTTTTCGTTATAATCGATCCATTTTAGTTTCTAATTTTGATTTTATCAATGGTTTTTTTTACATTATTTTTTCATATTTATTAATTTTTCACAATTTTATTTTGATTTTTTATTCCCTAATCTGAAAATTTTAATAATAATTCAATGATATAACTTTAATTATGTAGTATGATACTGTGTCTTCATTTTATTATACCAAAATAATTAAAATCATAGCCTCTAGTCTAGTTTTTATAGGTTCTATAAAATTTGATATTGAAAATTTTGACAGTGAAAATAATTTAAGTATTTTAAACATAAAAATGTGAAGTTTTTTGGTACAATATTATCTTCTTGATTATTTATGTGGTCCTAAAAAGTTATATCTCTATTAGTCAATATATTGAGTATTTTTTTTCTTACATTGATATGTCTTTTTACACACTTGAGTAAGTCCATAATTTATTGCTTCTATTTTTAGGTGATAAATTATTACATGAGGATACTTATTAATTGACCATTACTGTATTTTTCAATTAGAATGCCTCTATATGGACAAGTTTTCAGTTGATTTGTTATGAAATTAATATTATATACTTTTAAAATGAGACCTAAATTTTAGTATGGGATAACATAAATATTTTTAATAATATTATTTAAACAATCAAAAATAAATATTAAAATATAGGATAAAAAATAAATATATAATATTTTAATCATCTTTATATAGTTAATATAATATTATAAGATATTCTATGATGGATTGGAAATATTATTTTAACCTAAAAGATGTTAGTTTAGTTTTGATTTCTAGGGATTGAAAAATAAAAAAAAGGTATTAATTTATAGTTAGATAGTATTAATGTTACGATTAGGATTAAACTATGTGTTAAGAGGAAAAATAATCAAAAAAAAGAAACAAATCTTAGAATAAAAATAAGGTGATTAAATGTTATCATTATAAAAAATATGTCAAATTAAATGGTATTTTCCTTAAATAATCCTATTAATAATTATAATAATGGTTAAATCATTCATTAATGGATGATATTGGTTATGATAGTAAAAATGTATTGAATATATTTATTGTGTACATAGGATATGATTGGGTCCTATTCTTAGGGAGCTATTTTCATATGCATTCTAGGATAAAATACATTTAAAAAATTACTGAGGTAAAGGATGAGAATTATGGGATCCCCAAATAAGGTATGGAATTTTATTATTATTTTATATTCAAATTTTGGAATTTTAAGGGTGAAATCAGGAATTCTAAAAGGTTTTTGGAGAGATAAACATTTATTTTCATGGTTAGTTAGCCATAAATTATACCTAGTGGGGAACAATGCATTTGATATTGATAATCCATAGAATGTTTTATAGTTAGGATACTAACCATGAATAATATAAATATATTTGAAAATAAAAATACATGGTTGGAAACATTGCTATGTTAACCATGTTATTATTTAAAATTGATCCTAAAATTGATATTTTCATCTTATTTTTTGGAAAAATTAAATCATTTTATTCTCTTTAAGGTGATATTAATGAACTAGGTAATTTTTTGGGTGGTTCTGGTAGATCAATCCCTATAAATCTCTTATTCTCTTGATATTTGGGGATTTGGGTACTAAAATGAAAGTATGAAACTCATGGATCACTCATGTTTCTACTGTTCTTATTTTATTCTTACCAAACTCCTAAATATAGATTTTTTGGATAAAATTATATTTTAGGGACAATATAAATTTTATTTTTTGGTTCTATGTGTTGGAAAAGGGTAAGTAGAGGTCGGATATCATTTTTAGATGCATGTTTTTTTTCAACATTTCATTGAGGTAGGTGGATTTTTCTATACACATTATATTTTCAAATATCTTGGTATTTAATTTTAAATTAATAATTTTTATGGTTTTAAAATTATTTGTATATGTTTTTAAAAATTGTTATGATTATTTATTTTATGCTAGTGGTTTTTCATGGAAATAAAGTTGTATATTTCCCAAAAAAATGTGTGATATTTTAAAAAAAATAAGAAAATTTAAAATGATAGGTTTTATAATGGAAATATCACTTTGATTATTAAAATAATATAGATATTTTGAATGATATTTTTGAATGGTTATGGTTTTTTAGGGTTTATAAATGAGACAGTGAAATTAAACTTAATTTTAGGGTCCTCGTTAGTTTAGGTGAGGGTGGTTGTGTAATCCTAATTCAGTTTGGGGGACTTTTTTATAAGATAAGAATAAAATTTGGTAGTTATTATACTAATGAGTATGAGGTACCCAATGGTTGAGATCATGTTCCTAGGGTTCTTAAAAATTTTAAATAGAAATTGTTATATGTGTTGGGTTTGTGATAGATGATGGGTTTTCCAAAATGTTTGGTTGATGATTTATGGGAAAGATTATCTATTTTTAAATGAGAATGTCATTTATTTTATTATAAGAAATTTGATGGGTAAGGTTATGTTTTCCCAAAATTAATTTGAAGTATACTCGATATTCAAATTCAGGAGGTGCATGGGAAGTTGTGGGGACACCTTACTGAGTAATGTTACTCACATACTACATGCATATGATAACAACCTATGTATATGAAGTTATGAATTTATTTATTTTTTGTCATTACAAGGGAAATTTGATGTATTTTTAATGTGTTTGTGATTTTCAAAGGCTCGGATATAAAATTTGAAATAATGGGGTGGTGGTAAAATACTATAAAATGCAGTAGATACCACCAAGTAACCAAAAGCCTTATATCAAGTACTTAGTGGAAAAATATTATGGAAGAAGGCCTAGGTGGACCACTATCTAGATTGTGGCCCCTAGATGGGTAGCCAGTACGATACCGGGTATATAGTGTGGGTGCACTCAGTTCCCAGAGGCCTAAACATTATTTTTTTAAATTTTCATTAAATTAATTGATTAATTTAAAAAAACTATAATATAACTCTCCCCATTCTCCAGTCTTCATGAACAAACCACCGCACTTCCTCTATTTACTCTATTACAATAGTGTATTATTTCTTGTATTATCTCAAAATCATGTTTTGTCTAGCATGTTAGATCCCTACAATTGAGGCTAACCCTCTTCTTCACAACATTAAGTATTTTTTTCATTATTCTTCATCAAAAATCCCTAATTTAGGGGTTTATGTTAAATATTTGTAATTATTATGATAAATTTTGCATCACTAAATGTTTTTAAATATATATTATCTTTTTAATACAAGGTAGGTGGTCCCTATAATTTTATTTTCATTTTTAATGTGAGTTACATGAACTGTTTGATATACAGGTGTTAGCGAGTGAATAAGGATGACCTGGAATAGAACTGGAGTAGGTTTCCTAGTAAATTAAGTGATAATTTAAGATTATTTAATCAATAAATGGTCCTTAAATATTCAATATTTAATTACATAACCACTTATATTCATTCCATTTATGGGAAGTGATACAGTACCTTAGAATTAGAACCTATGAGGGGTGTATTAGATTATGACTTGAATTAATCTAATTTTAAAGTGTTCTTGTGAATTATTTAATGATGTTAATCTTTTATATATGATAAGATAGTGGTGATTTAAACTTTTAATGTAGTTTTAAGCATCATTAGTGACAATATATCTTGGTTATGGTGATTGTGTTGGTTTTAAGCTATTACAATCCATTTGAAGGGTGGTCAAGGTTAAGTATGTATTCTTAAAATTGGAACAAGGGTTATATCAAGTAGTTCCTATTTATTGGGTGTTAAAGTGATGTGTAATTTAGTTAGATGAAGGAAAAAAACCAATCTCTTGGTGGTATTTAACTTAGGCTAGTTAGACATAGGCTAACCCAACCTTCTATTATGATGATTCGATCAGTCTAACATAGGATAACCAAAACTTGTAAGGGGGTGGATACATGAAATTTGAATTTTGGAATGATTATACATTAGTTTGATAGGTTAGGAGGGTTGGATTCAATCCTATTAAATATTCATTGTGTGATCATTTAGGTATGTGGGAAAAATCCTACTTGATTTTATAAATGATGAGTACCGACTAGTTATACGCAAGATGAACTAACATCTTCAGTTCAATGGGTGTGGATAGGTTAAAAATAGGTTTTCTTTTTTTAGAATATGATAAGTATAGAGGATTGGATGTTGTATGACTTGCATTTAAAATGATATTCCCTATTGTTTGAGGGTTGAGTTAGTAACAGATTGAAAATTTTGGGAGATGAGACTAAGTGAGGACTTAAACCCATATTTTTTGTTTTATTTATGATATTTTGTTTATTTTTTTATTATATCATGTATATAATAAAACCATCATGTGATATTGAATCTATTATATAACTTTATGAAATTTACATTCCATTCATATTTTTTAAAGTAGTTAATATTTTATTATGGTCAGCTTCTTAATATAATGTTTATATTATATAGTTAAAGGATAATGGTTTATTCATATTTAATTATTTTTATAGTTATTTGATAGAGTTTATAGTCTCCCATCATTATTTATCAGCATCCAAGAATTGTTTTATGTCTATGACAAATGGGAGACATGTTTGAGATGACATAGTGGCAAGGACCATGCCTTATAGAAGGGTATTGGTCCAAGCATATTTCATATACTTCGGTGTAAATATAGACTATGTATGACATGATAAAAGTAAAGGAAATACATCATAATTCACTAGGTTTAATTCCTATATTGTATGATACATGATGCAGGTGAAGGAAATACATCAGTTTTCACTAGTTTTGGGTTGTATATTGATGACTATATTTCATGCACATAATTTTTAAAACATTAATCTGTAAATTTTGTAAATATTTTAGTGAGTTTTCCAAATTATTCATTATTGTATTACATTTATGATAAAGAGATATTTAAAATTAATTTTAGAAAAAATTAATATATATATATATATATATATGAATTTTATGATATTTTCATTAAATAATAATAAATGTTTTTCAAGGTGAAAAATTGGTCATACAACCAGCCACAGTGCGAGCCTGGAATGGGTCAGAACTATGAATTATTTCAATAATACATAAAAGGAAGGCACAATGCATTCCATTAATGGGAATGAGGATATAGGGTGGTATGTCCCTAGGGATACTCATATGAGAAAATTTCATTATGTATGGGTATAAGAGGAAGCAGTTATCTGAACTCCAAATCGATGTGCGACCACACTCACTCAAGCATTGTATGACTAATAAAAACCTTACCATAAAAATCTAAGACCTATGTATACTTCCTCTTAGATATAACCTCAACCACAAACACCATATTTCCACCTTAATAGAGCATGATACCATTGATAATCTACCATTGTCATCGTTATGGAGCTCTATGCCACCAATGTGAAGGTTGAGATCAACTTTAATGTAAGCTGAAGCTTTGGAAGTGGCATCCTAAAGAGATGACATGAATTTAGATGAGCCTATTTCATTCCCTATTTAATTGAGAAATAGTTTGTAACACCCTATATCTATAATGCTATAAATTTATGATATTAATTTTATATGCAACATTGAACCAAAACAAATCGTGGTACATTTTAAAGATATAAAATTATATATGTTATATATGACCATTATGATATAGTTGTTGAATTTGTGGGTATAAATATAAGTAACCATATAATAAAATAAATATATAAATAAAAATAAAGTATATTTTTAACACTAATACATTGATAAAATTCAATTAGTATAGCTAAATAACTAATAAGGTCATTTTATATTTAAAAATGTATAAATAAAAAATTAGCTTTTTATGCGATATGCATTTTTTATTTTAATTAAATAAATATATTATGTTAAAATTAAAATAAAATATATTTTAAATATTAATAATATATTATCACTAATTTAATTATTAATTTATAGGAAATAAAAATAAGAACAGTTAATATTAAAAAAGTCATTTTACAATAAAAACAATTTCTCATTGTATTCTATGTTTCCATTTAAAAGTTAATTATTTTATTTTAGAATTTTAATTTCAAAAAATAAACTTTATTTTTTGACTCATTAAAAAAATATTATATTAGGTTTAATTTTTTATATTTTTCTAGAAATATTTTTTTTTTAAAGAATAGTAAAAAATATATTTTTTACAAATACCGTGACATTTAAAAAATCATTAGGATATAAGAATGACTTAAAAATTTATGAAACATTTTTCCAAACCAAATATTTATTTAATAAGTAAAATTGTACATTTAAAATATTAATTTTAATTTTGAAACCTATGATTGATATTTTGGAACCTGGGCAATATTTTTCTAAAAATTGTTTTTATGCGTTGTACACTTATTATTTTTTAATTAATTATTATAACTATTATAAATTTATTATTATAAAATGGTTATAATATTTTGAATCAGAATATACAAATTATTTAATAAGGGAAATTTTATTTTTATTCCTAATAATAAGTTATTGAAGTTAAAAAAATGAGTTAGTGTGGTAAAATTAAATTATAATAAAAAGTTAAATTAAGGGAAAAATACATTAAATATATCAAAAATTATCCATTATGTGTGTGTATGAGAGTTTTATTAACAAATAATAATCCTATATCCATTAATTGAAACTTTTTTATTCAATTTATTTGAAACTAACATTACTTTAATATAAAGTTGTGAGTATTTATAAAAGTGACACCCCTATCACTTATAAAAGGAACCTTTTAACACCACACTTATCCTCACACAAAAAAAACTTTTAGCTCAAAAAAATTATATAAAAATATCTCCCCAACTCTACATAAAGGTTCAATTGGTTATATTATCACCAAAATACAACTCTAATATGGATCAAGGAGTTTTCTTGATAAGCAAGACAAAAACTCCAAATCATTCTTTTTTTATTTCAATTATTCATTTCTTATTATACCTCCTTAAATCTATTATAACCGCACTAAAATAATTATATAAGAATTATTAGTATATTTAGATTAAAATATATTTATGTAATAATTATTTTTCACCTTCCTCAAAATAATTCAAAAAATGAAAATGTCACTCGTGTTACATGCGAACTACCGCTTCCATGAACAGTTTATTTAATTTTTCATCACTACCTTAAATGGATGGTTATAAGAATGTATTTAATTAATAAATATTATATTTATGAAATAATTAAGATTATGTATAGAAAAATTAGCCTTTTATAAATAAATTTATTCATTGTAAAATGAAAATGTCGCCAGTGTTATATGTAGACTACCGCCTCCATGGATGATGTACTTAATTTCACATCACCGCCTTATATGGTTAGTTCTAAAAATGTATTTGATATATATATATACATATGATATTAAGGAATAATATATTTCATGAATATTGTTTTGATATAATGACACAAAAATTGATGATCATTATAAACTAATCAATTGATATCGGTAAATTTTCTGAAACATGCTCATCATGGGTCTCATTCTCACAAATCATGCCTATTGTTTCAATAAAATTGACATTAATATGACTAGATAATTGAAAATATATATATTTAAATATCATTTCTAATCTGGTAATAATTTAATTGGTATCAAATAAATGGGTTTTGACATCTTTATTATGAAACATGTGGGAAATAATAGAAATTTATAACATCCAATAATGAAAATAAACATTAACTGGATAATGATTGTATAATTAATGATTATAATTAAAGAGTATAAAAGGTAATAGATATGAATAAGGTTATAAAATTACTTTTTTATTTTTTTATTTTTATTATATAGGATGTTGAATAGATTTTATGGAAACCAGAGCAAAAGGTAAGGTTTTTATTCTCAATCTCATTTGAAATTTGATATTTTTATGACTAAGTTTCTATCTAGGGAAATTATATGGTATGATTATATAAAAACAAGTATATTTTATTTCCCTCTAGTTTTTTATAATTTCTATATGTTCTCCTACCATTTTATTTCCCCTTTGGTTTATAATTTATTATAACTGATACTTGAAAGAGAAACTGACATTACATCCTCTTATCAGTTAAGAATATTTTTCCTCCATGTACACATTATTTATTTTGTTTTATGGGAGTAATGATCTCTACCTAGAATATTTATTAAGTTTTGCTTCAAGTAAAGTGATTGTGTTTACAAAGGTAATCTTATTTTAATTTGTTGATATGTCCTGATTCAGTCAACTTTGATCTTATTTAGAAAATGTGAAAGGAATATTCTTTTAACAATTTTATATATTAATTAATTTTCATGCCACCTTCATTATTTTTCTTTAAGAAAATTCTTCTCTATGTTTTGATGTTTTCTGAAATAAATTTATATTTCCTTTTTTATTAACTTTTTCTCAAAAAATTACAAAACAAAAAGTGTATTATTCTCTTTTATCTATGTAAATTTTAATTATCTTATAAAATAATTTTTCATCTATATCAACATCCTATAATGTTCCTTATGATTAAATGAGTAATATACTCTAATAATACAATCATGTTTCTTTATCTTGACATATTATGATTATTTATTATGTATTATTTTAATGAAACTCATGTTTTTCATGGGTTGATCAAGTTTTTATGAATTATGAATGTTTCAAAGTTATTGTGGAACACATATGTCTAATTTATCATTATGTGATAGTTGGTACCTATATAGAACTCCAAAACATTGGTTAAAACATTTTATCTCATGAGATTGAATATTAATATGAATGGGAATGAACCCAATCCTCTATGGGACTCTTCCCACTATGTTTCTGGGAATAGGGAGTGAAACTAAACCACTCTGGGACTTTATCCACTATGTGATTAATGTTGTGGTGGTAAGAATCAACATAATAAATTATTTTTATATTATTTTATATGTTCCATGATTTTATGCCTAATTATTTTTCTATGTTATGTTTTCATATCCCTGGAATGTCAATTCATATTTCCACACTATTCTTACCCATGAATTATACTATGCTCAAAGCCTTATTCCATGAATCATGTTTTATGATATATTAATTCACCTTTATTATGTTCTCATACCCTTATGATCATATTATGCTTATTTATTATCTTTTATTGATGAAACGTATATTTACACTTACTAAGCATCTAAGATCACTCTTTCTTATATTTCTTTTACCAAGGTTATGAAGGAGAGTATTATGTTTGATGTGTTAAATAGTGTGTCGTGTGATATTAATGCTTGTTAGAGATATTAAAAATGGTTTAAAATAATTTTTTTATGTATCTAGTATCCAAAAATACTAAACCTTTAGTTCCTTGGATTTTGAGATTATTTTTGAGATATAATGTTTAAACTCTAAAAATAATGTAAAATTTATGAAAGTTTAACTTCAGTCATCTCACTTTGTATCAAAGCTAGTGTGTAAAGAGTTGGTTTTTAGAACCAGACTCAGGAGTGTGGGTCTGGGGTTTCTTAGTTGGTATTAGAGAATCCTTTAGTGATTTTGGGGGATTAGTACTAGATAAAATTAATGGAAATCCCATGTATAAGACTAAATATAAGAAAAAATCTTAAAATTTTGGTAAAATATATATTTTATAGATTCCAATCAATTACTTCCTTGTTTGGATATAAAAAAGTAAATGCATTATTTGTTATATATTCACTTAGAGTTAGTATTAAATTTATATTCACTAAATGCATGAAATTGGGCATAATTTTACACCTAGTTTGACACTCTTGGGGGATATTACTTGGTTGATTCACATGATCTTTACAAACTATTATGGAGGAATTGAAATTAAATGATGTATTATATAACTAGTTAGGTTAGATAAACTAATAGGAATATAACCATGGATAACCAATATTGAAACCTATAAATTCATAATTTAGGGTAAATGTGTCAATTATGATTTATTCATTTTAAGTTAATAATTTTTTATATTTTATATTATCAAATTAGGTATTTGAATTCCTCTATTTTATTAAATCACTTCAAATAGGAGGAACTATGTTATAAATGGGTGTGATGGACAATTAAATGATTTTCCTAATAAAAAACCAAATGGGATGGGTGCTGGAGTTCAAAATCTCATAGAAATTCTTATCCAACTAACAAAATAAATAAATAATAAGGTGAATCATGTTGAGATTGAGAATTCACTGAGGAGAAACATATTATATAGTCTTTCATGTGTTAATTTCCACCATCATTTAGTGGGTATTCCAATCCATTAATTGTTGAGTAATAGATCAATTTTATATAGAATATTTTTTCCCACAGTGTTAAGATAATGAGAAGGTTTTCTTGGTTGTGTATTATTTAAAGGGTGAGGCTGACCAATGGTGGACCCTTATTAAAAATACAATTAAAAAAGAAAATTTTGAATATATGTTATGGGAAGAGTTCAAGAAAATATTTTTCACCAAATAATTTCTCCAAAAATTTTAAAGGGAAATGGAGTAATAATTACTAGAGCTAAAAAAAAGGAGAATGAATTCATTGGAACTTATAAGGATAAATTTATGAGACTTTCAAGGTATTCCTATAGTATTATTACTAATATTTAAAATAATATTGATCAGTTATTTAGTGTTATAAAACCAATTATTTAAAGTGAAATATCTATAAGATAATTTTTTAACTATGAGTAAATTTTTCAATTTGAACTTGATATGTAAATAGAAGCTAGAAACTCTTATTATTCCCATGGATCAGAAGAAAATAAAATGAAAATGAAGCTTCATGGAGACTTTAATGATAAATTGCATGTAATGAAGAAAAATAAACCACCTACATGTAAAACATATGGGTAAAATAATCTCTTAAATTGCTTGAAATATATAATAAAGTGTCTCAAGTGTGTGAAGTTTGTCCATAAATCTTGTGACTATTAAATAGGGATGAAAAGATCAGTAAATATGACTGAGTTACTAACTAATTCTCTACCCCAATTCTATTGATTCAAATATAAAAAGTTTTGGCATTATTAAAATCAATGTTCCAATATAAGGTAGAGTGAGAAACATATTCCCTAGTAACCCCCTTGGCCAAGGGAACATGGAAGATCCTATGAAATTACTATTGTTAAAGTGAACCATGAAAACTATGTAGTTAAAGGTATACTTATTCTCTACTACAAAATTGTGAATGTATTATTTGATTTTGGTTCTCTTTATTCTTTAATATCATGAAAATTTTATTATAATATTAATTTATTACATAAAACCATGGATATTTAATTATTTTTGAAAATAAATGGTGGAGAGATGATTTCATCCAAAGTATACAAATCTTCTATGATTAAGATTTTGGGTAAGATACTTCCCAAACACCTAGTTCTACATTACTTAGTATAATTTGATATGATATTGGGCAAGGATTGGCTCGTTCTATATAGATATCATGTCAATTATCTTGATAAGTAGATCTTATTTCATGTCCTAAATCGTTATTTTATAAAATATAAGGGCAAGGATTATTATAAACACCATTTGTAATTGGATTATAAAATATGGGTCTTGATTACTAATAATGAGAGAATCTTAGTTCAAATGGTTTGGGAGGAACTCAACATTGGATACATTCCAATAGTACAAAAGTATATTAATATATTTCTAAAGGAACCACCCGATCATCCCCCAAAATATGAGGTTGAGTTTTCAATTTAACTCATGCATGGTTATGTTCTTGTATTGTATATTCCATGAATAATTTCCCCAATTTATTTGGAATAATTAAAAAAGAATATTTTGTAGAATTTGGACTTGGGATTTATACACCTAATTGTCATGGGGTGAACTAGTACTCTTTTTCAAGAATAAATATAGATCAATGTGTATTTTCATTGATTATCATGAACCTAATAAAATGATTATCAAGAGATAATATCCTCTACCCCGTATTGATGATTTTTTATCAACTTAGAGTATATAAATATTTATTAAAAGTGGGTCTTTGATCTAGATACTATCAATTAAGGGTAAATTAAGAAGATATATCCAAGATAGTTTCCCATAAAAGGTGTAGACAATATAAATTCATAGGGATGTTTTTTTGACATAAAAATTACACTGCTATCTTTATATATTTGATGAATACAATCTTTATATATTAAATTTAAAAAATAATGGTTATCTTTATTGATGATATTATCTTATATTCAAAGAGAAAGGAAAAACATGAAGAGTATTTTAAAAAAATTATAAAGAACCTATGAAAGAAAAAATTATATGCCAAATAAAGTAAGTGTTAATTTTAGATGAAAAATTATCCTTATTGGGTCATGTTATCACCAAAATGGTTATATTTATAGACTCATCAAAGACAAAGTTAATTGAATAATGGTTGAGACTAACCTTAGTGATAGATATCTAGAATTTTCTTGGATAAATTGGATACTATGGGAATTTTGTGATAAAATTATCTTGATTATCCAATCCTATGACTATGTTGACATATAAGGGAGTTAATTTAATCTATATTTAATAATGTGATGAATTATTCAAGAATATTAAGAAGAGATTGGTCATACACCTATACTTACATTTCCTAGTAGTTGATAAGGTTTTTTAATATACAGTGATTCTTTATTAAAGGGTTTGGGATGCGTTATTATTCTGAATTACAAGGTAATTTCTTATGAATCCTAAAAATTAAATAGTAATGAGAAAAACTACACAACTCATGATCTAGAGTTAGAATCATTAATCTTTTCATTAAATATTTGGTGGCATTATCTCTATAGTGAAAATTTTGATGTTTATACTGACTATAAGAGCTTAAAGTATATTTTCACACAAAAGGATTTGAAATGAATCAAAGGAGATGGTTGGAATTAATTAAAGATTATGTATACTCAATATATTAACACCCTAGGAAGGAAAATAAGTTGGTAGATACTCTTATCAAAAAGGATCATGCTACCATATCCTTGATGAGGATTTAAAGGGACATGATTTTTATAGATATTAAAAGGATAGAAATATATATTATTAAGGGAGGGATAAAATCCTACCATTCCTAAATTATTTATCAACCACATAAATATATATATATATATAGTTAAATTAATACTATAATGATGATATAGAGCTATTGTAATGACCAGGAATTTTATCAATGTAAATTCCCTTCTAAATATATAATTGTGTCATATTTAATAGTATAATATTATATAATTCACATACCACATGATATAAACAAATAAATTTTTTATATTAATTAAAACATTTAATTTAGAGAATAAATATGGCCATAATAATTGAAAATATTACAATAGGATAAAAATAAAAACCAAAATAATGATTACAAGAAAATTTGGATATGATCGATCCCCCAGAATAATCACACTCATGAACAACACTGTAGTAATGAAAAATCATACTATTAATGAAATATGAATTTTGAAATATATATATATATATAACTTTTAAATAAAATATAATTTAATGAATAATTAATTAAAAGTTATTTATTTAAAGAAAGTATGGATCCCACATGAGTGTTATAAATATGACTATTGGGATAGTAATCTGACCGTTAGAAAAGTAAACTAGTCATTAGAATATTAATCCAGCTGTTATAAATAGTAACCTAACCATTATAATAGTAACCTCACCTATTTAAGTTTAAAAAAATATTTAAATATCTTATAAAATGAAAATATTACATATTTATATCATGATACAGATAAATAAATGTTTTAAAAATGATAAAATAATTTTTCGTATTTTTTTAAAACATATATGTTTTATTTACATTTTTATAAAAAATATAGTGATTTAAGAGAAAATTTATTTTCATAAAATGGGATTAAAATTTAATATTATGTTTTATTATAATGATAATATAATTTTATGAAACTTTAAGTAATTTTTCAAAGGGTTGGAAAATTGATCGTAATATTAAAATTGATATTTTTCAAACAAATGAGGATTTTATTTAAAAATTAAAATTTTCATATTTAGAAAATAATTTTCATAAAAATGGATTTAATTTTTAGAATTTTCACACTAAAAAATGGTTACAAGTAATTTTTGGTATTTTTATAAAATAGTTTAATTTTATGTGAATAGAAAAATATGACAAAATGTAATAGTTAACATTATAAACTATATACATGAATTTTTGAGACATGGATGATCTAATAAACCATTATTTTTAAGTACCATGAACTATTTATTGTATATAGTCACAGTAATAAATATTATTGATAGTTTTGAGCCAAAATAAAAAACTAATTAATATAATATTTTCTACCCTTATAAATACCACCCCTTACAACCCCTTTTATTCACACCTTAAAAGCTTTGTAGATTTCCAAATTTATACCCAATAATCTTACCAATTCCCTCCACCACTTTATATTTTTTTTTTTGATTGCTCCAAAATACTGATTTCAAGTTCCTTAGGTATTTTTTCAAGGAAACGATATTCAAGAGGTAATATCCTCAAACTACATCTTTTAAATTCATTTCTTCTTCTACACTCTCCTCACCTCCCTCATCTAACATGGAATAATAACTCTATTATCATATATATAATTTAATTTTGTAGTAATAATGTAACATATACCACCCATACTCTTATCTTCTCCTATTATTCAAAAAATGAAACCATTGTCCATATTATGTCGGTTAATCACCTCCATGAATGATGAGTTTTTTTCCATTACCACCTTCAAGGAAGGTCATAAAAATATAATTACGGTCAAATAAGATTATAATAAGTATATTATAACTTGTTTCTTTTTATATAATTGAATATATAGACATTGTAATTCCCCAACCCCAGAAGCCCAGAGCCGGTCCATTATTTTAATACATTGGCATGATTACAAGGAATCATGTCCCGAAGGACCAATCAGTTTAGTAGTCTTGGAATATAGATTACATACATGAACGTTACATTACATATTAAAACATAAAACAAAACATAAATAATCTGTTGAGAACGCCATTATTCCCCTAGATTAACCCTGCATGTCAAACATAATACATTCCTTGGAATCCTGGGAAAACAAAACAAAAGAAATGGGTGAGCTCAGATGCTCAGTAAGGGTAAATAATTTAGCGGAAGCTATAAACTTTTAAGGTAAGATTTGTAATAAAAACAACATCCTTTTAAACATAAACTTGAACATAATATGGAGAAAATAAATCAAACATTACCATATAAACATTCACATGGATATTCTACTAGTCGAATAATCGCATGTAATAATTAATTTCAAAATGAGGGAATTACTAATGTCGGACATCATTACCATATAGTTGAGGCCTCGTGCCAAGAATAAAAATAAAAAAAATCAAGGACTTGGGAAAATATGATATTTTGTCTCATGAGACCTACCGATAAATCGAGGAGCTATAGCAGGCTCCACCCGTCACTTACTAAGTCCACTGCATTCCTCATATGAAATTGTTGAAACATAACATAAACATTTGTATTAAAATTAGCATATAAAATGTCAATAATTTGGCCATAAAGAATGAATGGTATAAAAATAGCACATCCATAGTAAAATATATCATAACTCATTCAATACAATATAAAAAAATTTATTATAATAAATCAACCTCAATTAAGAATAATATCTAGAAAAGGATGACGATATTGTTGAAAATGATCAGTAAAACTCCTTGAGTAAAATACCCCTTTTCATGAAATCATTTAAAAGTTCCATAATTTATAAAGGATAAAATTTAAAAGATATTTTTTAATCTAAGTGTCCCTTACCAATTTGAAACTTTTTAAAGTAATTAACATTTTAAAACATTGATGTCCATATAAATAAATCCTTAAACCCATTTTGAAAACATGGACATTAATGAGAAATATTTATAAGAATAAATATTTAAAACATTTAAAATGATTTTTTAGTTAAAGAGTACCTTAAAATAATAATTTTGAAAAAGTATTTTATGAGATATAGACATGGATAATAAATATTTCCTAGAAAATACTTACACATAAACAATTTCGGATAATGATGAGATTGAGGAATTAACCCTTACCTTGCTCTTTCCTTTGGTTGAGGGTATGTTTAACCACCTGTATAATGACCATAGTATGTTATTAAATTATAAAAGAACAATATTCATATTTATTATATCATAAATGATTCATTTATGACTTTATACTACCCGTATAATAATTATTTCCATGTTAAATTAACATTTCAGGTAATAATCGCTTTCTTTATCGTATATGTTTTAACTTGTAATTCTTGATCGTATCATTTATATCATGATTTAAATACTTCCAGAATATAAAATATGATTTATATATCATATATATTTAGAATATAAATATGAATAATAAATAGATATATGAAATGGAAAACACCGTTTATGGAGACGATAGGTCATACGTACGCATAAACGTTGTTTATGTTTTCAAATCGTATTGAACAGAAGTAAGTGAATAAGATATATGTAATTACATACATACATATATATATATATATGTATATATATCCATTAGAATTATTATGTCATATATTACATACTTATTAATAATATATATTTTTATAATCATCATTGAATAGTGAATGTAGAAATGAATCTCATCGCGTCGTGGAGACGGTAAGTCGTACGTACACTCGAGTGACGATATCATTTTCTTAATGATTAAAAGGTTTGTAATTGGATGGTATAGTAATTTTACAGAGAAATTAGAATGTTAATTTCATTATTTATACACATATTACTCATCATTATATCCATCCAAATAACATGGTGTTGAATAACAAATTACACCACGACGTGGAGATGGTAAGTTGTACGTACGCACGCATGGTGACATTATCATTAATAGGATAGATAGAATAATGAGTATGGATATACCATATTTATAATAACATCACAGTATGTATAAGGTACTGGATTTATTATTTTGTTATGGAAATAACAAAGAAAGATAAAGTGGAAGAAGAAAAGAACTTTGAAAGAGGTGATAAAATAATTATCTCTTCTTTGGGTGTTTCCTTTTGATTTGAAAAAAAGGCCTCATTAGGTTGGATTTATGCTCAAGGTAAGGCCTATAGGTTGAATTGAGGGAAGTTAGGAGGAGATTTGAGTAGGGTTTTGCTGATCCAAATGGATTTGGAGGTGTGAAATTAAGAGAAGGGGAAGTACCCTTTTAAAAGAGAGGTGGGGTCCACTTTAGGAAAAGCTTGAAATGTTATTTTATTATACAATCATATTCAATTTATAATGACTAAAAAATGATTTATTTATAGTTTAAGGTGGTTATGGGTCAAAAACCTCTCAAACAATAGGTTTTAGACAGGTTTAGGTCACCATATTAACCATATCTTTTAGATTTAACTCTTAGTTAAATAGTTTTACTTTTACCATGTATTCTTGTATTATTATAATAAATGGTTAATAAACATACTATACAAATACAAGTGAACCCCAACTGGTTCATTATTTATATATATAATCTTATCTAATTCCTTTGGATGAACCTTATATTTTTTGGAATATTATATTAATTAATAATTTAGTATTTGTTTTAAAAACACATTTATGTCAATTTTAACACTATTTGGTATTTCGTTTTTGTGAAAGTCATAAAAACTTTATAAATTTGAAAAAAAATTATTTAATCAACCTTAAAATGTCATATTAGCCTATAAAATTAGTTTAATTCATCAAAAGTCTCAATTTATATTTATTTGGATATTTATAATATCAATTATGTTAATCTTTCATGAATAAGGTAATTACTACATCATCATTGTGTCATAAATAAATTTAATTATTTAATTTTTAAAAATTATAAATAAAATATCATTATGTAGGAAATATTTTTATCTTTCTAATGAATATTTATAGTCTAATTTATCTTATCATTAACATTATATTAAAAAACAATTAGTTATGAAACTTTGAATTTAACACTTTTATCTTCTTTTTAAATAAAATAATAATAAATGTTCTAATCTAATCCAAGTGGACCAAAAG
Source organism: Viscum album (assembly GCA_963277665.1). Lineage (NCBI taxonomy): Eukaryota > Viridiplantae > Streptophyta > Magnoliopsida > Santalales > Viscaceae > Viscum > Viscum album. The sequence goes on from OY728150.1 coordinate 2,118,612,555, forward strand.
GATCATATTTTATTCCTAAGGTTTATTTTTGTTGAAATACACTTATTAAATAGAATTAGGACATGTGTTGGGGTAATTATAATATCATTTTTACCTTTAATTACCCTATTTACTTTTAACCGTTATAAATAAAAGTCAAAAGATACTATTCACCAAAAATTATTTTCTAATTATTGAACCAAATTTTACTTTCTTATTTCAACCATGCCTCTCGTATTTTTTAAATTCAATTCACAGAAGCAGTAAATCTTCGTTTAATGCAAATTTGCAAATGTTCCTAAAAGGTGGGTAAAAGACGTTAAAAATTTCAATAAAATTTTATACATCTAATTTTATTATAAAATGGATCTAATGAATTCCATTGAACTAATATAGGTATTACATATATATTTTTATTTAAAATAAATTGAAATAAAATAAATAATTATTTAAATAAAAATTCAGTTTTAAACAATAACGCTGTGTTTTTCACTATTCATCAAAAATTGAATGTTTTCAGAAAAATGCCAAAACTTCACCCTAAGATAATTTTGATATTTGGAATTCAAAAATTAATTCTATTTTACTAAATTAAAAACATATAATTTTAATTAATTATTGTAAAATTAATTCCCATTGTCAAAACCAAAACGCGGGTTTTTAAAAAAGTAAAAATTGTCCAAAGACTGACATGTGTTTATGTAAAATTTAAATGTGAAATTACTTATAATTACATAACTATATTAAATGGTAAAAATATAATATAATTATACTTCAAAACCATTAAAATTCATAATTTAACACTATAAATTATTTCAATTAAAAAAGTTGTTTTCAATTAAAATTTAGAATTTTTCATTATTCATCAAAATATAAAAGTTATCAGAAAATTACCAAAAACTTATCCAAACTAAATTTTTATTTCCCTCTTCTAAATAAGAATCTAATTTAATTAAATTGAATATATAAAAGTGTCAAATATTGGTTTTATAAAGGGTTCTCCATTAAAAGGCGGTAAAACTGCATTTTTTTGAAAAAAGACTTCTTTTATCTGAAAGAAAATGATTTTTTTCTTATATTATATCTAAGAAAAACATAATATGGATTATAAAATTATATAAAGCATATAAAATTCAAAATTCAGTTAACACTATTCATAACCTCTTTTGAACGATTAGTTTGGTAAGTCATGGTGCGCTCGAACTCAGTGTTGTGTGTAGCGCAAGTTATTGAATTACTTTGAAGAGATAACATACTATGAAATATTGCGGTGTTACATTATCCCGAATTTCAAAAAATTGTGTCCCCACAATTTGGAATTGTTCTTCGAAATATAAGGTTAAAAATAGAAAAATACCTTTGTGGAAAATTCACATCAGAAATTGGGTTAATAAAATATATTCTTAATAAGAGGGAAAGAGAAATGAAAAAGTCACTACCAAATTATGATCTCTATTAGGGGAACATTTGTAGAAATTATAGACACATAATTGGAAGAATATGTAAATATTTATAGGGAGTAATTGAGGTTATCAATCACAAACAAGAGTAAAATTGAGGGCCTTAAAGCCATCAATCTATAATGCCTTAAAATATCATCGGTTCAACAAAACATAAGGTATTAGGATAACAAATTTTTGGTTTTAATATCCCTTCCATAAAGTTTAAGAATTAATTTATTCATATAATAAGAGGGAAAATATATATTTGACAAGTAGATTTTCATCCTTCAACTAATTCCTACCACAAACTCATCTTTCACTCCAAAAGATAATAGAATTCAATAATATTCTATTTATCCTAATCGTATAGGGTTCCAAAAATAATGAATTTATAATTCATTTGTTAGAATATTTAAAAAAAACTACATTATAAAAACTAGGACATCACGTAGGCCAATGGTAGGTGATGCACCCTTGTCACCCTTCGATTGCGAGTTCAAGTCTCGCGGCCTTGATGAACGCAATGGGTTGTCGCCCGACCTCTGGGTTGTCCTTTTTATAACAATACAAAAATAATCTTAAGAAATTCTTTAACCTTAACAATAGTATCCAATGTTAAACTTAATCCATTCCAACCTTTATACTTATCCAAAATACTTCTATACAAACTCACAATCCAAAATTTATAAGGAAGGTAAACACAATGAAGATCTTTGTTGCCACATAATAACATGTGAATACCTTCATAATGTATTCTTTTAAAACACGGTAACACCTTGAATTATCATAAAATCTTATTTATTACATTATTTCCCCATTATTCCTTATAAAATACTAGATATACTCCTTATATCCAAAAAAATTTTAAACTCCAACAATAATGGAATAAAAAAACAATTAATTAGTTTCAAAGTAATCAAGAATATCGAATATAATTTTTCCAAATCAATCATATATTATTCCAAAATTACTAACTCAGTATCAGAACCATATTAAGTTTTATCTTTCCTTCAACCATGTATTTTCCAAAAAGTTTAACATGTTATTGAGTCACTTTTCTTAGAACCATATAATCTCAAATCCTCAATGAAATTGTACTATAGTACAATCTTTATTTATTTCCATAATTCGTATAACCAATACATCGTTGATACAACACTCAAATAATTATTTAATAACAACATAAGAACAATCGTCATTCCTCTTCATCTCTGGTAGTATCATAACTTGATTATTATCCAATAGCATCATTTGGGGCATACTCTGATGATTTGGACATTGATCCGTGTAGTGTCCCAACTCCTTGCAGATGCATTGTACATTTAAAATCTTTTTCTTACCCTTACAATCACGTACTTGGTGTCCTTTTTCTCCACAATTATAATAAACTCTCATTCCCTTCAAGAATTTACCAAGTTGATTCTTTCCACAGTTATCACATATGGGAAAATATTTCTTTCCCCTCTTCCCTTTATCCATCTTTCTCTCTACCATCCTTTTATTCTCTTACTTTCCTTCAAAGTCATAGGAATCGAATAATTATTTACTTATCTTATTAACACATGATACTATTTCTTCATATGATGAGAATATGTGGGAGACTATTTCCCTTCTAAATGTTGGATTAATACCATGGAAGATATTATCCTTTTTACTCTTTGGATCATGCGTATCGTTGGAGTTCTCATTCCTTCTACTGGGCTCCATTTATAAATAATGGAATACACTAGGTTAGTTTATGAATCTCAATTCATAATTCCAAACTTCTAAAATACTTAACGTAAATTAAAAATATTATGCATATAATCTATAATCATAAAAAAATGTTTTCTTTGAGGAAGTCTTTACTCTTAAATCCTTCATAATGGCTTATAAAGAAAATTTGAATTATCCTAAGCATCTCCCATGGGAGTGTCATAACCAAGAGTCCAGAAAGGTTTGTTGTCGTGTACCAGGATACCTTGGGTCAAGCCTAAAACTACTTGTTAGAGTTTTCACTCCTAGGTACATCTGTGACAGATCTGCCTCTACCTACTCGTATACAGACACGGATGTATTTCTTGGAAAATACACAAAATCTCTACATTACCAAAATTCTAGGAAGTTCTTCTATACTAATCCTCAAATTCTATATTAGGGTAATGTTCTTTAATCAGAGTTTTCCTAAATCTAGCTTCCAATGAATATACTAAACTTCCTATGATACCAACTGTAATGCCCCGACCCCAGAAGCCTGGAGCCGATGCATTATTTTAATACATTTTCATGATTACAAGGAATCAAGTCCCGAAGGACCAATCAGTTTAGTAGTCTTGGAAAATATAATACATACATGAACTTTACATTACACATTTAAACCTAAAACACTGCATAAATAATCTATTGATAACTCCATTATTCTCCTATCTTAACCCTACATGTCAAACATAATACACTTCTTGGAATCCTGGGAAAACAAAACATAAGAAAGGGGTGAGATCAGATGCTCAGTAAGGGTAAATAATTTAGCGGAAGCTATAAACTTTTAAAGAATGATGTGTAATAAAAAAATCCTTTTAAACATAAACTTGAACATAATATGGAGAAAATAAATCAAACATTACCATATAAACATTCACATGTATATTCTACTAGTCGAATAATCACATTTCATAATTAATTTCATAATGAGGGCATAACTAACGCCGGACATCATTACCACGTAGTCAATGCCTCATGCCAAGACTACAAATAAAATTTTTATCAAGGCCTTATTCCAAGACACTAGTTTGTCTCATGAGACCTACTGATGCATCAAGGAGCTATAGTAGGCTCCACCTGTCACTTACTAATTCCACTGCATTCCTCATATGAAATTATTGAAACATAACATAAACATTCGTATTAAAACTAGCATACAAAATGTCAATACTTTATCCATAAACCATGAATGGTATATAAATATCACATCCATATTAAAACATATCATAACTCATTCAATACAATATGGAAAATTGTATTATAATAAATCAACCTCAATCGAGAATAATATCCAGTAAAGGATGGTGATATTATTGAAAATGATCAGTAAAACTCCTTGAGTGAAATACCCCTTTTTCATTAAATCATTTAAAAGCCTCGCTATTTATAATGGATGAAGTTTAAAATATATTTTTGACTCAAAGTTTCCCATACCAATTTGAAACTTTTTAAAGAAATTAACATTTTAGAACATTCATTTCCATATAAATAAATCCTTAAAACCATTGTGAAAACATAGAAATTAATGAGAAATATTTATAAGAATAAATATTTAAAACATTTAAAATGATGTTTTAGTTAAATAGTACCTTAAAAGAATAATTTTTAAAAATTATTTTATGAAACATGCACATGGGTAATAAATATTTCCCAGAAAATACTTACACATAAACAATATCAGATAATAATGAGATTGAGGAATTAACCATTACCTTGCACTTTCCTTTGGTCAAGGGTATGTTTAACCTCCTGTATAATGACCATAGTATGTTATTAAATTTTAAAAGAACCATATTCATATTTATTATATCATACATGATTCATTTATGACTTTATACTACCCATTTAATAATTATTTCCATGTTAAATTAACATTTCAAGTAATAATCGCTTTCTTTATCGTACGTGTTCTAACTTGTTATTATTGATCATATCATTTAGATCATGATTTATATACTTCAATAATATAAAACATGATTTATATATCATATATATTTAGAATATAAATATGTATAATAAATAGATATATGAAATGTAAAACACCGTTCATAGATACGGTCGGTCGTACGTACGCATAAACGTTGTTTCAATTTTCATATTGTATTGAATGGAAGTAAGTGAATAAGATATATGTAAGTTCATATATATATATATATATATATATTCAGTAGAATTATTATTTCATATATTACATAGTTATTAATAATAATTATTTTTATAATCATCGTTGAATGGTGAACGTGGAAATGAATCTCATCGCGTCGTGGAGATGGTAAGTTGTACATACACATGAGCGATGATATCATTTCCTTAATGATTGAAAGGTGTGGAATTGGATGGTATAGTAATTTTACAGAGAAATTATCTGGTTAGTTTCATTATTTATACACATATTACTCATCATTATATCCATCCAAATAACATAGTGTTGAATAACAAATTACACCACGGTGTGGTGACGGTAAGTCATACGTACGCATGCATGGTGACATTATCATTAATTGGATGGATAGAATAATGAGTATGGTTGTACCATATTTATAATAACATCACATTATATAGAAGTTTTTGGAGTTATTATTTTGGTATGGAGATAACAAAGAAAGAGAAAGTGGAAGAAGAAAAGAACTTTGAAAGAGGTGATAAAATAATTACCTCTTCTTTGGGTGTTTCCTTTTGATTTGAATAAAAGGTCTCATTAGGTTGGATTTATGCTCAAGGGAATGCTGCTATGTTGAAGTGAGGGAATTTTGGAGGATATTTGAGATGGGGTTTTCAGAGCCAAATGGCTTTGGAGTTGTGAAATTAAGAGAAGGGGAAGTACCCTTTTATAAGGGAGGTGAGTGTCGCTTTAGGAAAATCTTGAAATTTTATTTTATTATACAGTCATATTGAATTTATAAGAGCTCCAAAATGATTTATTTCGAGGCTAAGGTGGGGATGGGTCAAAAACCACTCAACTAATAGGTTTTAGGCAGGTTAAGGTCACCATATTAACCTTATCTTTTAGATTTAACACTTAGTTAAATAGTTTAACTTTTACCATGTATTCTTGTATTATTATAATAAATGGTTAATAAACATACTATAAAACGCCAAGAGAACCAAAACTAGTTCATTATTAATATATATAACCTTATCTAATTCCTTTGGATAAACCTTATATTTTTATGAAAATTATATCAATTAATAATTTAGTATTTGTTTTAAAAACTCATTTATCTCAATTTTGACACTATTTGGTATTTGGTTTCTGTGAAAGTCATAAAAACTTTATAACTTACAAAAAATTTTTAGTCAATACTAAAATGTCATATTAACCTATAAAATTAGTGTAATTCATCAAAAGTTTCAATTTATATTTATTTGGATATTTATAATATCCATTATTTTAATCTTTCATTAATAAGGTAATTACTACATCATCATTGTGTCATAAATAAATTTAATTATTTAATGTCTAAAAATTATAAATAAAATAAAATTATATAGGAAATATTTTTATATTTCTATTTAATATTTATAGTTTAATTTATCTTATATTTAACCCTATATTAAAAATGGTTTAGTTATGAAAATTTGAATTTAACACTTTTAACACTTCCTTAAATAAAATAATAATAAATGTTCTAATCTAATACAAGTGGACCAAAAGGATCATATTTTATTAATAAGATTTATTTTGGTCAAAATACACTGATACAATAGAATTAGGACATGTTTTGGGGTAATTACAATATCATTTTTACCTTTAATTACCTTGTTTACTTTTAATCATGCTAAATAAAAGTCAAAAGTTACTATTCACCAAAAAATATTTTCATCTTATTGAACCACATTTTACTTACTTATGTCAATCATGTCTCTCAGATTTTGAAATTCAATTCACAGAATTGGTAAAACTTCGTTTAATTCAAATTTTCAAATGTGCCTAGAAGGTAGATAAAAGACGTTAAAAATTTCAATAAAATTTTATACATCTAATTTTATTATAAAGTTACTCCAATGAATTAAATTGAACTTATATAGGTATTATATATATATATATATATATTTACTTAAAATAAATTAAATAATTATTTAAATAAAAAGTTGGTTTTAAATAATAATGCAGTGTTTTTCATTATTCATCAAAAATTGAAAGTTTTTTAAAAAATACCAAAAATTTACCCTAAGATAATTTTGATATTACAAATTCAAAAATGAATTCTATTTTACCAAATTAAAAATATATAATTTTCATTAATTAATTTAAAATTAATTCCCATTTTCAAAACCAAAAAGCGAGTTTTTAAAAAGTAAAAACTATCAAAAGATTTGCATGTGTTTATGTCAATTAAATGTGAAATTACTTATAATGACCTAAATTGTATTAAATGGTAAAAATATAATCTAATTATACTTTCAAACCATTCAAATTAATAATTTAATACTATAAATTATTTATATTAAAAAAGTTTTTTTCAATTAAAATTTAGTATTTTTCACGATTCATCAAAATATGAAAGTTATCAGAAAAGTACAAAAAATTTATCCAAACTAAATTTTTATGTTACGATTCTAAAGAAGAATTTAATTTAATTTAATTGAATATGTAAAAGTGTAAAATATTGGTTTTAAAAAGGGTTCTCCATTAAAAGGCGGTAAAATTTAATTTTTTGAAAAATACTTCTTTTATCTGAAAAAAAAATCTTATATTTTGTCTAAGAAACACATAATATGGATTCTAAAATTATATGGAGTATAAAAAATTCAAAATTCTGTTAATACTATTCATAACCACTTTTGAATAGATAGTTTGGTAAGTCATGGTGCACTCGAACTTAGTGTTGCGTGTAGTAAAAGTTATTGAATTACTTTTAAGAGATAATGTACTATGAAATCTTTTGGTGTTACAGACATAATGTTCAATAAAATAAAACTAGTTCGTGATGGTCGGTAAAACATCCGAAATGAACTAACTGCATAACGTTAACAATTTTACTAAGTGAATTATCCCTATATCATAACACAAAAGAATATTTGGGACCATTAAAATTTATGGAAGGATATGAATATAATTTAACCTCACTTATATATTTTTATTCTCATTTGACAATAATTTACATAATATAAACAAGTGATCCGACCATGGAACCATGAAACAAACACCCTCACAAAAGAAAAATTAAACATTATATATCGTTTAAATAGTTATAAATAATCATAATAAAATTATAATAAATTTAATAGAGATTTTAAAGGTTATGAGTTAATTAATTAATGAATTTAATATTATTATTTAGGACATTAAGTGTAAGTGAATAATTATTCTTGAACATAAGGTAAGGGATCTCTCTGAACACCTCCTTTTTATTTATGTTATGAAATTTCTCTCTCTAACTCACTTTATATATCTCTTTTATGTTATGTAACACTGATAAATTCTCTATATATTTCTATTACATATATACCTAGCTTATTCTTTCTTCCTTTTATGGGTTAATACATTCCTTAAGTTCATTTCTCAAATATTTTCTTTAAAATTAAACCCGATAAAGGGGGACTTTTCTATACTTTGATCCTTTTATATAACAATTATTTAAATTATTTATTCCCATTAATTATTAGATTAAATAAATTAATATTTTATAAATAACCATTCTATTTTAACTTTGGGTTTCAAAGAAAATTTCATATTAAATATTTCTCCTAAACACTTTAACTAATTCCTTAAAACATCATTTTGAAAGTTCTTTTCTATACACAATTATCTACCCTTTATCATAACATTTTTTTCTCAAATAAAATCAATATTTTTATACCTAATATTATATAATCAAATATGAATGTCAAAAATATTTAATTCCTTCTTATATTTTTAATATTTATAAAATATCCTTTGATTATGATATGAGATTAGATTATGCAGCCCATTTATTTCCATGGGTAATTATAATGTTTATTCTTTATGATTGATTTCCATTTTTGGAACACATAAACATTTACATGTTATTATGGGTGCACCTATATATTTATCCAGTTAATTGGGTAACATTTTTGTCTCATGAGATGTTATGTATGAGATTAGGGAGTAAACCAAATCTATGTCCATCATGTGATTTTTTCCTGGTATTTAGCCTTGACATAGGCTTATGTATTGTTATATGTTACTACCACATTCCTATGTTTCCATGATATTATGATTACATGTTCATTTTGTTATGATACCATATGATTATTCATGATCCATGTATTTTATTATATCATGTTATTTCATTTGAGTCACAAGTTATGTTTCATTGTCATGTTTATTCCCTTACTAGACTTTATAGATCACCTATTTATTATTTTATATCTCTCAAGTCATCCAATGTAGTTTTAGGAGCTCTGATGGATTTAGGATCTCATTAATGAGAATACAAAAAATATGTTTTGTTTTTTTATATATTATAAACCCAGCCTTTTGAAGACACTCAGCCTTATGATCTTTGGGTAGTGTTTATTGGATATTTATGTTAAAATCATGTAATAATATGTGTAAAAGTATTGAGTCACTATAGTTGGTATTATAAAAAGTTATAGTTATTTTGGGGGATTATGACTAAAATATATTAGTTAGAGTAATAGAGATAATTCTAATCATAAAAAAATATCCTGAAATTGTTTTGATTTATAGAGTGAGTGGTTTCTAAGAAATTAAATCCCTATCTGGATATCTCAAGTGGATGTGGATATGACATAGTTGTACCTAGGGGTAATAACATTGAAATTTCATATTGGGTATTAACTCATTCATTACTTGGTTCATAAAAAATATTCCTTACTTCACACTTGGTTTGACATTTCCTAGGGGGTATGCTTTGGGAAATTCACAAAATCTTTATGAACCATTATAAAGGACATGAATAGATTGTCATGTTATAAAATCTAATCAGAAAAATTACTATAGATAACCTAGATTAAAACATAAAGAATCATAAGTTAGGATATACTATTCATTCATAATTTATTCCATCTATGTTCATAATATTCCTTTTTACATAATTTTTAGTTTGATAATTTTCATCCTTTTCTATATTAGTTAATGGAAGGAAATAAGAGGAATCATTACAAAAACCAATGTATTAGTCAATGTGGTGATATCCCTAATTATATTCCTAAACTTATGATAGTGGGGTCTAGGAACCTAATGGTAGTACTATCTTAGATTACTCATGTTATGAGTAATAAATTGAATCATATAGAACACCCTCTTTCTCCTAAGAAAAATATGGTTGCGGTCGATTCCTTTATGTGAAAAAGGCCTTCTACCTTTAGTGGATCTTCTAATACTCTCATCACAAAAAAATTTATTATCTCCATTAAAAATATATTCTCTATTATCCAATGATAAGAAAAATATAAATTCATGTTGGATATCTATCAACTTAACGGGGAGGAAGATCAGTGGTGGAAATTTATCAATAACATGAAGTCAAAAGAGGAAATTGATTCCATGGAATGGGTATAATCTAAGAAAATATTTTTCAATAAATATTTTTACTATGATCCCTATATTAAAATGGATAGTGAGTTCCTTAGACTAAATTAAAAGGAATATGAGTCTGTAGAGGCATATGAAGAAAAGTTCACAAGGCATTCATGGTACACCTATGGATTTTTTATAAACACTGAAATTAAGTTATACCATTTATTTAGTTGGTTAAATCTAAGACTATGAAAAAATTTATTGATTCGATACTTTGACAGCTATAAATATATTTTCCTTTATACCCTCAAGGTTAGGATGGGGATTGGAGACTCTTAGTGGTGTCATGGTTCTAGAGATAAAAAGCATAAAATAGAGTTTTTTATGGGAGTATCAATAGATATATATCATAAAGGAAAGAAAACCAAACTTCCCACATGTCAAAAATGTGGGAATAAGTATTCTGGAAACTGTCCTAATGGAATTGGTAGATTCTTCAAATTTGGAAAAGTTGGGAATTTGGATAATAAATCCTAAAGAGAGATGAAGAAACCAACTTATATGATTGAAGAAAATAAGGTTTCTATCAACACTCATATTATGGTATAGTGTTTCAACTACAAGTAATATAGTCATTATGAGAACTATTTTCTTAGGCCAAGGGTTATCAAAGACAATCAATGATGACAACCTTCAAGGCTAAAGGGAAAGGAATAGAATATGTTATCACTACTACTAAGGTGTATCCCGACAATGACGTGGTGATAGATATGTTAGTTATTAATTCAATAATATTAAACATAATTTTTTATTCTATTTATAAAAATTCTTTCATATATTGTAATTTTAGTAGAAATATTCAAACACCACCTCAAAAAATGGGGGTTGAGCTATCTTAGAGAATATAAAATAGATAAATTATTGCATCCCATGTATATAACTCCTCCCTGATTAGTTTTTATGGACTAAACCTCCCAAGAAATATTTTTCTACTTCCTATAGTATATATTGATGCTATATTGGAAATTTATTGGCTATCCTTATATAAACCAACATCAACTGTTGGGAGAGTGAGATATCTCTTCACATTTTGAGTCATCCCCCAATTTTTATCAAGTATAAAGAGGAGGATTAATCTCATTTGGAATAATCTTCTAAATCATGTCTATTATTTCTTTATGAGTAATAATATATAGCCTAAATGATTTATATAAATGAGAGAATAATACTTGAAGATATGTCTGTTGTGAGGGATTATACTGATGTACTTCAAGAAGAATTTTTTGATCTTCCTCCTAACCATGAGGTTAAGTTCTCAATTGAACTTATACTTGGGTCTATGCCCATATTCAATAATCCCTACTAAATATCCACTATTGAGTTATAAAAATTGAAGAAGTAGTTGCAAGAGTATCTGCACAATTGTTTTATACACTCGAGTGCTTCACCATGAGGTGTGCCAATCCTCTACATCAATAATAAGGATGGATTAATGTGACTATGTATTGATTATCATGAACTCAAAAAAACAAGATAAAGAACAAGTATCACCTACTAGTTAGATGACTTGTTTGATCAACTTCATAGGGCCTATTATTTATTTAAGGTGGACCTTCGGTCAAGATATCACCAATTAAAGGTGAAGACTAAATATATTCCCAAGACTACCTTTTAAACATGGTATGGACAATATGATTTCATAGTGATGCCCTTCAGACTCACTAATGATCTATAAATATTTATGGACTTCATGAATACAGTCTTTAAAGATTAGCTCAGAAAATTTTTGGTAGTCTTTCACTACTGAAAACTAGTTTTATACCAACAAAAATATCCCAATAGTTTTAAAAACTGTTGGGATAGGTTCCATATACCAACAGTTCAATAAAATTGTTGGTATAGGGATGTTAATATATGATTTTACCAACGGTTTTATGAAAAAATTGGTATATGAGTGTTAAGTTTGGTTTTCCCCAACGGTTTTATGAAACTATTAGGATTCTTGAAGGGTATATCGATAGTTTTAAAAAACAGTTGGTATATCTCATCTATCCCAACAATTTTTAAAAATTGTTGTCATAGAAACCCCCAAATACCCAGTGCGACACTCCTACTTCCAGAAGCCAGATCTGTCCGCATTTTTCCCTATCCACGAGCCTATGTCTGCATTTTTTCCTATCCATGATCCTCCTTCTTCCAGAATTAGATCTTTTTCTCCTAAATAAGAGACATCTTCTATTTCAAATTCATAAGTGGTAACTAATTTATATCTTTTTACTCCATTTATTTTGGATTTTTTCATTCTCTTTCGCTATAATATTGATTAAATTTCTCTTTTCGGTGCTCATCCATTAAGGTGAAATGTTTTGAAAGTTTTTAAGTAAATTTACACTGCATTAAGGTGTGTGTTTCAATGAAATTATTTCATTTTGAATTAAATGTTTTTTATTTAATTGTAAATTTATTTTATTTAATGTATGGATATATGTAATGATTTTAAAGCATTTGAAAAGGATTTAATGTTGTGTTATATATTTTTATCTAATTTCATTTTTCATGGAGTGAAAACTATGTTTTAAATAGGAAATTTATTTAATGTGAGGTGATAAACTTGAAATGTTTTAAAAAAAATATAATTAATTAGAAACATTTGATTGAAATGGGTGTTTCATTTTCCCCTTGATATAATTAATTAATTGATATTTAAAATTTTGTTTGATGGAAAATTAATGCATTATAAAATGTTAATGATTTGAAAGACGAATATTCATGTTTTTTGTGGTGGATTTTAAGGGTTTTAAATTTTATGTGAGATTTATATCAGTTTGTAAAGAATTTTTAAAGTCAAATTTTATAAAAAAGTAAAATCACTTGGGATTATGAACCACATTTTAGCATTAAATACCTATTTGAAACTTTGTTTTTAAATTGTTGGTTTTTAAATAACATGTTAATTATTCCATTGAGTTGGTTACCCATTGTGTGGGTTTTTTGGGACTACATGATGCTTTTTTCTCACCCAGTGTAGTAATATGCTTCTCTAAACCATATATAGTTAGGATATATGGGATTATTCATTTTGAATGTGTCACAAGTGAGGGAGAGTCATTTCTTATGTCTTGGTGTTAATACTTTCTTACTTATTCATCATCTTCACTTTTATGTTTTTTATTGTAACCTTAGTACTAATTTGGGATTTTATATTTATATTTATCTAGAGGGTTCACTTGATAGAAGTGGAACTCCAATCATGCTAGGAACTAGGGTATGGTGGAGTGTTTTATCACAATGAATCTTGTGTAGGCTATTTGGATGACTTTTGGATTGGGAATAAAATATGACAAAAATTGATTAATTAGAGGAAACTACTATATAAATAGATGTGTATCTCATTTGGGGTTACATGGTAGATCCCATGAAATATTATATGAATGAATGAGACACACCTATATCAAAAAATGAAATATATATCGTATAAGATATAATAACCATACCTAAAAATATTAAACATCCCTCTCCATCATCATCAAGAGCATGATCAACCACATGTACATTCCCATAAAATGATCCATGATGCCCCACAGGCTCATGATTCACTCGATTCTCCAATCATTGAGGGGTCTTCATCCCCTTCTTAGTTCCTCTACCTACACCTTAGCCTAAAATTGATATGTTCATCTAAGAATTATTTTCAAAAAAATCATTATATGGCTTGTGTTAACTCTACCTTCCCACCGACCATCTCACTTTGATTCAAGTAATTTTTGTTCTTACACATTAAATCAGTATGTATGCCTTCATTTATTTTATATTTTTTCGTTCGGTTTTGATACAATGTATTGTGTATTATAATCCCTTATGAACACAAGCATATATCATTTTAGGTTATGTTTTTGTTGTGATTTATATTTATGGAAAAAATTTGGTTGTGTTTTTGTTGTGTATTATAATTTTTTTGTGGTTTTTTGGTTTTTTGGTTTTGTTTTGGTTTTGGTTGTGGTTTTTTTTGTGGTTTTGTTGTGGTTTTGTTGTGGTTTTGTTGTGGTTTTGTTCTATTTTTGATATGGAAGATGTCAATATGATCCTGGATTATTTTATCCTTGGTTTATTTTAAATTTAAGGTTTATTGACATGATTTTGTTGGTTAGACATAAATATAGTTATATAATTTTTTATCCTAAGAGGAACGACAAGATAATAATGAATTATGAATGTACCCCTAAATGTTTTATTTGAAATATCACACTCTGACTTTAAGATGATGATACCCTCACTATAAGTCATTCAATGAAGTGGTACTTCCACCTAAACCACTAAAGTGGGTTTGGGGTAATTTTCATGTCTGAATGGTGATAGAACCAAAATTTACTCTATTATATGATCATTTAGTCATACTCTATCAAGCGTTCCAGTCATACACTTGTAAGGTTGTATTTTTTGAAATTCAAAATGAGTGTTATAAATTCATGTCACAATTTTCTTAGGTCTTTATAAATCATTATTAAGGAATTTATATGATTTTATATCCTAGGAATCCACCCATAATAAAGGATTAGAACCATCATATAACTCACCAAGGATGTTCATGCCTACACATTATTTACTCTTTTATATATATCTCAAGAAAAAAAATTCATGGTGAGGTGCATGTAATTATTCACAACTATTTGATAGTATTTAAGGTCTGTGGAGGTGCACCTAAGTTGTTGTTGTACACCTACTTGGATTCAATTGTTTTTATTTTATTCTAGGCACTATAAATCAATATTAGAGTGTTTAATTTTTCTTACTATTTGTGGATACTTATATGGTGATAGGAATGTGTTGGACTTGTGATAGTCCTAAAATAGGTGAGTTATGATCCCATCTCTATTGGTAATTATATTTTAATAGGGTTATGACATTGTGCTTCTTGATTAGTAGTGGGTTTCTATCATGTGGAGAGGACTATGTTCTATATTGTAACTAAACCTCCTTTTTTTAATTCCATTATGTGTCATTTTATTTTATCTTACACAGTCTCAAATCAATGTTGATACAATACTTTAATTTCCAATTCTATGTTTCAACATGTATCTATATATTTTGCTGGTTATGGATTTATATAAAGTTAACATTTCTCATTTACTTGAAAATGTTTTTTATTGAACTTAAATATTATTTTATTACTTTCAAGAAATGACTAATTAAAATTTTTTATAGAATGGATAGAATTTTTATGTATGAAAGTGATTGGATCTCAAGAAATTTTCAAAACAATTTGGATAGATTTTTAGATTTTTCATTTGCTAATTCTTTAAACGGTGGTCACATACACTACCCATGTTATAATTTTATTTTAAGACCTTGGTTGAGCCATAAATAAATTAGCTACCATATAAACAAATATGGTTTTCAAACTAACTATTATGTGTGGTATCATAATGGGGAGAAAATGTAATCTCAAAATGCTGATGATCCAAATGAGAGGACTATATTGGAGAATTTGATATATGATCAGTTTCTTCTTATTCATCATCATGAGAAGGAAAGGATGTCAACCTAAGAAGACTTCGATACGGGCACACATGATGCGTCTAATGAAAATGATGATGTTGATAGAGTGAAAAAATTGAATGATGTTGTAACGACTCTAGTATATCATCAATGTGGTAAAATGAAAAAGCTCGAATTTTTTATTCGATTGTTTCATGGGAAAACCATGTATGGGATTTCTAATACTACCATTAGTTACATTCTTACCTTCTTTAAGTACTTACTTCTAGATGATGTAGATATTCTCTCAAACCATTATATGGCATGGAAATCAGTTGAAGAACTTGGATTTTCAAAAAACAAAATTCAAGCTTTCCTGAAAGATTGTAGCTTATTCTTGGAGAAAACCGCTAAAAGAAATTATTGTATCAAATGTGGAACATCCCTATGGAAACCAAAAGTTGATGGAACACCATATTTTGTGCCACAGAAAGTAATGTGGCACTTTCCTTTGATCCCCGGACTCCAGAATATTTTCATGTCTGATGAAATATCAAAAAAATGTGATGAAATGATATTGAGAGAAAGAAGAATAATGAAGAGTTGGTTCACCCTGAAGATGGATTTTCATGGTAGATATTTGATACTCAATATCCTTATTTTATAGCTGACATGCGTAATGTGATGTTGGGTCTTTTATGTGACGATTTTAATCTATTTGGGAAGATGCTTACTTCCCACATCACATGGACAGTTTTCATACCTAAATGGCCTGAAAGCCTTCATTTTTATTGATTTTTGATAACCCCCCTTTAAAGGGATGAGGGGGAACCCTTATAAGACCCGTAGGCTCAGAGATTACATGTCCCATAGGCTTAAGATATTACATGACCCGAAGGTCTTAGGGAATTCAACCATAATATCTACAAGGAACTGCCCCTCCCTAGCATCTGCATCATGATATTAGCTCTCTACCTTTGCATGACCATCTGGCTAGGCTTCCCGTGCAAGAACAGGCTGGTCCCGATGGCATAGCCATACCCTCTCATTCTAAAAAATCCATTTGACTCTACTCTGGTGAGTGCACCTACTCTGAATCCTCTTTTGGGTTTGATCCTTTTTTATAGTGTGTCTGGGGAAACTGCACGTGGCTCTAAGGCCTTAAGGTGGCCTGAAAGCCCTACTGATCCGAAGTCCTGGGTGGGCCGAAAGACTTAAGGACTCCAAGCCCAAACCGGTGGCCCAAGGTGAATAGTTCCAGCTTCTACAGTACCAAACAGTTCCTGCTATAGTGCTTTCTATAGTACCAGACAGTGTACAGTTCTACACAGTACCTGTATAGTGTACAGTTCTGCTATAGTACCTGCATAGTGTACAGTTTTGCTACAGTCCCTACTACAGTACCTGTAACGACCCAAAGTTTCATTAATGTAAATCCCTCTTGATCTAGTTAAATGTCTCTTTATGTAAAATGTTAATATAAAATGTCAACTTCTTTGGTTTTATGTTAAGAATTGTGACCCTTGCTTTTATAGCCGTTGAACAGTGATCATATTATTAGTATAAATATAGGGCTTTAAGAAATCCAATTTACTCAGACAAAACAAGTGATGGCCTCATCCAGTAGAATTGCTCCATACGAAGCCCATTTTTCATAGCTCGGAAAAGAGGTGGCATCCTTGGGCTTCCCTCTTGACCAAGCCCAAGCTGAGCTTCATCATGTCAATCTCAAACGGGACCGTCTATGTAATGCCCCGACCCTAGTTACCCAGAGTCGGTGCATTATTACATAACATTGGCATGATTACAAGAAAGATCAAATCTCGAAAGACCGATTGGTTTAGTAGCCTTGGAAACACTAGATATATTCATAAGTCTTACATTACATCATAAAATGAAAAACTACTACAACAACATATTGTCTCCATAATCCACACTCATATCCCCACATAATATCCCTGCAGGTCATTCATAATTTACTTCTTCACTTCCTGGGAAAAATAAAACATAGAAAAGGGGTGAGCTCAAATGCCCAGTAAGGATAAAAATATAGCGGAAACTTTCATAAATAAGAATAAACATTTAAGGCAATGTATAACTAAAACAAAAGCCTTTCAAACTTGAACTTTCAACATGGTATGGAATAAATAAAATGAAATAATTCCATTTACTTATTCACATGGATATTCTACTAATAGAATAATCACATGCAAAAATCAATAACCACTTTCATAATGATGGAATGCATAATGCTGAACTTTAATTTCTTTGTCAAGGCCTCGTCCCAAGACCTTGGGGATAACTGTAACCGGAACCCAACCCGGAGTACCTCTAATAACCGGACACTAACCCGGAGTGCCTCTAATAACCGGACACCAACCCGGAGTTCCTCTAATAACCGGAGACCAAACCAGAGATCCTCTAATAACCGGAGACCAAACCAGAGGGCTTACTTTTACTGGTCCCCAACCCGAAACATACTTGTCTAACACATTCATCTGAATGAAAGGTTGAAATATAACATAAACATTCGGATTAAAAATAAATTCTGAAATGTCAATACTTTAAAAAAAACATGAGTGACATAAGAATAGCTTATCCACAGTCAAAAATATCACAAAACCTTAAATAAAATATGGATGTTTTGTATCATAATAAATCAACTTCAAATAAGCTTAAAAGCCATCAAAGGATGTTGACATAGATGAAATCAAAACTATTTTAGAGAAATATCTCTTTTTTTGAAATCATTTTAAAAGTAACATAATTATAAAATAATACATTCAATTTTAAATTATTCTTATAATCTCTTAAGGGAAGCTTTGACGATTTTATAACGGCGTTAAATAGCCGCACCCGCCGTATAAGTTTAAAAAAAACATTCTTACCTTAAATTTGTCGAAAAGGTTAAAAGTGCCTTGTTTGGAAAACGACGGAAATATTCTTTTCGAAACACATAAGGGTATAAATGACTTTAACCCATGTTCTTGTAAATAGTAAAAAAATTTTGAAATGCATTATTAAGAAACATGGATGTGGATGATAAAGAGATCTCAGTAGATTATTACATATAAACAACCTCGGATAATAAAGAGATTGTGAAATAACCCTTACCAATTTGGTAACTTATGAAACATACAACCCATGAAAGAGTTATCATACAATGAATATGTAAATACACATAAATTAGAGTGTATTACACAAAGAATATAATTATGGGCAGTACATACACCACACAAAAGGTGATGGTGGCAATATGGCATGAATCTCACGGGAATAAGGAGTGAGATGAAAACCCCTTACCTTGTACTTTTCCTTGATTGGGGTAGGTTAATCTCCTGTATAATGGTGAAATAATTGTTATTAAATTATACAAGAATCATATACATTAATATGATATCATATATGATCTTTTAATATTGATTTGATAATAATATCTTAGTATTATCGTTTTTTCGGGTGTTAACTTACTTGTTTTCTTTTATATGTTTTGTTACATAAGACATGTTTTTAAAGGATAGGTTGTATATTATTCATATCCAGAATGATATCAAGTCCTTAAACATCATTTTCTAAATAATCAAATGATAATTATACTTGAATGGATACGATGGAGAATGAATCTCATCACGTTCGTGGAGACGGTAGTCCGTACGTATGCACGAGCGACAATATCATTCTTTTGATATTAAAATAATATATAAATGGATGGTATATCATATATACAGAATCATTAACATGTTATATTTATTATTTACATGAGTTACACATCATTATTATACCCATCCAAATAATAATATATTGAATAACAATTATACCACGACGTGGAGACGGTAAGCCGTACGTACGCACGTATGGTGACATGTTATTCAAAGGGTGGATAGAATACTGAATATGGTTGTCCCATATTTATAATAACATCACAGTATATATATGATACTGGAGTTATTATTTTAGAATGGTAACAACAGAGGAAGAAGAAGTGGAAGAAGAAATGAACTTGGAAAAGGGTGGTGAAATCATTACCTCTTCTTCGGTTTCTTCCTTTTGACTTGATCAAAAGGGCTACTTAGGTTGGCTTTATGATCAAACTAAGGCCTCTAGGTTGTAGTGAGAGAAGTTGGGAGAGTATTTGGGCAGAGTTTGGCCGAACCAAAAGGCTTTGAAGGTGTGAATAAATGAGAAGGAGGAGTGCCCTTTTATAAGAGGGGTGAGGGGCACCTTTGGAAAAAACTAGAAATATTAATTTATAATAAATTCATATTCTGTTTCTAATGGCTCCAAAGTTGATTATTTAAATTTTAAGGTGGGGATAGGTCTAAAAAAACTCAACCAATATAATTTAGATAGGTTTGGGTACTTATATTAACCATATCTTTAAGTATTAACTCTAAGTTAATTAGTTTCACTTTTACAATGTCTCTTTGTATTTTTATATAATATGGTTAATAAACTTACTATATACATCCAAGAGACCCCAAAGTGGTCCCTTAATGATGAACCTATCATGATATAAGTCTCTTGTCCTAACATTAGATTTTTAAGAATTTAATATCAATTAATAATATAATATTTGTTTTAAGAACTCTTTTATGTCAATTTTGACACTATTCAATAGTTGTTTTTTGTGAAACTCATAACAGATTGATTACTTCTAAAAAAGTCAATTAAATCAATCCTAATATATCATATTATCCTAGAAAATTATTTTAATTCATTAAAATTTTAATATTATATTTATTTGGGTATTTATAATATTAATTATTTTAATTTTTCACTATTAGGATAATTACTGCATCATCATTGTTTCATAAATAAATTAAATTATTTAATCTCTAAAAATTGAAAATAAAATATCATCATGTAGGAAATATTTTTATCTTTCTAATGAATATTTATAGTCGAAAATCCAACATATATAACCCTATGTAAAAATTGTTTTTCTAAAAGATATATGCTTGTGTCATTTTTGTATTCATTTTAACTTAATTACAAAAAAGTGTCCCTATCACCTACAAGTGGCACCATGGGGTCCCAAAATCGACCCAAAGATTCCTATGGTCGAACATGTATCAACAAATAAGACTAGGACACGTTTTAGGGTAATTTAGTATTATTATAATATTATTTTTTAACCCTTATTTCCCGGATTTACCCTTAACCATGGTAAATAAAATATTTACCGCAGTAATTATTCAAAATGTCTAAAAATAAAAGTTACCTATTTACACAATTTGAACATCTTGATTCCAAATATGGAATCAATTTTTCTAAATTCAAAACACAGAAGTGGAAGAAATTAATTTAAAATTAATTCTCACTGTCAAAACAAAAAGCGTGTTTTTAAGAGATAATAACTATCAAAAGATTGACACTTGTTTATGTTCGGTTTAATTGTAAAATTATGTCCAATAACCAACATTATATTAAATGGTAAAAATATATTCTAAATATACTTTAAAACCACTCAAATTCATAATTTATCACTATTAATTATTTTGATTTAAAAAGTTGTTTTTAATTAAAATTTAGTAATTTTCACTATTCATCAAAATATGAAAGTTATCCGAAAAGTACCAAAATTTCACCTTAGGCTAAATTCGATACTCCGAATCCAAAAATGAAGTCCATTTTGAGATATAAAATTTCTAAAATTTTAAAAGGTAGGTATTACTATTCATAACGGCTAGTTTGATTGGTTGTGGTGTGTTAGAACTCGAAGTTGCGTACAACACACGCTACTGTATTATTCAAAGGAAAGCGTACCGTGGAAGCTTGGGATGTTTCATTTTAAATTTTTTGATGTCCTCATTTAGTCAAAAAGTTTAAAATATTTTATTTAAAAATGTTTCACTATTAAAATTTGATAAAAGTGCAATACTGAAAATGAATCTGTTCTTGCATTATGTCTAAGAAACTCATAATATGGATTCTAAAATTATAAGGATTATATAAAGTTTAAAATTTAGTTAATACTATTCATAACCTCTTTTTAATGGATTTTCTTTGGTAAGTCATGGTGTGATTGAACTCGGTGTTGCGTGTAGTGCAAGTTATTTAATTATTTTGTAGAAATAACACACTATGAAATCTTGGGGTGTTACATTCTCCCCTCCTTCAATAAATTGTGTCCTCACAATTTGAAATTGTTCTTAGAAAATAAAAGGTTGCAAATAGAAAATATATTTGTGGGAAAACCCACATCGGAAATTGGGTTACTAAAATTTAGTCTTAATATGAGGAAAAGAGAAATCAAAGGGTCACCACCAAATTATGATCTCTATTAGGAGAACATTGGTGGCAATTAGAGACATATAATTGGAGGAAAAACCTAAATATTTATAGGTAGTGATTGAGGTCATCAATCACAAACAAGTGAAAAATTGAGGTCCTTAAATTCATCAATCTATGATGATTTTAAATACCATCGGTTCAACAAAACATAGGGTATTAGGATAACACATTTTTGATGTTTAAAAATATCTTAGTTGAAATCCCACATCAAAAAATGAATTAATGAGGCCTCTATTTAAAATAAAGAGTGGAAAGTATGAAGATTACCGAAAATAACACATACTAGGGTTCCATGTAGGAAAATATGGATATGGAATAGAAATCTAACCATCAATTATCTGATGGAGGGTGGTAGAGAACATGGATATGAAAAGGCCAACAATACCAAAGCCATAAATTAGTGATGATTTAAGGTACCATCTAGGACAACATTTTTGTTCTAATTTCCTTTTATTAATGTTGAGGAATTTATTTATGAGATTGGCTAAGATCATAAGGAGATATACTTACTTTATAATTAGAGTTTTATCCATTAATAAATTTCTACCAAAAACTCATCTTTCACTCTAAAAGATAATAGAACGTAAAAAAATTTCTATTTATACTATTCGTACAGGGTTCCAAAATAAATGAATTTATAATTCATCTACCAGATCTTTTAAAAAACTACATTATTTAATCCAGGACATCTCGTGGGCCAGTGGTAGGTGATACACCCTTGTCGCCCTTCGGTTGCGGGTTCAAGTCTCGCAGCCTTGCCGGACGCGATGGGTTGCCGCCCGACCTCCAGGTTTTCCTTTTATGGAAATCCAAAATAATCCAAACTAGAACTATCCAAAATAGTTCTGTCCAAACTCACAATCCAACATTTATAAGTAAGGTAAACATAATGTAGATCCTTTTTACCCCGTAATAGCATATGAATACCTTCATCATGTATTCTTTTAATACACTGAAACATCCTGAATTACCATATTCCTTATTGATTACATTCATGCTCCCTTATTCCATATAGAATGCTGGATATACTTCATCAATCCAAAAATGTTTTAAACCCCAACAATGATGGAATATACAAATCATTAATCAGTTCCAAGGTAGTCAAGAATATCCAATATAATTTATCCAAAACAATCATGTATTATTCCAAAATCACCACCTCAGTATCAGAACTATATTATGGTTTATCATTCTCTCAACCATATATTTTCCAAAAATTTATCCTGCTATTGAGTCACTTTTCTTTGTTCCACACAATCTCAAGTCCTTAATGAAATAGTACTGCATTACAATCCTTATATACTCCATAATTATTATAACAGGTACATTGTTGATACAACACTCAAATGACATAATCAACATAAGAACTCTAATCATTCCTCTTCATCTGTGGTAGTATCATAACTTGATTATTATCCAATAGCATCATTTTCGGCATAGTCTGATGACTAGGACATAGGTTCGCATAGTGTCCAAACTCCTTACAAATGAAGAATTGTACATTTGAAACCATTTTCTTACCCTTGAAGTCACGTACTTTGTGCCCTTTTCCTCCACACTTATAACAAACTCCCATTCCTTTCAGGCAAGTTCCAGGGTGTTTCTTTCCACAGTTACCACATATGGGAAAATTCTTCTTTTCCCTCTTCCCTTTATCCATCTTTCTCTCTTCCATCCTTTTCTTCTCTTGCTTCCCTTCAAAGCCATAGGACTCAGTAAACTCTTTACTTATCTTATCAACACATGATATTATTTCTTCCTATGATGATAATACATGCGAGACTATTTCTCTTGTAAATTCTGGCTTAAGACCATAAAATATATGATCCTTCTTTCTCTTTGTATCATGTGCATTGCTAGAGTTCTCATTCCTTCTACTGGGTGCCATTTCTAAACAATGGCATACATTAGATTAGTTTATGAATAACAATACCTAATCCCAAACTTGTAAAACACATAACATAAATTAAATAGTTTATGGATATAATCTATAATCATAAAAATGTCTCCTTTGAGGAAGTATATACTCATAAACCCTTCATAATGATTTTAAAGAAAATGAGAGTTATCCTAAGCATATCCCCCGGGAGTGTCATAACCAAGAGTGCAGCAAGGCCTGTTGTCGTGCACCAGTTCCCGTTCGAGTCTATCTCAAAGAGGTGTTTTCAGGTTTTACCCCTAGGTACATCTGTGCCAGAGCCGCCTCTACCTGCTCGTATCCAGACAGGGATGTATTGCTTGGAAAACTCACAAAATCTCTACAATACCAAAATTCTAGGAAGTTCTTCTATACTAATCCTCAAAATTAATCTTAAATCTATGTTCTCTAATCAGAGTTTATCTAAATCTAGCTTCCAAGGTTTGTACTAAACTTCCTCTGATACCAACTGTAACGCCCCGACCCTAGTTACCCAGAGTCGGTGCATTATTACATAACATTGGCATGATCACAAGAAAGATCAAATCTCAAAAGACCGATTGGTTTAGTATCCTTGGAAACACTAGATATATTCATAAGTCTTACATTACATCATAAAATGAAAAACTACTACAACAACAAATTGTCTCCATAATCCACACTCATATCCCCACATAATATCCCTGCAGGTCATTCATAATTTACTTCTTCACTTCCTGGGAAAAATAAAACATAGAAAAGGGGTGAGCTCAAATGCCCAGTAAGGATAACAATATAGTGGAAACTTTCATAAATAAGAATAAACATTTAAGGGAATGTATAACTAAAACAAAATCCTTTCAAACTTGAACTTTCAACATGGTATGGCATAAATAAAATGAAATAATTACATTTACTTATTCACATGGATATTCTACTAATCGAATAATCACATGAAAAAATCAATAACCACTTTCATAATTATGGAATGCATAATGCTGAACTTTAATTTCTTTGTCAAGGCCTCCTCCCAAGACCTTGGGGCTAACTGTAACCGGAACCCAACCCGGAGTGCCTCTAATAACCGGAAACCAACCCGGAGTGCCTCTAATAACCGGACACCAACCCGGAGTTCCTCTAATAACCGGAGACCAAACCGGAGTTCCTCTAATAACCGGAGACCAAACCGGAGGGCTTACTTTTACCGGTCCCCAACCCGGAACATACTTGTCTAACACATTCATCTGAATGAAAGGTTGAAATATAACATAAACATTCGGATTAAAAATAACTTCTGAAATGTAAATACTTTAAAAAAACATGAGTGATATAAGAATATCTTATCCACATTCAAAAATATCACAAAACCTTCAATAAAATATGGATTTTTTGTATCATAATAAATCAACTTCAAATAAGCTTAAAAGCCATCAAAGGATGTTGACATAGATGAAATCAAAACTATTTTAGAGAAATATCTATTTTTTTTTAAATCATTTTAAAAGTAACATAATTATAAAATAATACATTCAATTTGAAATTATTCTTATAAGCTTGTAAGGGAAGCTTTGATGATTTTATAACGGCGGTAAATAGCTGCACCCGCCGTATAAGTTTAAAAAAACATTCTTACCTTAAATTTGTCGAAAAGGTTAAAAGTGCCTTGTTTGGAAAATGACGGAAAGATTCCTTTCGAAACACATAAGGGTATAAATGAATTTAACCCATATTCTTGTAAATAGTAAAAATGTTTTGAAATACATTATTAAGAAACATGGATGTGGATGATACAGAGATCCCAGTAGATTATTACATATAAACAACCTCGGATAATGAAGAGATTGTGAAATAACCCTTACCAATTTGGTAACTTATGAAACATACAACACATGAAAGAGGTATCATACAATGAATATGTAAATACACATAAATTAGAGTGTATTACACAAAGAATATAATTATGGGCAGTACATACACCACACAAAAGGTGATGGTGGCAATATGGCATGAATCTCATGGGAATAAGGAGTGAGATGAAAACCCCTTACCTTGTACTTTTCCTTGATTGGGGTAGGTTAACCTCATGTATAATGGTGAAATAATTGTTATTAAATTATACAAGAATCATATACATTAATATGATATCATATATGATCTTTTAATATTGATTTGATAATAATATCTTAGTATTATCGTTGTTTCGGGTGTTAACTTACTTGTTTTCTTTTATATGTTTTTTTATGTAAGACATGTTTGTATAGGATAGTTTGTATATTATTCATATCCAGAATGATATCAAGTCCTTAAAAATCATTTTTTAAATCATCAAATGATAATTATACTTGAATGGATACGATGGAGAATGAATCTCATCGCGTTCGTGGAGACGGTAGTCCGTACATACGCATGAGCGACAATATCATTATTTTGATATTAAAATAATATATAAATGGATTGTATATAATATATACAGAATCATTAACATGTTATATTTATTATTTACATGAGTTACACATCATTATTATACCCATCCAAATAATAATATATTGAATAACAATTATACCACGACGTGGAGACGGTAAGCCGTACGTACGCACGTATGGTGACATGTTATTCAAAGGGTGGATAGAATACTGAATATGGTTGTCCCATATTTATAATAACATCACAGTATATATATGATACTGGAGTTATTATTTTAGAATGGTAACAACAGAGGAAGAAGAAGTGGAAGAAGAAATGAACTTGGAAAAGGGTGGTGAAATCATTACCTCTTCTTCGGTTTCTTCCTTTTGATATGATCAAAAGGGCTCCTTAGGTTGGCTTTATGATCAAACTAAGTCCTCTAGGTTTTAGTGAGGGAATTTGGGAGAGTATTTGGGCAGAGTTTGGCCGAACCAAAAGGCTTTTAAGGTCTGAAGAAATGAGAAGGAGGAGTGCCCTTTTATAAGAGGGGTGAGGGGCACCTTTGGAAAAAGCTAGAAATATTAATTTATAATAAATTCATATTCGGTTTCTAATGGATCCAAAGTTGATTATTTAAATTTTAAGGTGGGGATAGATCGAAAAAAACTCAACCAATATAATTTAGACAGGTTTGGGTACTTATATTAACCTTATCTTTAAGTATTAACTTTAAGTTAATTAGTTTCACTTTTACAATGTCTCTTTGTATTTTTATATAATATGGTTAATAAACTTACTATATACATACAAGAGACCCCCAAGTGGTCCATTAATTATGAACCTATCATGATATAAGTCTCTTTCCCGAACTTTAGATTTTTAGGAATTTAATATCAATTAATAATATAATATTTGTTTTAAGAACTCTTTTATGTCAATTTTGACACTATTCAATAGTTGATTTTTGAGAAACTCATAACAGATTGATTACTTCGAAAAAAGTCAATTAAATCAATCCTAATATATCATATTATCCTAGAAAATTAGTTTAATTCATTAAAAGTTTCATATTATATTTATTTTGGTATTTATAATATCAATTATTTTAATTTTTCACTATTATGATAATTACTGCATCATCATTGTGTCATAAATAAATTAAATTATTTAATCTCTAAAAATTTAAAATAAAATATTATCATTTAGGAAATCATTTTATATTTCTAATGAATATTTATAGTCTAAAATCCAACATATATAACCCTATGTAAAAAATTTTTTTCTAAAATATATATGCTTGTGTCATTTTTGTATTCATTTTAACTTAATTACAAAAAAGTGACCCTATCACCTACAAGTGGCACCATGGGGTCCCGAAATCGACCCAAAGATGACTATGGTCTAACATGTTTCAACCAATAAGGCTAGGACGTGTTTTAGGGTAATTTAGTATTATTATAATATTATTTTGTAACCCTTATTTCTCGGATTTACCCTTAACCATGGTAAATAAAATATTTACCGCAGTAATTATTCAAAATGTCTAAAAAAAAGTTACCTATTTACACAATTTGAACATCCTGATTCCAAATATGGAATCCATTTTTCTAAATTCAAAACACATAAGTGGCAGAAATTAATTTAAAATTAATTCCCGCTGTCAAAACAAAAAGCGTGTTTTTAAGAGATAATAACTATCAAAAGATTGAAACTTGTTTATGTTCAGTTTAATTGTAAAATTATGTCCAATAACCAACATTATATTAAATGGTAAAAATATATTATAAATATACTTTAAAACCACTCAAATTCATAATTTATCACTATTAATTATTTTGATTAAAAAAGTTGTTTTTAATTAAAATTTAGTAATTTTCACTACTCATCAAAATATGAAAGTTATCCGAAAAGTACCAAAATTTCACCTTAGGCTAAATTCGATACTCCAAATCCAAAAATGAAGTCCATTTTGAGAGATAAAATTTCTAAAATTTTAAAAGGTAGGTATTACTATTCATAACGGCTAGTTTGATTGGTTGTGGTGTGTTAGAACTCGAAGTTGCGTAAAACACACGCTACTGTATTATTCAAAGGAAAGCATACCATGGAAGCTTGGGATGTTTCATTTTAAATTTTTTGATGTCCTAATTTAGTCAAAAAGTTTAAAATATTGTATTTAAAAATGTTTCACTATTAAAAGTTGATAAAAGTGCAATACTGAAAATGAATCTGTTCTTGCATTATGTCTAAGAAACTCATAATATGGATTCTAAAATTATAAGGATTATATAAAGTTTAAAATTTAGTTAATACTATTCATAACCTCTTTTGAATGGATTTTCTTTGGTAATTCATGGTGTGATTGAACTCGGTGTTGCGTGTAGTGCAAGTTATAGAATTATTTTGAAGAAATAACACACTATGAAATCTTGGGGTGTTACAGTCTATGGGAAAATTGAAAGTTGATAGAGATTACCACTCGAGCGATGTTATCCGAGCCACCACAAGAGTCTGTCACCATCGCGCACATTACCCCTAGGTCTTATGCGGTTGTTTTAAGGGGTTATGTAACAAATCGCTAGTAATATGTTCATGTATATTATTTTTTTTGTATATAATAATGAATATACCTTCTTGTCATTATTGATACATTGTAAATAGATTTTAAAGTACAAATAGTGTTTTTAGTTATTATTTAATTAAAAAATATATTTTATTAAATTAAGGGATTTTTAAATTAAATAATATTTTAATAAAATATTATTATAATTATTAAATTAATTTTATTATATATAAATGATCATATAATTTTATGAATGAAATTATAATTTTTATTAAGGTTTGAAATCCATTTTTGTCAAAACCCGATAATTTTTTATAAATGTCGGTTTTTATTTTAAAGGTGAAAATTAACATATTTATAAAATTATTTAGATAAAATAAATGATATTTCTCGAATCAGGATGTCGAAATTATCCAATGGTGAATTTTTCATAATTTTCTGAGACAGTCAAATTTTTGGGTAAAAATTAAATATCGTTTAAATATATAATGTGTTTTATGACATCATAATGACCCAATAGTGATGTAATAAAATACTATAATATTTATTTTCGGCCAATATATGTTTTACCATTAAAATAATGTTATTTTGGGTTTGTTTTACTTACTTTTCAAAGCATTAATGGACCCATCAAGACTTATTAAACATCTTGTCTTTTTAAATTATTTTCCATGGGAGTGTGACTAACCTCCACATAAGCAACCCCATTATTTTAAGATGTTAGGAATTTGTCCTTATAAAATATTTTTTTCCTCTTCCCATTTCCAAAAATCATGGGAAAAAACCATGAGCTGATTTGTGGTTTGGATTATTTTAATGTAAGGGGTCCCAAACCTAATAATAAAGAATACAGTCACTTTTCCTATATAAACTCACCCAATCTCCCACTTCCTCCTCACTCAAAGCCTTTGGAGTTCGTCCAACATCTTCCCTACTCTCTCTAAAATCCTCTGAAGTTTCCCCAAGCTCCCAAGAAGCCTCTCTCAAGCCTCTCTCAAGCCTTTGTAATCACACTTCCAAGTAAGGGTTTTTTCTTCCTTTCTCATTTTTGTCCAATTGTCATTAAGTTGTTTTTCCCATTTAATTTCAGTTATGAATGTTGGGGTATGGTTTAGAACCTCCCTCATACTTCCCTCTTTATTTTTTAATGATGGTAGACCCCTTTCTCTCTCATTAGATGCCTCCCATGTACACCCATTACTATGCCGAAATTCCGAAAGGAACTTCTCTCTCTTCATTTACATTCAAGAAATACTTTTGTATCATGAATCTAATTTCCATTACAATTGTTGGGACATGTATCTATATGACCTCCTTACTTTCCATTAAATGTGAATATGATGAGGAACCCCTTTATCTCTCATTAACTATTTTTATGAATACTTATGTCACGCTGTTACGCTGCCGAAATCGCACCTATTTTCTAAGCCAATGCCATTGTGTAGTGAATACCATTCCCATTTATCCATCAAGGGTATTCACATTTATGCACATTTAATTATTGATTATAAAGTTTCATGTATGAATTCCACATTCCTTTATCGTGGAATAAATTATTATGTTTTATGAATCCATGTTTTATGATCCATGTGGCACACTTATGCGTGAAAAGAAATGTTTAAGAAGGGTGCGCCCTTATAGCGCTTTAATACATTGGGTAAAGTATAGTATCATGATATGTAATGTGAAATGAGTATTGACTCATGATAATTCAAGTGCAACAAGGGGTTACTCGTGCTTTATGTTCAATGAGGATTTACTCATGCTCCATGTGCAATGAGCCTTGGCTCGTGCTAATTCCATGTTAAGTGTTGTTGCCACATTTCCATGTTATGATTATAATTCTTTATCATGTCTTTATGTTCATATTTCTCTTTTTATATATTGATATTCCTAATTTCTAACATGTATTGTAATCCTCATGTATTCCATGTTTATTCCCTTACTGGGCTTTATAGCTCACCCTTTTTCTTATGCATGTCCTCAGGTTATCCCATGCAATGCTAGGTACGAGGTAATGTAGTGGTCATGTAAAGGATGTTTTCAATAAAGATGTTTTACTTCATGTTTTAAGTTGTTATATAATGATCATAATCCCCAAAGACACTATACATATTGATCGTCCATGTTGTATCAAGTGAAAAGTTTATGTAATAAATCATGTTTAAGTTTGTAATAAAAGTAGGGTTGTCACAGTTGGTATCAGAGGATAGGTTTAGTTATTTTTGGGATTAGGATTAGAAAACCCTAGTAAAGCCTTAGAGACAAGACTAAGTATAATAAAAACATCCCTAAGTTTTGGTAAGTACTGAGTAAGTGGTTTATCAGGCAAATACATCCCTGACTGGATACGAGCAGATAGAGGCGGCTCTGGCACAGATATATCCTAGGGGTAAAACCTGAAAACACCGCTTTGAGCTAGACTTGAATAGGAACTAGTACATGACAAAGGTTCCTGCTTCACTCTTGGTTACGACACTCCCGGGGGAGTGTTTTGATAAATTTACAAGCTTAGTATGAACCCTTATTAAAGGGAATTAAAAAAATTCCCCTAAGAATATATGTTATAAAGTAGATCATGAGAAGCCTAGATTGAAGCCTATAGATTCATAAGTTAAGGAAATAAAATTTAATTTATAAGTCATCAACTTTTGTCTTTGGATTACCCTTTATGTGTTACCCCCTATCTTTCCTTTTATTCCAGCCAATGGCCGGTAATAGGAGGACTCGGGCTAACAACCGATGTGAAGATCAGTGTGATGACTGTACTAATGAGATTCCCAATCCAATGGGAGCGGGAATCGCAAACTTTGTAACGCTTCTCTCTCATCTAACTCAATCTTTGAATAGAAACACAGGTTAAGAGGAACGTTCACCCCCCCCCCCCCCCCTAAGAAAGAACAAGTCGCTATCGAGAGCTTCATGAGACAAAGGCCTCCTACTTTTAGTGGATCATCTGATCCCACGATTTCTGAACAATGGATCAACTCCATTGAAAAGATCTTCTCTATCCTTCAATGTTCTGAACAAGAGAAGGTTCTCCTGGTGGCTTATCGTATGGAGGTTGAATCTGATTAATGGTAAACGTTGATCAAAAATATGAAGCCTATGTAGGAGATCGAGGCATTCGAATGGAAGGATTTCTGGAAGATGTTTTTCGATAAATATTTTCCGTGAAACCTCCATATTAAGATGGAAAGGGACTTCCTTTCCCTCAAGAAAAAAGATGAAGAATCTGTTGGAGCGTACGAGTCAAACTTCACAAGACTTGCACGATACACTTCCGGCTTTTTTGTTACCCCCGAATGCAAGGTTGACCGCTTCTTTGGTGGGATGAAGCCTAGCCTATGTAAAGCATTAGTGATCCATGACTTCGAAAGCTATGAGGAAATTGTCCTATGTGCCCTCAAGTTTGAAACGGAGATCGATGAATCATAGGGGTATCATGGGGACAAGAAGCGTAAGGTGGAATTCAATGCTGGCGATCTGATGGATAAATCCAACAGTTCTAAGAAGATCCAGCACCCCAATTGCCAAAAGTGTGGAAAGAAGCACCCTGTAAATTTTTTTAAGGGGACAAGGAAATTCTTTAGGTGTGGAAGAGAAGGTCACCTAGATGTTAACTGTCAGAAAGAAAGACCCACGACTGTGACAGAGGAGAGGAACATCCATTCGAACCTCAATGCATTGTTTATTTCTATAACTGCAAAGAACCGGGGAATTTTTCAAATCAGTGCCCTAATCCAAGGGTTTTTTGAGGCAACCAACAACCTCCAAGGCAGCAAGGAAGAGCTTTTTCCATCACTTCTACCGAAGTGAACCCCGACAACAAAGTGGTGACAGGTACGCTAGTTATTCATTCAAGAATAGAGAATGTACTTTTTGATTTAGGTTCTACGCATTCTTTTATATCTCTAAAGTTTAGTAGACCAATCTCAGAACCACCAAAAATCATGGAAGTGAAGATGTCGGTGAGTACAGAAAATGGGGAAATGATTGCATCCCATGAATATAAGTCCTCCCCTGTTATAATCTATGGATTGAATTTCCCGTCAAACCTCGTCATACTCCCTCTGGTAGAATTTGATGAAATTCTTGGCATGGATTGGCTTTCCTTATATAGAGCCAACATAAATTGTCAGGAGAAGGAAATCACACTTCATATGGAGAATTGACCCTCGATTCTTTACAAGTGTAAGGAGGAAGATGAATCTCTTTTAGCTCCATCATCTCAAGCATGGATATTACTTCCCTATGAGCACGCGTATCTGGCTCAGATGATTTAGTCCAAGAAAGAAAACATCCTTGAATAAATGCCTATTGTGAGGGAATTCTCTGAAGTGTTTCCCGAGGAACTACCTGGTCTTCCTCCTAGAATAGATATTGAATTCTCAATTGAACTTATACCAGGGGTGCTACCAATATCCAAGACTCCACATATAATGGTTTTCGTGGAGGTTGAAGAGATGAAGAAACAACTACAGGAGAATCTGGATAAAGGGTTTATATGCCCAAGTGATTCACCCTGGGGTGCACCAGTCTTCTTCGTCAAGAAGACGGATGGGTCAATGCGTCTTTGCATCGATTATCGTGAACTTAACAAAATCATGATAAAGAACAAGTATCCTATGTCACGGATCGATGACTTGTTTGATCAGTTGCATAGATCAAAATACTTCTCCAAGGAAGATTTGTGGTCGGGATATTATCAAGTAAGGGTGAATAAGGAAGATGTCCCCAAGACTGCTTTTTGTACAAGATATGGGCACTATGAATTCATGGTAATGCCTTTCGGACTCACTAATTCTCTTTAAATCTTCATGGACTTGATGAATAGAGTCTTCATAGATTACCTTGACAAATTTTTGGTAGTCTTTATAGATGATATTCTAATATACTCCAAACCCAAGGAGGATCATGAGGAGCATTTAAGAACTGTACTAGAGACTTTGCGCAAGGAGAATCTCTATGCAAAGTACAGAAAGTGTGAGTTCTAGTTTAAGGAGGTCTCATTCTTGGGCCATATCATCACAAGCAATGGGATATTTGTGGATCCCTCCAAAACAGACGAAATTGAGGGATGGTCGAGGCCAACATCGGTAACGGATATCCATAGCTTCTTGGGGTTAGATGGATAGTATTGACGATTTGTGAGAAATTTCTCATGATTTTCCAACCCTCTTACCAAGCTAACTCGAAAGGGAGTAAAGTTTTCTTGGAGTGATTAATACGAAGAAAGCTTCAAGGAGTTGAAAAAGAGGCTTATCACTGTGACCGTGCTCACTTTACCCACAAGTGGGGAAATTTTTGTGG
This sequence comes from Viscum album, assembly GCA_963277665.1. Taxonomy (NCBI): domain Eukaryota; kingdom Viridiplantae; phylum Streptophyta; class Magnoliopsida; order Santalales; family Viscaceae; genus Viscum; species Viscum album. The sequence goes on from OY728150.1 coordinate 2,118,647,114, forward strand.
TATTTAGTGATGCTTTGAAGAAGGGATTAGGATTTGTGCTAATGAAGAATGATAAAGTGATATCCTATGCCTCAAGGGAGTTTAAAATCCATGAGATAAACTATCCAACACATGATCTGGAGTTGGCGGCGGTGATCTTTTACTTAAAAATATGGCAACATTACCTCTATGGGGAGAAATGTGAGATATATACTAACCACAAGAGTCTTAAATATATATTCACACAGAAAGAGCTTAATATGTTCCAGAGAAGATGGATAGAGCTCATCAAGGATTATAATTGTTCAATACATTACCACCCTGGGAAAGTGAACAAGGTAGCAGATTCCCTATATAGAAAGGATCCAGGGATTTTATCAATGATGAGAATTGAGAAGGATCCAATCTTCTTAGACTTGATGAAGATGGACATGGGAATCATAAAGAAGGGAACATCATCAATCCTTTCACAAATGATTGCTCAACCATCTCTTTTGTAAAGGTTAAAGGATTATCAAAAGGATGATGTGGGAATTCAGAAAAAATTAGAAGCTATCGAAAAAGGGAAATCCTCAGAGTTTAATGTTAATGAAGAAGGAATTGTGAGATTTGGGAAAAGACTATGTGTTCTATCAAGTCTAGAGATGAAGAAGGAACTTTTGGATGATGCACATAGTTCAAATTTCTCTATTCACTCAGGGAGAACAAAGATGTATCGAGATCTCCAAGAAAACTTTTGGTGGGATAATATGAAGAAGGAGATCGGTGTATATACATCAAAGTGTCTGGTGTGCCAGCAAGTGAAGGCAAATAGGCAGAAGTCTAAGGGGATGATGCAACCATTTCCTATACCATAATGGAAATGGGAGAACATCACCATGGACTTTGTCATTGGACTTCTGAGGACATCCAAAGGCAACAATGCAATCTGGGTTGTGGTGGATCGTCTTACAAAGACTGCACACTTCATTGCTATTCAGGAGGATTTCTCATTGGATCAACTGGCACGGATATATATCAGGGAAGTGGTAAGGCTGCATGGAGTACCACTATCTATTGTATCTGACCGATATCCAAGATTCACCTCTATGTTTTGGAAGAGTCTTTAACATGCTCTGGATACTGAACTGAACTTCATTACGGCCTATCATCCTCAAACTGATGTCCAATCCGAGCGGACTATCCAAACACTTGAGGATATGTTGAGAACATGCTGAATGGACTTTAAAGTAGAATGGGATCAACATCTTCCTCTGGTTGAGCTCTCTTATAATAACATTTTCCACTCGAGCATCCAAATGGCACCATATAAAGCCCTTTATGGGAAAAGGTGCAGAACACCGGCATGTTGGGATGAGGTCAGTGAACGTAAGCTAATTGGACCAGAAATGGTTGAGGAAATGGTGGAGAAGGTGAAAACCATTCAGCATCATATCAAGGAATCCCAGAGTCGACAAAAGAGTTATTCAGATAATCATCGACAAGACCTTGAGTATAAAGTTGGAGACATGCTTTTTCTACACATATATCTGTGGAAGAAGGTCATGAGGTTTGGAAAGAAAGGGAAGTTAAGTCCAAGGTACATCGGCCCCTTCAAGATTCTTGATCGTGTTGGGGATGTGGCCTATCGACTAGCACTTCCACCTACCATGGACAAAGTACATGATGTCTTCCATGTATCCCACTTAAGTAAGTACATATCGGACCCTTCACATGTACTCTCTTCTGAGGTGGTACATTTTTATGAGGAGAAACCAGTGAAGATCTTAGATCATAGAGAAAAAGTTCTACGAAATAAGACAATGCCCCTCGTCAAGGTGTTGTGGTGAAACCACAAGTTTGAAGAAGTGACTTGGGAATTGTATGAAATGATGAATCTGAGTTACCCACATCTGTTTTAGTATGGGAAAATGAAATTTCGAGGGTGAAATTTCTTAAGGGGGAATATTTTAACGACCCAAAGTTTCATTAATGAAAATCCCTCTTGATTTATTTAAATGTCTCTTTATGTAAAATGTTAATATAAAATGTCAAATTATTTGGTTTTATGTTAAGAATTGTGACCGTTGCTTTTATAGCCGTTGAATAGTGATCAGATGATTAGTATAAATATAGGTCTTTAACAAATCCAATTTACTCAGACAAAAGAAGAGATGGCCTCATCCAGTATAATTGCTCCATATAAAGCCCATTTTTCGGAGCTTGGAAAAGAGGTGGCGTCCTTGGGCTTCTCTCTTGACCAAGCCCAAGCTGAGCTTCATCATGTCAAGCTCGAACGGGACCGTCTACGGGAAAATTGAAATTTGATAGATATTACCACTCGAGCGATGTTATCCGAGCCACCACAAGAGTATGTCACCATCGCGCACCTTACCCTTAGGTCTTATGCGGCTGTTTTAAGGGGTTATGTAACAAATCGCTAGTAATATGTTCATGTATATTATTTTTTTTATATAATAATGAATATACCTTCTTGTCATTATTGATACATTATAAATAGTTTTTAAAGTACAAATAGTGTTTTTAGTTATTATTTAATTAAGAAATATATTTTATTAAATTAAGGGATTTTTTAATTAAATAATATTTTAATAAAATATTATTATTATTATTAAATTAATTTTATTATATATAAATGATCATATAATTTTATGAATGCAATTATAATTTTTATTAAGGTTTGAAAGTCATTTTTGTCAAAACCGGAGAATTTTTTATAAATGTCAGTTTTTATTTTAAAAGTGAAAATTAAAAAATTTAGAATATTATTTAGATAAAATAAATTATATTTCTCTAATCAGGAAGTCGAAATTATCCAACGGTGAATTTTTCATAATTTTCTGAGACGATCAAACTTTTGGGTAAAAATTAAATACCGTTTAAATATATAATGTGTTTTATGACATCATAATGACCCAATAGTGATGTAATAAAATACTATAAGCTTATATTCGGCCAATATATGTTTTACCATTAAAATTATATGATTTTGGGTTTTTTTACTTACTTTCAAAGCATTAATAGACCCCTCAAGACTTATTAACCATCTTGTATTTTTAAATTATTTTCCATGGGAGTGTGACTCACCTCCACATAAGCAACCCCATTATTTTAAGAAGTTAGGAATTTGGCCTTATAAAATATTTTTTTCCTCTTCCCTTTTCCAAAAACCATGGGAAAAAACCATGAGCTCATTTGTGGTATGGATTAGTTTAATGTAAGGGGTCTCAAACCTAATAATAAAGAATTCACTCACCTTTCCTATATAAACCCACCCAAGCTGCCACTTACTCCTCACTCAAAGCCTTTGGAGTTCGTCCAACCTCTTACCTACTCTCTATAGAATCATCCCAAGGTGCCCCAAGCTCCCAAGAAGCCTCTCTCAATCCTCTCTCAAGCCTTTGGAGGCACACTTCCAAGTAAGGGTTTTTTCTTCCTTTCTCATTTTTGTCCAATTTTCTTTAAGTTGTTTTCCCCATTTAATTTCAATTATGAATGTTTGGGTATGGTTTATCACCTCCCTCATACTTCCATATTTATGTTTTAATGATGGGATACCCCTTTATCTCTCATTATATGCCTCCCATGTACACCCGTTACTATGCTGAAATTCCGAAAGGAACTTCTCTCTCCTCATTTATATTCAAGCAATAATTTTGTATTATGAATCTAATTTCCATTAAAATTGTTGGTACATGTATCTATTTGACCTCCTTAGTGTCCATTATATGTAAATATTATGAAGAACCTCTTTATCTCTCATCAACCATTTTTATGAATTCTTATGTCATGCCGTTATGATGCCGAAATCGCACCGATTTTCTAAGACAATGACATTGTGAAGTGAATACCATGTCCATTTCTCCATCAAGGGTATCCACCATTATGTACATTTACATATTAATTATAAAGTTTCATTTATGAATTCCACATTTCTTTATCGTGGAATAAATTATTATGTTTTATGAATCCATGTTTTATGATCCATGTGGCACACTTATGCGTGAAAAGAAATGTTTAAGAAGGGTGCGCCCTTATAGCACTCCAATGCATTGGGTAAAGTATAGTATCATGATATGTCATGTTCAATGAGTATTGAATCATACTAATTCAAGTGAAACGAGGTTTTACTCATAATTCATGTTCAATGAGGATTTACTCATGCTCCATGTGCAATGAGCCTTGGCTCATGCTAATTCCATGTTAAGTGTTGTTGCCACATTTCCATGTTATGATTATCATGATTTATCATGTCTTTATTTTCATATTTCTCTTGTGCTTTATTGATATTCCTAATGTCTAACATGTATTGTACTCCTCATGTATTCCATGTTTATTCCATTACTGGTCTTTATAGCTCACCCCTTTTCTTATACATGTCCTCAGGTTATCCCATGCAATGCTAGGTACGAGGGAATGTAGTGGTCATGTAAAGGAATTTTTCAATAAAGATGTTGTACTTCATGTCTTAAGTTGTTATGTAATGATCCTAAGCCCCAAAGACACTAGACCTCTTGATTTTCCATGTTGTATCAAGTGAAAAGTTTATGTAATAAATCATGTTTAAGTTTTTAATAAAAGCAGGGTTGTCACAGTACCTGATACAGTACCTTCCCCCATGATTGTTCATGAAAAAACCTTTCACTTTTATGAGTATACTTATATCTATAACTTCTGATCCCAAAAACAATATAGATGTATATATGAAACCTTTAATAAAATAGTTTAAACTTCTTTGGGATGTGGGTGTGCGCACATACGATGCATATTCGAAAGGCATATTTCATATGTGTGATTTGATTATGTTGATGATCAATTATTTTCCTTCTTATGTAATTATGTATGGATGGAGAATGAAGGGAAAAATGTCCTGTCCTATATGTATGAATAATAATCAATCCAAAAGACTGAAATATCACCGTAGTTTTAAACTTCTTTGGGATGAGTTTAAACTTCTTTGGGATGTTGTACTTGCCAATAAATTATCCATATAGAAACAATCATCAAAGATTTCAAAATACCATGGAGACCGACAATCCACCTCAATGTATTTCTGTAACTTATGTGCTTAATGAATTGAAAGATTTCAGTTTTTCATTCAAGAAGGGTTGAATGGAATTTAGAAAGAGAAATAATGTTTCTAATAATACTTGTTATAGTTGGAATAAGATGAGTATCTTCTTTGAATTTCTGTATTAGTCAACCAATTTGTTACATCATTTCTTAGACTTAATGAACATTGAAAAGAATATATGTGAAATGTTACTTTTCATTCTTCTAAATGTAAAGGGAAAGGAAAAAAGATGATTTACGATATCGGTGTGACTTGGTGGATTGGGGAATTAGACTAGAATTGCATCATGTGTGTATCAGTGAAAATAAATGGAAACATCCATGTGCTTATACTGTGATGACACCTGAAGAAAAAAATCAATTTCTGGAATTACTAGAGACTATTAAAATTTATGATGGCTATTCAATCAATATATCAAAATGGGTAAACAGAAGAGAGTTGAAGTTGAAATCTTTGAAGACTCATGATTATCACATCCTTCTGCATGAGTTGATTATAATAAAAATCCTTCATATTTTTTCCAATAATGTAATGGTTTCAGTTATTTAGTTGTTCCATTTTTTTATATATCTTTGTGCTAATAAATTTTCTATGTATTTCTTGCAAAAAATGCTATCAGAGACACCATTAATTTTGTGTGAGTTAGAGAAAATATTTCCTCCATTATTTTTCACATGCATGTTGCATCTGACTATTCATCTTTCAAATGAAATAATTATTGGGGGACCTATTACTTTCCATTGGATGTATCCAATTTAAATAAATATTTACACATTTAAATCCTATGTCTGGAACAGGAATCATCCTGAAGGTTCAATCGTGAATGGTTACTTGGATCAAGAATGTATGGATTTCTGCTCAATGTATTTGTCTGATATTACTACGAGAATGAACAGAACAATGAGAAAAAAAGAAGAATAGTAAGAGAAAATTGAACCCAATTTTCTATCACTTCCTCAAAAAGGAGGAATTCCCGAATCATATAAATTGACGACATTAATCCTTGAAGAGCGGTAGATGGATCATCGCACAATTCTATTCAACTGTAATTTGTTTCATGACTGCATCTAGTATTGAAAATTTATACCTTATATCCTCTCTTGTAATTTTACAAATTTGTTAAACTATTTATATTTTAATCTATAGGGAATATAAAGAAATGATAAATACAAAGCATCATTCTTTATCTTTAAGAAGGAGAGAGACTTTTCATAGCAAATAGTTTTTTACTTGGTTGAAATTGATGGTATAAATATTGCTATAATAAATAAATAAAATAAATATTTAATTAAATTTAATATTTTTTTATATTTTAGGTATCGAGTTTTCCTGCAGACTCTGTTTCTTAAGAAATAATAGCTTTGGATTTTGTTCCTAATACAATGGTTCGTGAATGTAAATCAATTGTGATCAATGGGTACTGATTTATTATCACTAAACGAGAAAAGAACATGAGAACACAACATGATGGTGTTATGTTAACTACCACAATAAACTGTTATGCCATTTCATCATATATTAGACCATGTTTTGAAAATTTATCTTATTATGGACTCATTGAGAAAATAATAATATTGGATTATTACTCTCATGGTTGAGTCATTATTATTAAATGTCAGTGGTTTGATTTAATGATAAGGTAAGTCACCTTTATTGATTATTTTTTATTTTGAGTTATTGACATGACTCGAACTCTTGCTACCGATGAACCATATGTATTGGTATTAATGAAGAAACATGTTTTTTTATCTCAAAGATCATCTTCGACCTAAATTTGGTGTTATTATTGAAGTAATTTCAAGACATGTTTTTGATGATGGTGATGATGGAATTGAAACCATCTCCACTACCATTGAAACCAATCCATTTAATATTTATGATGACTCTAATAGCTCAATTGTCATAGTTGATTGTAAACCCAATGTTGTTTTGGGAAATATATAGAATCATTCATCCATGTTCTCAATTTTTTTTGGTTTATCATGACTTGGGTTGTTAAAGTTGGTACTATTAAAATTGATTTAATATTGATTACAAATATGTTGTATCTAACAAGAACTGTATTCAAACCTACGAAACCAACATTTCTAACTTGGTTAACATTTTAATACTTTAGTGACCATGTATAAAATTAGTATAACTCTAAGACCCCCTTTAACATTTCAATGCTTTATTGAACATGGATTCTTTACCCCAGAACCAATGAATCCCCTTATCCCCTCTCATATATTTTGTTTCTTGGGTTACACATTAGTTATTCTTTTCTAATAACTTCCATATTTGTTTTCAAATGAAGTAAATGAAAACTATTAAAGAGATGCAATGAAAAATGATGACAGACAACAATTGTCGTATGGCTGAGATGGGCATTCCTCCACTAGTTCATGTTGTGAGAATTTTATTGAAAATATATATATTTAAGTAACATATAATTTCATGTGATTATTTTTTTTTTTAATGTTTTTGTGGGATCCACCACTGAGATGATAGTTATTTGACAAAAAGCCTAATAGTAGTCCTAGTACTCAGGCCGGTGGTATGAGGGAGGGTGGTACGAGAGATAGGTGATATAGTTGGTGTACCCAATTAGACCATGCCCCTCCCACGGACGTACTATCTATCCCACATTCTGATCCCAGTGTGTCACTGAGGAAAAAAATATATTTAGTCCTCCAATGTTTTCAACACCCTTTTCATCTAAGACTCTTCATCCTTCTATACCATATCTGATGATGATTCCCACTCCTCATCCATATCATGCATTTGGCCAGCCATACATACCATCTTTTTTTACTTCTACTTCCTTCTCTTCGAACTTCTATATTTCATCTTTTTCAACTTCTACTCCACCATACTTTGTACCTGTGGATAATACAATGGGACCCACTCCACCTGTACAGGGTTTTCCTTCAGTTTCTATGGATCCAGCGATATCCATTGATCAGACTGTTATAGGTATATTTATAGAACCCTAAAAAAACTTTATACCATTATTTATTTTCATTATAACATGTATTGATATAATATTTTTTTATTTCATAACAAATACATCTACTAATAAGAGGCGGGGTGGGGTAATATATGCATGCATGTAGTGTGGAACCGCCATACTTAGTTGATGGTGGAATACAATGAAGAAAATAAAATGATTGAAAAAACAGGGTTGTAATGTCGTAGTTTTTTGGCAATGCTTTCCAAATACTCTGACATCATTCTCGTCAGCCCACTCTCACATAGATAGTTTCAAAACGAAGTCAAGGATAATTATTGGGCACAAATATGGGTAAAACTATATTGTATTTAATGTAATATATTATTTTTTAATATATATGAATTAATATTTTGGTGCCAACTTCGATTTAATTTCCCTGATGGTGAGGGTGCACGGCTAGCACTTCTAAAAGAGTTATCTGAGATTTAGAGGACCTACAAGCACGAGTTTTATATTGGATGGAATTCTAGAGTTAATATAGAGTTATAGGTGGTACCTGTTGTGGATGATTTTCCAATAGAACAGTATCGAAAAATAATTACTTATTGGATAACTATCAAGTTTAAGGTATTAATCACATTTGAGGTATTAAAATTAAAATTTTCATGTATTTCATTAATACTATCTTTTTTATTATTTAATTTTATTTAGTAATCATCCAAAAAAACTAAAAAAAACATTGATGTTAAAAAATATGTCCACACATTGGGACGTACTATGATGTTGGATCATGAGAGGAAGTAGGTACGATAGTTCTATATAATATTTCTTTAGGACTTTCACTTTCTATTATTTCCTCCATAATTTATTTGATTTATAATTTTTTCATATAATTTTAGTTATGAAATTAATTATTGGTAACCTATTTTTAATTATGGTTTCCTACATTCAATATCATTGTAGAGGAAATAATTGAATATTGAAGGACGTGTGCCTTGGGAAAAACTGTTTTTCTTGAGTAGAGGAAAAAATATGGAGGTGTGATTAAAAAACCGACACAGCAGTAGATTTTAAGTTTTACTTTGTTTATTTAAAATTTTAATATCTATTTTTTAACTTAATAATATATTTATATTTGTAACAGATTGATTTATAGGCCCTTTATTCCCAGGAACCTAATAATTTTGGTCCAAATGATCACTTACATTAGGTCTTTGGAGATGAGAACTCTGGCAGAGTACGTTGTCGACCTGGGAAGAGTATAGTCTCAATGAGGTATTGGTTCTCTTCAGGTACCAGATGTAGTACCACCGAGTTGTAATAGGTTAATTCATAGGAAGAGGAGGTTTAAAAAAGGTCCACATAGGTGGAAGAATGGTCTGCTAGGGGAAAACACTAAATTTATGAAACTAATGAAAGTTTTATGTCCATCAATTTCACCAGAGGTTATAATAGGTTGTGATAAATATATTCCATTAATGAGTTCAATTTATAGTTCCCCAGGTGTAATTTATAGTGGTGGTCAAGACGATGTTGTTCCTGGCGATGATGATGGTGAGGAAGAGGCTGAGGACGATGATGATGTTGAGGACAAGGGTGAGGAGAAGGGTGAGGTAGATGATGGGGGCGAGATGGGGGTGAGTAGGAGGTTGAGGCGGAGGGGGGTGAGGGTAGGGATGATTATGGGGATAGGTATGAGGATGAGGATGATACTGATGATGATAGTGATGATAGTGATGGTGATGAGGGATAGATTTATCCATTACATTTTTTACTAATATTACTGAAATTTTATGTTTTATGATTTTATATGACTGAATATATGTGTGGTTAGGTAGGTCACATTATCTATATTTATTTATCTATAAATAATAAAACTTGACTAGATATGGAGGTATGGATTCTATGAATTCTCTTTTTACATGGTAACAAAGATATTTCACAATTCTCTTTTTACATACACTCAAACTCTTGGCTAAGGAACTTGAGATTATTCATTTTAATTATACCACTTCTTAGTCATATTTCTCTGATTTTTTTTTCTTTTTATGCTTTAGATTATGGGACCCCATTTTTATCTAATCTCATTCACAGATCATGTTGTACTTTATACTTTTTTTCATTGTATTTGTTGCCAAAAATATTTTGATTTTCTAATAAATTATGAATCTTGTTGATTTTTTTAATGAATACATCATAGTATAAAGTTTCATTATCCAAGAAGGTATTTCTAAGGTCATTTGGAAGTCATATAGAGAGGCTATGAGTGAATTTGAGTGAAATCTTTAATTTTACAGATTCATGTAATAATTTATTGTACATAGGAATTTCATGTATCCAAATATATCACATAACTAGATCTAGTCATTTCTGAAATAACTGTTTCTATTTAAATCTTAACCCCATTGCTCATCACACCACTCTAGGAATATCTACAAAACTACACCATTGATTTATCAATCATAAAATTTAAACCTATTAACTATCACATTTCCCTCAAGGAAAACTATCCCACATGAATCTATATTATCCTCCTAAGACCTTATTCATAGATTATAATTTTTATATTTCACCTTCATGTATTTCACATAACCAAAATACTTCACCCATGATTGTTTCAATAGATTGAAATATATATCATTTCACCTCACAATAATTTTAACCCTTTTAGGTTAGATTTTGTAACCCATAGGTTTTCTTAAATCAATGTTTTACATTGGAATTAATAAATCCAATCCATCGAGATAATCTCATATCTTACATCATGGTAAAATATTCCCAAGGTCTAGAAGGTCACACCAGGATCCTTACTCACCATTATTCCCTTGGGACCTAGTCTATTCACTTGAAAATAGATCCATATGTTTATAAATTACCTTATAAAATCCTTTGAATCCACCGATAGAGTAATGATATCATCACTATCAACCCATTGTATGTCACATGAGGTATTTACTCTATCTAAAGAATTAATAAACCTTGAGTATTAATCATTTTCATGCTTCCACTATCAATCTCTAAAAAAATCCCCATCCTCTTTTATTTATTACACTATGTTGTGGTGGAATGTTCATATAGTTCCTAAATCCACAACCATTGAATCAAAGGGAAGTTGGGGGAGAGTGAAATTAAGGGAGATGAGGAGGAATCATACCTAAAATTTCCATATACACGCCACTAAAATCACCCTTAATCATGGAGGATTTAATAGAGAAGGAAAAATATGAGGAGTTGTCTAAATTATTTATACAAAGATATTTTGATTGGTTTTAAAAGGAAAAATGGAGTGGATTCTTTTAGTTGTGTTATTCTATTTAAACTCATGTGGGTGATACAAAATTTTCTAAAGAATGACTTCTATTGTATATTCCCCCTTCACATGATTTCTTTATGTGTTCTCTATTGCATGTTGATGAAAGACTGTGTGTGTGTGTGTGTGTCTACGTTGTTGGGTGATGTTGATGTGGTGGGTTGGTCCAGATGTATGTGACATAACACTAATAAGGTTGAGATAGATAATAGGATGGGAATGATGCATGGGTATAGATCCCAAATGTTTAATTACCATGTTAAGAGTCGGTGTGTTGAGAAACAGGATGTGTTACATGTTCTTTGTTTCTTGCATGTGTTGAATTGATGCTTATGGTAGGAGATAGATCTTGGTGTGATGGTGTAGATTTTGAGTCCAGGACTCAACTTGAGTGAGAAGTAACTGGGTAGATAGCCATAGTATAATTAGGTTCCTAGTTTTTTTGTGATGTGAATCATCCCTTGATTGAAAGGGTTGTCTATGGTGCATCATGTAGTTCATCCCTTGAGTGAGAAGGGATGACTAGGATACATTGCGTGTGACATCCAATTGAGTGAGAGAGGATGGGTGGAGACTTGAATATAGTCAACCTTTCACTTTTAGGTAGTGGTCTGGATTCTTTATGAAACCTTGTCTTATATATTTGGGTATGGTTTGAGGTACAATATGTCACCATACATATAGTATTCAGTAATGTGTTAGGAGTTTGGTAATAGGTGATTTTTCCTAGAATATTCCCCATTAACATTATCCTTAATCCATGAATAGATTAGAGGGATCTACCAAATGGATTTAATCATTATAGGTTTCTTTAGACGACTTATAAAACTTAATAATATGAGGATGTTCAATTCATGAAAATTTTTATTCATGCAGCTTGTTTGAATCATGGATTCCTCATAATCCTCCTTGTGAATGGTCATCATTCCCATATGTACAGAGAAATATTTCCCATATAAAATTTTAGCATTCAGAGAAGTCCATATATATGATAGAATAGACCCAATGACATCCAATATAAGGTTCACAGCCTACTCACTATATTCAGTGTGATAGATTCTCTCCATGATATTATTGTACTGCATGTCTCTATTATATTCCAAGACAAAACACATGTTTATGTAGTCCCATAATGCATGGGAAAAGTCACACACTAAGAATAAGTGGTTTATAACCTCTTCATCTATAAAAAAAATGTTTTAGGTAGAGACATGTTGATATCCAGATTTTTTTATTTGATCATGTGTGGTATATCTACATTTCCAAATCCTCCCTAGAAGAAGAAACTATGATGAATAGATAAAACAAGATTTTAATTTCCTAATCCATATTGGTGGCTTGTTGGAACCACCACATTCTTTATTGTATAACTCCTTATCATTGAAGTTCCCATGCTAGTTTGGTTTTCATATGAGGGTGTCACAATCCATAAAATTATACCTCTAGATTTTCATACTAATTTGGGTGGTAAAATGACCATCAACACTATAGAGTTGTGAACCTATGAGAACCAATATCAATAATAAACCAACAAACATTATTAATAAAAATAAATTTAAAAAATATTTTATTCACTTAATCAATAATAAATTCCTTGGGTGGATCTATGATCCTAAAACTATAAGTAGTCCACTCTCAAAACACTACAGTGCCTAATTTAATAAAATACACCAATTTAAACATACAATTAAAACACTATATTCATATAAATTTTCTAAAATTAAAAATTAAAAAATAGGTGACATTCCTTAATATGAACATCATGCAATGACCATACTCTAAACCATCCAAGTATTCTTTATACAATAGATATGAAATCCACATTAAATCAAAGTGATTCCAATATTCTTTGATGAAATCATGTCAATAATATTTATTAAAAAAATCTCACGTAAATAATAAATAATGGAATGAATGGGGGAATGGGGATGTAAGGGATTACTATAGAATTTAGAAATCAAAACCCTCCTACAAAAATCAAGATCCAAGAGGGAATAGGAGACTGTAAATGAAATAAGTGAGAGCTTTATCATCCTAAAAATTGACTCTCTTTGTTTTACTCCTACATGAAAAATAGGGGATTATGAACCTAAAATGACTATTCTTCCCCTGCTAAAAGAACTATTTATGTCCACAATGCAGTGTGACTATAAGTGTCATGGGGAAATACTTGCAACATAGGGTCTCGTTCTATTTTTTGATGAGTGTCATGGTGAAAATCCCCTTTTAAAGTGTCAATATACAATCATGTCCACCCAATATTGTGTGAATATGAGATTAATGATGTATCCCACACAATTTTAGTGTGACACCTTTCTCATGTAGAATTTACTCTTACATAACACATCAAAATTTAATCCACTTGTTTTAGCTTAATGTTTCCCATGTGATTTTTCTTGTCTAGTGATATTATGTATAGATCCCTTACAAAAATAGTGAAATCATCCATTAATTCTATAGGAATAAACTATTAGAGCCTCTACCCCATGTCACATTACCCCTTACTGCATCATAACATACCATAAGATCCAAAAATTCAAATCTCATCAAAATTTACCAACCTATAAGTATGAAGTACCTTAAAAATGATCTAATATAATTCATATCATCCTTATGAATCCTATCCATTAAACCTACCATAACCATGTCTTATATATCTCATTAATTCAAACATGTTTCTTAATAAGTTGGAGGAGATATCATAAGAGATAAAACTCCATGTGGGTTTTCCAATGAGGCTATCATTAATTATCTTGACATATTTGATTCCAATACCTTCCAAATAAATTGTTTTAATACACTCCATCCATGCAATAATGACCATCTTCTTTTTATAAACCGAACTAGTCCATATGATGTTACTAATAATCCCCTGAATCTCCTTTATGAGACTTCTATCCCATCTATTAAAATTCAATATCATCATTTTTCTCATGATTGTAAATTAGGGATAATTGGTTTATTTATAATCAATCCCATTAAAATAATTTTTTAATAAAAAGTACATTTTCAATCCCCATTATTAATCCACTATTTTTTGAAAATGAAATTTTTTGAGTCATTTATCTATTTTCATATCTAATTACATGTGAAAATTATTAGTAAATATTCAATCACATTGAATTCATCTAAAATCACCCATGCCTATGAATTCAATTATGAATTCATATTCTGTATGAAATATTCTATATATTAGTCATATTTTGTATGCCATATTAGTCATATTCTATATTAATTCAATTCTGAATTCATATTTTGTATGCCATATTAGTCATATTCTATATTAATTCAATTCTGAATTCATATTTTGTATGCCATATTAGTCATTTATCTATATTTTTTATGCCATATTATGAATTCAATTCTATATTCCATATTCCGTATGTGTTATACATAATTCAATTTTGTATGTGTTGAATTTTGAATTGAATACACTATACATAATTCGAAATACTATATGTATTAATAATTATATATAACACATACATAATTATGTATTCAATTCTGTATAAATTGTATTTATAATTCATAATTCAATTATGTATGTATTCAATTCAGAATTCAATGTTGAATTTTCTATTTCACAAGGTAATTTCCTTTTGAATTCTGAATTTTGTATTCAGAAGTAGGGATATAAAATTCTGAAATCAATTCTGTATTCAATTTTATATGTATTGTATTAAATTTAATTTTGTATTCTATATTTTGAATTCTGAATTCAATTCTGAATTCTGAATTCTAACATGCACCACTATGTATTCAATTCTATAGGTAATTGGATAGGGGAGGTAGGTTATCCTGCTGCTGTGAATTCTGGATAGGAAGGCAATGTCAATAGTTGTAAACCATTAGTATATGTTTGAAAACTAACTTTATACCAACGATTTACATGAAAACGTTGGAAAAAGAATATACCAACAATTTCTTATAAACCGTTGGTAAAAGTCTATACCAACAGTTTACTAATAGTTGGTATAGAAACTGAACTCAATCTTTTACTAACAGTTCACCCAAACTATTGGTAAAAATTTATTGCAACGGTTTGTAAACTGTTGTAATACACCTAAAATTCAAAATATATAATAGTTACAAACTTTTGGTAAACATTTATACCAACGGTTAGTAGAAATCATTGGTATAATGTGCATTACAAAGCCAAATACCAAAGGTTATTCAAGAACCGTTGGCATATGTCTATACCCACACCTCAGCAGCCAATGGTTTGGACAACTGTTGGTATAGTTTATACAAATGGTTTTCTAGTCTTTACCAATGGTTTAAAACCATTGGTATAGAACATGTTTCCAACAGTTTTTATGGATGATATTCTGATATAATCTAAAAGTAAGGAGGATCAGGAGGAGCATTTTAATACTGTGAAAAAAAATTTGTGAAATAAGAATATATATGAAAATTATAGTAAATGTGAGTTCAATATGGAGGAATTATAATTATTGGGGAATTTTATCACTAGAAAAGAGATATCTATGGACTCTTATAAGATGATGGTATTTGAGGAGTGACCCAGACCAACATCTATAATAGAGATATAGATTTTTTGTACTATTTGGGTATTATCGGTGATTTTTTTTAAAAAAATCATGATTTTAAAACCTGTTAACCAAGATAAATCAGAAGGGATTAAAGTTTTTATAGACCAATTAATGTGAAGAGTGCTTAAGAAAATTGAAAAAGTGGATTATCACTCCACCAATCCACACACTTTCCTCAATTGGGGAACTCTTCATGGTATACATTAATGCTTAAAAGAAGGGATTAGGTAGTGTATTAATGTGTAATGATAATGTGATAGCTTATGCCTCAGATTATTTGAAATTTCATAAGAAAAACTACCCAAATTGCGATCTAGAGTTGGTTTTAGTGATCTACACATTGAATATTTTGTGAACTAAATTTATGGGGAGAATTGTGAAATATATACAGATCATAAGAACCTAAAACATATATCCACATAGAATGAGATTAATATGCACCAAAGAAGATGGTTTGATACGATCAAGGACTATGACTGCTCAATCCATGACCATCCTAGGAAATCAAATAAATTAGAAGATACTCTAAATAGAAAGGATCTATCAACATTAATAATAATGAGAATTGACAAGGATCCAATATTCTTAGACTTGAAAAGGATGTACATGGGAATTATAAAGGAAGGAACTTCATCATTCCATTCTTAAATGATAGTTCAACCATCCCTTTTAGAGATGATAAAGGATACTCAAAGAGATGATGTATAAATATAGAAGAAGGTGGAAGATATAAGAAAAGGGAAATCTTCAGAGTTAAAAATTGAGGTAGAATGAGTCTAAGATTTTGTTCAAAATTAGGAATACAGTCAAATCCTAAGATAAAGAAGGATTTATTAAATGATTCACATAGCTTGACCTTGTTCATCCACCCTGGGATCATGGAGATGTATATAGATCTTTGAGATCACTATTGGTGGGATAATATGAATAAGGGGATCACATAATATACATCAAAATTTTGGTATGTTAGTAGGTGAAGGATGAAAGGAAAAATCCTTAGGGGGTGATACAACCATTTCCCATACCTACATAGAAATGGGAAAACATCACCATGGACTTTTTTACTAGTATTTTGAATATTCAAAAAGGAAATAATGTTATGTGGGTTGTGTTGGATCATATTACAAAGACTACACATTTCATTGAAATTTGATAGATCTTTGCACTCAATAAAATTGTAAGGATATATATCAAAGAAGTGGTGAGGCTATATGGAATTCCACTATAAGTTGTATCTGACCATGATATATGATTTAACTCCAAGTTATGTAAGATTCTCTAACATTATCTAAAAACTAAGTTGAACTTTATTATAGATTATAACCCCCAAAATGATGTCCAGTATGATCAAACTATCCAAACACTAGAGTAAATGTTGAGATCTTGCTTGATAGACTTCAAAGGAGGATAGGATCAGTATCTTCCTCAGTTCAAGTTCTCGTATAATAATAGTTTCTATTCAATCATCCAAATGGATCCATATAAAGCCTTTTATGGGAATATATGCACAGCACTTATGTTTTGGAATGAATTTTGTGAATAAAAGGTTTAGGGACCTAAAATGGTCAAGGAAATTATAGAAAAGGTCAAAACCAATCTACAACACATAAGGGATTCTCAAATTTGATGGAAGATTTATGCATACAATCATCGATGAGACATAGAGTTTGAGAATATAGATAAGGTGTTCCTGTGCATATCACCATGAAAGAGAGTCATGATATTTAGGATGAAGGGAAATCTAAGTCTTAGGTACATCATCCCCTTTGAGATTCTTGATCCCATCGAATTTGTGGTCTATCTACTAGCACTCCCACCAACCTCGTCTCAAGTGCATGATGTGTTTAATGTATCCCTCTTGAGTAATTAAATGCCATATTTCTCATATGTATTGAATTTAGAGGTGGTATAACTGGAAAATGATCTCTATTATAAGGATAAGTTAGTGAAGATTTTAAAATGTAGAGATAAATTTCTATACAACAAGAAAACTTACTTAATCATATTACTATGGTGAAACCATAAATATGAGGAGGTGACATGGGAACTAGAGGAATCCATGAATAAAAATTACCCACATTTGTTTTCATATTAGTATATAAAACAAAATTTTGAGAGTGAAATTTCATAAGGGGAGAATATAACCATCTATAATTTTATTAATGGAATTTACCTTCTAAATATATAATTGTGTCATATTTAATTTTATAATATTATATAATTCACACACCATAGGATAGAACAAACTAAATTTTATAATATTAATTTAAACATTACATTTAGATAATAAATATTTCCATAATAATTGAAAGTATTACAATGGTATAAATAATATAAAATAAGATAATGATAATAGGAAAATTTTATCTTATCGATCCCCTAGAATAATCACACTCACAAACAACACTGTAGAAATGAGACAGAATATTAGTAATGAAATGTGAATTTTGAAAACACACACACACACATGTATATATATATATATAACTTTGATATAAAAAATAATTGAATGAATAATGAATGAAATATGAGGTATTTATAGAAAGTATAGATCGCATATGACCATTACAAATTTGACCATTGGAATAGTAATCTAACCATTGGAATAGTAATCTAACCATTGGAATAGTAATCTAATCATTAAGAATAGTAATCTGGATATTAAAATAGTAACCTCATCTATGGAAGTTTAAAATAATATTTATTTATCTTATAAAATGAAAACAAGACATATTTATATCATGATACAAGTAAATAGATTTTTTAAAAATGATAAAATAAGTGTTTTTATTTTTGTAAAACATATATGTTTAATTTTCATTTTTATAAAAAATATAATGATTTAAAAGATTTTTTTTCATAAAATGGGTTTATAAATTAATATTACATTGTATTATAATGATAATATAATTTTATGATCCCTTAATTAATTTTTTGAGTGGTCGTAAAATTGATTATAATATTAAAATTGGTATTTTTTCAAATAAATAAGTATTTTATTTAAAAATTAAATATCTTATATTTATAAAATTATTTTCATAAAATTGATTTAATTTTTTGAATCTAAACATTAAAAAATGGTTAGGTTGAATTTTTTATTTCTCGAAAATAGTTGAATTTTTAGGGAATAGTGAAATACGACAAAATATGATCTTTAACGTTATAAGCTAAATAATTTAACTTTTTAGTCATGGATGATGTAAGAACCCATTAATTCAAACTCACATGGACCATTTATTTTATATAATCATAATTATCAATACTATTGGTAGTATTGATCCAAAATAGTAAACTAATGAATATAATATTCAAAAACACCCCTCTTCTCCCCTTATAAATATCACCCCTCACATACCCTTCTCCTCACGCCTTATAATCCTTTTATATTGAAAATTTTATTCCCAATTATCTTAAAACTAATCAAACCCACTTTTTATTATTTATTTTCTTACCAGAAAAAAAAATTCAAGTGCCTTAAGTATTTTTTCAAGGAGGTGACATTCAATAAGTAATATTCTCAAACTACCTCTTTTAAATTCTTTTCCTCTTATTCCTTCTCCTCACCTCCCTCATTAAACAAGGAATAATAACTCTAGTATCATATATATGATATAATTATATAGTTATAATATAATATCTATCATCCTTTCTCTTCTCTTCTCCTCTTATTCTAAAAACGAAACCATTGTCTATATTATGTTGGTTTATCCCCTCTATGGATGATGAGTTTTAGTTTTCCATTACCACCGACAAGGATAGTTATAAAAATATTATAATGGTTAAATAATATGATAATAATTATATTATGAATTATTTAATTTTATTTAATTAATATATATTATTATTATTAAATAAAATAAAACTAGTTTGTGATGGTCAGTAAAACTTCCTAAATTAACTAACTGCATAACGTTAACCTTTTTACTAAGTAAATCATCCATATGTAAGAAAAAAAAGGATATTTTGGACCATTAAATTTTATATAATTCTATGAATATAATTTCATTTCACTTATGTATTTTTATTCCCATTTTATAAGAACATCCATAATTATAAACAAGTGATCTGACTATGGAACCATAAAATGAACACCCTCAAAAAAAGAAAATAAACTTTATATATCATTTAAATTATTATGATATACCATAATAAAATTATAATAAATAAAATATATATGTAAAATTTTATAAATTAATTAATTAATTAATCTAATTTTATTATTTATTACATTAAGTGAAAGTGTATAATGATTCTGGAACCTAAGGTAAGAGATCTCTCGGAACAACCCTTTTTTCTTTTGGTTATGTTATCCCCCGCCCGAATGGCCCGAAGGCCTTATTTTTTTTAATTTTATTATAGATAATCCCCCTTTTTAAGGGTTGGAGGGGAACCCATACATGACCCATAGGCCCAAGGCACAAGGCCCGACAAGACCAGTAGTACATGACCCGAAGGCCCAGAGGCATACCATGCCCAATACATGACTCGTAGCCCTAGCCAACTAGAACTACCCCTCCCTATATTCTACATAATTTATTGTCTTTTTATCTCCCCGCCTACATTACTGATCGGCTAGCATTACCCCGTACAAAGCTGCATGGTGCCTGGTCCCGATGGTGGTTGCCATACCCTCTCATTCTTCCAATCTGGTTAGCTCTACTTCTAGTGACTGTTACTGGTGCTCTGATCCTCATCTAGGGCATGCTCTATGTGAACTGGGCTACTTCATTGTCTTCAATGGCCTAAAGGCCCTGTGGCCCGAAGGTCTTTGATGGCCCGAAGGCCCTGAGACCCATAGGCCCAAACTGGTGGCCCAGAAGCCCAAATCATGTGAATAGTCTAGCTACTACAATACCGAACAGTGTCTGCTATAGTGATGATACAGTACTATTACAGTTCCTGCTACAGTACTGCTACAGTAACTCAAAAATTCACCTCCACCCGGTTTTGAACCTGGGTCTCTTGGATGCCAAGCAGGAGCCCTTACCACTCGGGTATGAGCTCGTTGGCTTGGTTATGTCATTTCTATATATAACTCACATTATATCTCTATTTTATGTTATGTAATGATTCTAAATTATGTATATATTTCTATTTAATATATACCTATCTTATTCTACCTTCCTTTTATGGGTTAATACATTCCTTAAGTTCATTTATCAAATGCATTCTTTAAAATCAAACTTGATAAAGGATAACTTTTTTGTCCATTAATCCTTTTATGTAATGATCATTTAAAATATTTAGTATCATTCATGATGACATTAAATAAATTATTATTTTATGTACAAATATTTTATTTTGCCTCTATTTTTTTAATGAAAATTCAATAATAATTCTTTCTCTAAAAATCATTAACTAATTCTTTAAAACACTGTTTTGAAAGTTCATTTATATACCCAATTATCTACCCTTTATCATGATGTTTTTTTAAAAATTAACACCATATTTTGAGACCTAATATTTTATACTTAGATATTAATTTTTCAAATATTTACTTCCTTATTATCTTTGGAATATTTATAAAATCTTCTTTTATTTTTATATAAGGAAATATTATGCAACTAATTTCTTTCAATGGATAATTATTAGGTTTATTCATTATGATTTATTTCCTTTTATAGAAAAAATAATCATGTCCATATTATTATGGGTGTTCCTACATAGCACTCCAATGAATTTCGGTTATGTTTTTGTCTCATGAGATGTTATGTATGGGATTAGGGAGTAAACCTAATCCATAATGGCACTTTGTATATCATGTGATGTTTCCTTGGAAGTTATCCTTGACTTATACTTATATCATGTTATATATTGCTTCCAAATTCCTATGTTTCCATTATTTTACTATTACATGTTCTTTATGTTATGCTCTTATATAATATTTCATGATCCTTGTATTTTATGATATCATGTTATATCATTTGACTCACATGTTATTCTTTTTAATCATGTTTATTTAATTACTAAAATTTATAGCTCACCCCTATATTTTATATGTTCCATAGGTAATCCTATACTCTTTTATGAGATAAAAGGGATTTAGGATCCCATTAATTAGAATAAAATATTTTATTTTAGTTTCTTTTTTATGTATTATGAACCTTATATTCCAAATACACTAGAACTCATGATCTTTGGGTTGTGTTTATTAGATATTTATGTCCAAAATTATGTAATAATATGTGTAGAAGGATTGGGTTTCTTTAACAACTAAAGAAGGTAGAAAAATACCAAAATTGATCCATGATGAATATGAATTTATAAGATTTAGGACTCGGTTATTTATCCCATATACACCATAACTAAATAAGGATATTTTGGATGATGAACATGGTTTATCCTTCTCTTTTCATCTTGTAATCACTAATATGTATAGATATATTAAGTATAATTTATGGTCGTACAACATTAAAGGAAGATTTTAGAATACATATCTTAGTGTGTAGTGTTTTATAAAGTTAAGACTGAATGATATAATTATAAGGGATAATGAAACCATTACCCATACCAATATGGAAATGGGAGAACATCACCATGGATTTTTCCATAGGACCCCCTAAGTCATCTAAAGGACATAATGTCCTTTTGGTTATAGTCAGTTACCTTACAAATTTAGTGTAATTTATTTTTATCAAATAATATTTCTCACTTGAAAAAATATACAAGATAAACATGATGGAAGTGTTAAGGATACATAGATTACTACTCTCCATTATATCATAATTATATTAGGGACTTTCCTTAAGGTTCTATAAAGTTATTAAATAAGAATTAAATATAAAGTTGTTATTTAATACATATTATCATCCTAAAACTAATGATCAAACTAAAATTTATAATCATACATTTTAGGATATGATATGATCTTTCTTGATGGATTTAAAATGAATTTAGTATTAATATCTTCTTTTCGTTTAGTTCTCATATAATAAAAATTTCCACTCTAGAATATAAATGGAACCATATGAGAATTTATATGAGAATAGATATGGAACACTAAAATTTTAGATTGAAGTTGGTGAGAGGAATCTATTTGACCTAAAAATTTTTGAGAAATGATGGAGAAGGTTCGAACCATTTAATAGCACATGAAATCAGCACAATGCCTATAAAATAACTATGTTGAAAATTGTTAATGAGATCTAGAATTTGAAGTTAATGACAAGGTATTACTTTGCATATATCATTATAAGTGAGTTATTATATTTGGGAATAAGGGAAATGTGATCTCTAAATACATTGGTCCCTTCAATATTTTGATTTCATTGGGGATATACCTTATTTTTTATTGCTCCCTATATACCTATAAAAGGTTCATGATGTGTTTCATAAATCACTTTTGAGGAAGAACATACTAGATCCATCACATGTGATAACTAAAAAGCTATTTAGTTGGAACATTATCTCTATTATGAAGATAAACCTGTATACATTCTTAATAGAAGAGATAAAATTTTCTAAAACAAGACCACCCACCTAATCAAAGTTATATGGTGAAACCATAAGTTTGAGGAAGCTGCATGGGAACCTAAAAATGTATTGAGACAAAAATACCCACATTTTTTTGAATTAGGGTAATAAAATTTCAATGTTGGAATTAATTTAAGGGTATAAATGTTACACACTGTAGTTATAATGATATAAAGTTATGTTAGCTTTTCTTACATACAACGATGAACTAAAATGAACTGTGATACATTTTATTAACAAAAAATTATAAGTGTTAAATGTGACTATTATAATGTAACCATTGAATTTATAGGTATAAATATAAGTAAATTTATTATAAAATATATTTGGAAAAAAAAATAAAGGACATTTTTAATACTCATTCATTTATAAAATTTGGTTAGTGTATCTAAATAAATAATTTAATTATTAATTTATAATAAATAAGACTAAATATAGTTAATATTTTAAAATTTTATTTTTCTATAAAAGAAGATTTTCATTATATTGTATATTTCCATTTAAAAGTTAAATTAATAAATTTTAGAATTTTAATTTAAAAAAATGAACTTCATTTTTTGACTAAGTAATAAAACATTATATTATGATGAATTTTTTATAGAGATTTATTTTTAGGTCAATAGTACAAAATATCATTCTTAAAATATCGTGACCTTTATGACATCATTAAGATATAAGTATGACTTAAAAATTTCTGAAATATTTTTCATAAAAAATATATATTTAATAATTAAAATTATAAAATTAAAATATTGTGTTTAATTTATAAAACTATGATTTCAATTTTGGAACCTAAATAATATTTTTCAAAAACTGTTTTTATGCGTTATACATTTATTACATTAGAATTATTTTTTATAGATTTTAAAATTTTAATATTATAAAATGGTTTTAATATTTTTAATTAGTATATGAAAAATATATAATAGGTTTAATTTACTTTTTATTCATAAAAATAAGTTACCAAAGTTAAAAAAAATGAATTATCATGGTAAAAAAATTGGGATAAAAAGTTAAATTATGGGAAAAGGCATAAAATATCTCAAACCATATCCATTATTTGGGTATATGAGAGGTATATCGTCCATGAATCATACCCTATCCATTATCTTACACTTTTACATCCACTTACCTTTAAAAGTTATATTCCATTCATATAAAGAGTTTAGTATTTATAAATGTGTCGCCTCTTTCACTTATAAAAGGATTCCTTCACTACCACACTTCTACTCAGACCATAATCCATGTACATTGAATAAATTCTTCAGAAATATCTCCTAAAATCTCTATAATAATTTTTATTGGTTCTTTTATCACCAAAAATACCACTCTAATAATGCACAAGGATTTGTCCTAAGGATTAAGGTAGAAACTCTTAATCATGCATTTTTCATTTCTATTTATTTTTTCTTCACCTAACTCATAAAAATATATTATTCACATACTAAAATAATTATATAAATATAAATAGTATAGTGAAATGAAATTTTCTTGATATAATAATCAATTTCTACCTTCCTCCTAACCATTTGAAAAATGAAAATGTCTCTCATGTTATGTGCGAACTACTACATCCATGAATGACATATTTTATTTTTCATAATTTTCTTACATGGATGGTTATAAGAATGTATTTAATGGATAAATATTATATTTATGAAATAATTATGATTATGGATAGAAAATTATGAATTCTATTAATAATCCCATTCATTTTAAAATGAAATTGCTGATCGCATTACGTGCAGACCACCACCTCCATAGATGACATACTTTATTTTGCATCGCCATCTTACATGGTTAGTTATAAAAATAAATTATATATATATATAGGATTAATATATTTCATAATTATGGTTCTGAAATTATGAACCAAAAATTAATTATCATTATAAATTAATCAATTGAAGTCAATAAATTACCTAAAACAAGCCTGTTATCAGTCTTACTCTCAAGAACCAGGCCCATAGTTTCCATAAAATGAACATTTTTATGAATTAATAATAAAAAAATCAATATATATTATAATATATTAATGATTAAATTGGTATCGAATGATGGTGTTTGGCATTTCTATTGTAAAACATGTGTGAAACAATAGAAATTACTAATATCTGATGATGAAAATAAACATTAACTAATGAATGAATGTATAATAAATGATTATAATTAAAGAGTAAAAAAAGGTAATATATGTGAATAAGTTTTTTAAATAAGTTATTAACATTATTATGTTTATTATACGGGTAGTTAAATAAATTTCATGGAAACTAGTGTAAAAGGTATGGGTTTTGTTCCCAATCTCATTTAAAATTTGTGATTATAATGACTAAGTTTCCATATAGGGAAATTGTATGATATAACTCTATAATACCACTTATATTTTCTTACACTATGGTATTTCACATGTTTTACATGTCCTCCTACCATTTCATTTCCACTTTGGTTTATAATTCACTCAAATTGATTCTTATAAGAGAAATCGACTTTACCTCCTCTTTTCAACCAAGAATATTTTTCCTAAAAGTTCATATTATTATTTTTTTGTTTTATTGACATAATTATCACTACCTCTATGATAGATTAATTTATTTTTCAAGGAAATTTACTTTATTTAAAAAATTAATATTCTTTTAACATTTTTTTACTTTAACTTTAGACTAACTTTGACCTTCTTTATAAAATGTGAAATGAACCTTCTTATAAATTTTTTTTGTACTAAATAATTTTCCCACCAACTTTATCATTTTTCTTTAAGAAATTGAATCTCCATTTTATTATGTTTTTTTTAATTATATTTCTTTTTTTTAATAATTTTTTCTTAAAAAAATAAAAATTGTAAGGAGTATTTGTTATCTTTTCTCCAAGTGAATTTTAATGCTCTTTTAAAAAAAATCCATCAATGACTAAATATTTCAATGATCATTATACTTTAATGAGAAATATAATCTAATGATACCATCCACTTTCATTATATGGGTGGCTTATTATTATGTCTTATGTATGTTTTTCATGAAACCCATTTCTTTTCATGGGTAAATCAATCTATGATGAATTAGGAATGTTTCAAAGTTCTTGTGGAAAACATATATGTGATTTATCATTATGTAGTGGGTGGGACCTTTATATCCCTACAATTAATTGGTTAAATATTTATATCTCGTGATATTATATTTTTCTAGGAATGGTAATACACCCAATACCCTATGGAACTCTTCCCACTATGTTATATAAATAGGGAGTGAACCCAATACCTTATGAGACTCCAACCACTATATGATGAATGGAATGGAAGTTTTCCTCAACATAAGAAATGATGTTTCCATGCTTATATATGTGACACACTTTTATTACTCATTATTTCTCCATGTTATTTTTTCATAGATCGTGACTATAAACTCGTGTTTTTACACTGTTTTTACTCATGTTTTATGCTATGCTCAAATCCTTATTCCATGAATCATGTTTTATGATATATGGTTTATTGGGTATGATAATATAATTTTATTCCATGCACCTTGATTATGTTATTATACCCTTGTGATCATGTTATACTTATGATATTTGATTGATTACTCTTACATTTACTCTTACTGGGAATCTAATCTGAACCATTCTTATGTTTCTATTACCTAGGTTATAAAGGAGAGTATTATATTTGATGTGTAAAATAGTGTATCTTGTGAGAAGACTATCTATGGGAGATGTTTAAAATGTTATAAAATAAATTTTTTATGTATCTAATCTCTAAATTCACTAAACATTTAATTCATAGGGTTGGGAGATTATGTATGAGATATAATATTTAAACTCTAAAAATAATGTGAAATATATGAAATTTTATCTTAGATTGGATCACATGGTATCAAATCCAGTGTGTAAACATTGGTTTTTTACCACCGAACTAGGGAGTGTAAGACTAGGGATTCTCAATGGCGGAGTGTGTTTATAGAAGAGTCAAAGCCTGTATGGGTTATTGCAACATGGAATATGTTGCATGTTTCATAGATACCTATCATTATGGTATATTTAGTATTCATGTAGGAATGTATAGTAGATTATTAGGACATGTTTTTTTCATTGATATGTGGATTAAAGAAGAAGGTAACTCATGATAAAGAAGTTGTGGCATGGACCAATGTTGCGCCATGGATGAAATGAATAAGTAGAAACTATTTTAGAGAAAGGATATGGCTATTATATGATGTTCTTAGTTTCACCATAGGTTTATGAGAAGTGAATGTGACTTGTATGACGGACATGAGTTGAAGTATTAGATTCCACTACGCTATGGTGGTGTGTAATATAGTAGTGAATTGATTTTTGGGTCATGAATCCTTATTCCATATCAAATGATAAATGATATAGTATGGTCTAAAAGGATTTATATAAAGGTGGTTTTTTTCCACAAGAAATTTTTTATCCATAGTAAAAATATCTTCTACAGATATAATATCCCAACCCCACTTCCAAACTACATAATATTTTGTTATCTTTTAAGGGATATTTATACAATATTCAATGGAGGGTTTTTATCCTATTAAAGTGGAGTTTATAGTTAATAAAAATTGGTGACAGATATAGAGTAGATATTGTAAATATTTATTGATATCTAGATAGAGATATATTGGGTGAATGATGAATATAAATAAATTCAGTGGTTGATATAAAAGAGATAAAATCCTATGAGTTGTAATTCTATTATTTGACCAAAGTCTGCTACTATGTCTCCTCTTTTTTGTTTATTTTTATTTTATAACCTATCATGTCTAACATGAGAGGGTAGTAGTATTATGATAGGTTTTTCTGATGTTAGGGGGATTAAATTAATTTAAGTAGTTTATTTTTATGATTCTTGTGAAGAGTTATTACACTCATTCTATTTTCTATATCTCTTTCTTTATCTATTGATCATGACGATTGCTATAATTTGAGAGGGTTTTTTAGTGTGATTTATAGAGTGAGGCTTTCACCATAACCATTGGTTTAGTTCTTATTATTTTTTTAAATATGGTTTCAGGTTACCCTCCTCTTTAGTAATATAAAGTAACTGATAGAAGAAAATATGGACTTGGGAAGATGGACAGTTTCTACCTCAACCAAGGGATTCTCTAAGACTCAATTCCAACAACTTGATGATTATAATAAACAAATTTTATACTCTTTTATTTCATGAATATGAAGTTACAATTTCCCAATAAACCTAATTATTCTTGGTTATTCTAGGATAATTATAAATTTTATTTTTTTTAAAGTATACTTTTGTCTATTGATCTATATTTCTTACCCAGTCTCTATGGGTTTGGCCATAGGGCATGCATTCATGTACTAATCCTTTGTGGTTTAGTGATTATGGTCATGTTTTTCATAAATTATTAATTGGTTTTAAGTTATAGGGATTAATGAAACCGTGAAATCTGGCCAATTTTTTTGGTATCATTTTTAAGTAAAATGATAGAAACATTAATTCAATAAGTTAAGAAAATATTTTTTCCCCAACTCTTTTCTATTTATTAATTTTAAATTAGTTTTTTCTTTTTATTTCTATTTTACACCTGAGTATTATATTGGTTATAATAGAATGAATACAATTAATATTGAATGAATGTGGAATTTTCTCTATCCACTTCATGGACATGTCATACAATATTAAATAACTAAAAAGGATCCACAGTCAAGAAAAAAGGATCCTAAAATCATACCCAAGTGATAAATAAACATGAATCTATTGTCTATAATTTTCTTTAATGGAAGCATGTAATGACTTGTAGTGGGTGTCCACAGAATTTGAGTACTCAAGATAAGATTCAAAAGGGTAATACCATGATAAATCAAAACTTAAAGATAAATTTTATAGAGCTTTTGATCCTAAAATTAAACCTAAGGTAACACTTTTTTTCAAAAGATTATTCTATTTATATGAAATATTACCTCACCACCACAGGTCTATATTAGGAATAAAAATAAGAATATGAGGAACATATGGATGTTAAATTTATAAAGTATGTTCTTGGAAACTTTGAAGAGCAGTAAGAATAAGAAAAATGGAAAGAAGAAAAAGGGGTAATGGATTCCAAAATAGTGGAAGAAAGTATAGAAATTGAAAATTTTTATCTAAAATAATAAGGAAAAATTGAGTGGTACCAAGTTTGGATAGCCCATGATCTCTTTATCTAATCATAATATCTTTCCAGATTTTGGTATCCTCCCCAATATTATTTTAAGTAGTTTTAAATGAGTATGAGAAATTGAGTCATGCCTAAGTTATGTTTAAACCTGAGTAGGGTAACTCTATATCACACTTTTATCACATGTATATAAGTGGTAAGGTTGATCCATTGGCCTCAAACAAAATAATTTTATGGGATGAAACCCATGTTTTTTAAAATCTTTCTAGTAATTTAGGAATTATCTAAGATTTATATTGTGTTTTAAAAAGAATTTTCAATCCCCTTAATCTTGTTTAGCTTTAAAGGGCATGGACCTTGTGCTTTCACATGTTTTTATTTATTTTATACTTTCATAATGATAAAGTAATAATAATAATAAGAAAAAAAGAGGTGATTCATGAGGAAAGAGGATTAGTGATTTTAATTCTTTATCTTTCACTCCCCTAAATTTTAATTTCTATTTTTAAATTTTGAGGGAAACTGCATGACACTCTTATATTTTTCAAATAATTTTAATATATGATACAAAAAAATCAAAATTAATTCCATGATATCTTATTTTTTAGTTTTTTTTAATGATATTGAATGAGTAAAATGGGGGATTTAATGATTATATATGATCATTAGGGTTTTAATTTGATGAATCATGATTTGGGGAGGCTAGTTGATTACTGTAAATGAAATTTCTTTACATTTTTCATGATTTGAATTTATTAAATCCATATAGATTAGTTATTTATTATTATTAATTAATTTATTGGTTGACATTTATCATGTTTTTCTCATTCCTAGAAGTTTATCAGCTAATTTTTCCTATTATTTCTAATACCCATTTTCTGAGAAATACTTGGGATATGTAAACCAAATAAAACTTGTATTGAATCTTATTTAATCTATAATTGAGAAAAGTCACATTTAATATGATTGATGCATTATTTATTTGATCCCTTATCCTTGAGACCTACCTTGACCTTGAATCTTTCTTTGAACCTATAGAATCGAAGAATGAACTTGTTAGGGAAGATCCACATTACAAGCATATTTTATCCTATCTACCCTTATCTTAGTATTTTTTCATGATTTTCAATGGTTCAAGTGTGGGGTAGAGGTTTTCTATAGTGTAAAGATATTTTATGTATTGAATAGAATATTTGGGGTGGTTTTATTGGTTTTTTGGGAAGGTGTATGGATTACTTTCACTGGTATTCATTGTTTACCCTCTTTAAAGGAAAAAATCATTAAACAAAGAAGGAAAAAATGAAAAATAATTGTTGAAAAAATATTGAAAAAATAATAATGATTTGAAAATATTTTTAATTTTTTGAAAATAGGTTATACCATTCATTGTATTTAATTGACATATTAATGGGGTTAATTTGTGCATAAAAACATTTTTATACTTAAAAAAAAATTCCATAAAATAGTTTTTCATCAAGTTTTACAGGTTTATTTTAAAATTGATTTCTGCTAGTTATAGGGATTTAATTTGATAAAATGAGGTCCATATTTATAATCAAAATTTAAAAAAATTAAATATGTTGACTTTATTTTTTGTCATAATGAATAGTACTCATGATAAATATCTACCACCGTAATAAAGAGTTAATTAATTTAAATAGGGTTAAAAAGAATGTGAAACGGCTTCAAAATCACCCTAATACTTGACTTTAATCATTTGGATGAGTTTAATTCTAAAACCCCCATCAAATATTTTAAAATATGGAATTTTGGTGTTATTTTTCATTGATAAAGTCCTTTATTTTATTTTATGTAAAGGAAATTTCCAAAAAAATCTTTCTTTTAATATCTATAATATTTTTAATGGAGATAAAAAAATGAATGAATGGTAATAAGAGGTTATTTTTAATATGAATAAATTTTTTTATAAAGGTAATTTATTTTTAAATTTTAGTGATAAAATAATTACCTTAAATTCTTATGCATCGCCAACACAATACATGTCCAATAAGAGAAAAATCAAGTAAATGGTTTTATAAACTCTAAAAGTGATATTTTTTGGTGATTTATGGTATTAAATTAATTTTTAGATAAATATAATGTATTATTGAATTTTTTAAAGTTTATATTTAACTAAATTACTTTATTGATATTTTTTAAAATTCAATTATGTAAATAGTACCAAAAATGAAATTAATGGTAATTTATGTTAAAAAATATTTTATTAACATATTTCAAATTCATAAAAATATTATAATTGGAAAATTAAATGGTATATGGTTTATCATATCAACCATTTTCCATTTATGGGTCACTTTCTCTTATATAGTAACTTTCTTAACCCCTAAATATAAAAAAACCATTGTTATCATTATAATTGTTAAAAGGGTTAACTAGGGTTAAAACTAAGAGATAAAGATTAAAAAATCACATAAAATTATATAAATTTTATTATATGAGATTATTTATAGTAATAATAATCCTGTATAATTAATATATCATTTCGATGAAACATGAACATGAAAATTAATTTATATTAATATAATATTTTAAGTAATTCCAAGAGTACCCATATCCTTATTAAATGACACCACCTCTTCTCTCTTATTTTGTATATCCTGGATTAATCATTAGGGGACACTAAAATGGGGGTGAATTAGTGTACCCAAATTTTTACTAAATTTTACTTTATTTCAATTAACCCCTCTACTCATGAACATTTTCCCTGGTTAAGAGGAATGGATCTATTGTGTGCAATGTATATAATAATGGAAAAAACAACACAAAA
This sequence comes from Viscum album, assembly GCA_963277665.1. Classification (NCBI taxonomy): domain Eukaryota; kingdom Viridiplantae; phylum Streptophyta; class Magnoliopsida; order Santalales; family Viscaceae; genus Viscum; species Viscum album. Next base: position 2,118,679,351 of record OY728150.1, read on the forward strand.
ATATTTTTACAAGGTTTAGTGAAAATACCTACTCATTTACATGATCAAAATATGGTTGATTCATGAATTCTCTTATCACAATTATTTTTAGTAATTACAAACACTTTTTCATGTACTGCATGAATCAAAGAATGCACTATCCCTCTATAAATATTGTGTGCAATTGGAACTTCTCCTTAATAAAATAAATAATGGGATACATTGTTTCATGTAATATATTCTCATTATCAATTCCAACTTAGGATCATGGGATTTTCTCTTTAATTAATTGGTTGGATGCATGGGTCCTCTTTTCAAAATCCTATGATATGTGTTATTGTACTTTCTCATCTTCTTCACAGAACAATGTTCTTCATGAAGTACTATGAGTGTGAAATTCATAGGTCAAGAAACCATGGGATATTCCCTTATTTGACTCCGAATAAATCCTCATGAAAATTCTTCCTTAAAAAATAAGGTTTTTCGGTGCTCTATTTTAGGTAGGAAATAAAGTTTTCTTGATTAGAAACAATACCCTTGATCAAGGGACTTCAATATTTATAGGAAAAGAACATTTCATTAGATCATTGTGTCAATATTCATTTTAAAATCCTAAAATATATGTTGTTTCATGACACTTTAATTGCTCGATGATCTCAGGTGAATTGAATCAACTTTATGTAAAAACCCATGGAACTTTTCATCCATGAGTTCACAATGCTCCTTTTTTGTGATATCTTCATTAATTCCTCATGTTTATGTGAGAAGGATCATATTATTCTCATTTACCCAAAATATTTGAACTCATTCTATTTGTAAATTCATTTTCAAATCGTCTGAAATAGATTCTTTGATTTATTCTCATGCATGAAAGATTGAGATTTCATGTATGATGATCTCAGGATGATAAAACAAACATAATCATGTTGTCATCATCATGGAAGATGGATGAAATCTTAATATTTCCATAGAAACAATGTTTTCAGAAAGGATGAAGGTGCAGTAGAGGAATAATAAAATGAAATATTTAAAATATACATAGCATGTTTTAAATTCATGAGGCATAGGAGATCCAATGGTTGTGATCTACTCAAATTAGATGGTGAGCGTTTTGTCCGACTTTTAAATTGAGGATGAATAGTATTTTGGAATAATTGTCCCACATAGAAACTATATATAACATCCCTATTCTATATCATCTAATTCATGAAATTATCTATCCATAAAGCTCTTATCCCTACTAGTACCACCCCGTACCATTCTCCTACTACTGTACCACCCCACACAGTGGTTCCACTACTCCTGTTCCTTATACACGGGTGCATGCAGGATTCTTTCCACCTATTTCCACCTATGGGTAGGCCTGAGGTTGGTTCCCCCAGCTGTGGTTGACTTATGGGTCCCATATGTGGCTGGGGTCGAGTTGGATGTGGTTTACTTGTGAGATGTCCTATTTTTTAAGTAAAGCCCAAAATAATTCTTAGAAAAATATCTCTAAGTATAGAAATCTAATTCCATACTTAGATAATATGCCAAGACCTAAAAAATATTCAATGTATTCTTCATTCAATGTATATATAAATATCTTTTGTGGATCATGAAAATTGATGATTTTCATGGTATTCAAATATCTTCTTCAATAAATATTCCTCATTAATTTCTTCATTGATATTATTTTATTCAAATAATATTGTATGGACTTTAACAATTATGCATGGAATATTTAAATCAACATCTTCACTGTATGTACTCTCCTTAAAAATGTATTAATATATTGTTTCATGGACACCTTAAAAAAATATCATCTTTCACAATGTGCAATCTCTATGTATAATAAGAACATGTATTTGAACTTAAGAACTGTTCAACGATTGTCTAAGTTAAAAACATGGAGAACTGATCAAGCATGACATCCAATGCTATGAATCCATAATAATTCTCCAGGAATCATCATCCCTTATGGATAATTGTCTTACCAAATCACAACCAATGAGTCTGTAACAATTATCTAGGTGTTATCTCTAGCCTTCTTGAATATTTTTCAAACTCTATAAAGCTTTTTTATTCTATGATTAATCACTCATCATAGAGGACTTCATCATAAATTGAATTTTGATTCCTTATTATATATTGAAAACAAACACAACCATACTAATAAACCACCCACATAGGCTTTTCAATATCCCCATTTGTATTTGTCGTCAATACCATTTTCTTAAATTCTATGTCCCTTCTCCCCGTTATTGATAATAAATTCAAAGGATTAATGTCGGGTTTTTTCTTCCCTTCAAGTAATTTGGAAATAAATTCTACTTTTTATGAAATAAGTATGGTACCATATGGTTCACATTTAAAAGATCATTTAGTTAGTCTACTCTGAGTCTAAATGGACTAGCCCATTATAGAAAACAAGACAGATACAACTAAGGATGTTTATGAAATCCATTAACAACCATGCATGTCATGTTATTATCATAACATATTTATTCAACAAATTGGGGGATTTTATAAAACAAATTTATCAAGTAATATATTATCCTACACACTTTAGAAAACACATCATAAATTTAAAGTGCAAGAATATTTTACTTCTCCTTTCCATGAGTTTACTCATAAACCAACACTTCCCCTTGGTGCACACCTTTTATATAATCAAGATAAAGAAAATAAGTGTAATTGGGTAACCTCCATTTTCAACTTCTGTTGAGATGACATGGATTTACAAATATTCATGAAAAATGTCTTAATATCATCTCCTTCATATTTTCTCTCCCTCAAGGGGTGCACTCTCTTCCATTTTTCCTGGTGGAAAATTTCATCAAATATTCTTCAGGATATTCATGTTGATAATCCACCATTCTGGAACAATTAAAGTTTATATTACATCTTGAATAATCATTCAAACATTTTTTCTTCCACATTGATTTCCAATTTATCCTATTGGGAGTGATCATTGCCTTTAACTCTCTATAATTTAAGCACATAAATACTACACAAGAATAAGGGAATAATATGGAACATTTGTGAGCTTATTAATAGAAGAAAAAGGGCTGAGAATTTCATCTCAACCCAAAGAGTTAGTTTCTTATAGCTCTGAAGTGTTTAGTACTCTTTATTCTTGTATATCCTTTACATTTGACATTCTGATCATTCTTTGGTATCTTGTATACTTTATTTTCATTCACCTTCATCTTGTGTGGATTAATTTTCCTTACTTATTCCAGTAGTGAAGTAGCTACCCCTAGTTCTTGTTTTTTTATCTTCAATATCTCCCTTATAGTTGGTAGAATTGTTATACAATTATATTCATTATATTTATCATACTTGAACCTTCCATACAAATTTTTTAAGACACTTTATTTTTCATGTGTTGACAACCACTCATGAAATTTTAGACATTCATACGGAACAACCTATATTCCTTTTGAATTTTTAATAAGTGCTTTATCATAATATTTTTGTATTTCTATATCAACTTGAAATTGTTCAGGTTAGATGATTAATCAATCCTTTTTAACATATTCTCTCTTGGATTTTCCAAATGTATTATTAAATTCTTTTGAGTTTCTTTTCTTAGGTAACATATCAAAATCTTCATCATGAATTATTCAATCAATACTATCTTCTGGTTTCTCTCTTGGATTGATTCTATTCTTAATTTGAGCTTTATTCCTTTCACTTCCATATCCTTTTTGAAATAGTCCATGGTATGACCTCTCTTTCCAAAGTAGAAGAATAATTTTTTGGTTGATATGAAATTACTAGAATCCAACTTATCATTATTTTTGGGAGTATCTTGTTTCATATTTTTCTTGACTTTTGACTTTTTCATATTCCCTAAGGAAGACTTTTCAAATTTGGTTCTTTGCTTCGGCATTTGTTGTGATCTTTTCTTCTCATAAAAATATGAATAGTGAATGGTTAGAATATATCATCACTCATTATAAATATGACCAAAAATTTCTCTATAATCATAAAAGTCTTCAAGATAACAAAATATGTTCTTGATAGATAGATTATTCTTCATCTATATATTTTTTCTTTAGTTTTGCAGGTTTCTTCATTTCTTCACATTAATTCTCCCTAAATACAAGCCTTATAAAATTTTCATATATAGATAAATTATTCCAAAAAATAATTTTTGGATGTCTAATTTTCTACTAGAACCAACAATAACCAAATAATCTTCTTCTTTTAATTATATTATCAATCTGATAAGTTTTAGTGCCATGTTTTTTATGTATTTTTCTTTCCTTCTATGGAGCATCATTTTGGGAGTTATTTTTCTTCATCACAAAAGTATCCACCCATGATGCATTAGTGGATTTATCAGTATTTATATAAACCCACACATTTCCATATTTTATCTTTAAACCTACACTAGCATAAGATAATTCATTAGTAGAAATAGAATTAACTGAATTATGGGTTACCTTATTCTATGAGTTTGTATAAGGTTGATAAAGAGATGATCTTGAGATCTTATTTCTACTAATATGAGTATGTTTAGAGACTTGAGTCACATAAATATTTTGTGTAGCAATATCACTTTATGGAGCTTGACTCACTTCATATTTTTGGGTGTCAGAATTAATCTTCTCAGCAACTTGTGAGATAACAGCATGTGTCACCTTTAAATTTATCAATTAAATCTCAAGTTAAAGATACTTCATGTTGAAGGAACACTTATCATTTTCAACTATTGTAATACTGCCTTCCCATTCACTTTTTATTCCTTTAATCTAATATTCGTGTTGTTTTCTACCTTTATTCAAATATTTATCAAGATCTTTGATTCTTCTGCCTTTAACTTCCAATTGGGATTCCATGACATTGATATTATCTTTATGAGATTCATCCAGAGCATGGATATTCTGTATATATCATCATAAAACTTGTTATTTTATTCCATTAACATGTCAATATCTTTGAACTTATATATTTTTTCTTCAAGATGAGCATCTTTGAATAATTTTTCAAGTGAATGGATTACTTCTCCAAAAAACAATTTTCTCACAGTGCTCTCATAAGAATGCCATTTCAATTATTCTTTAATTATTGAAATATTTTAATCATAAAGAGTCATTGATTATTTATTTTCCTAAACAAGGTATATGATAACATTACACCTTTTAATTTACTTTCATGTGAATCCTCCTGTTTATTAATTTCATCTTTAAGTTATTATCTTTCTTCCAAAAGATCCTTGAATGAGAAAAGTATATATTAAATCAATTTTTCAAGAAAATTATTCATATGTATATCAAATTGAGAGTAAAATACTTCAAAAAATTTTATAGATTCAACTTCCTTATACTCTACATAGCTCAAGCTAGTTTCTTCATAATAGTAACTATCAACTGATTTGACAAGAGAATATTGATCCTTATCTTTTTATTATTTAAGATTTTCCTTAAACTATTTTCTTCCCTATTCTTTATATTTTTCAAATTATTATAAGATAATTTCATGTTTTATTCAATAGGAGTGGATTTTAAATTTTCCACCTGAGATGATTTAGAATCAGATTCAAATCTTCAGTTCATATAAACCTTGTAAAAACAGTTGGGAAAGAAAACTTTGATCCAATTAGAGGAAGACCTACACTCTGATAACCCTTGTCAAACCTAGATGGATTTTTCAAGGACACTAAAAGGAGGGTTGAATTAGTGTACCCAAATTTTTACCAAATTTTACTTTCTTTAAATTAACCCTTATACTCTTAAACCTCTATCCTAGTTAAGAGGAATGGATCTATTATGTGAAATAAAGATAATAATGGAAACAATAGCACACAAATATTTTTACAAGGTTAAGTATAAATAATTACTCCTTTTCCTAATCAACCAGTGGTTGATGCATGGATTCACTTATCACTATTGTTTGAAATGATTACATACACTTCTTCACGTACTGCATGCAACGAAGTATACACTATCTCTCTCTAAATCTTGTGCACTGGTGGAACTTCTCCTTTGAGAAATACAGTGTGGGAGGCATTGTTTCATGAAATATATTCTCCATAATGATTCCAACTTAGGCTCATGATATTTTATCTTTTCATAAGAAGAGGTATATATGGGGCCTCTTCACAAAAGCTCGGGAGATGCATTACCGAACTATCATGTTTGCATCATGGAACCTTTTTCTTCATGAAGTACTAAAGGTGTTCAATGCATAGTGCAAGAACCCATAGGATCTTCTCTTATTTGCATAGGCATAAATAATTTCATAACTTATTCCTCACGAAACAAGGTTTCATGGTGCTCTATTTCAATGAGAAATGAGATCTTTCTAGATTAGTAATAAAACCCTCGATCTAGGGACTTCATTATTTATAGTAAAAGAACACTTCCTTGGATCCAAATTGTAAGCCTTGTAAATCTTTATTCAAAAATCCCAAAATATATTTTGTTTCATGTCCATTTAAATTCTCAATGATCTCGAGTGAATTGAATCAACTATATGACAAAAACAATGGAATTTTTATTCTGTGAGTTTACAATTCTCATTTGTGATGATATCTTGGATGGGTACTCACATATATTAAAGAAGGATCTTATACTCCTCATTTACCCCAAATATTTTAACTCATATATTCTTCAAATTCATTTGTAGATTGAATGAAATAGTTGATTTGATTTATTCTCATGCATGAAATATAGAGATTGCATTCATGATGATCTCAGGATGATGAAAAGAACCTCATCCTATCAGAATCATCATGGTAGATGGATGGAATCTTGAGGTTTCTATAAAACCAGTGAGTTTAAGAAGGTCAAAGGTTTGGCGAAGGAAGAAGACGATGGCATGTTTAAAATATGCACAATGTATTTTAAATGTAAAAGGTGTGGGAGATCCAATGGTTGTGATCTACTCTATTGGACGACAAGTGTTCTATCCAAATTTTAAATGGTGTATAAATAGTATCTAGGAATCTCCATCCCACATCAAAACCACATAGCACCTCTCTCTAATATATTATCTAATTCATGCAATTTGTCAGCCAGAAACCTCCTCTCCCTCCTGGAATCACCCAATACCATTCTCCTACCACCTTGTATGGAGGAACCACCACTCTTTCACCTTATAAATAGGGACATTCAAGCTTCTTCCCACCTCTTTTTGCCTATGTTTTTGCCTAAGGCTGTTTCTCTTAGCTATGGCTGGCCTCTAGTGTAACACCCCAAGTTTTTATGGACTTTTTTCTCAAATAAATTAATTTTTATTTATGTATTTAAATACACTAATTCAAAAAATCCTTTCACATGGAACCGAATCTAAGTATGTTACATGGAACATCGACTTGATATATGTTACACGCAACACCAACCTGGTGTACATTACACACAATACTGAGTTTCTACGAAACATCATTTTATTTTTATAATTATTTAAACGAGACAATTAAAACCTATACATTAAACATAGTAATATTAACAGTAATAACTAATTTTAAAATATTTTTTATAATTTTTTTATATAAATAAAATATATTTATTATGAAAGATATGATTTTTTGTAAATTCATTATATGTTTAAAAATACTATTTTCTCAAATGAACTACTTTTAATGCCCTTCTATGAAAAATAATAAAATTAATTTTAGTCACATATAGAAATTTAACTTGATAAAATAAACTTAATTTTTTAATTTATAATTTTTAAATTATCTTAGGGTGAATTTATGGTATTTTTCTGAGAAACTTCATTTTTTGATGAATAGTGAAAGATACAAGAATTTTAATTCAAAACTATTTTTTCAAATAATTTATTTACAAGGTTAAATTATATATTAAATTGGTTTAAAAGTTTAATTAGATAATATTTTTATCAATTAACACAATTTGGGTCATTTTAATCAATTTTAATTTGACATTGAATATAAAAACATAGCGAACTTTTGAATGTTTTTACTTTGAAAACCCGCATTGTCGACCTGATTGTGGGATTAAATTTAAATTAATTTATGCTACTTATATGTTTAAAATTTAAAAAAATTGATTCCATATTTTTAATCATAATAATTTATTATTTATAATAAGGTCAACTTAGTTTATTACTAAAAATATTAGTGAAATTAATTAAAATTAATTACAATAATTAAGGTAATATTAAGCTTAATAAGTGACTAAACATAAATAATAAGGGATTAAACGACTTATAAACTTGTCCAAGATCCATTTGATGGACATATTTTGACCCTATACTCTATTTTATATAATTTGGTTTATTATTGGATCAACTTTCAACATGAAAAATTTGGGTGGAATTCTCTCTTCAAATATTTACAGGAGTGTCACTCCTCCTCAACTATAAAAAGTCCTCCTCTACTCCCACTTACTCACACCTATGAAACCAATTATTCTTGGCCAAGATATGACCAATAAAATCCTCAACATACCTCACTTCCTCCTTTAATTCTCTCTTTTTTAATAAATACTTCCAAGGAATCCCTTTGGTGCAAAACAAAAGGAGTTACCCGAATAAGAGGTAACATTCTTCCTCGACTTCTTTTATTTTATTTCAATTATACACCCAAAAAAAATCTTATTACATTCTTGTATAAGAGAACCAGTATCATAAATATATTAGTATTTTTTTATTCTAATTTTTGTACCTACACTTATACACACTTCCATCTTATGGGTAATGAACATATTGTTTACGTGTATGGTGAACTATCGCCTCACGAAACGATGATTATTAATTTTTCCTTTACCACCTATCATGGTGGATATTATCATGGTAAATAAATTTATATGTGTTATATATAATATTTATTATTTATTTATGATTCTTTAATCCTATTATAAAATATATCTTTATACTTTCCATTTTGTGTAAATATGATAATTTCATTTGAGAAAGTGTGGAGTATCGCCCCCTCAAAGCGATGTGATTCGTTCACACACTACATGGAATGTATTAAGGATTTTTTTAGTGAAATTATATGATATGTATGAAATAATAATTATACTTGAATTATAATATATATATATATATTTAATTTTCTTTCTTTCTTTCAGTACAATAATAAAAATAGAAACAGCATTCATGAGTACATGCGGCTTACTGTCTCATTAAATGGTGTATTTCATTTCATACTTATATGTTATAAATATTATTATAATACACATATAATTAATATAAATTATAATTATATCATTTTTTACATTATTTAAATAAATATATAATTATAAGTACCAAAATATAATAAATTAAGACACATGTGAAGAACAAAGAGGATATTACCTGAAGTGAAACCTTAACATAGAATTGTTAACAAGAGGGTAATATAAAGTCATAATAAATCCATATAAAGTATTATATATAATAATATTGTTCTCTTATATATATATATATAATAAACTTATATTTATTATACATGAGTTTTTTATGAGTATGCCAAGAGTCAAGACACAAGGTAAGGGTATTTCATCTCACTTTTTATTTTCGTGAGATACATGCTTTATTCACCACCTATTCCTTTTGTGTGGTGTGTATACATCACATGGATGTATTAAATGGTTATTATACTTAAATTTATTGTTATTTACATATCCATTATATAATATTTATTTCATGGGTATAATGTTTCAAAAAATACCAAATCGGTAAGACAACTTTGTCTCAATTTTCCTTCTTTGAGACACATGTTTTAATATATACCTACATTCATTTTAGAGGTGTATATACTTCCATTTGAAATGTAATATCTTGAATCTAATTAATTTTATGATATTTTAATCTTCATTTAATTTCATTTTCTTACATGGAGAGTATGATCCCAAGTTACCATGAGGTGAGAGTTTATTGAAACAATCTCATCATTTATCGAGATTGTTTATGATTATGCTTCATTTATTGAAATGTTATGATCCATCTCTCAAGAAAACTCATGATTTTAATTATCCTATATTTATTAAATCTATCTCCATGTATTATTACCATTTTTTCACTTTTTGGTACTTAATATAATTAAGAAAATGTTTTTAATAAAAATATGATTGTATTTCTCTCTTCAGTCGAAATCTATTTTATTCAAAAACCATGTTTTCAAAAATGTTTTCAAATGATCCTTAGAGATCATTTTCAAGGAAAAAATTATTTTAAATTTTTTTATACTTTTCAAAGCTTCTTTTATAAGTTTTCAAGGCTATTTTCAAAGAAAAAGGTTTTTGAAAATGTTTTATGTTTTAAAAATAATTTTTCAATAAAAAAAGGATATTTTACTCAATAAATGTTTTTAAAAGATATTTAAAAATTATTTACCATATAAGATAACATTTTTTGGTGTTACTTATTCCTTTATAGGGAAATTATTCAATGTTTACATTCATATTCTTTCTCATAATGGATTATTTTTTGATGGCATGATGCTTATGAAACTTGTTTCTCTTCCACGAGTTATATGATTTTGAAACACACTTCCTTTCACAAGTTATGCTTTGATAAAATGATTATAAAACCTATCTTTTTTCACAGGTTAATATATAATTACATGTTTATAAAACCCATTTCCTTTCATGGGTTATGATGTGATTATTTATGATATTATGGCACATGTATATATGATTACATTAGGATATGTGTGGGACCTATATGTCCCTCCAATTCATTGGATAAATATTTATATCTCATGAGACAGACATAGATAGAATGAGAAATGAACTTGGTTCACTTTTACAGGGTTGGAATTAGGATTTAACTTGGTTCAGTAATATAGGGCTAGAACGGGAGTGAATCCAGTTTAGAAAAGGACTTTGTCCACTAAGATGGTCTCAGCATCAATTCCTTGAATACTATAGAAATCATTATATATGATTATGTGTCTGATCAAATTCCATTTTTTATCTTCTATTATGATTTCATGTATTATGTGATTTTTTTCCTTATGATTCATATCTTATGAAATTCTAATATTTATGTCATGATTCATGTTTATGCCCTTTGATATGTATGGTATGATCTTATATTTTTATGATCATGTTCTCATACACTTATGCTCATGATTAATCTTAATTATCTCTCTTGTTTACCCTTACTGATCATCTAAGATCACCAATTTTTATGATACCTTCCCCTAGGTTATAAAGATATGTTTTATGTTTGATGTTTCTATGAAGGGTTCCAGTCAAGAAGAACCTAGTGGGAGATAATATATCTCATTTATGTACCATTGTTTATGTTTCCATGATTCCAAAAGAACTAGACTAGTACAGTCTTTGGCCATCAATTTGTATAGTGTTTTAAGTATTTCACAAAATTTATGTAATGTTAATATATGAAAAGTGAGGGTCAATGTAGTTGGTATTATAGAAAATTTTTGGTTAACCTTTGGAAGCTGGGATGATAAAACCTTAGTGATAAACCTAAGGATATGTCTAGGGATAAGTCTAAGGATAAGGACAATTATTGGAAAATGTCTTGGAATTTTGGTAAAGGATATAGTGAGTAGTTTCCTAGTAATACATCCACTTCCAGATACAACAAGTGGATGTGGTTTTGGTATAGATATACTTAGTGGTAACAACTCCGAAAATATGTTCTGCATCTGACTTGGGGTAATCTAGTACATTTCAACAGACCTTGTTATACACCTAGTTTGACATTCCTAGGGGATATGATTTTTGAATTCACAAACTCTTCATGATCCATCATGAAGGGTCTAAATAGAAGTTTCCTATGAATAACCTATTATAAACCTAATGTGTCATAGATTAAGTAAGGTTTCATAATTTAGATATCTTATAAGTGACTTTTCATGATTATTTGGTTCCTCAATATGATAAATGATTTTGGTTTTAGTAAATGGATGGAATCTGAAGAAACCACATTAATGGTGATTCAATGGAAAATGAAACGATTTTACTCTTGATAATTTGAATTATATAGGATCTATAGTGAAAACCCTTATTTTTATGCTCACACAACTTTCTCAAGAAATGAATCAAGGTGGACTTCCAAATGATAAAAAGAGAGAACAACGTTACGTTGAGTATTTCCTGAGGAAATTTTCACCTTCTTTAAAAGGTTATTTTGATTCACTTATTGTTGAACAATGGATCAGTACTACTAAAAATATATTCTTCGTTCTTTAGTGTTTATAGAATGAGAAAGTTATTCTGGATCTTTATCATTTAGAAGGTGAAGTGTACTAGTGGTGGAATCTAATTAAGAATATGAGGTAGAAATATGATATTGAATCCATGGATTGGGATGAGTTCAAGAACATATTTTTCAATAATTACTTTCCTCATATTATTTTTACCAAGATTTAGAAATATTTCCTTGATTTAAAACAAAGGGATGATAAATATTTTGGTACCTACAAGGATAATTTCATTAGACCTATGAGGTATGCTTTAGTAATTATCATACAAATCAAAATTAAAGTTGATAGGTTCTTTAGTGGATTAAAGCCCAGTCATGGAAGGGTGTTGTCCATAAGAGACTTTAGTAGCCTTTAAGATTTTTTGTGTTGTGAAATCAAGGTTGAAATGGAGGTTGTAGTCACGTATCAATTTCATGTTTTTGGAATGAAAAGGAATATGGAGTTCAAATGAAACTCTAAAACCCATGGAGAAAAGAAGGTAAGATTAACTTTATGCACTAAATGTGGGAATAATAGTAGAGGAGTTTGTCTTAATGGTTCTAGTAAATGTTTTAAGTGTGTAAAGGAAGGTCACTAGGAAATTTATTTTCAAAATAATGGGAAGAAGTTAGTTCAAATGCTAATGGAGAGAAAGCTGCAAATAATGTGCATCCCCCTCTTTAGTGCTATAAGTGTAAGGAGAATGGGAATTATGCTAACTAGTGCCCAAACCCAAGGGCTGGTGATGATGATCAATGCCATCTACCTATTAATCCGGTAGATAAGGGTAAATCTCATGAAATCACTATTTTTGAATAGGGGTGTGATAACAACGTGATGAAATGTACACTTACCTTCCACAATATAATTTATAATGTCATATTTGATTCTGGATCTACCCACTCTTTCATATATAAAGAATTTTCTAAGGGTTTTAAGATTCCACTAAAATAATTATATGTGGAATTTGCAGTGAAAACCCCTAATGGTATGATGATTGCATCCCAATTCTATGATTCCTATCTGGTTGATTTTTGTGGGAATGTGCTTCCTACAAATCTTGTCATTATTCCTTTGGTTGAATTTTATGTCATCTTAGTCATGGATTGTATTTATCTGCATAAATACCACATCAATTTTTGAGGAAGGGAAGTTATGTTTGATATTTAAAACCCTAATATGACCATCCATCAATATGATGATAAGAATTAAATTTTTATGGATATTACATCTAGTTTATGGGTCTTAATTCCCATTCAAAAGGGTTGTTTATCTCAGATGGTTAGGGAGAAAATCAAAATCAACGATATGCCTATTTTTCGAGAATTTTTTTATGTATTTACGAAAGAGTTTCATAGCCTTACACCAAAATGTAAAGTTGATTTATAAATAGAACTCATACCCATTTCCAGACTAATTTCAAAGACACATTATATAATAGCCATGATTGAGTTGTAGAAATTGAAGAAGAAAATCCAAGAAAACCTTGATAATGGATTCATTCAGCCAAGTGTGTCACCTTGGGGTGCACCCATTATTTTTTTGAAAAATAGATATGGGTAAATGAGACTCTTCATTGGTTATTAGGAGTTTAACAAGATCACAATCAAGAATATTTATCCTCTTCCCCATATTGTTGAATTATTTGATCAACTATGAGGAGCTCAATATTTTTCTAAGATTGACCTTCATTCTGAATATCATCAATTGAGGGTCAATAAAGAGGATTTAACCAAGATGGAATTACATAAAATTTATGGACACTATGAATATATAGTTATTCCTTTTGTTCTTACTAATTACCCTATTATCTTCATGGATTTAATGAATAGAGTCTTTAGATATTACCTCAATCAGTTTGTGGTTGTCTTTATATATGATATTCTTATCTATTCTAAGAGAAAGGAAGAGTATTAATATCACTTGAGAATTGTACTAAAGACCCTAATAATGGAGAAACTATATGAAAAATTTATAAATTGTGAATTTTGGATACAGAAGGTTTCATTTTTAGGTCACATAATCTCAAGATATGTAATAACAGTATATCAATAAAAGACGGAGGATATTGAATGTTGGCCTAGACCAACCATGGTGACTAAGATCCATAGATTTCTTGGTTTAGCTAGATAATATTGATGGTTTGTGGATAATTTTTCATGATTGTTGAATACTGTGACCAAGTTAACTCAAAAGGGTGTCAAATTTCTTTAGACAGATGAATGTGAGGGAAATTTTAAGGAACTAAAGGGAAGGTTAGTCAGTACACATATACTTACTTTATCCAATAGTGGATAAGGGTTTTTAATCTATAGTGATGAATCCAAGAAGTGATTGGGATGTTTTCTTATGTAGAATAACATTTTTATCACTTATGTCTCATGGTAGTTGAATATTAACAAGAAAAATTACCCTACTCATGATTTGGAGTTAGCAGTGGTAATTTTTGCATTAAAGATATGGAGGCATTATCTTTATGGAAAAAAGTTTAATATATATACTTCTCATAAAAGTATGAAATATATATTCACACAAAAGGAGTTGGACATGGTCCATAGAATATAGTTAGAGTTGATAAAGTATTAAGACTTCTCAATACATTACCACCATGAGAAAGAGAACAAGGTGGTTGATGCTTTGAGTTAGAAGGATCATGCTAGAATATCCATGATGAGGATCACAAAATATCCAATATTTCTATATTTGAAAAGTATGGATATATAAATCCTTAAGGAAGGGGAAAATATTATCTTTCTCAAATGAATGTTCAACCCTCTATCCAAGTGAGAAATTAAAGAGGTGCAGAAGGAAGATGTAGAGTCGTAAACAAAATTTAGAAATGTTCTTGATTTTAACCTTGATCAAGATGGAATTATAAGGTTTAGGAACTATGTATGTGTTCCTTACATACCATATTTTAAGAAGTATTTGTTATAGGAAGCTCAAAGTTCTTCATTATATATTCATCATGGAATAATGAAGATATGTAGGGAATTGAAAGAATGCTTCTGGTGGGATGGCATGATGGGATATATGGAAAAGTTTGTATCTCAGTGCTTGGTATGACAAAAATTTAAGGTCTAAGGACAAAATTCAAAGGGTTCATTGCATCTATTACCCATATCAGAATGGAAATGGGAGAACATCACTATGGATTTTGTTATTGGACTACCCAAAACCTCTAAAGGTTTTAATGTTATATGGGTGGCAGTTGATCTCCTTACTAAGTCAGAACACTTCATCACTATCAGAGAAGACTTCTCTCTCGATAATCTTTCTAGGATGTACATTAAGGATGTGATAAGGTTACATGTAGTACAAAATTATATTATATCATGTCAGGATTTGAGGTTCACCTCAAAGTTCTGGAAAATTCTTAAGCAAGCACTTGATATTGAATTGAGTTTCAACACTGCTTATCATTCTCAAACAGATGGTCAATATGAAAGAACAATTTAAACCCTAGAGTATATGTTAAGATATTGTTATCTATATTTCAAAGGTGGATGGGATAAACACCTTTCTATAATATATTTTTTTTTACAATAATATATTTCACTCAATCATTCAGATAGAACCATATGAATCCCTCTATGGGAAGAAATGTAGAGCTCCAACATACTTGGATGAAGTTAGAGAAAGAAATCTATTGGGACCTGGTATCACTGATAAAATGGAAACGAAGGTTAGAACCATTTAGTAGCATATCAAGGAAGCTAAAATTAAGTAAAAAAGTTATGCTGATAAATTATGGAATGATCTAGAATTTGAAGATGGTAAAAAGGTGTTTCTATGAATCTCACCCTGGAAGAAAGTTATGAGATTTGAGGAGAAAGGGAAATTATTCCCTAGGTATATCGGTCCTTTTGAAATTCTTGATCATATCGGGATGGTAGTCTATTTATTGACACTTAATCCAAATATATCTCAAGTCCATGGTGTGTTCTATGTATCTCTCTTGGGTAAAAACATACCATAACCTTCACATGTACTAAACTCAGATGTTATACCATTGGATCGTGATCTTTCTTATGAGGAACAATCAGTTGAAATTATGGATTATATAGAAAAAGTTATAAGAAAAAATACCACTCAATTGGTCGAAGTTTTTTGGATAAATCACTAATTAGAAGAAGCTATATGAGAACTTGAGGATATGATGAAGCATAAGTATCCTCATTTTTTTACTCGAGTAATGAATTTCGAGGGTGAAATTTATTATAAGGGGGTAGAATGTAACACCTCGAGTTTTTATGGACATTTTTTCTCGAATAAATTAATTTTCATTTATGTATTGTAATACAATAAGTCAAATTTCCTTTAAAATGACACCAAATAATCATATTTTACACACACAAAAATAAATTTGACGTATGTTACATACAACACCGACTTGGCGTACATTACACACAACATTAAGTTTCTACAAAACATAATTTTATTGTTATAATTATTTAAACTAGATAATTATAAACTAGCCATTAAACTTAGTAATATGAATAGTAATAACCACTTTTCAAATATTTTTTTATAATGGTTTTATATAAATAAAACATATTGATAATGAAAGTTATAATTTTTGGTAAAGTCCTTATAGGTCTAAAAATATTATTTTCTCAAATGAACTGCTTCTAATGTACTTCTATGAAAAATAATTAAATTATATTTAAAAACATTTAGAAATTTAATTTGATAAAATAAAATTAATTTTTGAATTTATAATGTTGAAATTATATTAGGTTTAATTTATGATATTTTTCTAAGAAACTTCATTTTTTGGATGAATAGTGAAAATACTGAATTTTAATTCAAAACTGCTTTTTCATATAATTTATTTACAAGGTTAAATTATATTTTAAATTAGTTTAAAAGTTTAATTAGATAATATTTTTATCAATCAACCCAATTTGGTTCATTGGAATAAATTTTACATTTATATTTAATATAAAAATATAGCAAACTTTTGAACGTTTTTACTTTAAAAACTCACATTGTCGACCCAAATGTATGATAAATTTAGATTAATTTATGCCAAGTTTGTGTTTTGAATTTGGAAAAAAATTATTAAATATTTTTAATCAGAATAATTTATAATTTCTAATAGGTTAAAATAATTTTTTTACCAAAAAAATAAGTGAAAGTAATTAAAATTAATTACAACGATTGAAGTAAGATTAAACTTAATAAGAGGATAAACACTGATATTAAATAAATGACCTAGAAACTTGTACAAGAGCCCTTGGATATCCATATTTTAACCCTATACTCCTTTTTATCTACTTTGGTCGATTATTTTATCCACTTTCAACATGAAAAATGTGGGTGGAATTCTCTCTTCAAATATTTACAAGAGTGTCACTCATCCTCTACTATAAAAAGGTATCCTCTCCTAACACTTCCTCGCACCTATAAAACCACTTAGGTTTGGATAATATCTTCCTCATAAAATCCTCAATATCCCTCCCTTCCTCATCCTTCCAAGTAATCCCTTTGGTTTAAACCAAAAGGAGTTACCCGAATAAGAGGTAACATTCTTCCTCGAGTTCTTTTATTTTATTTCAATTATCCACTCATTAAACACTTATTATTTCATTCTTGTATAAAAACTTATCCTCAATATACTAGTATGTTTTTATTCTAATGGTTCAACCTACACTTACACACACTTTCATCTAACAGGTAACAAACATATTTTTTACGTGTATGAAAAACTACTACCTCACGAAACAATGATTGTTCATTTTTCATTTACCACCTCTCATGGTATAAAATATGATGGAAACTATGTTTATATGTGTTATATATTATATTTATTATTTATTTAATCTTTTTTAATACTTTTAAAATATATATATTTATACTTTTAATTTCGTATAAATATGATAATTTTGTTTGAGGAAGTGTGGACTACCGCCCCCTCAAAGTGATGTGATTCATTCACACACTACATAGAATGTATTGAGGATAAGTTTAGTTAAATTATATGATATATATTAAATAATAATGCTACTTGAATTATAATATATATATATATATATATGTGTGTGTGTGTGTGTCATTTTTCTTCTTTCTTTCAATACGATAATAAAAATGGAAATAATGTTCAAGCGTACATACAGTTTATTGTCTCAATGAATAGTGTACTCCATTTCATACTCCTATATTCTATAGATTATTATAATAAAAATATAATAAATATAAATTATATTTATATAATGGTTTACATTCTGTAAATCATTACATAAGTATAAGGATCAAAGATATAACAAATTAAAACACATGCGATGAACAAAACGGATATTACTCGAAGTGAAACCTTAACGTATAATTGTTAACAAACTAATAATTTAAAGTCATAATAAAAACATATATGTTATTAGATATAATAATATGGTTCTTTTATATATTTATAATAAACTTTTATTTGTTATACATGAGTTTTTTATGAGTACGATAAGAGTCAAGACACATGGTAAGGGGATTTCAACTCACTTTTTATTTATGTGAGATACATTCTTTGTTCACCATCCATTCATTTTTTGTGGTGTGTATACTTACCATGGATGTATTAAATGGTAATTATACTTAAATTTATGGGTATTTAAATATTCATCTATTATATTAATTTCATTGGGTTAATTTTTCAAAAGCTACCAAATCGGTAAGACAATTTTGTCTTAATTTACCTTCTTTAAGACACATGTTTTATTATGCACCAACATTCTTTTTCAAGGTGTATATACATCCATTTTAAATTTTATATCTTGAATATACTTAATTTAATGATATTTTAATCTTCATTTAATTTAATTTTTTTACATGGAGAGTATGATTCCAAGTTACCATGTGGTAAGGGTTTATTGAAACAATCTCATTATTTATCGAGATTGTTTATGATTATGCTTCCTTTATTGAAATGCTATTATAAATATATCAATAATACTCATGATTTTACTTATCCTTAGTTTATTCAAATAATATACATGTATTAATACTATTTTTCTACTCTTTGTTACTTAATATAATTAAGAAAATGTTTTTAATAAAAATATTATTGTATTTCTCTCTTCGGTCGAAAATCTGTTTTATTCAAAAAAACATGTTTTTAAAAATGTTTTCAAATGATCCTTGAAGATCATTTTCAATGAAAAATTATTTTATAAATGTTTTATAGTTTTCAAAGTTTCCTTTATAATCTTTCAAATCTATTTTCAAAGAAAGAGTTTTTTGAAAAGTTTTATGTTTTTAAAAGTATTTTTCAATGCAGAAATGATATTTTCCTCAAGAAATGTTTTTAAAATTTATTTCAAAATTATTTCCCATATAAGATAACATTTGTTGGTGTTACTCATTCCTTTTTGGGGAAATTATTCAATTTTTCTCTGAATGTATTATGTTTTGATGTCATGATGTTTATGAAACTCATTTCTCTTCCACGGATTATATGATTTTGAAACCTGCTTCCTTTCATGGGTTATGCTTTGATGAAATGATTATGAAACCTATATTTTTTCATAGTTTAAGATATGATTACTTTTTTATGACCTAATTTCATTTCATGGGTTATTATATGATTATTTATAATCTTTTGTAACAAGTATATATTATTTTATTTTGAGATGGATGGGACCTATATCTCTCTTCAGTGCATTAGGTAAAGATTTATATATCATGAGATAGAAATGGATAGAATGAGGAATGAAATAAGTTCCATATTATAGGGATTTAATGATGAATCAACTCAGTTCAGTAATACAGGGATGGAATGGGGAGTGAACCTAGTTTATTAAAGTACTTTATCTACTAATATGGCATCGGAAACAATGCCTTGACTACTATAGAAATCATTATAATGCTTATGTGTCTTCCAAAATTTCATGTTTTATTCCTATGTTATTATTTCATAGATTATGTTCTTTATTTCATTATGATTCATATCATATGAACTTCTAAGTTTTATTCCATGATTCATGTTTATGATCTTTGATATGCAGGGTATGATCTTCTCTTTTCATGATCATGTTCTCATACCATAATTCTCATGATTATGCTTATGTATCTCCCTTGTTTACCCTTACTAAGCTTATGATATCACCCATTTTTATGTTTCCTTCCCCCAGGTTATGAAAATATGTATTATTTTTGATGGGTCTAAGAAGGGTTCTAGTCAAGAAAACCCTTGTGGGAGATAATATAGCTCATTTATGTACCAATTTTTATGTTTCCATGTTTCCAAAGGCATTAGACTAGTACGATCTTTGGGAATATATTTGTATAATGTTTTAAGTATTGCACAAATTTAGGCAATATTAATTTATGAAAAGTAAGGTTTTCTATATCCAGGTCCCACAAGTGGTTCAGATTGATATGTCCTTGGCTTACTTATGGGTTAGCCTGTTTTTTAAGTAAGGCCCAACAGAATTCTTAGAAAAATATCTCTAAGTATAGAAATTTAATTCCAACCTTAGATAATATGCCAAGACCTAAAAAAATATTCAATGTATTATTCATTAAAGGTATATATATATCCTCCATGGATAATAAAAATTTATTATTTTCATGCTCTTCAAATATCTTCTTCAATAAATTATCCTCATGCATTTCTTATTCAATGTTATTTTATTCAAATAATATTGAATGGACTTCAAAAATAATGCATGGAATATTCAAATAAACATATTCACTCCATGTAATATCCTTAAAAATTTATGAATATATTTTTTCATGGATACCTTCAAAAATATCATCTTTTACAAATAAATGAGTCATTCACATGAATATGTGCAAGGTCTTCACCTTATCAAATGTTGAAGACAATTTGAACTCTCCAAGTACAATAAGCACATGTATTTGAACTGAATAAAAGTTAAAAATCATTTGAGTTAACAACATGGAGAATTTTTCAAGAATGAAATCCAATGCTATGAATCCATAACAATTATCCAAGTATCATCACCACTCATGGAGAATTGTCTTACCAAATGAAAAACAATGATTCCATAACAATTCTCCAGGCATCATCACTAACCTTATTGAATATTTCTAAAACTCTTTAAAAATTTCGCATTCCATGATTAATCACTAATAACATAGGAATTCATCATACATTGAAATCTATTTCCTTCTTATATATTTACAACAAACACAACCAAACTCATCAACCACCCAAAGGGGATTTTTATATTTATGATTACTGAGCCACTTAGCTCAACCAAACCCTACCAAAACATATTATTAAATTAATTATATACATTATATAGGTATCATTATTCCTAAAATACCATCCTTAAGGTCTTTAAGAAGAGATCCAAAGGAGGTTCTTCAAAGAGGATGTAATCATCTTAACCAAGTTTTTCATTTTACTTCTTATTCTACCTCATTCAATTAAATGTTAATCATTACTGTATGATAACATCAATATCACCCATATACAGTGTAACTAACCAACTTGGGTTAACATGACACATCACCTAAGATGGACCACCATAAGGTGAAGATCAAAAAAATAACCAAAAATAGAATAACCAACATAGTACAATACGGAAGAAAAGGACACATCCATGAGACATAAAATTTCAATTCAAAAGGATATAATAAAAAATAAAACATGAAAAGATAAAATCCATATATCCATGTGACCAACCATAACCACTAATATATCTCTCAAACATAGTTATAAAAACCCATAGAATCTAGAAAACTATATGATTCCCTTCCCTATACCTGAGTCAAGCGTAACTAGATCTATAAACACCCAAAGGAAAAAGTAGGTTGTGATAAAAAAATCCTATTAGGATACCACCAAATAATATATATAATTCCTAACACCATGAAACCCTTAGTTATTAATTTAAATTCAAAACAAGTTTTTAAATAAATTTACAATTAAAACCCATTTTAAAAAACAAATAACCTTTTATTTTCATAAAATCATTTCATGTTCACAAAAAACATGAATATGAATAGTAAATGAATTATTGTATATAAGAATAAACAAAATCATCCATGGATACACCATATGATAAATCAAACATTTAATAATATCATAATGTATAAAAACAAGAATAAGTGGGCTCAATCCTATGAAAATATATACTCAAACATGAGAAGGAACACTAATCCAGGAATAATGTGAATCCTAATTATATCAATTCATGTCGTAGTCTATCTGTTGATCCCTCTGGAAGATTGTTGAATTCTTCCTATGATTGCTGTTTTAATAATCAAAAAACATCGTTACTTAATCCAGTTGGATTTCTCATATACATAATCACAATCTCTTAGTGAATCTTTTTTTATTGGTTGGATCATGCTTTTATCTGTGCTTACTATTGATTTACAAGTATTCTGGAAGTCTTCTGGATCAAACAGACACTTTGTGTTCTGTCAGGACAACAGTCGCACCGATCCATATCAAAGGACAAAGGTCACACTAATCCATATCAAAGTACAATGGTCGCACTGATCCATATCAAAGGACAACAGACTCATCGATGCTGATCAAATGAGTCACCGATCATGACTCACCGATGCTGATCAAATGAGTCACAGATCATGACTCACCGATGCTGATCAAATGAGTCATCGATCATGACTCACCGATGCTAATCAAATAAGTCACCTATCATGACTCACCGATGCTGATCAAATGAGTCACCGATCATGACTCACTGATGCTGATCAAATGAGTCACCGATCATGACTCACTGATGCTGATCAAATAAGTCACCAATCATGACTCACTGATGCTGATCAAATGAGTCACCGATCATGACCCACCGATGCTGATAAAATAAGTCACCGATCATGACACACCGATGCTGATCATCTGAGTCATCGAAGATGTCTAGCCACCGATGCTGATACTGATGACCTACCGATCACTTGACTCACCAATAGTCATAAACAGCTGTTTGAATTTCTTTATCTTTATTTAATCTAACCAACGGTCATATTAGGAATATTTTAATGCTCTGTCATTTATTTAATGAAGGTTGTTGGATGTCAGGGAACCTTACCTCGTACCTGCAAAAAGAAATCATTTCTTTCTGGATCTTTTTCTATAAGTACAAGAAGTCTCTATTAGTGCAAAGGTGTGAAGGTGAAAAGAGGAAGAAAAGACGATGAGACATATATGAGTGCAAAGAGTGGTGGATGAGATAGTTGCAGAAGACACAGAACCTTATACACACTCAAGATTACTCAAGAAGAGTTCTGTACATTCACGAGGACATTAAATAACTTCATCGACTACACTTTTTCACTATCTCTGAACCTAGATGTCAAGCAGACGACACTCTGTTTTTTAGAAAAAAACTAGAAGAGGACTCAGAACCATTTCTGATAAAACTTAAGGAGTCCAAAGCTTCATTGCAATCACTAGATCCATTTCTAAACTCTACATCTCTTCTATGTGATTTACTTTTTACATTTTGAGCAGTGTGTGCTATCTGCTGTATTTGACACACAAATTGTCTCATGTACTTTAACTGGAGGATCTTTAAATCCTCACTCAATCTTTTACATCTTTCATTTTCCCACTGGGATAGTGGTAGAGGTCATGTGTGACCTGGACAGCTGGTTGTTGTTGTTTTGTTTCCCACGAATAACAGTGGTATAGGTCTTGGACCTGGACAGTTGTAAACTGTTGTGAACCCCGATCCAGGGTGTGGATCATATTTATATAAATTATTGAGAGGACTAAGTCTCGGCTTGAGACTGAACCTCTTGGTTATATCTGTTGTGATATTTCTTTCAAATATTTTTTTTATTCCACAGCTAATTACTTCAAAACCAAAATTGTTTTAAAGTCTCTTTGATAATTAAACTCACAAGTGTTTATATCAGTTGTAAATCAGTAAGTCAGTTTCAAAAGTTAATCAACTCTTCTGTTTTGATTAACTGGGAAATAATCAATCCCTTGAGAACCCAACAGAACCTTTACTTTGATATAAATTCACTACAGTTTAATTCAGTATTGTATTTGGGGATTTTTAAGACAATGTTTTTAAAACAGAAATTTTAATTGGAACTCAATTCACCCCCCTCATGAGTATCCACTCCGACCAACATTTGGTATTAGAGGTTTCAAAATATTTTCTAAAGTACTCTATTTTTCAATTGTGATTTTAGTTGTATTTTAAAGTTCTTAAAATTTCTGTTAGTTCTAAATTTTTATCTATTTAAAATCTTTGCTTTAAGTTAGTTATCATGGATAATAGACTTGAAGTTGTTGCTACCAATAGACCACCATTTTTCAATGGAACTAACTATGCTCAATGGAAAATCAAGATGAAAATTCATTTAGAGAACATGGGTTTTGATATTTGGACTGCTATAGAATATGAATATAAAATTCCTACCACTGTTAGAACTACTTGGAATGAAGCTACTAAGGCTGCCTATAATAATAATTGCAAAGCTATGAATGCCTTGTACTGTGATTTAGGAGATGATGAATTTAATAGAATATCTTCCTGTAAAACTGCTTATGAAATTTGGGATACCTTATCCGTTTCTCATGAAGGAATAACTAATGTTAAAGAAATGAGATTGAACACTTATACTATTAAGTATGACAATTTTAAGATGAAGCCTGATGAACCCATTTCTGATATGTATCTCAGGTTTAATGAAATTTTCAACACAATGGATTCTCTGGGAAAGGTTGTTCCATCAAAGGAACAAATTATGAGAATTCTAAGATGTCTACCTGAAAGATGGAGAGGAACTTTTGTCTCCATTAGAGAATCATGTGATATTGGTGAACTGCCAGTCAAGGAACTAATTGGAAAGTTGATGATGTATGAAGAAGAACTCAAGGTTAACAAATAAGAAGAAGATTAACCTAGAATAAAGTCTGTTGCTTTCAAATATTCAACTTCAAAGAACAAGGATAAGGAGAATGTCCAAGCTATAAATGAAAGTTCAAGCTGTGAAGAAAGTGAAAGTGCTTCTGATATTGATGCTGAGATGGATCATATTGCCAGAAGGTTTAAGAAGTTTTATAGGAAGAAGAAGTTTTTCAGAAAATAAAATTATAAAGGTAAGTATGGCAATAAGGGACATTGGAAAAAGGATTATAAGAAATCTGACAAATCAGATGAAGTTTTCTGCTATGAGTGCAAAAGAAAGGGACACATAAAAGCAGATTGTCTAAAGTTGAAGTACAAGAAGAGGTATGAATACAAGGACAATAAGTTTAAGAAATCCATGAAGGATACTTGGAGTGCTTCTGAGGATAGCTCCACTGAATCTGAAGTTTCTGAAACTGAACACAGAAATAAGGAAAACATGTGTTTTATGAAAAACACCTCTGAGGTAACATCTGAAACTCCTGCTTTAAATTCATATTATTCCAAAGATGATTCTAACTCAGAAAACATGTCAAAATCTGAACTATTTGAATACTGTGATATGTTAGAAGAAACCTGTAATGAGCTGAAATACAAATACAAAGGTTTAAAGAAACAGTATGCCTTAACTGTTAAACATAAATCTGATCTTGATATTGAAATAGAAAAGAATGCTCAGTTGCTTAAATAAAAAACTGAACTGAAATTATCTAATGAGCAACTCAAGAAATACTTAGAGAAATTTACAAATGGTAAAGATAATCTTACTCAGATTCTAGGTAAGAAAATAGCACGTAGATACACTACAGGTATAGGATACCAACCTGGACAAAGGAAAATTACCAATACTAGATTCATTTCTAAATCTGGACAGAATGTAGCTAGTTTTGAAACTTCATATGCTTCAACTAGTTATATTCATAGTTACGGATCTAATAAGGTTTACCTTTCAAAATTTGTTGATTCTAAAAATATTATGAGACACATTAGACAAATCTGGGTACCTAAAGTTTTATTGGCTAACCTGTCTGGACCCAAGAAGATCTGGGTACCAAAATCATTTCCTATCTAAATTTTTTTTGTAGGTAACCTTCTTAAAGAGCTCCTGTAGAAAGACTTTGTACTTGGACAGTGGATGTTCAAGACATATGTCAGGAGACTTCTCATTCTTTAAAAGCTTAGTCAGAGTTGATGGAGGATTTGTCACTTTTGGTGATAATTCAAAAGGAAAAATCATCATCTTAGGCCAAATTGGTAACACTGACTCAGTATTGATTTCCAAAGTTTTATTTGTTGATGGACTGAAATATAATTTGTTAAGTATTTCTCAGTTATGTGATGATGGTTTTTATGTTAAATTTGAAAATGATTCCTACAATGTTTTTAATTCTAAAAATGTTTTAGTATTTTCTGCCTTAAGAAATGAAAATGTTTATGTTGTTGATCTGAATTCTTTAGCAAATAAAAATATTACTTGTTTAAATGCTTTTCATAAAGAGTCTTGGCTTTGGCATAGAATATTATGACACTGCAATGTACACTCACTTAGAAAACTTGCTAGGAAGAACTTAGTTAGAGACATACCCAAACTTGAATTTCTAGCAGACAAATTTTGTAATCCCTGTCAAAAGGGAAAGCAACATAAAGTTTCTTTTAAATCAAAGAAAGAAGTTTCAACTTCTCAACCTCTCGAGTTGGTTCACATGGATTTATTTGGACCTTCCAGAGTTTCTAGTTTAAATGGGAAGCATTATGTCTATGTTCTTGTAGATGACTTTTCTAGATATACTTGGGTATATTTTCTAGCTCACAAAAGTGAAGCTTATTCTTACTTTGATAAATATTCCAAGTCTATAGAGAACCTTAGTGTAATTAAAATTAAAACCCTGAGAAGTGATCATGGCCGTGAGTTTGAAAATCATGAGTTTGAATCTTACTGCTCACACAGTGGCTATAGTCGTAATTTCTCTGCCCCTAGGACACCCCAACAGAATGGTGTAGTAGAAAGGAGGAATAGAACCCTGCAATAAATTGCAAGGACTATGCTTAATGAGTATGACCTACCTATTTATTTTTGGGATGAAGCTGTAAATACAGCTTGTTATATTATCAATAGAGTCTTGATCAGACCTGTTCTTAAGAGGACCCCTTATGAGTTGTGGAACCATAGGAAACCTAAGGTTAACTACTTCAGAGTTTTTGTCTACAAAGTATTTATTCTCAACACCAAAGACAATCTTGACAAGTTTTCATCCAAGAGTGATGAAGGAATTTTCCTAGGTTACTCTACTTCTATTAAAGCCTATAGAGTTTTCAATAAAAGAACCAAATGTGTGGAGGAATCTGTTCACATAAAATTTGATGAAACTGATCCACATGAACCTAAGACCTCTCTTGAAAATATTGAAGATGATCTATCTGCTTTGAACCTTAATGATAAGGACAGTGGACCTGTAGTTAAAACATCTAGTTCTGGAAATTTTCTAGAACCTGCTTCTATTGATCCTCAACCTGTAGATGAATCTGAAATCTCTAGCCCTACCTTTTCTAGACCAACTATAATTCTAAGGAACCATCATTTAGATGCTATTGTGGGTAATTTAGATAGAGGAACATAGACTAGAGCTTATCTAAGAAATCAGGTTGAACATCAAGCTTTTCTTTCATAGTTAGAACCTAAAAATAGCAATGATGCTATCAATGATGAATTTTGGGTAATGGTTATGAAAGAAGAACTAAATCAATTTGAAAGAAACAAAGTCTAGAAATTAGTAGAAATACCTAAGGACACTATAACCATAGGCACAAAATGGGTGTTTAGAAACAAAGTTGATGAATCTGGAAACATCATTAGAAACAAAGCTAGGATAGTTGCACAAGGTTACCATCAAGAATAAGGAATTGACTATGAGGAAACCTTTGTACCTGTAGCTAGATTAGAGGCTATTATGATCTTACTTGCCTATGCATCACATCTGAATTTCAAGTTATATCAAATGGATGTGAAAAGTGATTTTTTAAATGGTTTTATTATTGAAGATGTTTTTGTAGAACAACCACCTGGTTTCTCAAATCCTCATTTTCAAGATCATGTTTTTAAACTTTCTAAATCTTTATATGGTTTAAAACAAGATCCAAGAGCTTGGTATGAAAGACTTTCAAACTTTCTTATTTCAAAAGGATTTACAAAAGGAATAGTTGATCCCGCTCTTTTCATAAAAAGGATTTCAAAAGATGTGTTAATAGTACAAATCTATGTTGATGATATTATTTTTGGATCTTCTAAAAATTCTTTATGTACTGATTTTTCAAAGGTTATGCAAAATGAGTTTGAAATGATCTTAATGGGAGAGCTTAAGTATTTTCTTGGATTTCAAATCTTTCAAACTAAAGATGGTATTATTCTAAATCAAAGCAAATATACTAAGGATTTATTAAAACGTTTTGGTTTGGATAGTATTAAGGGAAGTGATACACCTATGAGTACCACCTGTAAATTGGATATTGATGAAACTGGTAAACTAATGGATCAAACTAATTACCGAGGTATGATTGGGAGTTTACTTTATCTTACTACTAGTCGATCTGATATTATGTTTAGTGTGTGTACGTGTTCTAGATTTCAAGCTAATCATAAAGAATCACACTTACTGGCTGTTAAAAGGATTTTTAAATATCTTAAGTATACTGTGAATTTAGGTTTGTTTTATCCAAAAGGACAATCATTTGACCTAACTAGTTATTTAGATGCTGACTTTTCTGGATGTAAGTTAGATAGGAAGAGAACATCTAGAACATGTCATTTACTTGGAAAGTCCCTAGTATCATGGTGTAGTAAGAAACAGAACTCAGTTGCATTGTCTACTGTTGAAGCAAAATATATTGCTGTTGGTAGTTGTTGTGCACAGATTCTGTGGATAAAACACACTTTATTGGACTATGGATTTGATTTTAAACATGTTTCAATTAACTGTGACAACACTAGTGCGATCAATATATCTAAGAACCCTGTGTCTCACTCTAGGACTAAGCACATTGATGTCAGACATCACTTTCTAAGAGATCATTATCAGAAAGGTGATATTTCCCTAGAATTTATTAGTTCTGAACATCAATTAGCTGATATTTTCACGAAGCCTTTATGCTCTAAAAGAATGAATTTTATTAAAAAGGAGTTGTGTATGATCGATCTGTGAAACTGATCTGTGAAACTGATCTGTGAAACTGATCTGTGAAACCGATCTGTGAAACTGATCTGTGAAACTGATCTGTGAAACTGATCTGTGAAACTGATCTGTGAAACCGATCTGTGAAACCGATCTGTGAAACCGATCTGTGAAACTGATCTGTGAAACCGATCTGTGAAACTGATCTGTGAAACCGATCTGTGAAACTGATCTGTGAAACCGATCTGTGAAACTGATCTATATTTAAATTACTTTTTATTATGTTATAATTAATTAATTACTTTTATCTTTATTATGGAAACCCTAAATGATGAAATAAATGATGCGCGGCTATTTCTATTCCCCAAACCGTCAACCTTTCATTTCTTTCCTGCCAAGCCTTATTTCCTCTCTTCTCCTCTACTTCGAACCTTCGAACTCCTACATTTCCCAGAATCTTCAAATGGATATACAAAAGAGACCAAGAAAATGATCAGAAAGTCATGTTCCTTCAAAGCGTGCTCGAGGCGAGTTGAGTAGTACCACTCAAATATCAGTAAATCTGAACCTGGAAACTTGGATTGTTTCTGTAGAAAAGGAAGTTAGTTCTATCTGGCATTTGAAAAGTAAGTCGCTATTGTTACAAGTTTTAGAATCGCAAGGATGGAAAGCCTGGTTCTCAGATAACACTCGTGTATACTACCCAAAGTTAGTGCATGAGTTTTATATAAATCTGAAATTTACATTAGATGGTGTAGAGGCTGCCAGAATGTCTTCTGTAGTGAAAGGAAAGAAAATATATTTTTCATATAAACAATGGGATGAATGTTTAAATGTACCCCATGAGGGTCGGTATGAGGATTATGCTGGAAACATTCCTCCAACCACTAAATACTTGTCTTATGAGTTAGCTTTAGAGCTTTTTACTGGAAACAGAGAGTCAAGGAGAATCATAGCCTCAGATTTAGATGGTGAATGTAGACTTTTCTTTAAGTTTATTCAGCACCAAATTTTTCCCAGGAAAAGAGATTTTTCTGCTGTAAGATACCAGGATTTTTTTTATATTGTTTTTACTAAAGACCCATGAGAAGATCAATTTGTGTAGATATCTAATGGTGCACATAGCTGGAATGGTGAAACCTTCTAAGAAAGCCAATGCCCTGTTCTATTCCAAAGTGATCTCTGTTATGTTAAAGAATCTGGAATGTGTTGATGAAGCTGATGAGATAGCTGAATCTGATGGTGCTTTTTATGTTACTAAAGAAATTTTTAAAAGGATGAAAATAAATTGGAACCCATGGAAAAATGTTGGGTTGCTGATGAGGACAAGTTGTATGAATCCTACAATCCCACGGATCATGGAAAGAGGTCGAAGGGTTTGAGAGACCCTGGTTTGAAATCAGATGAGGAGCCAATTTATTCTGATGATGAGGAAGAAGTAGATGTTGAAAGGAATAAGAACACTGAAGAGTTTGGTAAACAAGGGATGGAAGAAGATGAGACAGAAGAAGGAATTATGTCACCTCCTGGTGATAGGAGGGAACTGATACTATGAGCCCTAAGAGAAGAATAGATTATGGACCTGCCAGTCCACCTTTACCCTTACCTGAATCGGAACCAGTTCTTGGTGATGAAGAAGCTAGTGACACAGAAGTATCTGACAGTGAAGTTTCTGTGAAGAGTGGAAATGGGAATGGAGATGATGATGATGATGATGATAATGATGATGATGGTGACAACTGACTAGTGGATGGTCTTGCTGTACCTCCACCAGAAACACATCAAACTGTACCGGAAACAAATTCCAATGGCAAGAGAGATTCTCTAGAAATCAGTGGAAAAGCAAGTTATGAAAAACCGAAATACACTCTATGTGCTTCTGTCTAGGATGATTACCCTGGTTTTTCTGTTTTGGGTTTAGAGTATTCCGAAGAATAAGATGAAGAATCAGAATCTATTGCGGATATGAAGGAAAGCCAGCCAGTTGAGACAAGGTCTGCTCATGTTGTTGATGCTGCAGATGTTCATCTACCTAGTTCTACTGTCTCTCAGTCTGATTTTGATAAGTTCAAAATTGATTTTCTTGCTACTGTGAGAGACACATTCAGAGAATAAATTTCAAAAGCTATTAGACCAGACCTGGACAATACTGTTGAGTTTATTGGAAGGAACATAGCCTCTCTAAATCAGATTCTAAAGTATCTACAATCTGACTTAGTTTCTTTATCAAATGAATTTAGATCAACCATCTCTGGTATGATGGAAGTGTTGAGGAATCTGATTGAACATCTTAAGAAGTCTGATCTGAGAAATTTGAAAGCTAAGATAACTCAGATAGTTGCTCAAGCCAGTACAGCCAAAGTAACCAAAATCACTACTCGTGAGCTAGAGGCTCTAAGGCAGATTGTGAATGATGAATTGGCCGCCATTAGAAAAGTTCTTGACTTGGACTCGTTGAGGAAGATGAAGGAGCACAGTGATCACATTCATAAGATGGTGACACTATATTCAGCAGATGCCACTAAAGCTCAGAGAGAGATCAAGGAAAAGGTTGACCATTACTTTTCAAAGATGTATACAAAGCATGAGATGACCGTGAATTTCAAAGTGTTTTCTGATAATCTGAAGCTGCCTCTAGTCACTCAAGCTTTCAAGACTCAAGTTCGTCAGTTGAAAGATTTTACTCCTACCTTGGAACAGTTCATGGAGAATAAGGATGATTTTAAGAAGGCTATGCGGTATGGTGCAGAAGTTATTCAGAATTTCATAAATCTTTTGAAGCCTTATCTGAATGCACAAGCCACCACCATTTTGATTCCTACTGCTGACCCTCTCAGTGCCTATAATGTTGCTCCAAATCAGATCTCCTTTGCTCAAGCTCTATCTCAACTTCGAACAGTTCCTCAGCAAGCTTCTCAACCAGCTACTACTGCTCAACAGCAAATCTCTGAGGCATCCTCTCCTCCACCTTCCAGAGTCATCTTACCACCTTTTCAAATTTACCCAGTTCAACCTACCTCCAAGCCATCCAGCTTACCAACCATTGATCCTTCTAACAAAGGCAAATCCCCGTTACATCCCAAGAAATAGTTGTGTCTTGTTATTGATAGGGTGTCCAGTGTTATGTTTGTACCTTGATGTACTTTGCAAAACTTTTTTCTCTCTCTCTATTCTCTATGATACCTTATTTTAATCTCTTATTTATATGTTTTTCCTCCTTTTTGATTATCCCAAAGGGGAAGATTTATATCTATGGGGGAGAAACATTATGTCTATGGGGGAGAAACATACTATGGCAGGGGGCGCAATGTTTACATAAATATACAAAGACATAAATTCTGGGGGATATTTATATCTCATTGTGTTTTTATTCTTATTATGCCTTGTCACTATTATTGATGATATATTATTTTTATTTATGACTAAGATTTTTGATTATCAAAAAGGGTGAGATTGTTGATCCCTCTGGAATACTGTTGAATTCTTCCTATGATTTTTGTTTTAATAATCACAAATACTCGTTACTTAATCCGGTTGGATTTCTCATATACATAATCACAATCTCTTAGTGAATCTATTTTTATTGGTTGGATCATGCTTTTATCTGTGCTTACTATTGATTTACAAGTATTCTAGAAGTCTTCTGAATCAAACAGACACTTTTTGTTCTGTCAAGACAACGGTCTCACCGATCCATATCAAAGGACAACGGTTGCACCGATCCATATCAAAGGACAACGGTCGCACCGATCCATATCAAAGGACAACAGAATCACCAATGCTGATCAAATGAGTCACCGATCATGACTCACCGATGCTGATCAAATGAGTCACCGATCATGAATCACCGATGCCGATCAAATGAGTCATCGATCATGACTCACCGATGCTGGTCAAATCAGTCACCGATCATGACTCACCGATGCTGGTCAAATGAGTCACCGATCATGACTCACCGATGCTGATCAAATGAGTCACTGATCATGACTCACCGATGCTGATCAAATAAGTCACTAATCATGACTCACCGATGCTGATCAAATGAGTCACTGATCATGACTCACCGATGTTGATCAAATAAGTCACCGATCATGACACATCGATGCTGATCATCTGAGTCACCGAAGATGTCTAGCCACCGATGTTGATACTGATGACCTACCGATCACTTGACTCACCGATAGTCATAAACAGCTGTTTGAATTTCTTTATCTTTATTTAATCTAACCAAAATTCATATTAGGAATATTTTAATGCTCTGTCATTTATTTAATGAAGGTTGTTGGATGTCAGGGAACCGTACCTCATACCTGCAAAAAGAAATCATTTCTTTTTCTGGAGCTTTTTCTATAAGTACAAGAAGTCCCTGTTGGTGCAAAGGTGTGAAGGTGAAAAGAGGACTAAAAGACAATGAGTCATATATCAGTGCAAAGAGTGGTGGATGAGATAGTTTCAGAGGACACAGAACCTCATACACACTCAAGCTTACTCAAGAAGAGTTCTGTACATTCACGAGGACATTAAAGAACTTCATCGACTACACTTTTTCACTATATCTGAACCTAGATGCCAAGAAGACGACACTCTGTTTTTCAGACAAAAACCAGAAGAGGACTCAGAACCATTTCTGATAAAACTTAAGGAGTACAAATCTTCACTGCAATCACTAGAGACATTCCTAAACTCTACATCTCTACTCTGTTATTTACTTTTTACATTTTGAGAAGTGTGTGTTATCTGCTGTATTTAACACACACACTGTCTCCTGTACTTTAACTGGAGGATATTTAAATCCTCACTCAATCTCTTACATCTTTCATTTTCCCACTGGGATAGTGTTAGAGGTCGTGTGTGACCTGGACAGCTAGTTGCTGTTGTTTTTTTCCCACGAATAATAGTGGTAGAGGTCTTGGACCTGGACAGTTGTAAACTGTTGTGAACCCCGATCCAGGGTGTGGATTATATTTATATAAATTTTTGAGAGGACTAAGTCTCAGCTTGAGAATGAACCTCTTGGTTATATCTGTTGTGCTATTTCTTTCAAATCTTTTTTTTATTCAGCTGATAATTACTTTAAAACCAAAACTGTTTTAAAGTCACTTTGATAATTAAACTCGCAAGTGTTTATATCAGTTGTAAATCAGTAAGTTAGTTTCAAAAGTTAATCAACTCTTATGTTTTGATTAATTGGGAAATAATCAATCCCTTGAGAACCCAACAGAACCATTACTTTGATATAAATTCACTACAGTTTAATTCAGTATTGTATTTGGGGAGTTTTTAAGAAAAAAATTTTAAAACAGAAACTTTAATTGGAACTCAATTCACCCCCTCTTGAGTATCCACTCCGACTAACACTATCTATATCTAAGAATAAAACCTAGTATTAACACACTCACTAAGGTTTGATATCTCCATACTTGATGCACCCAAGGTTCCCAATGTGCTTTGTTTTCTAAAAAATTTAAATAAAACATGATCACAATTTAAAAAACATTTTCATAGAAAAGAATCACTATGCCCATACTTGAAAATATATTTTCAATATAAATTAATATTAATACATTTCGTCAAACACAAAATTTTTATAAATCTATTTTTAAATAAAATCCCCTTTTCATGCTAAGATGAAATCAGTCAATAAATTTTTTAAACTAAACTCAAGGATTTAATAGAAACATTGAGTATTTCATGATCTGACACTAATGTATAGATACACCAACCTCAAAAAAGATCAATGGTTACTTGAAATGAAAACCACCAACAGAGATTCAAGTATTGAGTGATCAAGGAAAAACAAACCTTTATCACCCTTTTATTGATCTCATAATGGGGAAGAATAAGAAATGATCCAAAGGAACCAGATCTCATTCTATAGTAGTTTGATTCCCAAAATCCACCCAAGTGGTTATTAAATATCATAGACATAAATTCTATAAGAAAATTTAAAAACACAAAAGGCTTTCTTGTTCATAGCATTAAAACCCCTAATTTGAAATCACTATTTATTTTGTATTATTAATAAATTATTTAATGTGGAAGGTTTAAAATCATTTAAAATAGGAGTTATAAGCTTTAAAAACCATAAGAATTATATTCTCATCATTTTAGTATTTTAAAATCATCTAAAATCATTGTATGAATGTTTTGGGGAAGTATAAATGAAAAACATGGTTTTTATTTATTATTTTTTCAAAAAAAGAGATTTGTGTAAAGGTAAATTGGTTTTAACCATATTCATATCATATTTATCACATGATCTAACTGGGTTACCCTTACGCATCCTTTGAAACCAATAAAATACCCTTATGTAGCTCGTCCTACCCTTACGCAACAGCCAGGTTACCCTTATATAACCTTTGAAAAAACAAGTTTACCTTTACATACCACTAAATGTACCCTTGTGTTTCCTTTAAAAATATTAAATTACCCTTAAATTAGAAGTATATTACCCTTATAAAACCTTTAGAAATAAGTTATTACCTTTATGTAGTGGATAGAAATTTACCCTACCCATACACAGCGGCTGGTTTACCCTTATGCAACTCGTGTAAATTAAAAGTTATTCTTATGAAAATTCAAAAAACCTACCAATTTATAGGTATAAGGAATTTACATTTATATAAGACATATTCAATACAGAATGGTAAAACTTAAATTAAAAATTATTTAATTTACAATTAAATTACTTATAAATTAAAACCAAAATAGGTTTTAAAGAAAATTTAAAAAACTCTAGAAGTTACAAACCACTTCAAACACTTATAAAACAAAAATTAAATATAAAAAAGTAAATAAAATACATTAAATAAAAGTTCAATATTTTATAATTCTCCCCACCATAATTATTTCTTCCCCCATAAAGCACTCAAGACTCTAGACTCGTAAAAAGAGAAATCCACTACTACCACATCAACGATTCCTACTCCTATTTCTTCAGGTTATCCTGTTTACAGCACCATGGTACACAAACCAAAGGAATAATTTTACCATGTATTACCTTATCTTAGAGACCTATAATATGAACTGGATGTTCATCCACAGTGGTATTGGTCTCATGATCAACATCTTCTCATTTAATCACATGGTAAGGGTTTATTTGATACCTCCTTAGTTGGGAAACATGTAACATGTAGTGAATAAATGTTAATCATGAATTAAATGAAAACCAATAATCCACCTTTCAAATATGTTCAAAAATATTAAAAGGGCCAACAAACCTCAATTCCAACTTACCTTGCTTAACCAATCAATGATGTCCCAATCAAGGAGAAACTCTGAGAAAGACCTAATCACGAACCTCAAACTCTTGAGGAAAATAAAGATAGTCCATATAGGATTTATAATGACTTAGATTAGTTACTAACCTATTCTATGTCAATTATAACTTTTTAGTCTCTTGGACCCGGCTCATTCCAAACAAGGAATACTCCTATAACAACCCATATCTTTCATACACTTTATTTCATGATTTATTTCATAAATATACACTTAATTAAACCCTAAAAGATCATGTGTCTGAGTTTATTTGTGTAATTAGGTACATAGTATAACAACTTGAAACAAAAATACAGATACTTAAACTAAAACACCATAACATGCCCTTAAATTTACTTGATCTTCTAAAACATCACAGGATAACCTGGGGACATACATAAGAAAGGGGTGGTATATAAATCCTAGTGTGGGGATAATCAAAGCATAACATGAAGAAAGTAATACATGTGAATAAATATAAATTTCATGTTAATGTAAGTGGGGTTAGAATCATAAACTTTAACATCAAATCATGATATAAGATGATAACATAAAGGCAATATAGAAATGTATAAATAATATAAAACATTACATCATAAGAGTAAGTCAGAGATAATTGTTGAGATATCATCACATATTGTTTTTAGGATAACCTATTTTACACCATACATGGAATCTAATGAGATAAAAACATTACCAAATGTATTGTAGGGCTATTTAATTTTTGCCCCACCTATCATATTTATATCATGTACATGAATTTGTGTGCCACATAGATCATACAACATAAGAACATTTTACATCACTTTTAACCCCATGAATAAGGAGTATGGGTTATATACATGTAATTTCCCAATAAATTAAGGATACACACATATATTTTAACACCATTGAGAGTAAATGGGGGTGGTTATTCACTACATAACTGTTTGTCATGGAAAATCATAGGATAATTTCAACAGCATAACGGGGGTACAAAAAGATTTATGGAAGGGTTTAATGGGATTTAAAGGGGTGTATCATCACTTTTAATCATAAGGATTGTAATATGTATGTGTAAAAACATATCCCAATAAGAAAAATTGGAAATCCAAATTCATAATGAGAATAAGGTTCTTGAATAAAGAGGATAAGGAGATGATACATTACCTTGAGAGGTATCTTCTAAAAGCTTAGAAGGCACTTATTAAGAGATTAGGGGAACCTTGGTAGGGATATATAGAGGTAGGGTTGGAGTAAATTAATTCTAAAAGGGTTTTTATTGAATAGGAATGGTATTTTGAATGAGTTTTATATCAAAATAGAGGGCAATTCTTTATTAATTTCTAAACTTAGGTTTTGGACTCTATATGATAAATTAATCCGAACTACAAACCATCACAAGGTTTTTGTCATGGTTTCTACAAAATAAGAGTGTATTTTATTATTTTATAAGTATGAGAACTTAAATCCTTAAAATAATACCATTTTTTACATGTAAGTGAGTCATTTTTATAAATAATTTATTTTAAAACCTTAAAATATAATATAGGTTTTGGAGGATTCATTAAGGGTTTATAAAATTAATAAAATAACTTAAAAAACAAATTATTTTAAATGGTAAACATATTTTTTTTGTTTTTAATACTCTTTATATTATTTATTACATCACTTTTTGTCTTTTATGATGTCATAATACTTACCGTATAGTTATACCATATTTAAATTCTGCCTAAAAATTCTACTATAATTGAGAATTATGAAAAATTAATTGTTGTATAATTTTGACATGTTGATTTAAAATTAATATTTATTTTGTCAAAATAATTCTAAAAATATAATAATTTACACTTAAATTAAATTCCCCTTTAATTTAAAAATATTGGTTTTAACGATGATAACAGTTTTTTGACCCTTAAAAACTACATTTGACTTCAGAAAATTACAATATCATTTATATTTGAATAAATATTATTTAATAAGAATATTTTATTAAAATAAAATTTATTTCAAATAAATTTTAATTCATCTAAAAGATTGTGTTTATTGAAACTATATTTCTCAAAAACAAGATTTGAGTTTTATCATATCAAAAAATAATTTTTATCAAACTCATTATTTAGTCATTTATAAAGTAATAATAGAAAAGGTAAATAAAATCATTAATTTATATAAAAAATAAAAAAACATACTATTATGGTCTTGATATATAGACCTTTATTACACTATATAATTCTCTAAGGGTAAGGTGTGCGATGGTGATATTTTCTTGGTGTGGTTCAGTAAACATGGTATGGGTCATGATCTCGATGAGCTTAAACTTCTCCCAAAAATGGTTTACATCATGATTTAGTAGTTAAATATTAAATTAGGCTTGCTAAAGGGAAAAAACTATTGATTTAATCATTGTTGGAAGCTCAAATAAATGAGCTTCATAGGGTAATATCCTTTTGGTTGAGGTCATCACTTCCTTTTTCTATATCAAATGGATTTATCATAACATTATATATATACCAGTAATAAGATCACTAAATAACATATATACTATAAATGGTCATGATTCTTAATAGTATTTTAAATTTGATAGGATATAACTTATAATGGTTTAAAATAACCAAAGTTTTGCATGAGTTTTCTATTATTTCATTTCTTAATAATTCATTTACTCATTTAAAAAGCGAATTTCATTTATAAATGTTTGGGTTGTTAAATTATTCCCCCTTCATAAATTTTACACTCAAAATTTCATTTATACACTAAAATTGATGAGGGTACTTCTATTTCATCACCTTTTCTAGTTCCCAAATTTCTTCCTTAAACTTTTGGTTCTTCCACAGTGCTTTGACTATGTGAGTTGTATTATTTTGTAGAACCTTACCTCTATGATCTAAGATCCTCACTGAGTGATAATCATATAAAATATCATTATCCAATGGTTCCACCTCTAGATTTAGTACATGTGAGAAGTCTGGTATGAACTTCTTCAATAGGGATACATGGAACATATCGTGCACTTCAAATAGGTTGGGTGGGAGTGTTAGTCAATAGGTCACTTCTCTGATGTGATCAATGATTATCTACATAGCTTTTTTGTTGAATTTTTTTGGATTTCATATAATTCTGAATGGTTTGAACCTTATCTATAATTTCTTGGATAAGATCCGGTCCCATAATCTTCTTCTCTCTAACTTTATCCTAGTATGTTAGAGTCCAACACATCTTCCCATTTAGAGACTCCTAAGGTGTTATTTTAATTCTATAATAGAAAATATTTTTATATGATAAATCCACTAGGGGAAGGTGTTGATTTCAACATCCTTGGAAATAAATTTAATAATATATCAATATATCTTATATATTTTGAATATTACTTTTAGACTGACCATCCATCTAAGGGTGATAAGAAGTGTCGAAGCTCAATTCTATATCCAACACTTACTGAAGGATTGTCTAAAACATTATGGTAAACCTCATATATCAACTAGATAAAATAGATATTGGAACTCCATGTGGTATTACCAATTACCTTATGTATATATTGGTGATTTGGTCAATAGATAAATCTTCTTTGATAGAAATGAAATGTGGTGACTTGGTAAGGTGATCAACTACCACCCAAATGGTGTTATTTCCTTTAGGGGTCATGGGGAGTCCTATGAAAAAATCCATGGTTATGTTTCCCATTTCCATACTGGTATGGGTAATTTTGGAATCATACCCTTATATTTCTATCATTCAGCCTTGATTCGTTAGAATACTAAGCATCATGGCACAAATTCTACAATATCCCTCTTCTTTTAATCCCAGCAGATATTTTTCTTAAAATATCAATACATATTAGCACTTCCTAGATGAATATAGAAGTGTGATCTATGTGCATCATTAAAAAGTTAACCCTTTAGTTATATTTTTTATAGGACACATATCCAAATTCCAAACCTTATAACTCCATAAACAGCAAACTTGAACTCTGAAATATTCATTGCCATTTTTTGTATCACCTAATCATCCTTATGATCCTTATTGATCCTCTTAATAATATATGGTTGAGAATTATTTTGAGTAATGTAGGATAGATATCCTTTTATTATTCCAATTTCCATCCTTTATATGTCTAAAAATATTGGATCCCTTGAAATTCTCATCATGGATAGGGTTATATGATCCTTTTTACTCAGATCACCTTCCACTTTGTTCATCTTCCAAGGATGGTAATGGATTTAAAATTTATAATTCTTTATTAGATCTAACCACCTTCATTGGAACATATTGATCTCATTTTTTGTAAATATATACTTGAGTCTTTTATGATTCATATATATGTCACACTTCTCCCCATAGATATAATGTCACAAAATATTCGATGTGAAGATCACTATAGCTAATTCTAGATCATGTGTTAGGTATTTATAATCATGTATATATAAATAACATGAGGCATGGACTATCACTTTTCATCTTCCATGAGTACATAACCCAATCCCTTTTTGGTCACATCATTGTAGATCACAGATCTTTTCTAGCTAGTGGGTAATGTGTGCATAGGTTTAGTGATTAGACTTTTCTTTAACTCTTTAAATATCTTCTCATATCCATAATTATAGACAAACTTCAACCCCTTATTTGTTATCTTGGTTAGTGGGCATGATAATTGTGATAATTTTCTTATATATATTCCTTTTCTAGTGATAACATACCCCACGAATGTTACTTGATCCATCAAAAAATCAAATTTCTTGTATTTTTTAAACAAATTTTTTTTCTACAAGGTGTTTAATACAACATTCAAATTCTCCTCGTACTTCATGTTGTTTTTTAGAGTATATAAGAATATCATATATAATGACTACCAAAAAAATCAAGGTAATCCCTAAAGTCTCTATTAATCAATACCATGAATATTGTTGGAGAATTAGTGAGTCCAAATGGAATCACTATGAACTCATAGTACTCGTACTTTATACAAAAAATAATTCTTGGTGATATCCTTATTATTCACCTTTACTTGATAAAATCCCATCTGAATGACTGCCTTAGAGAAGTATTGGGATACAGATAGATGATATAACATTTAATCAATATATGGAAGAGGACACTTGTTCTTTATCATGATTTTTTTGAGTTCGCGATAATCAATGAAGAGTCACATTGACTCATTATAATTCTTAATGAAGAAGACCGGTGAACCCCATGGTGAATCACTTGGGCATATAAACCCTTTAACTAGATTATCCTATAGTTGCTTCTTTATCTCCTCAAGTCCAATAATGGATATTCTATATGGATTCTGGGATAGTGGAAAAGTTATGGGTATAAATTCAATAAATAACTCAACCTCTTGT
Organism: Viscum album; assembly: GCA_963277665.1. NCBI lineage: Eukaryota > Viridiplantae > Streptophyta > Magnoliopsida > Santalales > Viscaceae > Viscum > Viscum album. Next base: position 2,118,721,025 of record OY728150.1, read on the forward strand.
CTAGGATAAAAACCAATAAATTCTTCAGGAAACAAATTATTGAATTCCCTTAAAATGGGAATGTCATCAAGGATCATATTTTCCTTAGTCTCAATAATTTTATCCAGATGTGATTTCTCATATTTAAATAACATTCATGATTGAGATGATGATTCCAAGAGAGATTAATCCTACTCTTTTCACTTGTATGTAATTGGAGGATGATTTTCAATATAAAGGGTGATTTTATTCTCTCAAAAATTTATGTTGGCTCTATATAAGTAAAACCAATCCATTCCCAAAATAGAATTTAATTCCACTAAAGGGAGTATCATAAGATTTTTTGTAAAATTAAACCTAGAAATTTTAATAGGGGATTATTTATATTTTTAGGATGTAATAATTTCCCCATCATCCATATTCATAGAAATATCTACTTCCATGTTTTATGGTGGTGTTTTAATAATTATACTATACTTGTTTTATATGAAGGAATTCATAGAACTAAAGTCAAATAATACATTTGATGTTCATGAATGGGTAATAATCCTACCTTTCACTATTTGATTCTGGTTATAATCATTTAATTCATCCAAAAATATACTTAGGGATGAGAATTTTCAAACTATTAATCATATAAAATGGAATATATGAACATTTAATGGATAACTCATAAATGAAATACATTCCTTAACCTATGAATTTATATATTTAAATCTAAGTTTTCCATGCTCTAATTACTACCATAAAATTGTATGGCCATTTATATTCCATTTATAATGATTTTTAAAGATCTTTTGAATTTACCAAATCATTTCCCACAAGAGTTTCAAACTAGATCTATAGAAAATCCTCTTTTTTGTGCACTAGGTGATGATTAAGCCAATCCTAATGTTGTATTTTTAGGTTAATTACCCCTAGGTATAAATTTTTCAAATCCAAATCCACTTTTAGTATCTATATAGGGATGTATTTTCTTTTAAACCACTTACTCTATACTTTATTAAAAAAATAGATATATTTTCATATGTTTAGTCTTATCCTTAAGGATTTCACTTGGTTTTTCTAATACTAATCCCCAAAAATAACTAGTATTTTCTTTGACACTAACTATGACAACTCTTATCTTTCATACAGTTTATTTCATGATTAATTTTCTAAAGATACATTTATTAAAACCTTAAAATATTGTTATACCTAGTTTCTTTGGGTAATTAGGTACATATCATAACAACTTGAAACATAAATACAAAGACATAAACTAAAACTCCATAACATGACCTTAAATTTCCTATATCTTCTAAAACTGTATAGGATAACCTGGGAAAATATATAAGAAATGGATGATTTGTAAATCCCAATAAGGGAATAATAAAATAATAACATGAAGAAATTAAAGAATATGGGTCAATAGGAATGAAAAGGTAACATAATAGTGGTGAGAATCATAAACTTGAATATCAAATCATGATATAAGATTATAACATAAATGCAGCATGGGAATATGGAAACAACATAAACATAACATCATAAGAATAAGTAAAGGTTAAACACCAAGAAATTGTAACATGTTGTTACTAGGATAACCTTTCATGAACAATACATGGAATCTCGTGAGATAAAAAATTTACCCTTTTTATTGGAGGGCTATATAATTCTGATACCTCCTCTCACATTCATATCATGTACTTGCATTTGTGTGCTGCATATATTATACAACATAAGAAAATTTTTCATCACTTTTAACCCCAAAAATAAGGAGTGTGGGCTATATACATGTAATTACCCAATAAATTAAATATATCCACATCTATTTAAATACCCTTGAGTGTAAATGGGAATGGGTATTCACTACACAAATGTTTGGCATCGAAAAATCATGGTATAATTTTGACAGCATAACAGGGGTACATAAAGATTAATGGAAGGGTTTAATGAGATTTAAAGTTGTATATGATCACATTTAAATAATAAGGAAAGTAGTAGGTATGTGAAAAAACATATACCAACATGAAAAATTGGAAATAAAAATGAATAATGTAAATAAGGTGCATGAATAAAGAGGAGAAGGAGAGGATCCCTTACCTTGAGAGGGAGATTATAAAAGCTTTATAGGAGATTCTTGAGATCTTTGGAGAACCATTGGAGTTATATATAGAGGAAAGGGTATATTGAATTCATAATAAAAAAATTAGTGAATGGTAATGGTTTTTTGGGTGGGTGTTTATAGAAAAAGAGAGGATAATTCTTTATTAATTTGTAAACTTAGTTTTTGGACTCTATATGATAAATTAATCCAAACCAAAAAACTATCCCATGGTTTTTTCCCATGGTTTATTCAAAATATGTGTTTATTTAATTATTTTATAAGTCTAAGAACCTAAATCCTTAAAATAATACCCTTAGTGATGTGGAAGTGAGTCATTTTATAAAGAATTGATTTCAAAACCTTAAAATATAATATAGGTTTTTGAGGATTCATTAAGGGTTTATAAAATTAATCAAATAACTTAAAAACATATTATTTTAAAGGGGAAACCTAATTTTAGTCATGGAAACTATTTATAGTATTTATTACATCACGTTTGATATTTTATAATGTTATAATATATACCGTATAATTATATTCTATTTAATTTTTACCCAAAAAATCAATTATCTCTGAAAATTATGAAAAAATAACCATTGGATAATTTAAACATGATGGTTTTAAAAATAATATTTATTTTATCAAAATAATTCTCTACATATAATAATTTATACTTTTAAATCAAAATCCTCATTTATTTAAAAATATTGGTTTTTATGATGATAATAATTTTCCAACCCTTATAAAAAAATAAATTTGACTTCATAAAATTATATTATAATTTATATTTAAATAAATATTATTTAGTAATAATATTTTATTAAAATAACATTTATTTCAAAAATTATTTAATTCATCAAAAAGAGTGTCTCGATTGAAACTATATATTTCCAAAAATAGAATTTGAGTTTTTTCATATTAAAATTTAATTTTTATCTGTAATGCCCCGACCCTAGTTATCCAGAGTCAGTTAATTATTACAAAACATTGGAATGATCACAAGAGATAAAGTCTCGAAAGACTGATTAGTTTATTATCCTTGGAAGTACTAGATACATACATAAGTTTTACATTACATTAATAATAATAAAACAACATTGTGTCTCCTTTGAACACACTCATATCCCGTAGCCTATCCCTGCGGGTCAATCATAATATACTTCTTCATATCCTGGGAAAAATAAAACATAAGAAAGAGGTGAGCTGATATGCTCATTAAGGATAACAATATAGAGGAAACTTTCATAAATAATCATAAACATTGAAGGCAATGTATAAGACTAAAACACAAGCCTTTTAAAATTAAACTTCATCATAATATGGAAAAGATAAATCAAATAATTCCATTTACTTATTCACATGGATATTATACTAGTCAAATGATCACATGTAATATCAATAGAAAATTTCATAAGTATGGAATGCATAATTTCGGACATCATAACCACGTAGTCAAGGCCTCGTTCCAAGACTACAAATAAGATTTTGTTAAGGTCATGTGCCAAGACACTAGTTTGTCTAATGATACCTACCAATTCATTGAGGAGATATAGCGGGCTCCACCCATCACTTACTAAGTCCAATGCATTCCTCATATGAAAATGTTGAAACATAACATAAACATTCGTATTAAAACTAGCATACGAAATGTTAATATTTTAACCACAAACCATGAAAGGTATAAAAATACCACATCCACAGTTAAACATAACTCATTTAATACAACATGGAAAATTTTATTATAATAAATCAACCTCAATCAAGAATAATGAAGTATATTGACATATATTAAAATAATTACTAAAACTATTTGAGAGAAATATCCCTTTTTTCTTGAAAACAATTAAAAGTCTCACTATTTATCAAGAAGCTGTTTAAAAGAGATTTTTGAATAAAAGTGTCTCATACCACTTTGAAACTTTTAAAAGGAATTTTAATTTTAAAACATTCATGTCCATATAAATAAATCCTTAAAACTAGTTTTAAAACATGGACATTAATGAGAAATATTTAGAAGAATAAATCTTTAAAACATTTAAAATGATATTTTAGCTAGAGTTCCTAACTAAAATGATTGAATACAAATAATTGAGGTAATAAAAAATTTATAATATCATGAGAATAAATTTATTCATGATATACTATGTCAAAGTACAGTATATACACCATATAAAAGTGAATTGTCACATAACAACAAAGAAGTATGAATGGAATGTAAATTGAGATGAAATCCATTATAAAGACCATATCCTTAAGTTAAGTATAATTCAATTACATAATTATGTGTGAAAAATATAAATACACTCAATTTTATTTGATATTTAGTGTAAATAAATTAGAGGACATTCACACATATTCTTGTAAAAACAACACCAATGACTTAGATGTTTAACTCAATTAATGAAAATTGAGTTAATATTACTCTTATCAAGTTCATATAGATGACTTGATAATTTATCAATGGAGTGATTATGTGTATAAAAATTATATACACAAAAAGGGGAGTGGAAATTACTACATAAATAAATAAATAGTGATTTCACACATAATCTTGTCATAAAATAATCGATGAAGTATACATAAAACCCAATGAGTGGAAATTAAAATTAGAAATTCCCTTAAAGATTTGGTAACTTACTAAACATACACCCCATGGAATAATTATCATAAAATGAAGATGTAAATACCCATAAATTAAATTATATTACACAAATAATACAATCATGGGCATTACATACACCACACAAAAGGAAATAGTGGAAAATATAGCATGAATCTCACGGGAATAAAAAGTGAGATGAAAACCCATTACCTTGTACTTTTCCTTAGTATAGGGTAGGTTAACCTCCTTTATAATGGTGAAATGATTTTTATTAAATTATAAAATAACCACATACATAAATATGATATCATATATGATCTTCTAATATTGATTTTTTAATGATATTTTAGTAATATCATTATTTTGGGTGTTAACTGATTCATTTTCCTTTATATGTTTTTTAAATAAGTCATGTTTTTTATGGATAGGATGTATTTGATTCATATTAATAATGATATTAAGTTCTTAAAAATTATTTTTAATCATCAAATAAAAATTATTCTTAAATGGTTACGATGGGAAATGAAATCTCATCATGTTGTGGAGACGGTAAGTCGTACGTACGCACGAGCTACAATATCATTCTATTAGTGGTGAAATCATATGTAATTGGATAGTATATTATATATACAGGATAATTAAAATGTTATATTTATTATTTACATCAGTTATACTCATTATTATACCCATCCAAATAATGAAGTGTTGAATAAAAAACTACACCATGATGTAGAGATGGTAAGCCATACGTACGCACGTATGGTGACTTTGTCATTCATTAGATGGATAGAATAATGAATATGGTTGTAACATATTTATAATAACATAATATTATTTAGAAGGTACTGTGTTTATTATTTTGGTTTGGAAACAACAATTAAAGAGGAAGTGGAAGAAGAAAATAACTTTGAAAGAGGTGATGAAATTATTACCTCTTCTTCGGGTGCTTCCTTTTGATTTGATTAAAAGGGATCCTTAGGTTGGATTTATGATTAAATTAATGCCTCTATGTTTAATTAAGGGTATTTGGAAGCATATTTGAGTAGGTTTTGGCCGAGCCAAATGTATTTGGAGGTGTTATTTTTAGATAAGGGGAAGTACAATTTTATAAGAGAGGTGAGGGTCAATTTAGGAAAAGATTGAAATATTAAATTATTATACAATAATTTTCGGTTTATATTGGCTCCAAAAGGATTTATTTGTATGATAAGGTTGTTATGGGTTGAAAAAATCTCAACCAATCGGTTTTAGATAGGTTTTTGTCACCATATTAACCTTATCTTTTAGATTTAACTCTTAATTAAATAGTTTAACTTTTACCATGTATTCTTGTATTATTATAATAAATGGTTAATAAACTTACTATAAAAATACAAGAGAACCAAAAGTGGTTAATAATTTATATATATAACTTTATATAAGTCCTTTTTCCAAACATTAAATTTTTAGGAATATTGTATCAATTAATAATATAGTATTTGTTTTAAAAAACTCATTTATGTCAATTTTGGCACTATTTAGTATTTAGTTTTTGTGAAAGTCATAAAAACTTTATTAAATAGAAATAAAATTTATTTAATCAACCCTAACATTTCATATTAACCTAGAATATTTTTGGAATACATCAAAAGTTTCAATTTATAATTATTTTAATATTTATAATATCAAATATTTTAATCCTTCAATAATAAGGTAATTATTGCATCATCATTGTGTCAAAAATAAATTTAATTATTTAAAATCTAACAATTATAAATAAAATAAAATTATGTAGGAAATATTTTTATCTTTATAATGAATATTTATAGTCGAATTTATCTTATTTATATCCCTATATTAAAAATTGTTTACTTATTAAACTTTGCATTTAACACTTAACTCTTCTTTAAATAAAATATAATAAATGCACTAATCTAATCCAAGTGTACCAAATGGATCATATTTTATTCATAAGGTTTATTTTGTTCGAAATAAACTTATAAAATATAATTATGACATGTTCTAGGGTAATTATAATATCATTTTTACCTTTAATTACTCTATTTACTTTTAACTATGGTAAATAAAATTCAAAAGTTACTATTTACCAAAAATTATTTTCATCCTATTAAACCAAATTTTACTTACTGATGTCAACCATGTCTCTTGTATTTTTTAAATTAAATTCACATAAGTGGTAAAATTATTTTTTATGCAAATTTTCAAATGTGCCTAGAAGGTGGGTAAAAGACGTTAAAAAATTCAATAAAATTTTATACATCTAATCTTAGTATAAAATGACTCCAATGAATTAAATTGAAGTAATATAGGTATTATTAATATATTTTTACTTTAAAATAAATTTAAATAATTATTATTATTATTTAAATAAAAGTTGGTTTTAAACAATAATATAGTGTTTTTCACTATTCATCAAAAATTGAAAGTTTTCAGAAATATACCAAAAATTCACCCTAAGATAAATTTTATATTCCAAATTTAAAAATGATGTATATTTTACCAAATTAAAAACATATAAGTTGTGTTTATTAATTTAAAATTAATTCCCATTGTCAAAACCAGAAAATGTAATTTTGAGAATTAAAAACTAGCAAAAGATTGATATCTGTTTATGTCCAATTTAAATGTAAAATTACATAGAATGACTAAAATTGGATTAAATGATAAAAATATAATATAATTATACTTCAAAACCATTCAAATATCTAATTTAACATAATAAATTATTTTGATTAAAAAAGTTTTTTTCAATTAAAATTTAGTATTTTTCATTATTCATCAAAATATGAAACTTATCAGAAAAACACAAAAAATTTATCCAAACTAAATTTTTATGTCCCTCTTCTAAAGAAGAAGTTTATTTTGTAAAATAGAATATATAAAAGTGTCAAATATTTGATTTAAAAAGGGTTCTCCATTAAAAGGTGGAAAAATTTCATTTTTTGAAAAATACTTCTTTTATCTGAAAAATATAATTTGTTATTATATTAGGTATAAGAAAAAAATAATATGGATTTTAAAATTATATGGAGTATATAAAATTAAAAATGAAGTTAATATTATTTATAACTGTTTTTTGAACGGCTAGTTTGATAAGTCGTGGTGCGCTCGAACTTGGTGTTGCGTGTAGCGCAAGCTATTGAATTACTTTAAAGAAAATAACTTACTATGAAATATTGGGGTGTTAAATTCTTCCCACCTATTATCAATTTTTCCCTTAAAATTTTTAAAATTTTTCTTGGGAACTTTTTTTTTAAAAATGTTGGGGTCGAAGCCTCAATTTATTATTTAAAGCAAAGACCTCTTTAGACTGGGTAGAGGGTGACCCATTACATAGCCCAAAGGCCCAAGGCCAAGTGGCCTGAATACAAGGCTTGAAAGCCCATTTTTTTGGCCCAAAGGACCCCTCGGTGAATAGTAATGCTACAGTACCCGTGCTGCTATAGTACCTGCTACAGTAACCTCCGCCGCTACAGTCCCTGCTACAGTCCCTCCACCGCTACAGTGTCACCGCTGCTACAGTTCCACGGCTGCTACAGTACTGCTACAGTAACCCAGAAATTCACCCCTGCCTGGATTTGATCCCGGGTCTTTTGGATGCCAAGCAGGAGATTGTACCACTAGGGTACAAGATCGTTGGCAAAACGTGTTGTATGGGTAACGAGGTATAGGGCTAGCCTACCCACCTGCGCACCGCACGCCCCCAGCTAGGCCCAAGGTGGCCAACCCTTGGGCTTGGGCCAGTTCCCACCGAGTCGAGGGGACGATAGGTTCACCCAAGATAACCCATACTAGGATTACATGTAGTAAAACAAGGATATAGAAGATAAACTAATTTTCAAGTTTTTATGGAGAGTGATAGAAAACATGATCAGGAGAAAGTTAACAATAAGAAAACCACAAAATTGTGATTGGTTAAACGGTCATTAGTTTCCCAGTAGGAAAATTAAATGGACAAAAAAATTAAGTTCCATTTCATAAAGTTGAGGAATTTATTTATGAAATTGACTAAGAACATAAAGAGATATACTTGATTTTTAAGTAGAGTTTCATCCTTTAATAAATTTATACCACTAAATCATCTTTTCTCCAAATGATGAGTATTCAAGATGACTTGGCCACACCTGAAGCGCTAGAATCAACTTCTAAAGAATCAAATAATCCACAAAGTATGAACTATATATTTCCCTATTCTTTATATATTAACCAAAACCAAATAGTTAATTCAAGATCATATGATTCCCAAAATGGATAATCCTTTATAAAAAGAAATATTAATCTTAATTTCTAAAATTAAACAAACAATACCCAATGTTCAATAAAGACCTTTCAAAAAAAATTCCTTAAAATCCTTCAATATAATCCAACTAAGATTGAAACCCAAAACTCATAATAATTTAATCACATAGTATTTCATAGTAATTATTAACATTTGTCTCCAAATAACATCAACTACTCTTAAAGTCTCATACAGAAGTGTAATTAACCAAATCACATATTCTCTATGATAGGTTAATCATTTCCATTAATAACCTGAATCTCTATAAAAAAGATAGATTCTTAAAAAAAAAACACCATTACTTCTCAAATTAAATCCCATAGTATTCTATTTTTTTAGGCATATTGTGTTCCCAATAGAGCTAATGTCTTCCAAAATAACATTTATCACTTAATCACCAAATCATTTTCCTATACTAAGGATATCCACTTGATAAAACATAAGATCCCAAATCAACTTATTATTGATCAATAAAATTATTTAACTAAAAGGAATTAGTCACACTAACCAGGGACTTCACTTAGTCTAGTGGAAGGCGATAAATCCAACTTTCACTTTGGTTGTGGGTTCGATTTCTGCAGCTTTGTCCGATGTGACGAGTTGTCACACAGTCTGCGTGTTTTCCTTTTTCAAAAACTATATTTTATAACATTACTAAAATGAGATAAATTCCTCAAAATAACATAATTTAACAAAAAATGTTATCTCATACCTCACATTTTCATCCCAAAAATTAATAACTTGTAATTTCTGCAAATTCAAAGATCATATAAACCCAAATGGTTATTTATAACTATATTCACAAAAGAAATGATAATTCTTCCTCAAATAGAATTTTCACATAACAAACTGTAGGGTTACACATACAAGAGAAAATTCTTCCAAAGTAATCCCATAAATAAAAATAATTAATACTTTTAAACATTTCTCCATCCATTTATTTCCACATAGGTTCTTCCATAACCTGGTGGTTATCCTATAGAATAAGGCATTGGCTCGGGTAATGCCCAGGTCCCCTACATTTATGGAAAATGACTGTAAATGGATTCTTAGTATCATTTTTATTTTCTTCCATAGTACTCTTTATTTTCCCTCAGCAATTCTTAACTTTATGTACTTCTTTCCCACACATAAATCATTTCTTTATTTCATTGAGACACTTTCTTGGGTGTCTCCTTCCTCATTTTTGGCATGATAAAAATTGATATTTCTTTTATCCACGGTCTCCACTACTAGAGATCTTATCATTATCTTCCTTTCTCTTATTTTTTGAGTTTGGGAGTTGGTTAATGTATATATTGTTGATCATATTTTTGGAAACATGTTTCGGCATGAACACGATATCATTTACGCCTATCAACATTCCATTTATTTGCTCATTTACACCATCATTCCCACCTTTTACATAATGTTCAATGTTACTATGACTTCTTTGGAATCCAACCATTGACTAAATCCAGAAATCACAGTGTGAGTAACATTAGTCATAAAATCATTTATAGAATATCATGACACCTTATTTTCAATCTAAAACACCTTAGGATTAACCAAGGTTATTCATTCTCATCTTATATTAAAATCCTTAAAATTGGTTTGAAAAAAAATTTGAATTATCCTATTCATATCCCCTGGGAGTGTCGTAACCAAGAGTGCAGCAAGGTTCGTTGTCATGCACCAGTTCTCGTTCGAGTCTAGCTCAAAGCAGTGTTTTCTGTTTTTACCCTTAGGTACATTTGTGCTAGAGCCACCTCTACCTGCTCGTATCCAGATAGGGATGTATTTCTTGGAAAACCCATATAATATCTACATTACCAAATTTTTTGGATTTTCTTATATACTAATCCTCAAAGTCTATCTTAGGGTAGTGTTTTCTAATCAGAGTTTTTCTAAATCTAGCTTCCAAGGTTTGTACTAAACTTCCTCTGATACCAACTGTAATGCCCTGACTCTAGTTACCCAGAGTCGGTGCATTATTAAATAACATTTTCATAATCACAAGAGATCAAGTCTCCAAAGACCAATTAGTTTATTAGCCTTGGAAGTACTGGATACATGCATAAGTTTTACATTACATTAAAAATAAAAAAACAACATTGTGTCTCCTTTTAACACCCTCTTATCCCATAGACTATTCATGCAGTTAAATCATAAAATACTTCTTCACATCTTGGGAAAAATAAAACATAATAAAGGGGTGAACTTAGATGCTCATTAAGGATTACAATATAGCAGAAACATTCATAAATAAGCATAAATATTGAAGGCAATGTATAAGACTAAAACATAAGACTTTTAAAATTAAACTTCAGTATAATATGGCAAAGATATATCAAATAATTCCATTTACTTATTCACATGGATATTCTACTAGTCTAATGATCACATGTAATATCAATAGATAATTTCATAATGATGGAATGCATAATTTCAGACATCATAACCACGTAGTCAAGGCATCGTGCCAAGACTACAAATAAGATTTTGTTAAGGCCATGTGCCAAGACACTAGTTTGTCTCATGAGACCTACCGATGCATCAAAGAGATATAGTGGGCTCCACCTATCAGTTACTAAGTCCAATTCATTCCTCATATGAAAATTTTGAAACATAACATAAACATTCAGATTAAAACTAGCATAAAAAATGTTAATATTTTAACCACAAACCATGAAAGGTATAAAAATACCACATCTACAGTCAAACATAACTCATTCAGTAAAATATGGAAAATTATATTATAATAAATCAACCTCAATCAAGAACAATGAAGGATATTGACATAGATGAAAATAATCACTAAAACTATTTGAGAGAAATATCATTTTATTTCTTGAAAACATTTAAAATTCTCACTATTTATCAAGAAGATGTTTAAGAGATATTTTGGAATCAAAGTGTCTCATATGAATTTGAAACTTTTAAAAATAATTTTAATTTTAAAACATTAATTTTCATATAAATAATCCTTAAAACCATTTTTAAAACATGGATATTAATGAGAAAAATTTAGAAGAATAAAACTTTAAAACATTTAAAATGATATTTTAGTTAGAGTTCCTAACCAAATGAGAGACGCTTGAATAAAAATAATTTAGGTAATAAAAACTTTATAATATCATGAGAATAAAGGGATGTATGATATACTATGTCAAATTATACTATATACACCATATAAAAGTGAATTGGCACATAATAACAAAAAAGTCTCAGTGGAATGTAAATTGAGATTAACTCCCTTATAAAGACTGTATCCTTAAGTTAAATATAAATAAATGACATAATTATGTATAAAAAATATAAATAAACTCAATATGATTGGATATTAATTTTAAATCAATCACATTACATTCAAACATATTCTTGTAAAAACAACACTAATGACTTGGATGTTTAACTCAATGAATGGAAATTGAGTTAAGATTACTCTTATCAAATTCATATCGATGACTTGATAATTTATCAATGGAGTGATTATGTGTATAAAAAGTATATCCACACAAAGGGGAGTTTAAATTACTACATAAATAAATAAATAGAGATTTAACACATAATCTTGAATTAAAATAATCAATGAAGTATGCCTAAAACCCAATGAGTGGAAATTGAAATTAGAAATTCCCTTACCGATTTGGTAACTTAATAAACATACACCCCATGAAATAAGGATAATAAAATTAAGATTTAAATACCCATAAATTAAATTATATTACACAAAGAATACAATCATGGGTAGTACACATGCCACACAAAAGGAAATAGTGGAAAATATAGCATGAATATCACGGGATTAAAAAGTGAGATAAAAACCCCTTACCTTGTAATTTTCCTTAGTATATGGTAGTTTAACCTCCTGTATAATGGTTAAATAATTGTTATTAAATTATAAAATAACAACATAAATAAATATGATATCATATATAATCTTCTAATATTGCTTTTTTAATGATATTTTAGTGGTATCATTGTTTCGAGTGTTAACTGATTCATTTTCCTTTATATGTTTTTTTACGTAAGTCATGTTTTTTATGGATAGGATATATTTTATTAATATACATAATTATATTAAGTTCTTAAACATTATTTTTAATCATAAAATGAAAATTATTCTTGAATGGTTACGATGGGAAACGAAATCTCATTGCGTCATGGAGACGATAAGTCGTACGTACGCACGAGCGACAATATCATTCTATTAGTGGTGAAATATTTTGTAATTGGATGGTATATTATATATGAATAATCATTAAAATGTTATATTTATTATTTAAATCAGTTATACTCATTATTATACCCATCAAAATAATGAAGTGTTGAATAACAAAATACACCACGGAGTGGAGACGGTAAGTTGTACGTACGCACGTATGGTGACTTTTTCATTCATATGATGGATAGAATAATGAATATGGTTGTAACATATTTATAGTAACATCATAGTATGTATAAGGTACTTGAGTTATTATTTTGGTATGAAAACAACAATGAAAGAGGAAGTGGAAGAAGAAAAGAACTTTGAAAGAGGTGATGAAATTATTACCTCTTCTTCGAGTGCTTCCTTTTGATTTGATCAAAAGGGATCTGTAGGTTGGATTTATGATCAAAGTAAGTCCTTTATGTTGAATTTAGGTTAGTTGGGAGGATATTTTAGTAGGTTTTGGATGATACAAATTGCTTTGGATGTGTGATTTTGAGAGAAGGGGAAGTACCCTTTTATAAGAGAGGTGAGGGTCTATTTAGGAAAATCTTGAAATATAAATTTATTATACAATCATTTTCAGTTTCTAATGGCCCCAAAAGGATTTATTTCGATTATAATGTGGGTATGGGTCAAAAAAATCTCAACAAATAGGTTTTATATAGGTTTAGGTCACCATATTAATCTTATCCTTTAGATTTAACTCTTAGTTAAATAGTTTAACATTTACCATGTATTCTTGTATTATTATAATAAATGATTAATAAACTTACTATAAAAATAAAAGAGAACTCCAAGTGGTAAATTATTAATATATATAACATTATATAAGTCATTTTTCCAACCTTATATTTTTAGGAATATTATATCAACTAATAATATAGTATTTGTTTTAAAAACTCATTTATGTCAATTTTGACACTATTTAGTGTTTGGTTTTTGTCAAAGTCATAACAAATTTATTACTTCAAAAAAATTATTTAATCAAACCTAACATGTCATATTAACCTATAAAATTCTTTTAATACATCAAAAGTCTCAATTTACAATTATTTTAATATTTATAATATCAATTATTTTAATCTTTCTCTAATAAGGTAATTACTGCATCATCATTGTATAATAAATAAATTTAATTATTTAATGTATAAAAATTATAAATAAAATACCATTATGTAGGAAATATTTTTATATTTATAATGAATATGTATAGTCGAATTTATCTTATGCATATTTTTATATTAAAAATGTTTTACTTATTAAACTTTGAATTTAACACTTTTAACTCTTCTTTAAATAAAATATAATAAATGTACTAATCTAATAAAAGTGGACAAAAAGGATAATATTTTATTCCTAAGGTTTATTTTCGTCGAAATACACTTATTTAATAGAATTAGTACATGTGTTATGGTAATTATAATATCATTTTTACCTTTAATTACCCTATTTACTTTTAACCGTGGTAAATAAAATTCAAAAGTTACTATTTACCAAAAATTATTTTCATACTATTGAACCACATTTTACTTAATGATGCCATCCATGTCTCTCAGATTTTTCAAATTCAATTCACAGAAGGGGTAGAATTGCGTTTTATACAAATTTTCAAATGTGCCTAGAAGGTGGGTAAAAGACGTTAAAAAATTCAATAAAATTTTATACATCTAATATTAGTATAAAATGACTCTAATGAATTAGATTGAACTGATATAGGTATTATGTATCTATTTTTAATTTAAAATAAATTTAAATAAAAATAATTATTATTTATATAAAAGTCGATTTTAAAAAATAACGCAGTGTTTTTCACTATTCGTCAAAAATTCAATGTTTTTTGAAAAATACCAAAAATTCACCCTAAGATAATTTTGATATTCTGAATTAAAAAATCTTGTCTATTTTACCAAATTAAAAACATAGAAGTTTTATTAATTAATTTAAAATTATTTTCCATTTTCAAAACCAGAAAATGCATTTTTGAGAAGTAAAAACTATCAAAAGATTGATATGTGTTTATGTCCAATTTAAATGTAAAATTACTTTTAATGACAAAAATTTGATTAAATTATAAAATTATAATCTAATTATAATTCAAAATAATTCAAATCTATAATTTAACATAATAAATTATTTTGATTAAAAAAGTTGTTTTCAATTAAAATTTAGTATTTCTCACTATTCATCAAAATATGAAAGTTATCAAAAAAACACAAAAAATTTATCCAAACTCAATTTTTATGTCCATATTCTAAATAAGAAGTTAATTTTGTCAAATATAATATATAAAAGTGTCAAAATTTTGATTTAAAAAAGGGTTCTCCTTTAAAAGGTAGTAAAATTGCATTTTTTGAAAAATACTTATTTTATCTGAAAAATTGAATTTATTCTTATATTATGTATAAGAAAAAAAATAATATGGATGTTAAAATTAAATGGAGTATATAAAATTCAAAATTAAGTTAATATTATTCATAACCATTTTTTGAACGGCTAGTTTGGTAAGTCATGGTGCGCTCGAACTCGGTGTTGTGTGTAGTGCAAGCTATTGAATTACTTTAAAGAAAATGACTTACTATGAAATATTGGGGAGTTACATTATCAAACTTGTTATTTATTTATTTATAAAGTAATAATAAAAAAGATAAATATAATCATTATTTAATATAAAAAAATATATAAATTCATATTTTTAGACTCTAGATACATAGCCCTTTATTACACCAATAAATTCACTAAGGGTAAGGTGTGTGTTGGTTAGATTTTATTGGGCTGGTTCGGTGAACATGGTTTGGGTCATGGTCTCGATGATATTGAACATCTCTTAATTCATGATTTACTTTTTGAATATCGTCTTAGTCTTGATCAATGGTAAATCCTAATGATTCTATCTCCCTTTAAATCTTTGATAAATGGTATTCATAGGGTATGATCCTACTGGTTGAGGCCATTCCTTCCTTTGTCTATGTCAATTGGATTTATCATAACCCTGTATATATACTAATCATAAAATTGTTGTATAATGACTATACTATAAATGGTTATAATGATTAAATATCTTTTAAATCTAATAGTTTGAAACTTATAATGGTCTAAATTAACCAATTTAGTTCATATGTTTTCTATTATTTCATTTCTTAATAAGTAATTTACTCATTTAAAAAGGGAATTGTATTTATAAATTTTTGGGTCATTTCAGTTCTCTCAAATTTTCCCAACATAAGGGAGATCTACATGGCCACCCATAAAATCATTCAAAAGTCGCCATTTTAATCAAATCTTGATAAGTATTGTTATAGGAAAATTCCACCAAATGAATATGTTTATCCCACGAACCACCAAAATCAAGAACACATGCCCAGAGCATATCCTTCATAATTTTAATGGAACTTTTAGTTTACCCATCCTTTTATGGGTGATATGTCATGCTTTATTTCAAATGGGTACCCATAGCCTCTTTTAACCCTTTATAAAACTCGTATTTAAATCATAGGTCCCTATTAGAAACAATTTTAGAGGTACACCATATATATTTATGGACTCTTGAATGTACAAGTTCTTGAGATATTCCATATTCACCATCTCCTTAATAGAAAGGAAATGATTCAATTTTGTAAGTTGATCAATGACTACCCAAATTGCATCATTCTCCCTAGGACTCTATAGTAAACTGATGATGAAGTCCATAGATATATCAACCCATTTCCATATCGTAATGCGTAGTGTTTGCAGCAACACGTCAGGTCTCTAGTGCCCTGCCTTTATCTTTTGACCAGTATGACATCATGAAATAAAATCTACAATCTACAACGTAATCCAAAGCTACCAATACCAATGTCTCAATTCATAATATATCTTGGTACCCCTGGGGTGTATGGACCAACAAAACTATTTTCCACTGTCCATCAACTCTTACATTAGAGATATTGGAACTACCAGCCTACCTTGAAAACACAAAGCACTAATAAGAGATTGAGACCAATCACTTGAGGTCTCCCCACTATTAAATATTTTACTAAAATGCTGGAAATCAGTTTCTAATACGTAATAATGGTGAATCCTATCATTAAAGGATGATTCAACCATCACATATTCTAAGAACATATGACCTATGGCATCTTCATCCTCTAAGATCATCTTTGAAAAAAATCATTAGAGTCCACTCCTCTATTAATTACTTCAAGGCTTGTGTCAATAGCTTCCCACTCAATGCATCATCAAAAACATGCCCTTTTTTGAGAGTATAATAAATATCAAAATTTAAAGCCTAAATATATTCAACCCAATGTTTATGTCACAAGTTCATATCCCTTTAAGTGAAAATATACTTCAAGATCTTATGATCTAAATACACCATGAATCAATCCCCAAATAGATAGTGGCACAAATATTTTATAGTGTGCATTATGGATGTTAACTCAAGGATATGGATAGGATATTTATTTTCATGAGGGAGTAATTGGATAGATCCATAGGCTACCACCTACTTTCCCTATATCAAGAAACACCCCAAAAATATACCTAAGACATCACAGAAAACATCATTCCCAAAGAATCAAAATTGAATATGAATTCAATCTCACTTTCAATTCCTCAAAATATATCTAACATTTATCATTCCATTCAAAATTATCACCCTTACTGGTAAATTTTTTCATCAGAGGTGAAATCTTGGAGAATTACTAAAAAAACTTCTTGTAATAACTAGCTAACCACAATAAGCTCTGGATCTCAAATACATTTCTAGGTTCCTCCCATAACATCACTACCTAAATCTTTTCAGGATCCATTGAGATTATCCTCTCAGATATAACATGACCCATAAACTTTAACTCTTTGATCCATAAGTCACATTTAGAAATATTTCCATATATATAATCTTCCTTAATGATTCATAGGATGATATCCAAGTGATCCCTATGTTTATAATTTGACTTAGATTATACCAGAATATCATCCACAAAAAAAATGAAAGAGTCCAATAATGGTTGAAATATCTATTTCATTAATTCCATAAATATCGTAGGAGAGTTAGTGAGACCGAATGAAATAACTAGAAACTTGAAATTCCTAAACCACCTCCTAAATTATTTCTTAGGTATATCCTCTTATTAGACTCTCAACTGGAGGTACCCCAATCATAGGTCTATCTTAGAAAACCATCAAGCTACTCTGATTTGATCAAAAATATCATTAATTCTATGAAAGGTGTATTTATTCATAATGGTAACCTAATTAAGCTTTCAATAATTGACACAAAGACTACGGATTCCATTTGCCTTATTTGAAAATTGATCTGGTGAATCTTATAATGATACACTAGGAAGAATAAATTACATTCCCTAAATATCCAAAAGTTTAACTTTTTTTCCTTCAACTCAGTAGGTTCCATGTAATGTGATGGCATAAAAAAGGAAATCATTCTAGGAAGTATTTCAATAGTGAACTCAACCTCTCTCTGGGGTGGTAACCCATAAAAAACATCAATAATGACCTTAGTGTATGCACTCACAATTATAGGTAGTGGACTGCTCAAACACTAATCAATGTTTTCAAGAAACATCTCTAACAACTATCAAGAGATCACTCTAGAATAAGAAAAAATGGTCCCCATTTTCCCAAATCTAGAAGCCCATTCACCATGAAATACATAAGAGACACCATTAGGAGAAATAAATTGAACTCAACATCGATAATAGTTGATATGGTCCTTAACACTAATCATTTAATTCATGCTAAGAATAAGGATAAAGATATTAAGATCAAGAACTAAGAAATCCCACACCACTTAAAAGTCGGAAATCGTTACCCAACATGTGAGAAATTTAAAACCTTATTTAGACCTATTTCCCAAGGGTGTGGAAAGTTCCAACATGAATAGTATAAGCTCTAAGCATAATCCCAACACATCAATTAACTTTAATGGTATAAAATAATTCTTTTCATTGGTATAAAATAAATTTATTACTTTAGAGGATGAAATTAACATTATACATATAATATTAGTTTTCCCCACTTCAGAATCCTCCAGTGAATACTCTACTACATAAAGACTTTTGGTCGCATATCCTTCTTAAGAATTATTCATTACATCAGTATCCCCCTTAGAATGATAATGAGATCTACCACCCTTTGATGCATCAAAATGAACCTGTCAACCTTTGGTAATTGTCAATCCATCCCTACTACCTTGGGATATTTTTCTAAAAAAACTCTTAGGATGTTCATATTGTCCACAATAATGATATTTCAGGGATGCTTCTATAAAATTAGTCTTGGTATGACTAGGCCTCCCACATAGATTGAAAAATACCACTTATTATCTTAAATAATCCCTAGAAATGATTCTTGATGTAAACTAAGTTCCATTACACTTCCTTTTCTATCCAAAAAACACACCATGGATTCCTCTTATAGCAACTAAAGCTCCACCTAATCTCATTTTCCTATATATGTCTACCTTATCCATAGTTACATTATCATCTACCTCAAAAAATTTTATTAGGCATAAGATAATTAGAGTATATCAAATATCATCCCACTGAACCATCTCTAGCCTCTGATCTTTAAGGTAATCAATAAAAACAATCTCGAGTTCTAAGTGAAACAAATCGGTAAAATGGGTGGCATACCCCATAACTGAACACTCACTTTTCCCTAAGGTCATAAATTCTTATGTCTTTTCCAGTTGCAATATTTTAGGATAAAACTATTGTATGAATATATTCTTTAAATAAGTCCAACTAAGATTATTGTGTAACTTAGCTTTCATGATGGAGTCCCATCATCTCCTTTATGTCCCTTAAATAATGTAATTAGAAAAACTAACCTTATATTCCTCTAGATTATTCAAAAAGTGGAAGATCCTTTCAATCCACTTGTGTAAGATCTTGGATTTTGTAGGGGGGTTCCTTGTTTAAATTTTGTCTTAAATCTATTAATGTTTGTTAATTAAATGTTAATCGGGTGTACGAGGAAGATTTTGGATGTTCTGGGGGCTTAAAACACAAAGGAAAGGGGAATCAGACCATTCTATGCATGTTGCACGGTTAGTACAAACCATGTGAGGGGAGATCCAAATCATGCAGTTTGATATATTTTCATTCTTCATGATTGGCGCACAGTGTATCAAACTATGTAGCCCTCCCTAGGTAAACATGTGACTCAATCCCTCTTGGATATTGGTCGACACACAATTTATGCATGGTTTGGAAAACTGTGTTCCCCATCAAAAAGTGAAAATTTATAAGTTTCCCCCCTCATAATTTTTAGATCCTCACCCATTATTTCCTCTCATTCTTCCCCTCTCAACCCTAGTGATGAACTCAATCTCCCAAATCTTTCCAAGGGTGGTTATTCTTTGATTATTGACCGTTTGGATCGCTTTTTTTGAAAATTGAAGATCTGTGTGAGTCTAATCCCTCTCTTACTTCTCTTTTCTAGATTATATCTTATAGATTGGGATATCTTCTTCTGAATCCATCAAAAAACATTTTCTTTCTGGTGGATTCTAGGTTGAATCTTCAAGGGGTGATTGAATCTGGATCTAATGCTATGATTAAGAGTGCATCCATCAACGGATTTGAGGTAGGTGGTCTATAAGTTATATCCCATAGTCGTTGGGTTGATTTGTTCATGTTTGGTTTCATTCTTGGTAATCTCTTTTTGAGATTTTTATTCCATTGGTTATTTTTTGAAATATGAGTGTCTAAATGATAGATTGAACCCCTAAAGATCCATGTGGTATGCATTGAGGATGATTTGACTAATTTAGGGCCACCCATGGGGTGCACCAACATTCTTGGACCTAGAAAATGGTATATTTAAATATAGAATTGACATGTGATAACATAGATCCCATGATGGTCGTGTATATATAGTTGGTTGAGTTTAAAATGTAATAATTATAGTAATTCCTAAGTTTGATAATGGTATAATGGTTTTTTTTGCATGACATGAAAAATGGGTTGATTGGTTTAATTGAGATTGTATCAAATGGATTATAAATTATGTTAGAAATGCCTAAGAGGGTTAGTGCATATGAAATGGTGAATTTTTTAATGGTTAACATCTTGGGAAATGAGGAATACATTAAATGGGATTTCATAAGTGAATTTTTGAATATGTTAAATGGAATGATATAAAGATAATTATTGAACAAGCATAATGGGTTAGGGCATGGGAATGAGAATTGGGCCTAATGGGCTATGTAATGTAAATGGTAAATGTGTTATTGGGTTATGGAATAATATTAATTCCCATGTTGATTGTTATGGTTTTTTATTGTATGTGTATTTTTTTGAGTACGGTTTTTAATATGGTATGTGTGTGGTGATTGGATAAATAAGAATGTTCACATGGCTTGATAGTGTGGGGTATGGACTTGAGGCTCTATGCCTACAAGTCGAGATAGACTGAGGCTCTAAAATCCAAACCAAAATGGATGGGTTAGGGAAGAGGATGAAGGATTCATTCCCCTAATAGTTTCATTTTATGAGACCACCTAGATTGAAGATTCAAGGTGAGTGTAATGTATTTGTTGTGATGTGTTTACCCTGGTGAGATAGGTGCATGACTTATTCCCATATGCATAGTGATTGAATGCCTTAGACCCTTGTGTAAATGATGTAAATTCCTAACCCATGGAACACATGATGAAAATGGATTAATTAAAGAAGATTTTATGATTGATGATATTATTATAATGATAAAAGTGGTTAAGTATGTATTGTTAACTAACGATACCTGATTTGTCCTTTGATTTACCTTTTCATATATTTCATACATCCATGCACTATCTGTTAGACTGGATATTTTGTAGAATTGTTGGTGGTGGCCTAATTAGTTGTACTCACACCCTTCTTGGGCCGTCGTTGGGTACCTGAGTAGAATTCATTGTTGCAAGTTCAAATAAGTGAAAATTCAAGATGCTAGGGAGTTGAGTTCGACTCTGGATATGCATGGATGAGGATCTGGACTTAGATTAAGGACTATTTTGGGGGATTTATCTATTTTTCTTTATTTTGGGTTTCTTTCACTTTCATCATTATTAGTAGGACATGGAATATTTATTTTTGGTTTTGTTTTTTACCCTATTTGGGAAGTTTTTTTATGCATATTCTAGCTATTTGTTTATTATTTCCTTTATTTCATATGTTATCGATTGTGTCTTACTCTGGTCAATTGGGTATATTCTCCCCATGTAATTTTTTAGACCCTCGCTACTAGTTGGAAACCTATGGAATATGGTATGATGTGCTTGAGTTCATGTGGAGACCTGGATTGGGGCACCATTTTAGTAATGTCTAGGTCGATGATGTTACAAAGTGGTATTAGAGCATGGTTCTTTTATATGTTCTTATTATTTGGTGTGGTAGAAGGGAGAATAGGATGTGTTGGATCTTGGAAATGAGCTTGTTCTTGGGAGTAGTTAACCCATGTATGAGAGAAAATCCAAGTACTCATGGTAAGAATTGTTGTTATTATTTAGTATTGTTACAATTTAATGATATTTCACCATTGTGTGATATGATTTTTTTTTTTGATATTTTACTCATGGATAAAATGGAATGAGTATGTTCATTCATGCATCATTATAGGAACCTAGGGAGATATGTGACATGCATCATGGTAGGAACACATGGGATAGGTTTGTGGTATATGAAATGTGGAATGAATTTTACTTTCTTGATAAATTTAAAGAAAATAGTGTCTAGTAAGAATGATGTAATTGGGTAAAATAGAAGTAATATTAGATAATGGTTAAATAATTGTACTTAATTAAGGGTTATAAATGATTTAAAATGTTTGTTCTTGTAATTTTTAAAATGGAATGTGTACCTAAGAGAAAGGATTTATGTTACAAGTGAGGAAATGGTTTTAAAAAAAGGTGTATAGTGAAAGACCATGTTTATGTAAATCAGTTTAACCCATGTTGATCATGAAATATGGTGGGTATGGTAGATGGTATTGGTCTAAGTGAGATGATATTCATTGTGATAGTGTATGTGGATGGTTTATTTAAGACTAGTGAAGATCCTTTTTGTGTGTGAATTGTTGAATCTTTATGTTATGTGTTCTAAAGATTGTGTTTGGAATTGTAGAGAAATACCACCATAAAGATGTGTGTCAAAAAGAAGACAAGAGTATGTTGCTAAGAATTATCCCCCAGTAGTGGATCAAGAAGACCTGGTGATTTGAGATAATAGAGAAGAACAGTTTCATGAGAAATTCATTCATTTTATACAGATGATGGAATAGGACCTAGGGCGGTTTATACCGAGTATATTCATACTGACTAGAGAGTTTCTATTGCAGTACCCTCTGTCCTTTACTAGAGAGGGTAGGCCAGAGGAATCTGAGTTCTGGATAGAGTCCATCCATATGATTCTTGACCATTTGGAGACTCCTTTTTAGAAGTGATTCAAGTTGGTGGCTTATATGTTGCGAGGTCGGGAAAAGAGTTAGTGGGACATCATGGATCAGACTGAGGAGGATGAAGGAATGATATGGAAATATTTTAGGAAAATTTTCTAGAAAAATTATATAAAAAAACCTTAAAGTATGAAAAGGCTATAGAGTTTATGAGTTTGACCCAAGGGGATGTATCAGTGATGGATTATACTATTTGTTTCACTGACTTGCGCTGCTTCATTCCAATGTTGGAAGGAGACGAGGCAGCTATGGAAAAATGTTTCTAGGATGGTATTAGACACGAGATTAGGTATCAGGTGAATATCTTCCATTTGAAGAGGTTTACAGAGGTAGTAGATCAAGACCTTATCTCAAAAGGAAACCTGAAGGTGGATTCAGGTAGTGGACTTATGGTGCCAGTTGGATGAACGAGTGGTGTGACTTATGAGGTTATAAAGCATTATTTTGTGAGTTTCCATCAAGGTGGAAGTATACATAGTAGTCAGAAGAGAGGTTCAGCCTCTCATTGTGGTAATCAGAAGTTCTTTTATCAGTGTGGTAGACCGGGAAACATGCATGGTAAGTGTCCCCAGCCACCAGTTGAGTTCAGGTCATGTGGAAGGATGGGTCATGTGTAGAGGTTTTGTAGGAATCCTCAATATATGGGCACATATGAGAGATTGAGACCGATGTTGAGTGCAAGCATGGGTGGTTACCACATATTAGGCAGGCAGTTGGAGCTCCACGAGCCATACCGGTCAAGGTGGTAGAACGGGTACACCGGGGAAATATCCATATTAGTAGAGTAGTGTAGTTCCAGGGACTTGGGTCGGATACCAGGGCATAGTGGAAGGTCATCTTCACACATTTTAGTCTACACCTAGAGGTGGTGTGGCTTGACCATCAATTGTGTAACGACCCAATATTTTTTGTAAAGGAAATTACTTTCTTATAAATATGTCATAATCACATTAACTACTAAGTGATATGGGACCCTTAAAATATAATTTTGTCACTTCTATGATGTGAATTTCAAAAATCCGACATACACAGTCACGATCAGTAAGTTATCTAGAGTCCAATAAGAAAAACTAAATTTTTGGTGAATAGTAACCTACCCTTATGAATAGTAAAATACCCTTATGAATAGTGATATACCCTAATGAATAGTAATCTTACCTATGATAATATATAAATAATATTCAAGTTGAAAGTACGATATACCTATATTTTAGAATAAGTTAATGAATGTTTTAAAACTGGTTTTTGATAATAAATTATGATTTTAATTAAATATTAAATTAATAATATTTAGAAAATTATTTTTGAAAAATGGACTTCATTTTTGTATTCTACACGTCGAAAAATGGTTAGGGTGAATTTTTGGGATTTTTCTGAAATACTTTATTTTTTGATGAATAGTAAAATACGGTAATTTACCGAATATATACATTATAAGATAAATAGACTATTCCTAGAATCATGGCTGATGTCACCACCCTTAATCCTAATTCAAATTATAAAATTACTATTCTTGGTCATGGAATACTTACTATTACTTGTCTTGTGAATAAATAATAAACTAATGAGTTTTATATTAAGAAATCCCATCTCTCCTCCACTATAAAAACCCACTCTCAACCCCTCTTCCAATCACTCCTCTCAAGCCTTGTGACTTCTCCAAATTCTGTCCAAATACCCTCTCAACCTCCTCTCCCACGTCCAAAAATCTTTGGTCTTATTAAAAGACCAAAACCTATCCCTTAAGGATGTTCTCAAAGAAGTTTGGTTCAAGAGGTAAATTCCTCTTTTCAATTCTTTGTCTTTCCTTTCAAGTTCATTTGTTTTATTTTTCTATTACCTCTCTTTATCCAAATTTTGTGATGACTCCAGTACCTTATATGTACTGTAATTTTTTCATGATAGTGGAATAAGTTATCATTATCTCCCCCTTTTTACCTTCTTTTATACTAGTAGCAAGAACACCATCCGAGATGTGTTAATTTTACACATTCAAGGATGATGGACTTTCAATTTCTTTTATCATTATAAATTCTGGTCATGAAACCATTCTTGTTATGGTTGAACCATATTATTATATATAATATAACCTATTTAAGATTTTGTAATCTCTTTGTTCAAATGGTGTTAGGTTATAAAGAAAAATGAGTTCGTTGTAATCAAAACCCACAAATTAACCAAAACAATTATCATTAAAGTTCTATATGATAATTAATCCCTTTTCCATGTAACCAAGTTGTATAAATGAAAAATAACACCTATTTATTTTCATAAATAATATATAATTTCAATTTTGGAGTTTTACATTCATTCCACATTCTCAAAAACAAGTGAACCATAGATGAAAATAAAGAAAATGAACACTCTGAAGCAACGGAATTCAATACAATAACATATCAATAAGAACATAAATGAACTAACCATAATTATGATAAACTAAATACATGTATAATAGGTTCTGAAATAAGTTATTAATAAGTATAATTTCATATTCCATGAGCTTAAGTACAAGAGCAGAACATGTTTAGAGTTAAGGTAAGGGTTTTTCCACCCGAACTTCCACTTTCATTCGGGATATTTTCATTGTCTAATTACCTTGATGTAATTATTATGAATTGTTATGTACTCATCATATGTTCTGTGTGAGTATCATATATATGTTTAAAAACCATAATCCTTCCTTATTTTATGGATAGTTACACATTTTAAAAGGAACTTCCAAAATTGTTTCAAAAATACAAGCCCAATTCAAGGGAATTTCTCAAATTCTTACCTATTTTCAAGGGAACTCTATAATCTATTTTTTTTGGAAACCATTATCTTTATAAAATAACTCATTTTATTATGAAAATACTATCTTACTTAACTTCTGGTTTTATACAATGATTTTTCCAAAAGAACTTTTCTTTTCAAAATAAAAGAGTATTTATCTTCAGAATTGCTTAATGATTTTATAAGAGTGTTTTCATCTAATTCAACACTCTTGTTGATTCCACAGTATTATTGGGTTTAATCATTTATGAAGTAATATACCATATTTTATTTAGTGGTTTATGACTAACTCTATTATGGATGATCTATCCTAAAACCATTCACCATATTATTCTGAATGGTTAGTGTTTAATGTTTAATGATTGGGAAAATTTAGTTACATTTCATATGATAGTTTCAATATGAATGTATATGTTGTTTATATTGATCCCCTCTCATATAAGGAATGCATTGGACTTATTATGTGATGGGTGGGGTGTAACACCCCGAGATTTTATGAAAAATATTCTTTTTAATTTCATTAATGTCTTGTGTTGTACGCTACACCAAAAGGAGCTTGCACAACACGCATCTCTGACTTGTCTTGCATCACACGCAATAAAGACATTCCTCAATAGTGTGTGTAGTACGCAATACCGAGTTTTACTAAACGAGATATTATTATAATATTATTATGAACTAGCCGTTATGAATAGTAATACCCGCTTTTTGAAATTTTATAAATTTTATCTTTCAAAATGGACTTAATTTTTGGATTCGGGATATCGAAATTAGCTTAGGGTGAAATTTTGGTACTTTTTGGATAACTTTCATATTATGATGAATAGTGAAAATTACTAAATTTTAATTAAAAACAAATTTTTTAATCGAAATAATTAATAGTGATAAATTATTAATTTGAGTGGTTTTAAAGTATATTTAGAATATATTTTTACAATTTAATACAATGTTGGTCATTGGATGTAATTTCACATTTAAACCAGACATAAACAAGTGTTAATCATTTGATAGTTATTATCTCTTAAAAACACGCTATTTGTTTTGACGACGGGAATTAATTTTTAAATTAGTTAATGTAACTGATATGTTTTGAATTTGTTAAAATGGACATCATTTTTGAATTCATAATATCAAATATATCTTAGGCCTATTTTTTGGTATTTTTCTGGAAACTTTCATTTTTGGACGAATAGTGAAACCACTAAGTGGTAGTTAAAAAACTGAATTTTTCATAAAACTTAATTTTACCGCTTCTGTGAGTGGAATTTAAAAAATCCGAGAGACACGGTTAATATCAAGGACTAAAATGTGGTTTAATGAGATGAAAATAATTTTCGGTGAATAGTAACTTTTTACTTTTTTTACCACGGTTAAAAGTAAATAGGGTAATTAAGGGTAAAAGTGTTATTATTATTACCCTAACACATGTCCTAATTCTATTAGATAAGTGTAATTCGACCAAAAAAAACCTTAGGAATAAAATATGACCATTTATTCCCACTTGGATTAGATTAGGACATTTATTATTAATTTATTTAAAGAAGGGTCAAAATAGTTAAAATCAAAGTTTAATAACTAAATCATTTTTAATATAGGGTTATACATTTGATAAATTCAACTATAAATATTCATTAAAAATATAAAAATATTTCCTAAATAATGGTATTTTATTTGTAATTTTTATACTTAAAATAATATAATTTATTTATGACACAATGATGATGCAGTAATTATCTTATTAATGAAATATTGACATAATTGATGTTATAAATACCCAAATAAATGTAATTTGAGACTTTTTATGAATTCCAATAATTTTATATGTTAATATGACATGTTAGTATTGATTTAATTAACTTTTTTCGAACTAATTATTCCGTTATGATTTTCACAAAAATCAATTACCAAATAGTGTCAAAATTGACATAAAATAGTTTTTAAAACAAATATTATATTATTAATTGTTATTATATTCCTAAAAATCTAAGGTTCATCCAATATACTTATATCATGATAGGTGTATCATTAATGGACCACTTGGGGGTCTCTTGGATGTATATGGTAAGTTTATTAACTATATAATATAAAAATACAAAGTGACATGGTAAATGTCAATCTAATTAACTAAGAGTTAAAACTAAACGATAAGGTTAATATAATGAACTAAACTTGTCTAAATTCTATTGGATGAGAGGATTTAGACCCATCCCCACCTTATCTTCAAAATATATCAATTTGGAGCTATTAAAAACCGAATATGACTTTATAATAAAATAATATTTTTAGTTATTCCAAAGGTGCCCCTCTCCTCCCTTATAAAAGGGCACCTCCTCCCTCTCTTCCTCACACCACTTTGAGACTTCAAGCTCGGAAAAAACCTGAAAAATTCTCTTTTCCACTTACATATAAACATCATAGAGGTTCTGGTCTTCTTCAAAGACCAATTTTAGTTCCCTAAGAGGAGGTCTCAAAGAGGCGCTTCAAAGAAGAGGTAATGTCCGTCACTGATTCTTTCAACTTTATTTCTTCTTCCACTTATTCTTCTTTAGTTGTTTCATTATGAAGTAATAACATCAGTATCACTCATATACTTATATGTTATTATAAGTATGAAACAACTCTATTTCACCATCTATCCATCCTACGGAAAACGAAATCACCGCGCGTGCGTACATACGGAATACCGTCTCCACGCCGTGGTGTAATCTATTTTCCACCACCACCTTACTTGGATGGGTATAATGGTGTAAATAATGACTATATATGATTATTGTAAAGTTATATTGAATATAAAATAGTATACATACACTCTATTTAATTTCATTCAATTCAATAAGGAAACGAAAACAGCGTTCATGCGTACGTACGGCCTACCGTCTCCATGAACGGTGTATTTCCTTTATTTTTATAGATCTATAATATATATGTATATTATGAATATATATTATATATAATTCATGTTTTACACTCTAGAATTATGTAAATCAGGATATAACTAATAATATCAAGAACGAAAAGTCAAAACACATACGATAAATGAAATGATTTTACCCAAAACGCTACTTTAACATGGAATTTACAAAAGAATGGGTAATATAAAGTCATAAGTGAAACATATGTGATATCATAACAATGAATATGGTTATTTAATAAGTCAATGACATTATTTAAATAATTATACCGAAGTTTTGGATCCATACAAATCATATCGGACCTAAGGTAAGGGATAATTTATCAATCTCATTTTTATCCGAGATTGTTTATTCGTAAGTATTTACTGGGGTTATCTTTATCATACAATCCCATGTTTTCTAAAAATGGTTTCATGTATGTTTAAATTCATTTTTACCCATTTTTTATTTTTACTACATGGTATGTAAGGAATCATTATTTTGTTTACGTTACGAGGTACTTTTTTACTTTTTTGGAAAAAGTACGAGAAGAATGTTTTTTTAACGTATACGGCATGAAAGGATTTTTACGGTTTTATAAAACCTTATTTTCATGAAGCTTCATCCAAAATATTTCATGAATATTTTTAAAAAAATCCTTTTCTTTTAAAATTCCATGACATTTTTTGAAAAGAAAATGATTTTGAAGAAGAAAGGATATTTTCCTCAAGAATTCATTTCAAGTGTTTTATCAAAACCATTTTTCATCTAAGATGAAATTATTTCATATGTGTATGTTTCAAGTATAATGTCTCTATGATTTACATGGTTTCACTTTCCTTATTATGAAATGATATCCATTTCTATTATATGGATTATGTAATGATGGGATGATGTTTATGAAACCCATTTTATTTATTGGGTTATTATGAATTATGTATGTTTATTTTGTGGCACAAGTAAGAATGATTTCATTATGAGATGGGTGGGACCTATATCTCCCTCCAATGCATTGGGTAAAGATTTATATATCATGAGATAGACATGGCTGGAACTGCAAGTTAAACCGGTTCAGTAATACAGGACTGGAACGAGGAGTGAACTCGATTCAGAAAGGGACTTTGTCCACTAAGATGGTCTTGGCAGCAATGTCTTGGCTACTATGGAAATCATTTCATATGCTTAATGGTTTTCCACAATTAAATGTTTAATTCCCATGATATTTTATCATGATTAATGTTTCTTTATGATCTATGCTTTACGTACTTCCATCATTTATGTCATTTCTCAAGATTCTGATGTTTAAATATTATGTTCATGTTTTGATCTTCAAATGTATATGATTTGTTTTATTTTATCCATTATTACCCTTACTGAGCATTTGAGCTCACCCTTTATATGTTTTATTTTCCCCAAGATTGAAAGAAAGGTTTTAAGTAAGAAAACAAAAAAGGGAAGATCTTATGGGAGATGTTGAAGATCTTTCACCACGATTAGAAGATTATATTCCGAGTTTCCAAAGACACTAAACTATTACGATCCTTGTGTGTCAGTTTTTGTTATATACTAAGTATTCCGCAAAAGTAATGTAATGTCCATGTACGTACAGCTTCGGGTCTCTACAGTTGGTATCAGAGGAAAGGTTTAGTCAACCTTTGGAGACTAGGATGTGAGAACTTTAGTGAGATCCCTATAGATATTTCTAAGGTATGTCTAGGGATGTCCCTAAGGTTAAGTATAAGTATAGGTTATAGTCCTATAATTATGGTAACAATATTAGATTTAACCTAAGATGTTAGATATTGAAGTTAGTCCCCCTAGATTATTATTTTTGTCTCTCACACTATTCTTTTTGGGTTTTAGAAAATGGCTGGAAATAGGAAGATTCCCGATAATGGAGGATATGATGGATAATGGAATGATATTCTTCATGAGAAACCAAATGAAAAGGGATTTGGAAGTCCAAACATCGTTATTATTCCTAATCAACAATCTCATAATATGATCAATAATCTCAACTTTGGTAAGTTTCCCGACTCAGATAATAAGAGAAAGATGGAGTTTCATGATGATCATAGAGGAAATAAAGTTCAATTCCCCTCATGTAAATCATGTGGGAAGAGGCATCAGGGAGATTGTTTCAAAGGAAGTAGAAGATGCTTTGGTTTTGGAAAAGAAGGACACAAAGCTAGTAAGTGCAAAAGAAAAGGTTAAGTTAACACCATGGATGAGGATAATGGTATTGCTATGACATCAACAATGGTTAAATGTTTGAAATGTGGAATTTACGGGCATTATGTAAACCAATGACCTAAGGGAAAGTCTCATGAAGAGAATCAGTATGGTCGTATGGGTAGTATTTATGTTGATGATGATGAAGAGACTATAAATGATATGTGAGATGAAAGAATTGTTGAAGCTCGGTCAATGGTTTAATAAGGTAGTGGAATGATTACATCTTTATCAAGTGTAATGTTGTATAAGTAATCTCATGGTACTATGGAATAAAGAGACATCTAAGGATTGTTACACTGTTGTCTTTCCTTATGTTTTGAAAGTGTATGATAAATGGTACCAGTAACCATGAAAGGTTATTCAGATATTTTTTAAAGTAGATGATATGCGCATAATGAAGGGATAAGGAGAAAATTAAATGTTTGATAGTATTCATGATCTCATGACTGATATAAGAAGAAGGTTATATCATGGTTTGAGTATATAGAATTTTTGGATTTTGGTATGAGGAAAGAGTTAACTTTTGACATCAATCATGTTTTAACTAAGGTTTAATGGGTATTCATTTTTCAATAGAATGCATGATTAAGGTATTCACGTGATTGGAATGTGACCAACAAGATATATGGGGGATAAATGATGGTTGGTTGATGACATTTCAAGTAATCATTTTCTTTATACTATGAGCTTGGACCGAAGTATTTTAGATAAAGATTAGAATGGATTATGTTGGACATAAGTTAGTATTGATTAAGGATAGAACTTTTTTCGATGTTATTGATGGGATGTTATAGTAATGTAGTTTTAGAAAAAGGACAACCTGCGGGATGGGCGACTGCCCATCGTGTTGGACAAGGCTGTGGGAATCGAACCCACAACTAAAGTGCGACTGGCCTTTATCGCCTACCACTGGCCTACAGGAAGTCCCTGTTTAGTAAAAACTAGTCTTATTATATTAACCAGTATGATATATGAAGTATAAGTCCATTTTAGGAACCATATATGATTAATCTCACTATAGATCAACTTATGTATATTTAATAACTTTTGCTAACCTTTTGTTTGAGACAGATGGAATGACCCGTCATTCTATCACATGATCTTCTAACACTTCACAAAAAACAAATTCAACTTCATTTCTTTAAGAGATGAAGTGGAAATTGTTCAAGGAACGAACAACAGTGATATTGTACCAAAATAAAGTAATTATTTATTCTAATTCAAATTCTTCAACTTTAGGGAAATGATCTTGAAAACCAAAAATGTTGTCCTAGTGCCCTTATATCCGATGAATCAGATGGTACCCTAGATCATCACAAATTTATTGCTTTGTGATTGTTGGCTTTTTCATAGCCATGTTCTCTACCACTCTCCATCAGAACTTGATGGTTAGATTTTTCTTCCATATCCATATTTTCACCTATGTTCTCCTACGTGAAAACCCAGTGATGAGTTAATTTGGGTAACCGTTACATTTTATACTTTAATTTTTAAATCCATGTTTTGGTATTCCTTTTTTACAATGTGGGTTTCTATTAAAGAAATTTTCGAGTAGTAAACCATTTATAACCCCGACGAATATCGAAGGCGAATTTCATTTTAAGGGGGGTAGAATGTAACACCCCGAGATTTTATGAAAAATATTCTTTTTAATTTCATTAATGTATTGTGTTGTACGCTACACCAAAAGGATATTGCACAAAATGCATCCCTGACTTGGCTTACATTACACACAATAAAGACCTTCCTCGATAGCGTGTGTAGTACGCAATATCGAGTTTCACTAAACGAGATATTATTATAATGTTATTATGAACTAGCCATTATGAATAGTAATACCCACTTTTTGAAATTTTATAAATTTTATATTTCAAAATGGGCTTCATTTTTGGATTCATAATATCTAAATTATCTTAGGGTAAAATTTTGGTACTTTTCGGATAACTTTCATATTATGATGAATAGTGAAAATTACTAAATTTTAATTAAAAACAACTTTTTTAATCAAAATAATTAATAGAGATAAATTATTAATTTGAGTGGTTTTAAAGTATATTTAGAATATATTTTTATAATTTAATACAATGTTGGTCATTGGATGTAATTTCACATTTAAACCAGACATAAACAAGTGTCAATCTTTTGATAGTTATTATCTCTTAAAAACACGCTATTTGTTTTGACAACGGGAATTAATTTTTAAATTATTTAATGTAACAGATATGTTTTGAATTTGGAAAAATGGACATCATTTTTGAATTCATAATATAAAATATAGCTTAGGACTAATTTTTGGTATTTTTCTGGAAACTTTCATTTTTTGACGAATAGTGAAACCACTAAGTGGTAGTTAAAAAACTGAATTTTTCATAAAACTTAATTTTACCACTTCTGTGAGTGGAATTTCGAAAATCCGAGAGACACGGTTAATATAAAGGACTAAAATTTGGTTCAATGAGATGAAAATAATTTTTGCTGAATAGTAACTTTTTACTTTTTTTACCACGGTTAAAAGTAAATAGGGTAATTAAGGGTAAAAGTGTTATTATTATTACTCTAACACATGTCCTAATTCTATTGGATAAGTGTAATTCGACCAAAAACAACCTTAGGAATACAATATTACCATTTAGGCCCACTTGGATTAGATTAGGACATTTATTATTAATTTATTTAAAGAAGGGTCAAAATAGTTAAAATCAAAGTTTAATAACTAAATCATTTTTAATATAAGGTTATACATAAGATAAATTCGACTATAAATATTCATTAGAAATATAAAAATATTTCCTACATAATTGTATTTTATTTTTAATTTTTAGACTTAAAATAATATAATTTATTTATGACACAATGATGATGCAGTAATTATCTTATTAATGAAATATTGACATAATTGATGTTATAAATACCCAAATAAATGTAATTTGAGACTTTTTATGAATTAAAATAATTTTCTATGTTAATATGACATGTTATTATTGATTTAATTAACTT
Organism: Viscum album; assembly: GCA_963277665.1. NCBI lineage: Eukaryota > Viridiplantae > Streptophyta > Magnoliopsida > Santalales > Viscaceae > Viscum > Viscum album. The sequence continues at coordinate 2,118,755,498 of OY728150.1, forward strand.
TTTTCGAACTAATTATTCTGTTATGATTTTCACAAAAATCAATTACCAAATAGTGTCAAAATTGACATAAAATAGTTTTTAAAACAAATATTATATTATTAATTGTTATTATATTCCTAAAAATCTAAGGTTCGGCCAAGATACTTATATAATGATATTTTTATCATTAATGGACCACTTTGGGGTCTCTTGGATGTATATGGTAAGTTTATTAACTATATAATATAAAAATACAAAGTGACATGGTAAATGTCAATCTAATTAACTAAGAGTTAAAACTAAAAGATAAGGTTAATATAATGACCTAAAGTTGTCTAAATTATATTTTATGAGAGTATTTCTACCTATCCCCACCTTATATTCGAGATATATCAATTTGGAGCTATTAAAAACCGAATATGACTTTATAATAAAATAATATTTTTAGTTATTCCAAAGGTGCCCCTCTCCTCCCTTATAAAAGGGCACCTCCTCCCTCTCTTCCTCACACAACTTTGAGCCTTAAAGATCGGCCAAACCCTGAAAAATTCTCTTCTCCACTTCCATATAAACATCCTAGAGGTTCTTGTCTTCTTCAAATAACAATTTTAGTGCCCTAAGAGGAGGTATCAAAGAGGCTCTTCAAAGAAGAGGTAATGTCCGTCACCGATTCTTTCAACTTTATTTCTTCTTCCACTTCTTCTTGTTTATTTGTTTCATTATGAAGTAATAAAATAAGTATCACTCATATACTTATATGTTATTATAAGTATGAAACAACTCTATTTCACCATCTATCCATCCTACGGAAAACGAAATCACCGCGCGTGCGTACGTACGGAATACCGTCTCCACGTCGTGGTGTAATCTATTTTCCACCACCACCTTACTTGGATGGGTATAATGGTGTAAATAATGACTATATATGATTATTTTAAAGTTATATTAATTCTAAAATAGTATACATACACTCCAATACAATTCCATGATCATGGGAATGATATCATCGCTCGTACGTACGGATGGACTACCGTCTCCACGAACGCAATGAGATTAATTTTCCATGATTAACCATTCAAGAATGATTATAAGGTATATATAATGAATAATAATGAAATATATTAAATAATAATTCTACTGTATTTATGTGTATATACATATTTATGTCATCTATTTAATTTCATTCAATTCAATAAGGAAACGAAAACAGCGTTCATGCGTACGTACGGCCTACCGTCTCCATGAACGGTGTATTTCCTTTATTTTTATAAATATATAATATATATGTATATGATGAATATATATTATATATAAATCATGTTTTTCGCTCTGTAATTATGTAAATCAGGATATAAGTAATAATATCAAGAATGAAAAGTCAAAACACATACGATAAATGAAATGATTTTACCCAAAACGCTACTTTAACATGGAATTTACAAAAGAATGGGTAATATAAAGTCATAATTGAAACATATGTGATATCATAACAATGAATATGATTATGTAATAAGTCAATGACATTATTTAAATCATTATACAGGAGGTTCGGATCCATACGAAGCATATCGGACCTAAGGTAAAGGATAATTTATCAATCTCATTTTTATCCGAGATTGTTTATTCATAAGTATTTACTGGGGTTATCTTTATCATCAAATCCCATGTTTTATTAAAATGGTTTCATGTATTTTTAAAGTCCTTTTTACCCATTTTTTACTTTTACTACATGGTATTTAAGGAATCTTTCTTTTGTTTACGTTATGAGGTACTTTTTGACTTTTCGGGCAAAAGTACGAGAAGAATGTTTTTTTAACGTATACAGCATGAAAGGATTTTTACAGTTTTATAAAGCCTTATTTTAATGAATCTTCATCCAAAATATTTCATGACTATTTTCAAAAAAATACTTTTCTTTTAAAATTTCATGACATTTTGTGAAAAGAAAATGATTTTGAAGAAGAAAGGATATTTTCCTCAAGAATTCATTTCAAGTGTTTTATCAAAACCATTTTTCATCTAAGATGAAATTATTTCATATGTGTACATTTCAATTATAATGTCTCTATGATTTACATGGTTTCACTTTCCTTATTATGAAATTATATCCATTTCTATTATATGGATTATGTAATTATGGGATGATGTTTATGAAACCCATTTTATTTATTAGGTTATTATGAATGATGTATGTTTATTTTGTGGCACAAGTAAGAATGATTTCATTATGAGATGTGTGGGACCTATATCTCCCTCCAATGCATTGGGTAAAGATTTATATCTCATGAGATAGACATGTCTGGAACGGCAAGTTAAACCAGTTCAGTAATATAGGACTGGAACGAGGAGTGAACTCGATTTAGAAAGGGACTTTGTCCACTAAGATGGTCTTGGCAGCAATGCCTTGGCTATTTTGGAAATAATATCATGTTCTTAATGGTTTTTCACAATTACATGTTTAATTATAATGCTATTTTATCATGATTAATGTTTCTTTATGATCTATGCCTTACATACTTCCATGATTTATGTCATTGCTCAAGATTCTGATGTTTAAATATTATGTTCATGTTTTGATCTTCAAATGTATATGATTTGTTTATTTTTATACATGATTACCCTTACTGAGAATTTTATCTCACCCTTTATATGTTTTCTTTTCCCCAAGATTTAAAGAAATGTTTTAGGTAAGAAAACAAAAAGGGGAAGATCTTATGGGAGATGTTGAAGATATTTCACCACAATTAGAAGATTATATTCCGAGTTTCCAAAGACACTAAACTATTACGATCCTTGTGTTTATGTTTTTTTTATGTACTAAGTATTCCTAAAAAGTAATGTAATGTCCATGTACGTCAAGCTTCGGGTCTCTACATGGGGCCTGCTATATCCCCTCGATGCATCGGTAGGTCTCATGAGACAAATAGACGTGGAATAGGCCGAGGCCTTTCCCAATGTGATATGGATTTTGGTCGAGGCCTTAATCATTAGACGTCTTGCCTGAGGCCTTGAAAAAATGGTTCAGAATGTCCGGAATTATGCATTCCATCATTATGAGTTCATCTATTGATATTCCATGTGGTTATTCAATTAGTATAATACCTGTGATTATGTTTTATTATGGCATTATTTACTCAGCTCATTTTTCTGCCATAATGTGTTCACGTTTATTATTAAAGGCATGTGTTTTCAATTATTCACCATGTCTAATGTTTATATTATCTTCCGCTGTATTTATTACTTTTACTGAGAGTTTGAGATCACCCTTTATTATGTTTCATTTTCTCAGGGCAATAGGAATTCAATTATGAATGACATGCTGAAATAACCTAGGAGTTATGGAAGTTGTCTAAGGAGTTTTTATGTTGTTTTTCATTTCAAGTTGTAATGATGAACTTATGTATGTATCTTGTTTCCAATAATACTAAACTACTTGGTCCTTCGGGATTCAAATTCCTTGTATGTATGCCAACGTAATCAAACAAGGCACCGGCTCCGGCCAACTGGGGCTGGGTCCTTACAGTTGGTATCAGAAGAAGTTTAGTAGAATAATTAGAAACTAGATTTAGAAAATGTAGAATTAGGGAAGAGTACCTAAGTTATTCTTTGAGGATATACATACAATAACGTCCTGGTATTTTTGTAAGGAATAGATTATGTGGATATTTCAATAAATACATCCCCGTCTGGATACGAGCAGGTAGAGGCGGCTCTGACACAGATGTATCTAAGGGTAAAACCCGAAAACACCGCTTTGAGATAGACTTGGATGGGAACTAGTGCAAAACAATGGGCCTTGCTTCACTCTTGGTTATGGAACTACTAGGGGATATGCTTAGGATAATTCACATTCTGTTTACAAGCCATTATGAAGGATTGAAATGTAAAATATTCCTCAAAGAAACCATATTTGTGAATATGGGATTAGCCATTCGTAGGATCTCAATTTTTTTTCTAAGTATTTTGTTAAGTTAAGATTATACATTATGATTCATAACCTAATCTAGTGTATGCCATTATCTAGAGATGGCACCAAGTGGAAGGAATGGAAACCGCATGAACACATGTGTCCCTTGTAGGGATTTTCCTCCGATGCAAGACAATGATTTTGGATCTGGTGTTGTGACTGGTGTTGAGCAACTCATAAATATACTGGGACAACTTACTCAGGTTATGAATAATAACCTTACCCGTATGGAGCATCCGGATCCACCATGTGGAGGAGCTATGCTAGATCGCTTTATGCGACAATAGACTCCATCGTTCAATGGGACTATAAACCCTTTTGTAGCAGAGCAGTGGATATGTTCTCTCAAGAAGATATTTCTCTCTTTTGGATGTAATGAAAGAGATAATGTTATCATGGAAGTATATCATATATCAGGAGATGTGGATCAATGGTGGTCATTAATCCAAAACACAAAGGAGGAGGAAGAAATAGAAGAGATGGAATGGAGGGATTTTAAGGAAATGTTCTTAGAAAAATATTTCCCTCATGAACAAAGAGCAGATATGGAGAGGCAATTCTTGAATCTGAGGAAAAAGGAAGATGAAAATGTTACCAAGTATGAATCCAACTTTACAAGGCTGGCAAGACATGTTGTGGACTACATACGAAATCCAAGGAGAAAAATCGATCGATTCTTTGATGGCCTAAATCCATTCCTCTGACAGGCACTGGTCTCCCAAAATTTTTCATCATATGTGGACATAGTTTCATGTGCTATCAAGACCAAAAAATAATTCTATAAGTCTTATGACTTTAAGGGAAATTAATAAAAGAAGAGGGTTGTTGAAAACCCTGGGAAAGGAAATAAGGAAATAGGGAAGAAGGGAAGAGTTTATTTTCCACCATGTGACAATTGTGGAAGGAAACACCCTGGTGTGTGCTTAAAAGGAAAAGGTGTATGCTACAAATGTGGTCAGAAAGGCCATCTTGCTGGTGATTGCAAAGGAAATAAGGAATCCAATGATGTTCAATGCTATAATTGTCAGTAGATGGGGAACTATGCTAATTATTGTCCAAAACGTCGAGGAAATATGCAACAGAAGAGGCCAAGGGAACAAGGAAAAGAATATGTGATCACAACTGCAGAGATTGAAGTCTCGCGTGACGTGGTGGTAGGTACTTTGATAATTTCATCAAGATTAGCCAATTCTTTATTTGATTCTGTATCATCACATTGTTTCATATCTTCCCAGTTTTCTAATAAATTTAGATATTTCCAATTTGATTTAACAAGGGAGTTGTCAGTCAAAACTCCTAAGGGAAGTATCATTGCCACAAAGTTCTGTCAATTTTTTCCCATTAGGGAATAAAAATGTTCTTTATCTTCTGATCTCATCTTCATACCCATGATTGAATTCGATATAATCCTAGGTATGGATTGGCTTTTGGATCATGATGCAAAAATTAATTGTAATCAGAAGGAGGTTACGATTTTTTATGAAGATGATAAAGAACACTTTATCTTTAGAGAAGAATCATCACCACCTGATTCTTATCTAGATCCACCCCCAGTTGCTCAACTAAATTCAATTATTGGGGAGGAAGAGAATGAAATAATTGTTGGTGAGGAAAGGAATGTTCAAATATAAGATGTACCTGTTGTGCAAGAGTATATTGTTGTCTTTCCATAAGATTTACCTGGACATCCTCTAGTGCGGGAAATTGATTTTTCTATTGATTTAACTCCCAGTTCAAGGCCCATATCGAAGACCCCTTATAGAATTTCCATTGTGGAATTAGTGGAACTAAAGAAAAAATTAGAGGAATTGAGTAATAAGGGATTTATCCGCCCTAGTGTTTCTACATGGGGAGACCCTGTCCTCTTTGTTAAGAAGAAATATAGATCCATGAGGTTGTGCATTGATTATAGGGAAATCAATGCTATTACAATAAAGAATAAGTATACTCTACCAAGAATTGATGATTTATTCGATCAACTTCATAGAGCCCAATATTTTCCAAAGACTGATCTTCAATCTGTATATCATCAGTTACTTGTGAGGAAGGAAGAAATTCCAAAAACAGCATTCTGAACCAGATACGGGCATTACGAGTTTACAGTAATTCCTTTTGGACTAGCTAATGAACCATCTGTTTATATGGATCTGATGAATAGAGTCTTCAAGGAATATCTTGATGACTTTTTGGTGGTGTTTCTTGATGATATCATAGTGTACTCTAGAAGCTATGAAGAACATGAAAATCACTTGCGCACTATTTTGAAGACTCTGAGAAGAAACGAATTATATGGGAAGTTCAGCAAGTGTGATTTCTGGCTCCAATCAGTTTCCTTTCTGGGCCACATTGTCTCTAAGGATGGAATATCTATAGATCCTTCAAATACAAAGGTTGTGCAAGAATGGCCTACTCCAACGAACGTAACTGAGGTACGTAGTTTTATTGGTTTAGCAGGTTATTATCGGCGTTTTATTCAGTACTTTGCCTGTTTATCCAACCCAATAACCAAGCTCACACAAAGAGGGGTTAAGTTTGTATGGACCAAGGAATTTGAAGAGTGTTTTGAAGAATTTAAGAGGAGGTTAGTGAATGATCTGATCCTAACCCTACCATCGGGGAATGATGGGTTTGTTATCTATAGTGATGCATCAAATAAAGGACTTGGTTGTGTCCTTATGTAGAATGATCGAGTTATTGCCTATGCATCTAGGCAACTAAAAATTCATGAAAAAAACTATCGAACCCCTGATCTTGAGTTAGCAGCGGTAATATTTTCTCTGAATATTTGGATACATTACCTCTATGGAGAAAAATGTGAGATATATACAGATCATAATATTTTGAAGTATATATTCTCACAGAAAGAACTCAACATAAGACAAAGGAGGTGGATTGAGCTACTCAAAGATTACGATTGCACAATACACTACCACCCGGGGAAAGCAAACAAGGTAGCAGATGCATTGAGTAGAAAAGACCATGGAATTATGAACATGATGAGAGTTGAAAGGGATACTATGTTCATGGATCTAGTAAATATGGATATGGGAATAAATGATGGGAAGGTGACTGAATTCTCATATGAAGATGGAATTTTGAAATTCGGGAAGAGTCTTTGTGTTCCCACTATTCCTGATCTAAAGAGAGAACTGTTGGATGATGCTCATAGCTCTAATTTCTCTATACATCCTGGTAGCACAAATATGTATCGAGATCTCCGAGAGAACTTTTGGTGGGAAATATGAAAAGGGAGATTGCTGAATATACTTCAAAGTTCCTGGTATGTCAACAAGTGAAGGCTAAGAGGCAAAAGTATAAGGGGATGATGCAACCACTACCCATACCATCATGGAAGTGGGAGAACATTACCATGGACTTTGTCACTGGACTCCCAAGGACATCTAGAGGAAACAATGCTATATGGGTCATTGTGTATTGTCTTACAAAGACAGCTAACTTCATAGTGATTTGAGAGGACTTCTCATTGGATCAACTTGCACGAATTTACATCAAAGAAGTGGTAAGGCTGCATGGAGCACCACTCTCTATTGTATCTAACCATGATCCAAGATTCACCTCAAAGTTCTGGAAAAGTCTCCAACATTCTTTAAGAACTGAACTGAACTTCAGTAAGGCCTATCATCCTCAAACTGATGGTCAATCAGAGCGGACTATTTAGACACTAGAAGACATGTTGACAGCATGTTCTATGGAATTCAAATGAGGATGGGACCAACATCTTCCACTAGTTTAATTCTCCTACAACAATAGTTTTCACTCGAGCATCCTTATGGCACAATATGAAGCCCTTTATGGGAAAAGGTGTAGAACACTGGAGTGTTGGGATGAAGTTGGTGAGCGAAAGCTGCTAGGACCTGAATTGGTTGAGGAAATGGCGGAGAAGGTGAAAACCATTCAGCAGCATTTCAAGGCATCCCAAAGTCGACAGAAGAGTTATGCAGATAATCGTCGACGAGACCTGGAGTTCAAAGTAAGAGACCTGGTATTTCTACGCATATCTCCATGGAAGAAGTTCATGTGGTTTGGGAAGAAAGGAAAGCTAAGTCCCAGGTATATTTGCCCCTTCGAGATCCTTGATCGAGTCGGAGCTGTGGCATATCGACTGGAACTTCCACCAACCTTGTCAAAGTTACATGATGTCTTTCATGTATCCCTCTTAAGTAAGTATATACCAGAACCTTCACATGTACTCCCTTCAGAGGTGGTACAGTTAGAGGATGATCTTTCCTATGAGGAGCAGCCAGTGAAAATTTTGGATCGTAGAGACAAAGTTCTACGCAATAAGACTACTCATCTCGTCAAGGTACTATGGAGAAACCATAAGTACGAAGAGGAAACTTGGGAATTGGAGGAATCAATGAAGAAGAAGTACCCCCACCTGTTCTTGGCCTAGATTGTAAATGAAATTTCGAGGGCGAAATTTTTGTAAGGAGGGGAGAATGTAACGACCCAATATTTTTTTTAAAGGAAATTACTTTCTTATAAATATGTCATAATCACATTAACTACTAAGTGATATGGGACCCTTAAAACATAATTTTTTCACTTCTGTGATGTGAATTTCAAAAATCTGACATACACAGTCGCGATCAGTAAGTTATTTAGAGTCCAATAAGAAAAACATAATTTTTGGTGAATAGTAACCTACCCTTATGAATAGTAACATACCCTTATGAATAGTGATATACCCTAATGAATAGTAACCTTACCTATGATAATATATAAATAATATTCAACTTGAAATTACGATATACCTATATTTTAGAATAAGTTAATGAATGTTTTAAAAATGGTTTTTGATAATAAATTATGATTTTAATTAAATATTAAATTAATAATATTTAGAAAATTGTTTTTGAAAAATGAACTTCATTTTTGGATTCTACACATTGAAAAATGGTTAGGGTGAATTTTTGGGATTTTTCTGAAATACTTTATTTTTTGATGAATAGTAAAATATGTTAATTTACCGTATATATACATTATAAGCTAAATAGACTATTCCTAGCATCATGGCTGATGTCACCACCTTTAATCCGAATTCACATGATAAAATTACTATTCTTGGTCATGGAATACTTACTATTACTTGTCTTGTGAAGAAATAATAAACTAATGAGTTTTATATTAAGAAATCCCCTCTCGCCCCTTCTTCCAATCACTCCTCTCAAGCCTTGTGCCTTCTTCAAATTCTGGACAAATACCCTCTTAACCTCCTATCCCACGTCCATCAATATTTGGTCTTATTAAAAGACCAAAACCTCTCCCTTAAGGAGGTTCTCAAGGAAGTTTGGTTCAAGAGGTAAATTCCTCTTTTCAATTCTTTGTCTTTCCTTTCAAGTTCATTTGTTTTCTTTTTCTATTACCTCTATTTATCCAAATTTTGTGATGACTCCATTACCTTATATGTACTGTAATTTTTTCATGATAGTGGAATAATTTATCATCATCTCCCCCTTTTTACCTTCTTTTATACTAGTAGCAAGAACACCATCCAAGATGTGTCAATTTTACACATTCAAGGACGATGGAATTTTGATTTCTTTTATCATTATAAATTCTGGTCATGAAACCATTATTGTAATGGTTGAACCAAATTATTATATATAATATAACCTGTTTAATATTCTTTAATCCATTTGTTCAAATGGTATTAGGTTATAAATAAAAATGAGTTCGTTGTAATCAAAACCCACAAATTAACCAAAACAATTATCATTAAAGTTCTATATGATAATTCATCCTTGTTCCATGTAAAAAAGTTTTATAAATGAACAATAACACCTATTTATGTTCATAAATAATATATAATTTCAATTATGGAGTTTTACATTCATTCCACATACTTAAAAACAAGTGAACTGTAGATGAAAATAAAGAAAATGAACACTCTGAAGCAACGGAATTCAATACAATAACATATCAATAAGAACCTAAATGAACTAACCATAATTATGATAATATAAATACATGTATAATAGGTTCTGAAATAAGTTATTAATAAGTATAATTTCATATTCCTGGAGCTTAATTACAAGAGAGGAACACGTTCAGAATTAAGGTAAGGGTTTTTCCACCCGAACTTCCACTTTCATTCGGGATACTTTCATTGTCTAATTAACTCAATGTAATTCTTATTAATTATTATGTACTCATCATATTTTCTGTGTGAGTATAATATATATGTTTAAAAACCATAATACTTCCTTATTTTATGGATAGTTACACGTTTTAAAAGTAACTTCCAAAATTGTTTCAAAAATACAAGCCCAATTCAAAGGAATTTTTCAAATTCTTACCTATTTTCAAGGTCACTCTATAATCTTTTTTTTTTTGGAAACCATTATCTTTATAAAATCACTCATTTTATTATTAAAATACTATCTTACTTCACTTATGGTTTTATACAAATATTTTTCCAAAATAACTCTTCTTTTCAAAATAAAAGAGTATTTATCTCCAGAATTGCTTAATGATTTTATAAGAGTGTTTTCATCTAATTCAACACTCTTGTTGATTCCATGGTATTATTGGGTTTAATCGTTTATGATGTAATATACCATATTTGATTTAATGGTTTATGACTAACTATATTGTGGATGATCTATCCTAAAACCATTCACCATATTATTCTGAATGGTTAGTGTTTTATGTTTAATGATTGGGGAAAGTTAGTTACATTTCATATGATAGTTTCAATATGAATGTATATGTTGTTTATATATATCCCCACTCATATGAGGAATGTATTGGACTTATTATGTGATGGGTGGGTCCCACTATATCCCCTAGATGCATCGGTAGGTCTCATGAGACAAATAGACGTGGAATTGGCCGAGGCCTTTCCCAATGTGATATGGATTTTGGCCGAGGCCTTAATCATTAGATGTCTTGGATGAGGCCTTGGAAAAATGTTTCATAATTTCTGTCATTATGAGTTCCATCATTATGAGTTCATCTATTGATATTCCATGTGGTTATTTTATTAGTAGAATACCCATGATTATGTTTTATTATGGCATTATTTACTCAGCTCATTTTCCTGCCATAATGTGTTCACGTTTATTATTAAAGGTACGTGTTTTCAATTATTCACCATGTCTAATGTTTATATTATCTTCCACTATATTTCTCACTCTTACCGAGTGTTTGAGATCAACCTTTATTATTTATCATTTTCTCAGGGCAAGAGGAATTCAATTATGAATGACATGCTAAAATAACCTAGGAGTTATGGAAGTTGTCTAAGGAGTTTCTATGTTGTTTTTCATTTCAAGTTGTAATGATGAACTTATGTATGTATCTTGTTTCCAATAATACTAAACTACTCGGTCTTTCGGGATTCACATTCCTTGTATGTATGCCAACTTAATCAAACAAGGCACCGGCTCCGGGCAATTGGGGTCAGGTCCTTACAGATTATTCTAGGTATGATCCTTATAGCTTTCACACTTGCTAGTGAATTATTTGACACAGATTCCACACATTATTTTATCTCTACTCAGTTTTTAGTTGTGTTAGGAAAAACATTGGAATGTTTGTGTGGGGTTATGTCGATTGATACTTCATTGGGGGTGTAAACTGAGGATATCAGACAATGTAGGGGTTTGGGTCTGGAGGTTGGTGGGTACCATTTTTTGTGGGACTTGTTTATCCACTAGATGTTAGGTTTTGACCTAATTATGGTCATGGATTAGATGGTGTTTTACCAAGACCACATCAACTTTTACCTTCATCGGGTAACATTCATGTCTCTTGGGGGAGACACTTATGTCCATCATGGTGAGTGGTATGAGCGAGTTGGCCGTCTAGGGATAGTTTATCAGTAGTTGGGTGAAATCATAGCCCAAGTGGCTTTTATAATACTTGATGATGGGGGAGTAGAGAAAAAAATATTCCCTCCTATTGTGGATCAATTTTAGGATGTGTTTCTTGAGGATTTCTCTAGACTACCTCCCAAGAGAGATGTTGAGTTCACGATAGAATTGTTGCTGAGAAAGGAACCAGTTTCCATTCCACTGTATCAAATAGAATCGAAAGAATTATAAAAACTTAAATCTTAGTTGGAGGAATTAGATAATAAAGGGTTTATTCATCCAAGTATGTCACCTTGGTCATCTATAGTGTTTTTCTCTGAGAATGATGATGGATCATTATGGTTATGTGTCAATTATAGGAAGTTGAATCAGATGAAGGTTAAGAACTGATACCCTCTTCCAAGAATTGATGATCTTTTTAACTAGATGAGAGGTGAATCAATTTTCTCTAATATTGATCTGAGATCGAGGTATCACCATCTGAGGGTGAGGCCTTCTAATATACCATGGACTAGCTTTAAGAGTATGTATAGGTTGTATGAGTTTTTTATTATGTCGTTCGAGATGAACAATGCACTGGTAGTGTTTATGGCCCTAATGAATGAAATATTTTACCCCTATATAGATCAGTTCATTGTTTTATTTCTCAATGATATCTTGGTGTAGTCTAAGAATCATGATGATCATGCCAAACATATTAACATCGTCTTGAGTACACTAAGATATCATAGGCTATACACCAATCTATCCAAATTTCATTTTTGGATTGATAAGGTCCATTTATTAGGTTACATCATTTCTGAGGAAGGTGTGTCAGTAGAACCTGAGAAAGTATAAGCTGTTGTGTCTTGGGATAATCCTAATAATTTTTCTAATATCTGAAGTTTTTTGGGTTTGTCATGATACTATTGAAGGTTCATTAAAGACTTTTCTCATTTGGTGGTGGCACTTTTAGGTTTGACCAAGAAGGGAATTGGGTTTGTATGGTTATAATCATGTGATAATTATTTCCAAGAGTTAAATAAATGATTGACTATCGTAATGATCCTGATCTTACCAAATCCATGTAATAAGTATATATTATTTTTTGATGCATCTGGTGTTTGGATGGGAGAAGTTTTGATGTAGGATGATTGGGTTGTTATATATGTTTCATGGTATTTGAGGCCTCATGAAATAAATTATCTTACACGTTATCTTAAATTGGATACAGCGGTTCATGACTTAAAATTTTGGCAGCATTACTTGTTGAGAGAATGTTTCATGGTGTATACTAATCATAAAAGTCTTAAGTACATTTTCTCTCTGTGTGTTTTAAATCTTCAGTAGAGAATATGGGTTGAGTACATGAAATCCATTCATTTTAAGATATTTTGTACACTGAGAAAGGGAAATAGTGTTTCAAATGCATTGAGTCAGAAAACTCAAGGTTATGCAGTTCATGAGTCCAGCTCTGAGTGGAAGATGATGGAGTCGTTTGCTGAAATGAATCTTGAGGTGCGGGATGGACAAGGGTTGATGAACCTTGCATCTATATCAATTGATTATGTTCTTATGAGCTGGGTTAAGGAGATTCAACTTGACTATCTGAAGTGTTTGGATATGAGGGAAATCGTTATAGTTATGGATTCACCTTTGGGTTAGGCCATTGGAGATGATGGGATCATTTTTGTTCATGGACATGTTGTTGTGCCAATGTGTATGTGAGAAGATTTGATTTGCGAGTTTCATGCATTGAAGTGTTAAGTGCATCCTAGTTTGACTATGATGTATCATGGACTTTTTAGATAGTATTGGTGGCCAGGAATGAAGAAATATGTTGTGAGTTTTGTGGAACAATGTCTTACCTGTCAGTAGGTGAAGTCTGAGCATCAGCACCCAGGTAGTTTGTTAAAGACATTGCGCATTCTAGAATAGAAATGTGATGATGTAACAATGGATTTCATGGTAGTTCTTCCAAGTACATATCAGAACAATGATGAAATCTATCACTACTACCAAACTAGCTTTTAACAGCACTAGAAATTGTCGTTATCAGTGCTAGAAAAGTGCTGACTACATGAGTGAGGTTAAAAGACCTGGTCTTTTATCAATGCTAAAAAGGTTCTGATAAAATGATCCTTTATCAGTGCTAAAAATAGCACTGATAAATGGTACCTTTATTAGTGATTTTAAAAGCACTGATAAAGTTTCATACTATAGTATGTTATAATAGCACACCCTAGCACCAGAAACACACTAGATATCAACAAAAACAACTCCCAATACAGAATTTAAATGAAATGAAATTTAAAAAACAAACACAGTAAATACATGATATTATATAAAGTTAAAACATTGGTTTATACAATTACATAAATATAAATTATTACATACATTCAAAAATATCAATGTTCCTTTTAATCCTGACCTGACTCATGATATTGCTAAATATACCACCACTGCTCGAACAAAAGAATATATCTATATAAGAAAAAATTATTATGTTAGAAATAATATAATGAAATAAATTAACATAAGTGTTAATTTTAATAAAATTGAAGTCCATTTTAAAAAAAGACGCACTTTGAGCCATGCCAGTCACACCATTCATCATATTGAGGTGTGGATGATTCCTACACATCACAAATGACTTATAGATCATTTTCCTAAAGTATTCAAACAATTTGAATGCATTTTATCAGTTTTTAGTAGGTTATTTTTCCTTTTTACTAAAATTGATATCAATTATAAATAAAAACACACACTTGGAGTCATATCGATCACACTGTGTGTCAGATTAAGGTGTGGATGATTCCTACATGTTCCAAATCACTTATGGATTATTTTTCTAAAGTATTAAAAAAAAATTAATGTGTTTTCTTGATTTTGAGTATGTCACTTGTCTTTTTTACAAAAATGTTATTTTAAACTTAAAACATTAACTTTGACTCATATGGATAACATTTTGTATCGGTTTTACATGATACTGATTCTTAAACGTCACAAATAATTTATAAATTGATGCCTTAAATTATCAAGAAAATCTAAGTGTGTTTTCTTGGTTTTCAGTGATTAAAACTTTTTAAAGTCAAATATCGATTTTAAACTCATAACAGACACACTGAGTTAGTTTTCTTTTTTACTAAAATTAATTCCAATTTAAAATTGAAAGAATTAATTGTAGTCATACCAGTCACATAATGTGTAAAATTGAGGTTTGGATGATTCTTACATGTCCCAAAATATTAAAATAGTCCTAATTGTCAATGTTACCATGATTTCGATTGACTTTTTTTGTCGAACTGCCAACACTGCATGATCATCCTTGAATAAACCACATAAACTCTAAAAAAAGAATCCACCTATATAAGAAAACAATTATTATATGAGTAATACTATAAATAAATAAATTAAACATAAATATGAAAAAATAAATTAATTCTATGGACAATGATTTTACTATGAAAACATCAAGATTACCTCTGTAATTGAGCATAGGTAGCGTTATTTGTCTTCCTACAAAGTTAGTAGAGTTAACTTGAAATAAAGTGATAAATGAACCATTGTAGGGGTGAAAAGGTTTTAAGGGAGAAGAATCATGAAAGTTGGATAGATCACCCCAAATCAAACAAAATAATACAACTATATAAGAAAAAAATTATTATTTGAGTAATACTAAAAATAAATAAATTGAACATAAATATGAAACAATACATTAATTCTATGGACAATGATTTTACTTTGAAAACATCAAGATTACCTTTTTAATTGAGCATAGGCAGTATCATTTCTCTTCCTGAAAAGGTATTGGAGGTAACTTGAATGAAAGTGATAAATGCACCATTGTATAGGTGAAAATGTTTTAAGGGAGAAGAATCATGAAAGTTAGAAAGAGCACCCCAACTCGAACAAAACAATCCACCTATATAAGAAAACAATTATTATGTGATTAATAATAAAAAGAAATAAATTAAAAATAAATATGAAACAATACATTAATTATATAAACAATGATTTTACTATTAAAACATCAAGATTGCCTCTGTAATTGAGAAGATGAAGCATCATTGCTCTTCCTGAAAAGGCAGTGAAGGTAACTTTAAAGAAAGTGATAAATTCACTATTTTAGGGATGAAAATGTTTTAAGGGAGAATAAGTATGAAAGTTGGACAGAGCACCCCAAATCAAACAAAAGAATCCATCTGTATAAGAAAACATTTATTATGTGAGTAATACTAAAAAAATTAATTAAACATAAATATGAAACAAAACATTAATTCTATGGACAATTATTTTACTATGACACATCAAGATTAACTCTGTGATTGATCAGAGGCAGCATCGTTTCTCTTCCTATAAAGGTAGTAGAGGTGACTTGAAAGAAAGTGATAAATGCACCACTATAGGGGTGAAAAGGTCTGAAGGGAGAAGAATCATGAAATTTGGACAGAGTACCCAAACTCTAACAAAATAATCCACCTGTATAAGAAAACATTTATTATGTGATTAATACTAAAAATAAATAAATTAAACATAAATATGAAACAATAAATTAATTCTATGGACAATGATTTTACTATGAAAACATCAAGATTAACTTTGTGATTGAGCGGACACAATGTCGTTTCTCATCTTTTAAAGGAATGAAATATGGACAGAAATCTTTCAAAATAAACAAACTCTATAAAAAATAATGATAATTTAATCAAAAATTTATTATATAATGTTTCGGTAAAATAAATAAATTATATTGTAACATTACCTTTACATCTTTCCAAAGGGTTTCCTTCATTATAGTTTGTTCTTCCAACATGTGAAGAAGACATTGTCTTCATGAGTAGTCAAACATTTAATTTATATTATATTAATGCAGTATAGAATATATAATATTATTAGTAAAAACATAATATATTAAAAAACACTTTTACCTTATCATTGAACCCTATTTATTTTTTTAAGGTTTTAAGGATTTGGTTCCTCTATCGAGAATCCAAATCCCCTCTTTGTAGTCCCCTCTAATGTACAAGACATTGTCTACATTAGGACCAACATGAACTGATTGTGATGCTCTAATGTAAGGGTCATCCTCGATTGAATTTTCATCTGACTCAACATTTGTTTTAGTCACCAGCAAGAAAATCAACCAATTCTTGTTTATTGAATCAAATACATAAAATAATTTCACTAATTTTGATTCCATTATGAATGGATCATCTTTTTTCCCTTCCATACTGAAATTTATATTCAAAAATCCAATTTCATCAACTTTCACTCCATTTATATTATCAACTCATTTGCAATGGAAAAGTGGCACTTAAAATGTTGTATAATCTAACTCTTATATCTATTCGATAATGCCAAAATATGACATATTTTCATAAATTGGATTTCTATACTTAGAACTAGATATGTGAATTTATTTATCCATAAGCATAACACCACTGTATTACATCATACTGAAGTCATCTTGTTATTTTTTATGGAATGTATAACCATTAGTTACAAAACTAGTGTAAGATATAACATTTTCATTTGGTCCTATGTCTATCCATTGAAGTCGTTCGGAAATTGAATTTAGATTTTCCTATATCTCCTTATAAATTTAATATCTGAACCATCCTATAAACTATTGATTATGTGTATTTGATATCCATACTTCAGCCCTTGATGGATTCAAATCTCTAAGAATTTATTTGTGTGATTCAATGTATGGATCAACATCTTAACTATTATGTAATATGTAAATATGTGATTGATCCCAAACTATTAAGGTAATTGTAACGACATCTCTTCCGAAAATCCCTTCACCCATAAGGCATTCTTTGTGATGAGACTTTTGGAGACCGATGATTTCAACATCTAATAGGTAATCGGTACAGATTTTAATAACTTCTTCAACAATATATTGTTCTATAATACAACCTTTTGGATGACTTCGATTCTTGACATACCCTTTCTAAATATTCATATACCATTCAATGGAGTATATCCATCTGTAATGGATAGGACCACATAGTTGAACCTCTTTAACCAAGTGAACCATCAGGTGGAAAATTATATCAAATAATGGTGGTGGGAAGAACATATCTAATTCACATAATATGACTGAAATATTATTATTCGTGATGGGAAACCTCTATGGGTCTATAAATTTACTGCATATAGATTTAAAAAATAAGCAGAGTATGGTTAATGTATGTTGTACATTTTGAGGTGGAATGCAACATAAATAAACATGCATTAAATCTTACATAAAAACATGATAGTTGTGTGATTTTAGTCCTTGTAACTTCAAATTAGTCATTGAAACAACATTCTTGATATTTTATGAATACCCATGTGGAACTTTTACATTAGTAAGGAAAAGGAAAAATTACAATTTTTCCAGTCTGGATAGAGTGTAAGCCACTGGAGGAAAAAAAAGTCTGGTTTTTACCCTTTACCAGTGCCAACTCTTCCCTTATCCCCATTTCAATCAAGTCCAACCTAGCCTTGATGTCGTCTTTAATTTTTTTAGGAACATTTAGTAATGTTCCAATAACACTATCAAATACATTTTTTTCTACATGCATGAAATCAATAAAATATCTTACATACAAACAATTCCAATATGATAATTCAAAGAAAATTTATCTCTTCTTCCAACCTTATTTTTAAGGTATTTTTAAAATGGTTTACCAAAAATAGTGTTAATATTTTTTAATTTTTTGTACAGTTGATCATCCATTGCCGGAGATGGTTTTGTACCTTGTTAGATATTACCATTGAATATTGTCATCTAGGATCAGAATTTTTGTTGTTGAGGTGAAAATTTATGATCTCCTAAAAACAGTCTTCAAGAAATATTTTAACCGAATTGAGTATGTGAATTTTTTACAAATAGGACACCCCAACATTCCTTTAATTCTATACCCTAATAAGTTTCTGTAATTAGGGAATTCATTTATCGTTCCATACAATATGGCTCTCAATGTGAATTCTTCACTTCTATAAGAATTATACATTGTAATGCTTATATCTCACATCAATTTTAGATATTAGATCAATAGAACCAAATAGACATCAATATCATTACCTGGTTTCTTTGGTATAGATATAAGCAGAGACAATATAATGTATTTTTTCTTCATGAATAACCATGGCAGAAAGTAATAATTTACCAACATGATGGTCCATGTACTGTGAGTAATACTTTGTACACCAAAAGTATTTATTCCATTTGTAGATAATTCAAGATGAAATTTTCTCAACTCATCTCCAAATTCATGAAACTCATAATCAATTTTCTTCCACTAAGGAGAATCTGCTAGATGACGTAGGTTACCATATATAATTTTTGTATCTATATGCCATGTTAATTGTCTCATGTTTTCCTGACATCCATATAGTCTTCTAAAATGTGGAATTATAAGAAATTACCATTTATATTTCAAATGACTTGATTCATTTTTCTTGTATCGATTTACACCACACTTAGGTAATTTTATGAGTGATTCATAGTCCTTGAGAAACAATATGAAACGATTTGGAAAAGCATGAATTTTTTTAGAGATCATTCCCATTGAATGTAACATTCATTTAGCATCATATTTTTGGAATGGTGGTTCATTTTCTTCTGGTATCATAGCTTTCAAAAGACCAAGTAGTTTTGTAGATCTAGTGTCACTTCATCCACTGTCAGCTTTCAAATTATATAACTTCAATATAGCTGAAAAAGTTTTATATTTAGTACAACCGATATATAATGGTTTCTTAGAATAGATATTTAACTCCTCAAAAAACTTTGGAAAATCACGAAGGTCATATTCAATTTCCATTGTCATTTCTTCCATGTGATCTCCATCATCTTTTACAAAGGTATTCATATCAAATGATTCATAAACTGTACTATCATACCAATCGATGTCCACATTCAGTTTTTTCTTTTGTTTTGTCCAAAATTTATAGCTTTGATATATTCTATGAAAAATCAAATGTTCTTCTAACTCTTTCAGACTAATTTTTCTTGAATAAAAACAACGTAAACATGGAACTAGGATTTTAGAAAGGTTGTTTTCATAATCTCTTGCAAAATTTATGAACTATTTAACTCCATCTTCATATTCATTTGTCAAATGATTAGCATGCATCCACTTTCAATTCATATCCATACTATTGGGTTCATAAAAGATTAATTTTATACAATATATAAATAAATAAACATAAGATATTCATTATCAAAATTGAAAGTTATAGAAAATTCTAATAAAGGAAACTCAATATTTGATTTTTTCAAATAATTTCAATATGTTAAAGAAAATGGGTAATTGGATTTAAGAAAATAATTAATCCACATCAAATATTTCGTAAATCCCCTAAAAATTGAAAATATAATATAGGCAATTAATAAGTAATAAGAAACTCGAATATGATAAACAATAATAATAAACTCTCATTAAATAAACTATAAGATATCAAACTATATTGGAATAAGTGATGTAGAAACATAAGGAATTATTAAATTTGAAATTAATGTTATATTAATATTTGAAAACATCTCAAGACTCTTGGGATGTCATATCACCACACCGACCCATCCCAATGAAATTTAAGATACTTCAATTTGATGTAAAATTAGAATTTACTAATGGATTACATGAATAGTATATTTATATAAAACAAAAAGATAGTTTTCTCATTCTTTAATATGATAATAATGTTTGTAAATTGAAAAAGGTGATGTATGAATTGAAACAAGAACTAAGATCTTGGTTATGAAGGTTAGATGAATTTTTAAAGAAACTTTAATTAAAAAAATGAATAATTGATCATAATCATTAAATAAAAAATAATTTTATGGATAGATTGAAAGTTTTTATCAATGTGGATGACATAATATTTAGAGGTCCAAGAGATAAACGATGATAATAATTTTCTACATTAACAATGACCAATTTTTAAATGTTGACGATTAGTGAGTTGACATTTTCCTTATTTTATAGGTGAATCATGGAATTCATGGGATATTTATTTCCCAATACATGTATGTGAGGGAAATTTTTTATAGATTTAAAAAGGAATATTGAAAACCCATGTTGACTCCCATTGAAAATTGAATAAAATTTTCAAATATTGTGGATGGAATGTCAATCTATATCATGGAGTGTGGGAGATTCGTTATATGCCAACTTTTCTTATAGTAAAAAGGTTTGACATACTATTTTTCTACATGTAATATAGCTTGTTATCAAAGTGATTCTATGGAAATCCACTTTTTATTAGTTAAATAAATACTCAAAAGGGGGGTTAAATTCTTGAAAATATACATTTCCAAGCAAGAAATTATAATGTCTTATAGTGGTATATAGGTCTCAAATAAAGTGGTATAACTAAAAAGGGCTAATCTCAAAAGGATATTTTTTTATAAATTATTGAGATAGGGGGAGTAATATGATGATGAAAAATTATAATTTAGTTGGAAAATAATACATATCATCAAGGTATAATATTTCATATATTATTATTAAAATGATTTATAAATAATGTTGGATTTATCTAAAGAGAGAGAAAAATAAAATATATTTTTTTAAGTGTAGAGACATGAAAAGTTGGATTATAGAGAAAAGGCACAAAACATTTAAAAATAGATATAGTTTCAAAAACAAACCCAAGACAACCATATATCAAACACTCGAGTTGGTCCATGATAGTTTTTAATGGATATTCTCGAACCCCCTTGGGCTGTCAACAAGCACCAGGGCATGAAAAAAAATACATTGCGAATGATTTTTCCCAAAAAAATAAATAAAACTAGTAAAAAGAAAACTTAAATAAAAACTAACATGATGTATCCATATATTTTATTCCCACACCAACCCAGATAAGTAGAAAAAATAAGATATAAATAAGTATAATATAAAAGAAATACCTTAACTTACCTTCAATTCCCTCACACACAAAATCCCCGATTTTAATTTCTAAAATTTCAAATGTATGGAACACCAATGATAAAATAAATAATTAAAAATATGTATGATATCTTTGGGTGATCAATTTGGGAAATGTAAAAAAAATAAACAACCAACCAAACTCCATGTGACTCCATGTGTCGCCATTGAGTAAAGAAACAATAAACTCTCCATGAGCGATCAAGAGTTAAATCAAAATTAGAAACTAAGAAAAAAATAAGGCCTACCTCAATATTATACAATCATCGGACCATAAATAATGACATCATCAAAGAATAAATTAAAAACGAAACAAAAAATACAAAAAGAAAACCGAAAGGCCTACCTCGCTAGGTTAAAGAAAATCTAAAACCCTCTTTGGAAACCCTAACATCAATTGAACACTGGACGTAAGATGAGATGTTCATTAGGTAGTCTAGTGGTGTGATTCAAGGTTCGATTCACCTATGAGAAGCACTGTAAGCGAGTGGCTTCTAAGGAAAGATTCTGATATCCCAATGGTTTCGCAGATGGTTAGGGTTTTTAATTAGATCAGGACACTTTTATCAACACTTACAAATAAGTGCTGATAAAGAGTCATTTTATCAGCATTTATTACTTGAGTGCTAATAAAAGTACTCTTTATAAATACTTTTTTAGCACTGATAAATGTAGTTCTTTATCAGTTCTAAAATTACAATGCTGATAAATCTTAATTTTATCAGCACTCTTTTTAGCGGTGATAAAGCCTCATCTTTATCAGTGCGAACAAAGCACTGATAAAGATGATTTTTTCAGTGCTTATTAATTAAGCACTGATAAAGTGTTTATAATTATAATTATAAATAAAAAAATTATAAATATTTATATATACTTAATAAATATATATAAATATTAATATAATAAATATATATTTTTTTAAATATATTTAATATAATTTTATAATTATTTATTTATAATTATGTATATGTGAAATCAATATAACATATATTTGATCTATGTTAAATTGAAAAATCAAACAGCATTCAATTATATATCGAGTACTGTACAATTAGTCAATATTTTTAATTCATGTTATTTTTTAATTATAAACCATTATTCAATAAATATATGACTATTTAATGTAAAGAGAATAAATATTTTGTAACATATAAATCATATTTATATAAATTAATATATATATATATACAATTTAATAACATTAATTATCATAATTATCTAATTAATAAAGTGTTTAATATTTAATAATGTATAATCAATTTATTCATTTTTGTAAATAATTATTTAATTAATAAAATTTGTAATATTTTTTTAATAAACTCATTTTTTATTTTTATTTTATTTATTTATTTTATTTTATTTATTCGGACCTTTATCAGTGCTAAAAAGTTCTAATTAAATAAATATTTATCAACGTTGATAAATGTTACCCATTATCAGTGCTAAAAATAAAGCACTGATAAAAGGTTAAATTTATAAGCACCTTTCTTAGCATTGATAAATATTCCATTTTTCAACATTTTTTATAGCACTGATAAATACCAACAATGTTAAAAATGGGATTTGTAGTAGTGTAGGTAGTTTTTGATTAGCTAACTAAGGTGTCTCATTTCTTTCTGATCCGAGAGAATTTCATCATGGATCAGTTGGGTGAGTTGTATGTTTGGGCGATAGTGTGGTTGCATGCAATACTTTGAACCATAGTTTTGGATCATGATCTGTGTTTTACATCACAATTCTGGAAGAGATTGTAGAAGGTTCTTGGTACCCAGGTGTTCTTGTGTATGTCTTTTCACTCACAGATGGATGGAAAATCAGAGCGTACCATTCAGGTACTGAAGTACATGTTGAGGGCTTGTGTCCTGGATTTTGGTGGATCATGGGAAAATCTTTTGGCACTTATTGATTTTTCATACAATAATAGTTACTGTTGGTCGGAGTGGACACTCAAGAGGGGGGTGAATTGAGTTCCAATCAAAATTTTCTGTTAAAAACAATTTCTAATAAAATCTCCCAATTTCAAAAATCAATTAAACTGTAGTGAATTTATATAGAATATAAAGGTTCAATTAGCTTCTCAAAGATTGATTAATTCTCAGTTAACTTAATCTTATGATTAAATTAACTTTTGAAACCAATTTACTGATTTATAATAAATATAAACACTTGCGAATTTAATTATCAAAGTAGCTTTGAAGATAGATTATATTTCAAAGTAATAGCAGCGGAATATGAAATAAATATGTATAGTATGGATATAGTATAGCTATAAACACAGAGGAGTAACCAAGAGGTTCAGTCTCAAGCCGAGACTTAGTCCTCTCAAAAGTTTATATAAAAGTGATCCACACCCTGGATCGGGGTTAACAACAGTGAGCACACTGTCCGGGTCACAAGACCTCTACCACAGTTCTACGTGGGAAAACAGACAACAGCAGCCAGCTGTCCAGGTCACAAGACCTCTACCACTATCCACAGTGGGAAGTGAAGTGTAAAAAGTTTGCTGAGGATTTACAGATCCTCCAGTGAAAGTACAGGAGTCAGTGTGTGTGTTTAATACAGCAGATAACACACACTGCTCAAAATGTAGAATAAATAAATCACAGAGCAGAGATGTAGAGTTTAGAAATGGCTCTAGTGATTTCAGTGTAGCACTGGACTCGTTTTGGAATTAATCAGAAGTGATTCTGAGTCCTCTTCTCGATTTTGTTTGGGAAGCAGAGTGTCATATGCTTCAGGTTCACAGGCAGTGAGATGTAGTCGATGAAGCTCTTCAATGATCTATTGTATGCACACCACTCTTCTTGAGTAGGCTTGATTGTATATTTGATTCTGTCTTGCTTGGTTCTTCTTGTATGTACAGAGCTCTTCTCGAGTATGTCGTATGCTCCCTTGTCTCTGTGTATCTTGTCTCACACTTCTTCGCAGCTCTATATGTCTTTTTCAGCAGAGTCTTCTTGTATTCATATCACGTGCTCCGTAGGATAGAAAAGGTTTCCTTTCCGCAGGTACGAGGTACGGTTTCCTGACATCCGACAACCTTTATTAATTAATTGTCAGTGTATTAAAATATAACTAATATGACCGTTGGTTAGAATAAATAAAGATAAAGATAAAGAAATTCAAACAGTTGTTTATGACTGTTCAAGAGGTCGGTAGGTCATCAGCATTAGAGTAAAGATCGGTGACTCAGATAGATCAGCATCGGTCTGTCATCTGATCGGTGAGTCATTTTGATCAGCATCGGTGAGTCCTTGGATCGGTGACTCATTTGCATCAGTGACTCATTTGCATCAGTGACTCATTTGCATCAGTGACTCATTTGCATCGGTGACTCATTTGCATCGGTGACTCATTTGCATCGGTGACTCTGATGGATCGGTGAGTCTGATTGATCAGTGAGTCTGATTGATCAGTGACTCTGATGGATCGGTGAGTCTGATGGATCGGTGAGTCTGATGAATCGGTGACTCAGATGGATCGGTGAGTCTGATTGATCAGTGAGTCTGATTGATCAGTGACTCTGATGGATCGGTGAGTCTGATGAATCGGTGACTCAGATGGATCCAGAAGGCTTCCAAACATACTTTGTAAGTTAATAAGCATAGTTAAAAAAGAACATGATAACTGATTCATTCATAGATTGGAATTATGTTTATGGGACATCAAACCAGATTAAGCATCAATGAGTTGTGATGATTTGTGATTATTAAAACATCAGTTATAAACATGAAATCAGCAATCTTCCAGAGGGCTCAACAGTCTCCCCCTTTTTGATAATCACAAATCTTCATATATATATATATAAAAATAAAAATAAAAAAAAATAATCTCCCTCTTAAGATAACATTCCCATATATATAATATTCAGATTTCTCCCCCTGAGATATTGATCTCCCTCTTCATATGTAGAGTACTCCCCCTTAGATATATAGTTCTTTCTCCTTATATATATCTTCTTTCTCCCATTATATATCTTCTTTCTCCCATTATATATCTTCTTTCTCCCCCTTTGGGATGATCAAAAAGGAGGGAACATAGATAAGGGAAAAGAGAAGCAGGGTGCAGGCAGGATAGAACATAACACACAGGAAAAATAAATTTTATAAAGGCACAGAAAAAGACAAGCAAAACATAGAGCACCCCATCAAAAATAATACATGGCTATTTGGTGGGATACAAAGGGGCTTTCCCTTTATCCTTTGGATCAATTGTAGGTAAGGAAGAAGGCTTGGAGGCAGGCTGTGGTTCACGGAGCTGAAGTGGTGGCAGGACAACTCTGGCAGGTGCAGTTGGAGGTGTCACAGAAGGTTGTGGAGAAGGAGCAGGAGCTGGATGAGAAGCTTTCTGAGAGACTGGCCGCAATTGAGATAGGGCTTGGGCAACAGACAGCTGATTTGGAGCGACATCAGAGGCACTTAGAGGTTCGGATGTAGGGAGTACAATGGCAGTGGCCTGTGCATCCAAGTAAGGCTTCAACAGATGAATGAAGTCCTGAATGACTTCTGCTCCATACTTCATAGCTTTTTCAAAATCATCCTTGTTTTCCATGAACTGTGCCAAGGAAGGAACAAAATCTTGCAATTGGCGAACTTGAGTGTTGAAGGCCTGAGTGACTGGAGGTAATTTCAGATTCTCTGCCAGGACTTTGAAGTTTGCAGCCATCTCATGTTTTGTATAAATCTTGGAAAAGAAAGCATCAACTTTTTCCTTGATCTCTTGCAGGGCATTCTTAGCATCTGCTGAATATACTAAGGCCATCTTATGACTATTATCACAGAGCTCTTTCATCCTCCTCAAAGATTCTAAGTCAAGAATATTTCTAACAGCAGCTAGCTCTGTATGCACAACTTCTCTGAGAGCTTCTATCTCACGAGTAGTGATTTTGGTTACCTTGCATGTACTTGCTTGGCTGACTATATGAGTTAGTTCAGTTTTCAACTTCCTCAGATCAGACTTGTTAAGATGTTCAATCAGATTTCTTAAAACTTCCATCATACCAGAGATGGTTGATCTGAACTCATTTGACAGAGAAAGTAAGCTAACTTGGAGATCCTTCAAGGTTTGATTCAAAGAGGCTATGTGCCTACCAACAAATTCACCCGTAGCAGTCAAGTCTGGCTTGAGAACATCTGAGACTGCCGTTGAAAAAGCTTTCAAGGAGTTTTCAGAAACTTGTAGAGATACTTGATGAAGGGCATTGGAAAGTTCTTCTCTGACTATATCTCTCACAGTGGTTAGCAATTCAGTCTTAAACTTATCAAGATCGGCTCGAGAGATTTCAGAACCAGGTAAATTCACAGTTACAGGATCATCAGTAGGAATAGACCTTACTTCTCTTGGAGGGTTCCTTTTCACAGTTGCAGCAGATTCTGGTAATTCGCCTTCTTCTTCAGAATAGTCTAAGCCCAACACAGCATATTCAGGGTAGTCATCCCACACAGCAGCACACAGGGTGTAGTTGGGTTTCTCATAGCATGCTGTTCCACTGATTTTTGATGAGTCAGTCTTGCCACTGATATGGATTTCTGGTACTGACTGAGGTTGTTCTACTTGAACTTCAGCAAGACCATCCACCGGTCTGTTGATACTATCAGCAGCCGCTTCAACAACATCAGCATCATCATCATCACCATCATGATTGTCTTCAGCATCACCTTGCTCATTATTACTCTCCTCAGAGGCTTCACTGTGATATTCCTCAGTATCAGAATCTTCTTCATCATCAAGAATAGGTTCTGACTCTGGTAGGGTTAAGGGTGGACTAGCAGGTCCAAATTCTATTCTTTTCTTGGGGCTAGCAGTGTCTGGATCACTCCTATCATCAGGAGAAGACACACTTCCTTCTTCAGTTGCAGCTTTTTCTTGCTCATCATCATCAGAATAAATTGGTTCCTCATCTGGTTTTAATCCAGGATCTCTCACATCCTTTGGCCTCTTGCCATGATCTATGGGATTGTAGGCTTCATACAACTTATCTTCATCTGCAACCCAGCACTTCTTCCATGGGTTCCAATTGATTTTCATCCTCTTGCAGATCTCTTTGTTGAGATAGAAGGAAGGCTCTGTTTCAACAACTTCATCATCTTCATCAACACATTCCAGATTCTGGAGCATAGTAGATATCATTTTTGAATAAAACAAAGTCGTGGCTTTCTTGGAAGGTTTCAGCATACTAGCTATGTGGACCATCACATATCTGCACAGATTTATCTTTTCATGGGTTTTGAGCAGAAATAATAGAAAAACATCTTGATACTTAACAGCAGCAAAATCTCCTCTTCGAGGGCAAAGTTGGTGCTGAATAAACTTGAATAGGAGTCTGCTTTCACCATCTAATTCTGACGCTATGATTCTCCTCGATTCTTTGTTTCCAGTTAGAAGCTCTAGAGCTAGCTCATAAGAAAAATAGTCAGTGACTGGGGGTATATTGCCAGCATAGTCCTCATATCGACCTTCATGAGGTACGTTTAAACATTCAGCCCACTGCTTAGATGAGAAAGATATTTTCTTTCCTTTTACAACCGATGACATCCTAGCAGCTTCCACACCATCCAGCGTGATTTTCAGGTTCATGTAAAACTCATGTACTAGCTTTGGATAATCTATTCGGGCGTTGTCTGAAAACCAGTCTATCCATCCTTGAGATTCAAGAACTTGTAGCAACAGGGACTTACTTGACAGAAGCCACGCCGAGTTTACTTCTTTTTCTGCAGCTACAATCCGAGTTTCCAGGTCCGGATTTACTGAACGTTGAGAGGTACTGCTCGACTCGCCTCGAGCACGCTTTGAAGGTACAGGGCTATCTGGTCCTTTGCTCGGTCTCTTTTGCTTAGCCATTCGAGGATTTGGAGAGGCAGGAGTTCGAAGGTTCGAAGGTTCGAAGCAGAGGGGAAGAGAGGTTGAGAGGTTCGGCGGGAAATGAAAGGTCAAAGGTTTAGGGAAGATAAATAGCCGCGTATCATTTACTTTATCATTTAGGGTTCCCATAAAAAGTAATTTACTAATTAATAAAAAGTAATTAATTAAATTTTTTTTTAAAAAAAATCGGATTGACAGAACAGTGTGACAGATCGGTTCCACAGATCGGTTTCACAGATCAGTTTCACAGATCAGTTTCACAGATCAGTTTCACAGATCAGTTTCACAGATCAGTTTCACAGATCAGTTTCACAGATCAGTTTCACAGATCAGTTTCACAGATCAGTTTCACAGATCAGTTTCACAGATCAGTTTCACAGATCAGTTTCACAGATCAGTTTCACAGATCAGTTTCACAGATCAGTTTCACAGATCAGTTTCACAGATCAGTTTCACAGATCAATCATACACAATCCTTGTTTAATAAATTTCATTCTTTCAGAGCATAAGGCCTTTGTGAAGATGTCAGCTAATTGATTTTCAGAACTAACAAATTCTAGAGAAATATCACCCTTCTGGTAATGATCTCTTAGAAAGTGATGTCTGACATCAATGTGCTTAGTTCTAGAGTGAGACACAGGGTTATTGGATAAGTTGATTGCACTAGTGTTGTCACAGTTAATTGAGACATGTTTAAGATCAAATCCATAATCCAATAGAGTGTGTTTCATCCACAAAATTTGTGCACAGCAACTACCAGCAGCTATGTATTCTGCCTCGGCAGTAGACAATGCAACTGAATTCTGTTTCTTACTACACCATGATACTAGGGATTTTCCAAGCAAATGACATGTTCCTGATGTGCTTTTTCTATCTAACTTACAACCAGCAAAGTCAGCATCTGAATAACTCATTAACTCAAAGGATTGTTCTTTTGGGTAAAACAAACCTAAATTTATAGTATACTTAAGATACTTAAAAATCCGTTTAACAGCTAATAAGTGTGATTCTTTAGGATTAGCTTGAAATCTAGCACACATACATACACTAAACATAATATCTGGTCGACTAGCAGTAAGATAAAGTAAGCTTCCAATCATACCTCTGTAATTGGTTTGATCAACTGGTTTCCCAGTTTCATCGACATCCAATTTACAGGTAGTACTCATAGGTGTATTACTTTCCTTAATACTATCCAATCCAAAACGTTTTAAAAGATCCTTTGTATATTTACTTTGATTTAAAATAATACCATTTTTAGTTTGAAAGATTTGAAATCCAAGAAAATACTTAAGCTCTCCCATTAAGCTCATTTCAAATTCATTTTGCATAACCTTTGAAAAATCAGTACATAAGGAGTTTTTAGAAGATCCAAAAATAATATCATCAACATATATTTGTGCAACTAAAACATCTTTAGAAATTCTTTTAATGAAAAGAGTTGGATCAGCAATCCCTTTAGTAAAACCTTTTGAAATAAGGAAATTGCTAAGTCTATCATACCAAGCTCTTGGAGCTTGTTTCAAACCATATAAAGCTTTAGAAAGTTTAAAAACTTGATTTGGAAAATGGGGATTAGTAAATCCAGGTGGTTGTTCTACAAAAACATCTTCAATTATAAAACCATTTAGAAATGCACTTTTAACATCCATTTGATATAATTTGAAATCCAGATGTGCAGCATATGCAAGTAAGATCCTAATGGCTTCTAGTCTAGCTACAGGTGCAAAAGTTTCCTCATAGTCTATACCTTCTTCTTGACTATATCCTTGTGCAACTAGTCTAGCTTTGTTTCTAACTATATTTCCAGATTCATCTATTTTATTTCTAAACACCCATTTTGTGCCTATTGTCAAAGTGTCCTTAGGTCTGTCAACTAATTCCCAGACTTTGTTTCTTTCAAACTGATTTAATTCTTCTTGCATAGCCATTACCCAAAATTCATCATTGATAGCATCATTGATATTTTTAGGTTCTGACTGTGAAAGAAAGGCTTGATGTTCAACCTGGTTTCTTAGAGAAGCTCTAGTTTGTGTTCCTCTATCTAGATTTCCTACAACAGCATCTAAAGGATGGTTCTTTAGAGTCCTAGATGGTCTTGAAAAGATAGAGCTAGAAGTTTCAGGTTCATCTAGAGATTGAGGTTCAACAGAAGAAGATTCTGGAGAATGTCCAGAACTGGATGCTTTTATAACAGGTTCTTTAGATTTATCATTAAGGTCCAGAATAGACAAATCTTCTTCAAGATTCCCAAGAGAGGTTTTAGGCTCATGTGGATCAGTTTCATCAAATTTGATGTGAACAGATTCTTCCACACATTTGGATCTCTTATTGAAAACTCTATAGGCTTTACTAGAGATAGAGTAACCTAGGAAAATTCCTTCATCACTCTTGGATGCAAATTTATCCAGATTATCTTTAGTATTCAGAATAAATACTTTGCAACCAAAAACTTTAAAGTAATTAACCTTAGGCTTTCTATTGTTCCACAATTCATAAGGGGTTTTCTTAAGAACAGGTCTAATCAAGACTCTATTAATAACATAACAAGCTGTATTTACAGCTTCAGCCCAAAAATAAATAGGCAGGTCATATTCATTGAGCATGGTTCTAGCAATTTCTTGAAGAGTTCGGTTTCTTCTTTCTACTACACCATTCTGTTGGGGTGTTCTAGGGGCAGAAAAGTTATGAGTATAGCCATTGTGTGAGCAATAAGATTCAAAATCTTGATTTTCAAACTCACGACCATGATCACTTCTTAGAGTCTTAATCTTGAGTCTATTAAGATTTTCTACAGACTTGGAGTATTTAACAAAGTAAGAATAAGCTTCACTTTTGTGAGCTAGAAAATATACCCAAGTATATCTAGAAAATTCATCTACGAGAACATAGACATAGTGCTTCCCATTTAAACTAGAAACTCTTGATGGTCCAAACAAATCCATGTGAACCAATTCAAGTGGTTGAGAAGTTGAAACTTCTTTCTTTGATTTAAAAGAAACTTTGTGTTGTTTTCCCTTTTGACAGGGATTACAAACTTTGTCTGCTAGAAATTCAAGTTTGGGTAAGTCTCTAACCAAGTTCTTCCTAGAAAGTTTTCTAAGTGAGTGCACATTGCAGTGTCCTAATCTTCTGTGCCAAAGCCAAGACTCTTTATGAAAAGCATTTAAACATGGAATGTTCTGTTTAGCTAAAGAATCTAAATCAACAGCATAAACATTTTCATTTCTTAAAGCAGAAAATACTAAAACATTTTTAGAGTTACAAACATTGCAAGAATCATTTTCAAATTTAACATGAAAACCATCATCACATAACTGAGAAATGCTTAATAGGTTATATTTAAGTCCATCAACAAATAAAACTTTAGAAATCAAAATTGAATCAGTGTTACCAATCTGGCCTAGGCCGATGATTTTCCCTTTTGAGTTATCACCAAAGGTGACAAAGCCTCCATCAACTTTTATTAAGCTCTTGAAGCAAGAATAATCTCCAGTCATGTGTCTTGAGCACCCACTGTCTAAATACCATATCTTCTTGTAACAGCTCTTCAAGCAGGTCTCCTACAAAACAGATTTAGATGGAAGATGATTTTGGTACCCAGATCTTCTTGGGTCCAGACAGGTTAGCCAATAACACTTTAGGTACCCATATTTGTCTAATGGGTCTCATATAATTTGTAGAAATAACATCCTTTGAAAGATAAACCTTATTAGATTCATAACTATGAATATAGCTGGATGAGGCATAAGAAGTTCCAGAATTAACTATCTTCTGTCCAGATTTAGGAATGAATCTAGTTTTGGCAACTTTCCTTTGTCCAGGTTGGTATCCTATACCAGTAGTGTATCTAGGTGCAACTTGCTTTCCTAGCATTTGTGTTAGAGTATTTTTACCATTGGTGAACTTCTCTAAATCTTTCTTGAGTTGCTCATTAGACAATTTCAGTTCAGTATTCTCTTTAAGCAGCTGAGCATTCTTTTCTGCTTCTATATCCAGATCAGATTTATGCTTAACATTTAAAGTATACTGTTTCTTTAGACCTTTATATTTATCTTTAAGCTCATTACATGTTTCTTCTAGCATGTCACAGTATTCAAACAATTCAGATTTTGACATGTTTTCTGAGTCAGAATCTTCTCCAGAATAGTATGAATTAAAAGCAGGAGTCTCTGATGTTATTACCTCAGAAGTGTTTGTCATGAAACACATGTTGGCCCGATTCTTTTCAGAGTCTGAAGATTCAGCTTCACTTGTGCTGTCTTCTGAAGCACTCCAAGTAGCCTTCATGGCCTTCTTGTACTTGTTATTCTTGTATTCATATTTCTTTTTATACTTCAGCTTTGGACAGTCGGCTTTAATGTGTCCTTTTCTCTTGCACTCATAGCAGACAACATCATCTGATTTGTCATTCTTCTTCCAGTCCTTTTTCCATTTGCCTTGTTGGTCATACTTTCCCTTGTAATTTGGTTTCCTAAAAAATTTCTTTTTCCTATAGAACTTTTTGAATCTCCTGGCTATTTGAGCCATCTCATCATCGCTGTCAGAATCATTCTCACTTTCCTCACTGCTTGTACTTTCATTGATAGCTTGAAGCTTTTCCTTATCCTTATTCTTTGAGGTTGTAGTCTTGAAGGCAATAGACTTTCTTGCAGGTTCATTGTCTTCCTCTTTGTTCACTTTAAGCTCTTCTTCATACATCATCAGCTTGCCAATTAGTTCCTTGACAGGTAGAGCACCAATGTCACAGGATTCTCTAATGGAGACAGAGGTTCCTCTCCATCTTTCAGGTAGACATCTCAAAATTCTCATAATTTGTTCCTTTGCTGGAACATCCTTTCCCAGAGAGGTCATTGTGTTGAAAATTTCATTGAACCTGAGATACATATCAGAAATGGGTTCATCAGGTTTCATCTTAAAATTATCATACTTAATAGTATAGGTATTCAATCTCATCTCCTTAACATTAGTTGTTCCTTCATGAGAAACAGCTAAGGTATCCCAAATTTCATATGCAGTTTTACATGCAGAAATTCTATTAAACTCTTCATCTCCTAGAGCACAGTACAGAGCATTCATAGCTTTACAATTGTTATTGTAAGCAGTCTTTGTAGGTTCATCCCAAGTAGATCTAGCAGTAGTGGGAATTTTGTATTCAGATTCAATAGCAGTCCAAATATCAAAACCTATGCTTTCTAGATGAATTTTCATTTTCAGTTTCCACTGAGCATAATTAGTTCCATTGAAGAAAGGTGGCCGGTTGGTAGCAGCACCCTCAAGTCTATTATCCATGATATTACAAAAAGAATTTTAAAGAGATAAAAATTTAGAAATAACAGAAATTTTAAGAACTTTAAAATACAACTAAAATCACAGTTCAAAAGCAGAGCACTTTTAGAAAGTATTTACTTCCTCTGATACCAAGTGTTGGTCGGAGTGGACACTCAAGAGGGGGGTGAATTGAGTTCCAATCAAAATTTTCTGTTAAAAACAATTTTTAATAAAATCCCCCAATTTCAAAAATCAATTAAACTGTAGTGAATTTATATAGAATATAAAGGTTCAATTAGCTTCTCAAAGATTGATTAATTCTCAGTTAACTTAATCTTATGATTAAATTAACTTTTGAAACCAATTTACTGATTTATAATAAATATAAACACTTGCGAATTTAATTATCAAAGTAGCTTTGAAGATAGATTATATTTCAAAGTAATAGCAGCGGAATATGAAATAAATATGTATAGTATGGATATAGTATAGCTATAAACACAGAGGAGTAACCAAGAGGTTCAGTCTCAAGCCGAGACTTAGTCCTCTCAAAAGTTTATATAAAAGTGATCCACACCCTGGATCGGGGTTAACAACAGTGAGCACACTGTCCAGGTCACAAGACCTCTACCACAGTTCTACGTGGGAAAACAGACAACAGCAGCCAGCTGTCCAGGTCACAAGACCTCTACCACTATCCACAGTGGGAAGTGAAGTGTAAAAAGTTTGCTGAGGATTTACAGATCCTCCAGTGAAAGTACAGGAGTCAGTGTGTGTGTTTAATACAGCAGATAACACACACTGCTCAAAATGTAGAATAAATAAATCACAGAGCAGAGATGTAGAGTTTAGAAATGGCTCTAGTGATTTCAGTGTAGCACTGGACTCGTTTTGGAATTAATCAGAAGTGATTCTGAGTCCTCTTCTCGATTTTGTTTGAGAAGCAGAGTGTCATATGCTTCAGGTTCACAGGCAGTGAGATGTAGTCGATGAAGCTCTTCAATGATCTATTGTATGCACACCACTCTTCTTGAGTAGGCTTGATTGTATATTTGATTCTGTCTTGCTTGGTTCTTCTTGTATGTACAGAGCTCTTCTCGAGTATGTCGTATGCTCCCTTGTCTCTGTGTATCTTGTCTCACACTTCTTCGCAGCTCTATATGTCTTTTTCAGCAGAGTCTTCTTGTATTCATATCACGTGCTCCGTAGGATAGAAAAGGTTTCCTTTCCGCAGGTACGAGGTACGGTTTCCTGACATCCGACAACCTTTATTAATTAATTGTCAGTGTATTAAAATATAACTAATATGACCGTTGGTTAGAATAAATAAAGATAAAGATAAAGAAATTCAAACAGTTGTTTATGACTGTTCAAGAGGTCGGTAGGTCATCAGCATTAGAGTAAAGATCGGTGACTCAGATAGATCAGCATCGGTCTGTCATCTGATCGGTGAGTCATTTTGATCAGCATCGGTGAGTCCTTGGATCGGTGACTCATTTGCATCAGTGACTCATTTGCATCAGTGACTCATTTGCATCAGTGACTCATTTGCATCGGTGACTCATTTGCATCGGTGACTCATTTGCATCGGTGACTCTGATGGATCGGTGAGTCTGATTGATCAGTGAGTCTGATTGATCAGTGACTCTGATGGATCGGTGAGTCTGATGGATCGGTGAGTCTGATGAATCGGTGACTCAGATGGATCGGTGAGTCTGATTGATCAGTGAGTCTGATTGATCAGTGACTCTGATGGATCGGTGAGTCTGATGAATCGGTGACTCAGATGGATCCAGAAGGCTTCCAAACATACTTTGTAAGTTAATAAGCATAGTTAAAAAAGAACATGATAACTGATTCATTCATAGATTGGAATTATGTTTATGGGACATCAAACCAGATTAAGCATCAATGAGTTGTGATGATTTGTGATTATTAAAACATCAGTTATAAACATGAAATCAGCAATCTTCCAGAGGGCTCAACAGTTACAAGCCTACAATTCAGACAACACCGTTTGAGGCAATTTATGGTAGACCGTATAGATTTCTATTGTATTGGATAGAATCTGGAGAATTGGAGTAGTTGGGACTGAGTCACATATAGGAGACGTCGGAGCAAGTTCAGTTAATCTTAAAGTATATGGAAATGGATCAAATCAGGAATAATTTATATGAATATAGGAATCATATACCTCTTGATTTTGTGGTGGTTGATCTTGTGTTTCTTCGGTTTTTTCCAAGGGTGGTTCACTATCGGATTCGGAAACAGGGCACCCAGGTACGTGGGGTCATTTGAGATTGTGGAGAGGATTGGATCGGTGGTTTACTGATTAGGTCTTCCACATTATTATATTTGTATAAATGATGTTTTTCATGTGTTTTAGCTTCGATAGTATCACCTTGACCCATCTCATATAATTGATGTTGAAGATGTTGAGATTGAGTATGATGTGTCCTTTAAGGAGCATCCAATTCGTATTATGGATCATAGTGAGAAAGTATTTCAAGGAAAGACTATGCCATTGGTTCGAGTTTTATGGAAGCATGGTAATGTTTAGGAAGAAACTTGGGAAATGTATTTAGATATGCGGGCTCAGTGGCCTAATCTTTTTACCTTGGAGGCTCAGTGATGCTTAGTAAGAGAGGATCGAGGACGAGCCATTATAAGTTAGGGAGGTTATAAGATCTTGAATTTCATGTAGGTATGTAGTTATTTAAATTTTGTTTTAAATATATTAATATTGGTTAATTAAATGTTCATTAGGTGTATGAGGAAGCTCAGGGGTGTTCCGGGGGCTCAAAACATGAATGAAAGGGGAATTGGGCCATTCTATGCATATTTCATGGATTGTGCATGGCTAGTACAAATAGTGCATGGGGAGATCCAAACTGTGTGGTTTGAGACAATGGCATCCCACACAGTTGGCGAACAGTGTGTCAAACCATGCAGCCCTCCCTAAGTAACCGTGTGACTCAAATTATCTTTGATAGTGGTTGGCACACGGTTTGTGCATGGTTTGGAAAACTGTGTGGCCAAATCGTGTGCCCCATTAAAAAGTGAAAAATTACAAGTTTTCCCCTATGGGATTTTTTTATCCTCATCCAATTTTTCCTCCCATTCTTCCCCTCTCAACCCTAGTGATGAAGTCAAGCTCCCAAATCTTTCCAAGGATAGTTACCCTTTGATTCTTGGCCATTTGAATCATCTTTGGTTACAATTCGAAGATCTGGGTGAGTCTAATCCCTCTCTTACTTATCTTTTCTGAATTAGGGCTTATAGATTGGTTTATCTTCTTATGAAGCCCTAAAACCCTTTTCAAGTGGATTCTAGGTTAAATATTCAAGGTGTGCTTGAATCTAGATCTAAGGCTATGATTAAGAGTGTGTTAATCAATGAATTCGAGGTATTTGGTCTTTAAGTTATATCCCATAGTCATTGGGTCAATTTATGCATGTTTAGTTTCATTCATGGGTATCTATTATTGTAATTTTGATGCCCTTGGTTATTTTTAGAAAGACGGGTGTCTAAATGATGGATTTAACCCCTTAAAATCCCCATGGTATGTGTTGAGGATGATTTTACCAATTTTGGGCCACCCATGGGGTGCACAAACATTCCCTAACCTAGACATTGGTAAGGTTAAATGTAGAGTTAATGTGTGATAACGTAGATCCCATGATGAACATGTTAATATGGTTGGTTGAGTTGAAAATTTAATAATGATAGTTATTCATAGGGTTGATAATGGCGTAAAGGTTTGTTTAGAATGACATGAAAATGGGTTAATTGGGTTAACTGATATTGTTTCAAATGAATTATGAATTATGTTAGAAATTCCTAAGAGGGTTAGTTCATATGAAATGGTGAATTTTTTAATGGGTAATGGCTTGGGAATTGAGGAATATGTTAAATGGGATTTTATAATGGAATTTATGAATATGTTAAATGGGATTATATAAAGGGAATTATTGAACGTGCATAATGGGTTGGGTCAAGGGAATAATAATTGGGCTAAATGGGATATGTAATGTAAATGGTAAATATGTTATTGGGTTATGGAATAATATTAATTCCCATGTTGATTGATATGGTTTTTGATTTTATGTGTATTTTTTTAGTATGGTTTCTGATATGGTATGTTTGTGGTGATTGGATAAATAATCATGTGCATGTAGCTTGGTAGTGTAGGGTATTGACTTGAGGCTCTATACCCACTTTTTGAGTTAGACTAAGGCTCTAAACTCCACCCCAAAATGAATAGGTTAGGGAAGGGGATGGAGGATTTATTCCCCTAATGATTTCATTCGATGAGACCACCCAGATCGAGGCTTCGATGTGAGTGTAATGTATTTGTTGTGATGTGTTTACCCTAGTGAGATAGGGACTTGACTTATTCCCTTGTGAATAGTGATTTAATGCCTTATACCCTAGTGTAAATAATTTAAATTTCTAACCCATGGAACACATGATGAAAATGGATTAATTAATGAATATGGTATTAGTGATGATATTAGGATAATTATAGAAATGGTTAAGTGTGTATTGTTAACTAACGGCACCTGAGTTTTCCTTTGATTTACCTTGTCATCTCTTTCATACTTTCATGCACTATTTGTTAGACTGGATATTTTGTAGACACCATTGGTGGTGTCCTGCTGAGTTGTACTCACAACCTGCTCAGACCGTCATTGGGTACCCGAGAAAACATAATTTTTGTAGGTTTGGATAAGGGCAAAGACTCAGTGCTGGGGAGTTGATTTGGTCTTAGGATATGGATGGATGAGGATCTGTACTTGGATTCAAGACCATTTTTGTGATTTATTTTGTCTTTATTTTGGGTTTTCTTCACTTTAATCACTGTTAATAGGGCATGGAATATTTATTGTTGGTTGTGTTTTGTACCATGTTTGGGAAGTGGTTGTTTATGAAGGTTCTAGATATTTGTTTACGATTTATTTTATTTCATATGTTATATATTATGGATTACTCTAGTAAAGAGGGTATAGTCTCCCCATGTTATTATTCAGACCCTCACTACTAGTCAGCAACCACTTGAGTTTAAGGAGGCATGATGGAGGTCATGTGGTGACCTGCCTCAAGGAACCGGTTTAGTAGTTTCTAGGTCAGGTATGTTAAAACTTGATCCACTCTTTGGATTCATATATTCCCATGTCATAACATAATATGGGTGTATTCTTCTTGGTGAATTCTGATCCATGATCCATTACTCGTCTCTGGTTTCCAATACCTGCCTAACTTGGAGTGTGAATTGTATAAACAATTTTTTCCACCAATGAAGGGTATATTAGAGGATTTACCTATGAAGCTTATATTATATCTTCATCTCCTAGATTTATAAGATCTCTTATAAGTGGAATTTTCTAGTAAACAAAAAAGATAACATCTAATTATCTTAAGATAAAATTACCAAATCAAAAGATAAACTTCAAGAATATAAATTTAAAAATTTAAACAACAATAATTTAAATAAAACATGGATTATATGAATTAAATAAAAAAATAGAAAAGTAATAGGTTCATTTAAATAAACCTCAAATTAAATTTCATTAAAATAACCCTATATACCAAGTCTTGAGCTTGGTAAAAATCTTTGACCACCCATGGTAACATGATTTTAGACACAGAAGTGAGAAGGAAAGGCACCCTTCTGCACTTATAACCTAAATATTGATGGTCCTAACTCCTATATACCATAGAAACTGAACCAAACCAAGGTAGTTTTGTTACACTTTCAACTGTTTATTGGATCTAATTCTATTTTGTAACAAATCAAATCAGGTTGACATGACACATCACTCAAGATACCCCGCCTCAAGGTGGAGATAAATAAAAGAAAAAAACATGTCTCATAAATAACCAAAAGGATATGAAACAATAGAGTATAATGTGTAATAATAGGACACATCCATGATACATACAATGTCGATCCAAAAGTATATTCCTAAAAATAAAACATGGCAAGATAAAAGTCACATCTCCATGTGATGAACTATCAAAACTGATCCATCTCTCAAAGAAGGAGATGATAACCAAGAGATGTTGGTGAACTATTTGATTCCCTTTCTTTTACTCAAGTCCTTAAAAAACAGACCTAAAAAATCCTAAAGGAAAAAATTAGGGTGTGATAACTAAATCCTAGTAGTATACTACCAAATAATATATATAATTTCTAACATCATACAACCATTAGTTACAACTTAAAAAACAAGTTTTAAAGCAATTTCAAATGAAAATCCATTTGAGAAAAAACAACCTTTTATTTTCATAAAAGCATTTCATATTCATAAAAAATAGGGAATATTCAAATTACATGAAATATTTCATATAGGAATAAACAAATCATCCATGGATACACCATATGATAACATGTGAGTATAAAAACATGGAAAAATACCATCATGTATAAAGCCAAGAATAAGAGGGATCTAGACTATAGGAATACATACTTGGAAACAAGAAAGAACCCTAAGATAGGTATAATTTGAATTCTACCAATATATATCCCTACCACATTCTATTTATATCAAAAGAATAAACCCTAGTGGTGTCACACCCACTAAGTCTGCATATGTCCATACTAGAAGCACCCAAGCTTCCCAATGTTCTATGTTTTCCAAATATTTGAATAAAACATGGTCTCAATTTAAAAATCATTTTCATAGAAAATTATCACCTCTATAATTCTTGAAAAAATCATTTTAAAGTAAAATTCATCTTGCAACATTTCATCAAACACAATATGTACATAAATTTGTTTTTAAAGAAATACCCATTTAAAAAACCCCTTTTTATACCAAGATGAAACTAGTCAATCAGTTTCTTAAACTAAACTAAAGGATTTGACAATAACATTGAGTATTTCATGAGTCGGCACAGGTTTATAGAGACACCTACCTGAAACAAGATCAATGATCACTCAACAAAAAAACCACCAATGGAGATTCAAGGATAGAACGATCAAGAAAAAATAACCTCTATCACCCTTAAATTTGTCTTCCAATGGGGAATAATAAGAAACAATCTAAAGGAACCAAATCAACTTCTAAAGTATCTGGATTCCAAAAACTACCCACAAGTGGTTATCAAAAAATCATAGGCAACAACGCTTCATGAAATTCTAAAAACATAAAATGAATTCTAGTTCGCAACATTAAAATCCACAATTTAAAATTGTTATTTAATTTATATTATTAATAAAACCTTGAATTAATAAGGTTTAAAATATTTTAAAATGGGATTTAAAACCTTTAACAAACCATAATAATTAAATTCCCATGATTTCAAAATTTTAAAATCATCTAAAAGAGTTACAGGTGAGTGTTGAGAAAGAATAAATAAAAATAAGTGTTTTTAATGATTTGT
Organism: Viscum album; assembly: GCA_963277665.1. Lineage (NCBI taxonomy): Eukaryota > Viridiplantae > Streptophyta > Magnoliopsida > Santalales > Viscaceae > Viscum > Viscum album. Next base: position 2,118,796,708 of record OY728150.1, read on the forward strand.
TTCCTAAAAATAGAATTAGATAAGAGTGAAATTATTTTACCATTAAATAGATCATAGTTTTCATATGAGGGTATGGGGTTTCCCGTATGCATCCTTTAATACCAAATAACTTCCCTTACATAGCTCAACCTACCCTTACGCAGTGGTCAGGTTACCCTTATGTAACCTTTGGAAAATCAAGGTTACATTTATATAGAATTAAATTTACCCTTATGTTTCCTTTGAAAATAACATACTGCCCTTAAAAAATAAGGATTCTACCCTTATGTAACCTTTATAAATAAGGGGTTACCTTTATTAAATGATAGTAAATTCCCCTTACCCTTACGTAGCGGTTGGTTTACCCTTACACAACTCGTGTAAATAAGGAATTACCTTTATGAAAATCTGAAAAATATCCATGTGTATAGGTAGAATAAATTTACCATTATGTGTTCCATATTCCATATGTAAGGGTAAAAATTAAATTGAAATTTATTTAATTTACACTTAAAAGACCTATAAATTAAAACAAAAAGGGGTTATAAAAAACATTTAAGAACTATGGAAGTCATAAATTTCCTCCAACACTTCTGAAACCAAAATAAAACATCACAAACCAAAGAACATAAATGAAATAAAAATTTTAATATTTTATATACTGATATGTTATTATATTTATGGTATAACCCTTATTCATCCCATTTTCCATCCTATGGGTAATTATTACACCCATTTTTTAAGTCTTGTCTTATGTTATGGTTTTTTGGGAATCTTGGTCCTTCTCTCTAGTTCCGGATGTGATGGTGGTTCAATTTTCAAGTGTTTATTTGTATCATTTTTTTCCATGTAGGTCCTTCAGTTTTTTTGGGAGTTTTTAGAAAAAATTTAGAAATTTTGGCTTGGTAGTGACCTCCACATAGTCAGCACAAGGTTTGTTTAACTGTGTGGTTGAACTAGGTAATCTTATGATAGGTGGTGGGTTTGGGAAGAACCTAACACATAGTATGTGCATGGTATGTGAAACCATGAAGGTTTTCCATTAGGTTGATATTTTCATGGGTAGTGGATGTCACACGGTTTCTGCATGGTTTGATAAACTATGTGTGTTTCCTATAACTTAAAATTCTTGAAAACCCTAAACTACCCCTTTTGGGATTTTAACCCAAATCACCATATTCCTCCCCCATTCATCTTGTTCAACCCTAGGAGGGATCTACCCTCTTTCTCACACCTCACACCTCCTTCTAGGGTGATTCCAAGTGGTTTTCTTTAAGGGTTGGGCTAGATCTTCAAGATAAATTCCATCATTTCTTCTCCCTCTTCCTCCTCCTCCCATTTATTCTTGAGATTCTCTTTCCCCACGATCATGTTGACCTAGGGTTTATGTTTCTTTATATTTATGTTGAGGTTTTTTGTTATTTTATGGTTTCTTTTGGCATATCTTGGATCTATTAACCTTTTTGGAGTGATTTTGGGTATGCATTGTTGATACGCCATGGATTCGAGGTAGGTTTCCCTTTTCACTTCCTTTTTTAATTTAAGATTCATTCATTTCATAATTTTAGAACCTCATTTTATTAATAAATATTAATTTATGACTCTTATATTAATTTTTTGTTGTGAAAAGTGGTGGTTTATACCTTACTTTATGATAAATAGTGTTGTTTGGTTATATTGAGCACACCAAGTGTTTGATTAAATACCCAGTTGGATTTTATGAGTGATTTTTTATATAAAAAGTGTGTTTTGGATTTTTAAATATGTTTTTGTCATGTTAAATGATGTATTTGGTTCCTTTTATAGGTTTCCCAAGTATTTTTTGTTTTTATAAAGGAATTTGTATTGGCAATTATTGTGATTTGGCACGTATTTTCGGTTAATGTCCCGATTGGAATTTTTATAAAAATGGTCTTGGATTGAAAGTGTGATTTAAATGTTATAAAAGGGTTTGTAAATGATTTTGAAATGTAACATGATGTTTTTACACCCTTTATGAAAGGTGTATTTTTATCTTTGATGAAGTTTGGTTTGTGAAAAATTCTTAAAGGCCCGTTTGGAAACTTTGTGAAAATGGGGATGGTGTTTATTATGAAAACCTCTATTGAATGATTATTTTTTCTTGTCCTAGTTTAATGGATGGGATTTCATCACTTTGGAATCCTTGGGATCCATTATTGGAGATACTTAGTATGGAATCCTTGTGTTCTATATGTTCTATGGCATGATATCGATCCTTGGAGTGACCCAGGGTGAGGCCTATTGTTGGATTATTATTACTATATGCTTGTGATTGGATGCTTGGCTGGCATCAGTTGAATCACCCCCTTTTTCATGAGACATGGGAACTTATAATAGTGATATAATTTTCTGATAATTATTGTTTCATTTTATAGTTTATGCACTAGCCAATGACCCATAGTAGGTGGATATATTTAGGTTTATTGCTATGAGATTTTCCCCTCAGTCTGTCCTAAGTTAGGGTGGCTGGGAGTGTTAGGTCATTTTTTATTTCATCATGTATGGCATGCTATTGGGGATGGGTCTCATGTATTAGTATGTTCTGGATTATTCAAAATCTTCTAGGTTCACCCATGTCTATTATCACTTAGCTACTTATAGTGATGATTGTGATACATGTATGATTATTTCCATTTCCCTTATTATGTTTGATTATAGTGTTATCATGTATGGTGTTTTTCTTGGAAATTGATGTGTTTTCTTCTAAAAGTTTCATGAAAAAAATTTCAAAACAAAATATTTTTATACTCTCTTATTCGATTTTAATATAAAATCATCACCTTCCCCTTGAAAAATTTATGGTATCACCATTGGTAACAAATCCTGGTTTTTGAAATGAAGAAGGGAAATAGGCCATACTTCTTTAAAGTAAAATGTGTAGAAAAGATTACTTCATAAAAAATATATTTCAAACTTGAAGTTGATATTTATTTTATTTTAAAGGAATTACATTGGGAATAGAATATCATGAAATCCTACTGAGTTTAATACTCACACCTATAGTTCTTTTTTTAGCCTTTGGTGCAGGTTTCAGCTTGAGTTTGATCGCCTTGGGTGACGGTTGATCTTTGTGTTGGAGAGTGACCCATAGGGTCACATAGAGATCTTCTGGTTTTCTGGTTCAGTTGGTATTATTGTGAAGTTTGGTTGTATTTTCATATTTTGTATATAAGATGTTCAATTCAATTTTATTCATATTTAACTGCTTTTTTCATCATTCCACTATATAGTTTTTTTATTTATTCTTAGGACAAATCATTCTGTTTATATACTCTGTTGATGTCCAGAACTATTTTCCATCCCATGGGGATCGGGAACGCCCTTCGGGCCTTGTCACGGATCATCTCTAGTGATCAGTTTAGGTTTGACCTGGGTTGGTTCATGAAAAAATGATATCAAAGGGAGGTTGGCACTTTAGAGGACCTTTCTTTTCATAGATCCCTTTTCTAATTGGGGATGTCAAGGTATATGGAATGGGATTTTTGGGACTTAATAGGTAGGAACAGGAAGGAATTCATTAACCCCTTCTCATTCTAAACCTTGGGTTTCCATGGGAAGTTCGTTTTTATTGGTTTCTTTGGTCATTTTGGATTTTTTGATTTCTAGGATATGAAAAGGTAGTTGGGCTAGTGGTCTATGTGAGCTCGCAGGGCCTGGAAAGTTATGTGGAGATAGGGAAAAAGACCTAGAAGGATATTTGTTGTGGTGGTGTGTTTGGAATATGGCCTCCAACCAAATGGGTAAGTCACGTACCAAAACTAGTTTCCCTTGTGAGTTTATTTGAGTCTTCATTGATTCTGAAAATTGTTTTGAAAACCCTTGTGTTGGAATTATGAAAAGAGGTTTTTAGTGGTAGTGGTTGGATTTTGGAAAATTTTAAAATTTATTTTTATAATTATCCATGTGGAAAACTTTAGAAAAATTAATTAAGATAAAATGATCTCTTGGGGTAAAATAGAAGGGATTTAACGAGATTGGACTTTTATAATCAAAACTTGGGGTTTATGGAAAATGATTGTTTGAAAGTGGATGTTTGTTTTAGAAATTTGTTTTAAATGAAAATTATTTTTGATATAAATCTATGGAGTTTCTTTTTCAAGCATGGTAAAATGGTTTGATGTGTGGAATCTAAAAATGGGTTTTGACTCAGTGGTTAGTGTACCTTTGGAAGGTTCATGATTTTTGAATTGGGAAGAAGGATTTGTTTTGGAAAATGAGGATTTTTTGTTTTATCATTGGTTTCATCATGGGTTCTCACATGCATAGTTGTATATGGTAATGTGGATGGATACTCGGTATGGCATTGTGGATGGGTGCCCTGGGTGGCACAAAAACATGCATGTGAGTGAGACTTTAAGGGATACCAATGGTGAGTGTTTAACCCATCGAGTTTGTTTTAAATAAAAAAAATCGAAAGTAAAGTTTTGATCTTAATAGTGTCTTGTTTTTTATATTCAAATTTTGACGTATATGCGGTGTTTTTTATTGAGTATCTTTGTTGTTGAGCTGGCCTTGTTATAGTTCTTGGCTTTCTTTTGTCCAGTGATTTTCCCCATGGATCTTTGATGGGTGACTATGATGTTATTATGGATGATTCCCTATTCACATTATTTCCAATTGATCAACCTAAGGATTTCATTCTTGAGTTTCAGAAGCTAATTCCACCTCTCTTTTATGGTTAGATGGATCCTCTCAAAGTGTAAGAGTAGATACAAAAGATATAAAGGAACTTTGGTCTCATTGAGTTTCTTGAGTTGTTTAAGGTTAAGTTTGAAACTTTCATACTTGAAGTTTCACCGTGGAAGTGGTGGAATTTGGTATCTCTAAACAAGCCTCATGAAGATCTTACTTGGGAGTTCTTCAAGGCTTTGTTCATTCATCAATATTTTTCTGAGAAATAAAGGATTAAAAGGGGGTGGAGATATGTTGTTTGCAGTAGGGTGATGGATCAGTGTTGTATATTTTCATCATTTTGGGGACCTTGTTCCTTACCTTTTGGATTATGTTGTGGATGATCCCATAAAGGCTCAATGTTTCAAGATTTGGATTCATCCTGATCTGCAATCAAAGGTTACATAGTTCAGTCTGACCACTTGTTCTGATGTTTTGAGTCAAGATTTTCATGTTGAAGTTGTGATGGTGGGAGTGATCGATGTAGTCCTCCCTCCTTCAATCCTAGTAATAAGTGGGTTAAATTCCAATAAAGAGATGAGAAATTTACTAAAAGTTGATGTAGTGGGTCAAGGAATCAAAAGGCCTCAGGATCATTCATCAACCTATTCTGGGCATGATATCCTAGTGTATTATCAGTCTGTAAAATCGATCCATAAGAAACCATCATGTCCTAATACTCCAAAACCCTTCCATGCTTTTGGATGCATGGGTCACTTGCAATGGTTTTGTTGGGGAGTTTCTAGAAAGCATCATTGAGCTAACTCTCAGAAGATATGTGAGATTGGGAACTTTTTTAAAGTTATTTTTTTAAGTTTCCACCTAGTGGTATGGGTTATTTTATTATGGAAGTTGTGTAAATGGTGTTTTGGTGTTTTAAATGTAAGGTATTAAGTGAGTATTTTGATGATATTCTATTTTCAATAGAAGTGTGATTTTCATTTTTTAAAATTTCTAGGTTTTCTTTTTATCTAACTGAGTGATGTGTGTTATTGGGTGGGATTGTCAATTAATGAATGTGAGGCACCAGATGCTTCAATTATCATAGCTCCTTCTATAGGTCTCGGAGTGAATTCAGCATGTAGTTAGGAACCACAGGGGTTGTGGGGAGTGTTGGCTTAGATTTTTTCCCCTATGTTCCGGAGTGGGTGGTTTAAATGTTCTTATTGTGATGTTCTTAGCCATGTTTGGTAATCCATTATGAAAGAGTTTTGGTTGGAATACGTGGTAAAGTCCCGTTGTTGGATCATGATTAGTTTTTGTTTGGTCAGTGTTGGTTAGTTATTAATGGTGGGGAGACCCACCATGGGTCTCGTCGATTTTTCTTTTAATAATTTATTGGGTGCTAGTTTTTTCTAATGGTGGGGAGTCCATTCCAGCCTCCTTTGAATTTTTTTGGGTTTTATGTGTGATCTTCAGTTTGGGTGAGTGTTGGGATTCATGGGAGGAATCCCAATGGTCTTGTTATATGAATGGTTATGGATATAGTGGCTTGATATTTCCCATTGATTTTTGACAAGTGGTTTCAGGTTGGTTTCAGATTTTTGTTTTGTTTCAGGAAAGAGGCATAAGTTCTATCAGAAGTGGGTGAAATATCCTTGGCTTAAAATGTTGGATCTTGTGGTTATGGAATCCTTAGTCATTGATCAATAAACTGGAGAATTTTATGGATTTTAGGGGGTGGGAATTTTTAATGTTGGAGAAAATTTTCACAACTGGTTTTTCAATTATTTTCTTATATTTGAGTTCGTTGGGAATCTTGGTCCTTCTCTCAATTTCCTGGTTTGATTGAGGTTTAATTTTTAAGTGTTTCATTGTCTAATTTTTTTCACATAGAATTCCTTTAGTTTTTTTGGATTTTTTGGAGAAAATATGAAAAAAAAATTATTGGTAGTGACTTGTGCATGATTGGCGCACAGTCTAGTAAATTGTGCATTCAAACCCTAGTAACTGTGTAGCAGGTGGTGGGTTTAGGAAGAACCTACCACATTGTATTAAAACTATGTGGGTTGTCCATATGGCCAATCTCTTCACAGGTAGTGTCTACCACATGGTTTCTATAGTGTTTGATAAATCATGTGGACAAATCGTGTGTGTTTCCTAGAACCTAAAATTCTTGAAAACCCTAAACTACCCCATTAGAGATTTTAACCCAAATCACCCTCTTACTCCCCAACTCATCTCATTTGACCCTAGTAAGGATCTTCCATATTCATCACACATCTCACATCCTTCTAGGGTGATTCCAATTGGTTTTCTTTAAGGTTTGGGCTAGATTTTCAAGGTAAATTCCCTCATTTCTTCTCCCTCTCCTCCTCCTCTCATTTCTTCTTGAGATTCTCTTTCCCCAGATTCATATTGACTTAGGGTTTATGTTTCTTTAGATTTATTTTGAGGTTTTTTGTTTTTTTAGGGTTTCTCTTGGTATATCTTTGATCTAGTAACCTTTGTGGAGTGATTTTGGGTGTGCGTTGCTGATGCACCATGGATTAGAGGTTGGTTTCCCTTTTCACTTGTCTTTTAATTTTAAGATTCATTTGTTTCATACTTTTTGAACCTCCTTAGATTAATAAATATTGATTTATGACTCTTATATTAATTATTTGGTATGAAAGTGGTGTTTTATACCTTTTGTTAGGATAAATAGTGTTGTTTTATTATATTTCACACACCAAGTGTTTGATTAAATTCCTAGTTGGAATTTGTGATTTTTTATATAAAAATCATGTTTTGGATTTGTAAAGATGTTGGTGTCATGTGAAATGATGTTTTGGGTTCCTTTTATAGGTTTTCCAAGTGGTTTTGGTTTTTATAAAGGAATGTGTATTGGATTTTATGGTGATTTGGCATGTATTGTCAGTTAGTGGCCCGATTGGCATTTTTATAAAAATGTTCTTAGATTAAAAGTGTGATGTAAATGTTTTGAAAGGGTTTTTAAATTATTTTGAAATGTAAAATGGTGTGTTTACACCCTTTATGAAATTTGTATTTGTATCTTTGATGAAGTTTTTTTTGTGAAAAATGATTAAATTCCCATTTAGAAACTTTGTAAAAATGATGAAGGTGATTATTATGAAAACCTCAATTGAATGATTATCATTACTTGTATAATTTTAATCAATGGGATTTTCTAAATGTGGAATCCTTGGGATCCATTATTGGAGATCCTTGGTATATAATCCTAGTGTTCTATTTGTTTTATGGCATGATATCAGTCCTTAGAGTGACCCGGAGTGAGGCATGTTGTTGGATTATTGTTACTATATGCTTTTGATTGTATTCTCATCTAGTATCAGTTGGCTCACCCCATTTTTCATGAGACATGGGAACCCGGTATCGTGAGATAATTTTATAATAATGATTGATGTGTTGGATAGTTTACACACTAGTTGGTGGCCCATAGTTAGTGGATATATTTGGGTTTATTTCTATGAGATTTTCCCCTTGGTCTATCATGAGTTAGGGTGGTTGGGAGTGTTAGGGAGTTTTGGATTTCATCATGTGTGGCGTGTTACCAGGGATTGGTCTCATGTATTAGTATGTTATGTATTATTCATGATCTTATAGGTTCACGCATTTCTATTAGCACTTACCTTTTTGCAGTGATTATTGATATAATTGTATGTTTATTTCCATTTCCTTTATTATGTATGATTATAGTGTTCTCATGTGTGGTGTTTTTCTTACAAAGTGATTAGTTTTATTCTAAATTTTTCATGAAAAATGTTTTCAAAACAAAATCATTTTATAGTCTCTTGTGACATTTGAAAATAAATGCATCGACTTCCCTTTGAAAAAATTATGGTATCACCATTGGTAACAAATCCTGGTTTTGGAAATGAAGAGGGTAATGGGCCATACTTTGTTTTAAGTAAAATGTGTAGAAAATATTACTTTATAAAAAATTTATTTCAAACTTGAAGTTTTTGTTTCTTTAATTTTAAATTAATTGCATTGGGAATAGAATATCAGGCTAGCCAATATATTTTTAATACCCACGCCTATAGTTATTTTCTGTTTTTAGCCTTTGGTGCAGGTTTCATCTTGAGTTCGATCACCTTGGGCGATAGTTGATCTTTGTGTTGGAGAGTGACCTATGGGGTCACATGGAGATCGTGTGTTCTTCTGGTTTGGTTGGTATTTTTGTATATTTTGGTTTTATTTTCATATTTTTTATATAAGATGTTCAGTTTAGTTTTATTCATATTGAACTAATTTGTTCATCTTTTCGTTGTATAGTTTATTTATTTATTCTTGGGATAAATCATTCCCTTTATATACTATATTGATTACCAGCACTAGTTTCTATCCCTTGGGGAATGGGAACACCCTTCAGATCTTGTCTCATATCGGTTCAGCTCGGGTGACCGGTTTGGAGTCGACCTAGGTTGTTTCGTGATAGGAATGATAACATCATTCATGCGTACATGTGGACTACCACCTCCTTAAAGTGATGTGTTCTGTTTTTCATCAATAACTCACAAGGTTAGTTATTATGATGAAATTAATGTATATATATAATATTCATAACATAATTATGATTCTTAAAATATAATATATCATCTATATTTATTCCATTACAAACATTAAAAATGAAATCATCATATGAGCCTACGTAAGGACTACCATCTTCACGTTATGATGTACATTATTTTTCAAAAACCACCTCTCATAGATAATCATGGGGATAGATTTAATGAAGTTATTTGATTTTTATAACATGATAAGGATTCTATAAATATAATATATTTTTTTCTTTATTTATATCCAATTAAAAGTAAAAATATCACCGGTGTGTAGGTGTGGAATACCACCTCATGAGATGATCTATTTTTTTCATAAATTTTTTTCATGGATGAATCTAAAATTTTATTTGATATATAAAAATGATAATTATTTAATTATTATTATTCTAGATATATTGGAACAATGACCCCTTTTACCATGATCAACCTACCAATGTCATTTAGCGATTATGAACCAAACATCCTCAAAACACCCAACATCAACTTAACCAATTAAGTAATTAAATATGTGAATGAAATAAAATATTTAATGATAACTTAATAAACCTTGAAAATTTTCTTAAGAAATTAAATAATTAATATAAGTTTATTATTTAGTAGTTAAAGTACATACATAGAATTTAAAGATTCTAAGTAAGGGGTTTCTTAACTCAATTAGATTATAAAACTTCTTCATTTACTTTTTTATTCCATGATTATATTTGAATTGATCTATAAATCTTTTTATGATTTATTTAAAAAAAATTATGTGGATTTACATATGTGAACATCATCACTTCATGTATTAATTATCACTTCAAATTTTATAATTTTTTCAAAGAATTTCTTCATCTCAATCTCATTTTTTTAAGACATGTTTCATGTCATGCACCATGATTTATTTTTATGGTGTAATTACTTACTCATGAATGAATTTTTACATATTAATTCATGTAATAATGGAATTTAAAAATTCATATCATATTTTTTCTTTCAATTACTTTCAATTTGAAATTTTCTAATTCGGTAAAGGCTTTATGTCACAATCTCATATATTTTTGGGATTGTTTATGTTCAAGGTTCCTTTAGGTAAAATTGTATGATATTAATTTCATGAACCATATATTTATTATTCTCATCTATTTATTTATGAGTTTTACATAATTTCCTTACTTTTTCCTATCTTTGGTAATTAAAATTATTGGGAAAATGTTTTTGATAAAAAAAAAGACCTTAATTCCTCTTTGGTCGATGAAATTTTGCTTCCATGTTCCAATTTTCATTAAAAAATCAATAATATTTTAAATATTATCCAATAATTGATTAAATTAATTTTAACCCATTTTTTAATTTTTATAAAATAGTTTAAATGAAATCTTCTTTTAATTATCCAAATGAGGTACTTTTTACCAAAGTTGTGAACAAAATATTTATTTTAACATGTACCGCATGAACAAATTTTCCCACCATTATAACTATCCCTTGATTTTAAGATTACTTTAAAATTATCCATTTTTTTCAAATAAAACCCTTTTATAATTTTTTTTTTTTTTGAATTTTTAGTTTTTAAAGGTACCAAATGAAAAGGGTATTTTCATCTATTTTAAAATAAATGTTTTCAATGTTATTTTAAATATATTTTCATCTATGTAAACATCATTTAATGATTCATCTAATTTACTCGGAATATGATCTTATGATACTATCTATTTTCTTTCTTTATATGGATTATGGTTATTGTTTTATATATTTTATCATGAAACTCGTTTATTTTCCATGGGTAAATCAAACTATAAAGGAATTCAAATTATTTTTAAAACTTTAATGATGAAAATGAAAGACTCTATGTGGTATATTCATGTATGGTACTTGTACATTATTGATGATGATGGGTGATCTCGATATAGCTCATGATGATAGGTGATCCTGATATATATTATATGATGGGTGAGCCCGATATAGCTCTCTAATGCATTGTGTAATGTTCTTTATCTTTAAAGGAAAGAATATGGGACTTGACTGGGGAGGTTTATCTTATGGATTTAACCAGGATCTAGTTATTTCTAATATGAGTGAACATTAGTGATGAGGATAATTTTCTAAGATACCAACATGTTTTTTCTTTGCTTGAAATGGGATTTTAATGGTTCCTTTGATCAATATTGACATCACATGACTTAAAATTATTGATTTTATAACTCTTGAATTTGTTAAATCTTTATTCCATGTAAAATATTTAAGGATTAAGGTTTTTATGGGTATTAACTATCTTATATAATTCTAATGAAATTTGAATATTTTCTCATTCCCTTATTCTCATCTTGTTCTTTTTTATGATATTCAATTGTTAATGCATATGTTTACCCTCACTGAAAATTTGAGCTCACATTTCTTATGTTTATTTTCCTAGAGTTATAAAGAAAGATGTTATTTAATATATTTATATAAGGGTTTCATGTGGGATATGATAAATAATTTATGTAGAATAATAAAATATGGGTATAGTGGAAAACAATTATCACTTAATTACATGGGTATTATTATGTAAGAGTTTTTTCTAATTATCTAAAACTCTAAACCTAAAATATCCTCAGGCATGTACATGATCCAATATTTTAATTTTATGTTTTATGTTTTGGATAGATATAATCATTTCATGTTTATCAGCATCAAATTCAGAAATATAAATATTGAGTTTTTAGCATCGGATCTAGGAGTGAAGGTTCATGGCTATTACAAAGGGTATTCTCATTTTAATCTCACTCTATACCTCATCAAAGGGTAGGTGTAAAGAAACCATATTAGTATCCCATCTATATCAGTATCTATCCATCATAGATTACATCACATCACATATGGTTAAGTATATAAAATAATCACCTCATTCATAATCAAGGATCCTCTAATCAATCACACAAGACTTCTCATAGAGCAATATAGAGAAGCTAAATCATCCTCAATGGATTCCAAATTTAAAATATCATAGAAATCTAGTGATAATTCAAAAATAGTTAAATATTAGTTATTTAATTATTCAAATAACCACATCATAACATGGTTTATATCACTTCCCATAATATAAGTTATATTCATGTTATTTTAAGTGACCCAAATTATTTCCACTATATTCTCTAGTAAATTAAAAACTTATATAAATCTATTAAAAATATTCCACCACTTTAAACTTTAATTCTCATGTCATAATTCTTATTTATTTTACCATTCATTAAAGGACACTTATTAAGAACTTTTAATTCCTTTATAATATCACTCTATTGTTAGGAAATTATCCCATCATAAATGTTTTCCCATTATATCATTCCCTTTAAAGACTTAAAACATTTTTTATCATTTATAGAATTTATATTTAAACTTATTTACTCATTTATTAGTTTCAATAATTTTAATATATTAATATGAATTGATAAAATAATGAAAATTAATGATAATGAAAAATAACTAAATTAAACAACTGAACATACCTCTACATGTGTGGATAAAAATCAAGATATGGATGTTGATCAGGAATAGGGTTGGGAATCATCAATCTTGTAAGACCACGAACCATATGAGTTGATGCACCACCTACAAATGAAGGTCCAGATGATGTACCATAAGGCTCATAACCATGTAGTATAGCCTTTTTGAGGCTACAAAACATCTCATCATAAGTCTCATTATTCATTTGAAACATGAAAAATATGTTTTCAATAAATAATTAAAGACAATTATTATATATAAATTTATTTTGACTATATGCAACATATAATTGTGTCATTATTTATCTTCATCCTCATCTTCATATATGATGGTTTTAATATATTCATCTTCCTCCTCAATATCATCAATTTACAAAGGAGTTTCATCTTCAAAATCTCTTTTTAATTCAGATTAATTTGTTACATCATCAACATCATCATCACCATCAACCCGTAACTATAGTTTGTCATTATCGATATTCATGTCTCCTCATTAAAAAGATGTATTTGGAGCCATCTCTTGAAAAAATTTAATTCCTTATACTTCAATAGAACCACATTCACTTTTCATAATATGATTTTCATAGTATTTCATTTTTATAATTCTCTAGAAATCAATTAACACTCTTTAAGTAGAACAATAATTTGAATAATAAATTTTATGTGCTTGATGAGAAATAAAAATGGTTCATTTACTATAAGAAGAACTTTATATTTAATTTTTATGAGTCCATGTCATGGATGAACACACAATACTCTATTAGTATCAAACCAGTGACATTTTATCATCTTTAAATAATTCTATCTCTGATAAAATAGTTCAATTATTTTATCCAAAATTTCATAAAATTCAACTTTACTTTCTCTATGATGATATCCTCTCAAGAAAACACCATTACTATTTTTTTATTCTCTATATGCTAATATATGAAATCAAAAACCATTCACCACATATATATTATAAAATTTAACCATTTTGGATCATGGGTTACTCAAAACACACAATCTATTGTCAATTTTATCAGCATGTTGTGATACTTGATAAATTGAAAAATAATTATCAATATAAAAAATAATAAAATTGATTTCATATGTTAAACAATAAATGATTTACTTTACCATTCATTGAAAACAATATTAAAAATTATGTTTCTGACATTTTTAAAGGGAAAATGGTATAATTTGTGGAAACTATTTCTTAATATAATCATCATATAATTGAAAAATAAAATAATATTAATTTACTTTTAAAAAAAATAAAGAATATGTGATAGTATAACTAATTGTACAAATCATTTCATTTCTTTATAGTTGATCAGAACATATGTATGAGCCCTATGATGTTCCTCATCTAAAATCCATCATTCATGAACTCCAATAAATCCAAGTTCAGACTGATTAAAAAATAATAATTGAATGTTTAGTGTAGGATCGAAATATGAATGTATATGATCAATTACAAGAGGGGTGAATTTTAAGTTTAAAAACATTTGTTTTTAACCTTAAAGAAAACTATGTTTAACAAAGTTAGATAAGGTAAATTTACATGACATATTTTATTTATACTAAAAAAAATTTCTAGGTTTTGGAAATAAAATTTAAGGAAATTTTATAAGGTAAAGATTCTACCATAAAGCGTATAGAATCTTATTTATCAGAGTACATAAAAGTGATAAGAAAGTATAAGAAAGTTATACTTTCTTCCTTTATCAGAATGTAGTGGAAATAAACTTGAAATAAAACAAGTAACAAGTATGAAATATTTTAACCCAAAGAGTAGGGTATCCAACAACCTTGGATAAAGGTCCCTTGATTTATACTTTAAATAAAGTATGTCTTACCCACACTAGGGTAAGACCTTGATAGAAATATCATAATCTATCTTTCTATCCCCGTAAGCCCACAATCTTTAAGGTAGTCAGAACCTCTATCTTCCTATCCTTGGAAGTCCTCGAACTTTAAAATAGTCGGCACCTCTATCTTCCTATCCCTATAAGTCCTCGATTGTACACAGCAACAATCGGAGTTTCAAAAAGCAATATAAACAAGATGTTCATAACTGTACAAAGTATGAGAGTCTCTCTCTCTAGAAATCACTTCAGCGGCATGTAATCTCTAAAGTGATGGAACACATGTTGAGCTCATTATAATGATCTCCTATTTATAGAAACTTCTCCAACGATTTTCTACCTCCTCCAACAGTCATATTTTTCCTTGAATCTCAAAGGGACCTATACACATGTCACTCAAACAATGATTAGTTAGAAATAGATTGTACGACATTGTTTCATAACAAGTGTAATGAAAATGAATAAGCTTAACCAAATATATGTTTCAGAGTCTAAGGAAAAAATTATAATTTAGACTCTAACCAAATAAATATTAGGAGTCTATAAGACATGGATATTTGGATTCTATTTTACAAGGAATTCGGAATCCGAATTCTGAGGAATTCAGAGTCTGAATTCTGAGGAATTCGAAGTCTAAATTCTGAGGAATTCAGATTCTGGATTCTCAGGGATTCGGAGTTTGAATTATAAGGAATTCAAAGTCTGAATTCTGAGTAATTAAAATTCCAAATTCTGAGTAATTTGGAGTATGAATTTCATATAATTCGGAGTCTCAATTTCAGAGAATTCGGAGACTGAATTTTAGGGAATTCAGAGTCTGAATTTCATAGAATTCAGAACCTGAATTTTAGAACATTCTATATCCAAGGGATTATAAGATTCTGAGAATTTAGATATGAAACTGAATTTTGACTTAGTAATAAAATGAGTTAGATTTAGATGGATTATAAATAGAATAATTAAAAAAAATCTAAGAATAAAATTTATTTAGAGAATGGAAATTTTCCTTAGCGAATGGAAATTTTTCTTAGAGAATGTAAATTTTCCTTATGAGAATAATCCTTATGAAAAATATATTTTGCCTTAAAATAAAGTTTTTGTGATTTTCAAAACATAGAGGAATGGAAAATTTATAAGTAAACCTTATTGACTCAAAAATATCCCCCTTTTTGGAAATCACAAACATCCTTATGAAAAAGAATATAAGGACTAAGATTTTTGCTTTATGAACTTAAAATAAAAACTTATCTTTATTTACTTATAAATAATGGTGAATACAACTAACTCCCCCCTTAGGTTTTTAAATCCATAAGGATCATATTCTTGACTTCCATAAAGATATTTTTCTTTTTCTTTCATAAGGAAATCTTATTAGATAAAACTCCCCCATAGATAAACCCCCCCTTACTTAGGATATTCTCTTATTTACTTAGTATTATTTTTATCATTCCTTTATCCCCCTTTGTGATTTTCAAAAAGGAATAAAGAGAATGGAAAAAAAAATATAGTACCAAAAATATTAGTACTATACAACAAAACATATGAAGAACAACCAAAATTTTGTTACGTTTGAAAGAATTTGTACAAGGAAAAAAATACATCAAAAGATCGGAGTTAAGGAAAAAAATCATCCTTATTTTTTATTTAGCATAAGATTATTGAAAATGGTCTTTATCTTTTTAAGCTCCTTATAATACTCTTCAAAACAATTGAGCATCTTATCTTGATCCTCATTTTTCATTTCAATAGCTTTGATTTTTTCTTCCTGAGCCTTAAGAATTTCTACTTGAGTCTTCAAAATCTCTTCTTGCTTATTGATCTTTTCTTCAAACTCAATTCTAAGATCAATTTCCCTTTGTAGATTCAAAGCTAGGGAATTAAGTTTACCATTTAGATCCTTGACTTCCTACTTTTGAACTATTTGTTCAAGATTGAGATTCTCATAAAAACTTGAAGTAAGGTCTTTGATCTTGATATCTTCGGTATCCAAAGCATCCTTGACATTGTCTTGAAAGTCATAAAATATTATTAGATCTTTAATTTTTTTCCTTGACCACTTTGTTATTTCCTTGCATGACTTTATATGAGCATCATACCCAATGTAGAAAGTTTTTAAATCGGCTTCAATCTTAACAAACTTATCTATAAGCATGTAAACAGAGTCTGATTTTTGATTAAATGAGTGCTGAAATATCTGGCACCTCGAGTCTATACTGGGAAACAAAGGAATGGTATCAACCAACTTCTTCAATGATTGGAACACAAAGCCATGTCCCAGAGAGGACTATTCTGAATTAGATTCTATGGTTAGTTAGGATTCTTTCTCTATTTCTTCAGATTTTCTCTTTGAAGAACCACTTACATCTTTATTTGCCATTGTGGATTTCCTCAGTGTATCAACCAACACTTATTTTACCTTATCAGCTCTCGAAATTATCTCTACTGCTTTTGGTGATTCATGTTCACTATCTGATAGTTGAACTATTCTTTATTCCTCAAAATTTCCTTTCTCAACATCTTCCACAAGGTTATCTTATTGAACCAATTCATGATTTCTACTCTATTATTTAGTTGGTTTGTTTACTTCTTCATGGCCCTCTTATTATTTTCCTAGGGTAGAAAGTTTTTAATATTCGTCTTGAGAAGTCTGGATCGATAATTTCTCATAAAGACACTCCTTCTCATGATATTCATCAACCTGCCTTATTACATCATCAGTGTCATCCCCTTCTTCCTCTTCTTCTCCTTCTTCTTCCACTTCCTCTTCCTGCACAATTTCTTCATCTTCTTCTGGTTCCGGAATCTCCATTTTATTTCCTATTGTCTCTACAGGTACTTGTTCATTGAGAAAATTTTCTAGTACCTAAATCTTCTCAGAAGCTTTCTCAGTAGTCTTGAGAAGATATTGAACAGTCTCGGCTTCAGACATTTTCTTTTTTACTTCTTATCTTTTTCTTGCTTCTCAAATTCCTCAAAAACCTTAATATTTAATGTTTTTTCCTTGGCAGTATCCAAGACAAAACTAGTCTCCCCTCCCTTCCTATTCTTCTTATATTCTCTCTACTTGGAAACCACTTCATCCGTATAAGTCTTTTTCTTATTAGATTTTGGAGGTGAGGATTGGGTTTCCTGAACTACAGGAGTTTTTCTTTCACTTTCGGTTCCTTCACCTTTATCTTCTTCTCACCTTTCTTGGAAGTCTCAACCAATTATAGTTTCTTTGATAAATCTTAAATTTTAGATTCAGATAAATCATAGAATTATTTGGATTTATTATTGAAGACAACCTTCATCCTTCTCAAGGTATCATCACTAAGCAACATAACTTTGAAATTTCCTAGCTTAGCGCTACAAGGAATTTTGAATGAATAAAGACAGAGAACTATGAGATTGGAAAGAATAGTTGGATACATAATAATCTAAGATTTTATAGTCCCATTATTGATATTTGAAATTTTATTCAAGATATACTGCACAAGGTTAATTTTCTTGAGTTTCACCCAAAAATCAAGAATATAAATGTCAGTTTTCTTCAGGGTTTCCTTATCCCCTTTTCTCGGAATGATAAATACTTGAACCCATAACTCTAGAATCCAAAAAAATTTAGAAATATTCTTGATCTTCGGTGTATTCACCCCTGACAAACCAAGACACTCTATAGCCTTCTCCTTATCAAAACTTCCCAAAACATCTAGTAGCTTGTGGGTGCAGAATTCAGTTTCTCCCTCATAAGGAATTCTAATGATATTAGCAGCCATACTGAAATAAAGAGAATATTTTTCCCATAACTCTTAAAAGAAAACTTATATCTTCCATTATGAACAAAAAAACTTACAGTCTCATAAAATTATACCAGCAACTACGGATACACCAGATCTTGTCCCTTTGGTTTTGATACACACATACTCTCCCACCCATTCAACTTGATATTATTTTAAATAAGAGAATCATATTTATCAAAAAACTTTGGATCTATTAACCTTTCCCTATAGATATTTCATTCACATATTTCCTTTACCAATGACATTTTATTCTGCAGGGATGCTTCCAAAGACATTCGGATTTGAGGAAACTAGAAAAATTTGAAATGACCCTTAAGTAAAGTAGTAGAGTTTCAGAATGCCAAATCTTGATAATCGATGTGGGACAACCATCAGGGGACTTTATATAGGCATTTGAGGAAACAGTTCATATTCCCAAAAAGATTCAATAGTTGAAATAATCTTGATCTGATCTAACGGTTGAAATGAAATCCAAAGAAGGAATTTGGTAGGTTCCAATATTTTAAGGTTTTTAAGATAAAAAATTGGATTTAAGGAAAGTGAATCTGAAAAATTTGCTTAAAAAAAGAGGAAAATACAAAAAAGTAGAATTTGATTACAAAAATTTAAGTAAAGAAACATACCTTCCGGATTGCTAGGAAAATTATCAGTAATAAGAAAAATTCTTCTTCAAGAACTTTAGATTACGAAAATTTTAAATACAAAAATTTTAACTACGAAAAAAGTTCATTACAAAAAAAATTGACTACAAAAAATTTTGACTACGAAAAATTTTGACTACAAAAAAAATTTTGACTGCAAAAAATTTTGACTACGAAAAATTTTGACTACGAAAAATTTTTTACTAGGAAAAATTTTTTACTACGAAAATTTTTTTACTATGAAAAAATTTTGACAACGAAAAATTTTTTACTACGAAAAAAAATTTGACTACGAAAAATTTTTATTAACAAGAAAATGCACTCCCCATATGAAAAGGAGTTTCTTAATGTAAGGAGATAGGTTTCAACAAAAAGTTAATATGGAATATTACCTTACAGTTATCATTCTTAAATTTTGTTTAATATATTTAAATCTATTGGATGGTAAATAGTTTTGTGTTAAAATATCTGAAAGTTGATCTTGCATTCTGATAAACTGAAGAATGATATCTTCTTTTTGTGTGTGATCCATAAGAAATTTATTCCTAATATCTATGTATTTTTCATGATAGTGATGTTCATAGTTTTTTCTTATGGAAATGGCACTAGTTTTATAACACAATATCTGTGTTTCGGTAAAACTCATGTCATAATCTATGAGTGTATGTTGCATCCACAACACTTGGGCACAACAACTTCAAGCTGCTACATATTCAGTTTCAGTACTGTAAAGTGATTCCGAGTGTTGTTTTTTGCATGACCAAGAAACTAATGAATCTCCTAAGAAATGTCAAGTTCCGGATGCACTTTTCCTATCCATTCTACATCCACCAAAATCAGCATCTGAAAAACTTTTAAAATAAAATCATTTCTAAAAGTATAAAAGAGTCTTAAATCCATAGTTCCCTTTAAATAGCGAAAAATTATTTTCACTGATTTTAAATGATATTCCTTAGGATTGGATTGATATTTGGCACATAAGCATAATGAAAACATTAAGTCTAGATAACTAGCTGTCAATTATAGTAAAATTCCTATCAAACCTCTAAATGATGCTTGATCTACTGGTTTCCAAGATTCAATAAGATCAAGAGAATTTGAGGTACCAATGGGAGTACTTATACTCTTAGTGTTGTCATATACATAATTTTAAATAAGATCTTTAATATACTTATGTTGAGATATATAAGTTCCTTCTGGTTTTTAATAAATTTGAAAACCTAGAAAAAATGTTAACTCGCCCATCATACTCATTTAAAACTCATATTTCATTATATTTAAAAAAAAATCGGTTAAATATTTTTGAGTTGAACCAAATATAATTTCATCAACATAAATTTAAACAATTAAAACATATTTCTTATATTTCTTTATAAAAAGGGTTGGATCATAAGTTCCCTTAACACAATTGTTTTATAACAAAAATCATGTAAGTAAATCATATCAGGCTCTAGGGGATTGTTTAAGTCCATATAAATCTTTGGTAAGTTTGAAAATATGTTCAGGATGTTTTGTGCCTTCAAAATCAGGAGGTTGTTCAACAAAAACTTCTTCTTGAACATATCCATTAAAGAAGGCACATTTTACGTCCATTTGAAAAATTTTGAAATTAAATAATGTTGCAAAGGCAAGTAAATTATGAATAGATTCAATTCTAGCTACTGGATCATAGGTTTCTTCATATTCTATTCCTTCTTGTTGATTATAGACTTTAGCAACTAATCTATCCTTATTTCTTACAATGATTCCATTTTTATCACATTTATTCCTGAAGACCCATTTTACTTCAATTACAGAAGTGTCCTTAGGTCTTTCAACTAGGGTCCAAACTTTGTTCCTTTCAAATTTATTTTGCTCATCCTACATGGCTTTTATCCAATCATCATCTCCTAAAGCATCATTAGTTCTTTTTAGTTCTAATTGGGAAAGGAATTCTAGATTTTCTACTTCATTTCTTAATGAACTTATAGTCCTTATAGGTTGATTTACATCACCAATGATACTATCACTAGGATGATTCTTCAGAAACAACTGATTTGGGTTTTGTAAAACATGTTCATCAATATATGGTAGGAAATATTCTGGGGTAAATGCTTCAGAAATATTTTCTTGAAAATTTTCCTTATCAGAAGGATATTATATTAAGGGTTGATAATCAGTTTTTGAACACATTCGAGGATGTAGGTTGAGTTTGTTTAAAAACAAAAGGATCAGTTTCATGAAATTTAACATGCACTATTTCTTCAACAGTACAAGTATTTTTATTAAAGAATCTATAAGCCTTAGAAGTTGTGGAGTATCCTAGGAAAATTCCTTCATCATATTTGGGTGCAAATTTATGTAAATTATCTTTAGTATTCAGAATGAATACTTTGTGACCAAATACTTTGAAGTAGGGAAGTCTAGGTTTTATACCATTCCACAATTCGTAAGAAGTTTTGTTAAGAAAAGGTCTAATTAAAACTTGATTTATAGTATAGCAAGAAGTACTTATATATTTGGACCAAAAGTTTTTAGATATATAATATTCACTCAACATGGTTCTAGTTTTCTCTTGAAGAATTCGATTTCTTCTTTCAACAGCACCATTCTGTTGAGGAGTTCTTGGTGATGAGAAGTTATGAGTAATGCCTTTTTTACTAAAAAAAGTTTCAAAATCATAATTTTGGAATTCTCCTCCATGATCACTATGAATAGTTATCAATGGAAGGTTTTTCTCATTTTTAACTTGGGCTCTAAAAATTTTGAAATAAGAAAAAGCTTCAGATTTCTTTGTAAGAAAATAGACCCACGTAAATCTAGTGTAATCATAAACTAAGAGAAATATATAATATTTTCCTCCAATGTTTCCATTTTATGTTGGACCAAAAAGATCCATATGCACCAATTGTAATGAATCAGAAGTTGAGACTTCACCAATTTATTTAAAACTTGATTTATGTTGCTTACCATATTTAAAAAGATCACAAACTTTTGAAGAATCAAATCTAATCTCCGGTAGATCCTTACAAAGTCTTTTATTTGAGAGTTTTCATAGGTTCCTAAGGTTAAAGTGTCTTAAACTTATATTCCATAACCAATATTGATCTTCCATTGCACTATGGAAAGGTATATCTTGGTTCCTAAGGTCTTCTAATTTTAGTGTGTATACATTCTCTTGCCTATGGGTAGAAAGAATAAATTCTTCCTTGGAATTGTGTACTATGAATTTTTCATTCCTAAAATTCACAAGGTAACCTTCATCACATAATTAAATTATACTAATGAGGTTTTTATTAATACCTTTAACAAATAATACATTTAAACTCAAAGTTTTTCCAAGAAGAAAAATGTTACCTATACCAAAAATTTCTCCCTGAGCATTATCTCCGAAATTTACTTTTCCACCTTTCGTTTTGATAATCTTTTCAAATAAGTTTTTGTTACCAGACATATTCTGGGAAAATATAATATTCATGTACTAATTATTTCTTTTGGTTTTATCTTTATTTTCCTTAAAATAAAAAAGTTATACTTTCAGAACCAAAACTTTCTTGGATCTGGAAATTTTATAAAGAAATATTTTAGGTATCCAAATTTTCTTAGAAAAATAATATCTATGAAAACCTAAAGACTGGGTTTTATTTAAAGAAAATTTTTTTCCCAATGTCCACCACACTAACATTTAGTGCATAATAGAGCACTTTGAGGAACAAAATAGTTATTATTGAAAACTGGTTTAGAATGGGTATAGCCAAATCCAGAACGATTCCTTATAGGTTGAATTTGGGAATACATTTTGTAAAAGTTTTCCTTACCAGAGGTAAATTTTGACAAACACTTCCTCAAGGAAAATATTTCTGACTTTAGTTTTATAACCAAGTTTTTATCCTCAAAAACATTAGTTTTAGAGCTAGAGTTATTCTCTAAAATATTTTTCCTAGAAATTACATTTTCAAGGTACTTATAAAGTTTATCCTTCTTGGAATTAACCTCCTTAAGATTTTTTGAAATACTTTTAAAATAAAAAATTTTCTTATCACGATCTTTATAAAAATATAATACTTCTTTGGTTAAAATAGATAATCTAGAATTTACCTTATCAAGCTTTTTCTTGAGTTTTAAGTTTTCATTATCAAGAATTTTAGTAAACCTAGACACTTATTCATAAGAAGGTAATGTATTATCTTATGATGAGAAAGATTCATCATCTAAATATTCATAATATATATCATCATTGTAATTTTCATTCAAAGATACATTAGTGATAGATTCGGAATTGTGTACCTTTTCCATTAGACAATGATTTTCATTGGGTAATCTGGCTAGTAAACCAAGATTCTTCTGACCAGAAGATCCATACTCTAAGGATTCATTATAAGAGTAACCACCATTAGAACTCTAGGTTTCATTGTATTTTAAAACTTTCTTAGCTTTATCCTTGTAATACTTCTTTCTATTCCTCTCAGAATAATTTTCCTTTATATCCTTTTTCTTAAGCATAGGAAAATATGGCTTTATATTCCCTGCTCTTTTGCATTCATAGAAAGTGACTTCTGAATCTTTCTTGTCTTTATTTCTTTCTTATTATATATATACTGAAAGTATTTCTTTCCAAATATCTTTTTCATTCTTTGAGAAAGATTAGCTAGCTCATTCTCATAATGTTCACTTTCACTAGACTCGGATAAAACAGTAACTTTCTTAGACTTAGATCTTGTAACCCTTTCAGGAGTCTTAACTTTAGTAGTAGTAAATGATATAGTACCATTTCTATTTTTCTTATTATTTATATTAGAATATCTTTTCATTCTTATCACATGTTGAATAAGAGTTCCAAAAAAACTCATCAAGAGTAATTTGAGATACATTTCTATTCTCATCAATGACTATTCTCTTGGATTACCACTCATTAGGCATAATGTCTATAATCTTTTCCACAATAAATCCATCATCAAGACCTTTCTCACCCATAGATTGTAAGATATTAACAATTTTTATAAACCTTTTTTGTACCTTGCATACTGGTTCTCTATAAAGAAATGGAAATCCATGATATTATGTTCTAAGCATAGCTCTTCTAGTCTCAATCACTTTGGATGTACCAAAATGTGTAACTTAAAATTTCTTATAGATACAATTTGTGGCTTCACAGGAAGAAATATGACTATATATATTCCTAGTCATGGAACATAACAAAGTATTATGTACCTTGTAGTTTAGTTGATATTCTGACTTTTCTTGATTGGTAAAGGTTTTGACTTCCTTGTCAGGAATTTTGTAATCTCCAGTAAGCATGAAAAATTTGTCCACTCTAATATTAATAACAAAAGTATTTATATGATCTCTCCAATAGTCATAATCATTCCCATAAAATATAGGTGGTCTAGCTGGATTTAGATTTTCAATCAAACCAACATTCATTCCTGTCAGTCTAGAAAAAAAAAACTTTCCACAAAAACTTGTTAATAGTAAATGTTTGTAAACAAAGATAAAAATTCCTAAGGAAAAATATAGAACAATGAAAACTTGAGCAAGAAAACTTATATGTGAATATAATTATTTTATAGACCTCCTCTGATACCAATTGTAGGATCAAAATATGAATGTAGATTCTCAATTACAAGAGCATGGTAAATTGTAAGTTTAAAAACTTTCATTTTTAACCTTAAGGAAAACTATGTTTAATAAATTTAAATAAGGTAAATTCACAAGACCTATTTTAGTTCTACTAAAAAACTTTCTATGTTCTAGAAATAAAATTTAAGGAAAGTTTACAAGGTAAATATTCTACCTTAAAGTGTATAGAATCTTATTTATTAGAGTACATGAAAGTGATAAGAAAGTATAATAAGGTTATACTTTCTTCCTTTATCAAAATTCAGTGGAAATAAACTTGAAAAAAAACAATTAACAAGAATGAAATCTTTTAACCCAAAGAGTAGGGTATCCAACAACCTTGGATAAAGGTCCCTTGATTTATACTTTCAAGAAATTCTGTTTTATCCACACCAGGGTAAGCCCTCTATAGGAATATTGGAATTTGTCTTACTATCCCCGCAAGACCTAGATCATTAAGGTAGTTGTCACCTATGTCTTCCTATCCCTAGAAGTCCTTGAACTTTAAGGTAGTCGGAACCTCTGTCTTCCTATCCCCGAAATCCCTTGATTGTACATAGTAGCAATCAGAGTCGCATGAAGAAATCTGAACAAGATGTTCAAAACCGCACAAAGCATGAGAGTCTCTCTCTCTTTATAAATCACTTTAGCAGCATGTAATCTCTAGATTGATGGAACATATGTTGAGCTTGTTCAAATGAACTCTTATTTATAGGAACTTCTCCAATGGTTGGCTCCCTCCTCCAATGGTCATATTTTTCCTTGAATCTTGGAGAGACCTATACACATGTCACTCAAACAATGGTTAGTTATAAACATATTGTATGACATAGTTTCATAACAAGTGTAAGGAAAATGAATAAGCTTCACCAAATATATTTTTTGGAGTCTAAGGAAAAAAATCAGAGCCTAACCAAATAAATATTTGGATTTTATAAGACATGGATATTCAGATTTTGTTTTACAAGGAATTCAAAATATGAATTATGAGGAATTCGGAGTCAGAATTCTGAGGAATTAGGAGTATGAATTTTGAGGAATTTGGAGTTTGAATTTCATAGAATTTGGAGTCTGAGTTTCAAAGAATTCAGAGTCTGGATTTCAGAGAATTCTGAGTTTGAATTTCAGAGAATTCAGAGTCTGAATTTCAGAACATTCTATATCTAAGGAATTATAAGATTATGAGAATTTAGATATGAAACCAAATTCTGACTTAGTAATAAAATGATTTATATTTATAGGGATTATAAATAGAATAGTGAAAACAAAGGTAAGAATAAAATTTACTTAGAAAATGGAAATTTTCCTAAGAGAATATAAATTTTCCTTATGAGAATAATCCTTACAAAAAATATAATTTTCCTTAAAATAAAGTGTTTGTGGTTTTCAAAACATAGAGGAATGGAAAAGTCATAAGGAAACCTTATTGACATAAAATTTAGTGCATCGTAAACATTTCTCTCATTACACCCCATTTGGTTATGTTATTAAGGATATTCTGATTGGAAATAATGGGAGCAAAAAAAAGAAATTTCATCCTAAAATAAGCTTCTATGATTGACCCTTCAACTAATAGTTTTCTACATACCTTTTTCATCAATTTATTCATGTGCCTATCATATGGGTACATCCATTGGAACTATACCATCCATCCACATTTTTATTTATACAACAAATGTAATATCAAATGTTCCATTAAATTAAAGAAATTCTACAAAAATATTTCCAGTGTACATAAATTAAAACAGCATCTTCTTATCATCTACTAAGTGCATAATAGTTTGTTGACTCTACACAAATGCCTCATAAAAATGGGATGTTTCTATTAGTACATACTAAATCAAATAATTCAACAAACCTCTAAATCTAATTAGTATAATTATTTCTAATATAACATGAAAATAATGATTTTTAATCTGGTAATATGACTATTTCTAA
Source organism: Viscum album (assembly GCA_963277665.1). Classification (NCBI taxonomy): domain Eukaryota; kingdom Viridiplantae; phylum Streptophyta; class Magnoliopsida; order Santalales; family Viscaceae; genus Viscum; species Viscum album. The sequence continues at coordinate 2,118,823,172 of OY728150.1, forward strand.
CACATCTATCCAAATTGGAAACATAACCATATGGTAGCCTCAAATATAAAATCTAGGGACAAAATAATTAACAATTTTCTAAGTTTATAAGCCACTTTTGGATTCATTGACTTCTTTGATCTGTCATTTTCAAACAACTTGAGTTCTAGTCGCCTGTAAATTTAGGAAAGGTCTAATTGTGCCTTTATATTATCTTTGGTCTTACCAAGTGTGTCTAAAACTATATAAAATATATTATCAAAATTTTTCTTCTCAATATTCATGACATCTAACATGTTATGGACTAAAAAATCAAACCAATATGGGAGATCCCAAAAAATACATTGTTTAATCCAATTATGATCTTTCCTAAATCCATATTTTTTTTGTGGGTTTATAGTTAGTCCAAAGGTGATGGGAGGTAATGAAGTGATAATAGATTTTAAATCAATACCTGAGATCATTTTTGGAGGTCCATCTCTTTCAATTTTACCATTTCTTAAAATAATTCAGTTCTTTTGAAAAGGTTGATCAATAGGAAGAAATATGTTATGAAAGTACAAAAAAAATGGTTTTCTCTCATTAATGAGCATAAATGTTTTGTTGTCACTCATATAGTATAGACACGATTTTGGACCATTTTTACTACATCCAAAAAACATGTCATGTGTTGTGGATTCACTAATTGTCCAAATTAATATAGTTTTCATTAAGAAATTTTTTTTACAACAAAATCATATATGCTGATACCATTACTTAATAATAAATTTAACTCATTAATCAATGGATTCAAATAAATATCGATATTCTTTTTTAGATTTCATGGAATTAATAATGTTAAAAAGATATATGGTTCATTCATCAATATCTAAGGATGTAAGTTATATAAAATTATAAAGATGGGGAAATAAGAATATTGACTATAGTATGAACCAAATGGACAGAAACCATCAGTAGAAAAAACCAATTGCATGTTATGGGATTCTAAAGAAAAAGAAGGTTGTACATGGTCAAAATATTTCCACGAATCACCATTACAAGGATTATTAAATATTTTACCAGTTGAAATATTGGATTTGTGTCATGAAATCAATGATGTTGTGTTCTAAGACATAAATAAACATTGTGATCTAGGTGTAAGCGTGAAATACCTCAACTTTTTAATGGGAACGAATCTAGACTTCCCTTATTGAACCTTATTATACCTCAATTATCTGCATGTAGGAAAACTAAATAATTACTCATTTTCACCATAATATAAGATGAAATCATTTGAACATGCATGAGTCTTCTAATAACCAAGACCCAAATTACGAATCAGCCTCTTTCTCTTATAGAAATTGGTATGCAACACATTTACTTCAGGTAATGGTGATTTAACCAAATAGAATATCTTATCAAAACAGATATTATACATTCCATTATCTGATTTAATAGATATAAATTTTTTAAGCGCTTCAAATTATCTTATCTTGCAACCAGGATATAATGAATTTTTAACAGACTTCATAAAATCATAAAATCGAGATGTTCTAACTCAGGAGTTAAATCAATATCATTCTGAGTTTATGTTTGCTTAAAATATAGAATAGAAACATCATGTACTAAAGTTTGAAATTGTGATGGATTTGGAGAAAAATTGTTAGTATCATCTCTATAACTATGTTTTCCATGTTGATATTAAAAAACATAATCTTTAGAAAAACAAAAAATACAATAGATGAACCCCCACTTTGTCAAATGTTTCAAATATTCTCAGATCAAATTTCTTAAATACACACTTAATTATACCTTTTGAAACAAATTCTAGTTTAGATATTGAAAATGATAAAAAAAAACTTTAACACCCTCAATATATACAAGATTTATACCAGAACCATTTAGATTCCTATTATGATATATATAATAATGATATTGTAATAAAGATTTTTGTTTAATTCCTTATTTCATATTTTATAAAAAATGGAAAATGAAAATATTTCTTATAATTAATCTAATATAAGAAAGAGACTATCCAAAAAAATAGTTAATAAAAAAATTACTAATTTCTTGTAAATATTATCAACTCTGTCTAATTACCACTAAATTTTTCTAATTCTATAAATGACTGCTAATTTTTTCTAATTACCACTAATTTTTTCTAATTAACATTAATTATTATTAAGGGAAATAGAAGTTCGAACTAGGGGCATGACGGAAGCATGGAGTTTAGGGAATCTAAGTGACCGCAGAGAAATAATTTTAGCACCGGAATTATTTTATTATGTCGTCCCTTTCATCCCCTTGGATCCATTCTTCCATCACACCCTTTATTCAACCTTCAATTAATAATTATGGTTAATTATGGTTAATTATAGTAAATTGTGGTTAATTTTGGTTAATTGTGGTTACTTTTGGTTAATTATGGTTAATTTTAGTTAATTATGGTATTTTTTACTAATTATCAGTCATTGTCGGTATTCTTTACTAAATAACACTCGTCGCTCATAATTTTTACTAAATAATTCTCATTGATGGTATTTTTTACTAATTCTCGCTCATTGTCACTATTTTTTACTAATTACCACTCATTGGTGATATTTTTTACTAAATACTTCTCATTGTCAATATTTTTTACTAAATACCACTCATTTCCAGTATTTTTTACAAAATACCACTCATTATTGGTATGTTTCACTAAATGTAGTTCATATCCAATAGTTTTTACCAATTAACGCTCATTATTTATATTTTTTACTAGTTAACACTAATTTCTAGTATGTTATACTAATTACCACTCATTACCAGTATTTTTTACAAAATACCACTCATTGACGGCATTTTTTACTAATTACCACTCATTACCGGTATTTTTTACTAATTTCCACTCATTTCCACTATTTTTTTCTAATTAATGCTCATTTCTATTAATTCTTAATAATTCCCACCCATTACAACTAATTTGTAATAATTACCACTCATTAACAATATTTTTTACTAATTACCACTCATTTCCGATTATTTTTTACTAATTAACACCCATTTCCACTGATTTTAACCAATTAACATTCATCTATGCTACTTTTAACTAATTAATACTAATTTCAGGTAATTTTTAATAATTCTCACTCGTCACCACTAATTTTTAATAATTACAACTATTTTTTACTAATTAACACTCATTTTTTCTAATTTTAACAAATTCACACTCATTTATGATAATTTTTAATAATTCCTACTCATTGCAACTAATTTTTAATAATTTCTACTCATTTCTGGTATTTTATATTCATTACTGCTCATTTCTAGTTATTTTTTACTAATTAACGCTCCTTTACACTGATTTTAACTAATTAATGTTAATTTCCACTAATTTTTAATAATTCCATCTCGTTATCGCTAATTTTTAAAAATTACCTCACATTACCACTAAATTTTACTCATTAACTCTCATTACCACTAATTTTTAAAAATTAACGCTCATTTCGAATAATTTTAACTAATTAACACTCATTTACGATAATTTTTAATAATTCATTCTTGTTACCGGTATTTTTTACTAATTGCATCTCATTACTGGTATTTTTTACTAATTACCACACATTTTTTGTATTTTTTTACTAATTAACACCCATTTCCACTAATTGTCACTAATTAACACTCATTTCAGCTAATTTTTAATAATTCATGCTTATTACTATAATTTTTTAATAATTAATGCTCATTACCAATGATTTTTAATAATTAACGCTCATTTCTGCTAATTTTAATTAATGAACCCCCATTTTCACTAATTTTTAATAATTCCTTCTCATGGACAATAATTTTTAATAATTATCACTCATTACCAGTAATTTTTAATAATTACCGCTCATTACCGGTAATTTTTACTAATTACCACTCATTTTTTCAAATTTTTAATAATTCCCACTCATTTATACTACTTTTTGCTAATTACTGCTCATTTATACTAATTTTTATTAATTACCACTCATTTATGATAATTTTTACTAATGGATTCTCATTTTCGCTAATTTTTACTAATTACCGCTATTTTACACTAATTACCCATAATTTTATATAATTACCGCTAATTTTTAAGAATTACCGCTAATTTTACTAATTATCAATAATTTTTACTGATTACTGCTAAATTTTACTAATTGTTTTGAAATTATTAATATTTAGCGTTAATTTTTAAAAATTAGTGTTAATTAGTATTAATTACTAATTACTAGTAATTATTATAAATAATTATAAATTATTATTACTTATTACTAAGATATATAAATTATTACTAAATTATGTTAATTAGTAATATTTATTTATCAATTATAAGTAATTACTATTAATCACAATTATTGGCTGGTAATTAAAATTAATTACTGTAAATTAAAACTAATTACTTCTAATTAAAAATAATTACAACTAACTAAAGTTAAATATTTCTAATTAAAAATAATTACTGTTAATTAATATTAATTACTTCTAATTAACACTAATTACTCCTAATTAGTAATACTAATTTCTAATATAAAATAAAATAAATGAATTAAAAATTAAAAACATTAAATAAATACCTTAAATTTGAAGATTTTATTGGATGAAAATTTGAAATTTTGTTTCCCTGTAAAAATTTAAATTGTTAAACAAAGAAATGAAGAGGATAGAATAACATAGGAGGAGATAAGAGTTCATATGAAGAATTAATAACAAAAAATCAGGTTGGGGTATATATAGGTTAGATTATTAGCGATCAGATTCTCGTTTCCAATAGTCATAATTGCGACAGGGCCCATCGCAATTAGTACCCACCATAAATAATCGTGTTAGTGACGAAAAAGGTATTTGTGATAGGTCCCATTGAAAATACTAGTTTTCCAACACATTATTTAATACGGGTTATAAATTCTCATTGCAAACAACATTAATGATGAAAATTATTTACGATGGGAATAAATACCTGTCGCAAATATGTTTTCCCATGGTTTGGCATGAAATCGCCCCAAATGTATTTGTGGCGGGAATTTTTTCCCATCATAAATAATTATTTATTTAGGGTTATTTGTGACAGGAAACAAATCTCGTCACAAATAGTCCTACAATAACTACTATTTGCGACAACCGATGGGCCCATTGTAAATAGTCTATCGCAAAAAAACCATTTTTCCCATAGCGGTTGAGCATTGACTCGATCGTCACTTCAGTGCATAATGAGTGGGCCTAAAACCACACACATGGTGAGACACTCTTAGGGGATATGCTTTGGGTATTCACATTCTCTTTATGAACAATTTTAAAGTATTCAATAATGATGATAACTAATTAGTTTAGAGGACCTAATAGAAAAAATGTTCATGGATAACCAAGATTTGAACAAAGATGTAACATCTCGACTCAGGATCCACTTAACTCGTACCCTGAGCCGATGGGTCACATGGCCTCAAACGCACCTCCCCATGTGCTAGAGGATGTCGACTAGCAGCGAGGGTGTAAAGTTTGTATAATGAAGAGACTATACCCTCATATCAAAGTGGCATGGTGGATATGATGAAATAACAGACAACAGTGATAGAATATATAAACAAACACTATAATGAATGGACCAGTAACCTACTATAGCAGAAGCACATACAGCAGACATAATAAACAACTACGGAAGCATAAATAACTGAGAAACTAAATAATAATATCAAAATACAAATACTGATCCAGATATATGATGATGTCCTCGCATGCTGATATACAAAAGGAAAATAGATAATAGGAAAATACAAGTGGGTGTCTCAATTCAGGTAATCAATACATATATAACATGCATTAGTATATGTGGCCTTTCCACCCATTAATATTCATTACAATTAATCAATTTTATTTATTTAAGTAAATCAAATTGTCTTGATGCTAATCCATTCAACATTTATGTATCCATTTAATCAATCAAGGTATGTAAAATCAATTCTGAGGTTTAACCAAGCTCTTTGAAGGTGCTACTATCAATTAGGCAATTACTTATAAGGGAAAATTTATTTACAATCCAAGATGAACACTTAGAAGGTGTTTTTTTCATTTAATCAATTAAATATAAGGGTAATTTCAAGCTGTCACACCCAAGGGTTGGCTATGAATGAGTTTATCGTCCTCTAAACACTTAACAATTGTCCTCGAGAGTATATTAACAGGAAAAACAATTATTTAGAATCAAAGAGATCATTTATAGGAAACACATAGAAAATGATGGTATGCATCACAATGGTGAGGCTATTAAAACAACTAGAATTTGAAAGAAAACAATTAGACCACCTACCTTAGGGTCATGAATGAATCCTCATCTGATATCGGCTTCATATTCGAAGTATATTAGAATAAAAATGAATAATTGTCCAATGCCCTAAAAATTGGGCGAATGAGCTTGTACCTAAATAGCATAAAGGATACAAAGAGAAACCATGAAATGAAGAAAGAGGATTTAAGATCTTACTGATGTGGATCTAATGTTTTCTACGATTCTTGATTTAGATTCTGGATCAAGGAGATATCAAGATGCCTAGATTAGGTAAAGGAGAAACCCCTGGGAGAAGAAGGGAGCTCCATCTGCTGAAAATGAGAAGGGAGAAATGTAAGAACCCGGATCTTTTTATTCAGTTATGGATCTTGTTTTTTGGTTGTTTTAAGGAAATAGGAAGAAAAGAGGATTTTTTAAGTACATGTTGTGTACTTCTGAGTACACACCATGTACCTATCTTGTTACGTACAGCCGCGTTTTGACCGTGTAACGGCTGAGTACATGGCCGTGTGGTGACCTAGAAGACCCACTTAAGTCAGGGGCCAGTTGAGGCTACTACACAGCATGTAGTGTTAATGAACACACCATGTACTTTTCTTTTTATTTTATATATCAGAGTGGGGTCACATCTCATGTCCGGAAACACCTTCTTTTTCCCATGTTTCGTACATGAGCACTTCCAAATGATGGACGAAGTTCAATCTCCCAATTCTCCATCCAAGCTCTGATCGAGACATTGTCGGTTGTGTTGGAATCCCACCGATGAGTTCTCAAACCCACTTGATCCCTTCTTCCTAATTCATCCTCTCTTGTAAGTTATACAATATTGGGTATTTTTCACCTTTTTGTAGATCTACATCGATCTAGGCTGATTCAAGGGCCAAAGTTCAAGTATATCAATCGTACAACATCAAGGTAGGTGGTTTTTTCCTTTTTTTTGTTTGTCCTTGGATTATATATGATAAAATTGATGCATTCCCACATTTTGGGTATTTCTTGATGTGAAATTTAACCCTGTTATTACCTATTATGGTTTGATTGATTGATAAAGGGTTGTTGCTTATGCATAAGGTTAGATACCTTGTCTAAGGGATACCCCATGGGTGTGTTCCCCTTGATTGATTGTTAATGGACATTTGGTCTAGGTTTTCGATGAGGCGTACCTTGTTTTCCATGCCTTGTTTGATTTGGATGGAGTTTGATTGATTATATAAAATTCATGTGATATGCATTGTGAATGCTTAGCCATGTAGTTGTTTTAGATTACATGAGCTGCTTTGATATAATATGTGCACTATTTTTCTAATGGATTGTGATATCTTTGGACTATGAAGACTGAGGGGACTTCCATATTTCTTTCTTTGATATGTTATGAACTCTATTTCTTTTCCAATGGACCATGAGAGTCTTGGACCAAGAAAATTGAGGGGACTTCCAAATTATTTACACAGGACCGTGATAGCCTTTCTATAGAACTTTGACCAAAGGGGTTAGACTGTGAGAGCTTTACCAAAGGTTTTTTATTTATTTAATTGATGTTATGTGGGGCCAAAGGGGTTAGACTATGAGAGATTTCCCAGAGGGTCATTTTTGAATAGTTGAAGGATTGTGACATGCTTTTCAATCCAAAGAACAAGCTTGGATTCGGTCTTACTTGATTGTTTATATGGTCTTATGAGATGTCTTTTTTGGTTACTTTACATGGGGAATATAGAGCTTAGGATAGATCCTAGGATTACATGATTCAACATATGTATAGTAAATATTAAAATGAATGTAATTGAAAACTGTAGGATTGTTTACTTTTGAGTACTTCTGAGTTTATTGCTTCATTTTTTCATATTACCTGCTATATATATTCACTAACAGATAGAAACAGATATTTTGGTGGTTTCCTACTAGGATTCATCTCACACCCTATTTGGGTCATGCTTTTGGACCCAAACATATTGTATGATTGTAGGTATAAATAATGTCAAGCGCCCTTCTTCATCAGGTACTTGATTTTTGTTGGAGCTGGAGAGCATGGGACCAAGCTCAGGCTTGTGATGCGGTTGGAGTTTACTTGTTTTTCCTTTGTATTGTATTGTATTGTATTTCTAGATTTGGGACCTGTTTTGACTGCTTTCCTAGACACATATTACATGCATCATTTATATATATATATATATATATATGATCCAGTTGTTTCATTACTATCAGTCTTTTATTGTTTACTTATGTTGTATGGTATTACTACCTCCTATATTGTTTTATTATTAATTTCATTGTGTATAATATGCCAATAAGGTTATTTTTTCCCCATTATCAGATCTTAGCCCTCGCTGCTAGTTGGAATCCTCTAGCTATTGGGGAAATGCGCTTGAGTTCATGTGACCAACTGCGCACGGGGCACCCTTGAATGGAACTCGAATCCAGGATGTTACAAAGTGGTATCAGAGGAGTTTTCTTTTATGGATTGTATTACTATTTGGAAACATTATAGAGGGATAGGAAGGAAATTGATTTTGGTAATTAGTTGTGTCCGGGAGTATCTACCATGTGCGCAAGGAAAAACCAAATTACCTCAAATTGAATTGAAATTTTTGGATTTTGAACTATTACAGTTGATTCGATTTCCCCATTGGGTGACGCACTTGTTTTGTGATGTTAGTATTGATATCATTTTGGTTCTATTTTTTTACAACCCAATTATATGAGAGTATTCCATCTCATACATCATATAGGAACTTGTTAGAAATCACATTCCATGCATTCGTGCCATTCCATTTAGAGAGTATTAATAATTACATGTTGTGATAGATGTTGTTATAGATATGTATGTTGTTGTGATATATTTCATGATAGAAATACCTTTTATTTTGATAGGGTATTGGTATATGTAAAGTTTAATCTGGATGGACTCCAAGCTTTGGTCCCTGAGGTTTTATGGGCTCTCTTAGATCAGAATTTTGTGGATCATGTTTGAAATTTAATTTAATTCTGTTAAGATATGATATGAATAAGGATACCAAACTTTGATTCACAGGAATTATGGGCTCTCACGGATCAGAAATTGTAATGCCTTGGCCAAATTTTGAGATTTTGTGGGTTCTAGAGAAGTTTCAGAGGCTTACTATCTATAAAACACAGTGTTTGATGTCATAAACACACACCATGTATTCTTCTGTTATGGAAGAAATGACTTTCTTATGTACACATCATGTACCGTATGTACACACCATGTATTTGTTGACCCTATGACTGACTGTGTGAGTAGAGACATGGGGTCGTTAAACTTTTGGTAGAAAATTCCATGTATGGGGAGTACATTTAGTGATATAATCGACCGTGTATCCAGTCATCTGACTAACAATATGGGTGGATGGAAATTTTGTTGTACACAACATGTCTATAGTTTTCATGTCATGTAGTTTTACACTAGCAGAACCATGTAGTTCTAGCCATGTAGAAGTACCTGTGAAGGAGGTAATATTCAATTACATGCCATATCTCAAGAAGAACATGTCGTTTGTATGGGGTGTTACATGGCCAAGTTGGAAAAGGTACACGCCTATGTTGAGGCTTAAGGGAACACGCCGTGTAGTGGTTCTATATGCCATGTAACCCTCTTTTTTAAAACTTGAATGATTTCATACACATGTTTAGTTCTTGAACTTATGATTTGCAGTTCTGTTTATCTTATACTTAGGTGAACACTTGACCTTGCAGATTCATGCCACCAAGAAATCCTCTGGTTGTACGCTAGGTACATGGTGATGATCAGACACTAGAAATGGCAGATCAAGGACTACCAGTAGATCCTCCGGTCGTGCCCGTATTGGTACCAGCTGTTATACCGGACGTAGGTGCTGATGCAAAGTTCTGTGAAGGATTTATAAGGATGATGTAGACCTTTTAGGGAGCACCACATCTTTCCTCGACTATGGCAGAGTTGATGTTGGTCTTTCAGCAGTAGTATCCTCCCACTTTTTTTGGGTATGGAGGACCGAAGGTTTTGTATTCATGGTTAGAGGCCATGATTTATATCTTTTAGAATCTGGAGATGCCTCCTAAGAGGAGGGTGAATATCAGGACTTCATGCTATGTTATTCTTCCAAGATATGGTGGGATGTTGTTTCACGTGAGGGATGACATTGAGATATGGTTTGGGTAGATTTTTATAGGACCTTCTATGATTACTTCTACCCTGAGATGTTGAGGGCTGACCAAGATCAAGAGTTCATGTATTTAGAGCAGGGTGCTCTTTCTGTGATGGATTTCTGTATTTTCTTTACATAGCTTCAGTGATTTTCACATGTTCTAGGGGTGACAAGTTATCATTGGCTAGGATTTGAGGATGGTCTCAGGTACAAAATATGATTGCAGGTGAATGTTTTTAGGTTGAATTCGGTGATTACTATATTAAACTAGGCCCAGATTACTGAGTGCAATATGAAGGAGTTTAGATCGGTGATCCAAGGTAGTTCAGCATCCAGGGCTAGTACCCCTTCGACTGATAGAAGGAAGCACCATAGGGATCCTTCTCGTGGTGATTACAATAGAAGGGATGTTCTTCAAGTATCCAAGTGAGGTTCTACCAGTACGGGAAGAGTGATCACATGAGACCATAGTTCCTGAGAGACCCAGTTGAGTGTCTCTCTTGAGGCAAGATGGGTTATCTTCAGCATTTTTGTAGGATGTTATCAACATAATCTAGTGAGAATGGATATGTTATGAATTCATGTATAGGAGCAGGGCCACCAGTTCCTCATCATTCAGGGAACTGGAGTTCGTCAGGTCATTCAGTCCAACTAGGTGGTCATGGTCGTGGTATCCAGACAACAAGTTTTCAGCGATAGTAGGGTGGATCAGCTCAAGGTAGCTAGGTAGGGTCACAGGACCACAGTACAGGTCAGAATTTTGTGATAGAGCAGACCCAGTAGAAGCAGGATCCTGGAACCTCTATAGTTATATGATTCTAGTTGCCTTAGTTTTAGCTTCTACTCTTTTGATATAGGTTCTTCCCATAGTTTTATATATTTTTTCTTTGTGGAGAGCCTTGGGCTCTGTATCTTTACTTTTGATGATGTTATGAAACTAAAAACTCCATTGGAGATTAGGAAGGCTAGTATATGTCAATGAAAGGAGTTCCCTCTTGAGGTTGGTGGGTGTCACTTCTTATGGGACCTCTAAATCTTAGATATGATAGGCTTCGATGTCATTCTTGGAATGCACTGGTTGGTCTCCTTTTAAGATTTTTTTGAGTGATATCACTACAGGGTGAGTTTCACATCACAAGAGGTTGGATCTTTTCTACAAAAGGGTGAATGGGATTTCTAGGCCAGAATATCTGGACTCAAGCATCATGGGTTGGGAGGAATCATATCCTATATTTCTAGTTTATATATGGATGACTAGGGTACTTCACATATGCACTTTCCTCTAGTGGTGGATCATTTCAAATATGTATTTCTAGACAAATTTTCAGGTTTACCTCTAGAGAAAGTGGTTAATTTCTCTATTGAGATTATGCCAGGAGCGATACCAGTGTACATTCCTCTTTATATGATGGCTACACCAGAATTACAGGAGCTCAAGAATCAGTTAGAGGAGTTACAAGAAAAGGGTTTCATCTAACCCAATACTTATCCTTAGGGTTTGCATGTCCTTTTTGTGAAGAAGACATATGGTACCATCAGACTTTGTGTGGATTATCAGAAGTTGAACTAGTTTAAAATCAAGAATTGATATCCCTTGTCGAGAATTAATGATCTCTTTGATCATCTTTGATGAGCCCAAGTGTTCTCGAATATTTACTTGAGATCCTATTATCATTAGTTGCGTGTTAGACCATCAGATATACTCCTTATAGCCTTTCTAAGTAGTTATGGTATGTATGAGTATTTGGTTATTCTATTTGGTCTCACGAACTCACTGTAATTTTTCATGTAACTAATGAACTGAGTGTTCTATACTTACTTGGATTCTTTTGTGGTAATCTTTGTGGACGATATCTTGGTGTGCTCTCACACTCGACACGACCATGCCATCCATCTTGATATCGTTTTGATTACACTAAGGAAGCATCATTTATATTTTAAGCTCTCAAAGTTCCACTTTTGGTTGGACCAGATTCATTTCTTGGTTTATGTCATCTTAGAGACAGGATTATTAGTAGACCTAGAGAATATGAGAGTGGTAGTTTCCTAGGAGAATCTAAATAATGCCTTTGAGGTATGGAGTTTTCTGGGGCTTCCTGGTTACTACAGATGCTTTATTCAGGACTTTTCACACTTACCAGTTCCACTAATGGGCCTGACTAAGAAGGAAGCAAAGTACTTGTGGACAGATTCCTGTGATTCATCCTTTCAGGAGCTGAAAGGGAGATTGACTTCAGCACTAATACTAATTTTTATGGAACTAGGTAAGAGCTATACTATTTACTATGATTCATCAAGTATCAGGGATGAGATCAGTGCTTATACAAGGGGAAGGAGTTGTTGCGTACAGGTCTCGGTAGTTGAGGCCACATGAGAGGAACTACCCGATGCATGATCTCAAGTTAGCTGCAGTTATGAATTCCTTGCACTGTTGGAGACATTACTTACTGGGAGAGTGTTTGGTGGTATAAACTGACCACAAAAGCCTTAAGTATATCTTTACTCAGCATGATCTGAATTTTAGATAGTGAAGGTGGGTTGAGTACCTTCATTATTTTGACTTTGAGCTTACCTACATGCCTGGGAAATGCAACATAGTGGATGATGCTTTGAGTAGGAGGACTCAGATACAGGAAGTTCAAGAGACAAGAAGTGAGTAGAATATTATGAATCTTTACTTTTAGATGCATTTGGAGGTGCACGACAAACATAGCTACACTTTTCTTTCTTCTATAGTTGTTACATCTACTCTACTGGATCGAGTGCGAATAAGGCAGCTATCAAATTCCAAAGGCCTAATCCTATGAGAGAGTGTGTCATGCAAGGACCCTACACTTGGGTGGACAGTAGGTGAGGATGAGGTTTTGCATTTTCATAGGCGTGTGTGGGTGTCAGTAGATTTACGCGATAAGCTGTTGTGAGATTTTCATCCCTCAATATGGGAAGTTCATCCTGGTGTCACCAAGATGTATCGAGATCTAAATCTTCATTATTGGTGTCTAGGAATGAAGAGGGATGTAGCTGGTTTTTTTATGAGATGTTCCACATTTCATTAGGTGAAAGTGGAGAATTAGTGATCGGCAGGGACATTACAGCAATTACCCATTCCCGAGTGGAAGTGGAATGATGTCACAATAGATTTCGTGATGGTTTTACCAAGTTTTACTTGAGGAAATTATGTTTTCTGGGTTTTTATTGACAGACTCACAAAGGTTGTACACTTCCTATCGATCAAGGAAACTCTCAGTGTTGATGATCTTAGAAAGTTATACATCCAAGAGATAGTATGTTTTCATAGGGTTTCATACTCTATTGTTTCAGGTATGGACTCATGAATTACTTCTCATGTCTGGAAGGGACTATAGAGGGATTTGGGTATATAGGTACTTCTTAGTAAATCTTACCAACCTCAAATAGATGGCCAGTCCGAGCACACAATTCAAGTTTTGGAGGACATTCTTTGAGCATGCATCCAAGATTTTGGGGGATCTTGGGAGAGACACATACCCCTGGTGGAGTTTTCCTACAATAATAGTTTTCAGGAAACGATTCAGATGGAACCTTATGAGGATTTGTATGGTAGGCCATACTGATAACCCCTATGTTGGATAGAGTCAAGAGAGACAGCTATGCTGGGACCTCATCTTGTCCAAGAGACCACTGAGTAGGTGGAGTCGATTCAGAAGAGGGTGGATACTACAAAGTCTCTCCAGAAATATTATGTTAATCGATGGAGACAACCTCTGGAGTTCAAGGTCAGAGATTAGGTTTTTCTGCATGTCACACCGAGGTTGGGAGACAGGAGGATTAGGAAACAAGGGAAGATTTCACCAAGATATGTTGGGCCATTTGAGGTTTTGGAGAGAGTCGGGCCAGTTGTCTATCATTTGTAGTTACCTCAGAGTTAGCAGGATATGCATGATGTCTTTCGTATTTCTCAGCTATATAATTACTTTTCAGACTTGTCTCATGTTTTTCAAACTGAGGAGGTCAAGTTGGAGGTGGATGCATCCTTCGAGCATCACCCTATTTGGATTGTGGATTGCAGCATGAAGGTTCTATGTGGTCAGTATGTTCCTTTGGTATGGGTGTTATGGTAGCATGGGCGAGTGCAGGATGATACTTAGGAAGGGTGGGTTGATGTGTGATCATAGTGGCTAGAGTTGTTCGCAGGTTCCTCTTCACCGCCCTTGGAATGGTAATTCAGGGATGAAGTGCTTTAAGGGGGGAAGTTTGTAAGAACCTGGATATCTTTTTCGGGTATGGATCTTGTTTTTGGGTTGTTTTGAGGAAGCAAGAAGAAAATAGGATTTTCTAAGTACACTCCATGTACTTCTAAGTACATGTCATGTACCAATATTTCCATGTACAGCCACATTTTGAGTATTTAACAGCTGATTACATGGTCGTGTGGTGACCTGGTAGACCCACTTAAGTCAAGGTCCGGTTGAGGCTACTACATGGCATGTAGTGTTAATAAACACATCATGTTCTTTTCTTTTTATTTGATATATCAGAGCAGTATCGTGTCTCATTTCTGGAAACACCTTCTTCTTCTCGTTTTTTGTATAGGAGCGCTCTGAAATGATGGGAAAAGTTTGATCTCTCAATTAACTTTCCGAGATCCGATTGAGACATCTTCGGTTGCATTGGAATCCCACTGGTGAGTTCTCAAACCCTCTTGATCCCTACTTCTGATTCATCCTCTCTTGTGAGTTATTCAGGGTTGGTATTTTTTTACCTTTTTGTAGATCTACATCAATCTAGGCCAATTCATTGGTCGATGTTCAAGTATATCAATTTTATGACATCGAGGTAGGTGTTTTGTGCCTTTTGTTGTTTGTCCTTGGATTATATATACTAAAAGTGTTGCATGCCTACGTTTTGGGTATTACTTGATGTGGAATTTAACCATGTTATTACTTACTATGGTTTGATTGATTGATAAAGGTTTTTTGCTTATGTGTAAGGTTAGATACCTTGTATAAGGGACACCCCATGGGTACATTTCCCTTGATTTATTATTTATGGTTTTTTGGTCTAGGTTTCCTATGAGGCGTACCTTTTTTTCCATGCCTTTTTTGATTTAGATAGAGTTTGATTAATTATATGAAATGCTTGTGATATTCATTGTGAATGCTTATCCATGTAGTAGTTTTATATTACATGAGATACTTTGATATAATATGCATGCTATTTTTCTAATGGACCTTGAGAGCCTTGGACCAGGAAGACTGAGGGGAATTCTAGATTTTTTGCTTTTCTATGTTATGTGTGTTATATCTTTTCCAATGGACCATGAGAGCCTTGGACCAGGAAGACTGAGGGGATTTCCATATTATTTACACATGGTTGTGAGAGTCTTGGTGTAGAAATTTTACCAAAGGGGTTATACCGTGAGAGCTTTCCCAGAGGGTTGTTATTTATTGAATTGATGCTATGTGGGACCAAAGGGGTTAGACTGTGAGAGCTTTCTCAGAGGTTCATTTGTGAATAGTTGAATGATTTTGATGCATCTTCCAAGATAAAGCACAAGCTTGGATTCAGTTTTACTTGATTTTTTAGATAGTCTTATGAGACGTTTGTTTTGGTTACTTTACATGGGGGTTCAGATATTAGGATAGATCCTAGGGTTACATGATTCAATAGATGTATAATAAATGCTAAAATTAATGTAATTGAAAACTATATGATTGTTTAATTTTGAGTAATTTTGAGTTTATTGCTTCATTTTTTCATATTACCTGCTATATATATTCACCGATAGATAAGCATAGATATTTTGGTGGTTTCCTACTGGGATTCATCTCACACCCTATTTGAGTCATGCTTTTAGACCCAAACAGATTATATGATTGTAGTTATAGATAAGGGAAAGTAGCCTTCTTCATCAGGTAGTTGATTATTGTTGGAGATGGAGAGCATGGGACCAAGCTCATGCTTTCGATGCTGTTGGAGTTTACTTGCTTTTCCTTTGTATTAGATTGTATTGTATTCCCATCTTTGGGACCTTTTTTGGATTCTTTCCTAGACACATATGACATGAATCATTTATATATATATATATGCTTCAGTTGTTTCATTACTGTCAGTGTTCTATTTTTTACTTCTATTGTATGGTATTAATACTTCTGCTATTATTTTATTATTAATTTCATTGTGTATACTCTTCCAATGAGGGCATATTTTCCCCATTATCAGACCTTGGCTCTCACTACTAGTCGGTAGCCTCTGGCTTTTGGGGAAATGTTCTTGAGGTCATGTGACCAATCAGGTACGGGACACCCTTGGGTGGCACCCGGATCTAGGAAATTAAAAGAAAGAGGGATTTAGGTTTTTAAGTCATTAATGGAAAAAATTTCATTTCACCCTTAAAAATGGGGTTGCATGGTTTGGTTGCAAGGTTTTTCCAAACCGTGCACAAATTGTGCTCAGCTCACTGTCTAAAGAGGGACCTTTCACAATTAAGTTTCATGGTTTCCCTAACCATGCACAAACCATGTGAAAACCCACTATCAAAAATTATGAAATCCTCACATGGTCATTCACCTCAAGTCTTTTGGTTACAGAAAAATGGTGTGGCCCCTTGCTGCTCAAAGGTGCCTCGCATGGTTAGTACTAACCATGCAGTAACTGTGCAGCCTACCCTATTTGCACATTTTTTGAAACTTCGGGCTCTGAATAATTCTTGAATGCTATTGGGACCTTCCTTATGATTTAGTTCACATTTACCATGATTATAAAAATGATTTAAACTGTAAACAAATGATTTGTACATTTTTGAAAAGACATGTCGTTACAACCTCCCCTCCTAAAAGTAACTCATCTCCGAATTATCCTTTTGAGGGTAAAGAGATATCATCAAATAATATCTCTGGACACTAAGTATATATATCAACTTACTACTCCTATGTATCATATTGTACTCATTCATTATACTATAACACGCATACCAAAGGAATTGAGCTTCCTCAAAGTGCCTTCATGCTCTAATCCACAATACACACTGGATACTCCTTGAAGGAAGCATCATCCTCTAACTCAACCTCATTAGGTTGGAATACATTTGATGGGTCTAAATAATATCAACAAAGATGAAATATTTGAAATATATCAGGCATATATTGGTATCTCTGAGGAAGTGATTTAAGGTGATCCACTGGTACAGTCTATTTCAAAACCTCAAAGGGTCCAATGAATCGAGGTGAAAGCTTACCCTACCCCTAAATACTTCAGTGGAACAACCTGGGTGAGACTCGTAAGAAAACCTAATCTCTAACCTTGAACTCAAGATTTCATCAGTGTTAGTTGGAATATGAATTATATCTGAAGTGAGCTATCATCATGAACTTATGGATCAATTGGACCTACTCTTAAGTCTCTTTAATGAGATAAGGTCCAAGTAAAACTTCATCCCCTGCCTCTAACCAACACATAGATTGTCGATAAGGCCTATCATATAAGGCTTCATAAGGAGCCATCTCTAAGGTATCCTGAAAGATGCTATTATAAGAGAAATCAATAAGGGGTATGTGTTTCTCACAAGACCCCCTGAAATCAAGGACACATGCACAGAGCATGTCCTCTAACACATGAATTTTGTGCTCTGTTTGTTCATCAGTCTGAGGGTGATAGGTCATGCTCAGAAGCTCCTATATACCCAAGGCATTCTGTAACCCCTTCTAGAGCCAAGATATGAAGTGATCATCTCTATCAGAAATTATATAATGAAGATTTATATGAATATGTAGACCTCCCTGACATATATCCGCCCCAGATCGTCTACCGAGAAGATCTCTTGCACATGTAAAAATTGTGTGACCTTCATCAAATGATCAATGGATACCCCTACCATATCATTTCCATGAGATGATCTGGGTAAACTAGTCATGAAATATATATAAACATCATCCCATTTCTACTTGATAATGGAAAATATCTATAAAATTCATGTCAGTCACTGATGTTCTGCCTTCACCCACTGACTGGTGGAACACCGAGTGATAAATTTGGTAATATCCCATTTCATAGAAAGCTACCAATACTAGTGACATAATTCTTGATAAATCTTGGTGACACTAGGATATACTACCCAAACTGAGGCATGAAACTCTCTTATCATCTTCTCTCTAATGTTTGTTGGGACCCATACACACCCATAAAAGCATAAGATCTCATCATAATCCATGGTACAACCAGAACATGAATAACCATCTAAGATACTTTCCATTATGAATAGGAATTTAGGATCAGATAGTTTCCTTATTCTTACCCACTCCATAAGGGTAGAGGTTACTTCCAAGGCTAAGAATATAGTCTTCCCATGATCCTCCTAAAGCTCTACATGCATCTCTGAAAATAGATCCATGAGATTCCATTCTCCACTGGCCTCTTAAACTGTATGTGTCTTATTTTTCCATCTCAAAGAACTGGCTATTGTATTTTCTTTTCCAGGTGTATAGGCAAGATCAAAATAAAAGGACTGTAGATACTCAACCCGTCTGCGCTACCTGGGATTCAGATCATGTTGTGTAAAGATTTATTTTAGTATTTTGTGATTAGTGAAAGCCACAAAATTCTCTCTAAGTAAATAGTGTCTCCAGAAATATAAATCATTAACTACTACAGATATATTGAGGTCATGTGTCAGGTAACTCCTCTCATGAGTCATTAACTAATGATACTTGTACACAACAACTCACTCATCCATCATCATAACTGCTCCCATCCTGATACCTGATGTGTCACTATAGACTGTATAACTTCTTCCTAGCTCTAAAATAATCATTATTAGTGCTGAATTTAATCTACCCTTAAAATTCTAAAAGGCTACTTCACAAGATTCTGAACATATGAATTTCATGCCCTTTTTAGTCAGACCAGTAAGAGGCACTGTAAGGTGTGATAACTCCTAGATAAAGCATCTATAATATCTGGATATCCCTAAGAAACTCCATATGTAAAAGATGTTATTGGGATACTCCAAGGAAACTATAGCTCTTGCTTTATCTGGGTCTATTGATACTCATGACTCTGAAATAATATGACCCAAGAAGTGTACTTTATCAATCCAAAAGTGGAATTTACTGAGCTTAGCATAGATTTGATGCTCTCTCAGTGTATTCAGTATGATCTCAAGATGGTTTACATGTTCGTGTTGGGAATTAGAATACACTAAGATGAAATACACAAATACTACCATTAATGAATCCATATATGGGTGGAAAACCTAATTCATCAAATCTATAAAATAGCAGGTGCATTCATGAGACCGAACGGCATAACCAAGTACTCATATAGACCATAATTTCTCTTGAAATCTATGAGAGGTATGTCTAATGACCTGAAATTCACCTGATGATATCCCAACCTCAAATAAATATTTTATAACTCCATCACCCCATTGAAGTTTATCAAATAGGTTATCTACTCTATTTAGTGGATACCTGTTCTTAACCATGAGTTGGTTCAACCATCGTTATTCCATGAAAATCCTGAGGGTACTATCTAACTTCTTGGAAAAAAAGACCAGTGAACCTCAAGGAGAAGTGTTGAAGTGTATAAATCCTTTATCCTTCATATCCTATAATTATTTCTTGAGCTTCATAAGATCTATAGATTCTATATTATAAGGATAAATGGACACAGGTGTTGCTCCTAGCACTAGTTCAATATTGAAATCTACCTCTCGTATGGATGGTAGCCTAAAAAAGTCATCAAGGAAGACATCCTTGAATCGATCCACTATAGGAGGTAAAATAGTGGGTTGTAACCCATAATCATCTAAGATATGATTGGTAATTTTATTTTCCACTCTACCCATCCTCTGCTTCTTGAGTCCCACTCAATTCGAAAGAACATACCATTCTTCCTTATAAATATACATACTTTCCTATAGTGATGTAAATGTCACACTCCAATGATAGTAGTCAATGTGTTCTTGAAAGGGAACTAACCATCCATCACTATGATTACATAAAATCATGTCATTTCAAGGAAAAAAATATTTCATATAAAAATACATCCACTTATCTCAAGGGGACAATATTTACAATGGAGTACAATCTCAGATCGGATACCCAACGGGTTCTCAAGCATCATCACGCCATAAATGTGATCTATCTCAAGGCCCAAACTCTCCATAATCGTATTGGATATAAATAAATGTTATGTTCTCATTTCAAATAAAGTATAAACTAGAGTAGATGCTAATATAATAGTACCTCTAACTATATAATGTTTGGTGTTATGCTCCTCCAGTATAGATCGCACTACATGTAACTGGTCTAAACCACAGCCCTGAGTCATAGCCTAACTACCCTGAGCAATACCGCTCTACTTGCACTGAGAATCATGAGTCTTACTACCTCTACCTCGACCACCACCTCAGCCTAAGAATCTGGTGGTATTCCATCCACCTTCCTGGAGAGATGCTATTGTCCCCACTCCAAAACATGGGGTAAGTGTATATCCCTCCTCACTAGGAACTGATGGAAAGGTCCTGTAGAATCATTGGATATGTGTCATCCTTATATAACCTCTACATTCAATTGGATCTCAAAATCACTAGGGTTTTGTATGTCCAGGCTTCCCACAATAGTGACAGATAAGAAAGTTGTCAACCCGAGTTGTCTGACTATTGCTACCCCCATGAGAAACTTCTAAGTGACTCTTACATCCACTAAAAACCCATTGATAGGTCTAGTTATTTAACTACCTTGGTTTCCACCATTAGGTTACCTCATATTTCACTTAGTGATAAGGTCCTATTTTAATATCTCAAAAATAGTAGTTGGTCATAAAACATTAAATTGTGATCATATGTCGTATGCTAGCCCATCATCGAATCTCCTAGAGGTTATAAGATCATCACCAGATAGAGTCGGCATGAACTATTGTAGCTTATTGAAATGAGAATAATACTCCATGATAGACATATATCCTTTATTCAAGTTCATAAACTCTCTATCTTGGTCATACCTTAAAGTCTTTGGAAAGAAATAATCTTAAAAGATCGTATGGAAGTCTTCCCATACCATATCTCTATACATATTTTTGTGGGTAATAACATCCCACCATCTCTTTGAAAAATTTCATAGCATATACATTTTGATTTTGACCCTATTATCTAGATTCATCTTCAAATGCTCAAATATAGAAATAATAGCTTCAATCCAAGACTCAGCAACATGAGGTCGTCGGTCCTCTGAAAAGGTGGGAGGATGCTGCTACTGGAAATCATGAGTCAACTCTTCCATAGTCAAGGAAGGTCTAGAAACACCTTGCATATTTTACATCATGTATAAAATCCCTCATAGAATTGAGCATCAGTTCCCATATCAGGAACAGGAAGTGGTTCCACAAGTGGTACTACATGAGGGATCATTGGCAGCTCCAGGCCTGCCACATCTGGTGCATGGTCATCACCGCCTTTAGGGCATACAAATTGAGGTTGTCATGGAGGCATGATAATATAATTCCAAGGTAAAATAAATCCAATAATAATAAAACCAAAAATAATAAAATCATAATATATATTTTTCACCCAACAGTGAAGTCGTATCAACTTTAACATACATAAACTATAACAGAAATTACCTATATCATGTAATTTGGGATTCCCTTATACATGGTTTATCTACTCCTAGGCATAGTCTCATTACCAAATTTCATAATTTCCTATACATAAACTATAATAGCAATTACCTATACCATGTAATTTGGGATTCCCTTATGCATGGTTTATCTACTCCTAGGCATAGACTCATTACCAAATTTCATAATTTCCTATACTCTTATCTAATTCCCAAATATTAAGAAAAAGTAAAAGAAATACCTCTAATACAACTTTTTAACATCATGACATGGGATCCACTCAACTCATGCCCTAAGTTGGTGGGTCACATGGCCTCAAATACACCACCCCATATTCTAGAGGCTTCCAACTAGCAGTTAGGGTGTAAATGTGTTATAATGGGGAGACTATATCCTCATATTGGAGTGTCACGATGGATATTATAAAATAACAGACAATAGTGGAAGCATATAGAAATAGAAATTATAATTACTAGAAAAGTAACACGCCATAGAGAAAGAATATACAACATACATAATAAATAACTATGGAAGTTTAAATAAATGATAAATTGAATAATAATATCAAAATCCAAAGGCTAATTCAAATACATGATTGTTGTGACCAATTTGGCTGGAGAAGTTTTTGGAAGTAAGAAGAGGTCATTTTCAGGTATTGTATTTTTTTTCAAGGAAGTTTTATAAGAAATAAAATCACCTCACTTTGTGTTAGTGGATGTTCAGATTTTTCTTTGTACTCAGGAAATCAGGTTCAAAAATCTTAAGAAAGTCCATTAAATTTGTAAGGAAATGTATTGTTATATGATAGGAAAGTTATAATACTTTACTTGGTAAATCTGACGATGCTTTTTCAGTATGTATTTCAAAAATATCATAAGTTATTTGGATAACTTGTGATGTAATAATTATGAAGGAAAGTGGGAGAAAAGTGCCTAACAATCAGTTTCTGGTGTGATTGGAGAGAAATATTTTGTTGGATGACTGCAAATTAGTATGGTTGGTTTTTTATGAAGCATATATGAAGGTGGTGCAGTTTTCAAATGTTTGCCAAATTTTTGGGGTCCAAAATTTAGAGTTTTTCTATAATCACAAAACATGTATTTTCTTTAAGGGGTTATAAAAATATGTAAAAGGCATGATTTTTGTGAATATGGGCTTCGTGAAGTGTGTTTCATGAAGGATCAATGGAAGCTGATGT
The DNA here is from genome assembly GCA_963277665.1 of Viscum album. Taxonomy (NCBI): domain Eukaryota; kingdom Viridiplantae; phylum Streptophyta; class Magnoliopsida; order Santalales; family Viscaceae; genus Viscum; species Viscum album. Next base: position 2,118,846,351 of record OY728150.1, read on the forward strand.
TGAGCTTCATGATTACGAAACTATGAGGAGTGGAGCATCACAAAAGGTTATTTTTTGGGAATAAAACTTCCTAAAAATGGTAAAGGAATGGGTTTTATGAATTATGGGATGAGATTTGTGAAGATATGAAGCATCGCAAATGGTGACGATAATCTATGTGATCATGAGAAATGAAGCATCGCGAGCACGCGATGGTTTGACGGGGAGCTTCGTGACAACGTCAAATATCAGAGAAGAATCACGAACAAAGGAGCGCCATGAATATTTTTTTTGAGTGATATAAAAAATAAACTAGAGGTGGTGGAGCATCGCAAATGGGAGAGCCTATAAATATAAGGCGACCCCCACTTCATTTTTATCCAGAAAAATCATAAGAATCTGAAATCGCTTTGATTTTGCGAAGGTAGAGGAGATCTGCAAAGTGGGTTTTCTATGTGATCTTGAGAATCAGGGAAAGAATTATAAAGTATTAACTGATTAAAATTCTTTTAAGTAATTGGTTATTTATTATGATGGGATATTTCAGGTTAACTCAGTGAGCTTCATGAAGTTAGTTGGTTCCATGAAGGTAGTTTGCTTCGCAAAGGTCATGAGCTTCATGAAGGGAGATTCATGAGGGAGCTTCCCAAAAAGTAGTTTAGAATACCCAGTTTAAGTGAACAGAGCTTTCATAGAGCATCAAAAGCAGACTAAGTTATCGGAATAAGTATCATTACAAAGTCTAGGAGGTTCTTACCAGATTCCGGGTAGGAGAGTGAATAATTGTTTTGAGATATCAAATTTGTGATTGTTCATAAAGAAGAGTTGAAACAATGAATTTCCCTATTTGTGCTAAAAGGGAGCACATGCACTATTGGATTATTTTCATAAGTGTTACATGATTGTAATGGAATATCCTACTCATTATATTCCACACTAAAGGATTATTTTCTAATGGATTGTGTGGTATTGTATTATTTTCATACCATACCAAGGATGTAGCTACTCTTGTTGAGTATTGAACCTTATAATTTCTTGTGTTCATGTAGATGTGTGTTTGATTTGTGATCAGCATGGAAATAATTATTTAACAGGAGGTGAAGGTTTTTTCAAAAGTAAAGAAACATAAAAAAAATCCACTAATTCACCCCCTCCCCCTCTCAGTGATACTCAAATCTAGACTGGGAAACTATAATTTTTATCAGAGCCATAGGTTTCCTTCATTTATTCTTTGCTGAAGTTTTGAAGAGAAATTATAATGGAGAATCTGAATTGTGTGAATAGTAAGGGAATTCTAATATTTTATGGAAGGAATTATCATATTTGGAAAGATAGAGTGATGCCTTATCTTATGTCTATTGGGTATGAAGTTCATGAGGCTACAACATATGGATTTCCTCCTATTGATGATAAGGTTCCTCTTACACCTGTCGATAATAAAAATCTTGAGAATGGTGGAAGAACTAAAAAATCTTTACTCTTATCACTTTATGAGAATTTTTTTTTAAGATCGAAAGGTGTTTCTACAACTAAAGGTATCTTGGATAATCTAAACAAACATATATGAAGGAAATACAAAAGTAAAGAAGGAAAAACTTCAAATATGGAGGCTGGAGTATAAAGATTTGAAAATTGGTGAGCTTGAATTTTTTGGGGACTTATTTACCTGGGTAAATGACATTGTTAGCACAATTATATGTCTTGGTGAAAATTTGTAGGATCCTATAGTTGTTGAAAATAACTTAATAATTCTACTTGAAAATTTTGATGCTAAATTTTTTTCATTAGAAGGCATATACCTTGAAACATTATCTTTGGATGATTTTTATATCACTCTCATCACTTATAAAATGATAAGGGATAAGACTATGAAGAGAAAAATAAAAGCTGATAGAGAAATTTCTTTCAAAACCACCAAGAAAGAGAAGTCTAAAAAGAAAATTGAGGAAGATGATATTTCTAAATCTGACTCTAATAATGAGGTATGTAAATATTTTGATGAAATTTTATCCTTATTTTTTAAAAATGTGATAAGAGGTACATGAAAATACAAAGGGAAACTTCCCTTGAAGTGTTTTGAATGTGGAGTCATTGGGAACTTTGTGGATAATTTCCCTCAAAGAAAGAGAGAAGAAGATAATGATAAAGATGAAATAATTCCAAGAAGGTTGTGTAAGAAACAGGGTGATAAAAAAATATTTTTCCTAATGGAAAGATAAAAAGTTCTTCAAATCCAAAAGAAGAATCCTTTTTTCTAAAGATGAAGAAGAAGAAGATAGTGAAGTCGAATCTGAAAAATATTTTGCTGACAAAGCTAGAGAGAATACCTTTATTACAGTAGTAAATAATTAAGATTTAGGGAATAGTTGTTATAAAGAAGAAGAAACTCAACTTGAATCTCATCTGAAAGAAGAGCTGAAAGAATGTATGAGAAAGATTAGAATACTTGAGAAGGAAAATAGGAAGTTGATAATTGATAATTCCTCATTAAACAATCAAGAAATTTTTCCTGATGAAAAATTAAAGCTGGTAAAATATATTTATGATCTGAAGAATTATATTGAGAAGTAAAAGAATCTTAATGAACATATGGAAGTAAATCTGAATGAAAAAATAAGAATAGTTGGAACTTATCCTCCAAAGACTTTCTAAAGCTGAAGAAAGGAATATAATGTTCATAAAATCTATCTTAGAAGTTATAGAAAGTTATGGTAAGAATTAATCTAAGAATAATCAACCAAATTTTTCTTCAAAGGTTAATAAGAAAGTTTGAATTGGTTCTGAGAAGAATAAAGTTGAAAAATTTATGTATGTGGCCAAAGTTAACAATGTTGAAAAATTAGAAGTTTCAAAAAATCCTAATTTTAGAAAAACTTCTATTATTTCTAGTTTTGATACGTCTAGAAAGAGATATGAGTTGAATAATAAAGTTACATTTGAAAATAGAAAGGTTTATGGTCAATAAATTTCTATTAAGAAGGTTGTTGAGAAGCATGTTCACAACTCCGGTCAGTACAGAAGTTTAGAAGGAAATATTATTTCTATGGTTATTGCTAGTATTGTGGTGGATTCAGACATACTACAAACATTTTTTAGTTCAATCAAAAACATTAATACTATTCCATAGGTTATGTAAGGAAATTTTTGAGTGTGATTCAATCCTCTCAAAAGAATAAATCTGAGAAGGAGGTTCGGAAGCAATTTGGAAAGGTTGGTGTAAAAATTTAGAATAGGTTCCAACCACTGGAAACTATTTGTGAAATATGTGAACAACCTGGACATATTTCTAAGGGTTTTCTTATGTATTTACCAACACAATAAGATTTTCTTAAAAACTCTTAGAGTTCGTAAGTGAAGAAAGAAAAGGAATAATGTTGTTTGAGGAAGGATAAGTTGGATTTTGATAGCATAGATTTCAATGATTATTGGGTTTAATATATTTTAATAATCTTCATGGTAATTTGGGATCTGTATTTTAAGGATTAGGTTGATAAGTATAGGAGAACCCAACTCAAAAGTAACCTAGGTTTAACTAAGAATGATATATGAGACTAATATAGTTTGAACCGACTCTAATGCAAGTTGACTTATAAGAACTATTGGCTAACATGATAGTGTATAAAGTGATACATATTGAAGTTAAATTTTCTTATGGTTATTTATTATAATTCACTTATAATGACCATCTCTAACATTAACTATTTTTTATTTTAGTAATGGATGGAACTAAAAGGAACCATGGGTTTTATAGATAATGTAGAGATTCCCTTAACAAAAAACCCATCATAATTGGAGCTAGAGTAAGAAAAATTCTAATTATTCCAAACTAGCTATCAAAAAATATGATTAACAATGTGAAAATAGTTAAAGTTAGAAACACACCAAGGAAGATAAACATATAGTCTCATTAAAGATCAAGGGGTGTAGATTATGAAGGAAAAAAAGATTTTATTTCTTATATGTCAAAGATATAAAAATAAATGTGGAGAAATAGCCTTAAATGGGTGGATAAATGCTATAAGTGTGGAGTTAAAGGTTATGAAACTCATAAGTGTAAGGAAAAGAGAGAAGCTAAAAAATTGGTTGCTTCAATTGAAAAATAGTTGGGTAGTATGCAACCTAATGTCCCAATCCAAGGGCCAATGAGGGAAGTAGTCACCAAAAAACATGCGAACAAGGAAAATCATATGAAACTACTACAAATGAATTTGATTGTGAGTTTTCACTCTATATTTTTTAGAATCCTATGTTGTGTAAGTTTTCATCAAATACTGGATATTGAGTTATAAACAAAAAACCCTAGTGGTATGATTATCATATCAATCATTTTCAGGGTTTATGTAAAGTTATTACTTATAAATCCATATCAACATCCCTTAGTAGAATTATATGTGAAATTGGGAATGGGTTAGATCTCTTTATAAATCTATTATAATGATTTTTCATATATATAAACCTCATTACACGTCCTAAATAAACCTATGATCATCAAGAAGTATATGGTTAATTATGAGTTCCCTATAGAAACTACTCTAGTTGTATGAGTCAAATTGTGAGGATGAAATTTATTTCACTCGGGGGATGTAACATCTTGAAATTATAATATATGATTAAAATTAAATAATTTAATTTTTTTTATAGCTTTCTCCAAATACAACACTAAACTTAAATAAAACCCATGATATATTTAGATTTAATATATATGTCTAAATACGACCATTGATACCTAACTATTGAATTAGTGAGAATGAATAAGAGTAATCTATTTATGAAATATATGTATAAAGAAAATAAATACTACTTCTAATATGAATTAAATTCAATTATTTTACCTAAAATGACTAACAAGATCAATTATTGTTTACAAAAATAGTTTTCAAAAAAACCGCCTTTTATACGAAACACATTTATATTACAAGAAACATATGATTAATGATAAATTGTTTTTGATATTAATAATTTTTTAACACCAATTTATTTGGTAAATTATTTTAAATAAGAAAAATATTATTTAATAATTTAAAATGTCATTTTTCGATAAAACAGTTTTTCATTATATTTTGTGATTTTATTAAAAAACTAAATTTTTGAATTTTTGAATTTTAAATTAATAATATTAAATTAATTTTTTAATTACTCATATAAAAAATTACTTAGTATTAATTTTTTATCATTTTCTAAAAAGGGTGATTTTTAGCCAAAAAATGTGGCATTTATGAAAATTATAATATCCATAATTTTATCACTATGTAAGGATAACCTAGAATATTTAAAAACCATCAAAGTAATTATATATTAAGTTAAGTAATAAAATTATACATTTTTAAATATTATTTTTAGATATAAAACTTGTTATAAACATTTTTATAACTAATTAAACTGTTACTTTAATATATAAATTATTTTCAGTATTTTTATTTAAAAGAATGTATTTTCAAGAGAGATTCGGTTTTGTCTTGACTTGAAATCCTCATACCCTTTATATTTTTATAATAAATCAATTTATTTCATTAAAATAAGTAACCATGATAATTTAATCTTATATATAAATTTAAATTTTAAAAATGTTATTTTTCTAAAAATTGTTTTTATGTGATTAAATGTGTTTATTTTAAAATTAACTTTTCACAACTTTAGAAATTTATTTTCAAATTTTAAATTATATTTATAAAATTAGGTAAAAATCTCTATATTAATCTTTGTGATTAAAATTAATTACTAAGGTTAGAAATTAATTACCAAGGTAAAAGTAAAAAATAGGTAAATTTAGTTTAACCTAGTGTAAAAGACCTAAAACATTAAAAAGCATGCCTACAAATGAATGTTTGAGATTTTTATCAACCAATAGATGCATACCCTAAAAATTTTTCCACTTTTTATTCATTTAATCATGAATAGTTTCATGGCATTATTGAAAAATGTAAATTTATTCCCAAAACTACCATTTCCTTCACTTAGAAAAGGGTAACATCTTCACCACTTCAAGGAACACCTCACCTTCAATTTTCTCCTTTAAACTCTAAAATTTTTCTAACCCTAGAGAATGACTAAATTTATGAATTAATTTATTAATATAGATATATTTGTGATACATGAGGCTAAATTACCTTCCTGGAAGTCAGTATAATTGGTAAGGGTTTGAGTCTCAATTCCCCTTTATTAAGATAAGTATTGTATTTATGCACCTAATTTCATTTATGTGGTTTATATACTTCATATTTGAGATATAATATTAAGAATTATCTTTTAATCATGGTATTTTAATTTCAATTTCAATCCCTCTCTTTCAAGGGGTTTTGATTCGAAAGTAGATAAGATGTAAGGATTTTCTTAGTCTCAATTCTCATTCTTTGAGACATAATACATTTTATACACAATGTTCCCTTTGTATGTTGTTATATTGATTTACTATCCCATGAATTTTTTTTCCCTTGTATTTCATGGGATTCACTAGCCAAATCATTTTCCTTTATTCAAGTGGCTAGTGATTCGATTGTTTCCCTAGTAGTGCAAATTTTCGGTAACTCAATTTTCATTCATTGATTTATGATAATTATTTGAATTTATTTTATATAAGTTGCATATATTATACCCTTTTATTGTATTATGTGTTATTCTCACATTGTTTTTTGGGGATATAAATTCCTACCACATAAACCCTTTGACAAATATTTCTCACTTCTTGGGATATAATCTATTGAAATAATCCACTTTCTTTCTCCAAATAGATTATGATCATCTTATACAGTGTGAACAACACATTTTACATAACTTGGATTGTATGATGATCACCTAGAAAGTATGATATTAAATTTACATGGGGAAAAGTATTGTCATTCCAATATAGATTATTATTGGCAAGTTGACTATGTATTTTTTATCCACCCACCTTCTTCCTTCGGATGGTTTATGATCAGGTTATCCCTTTTATTGACATGGGAAAAATTATTGGCATTTTGTATTTTTTTATTTCAATACATATAATTATTGGCTAGTTTTATTATGTATTTTTTATTCATTTTCTATTATGGTGAATGCATTGGACTCAAACAAGTGATGGGTGGGGATTAGCATTATATATCCCATTGATACATAGATAGGTATCATGAGACAACACACATTTTATTTTTGTGTATTACTATTCCCATAAAAATATATTGTCTTAGAACAAATCCTTGATAATATGATTTCATGATTGTGGTCTTAATGACAAGTAAAGTGGATTGGAATTAGGCCTTGACAACATATTTTTGATGTTCAGCGTTATGCACTCCATCAGTATGAGATAAGTATTATTGATATCCATGTTTTCATTTTATTTTCATGGATATAGAATTATCCTAGTTTCAAGTTGATGATGGATTCATTTTTTTAATATTTATGTCATTTTTATGATAAAATTGTTTCGTTTATATGTTTCCCTTACTCAGTGTTTGATATCACCCCTTCTTATGTTTTCCATTAACCTAGGTTATGGAGAAAAGTAATAATGGTAACCTATTTCAAAGGATATCATGTATTAAAGAATTTGTGAGATACATTGAAAAATTTTCATGGATTAAGTAGTTTCATTTATAATGAGATAATTTTCCATTTAATACAAAGAGCATTGGATTTATCAGTTTACATTGTGTCCTAATTCTCTAAATATATAAACCTGAAAAGATACTTCAAATGTAATATATACATTAATCATTTTTATTTTTCAATTAAGGTTGGTTATATACAGGATTTTACAGTTGGTATTAAGCAAGTAATGTAATGTATATGTTTATGAGCATCAAATATGGGAGTGTGGGTCTGGGGCGTCACAATTCTTAAATTCACTATCGATATTTTTTACCTCCTTTACTCTATATACAAGTTTATAAGTGATGTTTATTGGATCTAACATCATGTCACTCACCTATTTTAAAGCTTCTATATTAAAACTTTCCATCAATTCCATCAGCTTCCACTACTCCTCTGATTCCTTCACTGCTTGATAATTTCAAATCAAGGAATCTACTACCACATTACCCTTCCTTGATGTATAAGATAACTTGAAATAAAAAATTTAAAGATACTCCACCCATATCAATTTATTCATGTTCAAATTTTTTTTGGAAGAAGATATATATAAAAATCTTGTGATACAAATACACCATGAACCACTCACTAAAAAAGTAATATCTCTAACTCGTCAAGGCATGAACAACTACCAATAACTATAAATTATACATGGTATATTTATTTTTATGTGGCCATAAAACCCTAAACTTGTATGTAACTATGTTATCCCATTACATGATCATGCACCCCACTCTAAATCAAAATGAATCACAATACATGAATAAACCTTCACCAGACTCGATCAAGATCAACACTAGTGTAGATGTTAGTCGTATCTTTGCCTCATCAAAAATTACTTGGGACTTATCATTACATTTAAACTTTAATCCCTTATAAATCAACACCTTCATCATAGACTCAAACTTTTAAAAGTCTTAAATAATGAATCAGTATTATTCTTATAATCTAAGAAAACTATGAATCATAAATACATTATTAGGATTATCCTAATACATCACCACCTCAAATTTCTCCAAGTATACTAAGAAATCATTCTAATAAATTATGTTCCCCATGAACTTTAATTCTCACATCCAAAAAATGACATTTTGATAACCTCGAAAATATTGTTCTCTCACAAAATCTCTAGCACAATCCTCAAATTCCTCCCATGATCCTTCTCTAATATAGAATAAATCAAAATGTTATCTACAAACAACACAAAAAAACAAGTCATGGTATTTATATAATACATGATTCAACAAGTATATAAAAATAGTAGGATAATTAGTAACCTCAATGGCATAGCCAATAACTCATAATGCGTATACCTACTCTAAAATTTTATCTTTGGAATGTCTATTGCCTTCACCCTTGGCTGGTGATATCCCAATCATAAATCGATCTTTGAAAACCACTTAGGTTCATTCAAATAATTGAATAAATCATTTATACAAAGTAGAGGCATTTATTACCCACCATTACCTAATTCATATTTTGGTAGTCGATGCTTAATTGCAAGATACCATTATCCTTCTAAGATAATAGAACTGTCATTTCCCAAGGTGAAACACTTGGTTGAATAAACCCCTTTCCCTAAAAATCATATAAATAAATCTTCAACTCCTATAGCTCTGTAGATTTCATACGATATGAAGGAAAAAAGGTCATACTCATCCCTGGCAACAAATATATGGATAACTCTATGTTCCTCTTTAGTGGGAGATTATATAAGTGTTTTGGGACCACATCTATGAAATTTCACACTGCCGTAGGTAGCTAAAATAAATATTTGGATTTTAGTAATCCAAGAACCAACCCAGATAACTAACATGTTAAATCCCAAAATTCTTTAATGATCGGTCCTACTCGACTGGAAAAAAAGACCCACTCTCCTTGAAAAATGAAAACGCTCTCATCAAGTGAAGTAAAGAAAACATCCCACTCATAATAGTTGGTATAGACATCATCCAATCCATCCCAATTTTGACATTTAACATTTAAATATCCAAAAATAATAATTCTTATAGGATATCTGCATCACTAATCATAATAGAACAAGATGAATACCTAAACCCCCACTTTACCCTTTCTCTATGTGGTGTCTCAATCTTCAAGGAATAATACATTAACTCCATAAAAAATCAGTTGGTATACTACTCATATAGATATGAATGAATTTGATGCACCTATATTATACATAGTAGAAACTATGGTGGAATTCATAAGTTGTGTACCTCTCACTATCGCATGTCCTGCCTTAGAATCCTCTTGCACATACTTTGTAGCAAATAATTTTCCTTGTCCTTTTTAAGCCTGACCTTGATGAGTATTTCCACCAACCCTTTCATATGACTTAGATCTAGCATACTTAGACTTCTCCATAGAAATACTTGATCCCTACAACTAGTTGAAACCTCAAACACTAGCACATTGAGAAAGAAAATTATAAAACTTCTTCAAATTCCCTTGTTTTTGGAACTGATGGTATAACAAAAACTCATTAGGGTAGTCCCGCCATAGGAGTGTCATACTATCATGTTAGTAACACCCAATTTGTCTCCTCCTTCAAGAATAGCCTGATATTTTCAATATCCTATGGCTACCTCCCTATTAAGATTCATCTCTCTTTCTCTTCTTCCCTTCAAAAAAAATGCTTTCCTCCCTCTAGTCAGGGAAGAAAATCATTCTCACCTTTTGTATCCATCATGTTTACCTCATCCATTACACTTTATTTACCACTTCCTCATAAATAGGTAAATAAATCTAAATCAATATCAATTTAATCCTAGGTCGAATATTACTATTGAACATTTACACCTTTATACTATCATTGGTGATCAAAACCATTGAAAAGAACACCAACACAATAAAGCAAGTAGCATACTCCAACACTGCCATGTTCCCATGCTCTATCTCTAGTAACTCTCTAGATTTTATAAAATTCAACATGTTTGGATAAAAACATTGACTGGTTGTATTTTAAAATCCAACCCATGTCAGTTACTCATCCGCTTCACTTTCACCGTCATCTCCTAACACTTATGAGTTATTCCCTTAAGCATGTAAATAGGAAACTCTACCTTTTACATATCAAGGGTGCATACAAATTAAAATATTCAGTTGATCCTCTCTAACCAATCCTTAAATTATTTCACTTTTCCATCACTACCAAATATAAGATAATTCTTCTTCAAAAACTTTGAAGCATGGTCTGCTTTCTTAGGTCACTCCTAGTCCATCCCCTTTTCCAAGCACTTAAATCACTTGAACTAGCTTATTAAAGTTTTCAAGAATAATCTACACGTTCTTGAAACCTTAATTGTGTACATGATCACCTCATAAATTCCTAGACTCTTACTAAAAAATAGGCTCTCTACACAAAGGCATCTATATAACACTGAAATCTAAGAAGAAAAATCACAAAAAACACTACACATAAATCCCCTCTACTGATATCAAGAAAACCCCAAAACACATTATCTCAACTCTACATCTAAGTGGATCTATTCACCCTATAGTGACTTATTTATAATAAAATTTCACATAATAAATAATGAATAATTTCATTTAAATATTTTAAAATAAATCACTTTTAAAAACCCTTTTGAATTTTTCTTTAAAACCACTTTCAGGAAAGGAAATTGTTTCCAAAAATCCAATGCATGTGTATATTATCCCTACATATGTCATCATGAATCATGAACACACTGCATATCCCAAAGGACATAGTAAATCAAGATCCCATAAGGGATCCTTCTAATAACTTATCTTACCTGGACTCCATGTTAACTTAAGTCTCACCATAAACAGGTTGGTTATGGATTTTTATAAGTACATCCTAAGATCCAAACACCCTGGCCTCTAAACCTATTAAATTTCCTTTAATCAACCTTGAAAACCATTCTCTGATACAATTTTGTGATGAACCTAACATGGGAGCCTGAATCATGAGACCTTGTAGAATCTCCAGACCAACCTTGGACTCCTGGGTTGAGGACATCACAACTTTGGTCAATAAAGGTTTCTTAAATACCAAAATAAATGGTTGGCTAGTTCATCGTCACTCTACTAAGGAAGCTACTATAGAGGTGTTCTTGTATCCACACCCTACTTCTCTAAACCATGTATACAATGGTTGATAATTTATCAAGACCTATGTCACCACATTTGAATAAAATGGTCATATTCATGTACAAATAACCCCAAATGGTCCAATCTAGGATCTAGAATAACACCAAACTAGAGTAGGGAGACACTAAAAATGATGTTAAAATACTCATCATTATTCTTATTATGAACATTGATCTTATCATCATAGTTCATTCTCAATATATGCATAGACCCCAAATCAACAAACAGCCACAACTTGTATGAGAAAAATCATAGTACATTCCCATGTAGAGTCCCCTTATCTAAAAACTAGGAATAGATGCATAGTTTACATTCCTTTTAGAGAATTATATATGTTTATTAATCATGAAAAATTCCATTATGTAAACTATCATCACCAATGCATCCATAACTACTATAAATCTCTCATCTTCCACTATACTTTCACTATGTTAATTTGATAAAAAAAAATAACATGTCTAAAAAACCACAGATAATACTCTAATTGATGAAAACACAGTAGCATAATTCTTAATATTAAAAAAAATTCCACAAAGTATCAAATATATTACAAGAAATGATTCAAACTCTAAATCAAATCATAGCACAAAAGAGAGAAATTTATAAGTCATTGATGATTTTCTTTATCATCCCATGAGGAATTGATACCACCACATAGTTAGAATATTATCTGAGTATGCTCGAGTCCTCTAAAAATTATTTATATAGATTTATGCCATAATGCATCATCTATTGTCTCTATCTATACTCATTATCACTTCCATTGATATAAAATTCAACATCATGGTCTCAAAAGTCACTTCCCATGGTTTCCAAGACAACATATTAGCAAATGATGTGGATGTCAATAAACCCACCACCAGTCTTCTCCACACAGACTATCCACAAATTCAATTAAATAAATCATAAAATAATAAAATCATGACCTGGATCTATATGTTGTGTGATTCCCCTACTTTAATATCCTAGTTCACATACTAAGGTCTCAGTCATGTTTCATCAATAAGAGTCATCCCTAGGAATAATTTAGTCACCCATAACCTTCAAAAAGTCTTGTATTGTGAATCTATCATGTTTCAACATATGGTTAACTAAATTATCCAAGCCCTCATATAATAAGTCAGTATATAGCAACCAGTGCTAAGATATCTGCTCTATCACACCCCAACCTTTAAAAATTATTTTTTTTTATTTTTTTTTTCTTTGGATTTTCCTGTCAAGGTTTAGGTTGAGCGCTAGTTTATAATTTTTAAAGTTCAATAATTTTGATGGGTTTCGGGCCGGTGCACGGGATCCACACGGTTAGCGGTAATCGTGCGGTCAACCTAGGTGATCGTGTAGTTGCCCAATATTTAAAATAAATAAAAAATTTATGAAAATGAAATAAAGTAAATGTTTAAACCATAATAATAATAATAATATTTTGGTAAATGTTGTTATTATTATTATTATTAAAATTGTTATTAATATTTTTTTATTATTATTAAATTACTATTACTGTTGTTATTATTTAAAAATTAAAAGAATATTATTGTTATAATGTTAATGATAATTTTTTATTAATGTTTTACTATTATTATTATTATTATTATCTAGTTTTAGGTTTTTAGTAAAACCCTCAAGGGAGGTATTCTCCCTTTCATATCCTCCCTCATATCATGATGCAACCCCTCTGTGGCTCCCCTAGGTGTGTGACCAGCTTCCCCTCCTCTCCTCCATGGTCGCGAGCTCCCCCTGGCCGAAACTTGTAGTGCAGCCTCCCTCCTTGCTTGATCTCCCATCATGTGACCTCCCCTATGGCGTGATCACCCTCTGCGCGACACCCCTAGAGTCGCTCGGTCTGCAGCACGTAGAACACCTCCTAAACTACTCTTTGCGTAGTGTTTTTATCCAAATTTCTCACCGATTTCTCTTTGGATCTTCTAGGTAAGGTCATTTTCTCCTCCTTTATCTTTTCTTGGGCCTATTGTAGGTCATATCATCACCCTAATTGTTCAGTCAAAACCCTAGTTAAAAGGGTAACTCGGTTTTTGTTGTTTCTTCCAATTGTAGGGTGTGTGAAGGCTCTCTTAGGTCTTTTTGGTGAGTGTTCCAGCAACTGCCACTGAATGTGAAGTAGTTCAGGTTCAATCAGTTCATCATCTCCATATGAGTTAAGGGTTTACACGTTCTGCTTAGTTTTTCACCTCTTTAATGGCTTCAGTTAGCTTATGTTGGTGTTTTTGTGATGGTATAATTTTCTAAAAATAGCTTTTGAATTATTTTATTGTTTATGCCTGTGTGTTTATTTTCCCAATGTGTTGATAAAATTACAATTAATATTTTGAAAAAATTTATACATGTTTCTCATACCTGTGGTGCTCTTGGTTAGCCTATTAAGGTGTTTTCAAACTAGTTGGATTTGTTAAAAATGGGTTTTGAAGTGATTCTTGGATTATGTTTATGCGTATATATGAAATATGTGTTGGATAAAATGAAAATTGTATTTTTATAAACAAATTGGGTTATTTGGGTGATGTTTTCCCTTGGTAATATTTTATAAAAAAAATTGGATTGTAAATTTGGTTTTATGTGTATATTTTGTTAATGTGATAACTTGGCGGATATGTTTAAGTGTTTTGGAAGGACCCCGTGGTTTTTAAAGGGATTTCCTATGTTTTTTAAATTATGTAAGTTGTTGGGTTGGTTAGATTCTTGAAATTCTGTAGAATGGTTGGGTTTGGTTCCTCAAGTGGTTTCTTAAAGAGGTTTCAAATGTAGTTTTCAAAGTTTGACCCATTTTATAATTGAAATGTGTTTTGGGTGTTTTGATAAGTATTTGGCCTTGTTTTTCTTAAATGTTTCATTTTTTTTTAAATCGCATCTTGTTTCCTTTGTTTGGGTTATTTTTATTTTAGGGGTTTTGAGATTTTTGAGTTGTTGATAATGTTTATAGAGTGCGTTGGACCTCACTGATGTGGTTTGGAGCTGCGGGTGTCAAGAACACCTACATGTATATGCATAGGGTAAGGAATATATATATATATGCCCTCTTTGTACATATTCTCTCATGGCTCGGGGAATATGTGCAATTCATCTAGGATAATTTATATATATGTATATATGTATGTATGTATGTATGTATAAATGCATGTGTGTGTAAGCACGAAGGGTCGGTTTGAGTGGTCGTCGTCAAAAAGCTGCATGTTTGAGGTAGGATCTCTATGAATTGATCTTTAAATTTAAGAATCATTTATTTATTTCATTTAATATCTAGTTTTTATATTAATTATTGATATATAATTATTAGTGAAATTTTCTGCCTTTAATTGGAGTGGTTTCTTTCAAGTAATGTATTGCAATAAATGGTTTGGTTGCATTTTTCACATCAAGTGCTTGACAAAATTCCCCATTGGACTTTATAAATGTTTTTTAGATTTAAAATGGTGACTTGGGTTTCTTAAATGAGTGTCTAAGTGGATTTATGGTTTCAAAATTGGCATTTGTTGGTTATTTTGAAAATGGGTTAGTTTCGAATGGTTGGTTGAGGTCCGTTTGGTACCTTTATAAAATAAGTTTCTTTGAAAACTCTCTTTGGGATGCACCTATTGCCTAGTTGGATGTTGATGGGAATGTGTGGTCCTCATATAAGACTTTCCTCATGTGTTTATGGTTGAAGGAAAGAGGGGTAAAATCCTTTGGAGTGATTCAGGGGTGACTTTTGTGTGTGTTTCTTATGTGTGATGCATGTATATGTGATAGATTGCTTATTTGACATTGTTGGCTCACCCCCTTTTTAGTTTGAACATGGGAACCTAGAATAGTGAGTGAATTTTTGGTGAAAAATTGTTGCACTAGTTTATATTACGTACTAGCTAGTGGACCATAGTAGGGGGTTATTTTGTTATCATTGTTATGGGATTGGGCCCCTTGGTCAGGCTAGGTAGGGAGACGATCAGGCATTTGTGTGTTATGAAGATATTAGGAAGGTCATGCCTTCAGGATGAGTCACATGTATAGTATGTTCTAGATTATTCATGAGCTCCTAGGTTCTCCCATGTTGTCTTCATAGTTCTACGTTGGTTTGAGGTCAGTGGTGACCCGTAGGGTCACATGGAGGTGTGTATATCTTTATTTTCTCACTGTTGTTAGTTTTCATTTTCATTGTTCATTTTTTTATTTATTTGTATTTAATTTATGGGCCAAATAATTCCCACTTGCTTAATTTTTATGTTCGTCACTAGTTTCCAGTCTGTGGGGATTGGTAACGCCCTTTGGGTCATGCCACGGACCAACTCGGATACCCAGTTTGGGGTCAACCTGGGCTGGTTTATGACAAAATGGTATCAAAAGAGGCCATTAATATTTGGGGTGTCTGGTATATGGAGATTAGTACTATTGGGACAGAGAAGGTAGGTGCGGGATGAGCATCGTGAACTCTTGCTCGCACTTATCCTCCAGTTACTACGGGTAGTATGGGATTTGAGTCATCTGTTCTTATTTTGGATTGAGGGATGACAACAGAGGCAAGATTGTGTTATGTCATGATTTCACATAGATTAGTGACCCATGTGGTGTCTGATTGAATGGTCCAAGTACCTTCTAGTTGTTGATTCTTTATTGAGGCATGGTTCACTACCATTTTATCGAGTTAAGCATAACTACTAGATCCTCATTCCAATATTTTGGTGCAAGTTGTGGTTCATTTTGGTTCTGGTTGGTGTAAGTGTGTTTTTGAAAATGAAAAGGGTTTTTTAAATGAATATGCTTTCTTTCAAATGCCTTTGCATTGGTAAAATGGGTTCAAAAATTAAAATTGTTTTGGTTTTATAATTTGGTAAATTTTTGGATTTGTTGAGAAAATGGATTGGGCATGACCCTCGATACTCTTTATGAACGTTTTCACATGTGTGGTTATGTGATTGGAAGGTTCATTTTGGCATTCATGGGTGGAAACGAATGAACGCATGTGAAACAGTTCATGGGGTTCCAAGGGTGGGTGTTTGAAATTGAAGGCTTTTCCTTGCTTTTACAAAGTGAATTTTAAAAGGGAAATTATTTTTGTAAACCTAATTTGGATTAAAAAGTGGTTTTTTGTATTTGGAAAGTGGCCTTGAAAGAAGGAAATTTTGGAATTTAAATAAAAAGGGTGGATTTTGAAAGAATTTTTTTGGTTGTGTTTGTATTTTTTTTTATTTTTGTACCGATTTTTTTGGCTCAAGATGTTGCTTTTAATTGTACTCCAATTTTATGTCGGTTTTGTTTTACATTTTTTATGTTTTTCAGAATGAGTTCCCATAAAGGTCCCTCAAATTTCTAATGAGTCATGCCCAGTTCCTGTGCTTTATTGGGTGGTGCCTATCTTTTGTGGTGTTAGAGGTCTGTTAGTGGAAGATATATGGTTTGAAGAGGTAGAGCGTGTATTTATGGTGATGGGAACTCCTGGGGAAATCAGGGTTTGTGCTATTTTGGATTTATTGGAGATTCTAGTTTTGGACCTGTGTAAGTTGGTTGTCCCATCTTCATTAAGAGTTTGAGTGACATGGGAAATTTTTGAGGCTACATTCCTCCAAGGGTTCATGCCTGAGTAAGTGAATTTGAGGAAGGTAATGGAGTTGTGGGATGTTTGGTAGGTTCAATGGTTGGTAGAAGTTTATGTTGACCACTTTAAAGAGTTGGTTCTTGGGGTGCGGTTAGTGGTGGCTGGAAATCTGGCACCTCTTTTTGTTCATAAGGGTTCCCTATATGGCAAGAAGTGTGGGATGAAGGAATCTTTTCATAAGTAGTTTGTCATATCATCACATACCTCCAAAGTCTTACACTCAATGTGGTCATTTGGGTCACCTAGGGAAGTCATGTATGAACCATTTCTTGGAGAAGGATTTGTGACCTAGGGATGCTCGTGCCTATCTATGAGGTAGGATATGTTTCAGCCATCAAAGCCCTGGCCTCAGGTCATGGGGTAAAGCTCTTGCATATTCAGGGTGTCAAGTGTATGTGAGACCTTTTCTTGGTTCTTTATCTTTCATATTGGAATAGAGACATTTAAGGTTTCCCTATTCTTTTTCCCCTGTTATTATAAGTTCATCATGTTTTTGTAAGGTTATGATGGATTTTTTTTCATTATCAAAGTAGTTCAAACAGTTCGAATGTGACTTTTAGAGTCATTCATCTTCTTAGGGAATGTTTGGCCCTCTCATGGGTTGGTTTTTCTCTTGGTTCCAATGGTGCTCATTTGTAGATATAAGCATTTGGGAGGATCAATATTTGTAATTGTGTTCGAGTTCACTGTTGGGTTGATTTATTCTCTTGGCTTGGGTCAAAATCTCTAGGTTTCAATAGAGGCATTTTCTTGCTCGTGCTAGGGAAGTTGGATGTGATGGTGTTGGGATTTTTAGATCATCATGGGAGATTCTTAGTTCCGACGGTTTTTTTATAGGGAGTTCCTTCGTACCGATGCCTGGGTATGTTGGGTTTCCTTGTAATGGGATTTCTATTTAAGTCTTGGCGGTGTGGTTTAGTTGTGTGGGGAAGTTAATGGAGTTCAAGTTGGGTGTTCCCTAGTTCCTAGTTTCAATAAGGGTGTTGTTTGGTTAGTGTGAAAAGTTTTAGTTAACCCCCAGGGTCCCGGTTGCTGGGTCATTCTATAATGGGTTTCCCATTTAAGTTTTGGTGGAGTTATTTGGGGTTTTAATTTTTGTTCTAGTAGAATCATTGTGGTGGGGAGAACCCTCTCATGTTCTCCCCTTTTTTTGGTTGTGGTTTCATCTAGATTGGTCGGGTGTGACTTGGGGAATAAATAGTCACCCCAGAATTTCTTGTTTCTTCTAGTTGTGTTCGAGCATGGACTCAAAATATTGACTAACTTTAAGCTTGGTGACTTTCCGGGGGCAGAAAGTTTTTGTGGTGGGGAGAATTGTCACACCCCTAACTTTAAAAATTATTTTATTTTATGATTTTTTTGGCTTTGGATTTTCCCATCAAGGTTCGGGTTGAGCGCTGGTTTAAAATTTTTGAAGTTTAATAATTTTGATGGGTTTCGGGCTAGTGTACGGGCACCACACAATTAGCGGTAATCGTGTGATCGGCCCAAGTGACCGTGCGATTGGCCAATATTTGAAATAAATAAAAAATTTATGAAAATTATATAAAGTAAATGATTAAAACATAATAATATTATTATTATTATGGAATATAATATTATTATTATTCTTAAAACTATTATTAATATTCTTTTTATTATTATTAAATTATTATTACTATTATTATTTTTTAAAAATGAAATGAATGTTATTATTATTATATTAATAAGAATGTTTTATTAATGTTTTACTATTATTATTATTATTATTATTTAGTTTTAGGTTTTTAGTAAAACCCTCAAGAAATGGATTCTCCCTTTCCTCTCCTCCCTCATATCGCGACTCAGTCCCTCCATGGCTCCCCTAGGCGCGCAACCAACTTCCCCTCCTCTCCTCCATGGTCATGACCTCTCCCTGGAAGAAACCTACATCACGGCCTCCCTCCTCGCTCGAGCTCCCATCGCGTGACCTCCCCTATGGTGTGATCTCCCTCCACACGACACCCCTAGAGCCGCTCGGTCTACAGCATGCGGCGCACCTCCCAGCCTCCTCTTTACGTAGTGTTTTCGTATTAATTTTTCATTGGTTTCTCTTTGGATCTTCGAGGTAAGGTTTGTTTCTCCTCCTTTCTCTTTTCTTGGGCCGATTTTAGGTCCTCCCGTCACCCTACTTGTTCATCCAAAACCCTAGTCAAGGGGGTAACTCCATTTTTGTTGTTTCTTATAGTTGTAGGGTATGCGAAGGCTCTCTCAGGTCTTGTTGGTGCGTGTTCCAGAAACTGCCGCTGAAGGCGAAGCAGTTTGGGTTGAATCGATTCATCGCCACCATCCGAGGTAAGGGTTTACATGTTCTTCTTAGTTTCACACCTCTTTAATGGCTTCAGTTAGCTTATGTTGGTGTTTTTGCGATGGTAGAATTGCTAAAAATAGCTTTTTAAGTATTTTATTATTTATGTGTATGTGTTTATTTTCCCAATGTGTTGATAAAATGAAAAATCTTATTTTGAAAATTTTTATACATGTTTCACATACCTGTGGTGCTCTTGGTTAGCCTATTAGGGTGTTTTCAAACTAGTCAGATTTGTTAAAAATGGATTTTAAAGTGATTCTTGGATTATGTTTATATGTATCTATGCTATATGTGTTGGATAAAATTCAAATTGTGTTTTGATAAAAAAAATTGGTTATTTGGATGATGTTTTCCCTTGGTAATATTTTATAAAATTTGTTGGATTTTGAATTTGGTTCTATGCGTATAGTTTGTTAATGTGATAACTTGGTGGACGTGTTTAGGTGTTTTGGAAGGGCCCCTATAGTTTTTAAAGGGATTTCCTGTATTTTTCAAATTATGTAAGTTGTTGGGTTGGTTAGATTCTTTCAATTTTGTAGAATGGTTGGGTTTGGTTCCTCGAGTAGTTTCTTAAAGCATTTTCAAATGTAGTTTTCAAAATTTGACATGTTTTATAATTGAATTGCATTTTGCGTGTTTTGATAAGTATTTGGCCTTGTTTTTCTTAAATGTTTTGTTGTTTTTTTAATCACATCTTGGTTCCTTTGTTTGGATTATTTTTGTTTTATGGGTTTTTTTGATTTTTGAGTTGTCAATAATGTTTATAGAGTGTGTTGGACCTTGCTGCGGCGGTTTCGAGCTGCGGGTGTCAAGAACGCCTACATATATATATTCCATCTTTGTACATATTCCCTCATGGTGTAGGTAATATGTGAAATTAATCTAGGGGAATTTATATATATATATATATATGCATGTGTGTGTAAGTGCGAAGGGTCGGTTCGAGTGGTCATCGTCAAAAAGCGGCATGTTTGAGGTAGGATCTCTATGCATTGATCTTTAAATTTAAGAATCGTTTATTTTTTACATTTTTTATCTAGTTTTTATATTAATTATTGATATATAATTGTTAGTGAAATTTTTTTCCTTAAATTGGAGTTGTTTCTTTCTTTTAATGCATTGAAATAAATGGTTTGATTGCATTTTTTACATCAAGTGCTTGATGAAATACCTCATTGGCCTTTATAAATGTGTTTTAGATTTAAAATGGTGACTTGGATTTCTTAAATGAGTGTCTAAGTGGATTTATGGTTTCAAAATTGTCGGGTGTTGGTTCTTTTGAAAATGGGTTAGTGTCAAATGGTTGGTTGAGGCACATTTGGTGCCTTTATAAAATAGGTTTCTTTGAAAACTCTCTTTGGGATGCACCTCTTGCCTCGTTGGATGTTGATGGGAATGGGTTTAAATAAAATTGGACTTTCCTCATGTGTTTATGGTTGAAGGAAAGAGGGGGGTAAACCCTTGGAGTGATTCAGGGGTGACTTTTGTGTGTATTACTTATGTGTGATGCATGTATATGTGATAGATTGCTTGTTTGAAATTGTTGGCTCACCCCCTTTTTAGTCTGAACATGGGAACCTAGCATAGCGAGTGAATTCTCAGTGAATAATTACTACACTAGTTTAGATTATGCACTAGCTAGTGGCTCATAGTAGGGGGTTATTTTGTTATCATTGTTATGGGATTGGGCCCCTCGGTCAGGCCAGGTAGGGTGATGATTGGGTGTTTGGGAATTATGATGACATCTGGTAGGGCATGCCTTCAGGATGAGTCACATGTATAGTATGTTCTAGATTATTCATGATCTCCTAGGTTCTCCCATGTTGTCTGGTACTTAGTTATTTGTGGTAGATGATTGAGATGCATGTGCTGGTTGGTTACTCTTGTGTGTTGTTTCTCCATTACCAGTGTTGTATTCTTGTTGATCTTGTTTCCTTGCATAGTGTAGATTCTTTATAAAAGTGATAAAATGGTTTCAAGTGTTTATGGAAAAAAAAGGTTTTGAAAATGTTTTACACATCCTTCCTCACAACATCACCTCCTTTAAAAATTTCAATGTCTATTTCTTAAAAAGGGAATCTGGATTTTAATTGAAAAGGGGAAATGGACCGTGATTTTCTTTTATGGGAAAATGTGTGAAAAACTTACTTTTATATATTGTAGCTCAAACCTGAAATTGATATTCTTTTGTTTAAATGAAATTCATTGGGAATAGATTATTTGGGAATGCCTACTGAGTTTTTATACTCGCGCCTATAGTTTTATCTTTGTTTTTATCTTCGGGTTATATGCCTTGATTGGATTCAATCGCCATAGTGTGATGCTGGTTTGAGGTCAGTGGTGACCCGTAGGGTCACATGGAGATATGTACAACTTTATTTTCTCATCACTGCTAGTTTTTTTTTCATTGTTCTATTTTTGTTTATTTATTTTTCTTTCATTTATGGGTCAAATTGTTCCTACCTATTTATTTTTGATGCCCAGAACTAGTTGTTAGCCTGTGGGAATCAGTAACGCCATTTGGGCCATACTGCAGACCGGATCGGGTTCCCGGTTTGAGTTCGACCCGAGCTGGTTCGTGACACGCTCAATGATGGGAGGCATTAATTTTAGTTACACATGTCATGTGCTATCAGGAAACATCACCCACCATAAAATAAATGAATCAAAAACTATGAAATATAACACATGCATATATATATATATAGGAATATCATTCTATAATTTAAGATAATATAAATAAAATCACCAGATGAAACCAACAAATCACAAATGGATGTAAGCTCAAACACCAATGACACAAGTGTTGTTGTCATACTGGAAACTCCACTCCATCAATTATCATATCAACCACCCATCTCCAGCCTCCATAGTCATTCATCATCCACCCACACAGATCTGTATGGACACAAAGTGAACAACACATAAGTGTGTATGTTGGGGTGAGTAATAATACTCAGTATGGTTATCCCTAGAAATGAGTTAAACTAATAAACATCTAGTGTCTATGTGAATCAACAATAATTAAATTGTAAGGAGCCTCTGTGAACTACATCTTACTAGAGTTTCACTAGGCTCTCATAACACAATTTGGTATCACTCTCATCGTAGAGAATAACTTGAGTAAAAACCTAAACATCTATTACCACTTTAACCTAGATGTTGTAACTCTTTGGTTGCACCCAAATTTACCCTACAGGTATAAGCGGTCATTGAAGTACATGTAGGGGTCGAATCCATAGGGACTGAAGAAGAAACCTTGAGACACTATGATTGGATGTGGGATTGGGATGTTTGGCTATGAAGTGGCCAACTATGGTGTTGATTGATTTGAAGAAATGGTGATTTTATTTAAAGAACCAAGAAAAAATACAAAATGGCTTGAATTAAAACAATTAATTAAGATGAGTCGATCCTAGGTTGTCTCTAGGGATTGATTGGATGTATTTGTTTTTCTTTGGATTTTTTGTTCATTGGTTCAAGTGGTAAACATTAAATGAAATAATTCATCAATATCATTCTCCAATTTACTCCATACATAATTTCAAGTCTAATCACCAATTCACTTATAGGATCACTTTCATGGTCACTCTATGTAATTGGATCGTACTAGCACTCAAAATGTGTCATCTTTAAAGTCGGTGAAGATTAAGAAGAAGATAAATCAAACAAAGTAACTCTTAAAATGAAGAAAAAATTTAATAATTTAAGAACATGAAATAAAATTCAATCCACCCCATGAAACTCCCTAAGATCAACCCATAAAATTTTATCCCTACATTGATTTTATTCTATCAATGGAAGTAGGTAGTCGACTTAAAGAAGTGGGATTGATGAAGAAAAACATTTAAAAATGAAAACTCCACCATTTTTTGATGAATTCACAAGTTATGGTGTGAATAAATTCACACCTTGATTTAATGGTATCAATATGGAATCCCTCCTTTTATTACATAACTTTTCATTACATTTTACAAACAGAGGGTCTTTAAAGTCTAGTGTCTTGGTAATCAAGAACATAATACATGAAAATAACATAAAAAATTATTTTAATCCACTTGTAAGGCTTAATAATAGATTCATATTAAGTACAATTATTTCATCTTATAAATTATAGACATATATCAAAGTAAAGGGTGAGCATAAGGCCGAGTAAGGAAAGCAAGGGAATCAGTTTACTTGTGAGATCAATAAGAACTTGATAAAAACATAAAGACATGAGCAAAAGAAGTATAAGAATATCATAAAGAAAAGAACTTGAAACATAACTTGAATATTTGGATAAAACATTTCATTTAGACATTCATGAACATATCACCAAGGTATAACCCTGAGGTGTCATAAAAATTACCAGGGTTATTCACCAAGGTATCGTGAAACTTGTTATCTCTAGAGATAAATTCTTTACCCAATGCATTAGAGAACTATTAGGGTTCACCCTTAATATGTATTTACTTTAATTTGATCCACATAGATCATAATCAAACATTTCATGAATAACCCATATAGAATAAAAGAAATGGGTTTCATTTCAAAATCATGATGTTTTAAAAAGTACTAAAAAAATAAGATCATTATGTCATTTATAACCCATGGAAAGGGAGTGAGGGTTATATGTATGTCAACTCCAGAATAAAATATATCATTTTTGTTTATTTATGAATAACCATAGAAACTAAATAGGTCTGGTTATTCATGTAAATAAAACAAGATAATTTCTTGAGAGAAAGAGAGAGAAATTTGAGACGAAATTTCTGCAGCATAACGGCTATATAACTTGGTTTTAGAAAACAATAAAAAGAGAAGGTACAAGGGTCAACCACTCATAAATAACTAATTATATAGTAAGGTTATATAATAAAAATAATTAATATCATTGTATGGTTATTTTAAGGAAATACCATATGAAAATGAAACTTGAAGGAAGAGAGAATATGCGATTTCTTTTACAAAAATTTGGCACCCTAACAGCGTCACTTAACAATTCAGAAAATAAATTTATGAGAGAAGAACTAGTCTATAATAATTTGGACATGAAATGGAAAGTTATAATGATATATAAGAACATACCCCAATATAATAAAATGGAAACTAAAATACCTAACATAAAAAAAATCATGACTTAAAAGAGGTGGGTGAAATGATCCCTTACTTTGAAGAGTAACTTTGAAAGATTGAAGTTCGGGACCTTGGGAGGCTTGAGGGAACCTTGGGATGATTATAGAGAGATGAGGGTATAGTTTTGACGAACCTAAAGGGCTTTGAGTTAAGAGGAAGTGGGAGCTTGTGTGGGTTTATATAGGAAAAGAGAGGGGATTGTTTATTATTTAGGTTTGGGACACCTCACATTAAACTAAACAAAACCACAAACCATCTGATGGTTTTTGACCATATTTTCTTCCAAATGGGAGTGGAAAAAAATATTTTATAAGGTCAATGGCAGAACTTCTTAAAATAATAGGGTTGCTTTTGTGGAGGTGAGTCACACTCACAAGGAAAATAATTTAAAAAGACGAAATGTTATATAAGTCTTGGAGGGTCCACTAAAGCTTTGTAAAATAAATAAAACAAACCCAAAATCACATTATTTTAATGGTAAGACATATATTTTCTGAACATACATTTTATAGTATTTTATTACATCACTATTGGGTCATTATGATGTCATAAAATACATTGTATATTTATACGATATTTAATTTTTACCCAAAAATTTGACTGTCTCGGAAAATTATAAAAAATTCACTGTTGGATAATTTTGACATCCTGATTCCATAATTAATATTAATTTTATCTAAATAATTTTCTAAATATGTTAATTTTCACTTTTAAAATAAAAACCAACATTTATTGAAAATTCATGGGTTTTGACAAAAATGGCTTTCAAACCTTAATAAAAATTACAATTGCATTCATAAAATTATACAATCATTTATATTTAATAAAAATTAATTTAATAATAATAATAATAATAATTAAAATATTATTTAATTTAAAAATACATTAATTCATCAAAATAAATTTCTTAGTTGAATATTTAACTAAAAATACTATTTGTTCTTTAAAAACTATTTACAAAGTAACAATAATAAAATGAAAGTACATTCATTATTATATAAAAAAATAATTTACATAATCATAGTACTAGGGTCTTGTTACATAACCCCTTAAAACACCTGTATAAGACCTTAGGGTAAGGTGTGCGATGGTGATAGACTCCTGGGGTGGCTCAGATAACATCGCTCGGGTGGTAATCTCTATCAACTTCCACTTCTCCCATAGGCAGTTCTGATCAAGCTTAACGTATTCAAGCTCGGATTGGGCTTGGTCAAGAGTGAGTCCCAAAGACGCAAACTCCTTTCCAATCTCTGTTAAATGGGCTTCATACGGGGCAAGTCTACTTGATGAGGTCATCTCTTCTTTTGTCTGAGTAAAAAGAATTTTTTAAAGCCCTATATTTATACTAATCATGTGATCACTGTTCAACGGTTATATTAGAAATGTTCACAATTCTTAATGGTATTTTCAAATCCAAAAACATAAAACAAAAGAAGTGCATATGTGGTATAACCATTTCACATATTAAGACATTTAATTAGATCAAGAAGGATTTTCATTAACAAAAGTTTTGGTTTTTACAATCAATTTGTGAAGAAAAGAAAGATAATAAGTGAATAGGAATAACAACTTTTATTAAGAAACTAAAATGATTGAAAATTTTCCATGGAAAAAATGAAGATGTGATTACAAAATGAAAGCGAGAAATTATAATTGAAAGAAATACTTGCATTGAAAGAAAAACATTGATCCTAATTCCCTTTACCATAAGGTCCTTATATAGGAATATTAGGATCCTTAGTTTCAACCCCCCCTCCCAAAAAAAATAAATTCCATCCCCATTAATTGAGAGAGTCGAAAGGAGGGTGAAAAAATCAAGGGAAATTTGACATTTAAAAGTTGACCAGGAAAATTGTCCAGATTCATCCCCCTTCTTGACGTGTGAATTTGTAACTGAATCTAGAAGAATCCATAGGATTCATATAAGGAAAATATCTTCTTCCATGTTTCTAATATCTATAAAATTTTTAGGCAAATTGGACTATCCTTTTGGAAGTTATTGTCGATCTAGTGGAAGGGATTTACGGGCATTCAGATTTGGCCCACCATTTAAATGTCAACTTGGGTTCCCGTTATCTTCATGAAAATATCATGATTAGCTCTATCCATAGTTGAATGAAATTATCCCCATATTTTTATATTTATACAATTAAAATTTGATCTTTATTGGGCTTGGATTGTGGGCCCCACTTTTGTTTGATGGGCCTTAGGCCCGTTATGCTTTGTCTAGAAAATTTATTCATTCATGATGAAAAATCTCTATCTTATATTGGGATTCATCTATTGATCCTAAAAGATAAAATGTTCCAAAAAAAATTATAAATCATATCCCAAAATATCAAGTTCAAAAAATTAATAAAATGTTCTCCACAAATAGATTATTGATTGGGACCAAATTTTCATTTTAAACATGAATTGCATTTGAGATGAGAAATGAAGTTCAATTTCTATAATGCACTAAAATTGATGTTTATAGACTTGAAACACATTAACATTAAGATATAATCAATGAATATTATCCTCTTTCAGTGGATAATCATGCCCCCCAACTTGAGTTTTTCTAGTCCCGAGCAAAAAGTATTTCAAAAATATGAAATTGAATTCCTTTTTTCAAAAACATTTTAACATACATTGCTCACCAAAATACATCATGCCAAAAAATCATGAAACCTTTCAAAATAATTTCACACAATATATGTTCACAAGCATATCCCAATCCCAAATCCATTCCTTTGTTAAAATCCATTGTCACATTTCATCCAATTTCAATTAAGCATTATGATGTGATGTGCATCACAAAAGACAAGGGGACCATTTTCTTGTTCAAGGGGGAAAATATGGTAGCGCTAGGTGAGAATCACATTAAACCTTGATATGAGTATTCAATTTTTTTTAACTACAATAGATATGAAAAAGACTAACTCTCGGTAAGACAACTATGGAGTCACAATCCCCAAGTGTCGTACGCCACACATATTTTCAGTTTCATGCTCTAAAATAGAGATATAAATCCTAACTCTGGACAAGAAAACTATAGAGTCACAATCCCCAAGTGTCAGACGCAACACATTTGGACAAAAACATTGCTCTATGTGGTCATTATTTCAATGTTTTTTATTTTTTTGGGTTACTCAAATTAAACTGAAAGTGACCCCAAACCCTATGCTATGATGAAGGGGACCCAAGAACTCAAATTTACACCCAAGATCCAATGGACATGCCTTGTGGCATTTTGATTTAGAAGATAAAAATATAAACTTTGAAAAATCACATCAGAAAACCACACTTTCCAAAAACTATGCTCATGAACTTAAACATGCATTCAAATAATAATCAAGGCATTAAAAATAATTTGAAATTTTGTTTTAATATTTCACAATGTACATTAATGCATTTGAGAATAATGAATTGATTTTTTTAATTGAATTTTTTATCATAAAATCCCAAAAAAAAATTGAAATCCCATATTTTCACTCCCCCCAACTTAGAATGACATTGTCGTAAATCTTGAAAGAGAATAGAAGTGATAGTTCATAATTGGGAAGAAATGTGGAAAGAATTTTATTTGAAATGAATTCATGGAACAAAATCACATGGTTTGTATTTGATGTCCCATCAATATGCAATTGATTGCTTTTGGCTTCACGTCACATGTAGACTCCTCAGGGATGTTTGATGGCTGGGTTTGAACTTTATAAGAAAAGAGTTTTATTTGGAATACTAAAATGTATCAACACCTAAATCTCACACACAAGAGACATTAGATCACATTGGAAACCCCAAGGAGTTCTGTTGAGAAAAAACAAAAACACACAAAATAAAAAAAATGCAGAAGCCAGATTGCCTCCCAGAAAGTGCTTAATTTAAAGTTGTTAGCTCGACTTGGACCCCCAATATTATCCAATACTAACTTTCAACATTTTAAGGACCCCATTTTTCTTCACTTCAACTTTATTGATATTGATTATTTTTTTAGAATGTGTGTCATGTGCAATCCTTTGTTCTACAATGAGTGGGAAAATCCATGTAATATCTGAAATGGTTGATTCAGTTGAATTTCTATTCTTACCTAAGACATAAAGGATCCTTCCAATGTTATTGGTTTCATGAGAATAATGAATGACTAACACAAGGTCTTGGTTATCCCCTGTGATGGGATACTTGAGTGGGTAAGGAAGGAAAATTATTTTGAGTTCGGGTTGATTGAAATTTCCTACATAAGAATGGAAATTTGAATCAAAATTTGTTTCGTCTCTAAAAAAAATTATAGAATTGGTTCATTTAGAAAACATGATTCATTTACCAAATTAGCCAGTTAAATTTCAAGAGTGGGTATGGAATCACTGTTTCTGATCTCTTCTAATGGATTAGTGATTGGTGGTCTTGAAAAATCATCAATGGGGATAAATTCAGAACACTCAATCCATGATAAAAAATTTCCCTCTTGTGAATATAGAAAATAATTTTCCTATTGATTTAAAATCCCATCAATAATTCCTTCATGTTCATAAAGTCCCCTAGATTCAAAGGTTGGTTCTTCAACAAATTCAAGATAGTTATGTGGGTAACAATATTCTTCTATAAATGTTTTCATAGATGTTTTAATGCTTTTTATTTCTAATCTCAATGATGAAAATTTTGAATTCATTTTATCCATTTGTTCACAAAATTGTTCAATTAATTATTTGGGATTTTGGTTGGATAGGAGTTTGTACATCATGTACATCCCTATGATTTATCTCATTAATCATTCTTGAGAGTTATGGAAATTGATCCTTGAAACAATCATCATCCAAGTGATTGTACATGTCATCTGGTGTGGTGTAATCATTCCAAGGTTGATCAATAAAACTACCTATGCGAGGTGATTCATAATATTGATTTCCAATTTGATTTAATCTTGAGTTTATGATGGGATATTTTTTATGATACTCCATTGGAGTATATAAAAATTTGGATGTGATATTTTCAGGATACACAGTAACAAAAGGGGGAAAGGATAAGAGAAAATAGATGAGAAAAGTGAAATGGGTGAGAATAGAGAAATTGGGGTGAAAAAATAATGCTAGTGTCTAAGATAACTTACTTGGGTCCCCGGAAACAGTTCCAAAATTTGGTTGCGCCCAAATTTACCCAATAGGTATAAGTGTTCGTTGAAGTACATGTAGGGGTCGAATCCATAGGGAACGAAGAAGAAACCTAGAGACACTATGATTGGATGTGTGATTGGGATGTTTGGCTATGAAGTGGTTGACTATGGTGTTGATTGATTTGAAGAAATGGTTATTTGATTTTAAGAACCAATAAAAAAATTAAAAAATGACTTGAATTAAAACAATTAATTAAGATGAGTTGATCTTAGGTTTTCTCTAGGGATTGATTGGATGTATTTGTTTTTATTTGGATTTTTCATTCATTGGTTTAAGAGGTATACATTAAATGAAATAATTCTTCAATATCATTCTCCGATTTACTCCATACACAATTTCAAGGCTAATCACCAATGCACTTAGAGGATCACTTTCATGATCACTCTATGGAATTGGATTGTACTAGCACTCAAAATGTGTCATCGTTAAAGTTGGTGAAGACAAAGAAGAAGATAAATCAAAGAAAGGGACTCTTAAAATGAAGAAAAAATTTAAGAATTTAAGAACATAAAATAACATTCAATCCACCCCATGAAACTCCCTAAGATAAACCCATAAAAGGTTATCCCTTCATTGATGTTATTATATCAATGGAAGTGGGTAGTCGACTTAAAGAAGCGGTATTGACAAAGAAAAACATTGAAAATGAACGCTCCACTGTTGTGTGATGAATTCACAAGTGTTGGTGTGAATAAATTCACACCTTGATTCAATGATATCAACATGTAAAGAAAAGTAAAAAATAATAAGTGAAGAAGATGAACGACTTTTATTAAGAAACTAAAATGATTGAAAAACTTACATGGAAAAAATGAAGATGTGATTACAAAATGAAAGCGGGAAATTACAATTGAAAGAAAGACTTGCATTGAAATAAAAGCATTGATCCTAATTCCCTTCACCATCAGATACTTATATAGGCATATTAGGAGCCTTAGTTTCACCCCCCAATAATCAATTCCATCCCCATTAATTGAGAGTCAAAAGGAGGGTGAAAAATTCAAGGGAAATTTGATGTTTCAAAGTTGACCAGGAAAATCATCCAGATTCATCCCCCATATTGATATGTGAATTTGTAACTGAATATGGCCAAATATGTATGGGTTATAGAAGTAAAATATATTCATCCATGTTCCATCTAATATCTGTAAAAAAATTAGGCAAATTGGACTAGTCGTTTGGAAGTTATTGTCGATCTAGTGGAAGAACTTTATGGGCGTTCGGATATGGTCCACCATTTAAATGTCAACTTGGGTTCCCATTATCTTCATGAAAACATCAAAATTAGCTCTGAACATAGTTTAATGAAATGATCCCCATATTTTTCTCTTTCCATAGTTAAAATTTTAGATTCATTGGGCTTTAATTGTGGGTCTCACTTTTGTTTGATGGGCCTTAGGCCCATTATGCTTTGTTCATAAAATTTATTCATTCATACTTAAAAATATCTATCTTTCCTTGATTAATCCATTGATTCTAAAAGATAAAATGTTCCAAACAAACTGATCAATCATATCCCAAAATGTCAAGTTCAAAAAATTAAGAAAATGTTCTCCACAAAGTTCAATTTCAATAATACACTAAAATTGATGTTTATGGACTTGAAACACATGAATATTAAGATATAATCAATGAATATTATCCTCTTTCAGTCGCTAATCACTCAACCACCACATATGTGTATAGTAACCACAAAATAGAAATAACATCATAAAATAATAATCTGATCTCACGTCCTTACATAGATTTCGTACCTGATAATTCAGTATAAATGCACCGATCATGAGATATTGGAGGAAATACATGTTGTCACCTATCACTAAAATACTAGAGGAAATACCGATCTCTAGAGTTGGTACTAGTATATATATCTTGATTCTAGGGGAAGTAGACATCTTTAGGGATATAGTTGTATATCACTGGAGGAAATACACATCTCCAAGGTTGCATAGGGATGGAAATGTTTACCCAAAAATCGGGTACTCAACACTACCCAACCTGAAAAAATCAAGTTAGGGTACTCCTTAAACAAGTTAAGGTAGGGTTAGGGTTATGGGTGACCTACCTGATTAATAATCGAGTAGGGTTTAGGTTCCACATAGAGTACCCATTAATACCTGAACCCACTTTATTTATTTTATTCAAAAAAAAATCCAATACTATGTTACATTGCACTTTTGACCAACAGAGGGGACTAGCAGGGCTACAGAACACCGGACTGGCATGGGGGAGGCAGCTTCGGCCGATGGGGAACCTGTTGATGGGGGCTGGACATGCAGGGGTTTATAAAGCCCCACGACATGCTACCATATATCAATGTGGGATTACATCCACTATAGAGAATGCAATCCCACATCAAAAAATACCTCGGGCGTACGAGGATTCATAAGCCTCTACGCACCCTACACACTCTGCAAGCATAACCACCCCCGTTGTGTATGGATTTCACCTGGAAGTCGCGTTCCCTCTCCGGCGGCTATGGTGGTATAAAAATTTTAAGAAAGTAACACAGTAAATAAATAAATGATTACAGGTATTAAACGGGTAAGGTATTAAATAGGTAGTATATAATTAATCGAATTGGGGTTAGGGTGACGGAAGTGTGGGTTTAAATGAGTTCAGGTTAGGTTTAGGGTAGTTTAAATTTAAATGGGTTAGGGTTCGGGTACCCCCAAAATAAGCAGGTACCCTACCTATTTTCATCCCTAGGGTTGCAACTATATAGTTTTCCCTCTAAGTACCCAATGTTGTGGTTAGAAGAAGATACAATACTTGGTGCATCGCCATCTACCTCAATCCCGAGTATGTGGGATATAAAGAGTGTAAGGAATCACCCGTCTCCACTTATCTCATACTGATGATGCCGGAGGAAGTACCCATATCCATATTAGCCAATATATGATTTGTCTCAACCTAGTCAGGGGGTGAGTGTAAAGGAAACCACTACAGTATCTCATCGTCATTGATATCCATTAGTCACATGTTGCATCACATCCCAAAGTAGATGAGTACACAAAACAATCACCTCATTCACAATCAAGGATCCTACTATCAGTCACACAAGACTTTTCATATAGCGATCCAGAGCTACTGCATCATGCTCAACAGATCCCACTTTCCAAGATCAGAGAATGCTAATGATAATTCAATAACAATTAAATTTTATTAAATTATTCAGCTAGCCACATCAAAACACAGACTAGATCAATTCCCACAATATAAGTTACATTCATGTTCTCAAAACTGGAACAAATTACTTGCACTATATTCCCAAGTTAATGCCAAGTTTATCTGAATCTTTATCAAAAATATTCCACCATGTTATACTTTAAAGTTCATGCCATCATTCCTCATTATCATACCATTAATTAAAGGATACTCATTAATCACTTCTAATTCCTTTATGATATCATACTTCTATTTAAAACTTCATGTGGTAATCAATTTAGCCAATAAATCACATCATTTAATTAAAATTAGTTCTAATAAATGCAATGATACTTTTTAATTAAACACCACCACCCATAGCCTTGGTGTGGAGATCTGGGTAGGTGTTGTATCAGGTATTGTGAGATGGGTTATCCGATGAAAAGTTATTCCTTGAACTTGAAGATCAACAAATTTATGGTTTCTTGTTGTCGTGTAAAAAAATCATGTGGTAATCAATTTAGCCACTAAATCACATCATTTAATTAAAACTAGTACTTGCCCGTGATTTCTCACAGCATAATCGATTACTGGTGTTTTTTTTATTTAGAGATTAGTAATTATAAATATTGAGAATAAACAACAATATTGAATAAATGTTAATTAGAAATTAATGGTGTATTGTTATGGAATATGAGTGCATAGAATTTGGAGACACCATTTGAAGTGGTGACCAAAAGAATGATATTTTCAAAGTGTATGAATTCCTCATATTTGAGGATGGAAAGAAGGATTAATTTTATGGATCAATCATAAAAACACTAAAGCGGCCACTGAAATAAAAAATGACAACTCAATGAAAGAGAATACAGTTGTTGTAATCATAAATATGAGAAATATGATAATGATGGATTTAAACACACTGACAAATAATAAGTACTGCATAAGTTTGGTGAGGATTAATTGATAAGAATAAATAATCACTATCATTTAAGTTTGTTTCATGATTTCCAAACACAACCCAAAGAAGTAATTTTCCGAATACCAGAGTAAAAAAACCCATACCAGAGTAAAGATCTCCAGATGTTTGAGAGTTATAAGATCTCCATGTGGGAGATAGTTCATCTGTTGTAGAGTATTCTTTTACTAATAAGAGAATAATATTCATAAAAGTAAAGAACAAACATTACTGTTGAATAAAAAATGAAAGATAAGTCTAACAGAACACAGTGATTGAAATAATACAACTGATAAATGTAAAAATAATTGAATTACATATGGAAACATGAAAAAACATCCATCATCATGAAAAACCATCATGAAAAACTATCCAGTATAATGAAAAAATCTAATAATGAAAAACCGTCCAGCAACATGAGATAAATTAGTAATCAAAAACTGATGAAAACCGTCCAGCATCTTGGAAAATGTAAAATACAACAAAACGCCCAGATTGAAATAACGTCCAGCATGAAATACCCAAGATAATTAATCTGTAGGAAAACATCCAGCAGCAAAAACCTCCAGCATAAATTTCCAGTAGCAAAAACCTCCAGCATAAATTTCCAGTAGCAAATTCCTCCAGCATAATGAAAAACATCCAACAATCTTGTCCTCTAGCATGAGTAACGGAAACTGATATTAGGAATAGTTGTTAGTGAAATCATTTCGTACATCCTAAAAGTTTTACAAAATACTTAACCATTTGAAGTCGTTGATGTTTGTACTGTATGTCAAATTTTTAAAGAGAACATTGTATTGGTTTTTTAACCGGAAATCCTCATAGTGCAATTGTCTCCTCAATGACACACTATATAGTAATGATATCAAAATACTGAATCAGTAGCAGGGAAAGTTTGAAATAAACAGTCTCTACTCTATCAAATGTAATACAAATTGTACTAAAAATAATAATTATGAACACAATAATGATAAGTATTTGATCAGTGAAGATGTATGTTTACCTTCTGTTTCCAGTATGATTTCTCAGTCTGTTTTTTCGGTTTTCTTGTTTATATATCCCTTCGGCATGGTCTGCAATTTAGTAGATGGACATGTTGTAGGAACGCTGTTTGGAGACGTCTGAAAATTATCTTGCACACCATCCTCAATATCAAAACAACGCGACAGATTTTTCTACATAGATGTTTTGTGTTAGAATAATTTGAAACAATAAAGTAGAGCAGTTGAAAGTAGTGAAATTAAGAGTAGAGCTTAAATAATAGAGTGTTTTTTATCAGTACAGAGATGTAATAACTCTGTACATGTTTGATTTTTAAATATCTAAAAATCATAATACTTTACATTAATGCAATGTGTTGTTATAGTAATGGAAATAATTTAGCAGTAATGAAAGATAACATATGTATACCCAAGTAGAACACGGGTTCAAGGGTGGAGTATCTAATCATGTGTCAGTGTTTAAAGTACCAGGAGAAGACCCAAATGTTTGATGATCCTATGAGGAAATGTAAAAGGAATATATCAGTAAACTGATATCTATTGTTAGAAACACATACTAAAGAAATTGAAAGATATTTACCTGCATATAATGATCGACAATGCTTACTTTAGAAGAACAACTGCTTTGATCAGCCTATATATTATTGAAGAAAATTGTAAGGTATTCTGAGTTGTTGGGTTTAAAGATAATGTGAATAAAATACAGACTGACATGTTTATGTTCTAAGACCTCAGTGAAGAGGTTGATGTACTTGTCATTATCATTCATATAAACCACTTTGTAACAATTTTTCTCAGATGGACGATGACGATTCTTAATATTGTAATCCGTCAACTCAATTCCTAACAGAAATTTCCTAGTTTTGAAGTAGTTCAATTCCTGAGGGAAACCAAACTCGTCATCATCCTAATAAAAATACCCATTGTCAGTGTTATTTAAAATATTTCAATTATTTTTAAAGACAAGATATAAGGACCGGGATTTAACTGTATCAAAGTCACTCTTAGTTGCGCAGCTATTTTTTGTATGTATTGCATGACATGTTTTTCAAATAACACCACAAAAAAAGAGTCAGTCTTGTCTGTAACCAGTAGTTGAACTCTAAACCTGTTGCAATCGTTATTATGACTACACTTTCAGTATCATTTGGACTGCGCAGCTGAACGAAGGATGTAGCATAATGATAAAAAGATATTTAGGCAGCATTGAATACATTCTAACCTTAGAATAATTCTAGTAGGTGAGGATTTGTAGGACATGCTGCAAATGATTCCATCTATAATCTGCACTTTCTTCATGCACGACTGGCATGATTCATAGAACCAGTTGTGGGTGATTTGAATTTTCTGAACTGTAGCTGCAATTAAGCACCTTTTATCCTGTAGTAGATTAATTACATGTAAATATAGAATTTATTACAGGACATTAGTGAGCAGTTAATAATATTGCATAATCAAAATTGTAAAATAAGGGAATATTTATAACCTGTTGACAGGTTTTGAAATCTAAAATGGATTTCTTGTTATTCCAATATGGTATTTCTATTGTTTGGTAGGAAGTTATTGGTGATGTAGTATGTAATGGTGATGCTATTATCACACCAAGCCTGAAAAAAGCAGAACAACATACATGGAAGTAAACAGTAAAAACTTGTGGGTAGTACAGTTATGACATTGAGATAATTAAATTAATGTACTTCAAAAGTAAAGGTAGTTACAATGTTACCTGCTTCTGAAGTTGTCAACTGCTGGAAGGTTTTGGTTGTAGAGAATCTTTGTTGCATTAA
The DNA here is from genome assembly GCA_963277665.1 of Viscum album. Classification (NCBI taxonomy): domain Eukaryota; kingdom Viridiplantae; phylum Streptophyta; class Magnoliopsida; order Santalales; family Viscaceae; genus Viscum; species Viscum album. The sequence continues at coordinate 2,118,883,089 of OY728150.1, forward strand.
CAGTTGTTGTGATAAGAACAGAGGCTAAAAGCAGTTTGAAGTCAGGATTATATAATTTTCTATTGAAGCGACATATTGAAAACACATAGTAGATAGATTGAGATTATGAATTGTAGACAGAAACCATACTCGTCAATCTCTTAACCCGGATGAGCTGTAATATCAATATGGTAGTGGGTTCTGAGTTGTTTTCCATGTAACGTGACATTTCAAATGAAAAATTACCCCATAAGCTTCAGTTAACTTTCAACCCTCTGCAGGGAAACAAAGTGACTGAATGAGTAAATCTTATCTGTTACAGTAATGTAATGAAATTAGTCAACAAAAAAGTATCGGTCATCTTCTAAAATAATATGCATTCTGTGGTTGGAAGTGCCCATTGATTGCATTGGATGTGAGTAACATAGGACTCCAATTAGTTCTAAATCATAGTACACAGAAACAAAGTTTTTGTGAATAACATATGGTTGTATTAAAAGACATTGTGCAGATTAATTTAACGTAACTTGGTAAATGGAACTGTAATTATGTGGTATTAACCACATGTACCTATTAGATGTTCCTTAGGGACTTTTTCCTGAATTATGTCATCGAATGAAGTAAAATGAAAACTAAAAAGAGGTAGTTGTACTTCACACGGATGAACAAACATCGTGGATGTGAACATGATTCGACACGGGTGTCTAGTTCCGAGGTAACTCCCTTGGTTGGAAGCTATTTGGAAGTTTTGTACAATATAGCATAGTCCCTCAACCAACAGTTGTTTGTACTTAGAGATAAGCTGACGATTCGTAATGGTACATTGAATCTTGGTTCCCTGCATACAGTATGTTAAAATGTTGGCTACTGAGGAATCAATACAAATTACAAGGAACGATGATTGCATGTATATATATATATATATATGTTCAGATTGTAGGTGAGAAACAATGAAAATAAATTATAATGACTTGTTGTAATGAAAAGTAACCTGGATGTCACAGAGTATAAGATCAACAGCAATGACTTCATTGGAGTATTTGGAAGACGAATTGAACCACATGTTCAAGACATGAACTTGTATTCGTAGTGTTTCATCGTCGTCTGGGCTAATCTCATTCAGCATGGTTATTGAGCGTGACATATTTCTTACTCTATATAATCATTCAGTGTTCAAATAGAACATATTAAGCATGTAAAAAGGCCATGATAGTAAACAAAATCATTTTCCAAAGCAGATAGAGCATATAGAAGTCATTTGAAATGATACCTAAGACAGATTATGAAAGATTTCCTTGTAGACAATATTTTCTGTGTAATTGGAGGACTCATTAGTGTTACCTTCAACTACAATTTTCAATCCAGTAGCTGATGTGACTCTAGACACTACAACATATAATTGACCATGAGAGAACACTGGTTTGCGAAGATAAATCCCAACTGAAGACAATGATTGACCCTGACTTTTATTAATAGTCATCGCATAAGAAACTGTCAAAGGATATTGTCTTATTTGTAGTTTGAATGGCCATTTACCATCAGAGTGATTCATAGTTAATCTTGGAATGAACACAGAATATCCCGAATGACATCTATTTAATACTTCAGCACCAATGACATGTTCACCCAAGTGTGTTACTATCATATGAGTTCCATTACACAAACCAACTGATTGGTCCACATTTCATAGTAACATAATCGGAACACCAAGTTGAAGTGTAATTTTGTGGGCAGGTAACCCAAAGATGTTTATACCATTCAACATGTCAGATGTGTAAATATTTTCTGGTTTGTCTGTATCAAAACTTTCATTGCAAATAGAGTCTGAGCTGAAGTAATATTTGTTTCCATAGCCAGTGAGGGTCAACATATATTCATTTACTTCTTGTACGACATCACGAGTTGGAGCTAAAATTTCACGGTCTTTCAGATAGGTTCGGTCTCCATGTCTGCTAGAGAAACCCGGGTATGTATGGATAACGATTGCAGCCATGGCATTATCAATGTCGGTAAGAAGAAATGCTGACGGAATTGGAATGAGTGTTTCACCATCGTTAGGCTCTCCAATTCTACCTTCACCAATATCTAAGGTCCATTTATAAAAATCATGTAACACAGTTGCATCATGACTGCTAGTAGTACTATGCAATCTCATGTTTTTTGTAAGAGATAACACCCGAAAGTGTTGCCAAAGATACGATGACTTAACACTTGCATAGACAATGTCACATCTGTTTCCTCCTGGTATAACTGGCAGTATTTGCCTAAAATATCCTCCCAGGACAACTCTCAATCCCCCAAACGGAAAATTATGAGCATTATCATTTTTGACAGTCATAATGTCCCTAAGAGTTTGTTCTAAAGCCTCAAAACAGAACTTATGAATCATAGATGCCTCGTCCCAAATGATGAGCTTAGTCAATTGCAAAAGTTCGGCTATGTCACTCCCCTACTGAATATTAAAAACTGAATGTTCAGTAATGGAGATTGGAATACGGAATTTGGAATGCGATGTTTGTCCGCCAGGAAGCAGTAGTGAAGCTATTCCACTCGATGCAACTATAAGTACAATCGTGCCATGTGCTCGCAGCAATGATGTTAGTACTCTCCAGATGAACGTTTTACCTATGCCTCCATAACCATGCAATAAGAATACCCCCCCCCCCCTGAGTTGATAGATAGTGAATAGAGAATGATAGACATCACATATTTCTTTTCATCTGTAATCATACTATGTAAATGGTTTCCCTCTTGTAGAAGTGTTTCTTTATTGTAATTCAATTCTTCTGCAACTAAACGATTTGGAGTGGCATCAAAATCTGAATCTGGAAGTGGCATAGGATGATATAACTGAAGTGCTCTTACATTGCTCTGTAAAATGCGGTCTATCTCTCTCAAATCATACATATGTATCTGGTGATTTTTGAGTGTCAAATCTACAATGTTGTGGAATATTGTTAAACAGCAGTACGAAAACCTGTTAACGAAGTTATTACAATGGTTTACATTTAATTAAACATAAGAATTACAGTGGAAGCTGAAATACGTTGATAGAAAACATCAGTATTTATGTGTTGTCAGTAATGCTAGAGCAGATAATTAAATGAAAATCTTATAGCTAGGCCAGTACAGATGGCAATGTAATGTGAATAAATGATATATGAAATTATGGATTACTTGTACAGAATCGTACAGATTAAAATGATGCAAGTATTATTGTAATTATATTTGAACAAAAAGGTTGTAAACTTTGTTGTACTGGATTATAATAAATATAAATGAAGTTATAAGAGAGAAAGATGTACAATGATTGCAAGTTCAATTTAGTTAGAAGTATTATATGTTTATTTAATGTATGAAAATGCAGAATATTTGTACAGATTCAAATATTGTAGTACAGATGGCAATGTAATGTGAATAAATGATATATGAAACTGTGGATTAGTTGTACAGTATCGTACAGATTTGAATGATGCAAGTATTATTGTAATTATATTTGAACAGAAAGGTTGTAAACTTTGTTGTACTGGATTATAATAAATATAAACGAAGTTATATGAGAGAAATATGTACAATAATTGCAAGTTCAATTTAGTTAGAAGTATTATATGTTTATTTAATGTATGAAAATGCAGAATATTTGTAAAGATTCAAATATTTGAAGTCATAAAGTGTGGAATGAACAGTTATGCGAAGAACTGCGCTAAATTTTTTAGAATGATTACAGAACAAAATAAATAAAGTCAATTAATATATAAGACTGTTGAACAAAATTGTTGTTTGGAGTCAGTATTGTAATACACTTTTCCCCCAGGATTATTGTGTACTACAATATAGTAAATACATGTACAAATTAAGATTTTGTAGATTTAATGGGTAGTATACAACTTCAGTAGAAAAATTAAAGTAGTTTTTCTTTATTACAATGTTATAAATACCAGCGGGCAGTAATAATTAGACATTGGCAAGACATAAAAAGAAAACTATAAAGCAGGTACATGAAAAAATGTGCACCTGGAATTTGTTGGGTCCTTCGCTGTATATATAAAATGTCTTCTGATAGTATGTCTTTAGTTGCATCCCATACGATATCTGGGCAAGATATGTTATTGCAGATTAACATGTTCGCGAACAGTCTACGTACATGTTGTCCCATTCCCCAAGTGGAGACTTCTTTTATAGCTTCAAAAAACTCTCTGTCATTTGTCAGTAGTCCCATAGCAGAGAAAGCCTATCTAAATATACCATGAGTGATGTTGTTTACAGTCCTGATATACTCATACGAAGTTGCACCTTTTATTTTTGTTAGAAGTATCCTCAAGTATTAGAGTTCGCCAGTGGTTTGAGGCACATAGTACAGTCTTCCAATACATATTCCTTGTTTTTGGGGACGCCATTTCCTGTCTTGAGAGTGGAACACAAATCTAGTAGGGTACTCTTCAAAAGTTAAACCTCTTCCTCCCGGGTATATAATATTTGCTTCAAACCAAAAGGTCAACATTGATTGAGAAATATTTCTATGATTCAATACATCTTCAATGTTATCGGTGTCTAAAAAGGTGACACAATTCTGTTCTAGAAAATGGAAATGCAACCTCTCAACTGGTGGATATCTGTAATGGATATCATATGAAAAAATCCTCCAACATGCCTCACAAGGAGATATGTATCAACAGTCATAATACATTTTTATCTCATCTACAGTATTTTGTGTGGAGTGTTCGTTGTTTCCTTCATAGAGGACTGTCGTTCCACAGTCATTTCCCTTGCTAATATACTTAAACAAGTATTTGATTGAAGACGACTGATTACAAACTTCAATGTTGAGATGAGCATGATACTTTAATAGCAACACCAGATTTTATGGAACTACATAGCGATTATCCAAAGGAACGTTATTTTTCATAATAGTTTTTTTTTCATCCCTTCTCTGATAAACCACACAACCATCGTCATCAACTGTCGTATTTTCAGCCAACTGTTTTGGAAAAAAAATTGCACATTTACCATGTTTCATGCAAGGTGATGATTTGTTCGCAGCACCGCAAGGGCCGTGGAGCATAAAACATTTGACAACCTCATGTAGCTTCGGGTAAGCATCTTTATCCGGGATTTCATCACTGACTGTAACGCCCCGACCCCAGTTACCCAGAGTCGGTGCATTATTACATTACATTGGCATGATCACAAGAAAGATCAAATCTCGAAAGACCGATTGGTTTAGCAGCCTTGTAAACACTAGATATATTCATAAAGTTTTACATTACATCATAAAGTGAAAAAAACTACTACAACAACATAGTCTCCATATTCCACACTCATATCCCCACATACTATCCCTGCAGGTCATTCATAAATTACTTCTTCACATCCTGGGAAAAATAAAACATAGTAAAGGGGTGAGCTCAAATGCCCAGTAAGGATAACAATATAGCGGAAACTTTCATAAATAAGAATAAACATTTAAGGCAGTGTATAACTTAAAACAAAAGCCTTTTAAACTTGAACTTCAACATATTATGGCAAAGATAAAATGAAATAATTCCATTTACTTATTCACATAGATATCCTACTAATCGAATAATCACATGCAATATCAATAGCCACTTTCATAATGATGGAATGCATAATGCCAGACTATCATAACCACATAGCCAAGGCCTCGTGCCAAGACTACAAATAAGATTTTTCCAAGTCCTTGTGCCAAGACACTAATTTGTCTCATGAGACCTACCGATGCATCGAGAAGCTATAGCGGGCTCCACCCGTCACATATTAAGTCCAATGCATTCCCATATGAAAAGGTTTAAACATAACATAAACATTCGTATTAAAACTAGCATACGAAATGTAAATACTTCATCCATAAACCATGAATGGTATAAAAATAACACATCCATGGTCAAACATATCACAAAACCTTCAATACAATATAGAAGTTTTGTATCATAATAAATCAACTTCAAATAAGTGTAAAATCCATCAAAAGATGTTGACATAGATGAAATCAAAACTCTTTTTAGATAAATATCTCTTTCTATTTTGAAATCATTTAAGAGTCATATATTTATAAAATAAAACATTTTCTTTGAAAATATTCTTATAAGCTTGTAAGGGAAGATTCGACGATTTTATAACGGCGGAAAATAACCTCACCCGCCGTATAAGTTAAAAAAAACATTCTTACCTTAATTCTATCAAAAAGGTTAAAAAGCACCTTGTTTGGAAAATGACGGAACGATTCTTTATAAAACTCTTATAAAAAGTCAAACAACGGTATAAATGACTTTAACCCATATTCTTTTAAATAGTAAAAAGTTTTTGAAATACATTTTTAAGAAACATGGATGTGGATGATAAAGAGATCCCGGTAGATTATTACGTATAAACAACCTCGGATAATGAAGAGATTGTGAAATAACCCTTACCTTGTATTTTTCCTTGGTTGGGGTAGGTTAACCTCCTGTATAGTGGTGAAATAATTGTTATTAAATTATTCAATAATCATATACATTAATATGATATCATATATGATCTTTTAACATTGATTTTTTAATAATATCTTAGTATTATTATTGTTTCGGATGTTAACTTACTCGTTTTCTTTTATATGTTTTGTTACGTAAGCCATGTTTGTAATGGATAGGTTGTATCTTAATCATATCCAGAATGATATCAAGTCCTTAGATACTATTATTAATCATCAAATGATAATTATACTTGAATGGATACGATGGAGAATGAATCTCATCGCGTTCGTGGAGACGGTAGTCCGTACGTACGCACGAGCGACAATATCATTCTTTTGATATTAAAATAATATATAATTGGATGGTATATCATATATACAGAATCATTATCATGTTATATTTATTATTTACATGAGTTACGCATCATTATTATACCCATCCAAATAATAATTTATTGAATAACAATTACACCACGATGTGGAGACGGTAAGCCGTACGTACGCACGTATGGTGACATGTTATTCAAAGGGTGGATAGAATACTGAATATGGTTGTACCATATTTATAATAACATCACAGTATATATAAGATACTGGAGTTATTATTTTAGAATGGTAATAACAAAGAAAGAAGGAGTGGAAGAAGAAATGAATTTGAAAAAGGGTGGTGAAAACATTACCTCTTCTTCGGGTTCTTCCTTTTGATTTGATCAAAAGGGATCCTTAGGTTGGCTTTATGATCAAACTAAGGACTCTAGGTTGTAGTGAGGGAAGTTGGTAGAGTATTTGGGCAGAGTTTGGCCGAACCAAAAGGCTTTGAAGGTGTGAAGTAATGAGAAGGGGGAGTGCCCTTTTATAAGAGGGGTGAGGGGCACCTTTGGAAAAGCTAGAAATATTAATTTATAATAAATTCATATTCGGTTTCTAATGGATCAAAAGTTGATTATTAAAAGGTTAAGGTGGGGATAGGTCGAAAACCATTCAACCAATAGAATTTAGACAGGTTTGGGTTACTATATTAACCTTATCTTTTAGTTTTAACTCTTAGTTAATTAGTTTGACAATTACCATGTCACTTTGTATTTTTATATTATATAGTTAATAAACTTACTATATACATCCAACCGACCCCCAAGTGGTCCATTAATGATACACCTATCATGATATAAGTCTCTTGGTCGAACCTTAGATTTTTAAGAATTTAATATCAATTAATAATATAATATTTTTTTTGAAAACTCTTTTATGTCAATTTTGACACTATTCAATAGTTGATTTTTTTGAAACTCATAACAGAATGATTACTTCAAACAAATTTAATTAAATCATTCCTAACATGTCATATTAACTTAGAAAATTATTGGAATTCATTAAAAGTCTCAAATTATATTTATTTGGGTATTTATAATATCAATTATTTTAATTTGTCACTATTAAGGTAATTACTACATCATCATTGTGTCATAAATAAATTAAATTATTTAAAGTCTAAAATTTATAAATAAAATATCATTATGTAGTAAATCTTATTATCTTTCTAATGAATTTTTACAATCGAATTTATCTTATGTATAACTTTATATTAAAAATGTTTAAGTAAATAAACTTTGATTTTAACTCTTTTAACTCTTCTTTGAATTAAATAATAATAAATGTCTTAATCTAATCCAAGTGGACCTAAATGATAATATTTTATTCCTAAGGTTGTTTTTGGTCGAGATACACTTGTCCAAAAGAATTAGGACATGTGTTAGGGTAATATTAATATCATTTTTACCCTTAATTACCCTATTTACTTTTAACCGTGGTAAATAAAAGTAAAAAGTTACTATTCACCAAAAATTATTTTCATCTCATTGAACCACATTTTACTTCTTGATATTAACCGTGTCTCTTGGATTTTCGAAATTCCATTCACAGAAGCGGTAAAATTAAGTTTTATGAAAAAATCAGTTTTTTAACTACCATTTAGTAGTTTCACAATTCATCAAAAATTGAAGTTTTTCAGAACAATGCCAAAATTTCACCCTAAGCTATAATTGATATTCCGAATTCAAAAATGATGTCTATTTTACAAAATTCCAAACATATAAGTTGCATTAATTAATTTTATAATTAATTCCCGCTGTTACAACAAATAGCGTGTTTTTAAGAAACAATATATACCAAAAGATTGACAATTGTTTAGATCCAATTTCAAAGTGAAATTAATTCTAGTGAACACCATTGGATAAAATGGTAAAAATATATTCTAAATATACTTTAAAACCACTCAAATTAATAATTTATCAATATAAATTATTTCGATTAAAAATTTTGTTTTTAATTAAAATTTAGTAATTTTCACTATTCATCAAAATATTAAAGTTATCAGAAAAGTACCAAAATTTTACCTTAGGCTAAATTTGATATTCCGAATCCAAAAATGAAGTCCATTTTAAAATATAAAATATATATAATTTCAAAAAGTATGTATTACTATTCATAACGGCTAGTTTGATCGGTTGTGGTGTGTGTTAGAACTCGATGTTGCGTACAACACACGCTATCGCGTTATTCAAAGAGAAACGTATCGTAGAAGCTTGGGGTGTTACATTCTCCCTTCCTTCAAATAATTTTGTCCTTGAAATTTCTAGAATACTACCGTATGAAAAGACTCAGGTGGTTCTTCATCATAATTTCCTTGGGTTCCCACGTTGCATCTTCCATCTTATGGTTTCTCCACAAAACTTTTACCAGACGCGTCGTCCGGTTTCTCAGTACTTGTTCTCTCGTATCAATAATCTTTATGGGTTCTTCGCAATAAGACAGATCAGGTTCCAGTTCCAATTCCTCATAGGTGAGTACATGCGTTGGATCAGGCATGTATTTCCTCAATGGAGATACGTGGAACACATTGTGAACTTTGGAGAGACTTGGCGGCATTACCAATCGGTAAGCTACAGCCCCAACTCGTTCTAGAATTTCGAAAGGTCCGATGTACCTGGGACTCAATTTACCTTTATTACCAAAACGTATGAATCCCTTCCATGGAGATACTTTCAGGAAAACATGATCACCGACTTGAAATTCCAAATCCTTCCTTCGATTATCGGCATAGATCTTCTGCCTACTTTGAGTTGCTTTGATGTGACTTTGGATTACCTTCACCTTTTCCATCGTTTCCTCCACCAATTCTGGGCCTACAAGTTTTCTTTCACCAACGTCATCCCAACAGGTTGGTATACGACATCTCTTTCCATATAACGCTTCATATGGTGCCATCTGAATACTCGAATGGAAGCTATTGTTATAGGAAAATTCTACCAGAGGTAAATATTGATCCCACATACCCTGAAAGTCAAGTGAGCAAGATCTCAACATGTCTTCTATGGTTTGAATAGTTCGTTCTGATTGTCCATCCGTTTGAGGGTGGTAAGCAGTGCTCAAATGAAGTTTAGTATCCAGGGATTTCTGAAGACTTTTCCAGAACCTTGAAGTAAAACGGAGATCACGATCAGAAACAATCGATAAGGGTACTCCATGAAGTCTCAAAACTTAATTAATATATAGTCTTGCTAGACGTTCCAGGGGTAGATCTTCTCTTATAGCAAGAAAATGTGCTGACTTGGTAAGACGATCAACAATAACCCATATTGCATCATTCCTTTTAGGAGTCTTTGGTAGTCCCATGACAAAGTCCATCGTAATATTGTCCCATTTCCACTCCGGTATGGGAAGAGGTTGCATGACTCCTCCAGGCTGTTGCCTTCCAGCTTTCACTTGTTGACAAACCATACATCTTGACACAAAATCAACAATCTCCCTCTTCATGTTGTCCCACAAAAAATTTTCCTTCAAATCTCTATACATTTTGGTGCTCCCGGGGTGTATAGAGAAATTGGAACTATGAGCATCATCCAGCAATTCCCTTTTTAGATCAGGTATATCGGCAACACAAAGTCTCTTCTCGAATTTCAAAATTCCTTCTTCATACACAAAGTCTCTCAATCTCCCACCATTCACAGCTTTAATCTTCTTTTGAAATTCTTCATCATCATTTTGAGAACTCTTAATCCTTTATTGTAAAGATGGTTTGGCAACCATTTGAAAAATCATTGATGTTTCACCTTCCCTGGTTATTCCTATGTCCATCTTCACTAGATCTATGAAAATTGGATCCCTTTCAATTCTCATGACGTTCAAAACTCCATGGTCTTTTCTGCTCAAAGAATCTGCCACCTTGTTTGCTTTCCCCAGGTGGTAGTGTATCGTACAATCATAATCCTTGAGCAATTCAAGCCATCTCCTTTGCCTCATGTTGAGTTCTTTTTGTGAGAAAATATACTTCAAACTCTTGTGATCAGTATAAATCTCACATTTTTCACCATAGAGGTAGTGCCTCCATATCTTCAAAGCAAAGATCACAGCTGCTAACTCGAGATCATGAGTAGGATAGTTTTGTTCATGAATTTTCAACTGTCGTGATGCATAGGCAATAACTCTATCATTCTGCATAAGGACACAACCAAGTCCTTTCTTTAATGCATCACTATAAATAACGAACCCATCATTCCCCGATGGTAGAGTCAATATAGGAGAATTGACTAATCTTCTCTTCAGCTGTTCAAAACATTCTTCACACTCTTTTGTCCAAACAAATTTAACCCCTTTACGTGTGAGCTTCGTTAATGGGTTAGCCAATCGAGCAAAATTCTGGACGAAGCGTCGATAATAACCTGCCAAACCAATAAAACTACGTACCTCAGTTATACTCATAGGTGCTGGCCATTCTTTGATTGCCTTGGTCTTTGAACGATCAACAGAGATTCCATCTTTAGAGACAATATGGCCAAGAAAAGAAATCTCCTGAAGCCAGAATTCACACTTGCTAAACATCCCATATAATTCATGTCTTCTCATAGTCTTCAGGATAATGCGCAAGTGATTTTCATGATATTCGTAGCTTTTGGAGTATACCAAGATATCATCAATAAATACCACCAGAAATTCATCGAGATACTCCTGGAAAACTCTATTCATCAAATCCATGAATACAGAGGGTGCATTAGTCAATCCAAAAGGCATTACAGTAAACTTGTAATTCCCGTACATGGTTCGAAATGTTGTCTTCAGAATGTCTTCCTTCTTCACACACAACTGATGGTATCTAGATCGAAGGTCAATCTTTGAAAATTATTGAGCTCCATGCAGTTGGTCAAATAAATCATCAATGCGAGGTAGGGGATACTTGTTCTTTATTGTTATAGCATTGATCTCCCTATAGTTGATACATAACCTCATAGATCCATCTTTATTTTTAACAAAAAGAACAGGGGCTCCCCATGGAGAAACACTAGGGTGAATAAATCCCTTATTACTCAATTCCTCCAGTTTTTTATTTAGTTTAACTAATTATACAGTGGCCATTCTATAAGGGTTCTTCGATATAGGCCTTGATCCAGGAATTAAATCAATGAAAAACTCAACTTCTCGTTCTGGAGGATGTCAAGGTAAATCTTCCAGAAATACATCTACATATTCTTTCAAAACAGGTACATCCTCTATTTGAACATTCCTTTCCTCACCCATAGTCATTTCATTCTCTTCCTCCCCAATAATTGAATTTAGTTGAGCTATTGGGGGTGGATCTAGATAAGAATTAGGCGGTGACGATTCTGCTCTAAAGATAAGGTGTTCCTTATCATCATCATCAAGAATCGTAACCTCTTTCTTCTTACAATAAATCTTCGCATCATAGTCTGAAATCCAGTCCATACCGAGGATTATATCAAAATCAATCATAGGTATGACGATGAGATCAGCAGATAAAGAACATTTATGTGCTCTAATGGGGACTGACTCACAAAACTTTGTTGCAATGATAATTCCTTTAGGAGTTTTAACTGACAACTCCCTTGTTAAATCAAATTGGAAATATCTAATTTTCTTAGAAAACTGGGAAGATATGAAACAATGCGATGATCCAGAATCAAATAATGCATTTGCTAAACTTGAGGAAACCATTAAATTACCTGCCACCACGTCTTTCGGAGCTTCTACCTCAGCAGTAGTGATAGCATAAGCTTGGTCTTGATCCCTTGACATTTTCTGAGGTAAGTTCCCCTGATGCTTAGGACATTCATTTGCATAATGACCTATCTCCCTGCAATTGTAGCATTGAACATTGGTAGCTTCCTTCTTCCCCTTGCAATCACGAGCTTGGTGGCCTTTTTCACCACACTTGTAACAGACTCTCGTTCCCTTCAAGCAAGTACCGGGGTGTTTCTTACCACATTTACCACAAGATGGATATGCAACATTTCCCTTCTTCCCCTTATTTCCATTCCCAGATTGATCAGAAGGTCTCTTCTTCTCTTTCTTTGCTTTAAAGTCATAAGACTTAGAGAATTCCTTTTCGGTCTTGATAGCACATGAGACAATGTCTTCGTACGACGAGAAGGATTGTGAGACTAATGCTCGACGGAGAAATGGTTTTAACCCATCAAAGAAACGATCAATATTACTTCTTGGTTTACGTATATAATCTCCAACATACCTTGCTAACCTTGTAAAGTTATCCTCATACTTTGTGACATTCTCATCCTCCTTTTGTCTCAGACTCAGAAATTGTCTTTCCATATCTGCTCGATGGTCGTGAGGAAAGTATTTTTCTAAAAACAGATATTTGAACTCCCTCCATTACATATTTGATACTTCATCATCTTCCTTCATGTTTTGAATCAATGACCACCATTGATCAGCATCTCCAGTGAGGCGGTAAACTGCCATGATAACTTTTTCCCTTTCACTACTCCCCAAAGCCTAAAATATTTTCTCTAGGGAAAATATCCATTGCTCAGCTACTAAGGGATTTGTACTCCCATTAAACGTTGGTGGTTGTTTCCTCATGAATCGATCTAACATTGATCCTCCACGCTGCGGATCAGGGTTCTCCATACGGGTAAGGTTATTATTCATAACCTGAGTAAGTTGTCCCAGTATGGTGATTAGATGATCGGAACCAGTTGCATCACCAGCTCCGCTATAATTATCTTGAGTAGGAGGGAAATCCCTACATGGAGTGCGTGCATTGATACAGTTTTCATCTCTTCCACTAGGCGCCATTTCTAAACAATGGCATAAACTAGATCAGTTTATGAATCAAAATACATAATTCCATACTTATAAAACACTTCACATAAATTGAACTATTTATGGATATAATCCATAATCATAAGAATGTTTTCTTTGATGAAGTATATACTCATAAACCCTTCATAATGATTTATAAAGAAAATGAGAGTTATCCTAAGCATATCCCCCAGGAGTGTCGTAACCAAGAGTACAGCAAGGCCCGTTGTCGTGCACCAGTTCCCATTCGATTCCAGCTCAAAGCGGTGTTTTTGGGTTTTACCCCTAGGTACATATGTGCCAGAGCTGCCTCTACCTGCTCGTATCCAGACAGGGATGTATTTCTCGGAAAACTCACAAAATCTCTACAATACCAAAATTCTAGGAAGTTCTTCTATACTAATCCTCAAAGTTCATCTTAGGTCTACGTGCTCTAATCAGAGTTTATCTAAATCTAGCTTCCAAGGTTTGTACTAAACTTCCACTGATACTAACTGTAATGCCCTGACCCCAGTTACCTAGAGTCGGTGCATTATTACATTACATTGGCATGATCACAAGAAAGATCAAATCTCGAAAGACCGATTGGTTTAGTAGCCTTGTAAATACTAGATATATTCATAAAGTTTTACATTACATCATAAAGTGAAAAAAACTACTACAACAATATAGTCTCCATATTCCACACTCATATCCCCACATACTATCCCTGCAGGTCATTCATAAATTACTTCTTCACATCCTGGGAAAAATAAAACATAGAAAAGGGGTGAGCTCAAATGCCCAGTAAGGATAACAATATAGCGGAAACTTTCATAAATAAGAATATACATTTAAGGCAATGTATAACTTAAAACAAAAGCCTTTTAAACTTAAACTTAAACATAATATGGAAAAGATAAAATGAAATAATGTCATTTACTTATTCACATGGATATTCTATTAATCGAATAATCACATGCAATATCAATAACCACTTTCATAGTGATGGAATGCATAATGTCAGACTATCATAACCACATAGTCAAGGCCTCGTGCCAAGACTACAAATAAGATTTTGCCAAGGCCTTGTGCCAAGACACTAGTTTGTCTCATGAGACCTACCGATGCATCGAGAAGCTATAGCGGGCTCCACCCGTCACATATTAAGTCCAATGCATTCCCATATGAAAAGGTTTAAACATAACATAAATATTCGTATTAAAACTAGCATACGAAATGTAAATACTGCATCCATAAATAATGAATGGTATAAAAATAACACATCCACAGTCAAACATATCACAAAACCTTTAATACAATATAGAAGTTTTGTATTATAATAAATCAACTTCAAATAATCGTAAAATTCATCAAAGGATGTTGACATAGATGAAATCAAAACTCTTTTTAGATAAATATCTCTTTCTATTTTGAAATCATTTAAGAGTAATATATTTATAAAATAAAACATTTTCTTTTAAAGTATTCTTATAAGCTTGTAAGGGAAGCTTCGACGATTTTATAACGGCGGAAAATAACCGCACCCGCCGTATAAGTTAAAAAAACATTCTTACCTTAATTCTGTCAAAAATGTTAAAAAGCACCTTGTTTGGAAAACGACGGAAAGATTCCTTTATAAAACTCTTATAAAAAGTCAAACAAAGGTATAAATGACTTTAACCCATATTCTTTTAAATAGTAAAAATTTTTTGAAATACATTTTTAAGAAACATGGATGTGGATGATAAAGAGATCCCGGTAGATTATTACGTATAAACAACCTCGGATAATGAAGAGATTGTGAAATAACCCTTACCTTGTATTTTTCCTTGGTTGGGGTAGGTTAACCTCCTGTATAGTGGTGAAATAATTGTTATTAAATTATTCAATAATCATATACATTAATATGATATCATATATGATCTTTTAACATTGATTTGTTAATAATATCTTAGTATTATTATTGTTTCGGGTGTTAACTTACTCGTTTTCTTTTATATGTTTTGTTACGTAATCCATGTTTGTAATGGATAGGTTGTATCTTTATCATATCCAGAATGATATCAAGTCCTTAGATACTATTATTAATCATCAAATGAGAATTATACTTTAATGGATACGATGGAGAATGAATCTCATCGCGTTCGTGGAGACGGTAGTCCGTACGTACGCACGAGCGACAATATCATTCTTTTGATATTAAAATATATATATAATTGGATGGTATATCATATATACAGAATCATTATCATGTTATATTTATTATTTACATGAGTTACACATCATTATTATACCCATCCAAATAATAATTTATTGAATAACAATTACACCACGATGTGGAGACAGTAAGTCGTACGTACGCACGTATGGTGACATGTTATTCAAAGGGTGGATAGAATACTGAATATGGTTGTACCATATTTATAATAACATCACAGTATATATAAGATACTGGAGTTATTATTTTAGAATGGTAATAATAAAGAAAGAAGGAGTGGAAGAAGAAATGAATTTGAAAAAGGGTGGTGAAAACATTACCTCTTCTTCAGGTTCTTCCTTTTGATTTGATCAAAAGGGCTCCTTAGGTTGGCTTTCTGATCAAACTAAGGACTCTAGGTTGTAGTGAGGGAAGTTGGGAGAGTATTTGGGTAGAGTTTGGCTGAACCAAAAGGCTTTTAAGGTGTGAAGTAATGAGAAGGGGGAGTTCCCTTTTATAAGAGGGGTGAGGGACACCTTTGGAAAAGCTAGAAATATTAATTTATAATAAATTCATATTCGGTTTCTAATGGATCCAAAGTTGATTATTAAAAGGTTAAGGTGGGGATAGGTCGAAAACCATTCAACCAATAGAATTTAGATAGGTTTGGGTTACTATATTAACCTTATCTTTTAGTTTTAACTCTTAGTTAATTAGTTTGACAATTACCATGTCACTTTGTATTTTTATATTATATAGTTAATAAACTTACTATATACATCCAACCGACCCCCAAGTGGTCCATTAATGATACACCTATCATGATATAAGTCTCTTGGCCGAACCTTAGATTTTTAAGAATTTAATATCAATTAATAATATAATATTTGTTTTAAAAACTCTTTTATGTCAATTTTGACACTATTCAATAGTTGATTTTTGTGAAACTCATAACAGAATGATTACTTCGAACAAATTTAATTAAATCATTCCTAACATGTCATATTAACTTAGAAATTTAGTGGAATTCATTAAAAGTCTCAAATTATATTTATTTGGGTATTTATAATATCAATTATTTTAATTTGTCACTATTATGGTAATTACTGCTTAATCATTGTGTCATAAATAAATTAAATTATTTAAAGTCTAAAATTTATAAATAAAATATCATTATGTAGGAAATATTATTAGTTTTCTAATGAATTTTTACAATCGAATTTATCTTATGTATAACCCTATATTAAAAATGTTTAAGTAAATAAACTTTGATTTTAACTCTTTTAACTCTTCTTTGAATTAAATAATAATAAATGTCCTAATCTAATCCAAGTGGACCTAAATGATAATATTTTATTCCTAAGGTTATTTTTGGTCGAGATACACTTGTCCAATAGAATTAGGACATGTGTTAGAGTAATATTAATATCATTTTTACCCTTAATTACCCTATTTACTTTTAACCGTGGTAAATAAAAGTAAAAAGTTACTATTCACCAAAAATTATTTTCATCTCATTGAACCACATTTTACTTCTTGATATTAACCGTGTCTCTCGGATTTTCGAAATTCCATTCACAGAAGCGGTAAAATTAAGTTTTATGAAAAATTCAGTTTTTTAACTACCACTTAGTAGTTTCACTATTCATCAAAAATTGAAGTTTTTCAGAACAATGCCAAAATTTCACCCTAAGCTATAATTGATATTCCGAATTCAAAAATGATGTCTATTTTACAAAATTCCAAACATATAAGTTTCATTAATTAATTTTATAATTAATTCCCGTTGTTACAACAAATAGCGTGTTTTTAAGAAACAATATATACCAAAAGATTGACAATTGTTTAGGTCCAATTTCAAAGTGAAATTAATTCTAATGAACACCATTGGATAATATGGTAAAAATATATTCTAAATATACTTTAAACCACTCAAATTCATAATTTATGAATATAAATTATTTTGATTAAAAAATTTGTTTTTAATTAAAATTTAGTAATTTTCACTATTCATCAAAATATTAAAGTTATCCGAAAAGTACCAAAATTTTACCTTAGGCTAAATTTGATATTCCAAATCCAAAAACGAAGTCCATTTTGAAATATAAAATATATATAATTTCAAAAAGTAGGTATTACTATTCATAACGGCTAGTTTGATCGGTTGTGTTGTGTGTGTGAACTCGATGTTGCGTACAACACACGCTATCGCGTTATTCAAAGAGAAACGTACCGTAGAAGCTTGGGTTGTTACATTCTCCCCTCCTTCAAATAATTTCGTCCTCAAAATTTCTAGAATACTACCATATGAAAAGACTCAAGTGGTTCTTCATCATAAGTTCCTCGAGTTCCCACGTTGCTTCTTCCATCTTATGGTTTCTCCACAAAACTTTTACCAGACGCGTCGTCCGGTTTCTCAGTACTTGTTCTCTCGTATCAATAATCTTGACGGGTTCTTCGCAAAAAGATAGATTGGGTTCCAGTTCCAATTCCTCATAGGTGAGTACATGTGTTGGGTCAGGCATGTATTTCCTCAATAGAGATACGTGGAACACATCATGAACTTTGGAGAGACTTGGCGGCATTGTCAATCGGTAAGCTATAGCCCCAATTGATTCTAGAATTTCGAAAGGTCCGATGTACCTGGGACTCAATTTACCTTTCTTACCAAAACGTATGACTCCCTTCCATGGAGATACTTTCAGAAAAACATGATCACCGACTTGAAATTCCAAATCCTTCCTTCGATTATCGGCATAGCTCTTCTGCCTACTTTGAGCTGCTTTGATGTGACTTTGGATTACCTTCATCTTTTCCATCGTTTCCTCCACCAGTTCTGGGCCTACAAGTTTTCTTTCACCAACGTCATCCCAACAGGTTGGTGTACAACATCTCTTTCCGTATAACGCTTCATATGGTGCCATCTGAATACTTGAATGGAAGCTATTGTTATAGGAAAATTCTACCAGAGGTAAATATTGATCCCACATACCCTGAAAGTCAAGTGAGCAAGATCTCAACATGTCTTCTAAGGTTTGAATAGTTCGTTCTGATTGTCCATCCGTTTGAGCGTGGTAAGCAGTGCTCAAATGAAGTTCAGTATCCAGGGATTTCT
This sequence comes from Viscum album, assembly GCA_963277665.1. Classification (NCBI taxonomy): domain Eukaryota; kingdom Viridiplantae; phylum Streptophyta; class Magnoliopsida; order Santalales; family Viscaceae; genus Viscum; species Viscum album. The sequence continues at coordinate 2,118,901,944 of OY728150.1, forward strand.
GAAGACTTTTCCAGAACCTTGAAGTAAAACAGGGATCATGATCAGAAACAATCGATAGGGGTACTCCATGAAGTCTAAAAACTTAATTAATATATAGTCTTTCTAGACGTTCCAGGGGTATATCTTCTCTTATAGCAAGAAAATGTGCTGACTTGGTAAGACGATCAACAATAACCCATATTGCATCGTTCCTTCTAGGAGTCTTTGGTAGTCCCATGACAAAGTCCATCGTAATATTGTCTCATTTCCACTCCTGTATGGAAAGAGGTTGCATGACTCCTCCAGGCTGTTGCCTTCCAGCTTTCACCTGTTGACAAACCATACATCTTGACACAAAATCAGCAATCTCCCTCTTCATGTTGTCCCACCAAAAATGTTCCTTCAAATCTCTATACATTTTGGTTCTCCCAGGGTGTATAGAGAAATTAGAACTATGAGCATTATCCAGCAATTCCCTTTTTAGATCAGGTATATCGGGAACACAAATTCTCTTCTCGAATTTCAAAATTCCTTCTTCATACACAAAGTCTCTCAATCTCCCATCATTCACAGCTTTAATCTTCTTTTGAAATTCTTCATCATCAGTCTGAGAACTCTTAATCCTTTCTAGTAAAGATGGTTTGGCAACCATTTGAAAAGGCATTGATGTTTCACCTTCCCTAGTTATTCTCATGTCCATCTTCAATAGATCTATGAAAATTGGATCCCTTTCAATTCTCATCATGTTCAAAACTCCATGGTCTTTTCTGATCAAAGCATCTACCACCTTGTTTGCTTTCCCCAGGTGGTAGTGTATCGTACAATCATAATCCTTGAGAAATTCAAGCCATCTCTTTTGCCTCATGTTGAGTTCTTTTTGTGAGAAAATATACTTCAAACTCTTGTGATCAGTATAAATCCCACATTTTTCACCATAGAGGTAGTGTCTCCATATCTTCAAAGAAAATATCACAGCTGCTAACTCAAGATCATGAGTAGGATAGTTTTGTTCATGAATTTTCAACTGTCGTGATGCATAGGCAATAACTCTATCATTCTGCATAAGGACACAACCAAGTCCTTTCTTCGATGCATCACTATAAATAACGAACCCATCATTCCCCGATGGTAGAGTCAATATAGGAGCATTGACTAATCTTCTCTTCAGTTCTTTAAAACATTCTTCACACTCTTTTGTCCAAACAAATTTAACCCCTTTACGTGTGAGCTTCGTTAATGGGTTAGCCAATCAAGCAAAATTCTGGACGAAGCGTCGATAATAACCTGCCAAACCAATAAAACTACGTACCTCAGTTATACTTGTAGGTGCTGGCCATTCTTGGATTTCCTTGGTCTTAGAAGGATCAACAGAGATTCCATCTTTAGAGACAATATGGCCAAGAAAAGAAATCTCCTGAAGCCAGAATTCACACTTGCTAAACATCCCATATAATTCATGTCTTCTCAGAGTCTTCAGGATAATGCGCAAGTGATTTTCATGATCTTCGTAGCTTTTGGAGTATACCAAGATATCATCAATAAATACCACCAGAAATTCATCGAGATACTCCTTGAAAACTCTATTCATCAAATCCATTAATACAGAGGGTGCATTAGTCAATCCAAAAGGCATTACAGTAAACTCGTAATGCCCGTACCTGGTTCGAAATGCTGTCTTCGGAATGTCTTCCTTCTTCACACACAACTGATGGTATCTAGATCGAAGGTCAATATTTGAAAAGTATTGAGCTCCATGCAGTTGGTCAAATAAATCATCAATGCGAGGTAGGGGATACTTGTTCTTTATTGTTATAGCATTGATCTCCCTATAGTCGATACATAACCTCATAGATCCATCTTTCTTTTTAACAAAAAGAACAGGGGCTCCCCATGGAGAAACACTAGGGAGAATAAATCCCTTATTACTCAATTCCTCTAGTTGTTTATTTAGTTCAACTAAATCTACAATGTCTATTCTATAAGGGGTCTTCGATATAGGCCTTGATCCAGGAATTAAATCAATGGAAAACTCAAATTCTCGTTCTTGAGGATGTCCAGGTAAATCTTCCGGAAATACATCTACATATTCTTTCACAACAGGTACATCCTCTATTTGAACATTCCTTTCCTCACCCATAGTCATTTCATTCTCTTCCTCCCCAATAATTGAATTTAGTTGAGCTACTGGGGGTGGATCTAGATAAGAATTAGGCGGTGACGATTCTGCTCTAAAGATAAGGTGTTCCTTATCATCATCATCAAGAATCGTAACCTCTTTCTTCTTACAATAAATCTTCGCATCATAGTCTGAAAGCCATTCCATACTGAGGATTATATCAAACTCAATCATAGGTATGACGATGAGATCAGCAGATAAAGAACATTTATGTGCTCTAATGGGGACTGACTCACAAAACTTTGTTGCAATGATACTTCCTTTAGGAGTTTTAACTGACAACTCCTTTGTTAAATCAAATTGGAAATATCTAATTTTCTTAGCAAACTGGGAAGATATGAAACAATGTGATGATCCAGAATCAAATAATGCATTTTCTAAACTTGAGAAAACCATTAAATTACCTGCCACCACGTCTTTCGGAGCTTCTACCTCAGCAGTAGTGATAGCATAAGCTTGTCCTTGATCCCTTGGCATTTTCTGAGGTAAGTTCCCCTGAAGCTTAGGACATTCATTTGTAAAATGACCCATCTCCCTGCAATTGTAGAACTGAACATTGGTAGCTTCCTTCTTCCCCTTGCAATCACCAGCTTGGTGGCCTTTTTCACCACACTTGTAACAGACTCTCGTTCCCTTCAAGCAAGTTCCGGGGTGTTTCTTACCACATTTACCACAATATGGATATTCAACCTTTCCCTTCTTCCCCTTATTTCCATTCCCAGATTGATCAGCAGGTCTCTTATTCTCTTGCTTTGCTTTAAAGTCATAAGACTTAGAGAATTCATTTTCGGTCTTGATAGCACATGAGACAATGTCTTCGTACGACGAGAAGGATTGTGAGACTAATGCTCGACGGAGAAATAGTTTTAACTCATCAAAGAAACGATCAATCTTACTTCTTGGTTTACGTATATAATCTCCATCATACCTTTCTAACCTTGTAAAGTTAGCCTCATACTTTGTGACATTCTCATCCTCCTTTTGTCTCAGACTCAGAAATTGTCTTTCCATATCTGCTTGATGGTCGCGAGGAAAGTATTTTTCTAAAACAGATCTTTGAACTCCCTCTATTCCATATTTGATACTTTATCATCTTCCTTCATGTTTTGAATCAATGACCACCATTGATCGGCATCTCCAGTGAGGCGGTAAACTGCCATGATAACTTTTTCCCTTTCACTACTCCCCAAAGCCTGAAATATTTTCTCTAGGGAAAATATCCATTTCTCAGCTACTAAGGGATTTGTACTCCCATTGAACGTTGGTGGTTGTTGCCTCATGAATCGATCTAACATTGATCCTCCACGCTGCGGATCAGGGTGCTCCATACAGGTAAGGTTATTATTCATAACCTGAGTAAGTGTCCCAGTATGGTGATTAGCTGATCGGAACCAGTTACATCACCAGCTCCGCTATAATTATCTTGAGCAGGAGGGAAATCCCTACATGGAGTGTGTGCATTGATACGGTTTCCATTTCTTCCACTAGGCTCCATTTCTAAACAATGGCATAAACTAGATCAGTTTATGAATCAAAATACATAATTCCATACTTATAAAACACTTCACATAAATTGAACTATTTATGGATATAATCCATAATCATTAGAATGTTTTCTTTGAGGAAGTATATACTCATAAACCCTCCATAATGATTTGTAAAGAAAATGAGAGTTATCCTAAGCATATCCCCCAGGAGTGTCGTAACCAAGAGTGCAGCAAGTCCCGTTGTCGTGCACCAGTTCCCGTTCGAGTCTAGCTCAAAGCGGTCTCTTTGGGTTTTACCCCTAGGTACATCTGTGCCAGAGCCGCCTCTACCTGCTCATATCCAGACAGGGATGTATTGCTCGGAAAACTCACGAAATCTCTACAATACCAAAATTCTAGGAAGTTCTTCTATACTAATCCTCAAAGTTCATCTTAGGTCTACGTGCTCTAATCAGAGTTTATCTAAATCTATCTTCCAAGGTTTGTACTAAACTTCCTCTGATACTAACTGTAACGCCCCGACCCCAGTTACCTAGAGTCGGTGCATTATTACATTACATCGGCATGATCACAAGAAAGATCAAATCTCAAAATACCGATTGGTTTATTAGCCTTGGAAACACTAGATATATTCATAAAGTTTTACATTACATCATAAAGTGAAAAAAACTACTACAACAGCATAGTCTCCATATTCCACACTCATATCCCCACATACTATCCCTTCAGGTCATTCATAAATTACTTCTTCACATCCTGGGAAAAATAAAACATAGAAAAGGGGTGAGCTCAAATGCCCAGTAAGGATAACAATATAGCGGAAACTTTCATAAATAAGAATAAACATTTAAGGCAATGTATAACTTAAAACAAAAGCCTTTTAAACTTGAACTTCAACATAGTATGGCAAAGATAAAATGAAATAATGTCATTTACTTATTAACATGGATATTCTACTAATCGAATAATCACATGCAATATCAATAACCACTTTCATAATGATGGAATTCATAATGCCAGACTATCATAACCACATAGCCAAGGCCTCGTGCCAAGACTACAAATAAGATTTTTCCAAGGCCTTGTGCCAAGACACTAGTTTGTCTCATGAGACCTACTGATGCATCGAGAAGCTATAGCGGGCTCCACCCGTCACATATTAAGTCCAATGCATTCCCATATGAAAAGGTTTAAACATAACATAAACATTCGTATTAAAACTAGCATACGAAATGTAAATACTTCATCCATAAACCATGAATGGTATAAAAATAACACATCCACAGTCAAACATATCACAAAACCTTCAATACAATATAGAAGTTTTGTATCATAATAAATCAACTTCAAATAAGCGTAAAATCCATCAAAGGATGTTGACATAGATGAAATCAAAACTCTTTTTAGATAAATATCTCTTTCTATTTTGAAATCATTTAAGAGTCATGTATTTATAAAATAAAACATTTTCTTTGAAAATATTCTTATAAGCTTGTAAGGGAAGCTTCGACGATTTTATAACGGTGGAAAATAACCGCACCCGCCGTATAAGTTAAAAAAAACATTCTTACCTTAATTCTGTCGAAAATGTTAAAAAGCACCTTGTTTGGAAAACGACGGAAAGATTCCTTTATAAAACTCTTATAAAAAGTTAAATAAGGGTATAAATGACTTTAACCCATATTCTTTTAAATAGTAAAAAAAATTTGAAATACATTTTTAAGAAACATGGATGTGGATGATAAAGAGATCTCGGTAGATTATTACGTATAAACAACCTCGGATAATGAAGAGATTGTGAAATAACCATTACCTTGTACTTTTCCTTGGTTGGGGTAGGTTAACCTCTTGTATAATGGTGAAATAATTGTTATTAAATTATTCAATAATCATATACATTAATATGATATCATATATGATCTTTTAACATTGATTTGTTAATAATATCTTAGTATTATTATTGTTTCGGTTGTTAACTTACTCGTTTTCTTTTATATGTTTTGTTACGTAATCCATGTTTGTAATGGATAGGTTGTATCTTAATCATATCCAGAATGATATCAAGTCATTAGATACTATTATTAATCATCAAATGAGAATTATACTTGAATGGATACAATGGAGAATGAATCTCATCGCGTTCGTGGAGACGGTAGTCCGTACGTATGCACGAGCGACAATATCATTCTTTTGATATTAAAATAATATATAATTGGATGGTATATCATATATACAGATTCATTATCATGTTATATTTATTATTTACATGAGTTAAACATCATTATTATACCCATCCAAATAATAATTTATTGAATAACAATTACACCACGACGTGGAGACGGTAAATCGTACGTACGCACGTATGGTGACATGTTATTCAAAGGGTGGATAGAATACTGAATATGATTGTACCATATTTATAATAACATCACAGTATATATAAGATACTAGAGTTATTATTTTAGAATGGTAATAACAAAGAAAGAAGGAGTGGAAGAAGAAATGAATTTGAAAAAGGGTGGTGAAAACATTACCTCTTCTTCGGGTTCTTCCTTTTGATTTGATCAAAAGGGCTCCTTAGGTTGGCTTTCTGATCAAAATAAGGCCTCTAGGTTGTAGTGAGGGAAGTTGGGAGAGTATTTGGGCAGATTTTGGCCGAACCAAAAGGCTTTGAAGGTGTGAAGTAATGAGAAGGGGGAGTGCCCTTTTATAAGAGGGGTGAGGGGCACCTTTGGAAAAGCTAGAAATATTAATTTATAATAAATTCATATTCGGTTTCTAATGGATCCAAAGTTGATTATTAAAAGTTTAAGGTGGGGATAGGTCGAAAACCATTGAACCAATAGAATTTAGACAGTTTTGGGTTACTATATTAACCTTATCTTTTAGTTTTAACTCTTAGTTAATTAGTTTGACAATTACCATGTCACTTTGTATTTTTATATTATATAGTTAATAAACTTATTATATACATCCAACCGACCCCCAAGTGGTCCATTAATGATACACCTATCATGATATAAGTCTCTTGGCCGAACCTTAGATTTTTAGAAATTTAATATCAATTAATAATATAATATTTGTTTTAAAAACTCTTTTATGTCAGTTTTGACACTATTCAATAGTTGATTTTTGTGAAACTCATAACAGAATGATTACTTCGAACAAATTTAATTAAATCATTCCTAACATGTCATATTAACTTAGAAAATTAGTGGAATTCATTAAAAGTCTCAAATTATATTTATTTGGGTATTTATAATATCAATTATTTTAATTTGTCACTATTATGGTAATTACTGCATCATCATTGTGTCATAAATAAATTAAATTATTTAAAGTCTAAAATTTATAAATAAAATATCATTATGTAGGAAATCTTATTAGCTTTCTAATGAATATTTACAATCGAATTTATCTTATTTATAACCCTATATTAAAAATATTTAAGTCAATAAACTTTGATTTTAACTCTTTTAACTCTTCTTTGAATTAAATAATAATAAATGTCCTAATCTAATCCAAGTGGACCTAAATGATAATATTTTATTCCTAAGGTTGTTTTTGGTCGAGATACATTTGTCTAATAGAATTAGGACATGTGTTAGGGTAATATTAATATCATTTTTACCCTTAATTACCCTATTTACTTTTAACCGTGGTAAATAAAAGTAAAAAGTTACTATTCACCAAAAAATATTTTCATCTCATTGAACCACATTTTACTTCTTGATATTAATCGTGTTTCTCAGATTTTCGAAATTCCATTCACAGAAGCGGTAAAATTAAGTTTTATGAAAAATTCAGTTTTTTAACTACCACTTAGTAGTTTCACTATTCATCAAAAATTGAAGTTTTTCAGAACAATGCCAAAATTTCACCCTAAGATATAATTGATATTCTGAATTCAAAAATGATGTCTATTTTACAAAATTCCAAACATATAAGTTGCATTAATTAATTTTATAATTAATTCTCGCTGTTACAACAAATAGCGTGTTTTTAAGAAACAATATATACCAAAAGATTGACAATTGTTTAGGTCCAATTTCAAAGTGAAATTAATTCTAATGAACACCATTGGATAAAATGGTAAAAATATATTCTAAATATACTTTAAAACCACTCAAATTCATAATTTATCAATATAAATTATTTCGATTAAAAAAGTTGTTTTTAATTAAAATTTAGTAATTTTCACTATTCATCAAAATATTAAAGTTATCCGAAAAGTTCCAAAATTTCACCTTAGGCTAAATTCGATATTCTGAATCCAAAAATGAAGTCCATTTTGAAATAAAAAATATATATAATTTCAAAAAGTAGGTATTACTATTCATAACGGCTAGTTTGATCGGTTGTGGTGTGTGTTAGAACTCGATGTTGCGTACAACACACGCTATCGCATTATTCAAAGAGAAATGTACCGCAGAAGCTTGGGGTGTTACACTGACATATTTGTTTACAGCTGTTGGAGTGTTCACTTTGTTTTCACGGCAGAGAAATAATAAGATGTGCACGTGAGGCAAGCTGCGTTTCTGAAACTCTACAGTTCAAACAACTAAATAGAAACAAAAGTGCTATAGTAAGTAAGTGATGATAAAATTGCAAACAGTATGGATAATCATATTTGATGTATGCGGATAGATGGTTACTTGCCCTTGATTTTCCAAAGAAACATCCTTCTCTTAAATCTTTCATTAGATATTCAAGCTTAATATTGAAAACTCGAGATAGTATTTGAGGGGAGTCTACTGGTCGAAGATTCTTATATCTTAGATACCGAGTTATCTCAGGCCACATTGGGTTACATGTAAAGGTTAGAAACAAATCTGGATACCCTGCCTAATTACAAATAGATATTACATCTTGGTAATTTTGGATCATATACCTTGGACCACCTGTGAAGGTTGAAGGTAAAATGATATGTTTGCCGCATGAAGAACCTTCTCTGTCACCTCTTAGAAATGCATCTTGCAATCCATTGTATAGATCTACCCTCAATCTCTTTTGATTAAAGCGAATGAATGATAGTCTCTAAGACTTTATCATCGTATAAGCATCAGCAACAAACTGTTGCAACAGTCTTCTTGAATGTAGTAGTGTTGAGGATTGATTTTCACGGAATTGCAAGTGGAAGGAGAAGTACTCTCTCATGGTAACCTTCCTTAATTTTGGACTTGTTGTGAAAGGAGTTGGGAGATGCAGAATGTTGTCAACATATCCATCACTGCCAGCTGTGAAAATCAAGGGATATTGTAATGGAAGATATAGTGGGTGCTGGTCATCAATTCGTTGAAAATCACCAGTTTTGGTATGAATGATTATATCACGCTCTTGGTTGAGATCTTCGACATCACCGACAATAAGCATTGTAACATCAGAATTATTTGGTAAGTTATATGTACTGGGATTTGTTTCTCTTCTTTTCAGTAGACGTAGTTTCAAATTTGGCACATCCTGACGTTGAAGAACATCCCTTGCACTTCTGAATTGTCGAGCTAAACCATTGTTATCATGAAGCATTTGTTGCAGGTTTTCGACTATGTTGTAGTCAATACGAGTTTGGACAGTCTGGTTTTCGGAGCTGCAGGCAGTAGTTATGTTAATACAGAAATAGGCCACATTGAAAAATTAGTCCATAACAGATAGGTTTAGAGATACCTAAACTCGCGAACCCTATTCTGACATTCATGTGTTGTGTCATACACGTATAGTTGTGCGAATCTGGGTGGGTGACCATCTGGTGGACATAAACTTCCTATACGATGGTAGTTTTGTCTATTCAATCTGAATATACATGGAGCTCCACCCTTGTTGATATACCTATCAATCTTACCACCCATTGAAGTGAAAGCAAACATGGAGTTGTAAATATGCATGTTTTCTTGGAATGATCTGATTGTTGTGGAACTTGTATTGAAGAGAAACATTTCTAGATACTGCGGAAAGCTGGTATTAAGTTCAAAGAAATCTTTCTCATAGCACAACATGCAGCAAAACGTTGGTTTTGTCAGTTGCTACATTTTCTATTTCTTTTATCGAACCACATTAAAGCATGACAGTACTGACAGACGTAAGATGAGTCTCCAATATCTAAATATCCTGGTTGAAAAAAAAAATGTAGCAGTCAGTACTTACAAAGTAGATCTAGTGCGGGGTATTTGCCTCCAGTATTTTTGTAGCAATAATGCTGAAATAATAAGTAGACTAACCTGTGTTATCCAAAATCTGTTGTTGTACAGAGTTGCCTGCAGCAACCAGCCGTTTATTACCGAAATCACAGTAAATAAATCAGAACTGACTGTTGTTAGTATGTAAGAATATTCGTAAACATACCTGTACTATTTTCTGTACGCTGTACTTCACCATTGATGCAGTAATTTGTATCTGAACTGTTAGAATGTGATGCTTCTCGACGAAACAGCTATTTCCTATGGTCCGATAGTATTTGTATAAAATAGTATTATAACTAAAATGTGTGCTCATTGAAGTGTGTGTGCGTGTGATGTTGTATATTTGTGTTAAAGACGACGTTGAACCTGTACATGATATAGTACTATATTCCGCGTTATCAAGTCGACTCATTCTATAACAAATGGGAACGTAAATTGTAAATTTTGAAGATCCCTTAACGGACATGGTAAAATTTAAATGCAGAAGTTGTGCTTACACTGTCAAGGATGTTGGCGATGAATCCGACATATTGGTATCATCAGTCATGATCGCTACTGAAAGTGTGAAGGAAATAGTTAGAGGAAGAATAGCTCGGTTGTGTGGCGTACAGGGTGGTTTTTGCAGATATGTGTCACCATACTTACGGTATGGAATAGAAGTTTGTATGAGGGAATTCGTTCTTTTCTTTCGCTTGTTTGCTCCTGTGATAAATGATGTCCTACCTGATGATTGTTGTTGCACTGTAGATGAAGTAATTAAAGACGAATAGCTTATGTTAGTATGTATAGTATTTAGAAATTTATGTACTTAGATACTAAAATGTAAATAGAGCAGACCATTGATAGACAGTAGTCGTAATGGCGTGCGTATGACTCCATTTCCACCGCCATTTGTAGATGTCATTGAGGGATTTCCAGTAGATGCTGACACTGGTAGTGTGTCATCAATTGGTTATAAAAATAATGGTATTATTATGTAACATAAAGAAGTCTCAGGTGAAGGTATTAGTGAACTCACAATTGTGTCGTTCCTTCATCAGCAGTCTTCTTTGAAACCTTGCATCTCTAGAGGTTGACGGGCAATGCAAGTTTTTGTCAGTTATGATCGCTACCGAAAGTGTCAAGGAAATAGTTAGACGATGAGTTGGTTGGTTGTGTGGCGTACAGTATGGTCTTTGCAGATAATTGTCATCATACTTACAGAAAGGAATAGGAGACTATTTGAAGGCATCCGATGTTTGCTTCCGCTTGTTTGCCTTTGCGATAAATGTTCTCCCTGTTTCAGATTGTTGTTGAACTGCAGACGAAGTAGTTAAAGAGGGATATCTTCAGTTAATATGCAAAGTATTAAAAAAGTAGGGATTTAGATAATGTAATGTAAATAAAACAGACCCGGTATAGACAATGGTGTTAGTGGCGTCCGTGTGACTCCATCTGCACCGCCATTTGTAGAATGCATCTCTTCAGTTAGTATGTAAAGTATTAAAAAAAGTAGGGATTTAGATAATATAATGTAAATAGAACAGACCATTGATAGACAATGGTGTTAGTAGCGTCCGTGTGACTCCATCTGCACCGCCATTTTTAGAATGCAGTTCACTTGTTAGAGCAGGAGAGAGATTTGTAGATGTCATTGACGGATTTCCAGTAGATGTTGACACTGCAAGTGTGACAGTAGTAGCTTATACAAATGATGGAAAAAAAACTTATAACATAAATAAGTCTAAAACTAAGGCGATAGTAAACTCACAGTTGTGTTGTTCATTCGGTAGCACTCTTCTCTGCAACACTGCATCTGTAGAGGTTGTCGAGGAATGCATTTTTTGGTTGTATATCTTTATATATTAATGTCAAGGCGTGCATTGGATTATTTATATGCAAAGTGAGCATTAAAGAAATTGTAGTATAAATTGTGAATGCAGACACAGAAATGGCTAAAGATGTATGTGTGTAGCTTTATGTAGCTGTTAAAAAGTTACAAACGAAATCTGCATGTATGATTTAGTGGAAGGTGCAGGTTATAGTTATTGGAATTTAAACCCAAATTGATAGGAATACGAGGCCCGTATGCTAACATCTGTTGTTTTAGATACTTGAGATTGTGATTGTGTTAAATGGAAGTTGTAAAGTTACGAATTTGTTTGCAGTTCAATAAAATTGTATTACCTAAAGCAGTTGGAAGGTTTGATTATGTGTATGGTAAACAAATAGCCTATACTTGCATCTGTTAGAGACATTGTACTGAGAACTGTTTAGTCAGAGGCGATAAAATATACTATTATATAAATGCAGGAAGAGGTATGTGTTCCAATATAATCCAACGTATACTCACAGTGTGAATTTCAGCAGCAGTAGTTATGAAAATAAGAAGATGAATCGTTGTCAGGAGCAATTCTTCGCGCAGTTACTGGGTAATGTAAAATACAGTCAATTGAATGTTGTAGGTTGCATAGTTTGGGAGATAGTAAGAAAACTGTTACCTCAACAGAGTAATACTGTTAAGTCGGTTCTTCACAACAGCCCTTGGTCCTCCGTTAGCCGACGCAGTGGAATAGGGTTGCCGATTTTGGTGGTAGTAGGTGTAGCAGACGGTTGCGGTAGACGGCGACACAGTAGAAGAAATCGGAAATCCCTTATCTACAGATGAGTGGTATAACTCGGAATCTGGTAGTCGTCGTCGACGTAAAATCGGCTGAGACAATGACTGCAAATTTGACGTTAATATCGGAATAAATAGATGTAGAATGATAATAAGGCGGGAGGAAGACGACGGTGAAGCGTGGGTTGTAAGGGCAGTAGACTCAGTCTGTCCCGGGAAGGAGACGATGGATGTCATTGGACAGTTCTCCGTGGTAGTCGTCGGAAGAGGGAAATCGTAGGCCGGAAGACGGGTGTTGGTAAGGTCGTCGTCGAAGGCGAGCTGCGGGGGGAAGAAGCTGGGAGAAGGAAACCCTAATCGGGGAGCCGCGGGAGCAAGTAGCTGGGAGAAAGAAACCTAATCGAGGAGCAACGCGTCGGGTCTCGTCGAATCGTGTAGGATACGAGGGGAGTTCTGGTTGAACGGTGATGGTAAAATGGTAAATTGATAGGGAATTTAGGTGATGTGGTTTTTTGGTTGTTTGACACATCACCCTGGGTACACCCAAGTTTAGTAAATATAGTGGATTAGTGTTAATAAATGCAATGATACTTTTTAATTAAACACCACCACCCATAGCCTTGGTGCGGAGATCTGGGCAGGTGTTGTATCAGGTATTGCGAGATGGGTTATCCGATGAAAAGTTATTCCTTGAACTTGAAGATCAACAAATTTATGGTTTCTTGTTGTCGTGTAAAAAATAAGAAAGCCAAGTTTCGAGTGCTTTTTGTTTTTGTTTGGTTATTTTTATAAAACTAACAAAGTTAAGTTTCTTGTATTGATGTGTCAACATGTGGGGGCCACTCCCAATCAAGGGAGAAATCAGCGGAACCCATCTGGTCGGCAACTACTTTGTTGTGGGTCTTCCATGGTGGGCGGCAGCCAGCGTTGATGCAGCCAGCGGAGGGTTTTTTCGTCAAGGGTTGATGAACAACCCCAACCAACCCTTGAAGGGTTGGTTTGCTCCATCTTTAAAACGGGATTCTAAATCCCATGATTTGTAATCTGTACTGCTGGGTATCCTCCGACGTTTTGATCCGGAGAGAATAAGATTTTTGGCTCCCTTCTCCCGTGGACGTAGGCACACTGCCGAACCACGTTAAATCTCTCGTGTTCTTTGTTTTTCTCCTTTGTTTGTGCGTTTTCAATCACCACGAAGTTTCGCTGCCCCAACAAAGTGGTATCAGAGGCTTCGGGTTCGAAACAGCGGAGCGGCAGCGACATTTTCCGGCGACCGGAAAATTGAAGGTGGTCGGAAAATTTTTTCGATCCCAGATCTGTGAAGAGCACGGAGAGACGATTCCAACGGCGCAAACGGCGTCGAAAACGGAGCTGAAACGAAGGAGATAGGCTCGGTCAAACCTTGGTCAAACCCTCGGGTGCTACAGTAACCCCGTGCCGGAGAAGACGGCACTATTCACGCCGCCGGCCATTTTCCGGCAACTTTCCGGCGACATTCCGGACACTGCTCCGGCCAGCCACGTCAGCGACAATCAGCGGTCAATCCAGACCGTAGAATCTGTTTTGGCTATAACTCGGACAATCGGAGTCCGTTTTCAGTGATCCAAGAGTCGATTCCAGGTATTTCGACCGTTCCGGACACATCCGTACGGTTAGATTTTCGAAATTCACACTCCATCAATGGACGAAAATACCGGTAATATGATTAAACTTACTGCGTTTAATTATGCCATCTGGAAACCGAAAATGGAGGATCTTTTGTATATTAAAGATTTGTGGAAGCCTATTGTGGAAACCACTAAGCCCGTTGCAGCGCAAGCGGAGGAATCTTCAACAAGCGGTAAACCCGATGAGAAGACGACAACCGGTACCCCGCCCATTGATGCGGAGTGGGTCGTACTCAACAGGAAGTGTGCTGCCCAAATCAGACAGTGGATCGACAAGAGCATCTTCCAAAATTTTGCCAACGAACATGATGCTTCTGTTCTTTGGAAAAAATTGGAAAAGATGTATGCGAGGACAACCGCGCAGAACAAAGCAAACCTGATACGCCGTCTTGTCAACTTGAAATACAAAGACGGGACCAACGTATCAGAGCACATGAGCGAGTTCCAAGGTACCGTCGATCAATTGAATTCTATGAAAATGATGATTGATGATGAACTGCAGGCACTGTTGATGTTGAGTTCTTTACCGAAGACGTGGGACACACTAGTTGTGTCGGTTAGCAATTCTACTCCAGATGGAACACTCACCGTGGAGATGGTGAAAGACAGAATGTTGAATGAAGAATCTCGAAGGAAAGATGAGGGGCATACACCAGAATCAGAGGCTCTTGTCACTGAAAGACAAGGGAAGCAGAAGTGGCAGGGAAGAAACAGAGGAAGAGAACCCCGTGACCAAAGTCTGCAAAGGAGGAAGCGATCGAAATCTCGATCGAGATATGACATGAAGTGCCATCACTGTGGCAAGCCCGGACACTTCATCCGGGAGTGTAGAAAGTTGAAGGCAGAGCAGAGGAATCAGGATGGTAAGACCCAAAATAACGATGCTGCTGTTGTTAACGAAGAGATTGTTATTATTCAGGAAGACAATCAGGTTAGTCTTGCCAGTCAAGACTCGACATGGGTGATCGATTCCGGTGCCTCCTATCATGTCACTGCTAGAAGAGATTTCTTCTCATCTTACACTTTAGGGAGTTTTGGAAATGTGAAGATGGGAAATGATGGTGCATCCAGAATTATTGGTATTGGTAATATTTTTCTGGAAACTAATGTTGGATACAGGTTACTGTTGAAGGATGTGAGGCACGTTCCTGATATTCGCCTCAATCTGATATCCACTGGGACGCTTGATGATGATGGATATGTCAGTTCCTTCGGTGATGGGAAATGGAAGCTTACCAAAGGTAACATGGTAATTGCTAAAGGAAAGAAAGATACTTCTCTTTATCTCACAGATGCCAGACCGTGTGGAGGAGAAGTCAATACAGCCAGAAAAGACGTTCCTGCAGATGTTTGGCACAGGCGGCTTGGTCATTTGAGCGAGAGGGGAATCAGAATTCTCTCCAGGAAGGATCTCTTGCCAGGAATAAGAGGTACACATTTGGATACTTGTGTTGATTGCATCATGGGAAAACAACACAGGGTATCATTTCATGGTTATATACCGTCCAGAAAAACAAATGTTTTAGATTTGATTCACACTGATGTCTGCATGATGAGCACTAAGTCGATGGGTGGTGCTATTTATTTTGTTACCTTCATAGATGATCATTCCAGAAAAGTCTGGGTCTTTGCTTTGAAAACTAAAGATCAAGTGCAGGATGTTTTCAAGGAGTTTCATGTGAAGGTGGAAAGAGAAACAGGCAGGCGGCTAAAGTGTGTGCGAGCAGACAATGGAGGAGAGTACCGTGGTCCGTTTGAGGAGTACTGTAGGAGTTTCGGCATCAGGCTGGAAAAATCAGTACCGAAGACACCTCAGCATAACGGTCTTGCTGAGAGGATGAATAGAACAATTTGCGAAAGAGTCAGATGTATGCTCTCAAATGCAAAGCTGCCAAACACCTTTTGGGGGGAGGCAATGATGACCGCAGTTGATCTTATCAACCTTTCTCCATCAGTTCCACTAAACTACGACGTTCCAGAGAGTGTCTGGACAGGTAAAGATGTTTCATATAAACACTTGAGAGTATTTGGCTGCAGGACATTTGTTCACATCCCGAAAGATGAGCGGGCAAAGCTGGATGGAAAAGGGAAGCAATGTATCTTTTTGGGATACGGTCATGAAGATTTTGGATACCGACTCTGGGATCCTATTAGCAGGAGGATCATCAGAAGTCGAGATGTGGTGTTTCTTGAGGATCAGACGATTGAAGATTTTGAAAAGCCAAAAAATGCAGAGAAATCGCAGTCTGAGGAAATTCCAGTCAGTCTGGAACCAGTCCCACCACCATCAGTACCAGCTAATACGAGAGAGATACGCGACACTGATGATACATCACTACCAGGTAATATGTCTCCATCTGCTGATATGTCTTCATCATATGATATTCCAGAACAGATTCCCCCTGAAGCGCAGTTGAGGAGATCCACCAGAGAACGACAATCGAGTCGTAGATACTCACCACATGAGTATGTGATGCTCACTAACGGGGGAGAACCCGAGAGTTATGATGATGCGATCAAGAGTCAGCAGAAGATGGAATGGAAAAAGGCCATGCAAGAGGAGATGAGATCCTTGCACAAGAACCGTACATTTGATTTGGTACAGTTACCACAAGGAAAGAAGGCACTCAAGAACAAGTGGGTGTACAGAGTTAAAGGAGAAGATGGCAGCTCACAATCGCGCTACAGAGCCAGAATGGTTGTGAAGGGATTCGGCCAGAAAAAAGGTATTGACTTTGATGAAATTTTTTCTCCTGTGGTTAAAATGTCCTCTATCAGAGTTGTTCTTGGATTGGCGGCCAGTTTGAACCTGGAGGTTCAACAACTGGATGTAAAGGCAGCGTTCTTACATGGTGATCTCGATGAGGAGATATACATGGAGCAGCCAGAGGGATTTCAGGTAAAAGGAAAAGAAAACCTGGTATGCAAGCTTAAGAAAAGTCTATATGGTCTGAAACAGGCACCGAGGCAGTGGTATAGAAAATTCGATTCATTCATGGAGAAAAATGAGTACAAGAGGACTACGGCTGATCACTGTGTGTTTATCAAACAATTTGCTGAGGGTGATTTTATTATCTTATTGCTTTATGTTGATGATATGCTGATTATTGGCAGAGATATCACCAAGATTGACAGGCTGAAGAAGGAGTTGAACAAGTCTTTTGAAATGAAGGACTTGGGAGACGCTACTCACATTCTTGGTATGACGATTGCTCGTGACAGGAGGAATCACAAGATTTGGCTATCTCAGGAGCGGTACATTGAGAAGGTTCTTGAAAGATTCAACATGGGAAAGGCGAAACCAGTTAGCACTCCACTTGCGAGTCATTTCAGACTCACGAAAAGTCAGAGTCCATCAACTGAGAAAGAGAAAGCAGAAATGGAAACGATTCCTTATCAGTCAGCAGTTGGGAGTCTTATGTATGCCATGGTGTGCACCAGACCGGATATTGCTCACGCTGTTGGCGTTGTGAGCAGATTCTTATCAGATCCAGGAAAGGAGCATTGGACAGCGGTCAAATGGATATTGAGGTATCTCCGAGGTACATCTAGTCATTGTTTATGTTTTGGAAGTGATAAACCTATTTTGGAAGGATACACAGATGCAGATATGGCTGGAGATGTGGACACGAGAAAATCCATATCCGGATACCTGATATCATTTGCAGGGGGAGCAGTCTCATGGCAATCACGACTTCAGAAGTGTGTTGCCTTATCCACCACAGAAGCAGAATATATCGCAGTCACTGAGGGCTGCAAGGAGATGCTGTGGATGAAGAAGTTTTTACAGGAGCTGGGACAAAGTCAGGAGAATTATATTCTCTATTGTGATAGTCAGAGCGCTATTCATCTCAGCAAGAACCCGACATTTCATTCCAGGTCCAAACACATCGACGTGCGATATCACTGGATCCGAAATGTACTAGAAGAAAAATTGTTGAGAGTTGAGAAAATTCACACCAATGACAACGGGGCAGACATGATGACGAAGGTTCTACCGAAAGAGAAGCTGGACACCTGCAAAGAGACTGCAGGTCTAGCTTCTACCCCAAATTGGTCGTGAGGGGGAGATTTGTGGGGGCCACTCCCAATCAAGGGAGAAATCAGCGGAACCCATCTGGTCGGCAACTACTTTGTTGTGGGTCTTCCATGGTGGGCGGCAGCCAGCGTTGATGCAGCCAGCGGAGGGTTTTTTCGTCAAGGGTTGATGAACAACCCCAACCAACCCTTGAAGGGTTGGTTTGCTCCATCTTTAAAACGGGATTCTAAATCCCATGATTTGTAATCTGTACTGCTGGGTATCCTCCGACGTTTTGATCCGGAGAGAATAAGATTTTTGGCTCCCTTCTCCCGTGGACGTAGGCACACTGCCGAACCACGTTAAATCTCTCGTGTTCTTTGTTTTTCTCCTTTGTTTGTGCGTTTTCAATCACCACGAAGTTTCGCTGCCCCAACACAACACAAAACAAGTTATCGGTTATTGTCCAAAAACGAGACTTAACCTAGATCGGTTTCTTGTTTGGTTATTTTTATTTCAATGACTCGACCGGTTATAAACACAATAAAAAACAATTACTGGAAAAACCTTCCAGTTTTGATTAGGGTTCTAAACAGTCAAAAAGAATAGTTGAAATTGTTCACATGTACATAACAAAATGGTACATTACAATATCGTTATTATAACAAAATTTGTCAAAAAATGAATGGCATATATACCAATCCCTGATATTTCTCATTCAACTCTCCTAGACAGCTAGGCTTTATGCAACACCACAAGTGGAAAACAACAAGATTTAGGGAAAAGAGAGGCTTACTGGATTCAGCCCTCTGCTACAATTAGAACCCAAGTCGAAAAAGAACTCAGCAGTAGCCCGGCCGGAGCTTCCTCATCAACCACTTCTTCCGCAGCTTCACGTCCAATGCCAGAAATGTCTTGGCCTTCTTCTCCTCCTCCAGCAAGTCACAGGCGTCCAGCACCAACTCCTCATCCATGTCCGGCAAGGCCTGCACTGCCTCCACCACATCCTCCACCATTG
Source organism: Viscum album (assembly GCA_963277665.1). Classification (NCBI taxonomy): domain Eukaryota; kingdom Viridiplantae; phylum Streptophyta; class Magnoliopsida; order Santalales; family Viscaceae; genus Viscum; species Viscum album. The sequence continues at coordinate 2,118,921,064 of OY728150.1, forward strand.
AAAGGGAAGACCACTCACCCCTCCTCTCGCTCGCCAGTGAAGAAACCACATTTGCCATCTCCCGAACCACGCTCACCAAGCTCTCATCTTTTCTCAGTGCTTTGCAGGCGGGCTGCCCTGGGCTCAAAGGGTCTTCTAGCTGGTGCTTGTTGCTCTTCTGATGAACACACAGAAGGTTGTCCAGGTCTTCCATGTAATCCCGCATGCTCCCGTGATGATCTTCATCTTCGTTGTTGGAAGTCGAAGCAGCCAGGGACTGAGAATTCCCTAGCTGGAATTCCCGGATCTCTCCATTCTCCAGATCTTGATTTGAGAAACATTCTCGGCCATCGAGGCTCAGGTCTCGGCAAATCACCATCAGATCTTTGTAGTACGGGATGGGTCGTGTCATATACTGCCGTGCATCTGTATGAACCTGCATACACATTTAAGCTACATTTGGTGCCAGAGAAATCTTTCTTATTGAAGCGAAAAAGACATGCTAGACAGAATAAGAAGCAGAAAAGACATGGAAAACGTGTGATGAAACATTTTAAACAGTATAAACATAATATAAATTTTTTTCATTGTTTAAGAGGTTTCAATCAAACAAAAATAGGTTCAGGTTGTAATCAGGTTCCGTAATCTCATAATATTCAGATCGGGTTCGGCTTGACCATTCTCGACCCTAACCCGTGTAACCCAATTAAAAATATAAGGATAATATAAAATGCTTCAAATATAATGATAATTAACTTTATGATATATTGTATTTTTTATAACCAAATAAATTTGAAATAATTCAAAATGTTTATTACACATTTTCAATTTAAAATAGCTTAATAGGGTTGAGTTGCCGCATGGATAACACATATGTTTCATATTGATTAGGTAATTTGTATTTTAAATGGGGTAATTCAATTTGGTTGGGTCGTTGAGTTTGATAGAGGATTGGGGGCAGGTAGGGAGGTTTGCGAGTACCAGCCACTTATATGTGAGGAGGCAGCCTAATATTAATGAAGGGTCGTTTGGTCTTTTGCTTTGGCTGGGAGAATATATTGGCGGGGCTGCTCAAAGGTTTGGGGCAACGGAAGGGAAGGAATATATCGGGCAACAGTGGTTGCAGCAGACTTTGGTTGGGGCTCTTGGTGACTCATTCAGGAGAGTTAGCTACCTACTTGCTACTTTGTAATTCTTCTTGCAAGTTCAGTAGAATAGTTTCCTTTCTAAATCTGCTTGTAATTCGTAGTTCTGGCTGCTATCAATTGTTACAATGAATTGTGATCTATAAACTGATTTGTTACCTATGACTCTATCGTTTCCTCAGTGGATGCCGACAAGGATGGATGCGAGAGTAACCTCAGTTGAGACTCAGTTGGAACGGGTGATGCAAGTTCGGACAGCAGAGACGCTGCGCCAGGCAGCGACAGTATGATGCTCGCATGCATGAGCTGCAGTCGTCAATGGAAGTCCACACGCAGAAAATATAAGAACAAACGAACACTACTGCAGAGATGTCAGTTAGGCAAATCATGCCGGAACAGACGGTGCGGGCTGAGGAAGTAGCAGAGGCTTCAAAAATTCGTTAGACAGTTCGCGGAAAATCAGGAGAACAGTTCGAAATGAATCTAGACCGGCAAGCGGAGGGAAGTTCTGACCCGAGTTCTGGCTCTGATAAGCAAAGTTGCGAACGAGAAGAGACAGGTACGAAGATTCGTACAGGCTACGAAACAGCCGGTGGAGTAGAGGCACTTCTTTCACAGCTGAGTGCTTTGGCTAAGCAAGTAGAGTTGACAACACTTTCAGGTGATGATCCTATTGAAAATGCGACTGAACTTGGATTGGGAGGAGTTTAAAGCGGAGCTATTAGGCCGATACACTGAAACGACTTAAGGGCATCAAACAGACCGGAACCGTCAAAGACTACATCAATGAATTCGAGAGAGTGGCATTGCGTATTCCAGACCTATCAGAATCATGGTATATTAGTTTCTTTTTAGGCGGATTGCGGCCGGAGATTGAGATCACAGTTGAGACACATGAACCCAACAGTAAAGCAAAGCTAATTTCATTGACAAGGAATGTGGAGCGGGAATTGATTGTTAGAGGAGTGATTTGGGGGCAGGACCAGCAGCGGACAGGGCAAAATACTTTGTACTACCGTGCACACAGTGGAGGGGCAGTCAAGCTCAACCCAGTTCTTGCTAATCAGGACAGAGGAAAAATGGATCGCACAGTCGAGAAACAAGAGTAAGTCCCAAAATGGAGAGGTGTTTGAAACACAACCATTTGCATATCAATGGGAAAAAAAAGTTTCTTTGGTAGGGCAGAAATCGAATATCCTGGCAATAGAATTTCTCATGAGGGCCATGGATTTCCGGAATGTTGCTTGTGTGCATGATTGGCCGGTTCCTAGATCAGTCAAGGAAGTACGAGGATTTTTAGGCCTCACCGGATACTACAGAAAATTTGTTAAAGAATCCGGGAAGTTAGCTAAGCCGCCAACTGTTCTAACCAAAAAGAACAATTTCAAGTCGGGAATGGAGGCCCAAGCTGCCATTGAAACTTTGAAAAGAAGTATGGTTACAGCTCCTGTATTATGACTGCCCAATTTTTCAAGACAATTTGTTATCGAATGCAATGCTTCTGGTGGGGGTCTTGGGGCAGTGCTCATGCAAGAGGGGCAACCAATTTGTTATTATAGCAAGGCACTATCCGATGAGTAAATCAGTTTATGAGAAGGAAATAATGGCGTTGGTGCATGCTGTCCAGCATTGGAAAAAATATCTCTTGGGAAGGCATTTTATTGTCCATGCCGACCATAAAAGCCATAAAAGCCTCAAGAACCTATTGAATCAACGAATTTATTCGATGGACCAACAATGTTAGCAAGCGAAGTGGATGGGCTTTGATTTTGAAGTTATCTGCAAGCCAGGGAAGGCTAATGCTGCAGCAGATGCTCTTTCCCGACTCAGTGAACCACAGATTCTGCAGATGGCAATTACCAAGCGTTGCTGGGTAGATTTACAGTTGGCCCAAGAGGAAACCCGCAAGGATATTTCCTTACAGCCACTAATTTCTGCTTTAGAAGCACAAACTGATCCTCCTTCGGGTTATACACTTCATAAGGGGGTGCTTTAAGGGACGTCTGGTTTTGTCAAAGGATTCCCGCTTCACTCCAACACTGATTCAATATTTTCATGCATCACCCGTAGGAGGACACAAGGGGTTCTAAAAAACATACATAAGTCTTGCAGCTGGCTTATATTGGAAAGGAATGACTCAAGTAATTCTCAGGTTTGTTCGAGAGACGACAAAAACATCAAACCTTGGTCCAGCTGGTTTGCTGCAGCCGCTTCCTATCCCAAAACTGATTTGGGAAGAGATATCTATGGATTTCATTTTCGGGCTCCCCAAATCTCAGGGTTTCGAGAGTCTTGTAGTTGTGGGTCTCTTGAAGTATGCACACTTTTTACCTTTAAAACATACATATTCCACTAAGGATGATGCCGAGCTCTTTCTGAAAGAAATGGTCAAGCTTCATGGCATGCCTAGTGCTATTATAAGTGATTGAGACCCGTTGGTTCCAAGTTTATTTTGGAAAGAGATGTTTAAAATTCATGGTACTAAACTCAATATGAGCTCCTCTTAATCGTACTAAACTCAAGATGAGCTCCGCATATCACCCCACAACTGACGGGCAGACCAAAGCTGTGTTTATAGAAGTCTTGAAACTTATTTGCAATGTTGCTCTTCTGACAAGCCACGTCATTGGGTTCGCTGGTTGCGCAGAATATTGTTACAATACTACTTTCCATGTCTCCACAGGTCAGACCCCGTTAGAGGTTGTTTATGGGAGGAAGCCTCCTGCTCTACCTCACTATACTCCAGGTGATGCGGCACTTGAGGCGGTGGCAGCTGCTATGGTTGATTATGATGAAGCTTTACAGCAATTAAAAACTCATTTGTTAGCCGCCTAGCACGCTATGCAACGATCACCACAGCATTCTGTGACTTCAACTAAGATTAGTCCTAAGTTGGCAGCACATGGTCCTTTCCCTATCTTATCTAAGGTCAGAGTTGTTGCTTATCGCCTTGAACACAGCAAAGTTCACCAGGTATTCCATGTTTCCCAGCTTAAGTTGGCTATTGGCAATCAAGTTCCAGCACACTTACCAAAGCATTTCTGTGAAGAAGCCCCAAAATAGGTTTTGCCTCAATCTGCTTTGGCAATGAGGGGTAATGGAATCACTTTACAATGGCTTGTTCAGTGGCGTGGCCGCTCCAATGATGGGAAAATGCTCAATTAATTCAGGCACAATTTCCTTATTTTCACCTTAGGAACAAGGTGGTTCCTCGGGCAGACGGAATTGATAGAGGATTGGGGGCAGGTAAGGAGGTTTGAGAGCACCAGATACTTAAGACTTATGTAAGGAGGAGGCGGCCTATTATTAATGAAGGGCAGTTTCGTCTTTTGCTTTGGATGGGAGAATATATTAACGGGGCTGCTCAAAGGTTTGGGGCAATGAAAGGGAAGGAGTATATCGGGCAACAGTGGTTGCAGCAGACTTCGATCGGGGCTCTTGCAAGTTCAGTAGAATAGTTTCCTTTCAAAATCTGCCTACTTGTAATTCGTAGTTCTGGCTGCAATCATTTGTTATAAAGAATTGTTCTATAAACGGGTTTGTTACCTACGACTCTATCAGAGTTTGTCATATAAATTAGTCGGACATGATAGGAATTAATTGATGTGAGAGAGAAAATCAGTAGGAACTTCTATTAACAGTAGCAGATATTACGGAAGAAAGAAGAAGAAAGTAGAAGGAAGATCTCCCCGAAGCTGCTCTCCGAGGCCCATCGCCGCAGCCCCATTCTGCAGAGCAGAACCTTCTCCAAAAATACAAGTCCTGCCTAGATATCCTCCCTCCTAACAGCTGGAAACTACAGCTGTTGATAGCCATACAGCTGGCACACCCAATTATTAACCACTAACAATCCAGCTAATACCTATTATGGTATTTACAACAATGCCCCTGACATTATTATTAATCCCCCAACCTATACTTACGTTCCCCAACCCCAGGACCACTTTGCAGCCAAAGCTGGAAATCCTCCAGCCTTGCCTCGCCTCACCTGCCTCCCTGTAGGTTCCAGCCTCCATGCAGCCACCCTCCATGCCACATTCCTATCATTTCCACCTTGAATAACCACCTTGCCCTCAAGGTGAAAGCATAGGGTATAGACCTTGATCTCAAGTATAGTTGCAGGAATCATTCCAACCAATCCATTTCTTGGTAGACGATGCTGAATTCCTGCTCCATTAGATAAAGCAAAAGCCTATGCTGCCCTCCTACATCAACTGTCATTGCACAACTTCCCCAACGGTGATTTACTACTCTTGGCTTAAGGTTGGGAGTTGAGTTCACACGCACTGTTTCTGAAGTGTCTCACATTTTCTTAGTATCGTTCGCTGCCTTAGCAGCATGCAGGTAATCAAGGATACAGGATTCAACATCCCCAACATCAGTATCACCGCAACTTCCCCAAGGACCAACAACAAATACAACAACCATAGCCTCGGTTTCCCTTCTTTTGGATGACTTTTTCAAATTTCCCTTGGCTTCCAAACCATACCAGTAGCCCCGGTTTCTGGTACCTTTTTCTACAACAAGTAATCGATGGGCCCCAGTTTTAGTAGGCGTTTCATCTTTAAGTAAAACTCCACCATCCCAAAGCTATCTGGATTCCTCTCCTTGTTTACATTGTTATTTCCTTCTTCAAGAAATTCCCCTTCAAGCTGATTCACATCCCATTTACTGGCTTCATTAGCAGAAATCCCTCTGGACCCCGACTACTCATCTTCCAACTGCTCATCACCCTGCAGCAAGCAGAAATTCCTTTCTGTTATTCCTTTTTCTCCATTGAAGACAAAAGCAACCTTCATTTCCATCATAGTAATGGCATTGTTTCCAGCTCCTGGACCGGCAACATCAATCCCCCTTTTCTCCTGGGCACAAATAAGTGCCCATATACTGCCACCCATCCATCTGATAGCTCCCACTAGTAGTGGGACAGTCTGAGACATTCACACACCAATTGCTGCCATGGCTCCAACACCAACAACACCATCGACAGACTGGAGTAGATTGAGCCAACACTGACCCTTCAACTGTTCAAGACACAAGTCCTTTACCAAAGTGGTAATCTGAGCAGGTAACTTAATTGCCATTTCTATCAAAAGGACACGGGAAACATGGACCTGCCATCTTCCACTTAAAAGTACCAACACAAGCACACCATATCCATAGATAGATGCCTTCGTAGTAAGCTGTCCATGAGCCAAAAACTCAGGAGCCATGTAACCCAATGTTCCAGCAGAGGCGGTGCTTATGCAACTCCCATTTTCTGGGAAGGACCCGGCCAACCCATAGTCAACAATGTTTGCCCCAAACTTCGATTCCAACAAAATGTTGCTTACTTTAATATCTCTATGTATGATTTTGATGCTAGCTTTGCCATGTAGATGGGCCCAACCTATTGTCACCCCATCAATTTTCTCAAACCACTTCTCCCAGCACAATATGGGGCTTTGATCCAGAACCAAGATGAACTGATTTTCGCTTATGTCTGGTAAATTTTTATAAACAGGAAAGCTTTCTAGTCCAGAAAATCTGCTTCCAAACCAACGAACATGACCCTTGTGTTCCAGGCTGCTAACAATGTCTACTTCTCTCCTGCAAACTGTTCCATATCCACTATGCCCGTGCTTGAAGACTTTAACAAACAATTCAGTAGTCTTCTCAAGGACTGAATATTTGAAGGTTAAGTCACTGCCTTCAAATGTTCTGATGAAGATTACTGCATCATTTGAACGAACGCAGTACAACTCCTTTCGGTGTGGTGGTTCGAGAATTCGGCCCCCAGCCTCTGCAGCTATTGCCTGCAGCTGTCTGAAACTCCCTACTGCAGCTAGTAGTTCTGCTTGTTTTCTATCAGGAAAAACCCATGCTTGTGCCTGCATGCTCTGCCGCAAAAAACAAGCTGGAAAGTCAGTCATAGAAGCTTCCAAGGTACAACCGAATAACACCTGTCCAGACCCTCCCAACAAGAAACTAAGAATCGCTTTCTCTACAACAGTTTTTGCAGAAAATCCAAGAGTGGCTTGCAGTGGTGGATGTACAGAACTTGCTGGACGTCTTGAAAATCCAGTAGGAAGAATGGTAATGTGCACTGGAGAAGGGAATGTTGATGCTGCCAAGTACATTGCACCAGTAGCATCCATTACCATTTTTCTCTCCTTGCTCTCAAATGAAGCCGCAAGCCAGCACAGCTGATATTCTGGCGTATCTGAAAATTCCTTCGTCGGCACCTGCACCAGCAGTCCAGGTAGGTTCACAGCCAAAAGACTCGGAAAACCATAAGAAAATGGTTGATCAGAAATTTCGGCCATCGCGCAAGTATGTTCCTGTGGTGATAGCTGCAACTCCACTTGCTTCGAGATCACACACATCTCCTCCCATTCAGCAGCTGGTGTTTCCCTGGTGTCTAACTCAGCCACAGTCCTCAGACCACTGTCTTCAGTGTCCAGTATAGTGTCCAATTCCATACATCAATTCCCGCAGTTGGATCTCTTGTCGATGAAACGTGTCTTCCTGCTGATGGAACGCATCTTCCAGACGTTGAAGTCCTGTCTTCTGTCGCTGCATTCCGATCGTCAGCTCCATTGATCGATTCCAGCCGGGCTACTCTAGTCTTCATGTTGCGTCTGCTTCCTCGGTCTGCTTCCTCGCGTCGAACAAGAAGCTACTGCGTCAAGAACCTGTAGATCAAGATCATGCCATCTGCTTCAGCTACATCTGAACCAGTAACGAACCAGAAAACAGCAAAATAGTAGAAGTAGACTCCTCCGCGACTCACGACCCTGTTGAGTAGCTGCGTCTAGAAAACAGCCGTGTCTTCACACGGTTCAGAAATTTCCAGCAGTATCTAGCAAGAATCTATTTCTCGTTTCTCTCTCTAGAAATCTCTCAATGAAAGCACCAAATTGATAGGAATTAATTGATGTGAGAGAGAAAATCAGTAGGAACTTCTATTAACAGTAGCAGATATTACGGAATAAAGAAGAAAAAAGAAGTAGAAGGAAGATCTCCCCGAAGCTGCTCTCCGAGGCCCATTGCCGCAGCCCCATTCTGCAGAGCAGAACCTTCTCCAAAAATACAAGTCGTGCCTCCCCCTGACCTACCCCACATCCAGCTTTAAAGGGAGGTGGAATCTTCTAGATATCCTCCCTCCTAACAGCAGGAAACTACAGCTGTTAATAGCCATACAGCTGGCACACCCAATTATTAACCACTAACAATCCAGCTAATACCGATTGTGGTATTTACAACAATGCCCCTGACATTATTATTAGTCCCCCCAACCTATCCTTGCGTTCCCCAACCCCAGGACCACTGTGCAGCCAAAGCTGGAAATCCTCCAGCCTTGCCTCACCTCACCTGCCTCCCTGTAGGTTCCAGCCTCCATGCAGCCACCCTCCATGCCACATTCCTATCAGGACATGTCATAATGCAGTTTATGTTGTATATTTAAAGAAAAAATGGTGGGTTAGTTTAAGGTTGAACCCTTCATAAATGAGATGGGCCATGTCAACACGTTTGATTAAATGGGTCGGGTTAGGGTTGAGGACGGCCAACCCGACACGAACCCAGCCCGTGAACCCGAATTGCCACATCCAGAACTACACCAGTCCTCGGTACATAAGACCATAAACAAATTACTGTTTTTATCATAACCAATTTGAGTTTAAAAGAGTACTTATTTAAATATTAGAACAATTGAGAAAGTAACCCCATTCAATAATAAGAAACTCCAAACTTAAATTGCTACATAGAATTCAGACTTCAAATCAGCTGCCCACACAAAACAAAAATTGGCCATCGAACATGAAATTAGTAGGTCGGTTAGTACCATTCAATAATAAGAAACTCCAGACTTAAATTGCTACATAGAATTCAAACTTCAAATCACAAAGTGCAGCTGCTCACACAAAACAAAAAATTGGCCATCGAACATGAAAATAGTAGGCCGATTAGTATAAACGGATAACATGATTCTGTAATCTCACAATCTGTAATGTAATATAATGTAATGTCGGCTAAATGATTGGAATGATGTATACCTTAATATAATCTTGCCAGACAAAATCATCCGCAGCCACCATCTGGCGTGTTTCATCCCAGAAAAACCCGTCCAGCTGAAGAAGATTCTGTATCGCATTATACTGCCTTCTCATGGTTTTGTATCTATTTTTCAGTATTTCTACATCATATGCAAACCCAAATTTAGCATTAAACAGCGCCATCATCTCCATCCATGCCTCTTTACAGAATAAACCATCAACCTGGTTCCCTTTCTGCACCTGATCAAGCATGAGCTCGATGAAATAACGGTCCATTGGGGGTTGCCAATAAGTCCTTGTTCGATGACCAACGAGAGTGCCTGGCGTATCGGATGTTGCCTGAGCAGCACCATCATCCACAATTTTCTCAGAATTGGAATGTCCATAATCTTCATCTACCATGATATCATGGAGAGCCACCATGGCTTTCCCATCTGATAGACTGGATGCCATTTCCTCACCACCCAAATTATCAATTGATGTAGGAAGGGATTTTGGATCCTCCAAGGGTTCAATTTCCAGTGAACCCAGCAAACTCATGTCAGTATCAAATCTGGGAACATTCCTTCCATTCGAAGCGTCAGCAAATATCAAGCAGAGATCAGTATAGTATGGAATGGTCTTTATTCTGAACGATCGTGCCTCTGGATGTACCTGAAAATACAATCTATAAGAACAATTAATAATTACAACCATGAGATCCGAAATGCATGAATCACCAATCACCTTGATGTACTCGTTCCAGACACTATTTTCAGCCGTCACCATTTGCCGAGCTTCATCCCAGCAAAATCCTTTCTGGTCAAGGAGATTCTTAACAGCCCTGTATAGATTTCTTAGTGTTTTGTGCCGATTTTTCAGGACATCATTTTCATTCTGAACTTTAAATTTCGCAGTGAACATGGCATCCATGTCTGTCCAGGCATTCTTGCTGAACAAATGATCATCAATTCTGTTCCCTTTTCTCACCTGATCAAGCATGAGGTCGAGAAAATAGCGATCCATTTCTGATGTCCAAACCGTCCTCACACGATCTCTCCTGTTTTGGGCACCCATTATTCTACAAAGTGTCATCAGCAGGGATGTTTTTTCAAATTCTACCCACAATAAAATAAACTTTTTGTACAAACATCGTTTCCGTAAAGAACAGTAAATGCTACAAATTCAACCTCACTATTCTAATCACCCATAACCATTGTCATCTTTATGGTTTCGCTTCAAACAACGCCCACTGCATCTACCAATTCCCTCCCATCCATTCAACCAATAGTTAATTAGATAAAAAATCACTCCAGAGTGGAGCAAAAACAGGAATGAAAGACAAAACTAATATCGAAACATGAAACAACTAGGACTGTTGAATTGCACCTGAAATCTTAAAACAGCTAGGAGGAGAAATTTCCATCACAGTCTTGGCAATCATCGAGTATGACTGCTCCTTACAAAAGGCCTCCAGGAATTCTCATTTCGGCAATGATTCATAACGATATTATTTTTGGAAAATCATGTTCCTAGGGCAAGTTAGTGCAGCATGTTGTCTTAATGTGGCAGCTTCAAGAGGGAGAGTGAATGGAAATTTTTTACAAACCTAACAATCTTTCCCACTCCAGGCAATGTGTAGTCTGAAAGATAGAAGTTCAAAACTATTCAAACTAAAAACAGTAGATAAATGCAGTAGCTTAACCAAATATAGTAAAGTAAACGGAAAAAGAATTATAAGAACTCAGGATGTAACAAAATGACGAGGTTCTGGATAACAATCCGTATACCCCTAAACAATATTATTAAAGGATGTCCAAGTTCCTATCCCCAGAACTTCTTTGATTTTAATCTAAAGCGGCATGAGGATCAATACCCAGATCCAAAAGACACACATGTTTCGGAAACGGAAACCTCTTCGATCAAAGGATCGGAAGCACAAGTCCTATCCCCTGATAGAGTTTAAAGTGAGTGAGAGAAAGAAATATAGAGAATTCTATATGCAGAAGAGGTCTCGGAACAACAGAAATAGATAAGGAAAATAGAAGAAGAAGAAGAAGGATGGAGAAGAGGAAGGAAACGGGTGAAGATCTCCCCTTGAAGACGCTGCTCCGTGAGGCCCTAGGCCGCAGCGCCCTTTTCAGCCAAGCTGAAATTGCCTGTAAACCATTTGTACTTTCCCCCCAGCAGACCCCTCCCCTATTTATTCTTTCTACGTAATCCCAACAGCCCTACCTAATATTCATCAAATGACAACACAGCCCCTGGCAGTTTATTAAAGACCCATCCCTATCCTAACGCACAGCAGCCCCCAGCCCCTACGCTGCAATAGCACCCAGCCCCTCCACCCTGTCATTTCCACCCGCCAGAAAACCACCTTGTCCTCAAGGTGATTTTAAGGTGATTTTCCGGATGGCTTTTGCAGTTTTGGAGGTGCTGCCCACGAACAGTCCATCCTCCCTCAGTCAATCCCTTTCCGGTGCAGAGGTTCTTTACGGCCCCCAGCATCTTCAGCAGCCACATACACTTGGTTGGAGAACACGCGTTGTACCAGTTTGTTAACAACTTGTTCCTTGTCATCCCAGGTCCGACCAAACAGGAATCCCAAACCAGTGTTGGCAAACCAGGTCCAGACACCTTGGTCGGATATGCCAAACTGCCAGCTCTAATCATGCTATGTTCTCCCGCCAGTCGAACAACTTGATTAGGAACATCGGGTAGCATGCTAGGTTGGTCGCGTCTCAGTTTCTCTACGGCCGCGGACAGAAGTTTTGAAAGAAGAGGGCGATATTGTCGAAAGGAATACTCAGCCTGAGCCTGTATTGGTGCAGCTGCCCTCTCTGATTGCTTCTGATATTCCGACCCCTCCAAACCGGTAACCAAGTTATAGCCTTTCCTGCATCAACAACTGCCTCAGAGAATGTCTTTGCTTGTCCTTGCAGCATAGTCATAAGCTCACTATGCTGCCACATGTACCCCACCCGCTCCTTTACCCCTGAGTATTGGTGCCTGCAAAGTCTGCAGCACCTCTCACGGCTGCCGCCCTACTTCTTCTTTTGGCCGAACCAGGACCGGACAAAGTTCCACCTTCCAGTCAAAGTGTTCGGCCAAACTCAAATGACAAGCTAACCAGTTTTCCACTGCTCCAGCACGCTTTTCCCCACCGTATGATTCTTCCATTCTTCCCAGACTACTTCATTCAACTACAAGTTGCGAACTACTTTGTAACACCCCGACCCGGGTGCCATTAAACCGGTGCCCCAAGCCGGTGCGCCACATGACCTCAGGTGCACCTCCCAATACGCCGGAGGCTGCTGACTAGCAGTGATGCTCTAATGAGACGTGGGGAAACTATACCCTATTTATCAGAGTAAGTCGCGGCAAATAAAATAAGAAATAAAGGAAGCAATATAAAAAATAAACATGCATCACAAATCAATTTCCCAAAATTGGGTACATGCCCATAACCAAACAATAAATATGTCATGTCATAGTGTCAAGTGTAAAAGAAAACCCAAAATAAAGACGAACTAAAGAATCCTCAAAACGGGTCCCGACACGAAGTCTGGTTCCCTCATCAATTCATATCCCTGAGCCCCAAATCAACCCTCTAGCATAGGGCCTTTGCCCTTGTCCTGACCTGTAACCGTGAAGTTTATTCGGGTACCCAATGGCGGCTCGTGCAGGGAGTGAGTACAACTCAGTAGACCACCACCATCGGCGTCTACAAAATATCCGATCTAAAACAGTGTATGCAGAAGTGTGGTAAACAACAAGATAAACAAAAAATAAACTAGGTTCCACTAATTAACCGGATTTACATTACCCAATTTCATCATTAGTTCCATGTGTTACCCATATTCATCAACCATGCTTCGGCCTATGTCGGTCAACTAAACAACAAACAAGGGGAGTCAAATTCCCTACATCACAGGAACATTCATTTCACAATGTATATCAACTTACCTCAGAGCCTCAGTCCAGGTAATCATATCATCTGCATTCTTTAGGAGTATAGAGCCACAGTCTGACACCTAAACCATGCACTATAGGGATGGGGCCTAGAGCCTCAGTGTAGCCCAACCCGTGGGAGTAGAGCATCAGTCCAATACTCTGCTCATACCGCTTACTCACATGAGCATGCTTCTTTAACCATTTAACACATTTACCATGTACGTGTCAACTCATTTAACACATTCAAGTTAGGTCAAACGTTCCCTATGTGGGGTACCATGGACGGGCTCGGAGGGTTATGCCTTTATACCATGCCGTCAGTGATACCTGCGTTCTTACGGGCTGTCAGGGACGAGCTCATAGGTTTAATGAAATTATGACACGCCTTGAGTGATACTGGGTTCCAGTACGGAAATCCCTGACAGACTCATGGGTTGCTTGACGTGATATACGCCTTTAGCGATACTTGGACTCCGGATACGGACTATCAAGGACAGGCTCATAGATTAAATGAGATTACGAAATGACTTGGGCAATACTAGGGTTACTGATACAGAATGCCTTGGACAGGCTCACAGGTCGAATGAATTATCACACTTAATTGCTAGGCTCCCAGGTTGAATGAATTATATAACACTTAATTGCTAATTGAATTAACCATGCTTGTTAAGCCTTCAATATCATGAAACAAGTAGAATCTTATATGATTATCATTAAACATGGACGTCAGGGCTTATAGCCATGGGTCCTAATTTTCTTTTTATGATCTTACGTTCAGATGCTTGGGCTCATGCCCATATTTTCATAATGAGACCCTTATGATATTATTATGATTATGCATAGACGTTTGAGTTATGCCTCGAGTCCTGGCTAATACTACGCACTGGCTTATTTAATATTCACGAACTGGATTGCATTAAACACCGTTTTGCATTAAACAACGTTGGTGGTGGCCTATTGAGTTTATCTCACATCCTTTTCGGACCTTCATTTGGTACCCGAATAGACATCATGGCTACAGGTTCAGGATCATGGATTATGTTGTGTGTTGTTACTCATGTACATGGGAGCTTAGAAGCACAGGTCTGAGCAAGTGCTCAGGATGCTCAGAGAGATAGCCTCGGGGGCTTTTGTTTATTTCATTACGCATGATAATGTATTACCTGTTGTATGTTTATTGTTGTACATTGTAGCATGTTCATGCATGAGTACTCATTCATTATTTATTGTTTTTCAATTGTTATATCCCGTTTCCCTTACTTATGATTGCTTCTGTTGTATTTATTACTGATCCAAAGGGTAGTCTCCCTATTGTACCACCTTTAGAGTCTCGCTGCTAGTCAGCAACTTCTGGCGTACAGAGAGGTGCGCGCCTGAGGCCATGAGACCAACCAGCTCGAAGCACTGTTTTAGTGGCTCCCGGATCGAGACGTTACAAGTGATGTCAAATGTTTCTTTTCTTTTTGTCTTACTGTTTTGGGATGACATCCAGAAGACTAGGAATGTATCGGCACTTGGTAAATAGCTCGTGTTTGGGTCTGGTTAACCCAAGCACGGGGGAAAGATAAGTTGTCAGGGATGGGACTGTTGTTCGTACAGTTCATTATTACAGTTTATTATTTCACCTCGAGTGATTGGTGTATTTCCAGTGCTTGCTGATTTATGAATTTTTACCCTTAGCCCGTATGGTAAGAAAGTATTATTACATGCATCATTGTAGGCACATAGAGATTCAAATGTCATGCCATGTAGATTGCATTTATTGACTACCTGACATTTGTTTGATGTGCCTGATATAATTATTCAGCATGCTTATCTGTATACCATGCTTGGTTGATTACTTGCGTTATGTAAGTGTTTCCCTGCTTACATAGCAACTTGCCATGTTTACTGGTATTATTGCTCCGTAATAGCATGCTTTGTTGTAATTATGATATATGGCCAGTTAAATAAAGTATCTGCATCAACCTAAACAATGTTTCCCTATATAGCTTGATGGTGGCATTCTATTTAACTAACCAATTGTGACATGTTTGAGTTATGGACCATTGGTCGCACAGGCTGGAACATAAATGGTTACGATTAAATGGGTGTCAAATACAATTTATAAGGAGTATGGGCCTTTATAAATTGGAAAGGATGACCTATATGATTTGAACCATCATATATGACGACCCGTATAACTGAATCCCCAAATGCACAACTGTAGGTCAGTTGGGGCATGTATGAGATAAATTCACTAATGGTGTTTTGGAATGTTAACAATTTAATTTTCATGGGTTGCACGTAAATGGGATGCCAATTGTAATTTATAGAGCATTGACTCCATAAGTTGGGAATAGTTGCCCATATAACTAAACCCAGAATTGCATGACGGGACCCTCATAGATTGCATTTATTTCTTTATATGCCTTGATACTAAACCCCATGGGGGTACGTTATGCTAATGAGGTGGTTATTTAAAATGTCAGCAGCACTTATATGGTGTTACATATAAATGCATGGTGGCATCTTATCGAAACCGATCCCCTTTTAATTGATTAAAGACTGTTTATTTTGAGCTTTGTTTGATATAAGGCTTTAGTTAATTAAAATGTCAGTTACAACCTAAAGGATGTTTTCATCTCTATAGCTTATGAGTGACATTTTCTTTAACAAAGCCCAATTGTGAGAACCTTATGGATAAATAAATGGTTTAAAAAGGGAATTATGACATGAATTGCCTAATGTTGCATGGCGTCAACCGAATAAAGTGATTAGTAAGGTTTTCCTTTAAAACTAGTACTCGATATTCTTTGTTATAAACTGCTTTAAATGTTATGATAAATGAGCATCGTTTAAATGCCTTAAAATGAAACCATTCAGAGGTGTTATAGCTTGGACCCTCGTGTAAGGGTCAGTTTTAGATTTACTTTGCCTTGAGAGATGCTTGAAAGAGGAATGTGAGTGTTGCCTGTAAATCTGACTATCTGACTTCTGTTGCATTGAACCTAATGGTTAAGTGATGTGGCCTAGTGATTTTTTCAGGCGTGACCTTGTTTTAGGACCAATGCCTTGCGTGAGTAAGGAGTTATCCCTGTAGAGGTGACACCCTCTGAGTTTAAAACATTGCTAAATGCTTATGAAAAGTTTCAGTCATGAGGTGTTGTTCGGGTGTTGTTGTCCCGAGTAGCACTCTTAGTTGATAAAACGACACACCCGAGAAGACGGGCGGTTGTCTGGTAGGTTGGACCTCGAAGGAGGTATAACCGAGGTTTATGTTTGCCTTAAAGGCAATGAGCTTGGTTTTACACTAGTTTCGAGGTCGATGCATGGTGAATGTTCGGGTTTGCGATTTAGGCATTGTGATGTCTTTGGTTTGTGAAAAGCACCATAAGTGCTTGAGTATCAAGACCGGCTATGTTGGGCAGGATTGTTCGGGCGTCTGGCCCTGTTGACCAATGGTTGCGTTGTTGACGTTTTAATTTCTGAAACGACGGCATGCAGTGGGCGATCATTAGATGAATCGTGGCACGGGTGAGGTGCTCGATTTTGAAGAGTTCCAAGGGAACTCCCAACGTATCAAAAACTGATGTGTTGTGTAGCACGGTCAGCTTGACCTTATTGATAGACGACTCGCGGGAGCATGAGTCGGGTCACGAACCGCGTGGTGCGGGATCGTACACCTGCGAATGATAAGTTAGTTTGCACCGGTTGCACACAATAATTGTTTAAAGATTGAACATCAGTAAATGATCGGGTGTGAGCAAAGGACCGATGGTTTCAAACAACTGACGCTTACAGGCATGGTGACCCGAGGCTTTGGGTAATTTAAGGAAGTACCCCCATGTTGAGGGTTATTTTGGAAATAAACCGAGTGACACAAGACAATCGAACCGTGGGAGGATCTTGGCACGCATCGCCGGGAGACATGGTGTCAGGTGTTGGTAAAGGCAAATATAGCCCCATTTGATGTGAGTGTGGCTCAAAGGGAGCAATAAAATCTCAATGTACTCCTAGTTTAGAGGTGATCATGCCACTTATCTTTAAATCGTCCTGAGTACGCTGAGCGTCGGATGTACGACAAGCTATCTAACCAAATAGGTTTTATGGGTTAATGGAAGAACTCCTAGGGAATTAAGCTCAAGGAGCGGTTTAAAATAAGTCATACAGTGCGCAGTTCACCAGTGGCCCTTTTAAGGGCGGTGACCCTCGTCGTCACTTGAAATTGGCGAACGTCAGAGACTGTTCTCTGGGTGCGGGAACGAGTAATGAGTGACGTTTACGTTAGCGCTCGGGATGAGCGGGTTCTTAACCATGCCAGCCGTTATATCTGGGCTTAGGCTGTGATAACCAGGAAATCATTTTGTTGGGGCGACGACAAGTATACTCCTAAGGTGGAGGCGGATCGACATAAGTTCTCTCAATAGTTTCATGTGATTGGTGAGGAATCGCTTCGGGCACGCTATCGGGATGAAACGAGTGCAGCTTAAGGGCCGGTTATGACTTTTCAAGGAAAAATCGACACGACCAGGCTATGTTGGGTCGATTGGAATTCGACCGCTCTTTTAATTTGATAAATGCACCGAGAGTGTCACTAGAACACTACGAATGTGTTTTAATAGACAATTTCGAAGTGGAAGCACCGTAACTCAGAATTGGCCCTTAAAAGATAGAACCTATGGTGGGAAGCATCATAGACCGGATGATAAAAGAGACGATGACATGATCGCATAGTTATTTACGGCGCACAACGCAAAATGGCGACAAGGGCCGCCGGTGCAAAAGCGCACGGCGCGTGGCAATATTAACTTACAACGTATAGAAGGGAAAAAACGTAGAAACAAAAAAAAACAATTCCTGAAATATTTAAAACTAACAATAAAATATTTTAAACCATATATCTCAAAAAAACAATAAACAAAAAAAAACGTAGAAACAAAAAAAAAGTGAAGTGCCCTGCCCTCGACAGACAGAGGGGGGCTAACAACAGTAACTTGAAAAAAAAAACAAAAAACATAAATAAAATTGAATAAAAAAATCACTACTTGGGGTTCGGTTCACACACAAGGTGTGTGTGCGCCGGCCCTGGATGAGGAGGGTTGAGTCGTCGTGGTCGGTCGGTCAGGAAGCAACTGTCGAGGGAGACGACTCGGTCGCACCGCTCGACTTGGTCTGGCCGGGACTAGGTTGCGGCTGTCGTGGGAAGAGGATAGTGTTGCGCAGCGGAGGAGATCATCGTTTGAGGTTTGTTTGAGGTATTTTTAATCACGAACAGGTTGGCACAGTGGCACGCGCCACGCCACTGCGCGCCATAGCGCGCGCCACTGAGCGCCTTTTCAAATGAGCCATGGTGAACCACTGAGCTTAGTGGTGTGCGCCATTGATAACTATGTGTGATCGTATCTCAGGTTAGGCGGGCTCGGGTAAGCGTCGTCTGGAGGGTTCAGTTTTGAGTATGAGCGTTGGCTTGAGTTTAAGCGGCTTAAGTGCTTCGTGTTTAAAGTAGCGCCAGCAGGTGTGTTCGGCATAGGAAACGCAGCGCGCCGTTTGAATGGGAATTCACGGCCCATGTAGGTCGGATGATGTTTTCTTTGTTCCTCAAGGATTCTAGGGGACAAGTTCTAAAGTGGGGAGATTGTGTCACGTGTTTTGGATCGGGTTGAAAATTCCAAGAGAATTTGAACTTTTCGTTTAGTGGTCAGGCCAAATCTTAAATTGAGCTCCGGAATGGAATTGTGAGAGTTAAAACACTTAAAAGTGTTGTTGTTTAAGGCCTGAGAGGTGTCTCGGGAGGAGTTTGGATGAGTTTCAAGAGCATCAGGCTCCAAAAACTCAACTTCGGGAGAAGCAGACAGGGGCGCACGATTTGTTGAAATCGTGCGGCTCACTAGGAGAAACCGTGTGGCCTAGTGCAGGGGTGCAAAGGGTGTGACGGTTTGTTTAACCGTGCACCCGAAGCCGCAACACTGTGCGAAGGGTCTGCAATAAATTGCAGAGGCGAACACCACGGTTTGCCCAACTGTGCGCCTAACTGTGCGAGGTGTGGGGATAGGACAGTGCCAAACTTACAATGTGCGCACAGTTTGTCTAACCGTATGCCTAGCTCATGTGGGGTGTGGCTCCTTGATAGAGTGAGTCACATGGTTGGTGCACGGTTTGTCTAACTGTGCGGCCTAACCATACGCCTCTTAAAAAGGGGCAAAATTATCATTTTGTCTCTCCGCCATTAAATGGGTCTTTACCCCATTTCCACCTTCATTTCGCCCAGCAACCCTCCGCGTGCTCCCTCCTCCCTCTTCCCTTGGTGGATCTCCCTCATTCTTGGTCGGAATCAGCTGTCATTCGTCATGTTGGATAGCCAATGGTGAGTCTACAGTTCATCTTCCCTCTTTTCTCGGTTTCTCTTGTCGTATTGAATGTTATTTCAATGCAATCTTATATGCCCTATTTTCAGGGCATTTGTCCGATTTTTCAATTTCTCCCATTTCAGCTCGAATCAAAGCCTGAGATTGGACGAGTAAAGCATCCTTGGTACAAGGTTGGTGGTCTATGGCTTTTCCCTTAAAGTTTCATCATTTATAAATTATTGTCATTGTGCCGCAAGCCAGACTTCCCACACGTTGCTCCTAAAACATGGAATACCTTAAATTGAATCGTTTAGCCCACAACTTTGTTGTCCTTGGGCCCCTTAGCATGGTTAGGGGTCGACGACCTCAACCCGAATCACCGCGTAAGGTGAGTTCATTTAAATTGTTTATAATGTTTGTTGTTGTCCATTAGGTGTGTTGAGCATGACCCCTTCTTATGAGATGTCCTAGTAAATTAAATGGGTTGGATAAACCATTGGTAATCGTTTGTGTACCTTTTGCTTGATAATGACAATTGGATTAATAGAATTAATTGTTTAATGAGTTGTATCGTTATAAATGGTGTTGAGGCATGGGTACTTCCCATGCCCTTTTTGTATGTCGATGAAATGGTTTAATTGTATAACTGAACTGATTATGGCATGGATGCTCTCATGACCTGTTTTAAATGTTAAACAGGATATGCTAATGAAAGTACACTATGCCTTGAGCGAACCTTGGTTTTCCAAATAGAAATTCCTTGGACGGGCTCATAGGCTGATTGGCGTTATAATACCCATGAGCGATACCTGGCTCCCTACCTTGGACGGGCTTGGAGGGCAATGTTATTGTACCATGAGTCTTGTGCATTGAAATGAAAAGTTACAAGCCTATTCACCTTTGTGTTTAATAAGTAAAAAATAATTTAGAACACAATGAGTCTTGTACATTGAAATGAAAAGTTACAAGCCTATTCACCTTTGTGTTAACAAAATAAGTAAAAAATAATCTAGAACACAATGAATCTTGTACATTGAAATGAAAAATTACGCGGTTGAGGAATTAATTAGAATCATTGATATCAATGTAGCATTTCAATGTAGGGTATTATGATTTCAATTATTTAGTTAAGATTGAATGTATCTGAATATAGCAGAATACATACACACATATATATATATATATGTATGAATACATATATATGTATAGCAGAATATGAGTACATACATATATATGTATAGCAAA
Source organism: Viscum album (assembly GCA_963277665.1). Taxonomy (NCBI): domain Eukaryota; kingdom Viridiplantae; phylum Streptophyta; class Magnoliopsida; order Santalales; family Viscaceae; genus Viscum; species Viscum album. The sequence continues at coordinate 2,118,941,731 of OY728150.1, forward strand.
ATACATATAGTCATAATACATATATATCAGAATATATATATATATATATATATATATTCAAAATGCATATCTATTCACTATATATATATATAGCACAATACATATATGAAATGCATATATGCATACCAGAATAGTAGAATACATATACATATATAGCACAATAGATATATGCATTTCATATATATGTATAGAAGAATACGTATATGGAATACGTATATGTGTGTGTGTGTCTATATATATATATATATTCAGAACCATTCAATTCATCAAGCTAGTTGAATAAAAACTCTATACCTGGCAAACATTTTCTTCATGTACAGCGAAGAATAGAGAGAGCGAGCCAATATTATTTGCAACCCCCGTGTCCTGATTGCCTGAAAAAAAGAAAACATTAACAATCCATTTAAAAGACAACATGCTAAAGCAAATGAACATCTTAAAAAAACAATTAACTTAAAGTTAAACAAATATGCTTATACGGATCTTAAAATAACTGACATTAATGTGACGGAGGGACTTAAGATGAACTAAAAAATGGCAATGAGTTAATAAATTTCAGATGAACATAAAAAAATTATAGCTACTGAAAGGTAGAGTGAAAAAATATATATTAACCAATGCCCAATGTCGATGGAAAAAAACAATTGAAATTTAGGGATTGGGAAGCACTGATGCCGAAGCTAACATGGAGAAACAATGTCGAGGGAAGAACCAATACAAAGTGAAGAATCAATGTCGAGGTAGAGAACGAGAAAGTGAAAATCATTATAGTTTATTTTTTTAAAGAATAAAAACATAGCATAGTTGTTCACGGCGCACGTCGCAAAATGGCAACGAAAGCACTAGGCGCCATGGCGCATGGCGCACAGCGCTGCGCATCGAAAGTTCATTTACGATGCAAATAATATCATATATATAAAAAAAATAGGTAAAAAAAAATAGCACATTATCACATAAAAATTTAGTTGAAAAAAGACAGGCAAGGAATCAAAATAATAAATATTACAAAATATGCAAAGACAAATTACTATAAAATATATAAAAAAATAGTTTTCATTCTCATCTATGGAAACACCACCCCTGCTGCTGATAGGATCATCAAGAAGCCCTTCAATATCCTCCTCTTCGCTCATTTCTCTAGACTCAAGATCTTCCCCTTCTTCAATATGATGAAGAGATGCTCTTTTAACTTTTGTTGCCATGGAAGTGGATGCTCTAGTAATACAGCCAAGCTCTTAAGCTCGAGATGCTAAAACTGCATAACCCCAAGTTAAATCATCATCCTCAAAAACAAGATCATTTTCTGCATCAAGTTCTTCCACTTGCCCAAACATCCATTCATTGCAATCATCAATGTCCTTCAATGAGAAGTCATTCGATTTTGATTGAGCGCCTATTTCGTCTTTGTGTGGAGATTTTCAAATACACTACAATCCTGTGCACAACCAAAAGCACTACAAGTAAAACTACGAACTTTTATTCCAAACAGTAGTTGAGGCGCTATTAGATGCCCACCAATCATCTGGTGCTCTCAATTTTCTGTTTTGAATAGCCAAGTTAGAGTGCCTGAAGCATCTCTATAATTTTTCATCTCCTCAGAGATTTTATCCTGAGTTCCAATATCTAGAATCAATCTTTGGATACAATTCACCAAACCCATGTCTATATTTTCATCACCATCAATGTTAGGATTGCTATAAAAAAACCCAAGATTCAAGTAGTATCATGCAGCATGCACTGGTCGATGAAGCTGCACATCCTTCTTTTATCGATAATTTTAAAGATCTCCTTATACCTGTCTTCATTGTTGTCAAAAGCTTTTGCAATACCCTCCTTTGCCCTATTCATACCTTCATAAATATATCTCATTGGAGGTTTCTTTTCACCATCAACCAATCTAATAACTTCAACAATAGGACCATCAACCTTAAGGGAATAAAGAACATTATTCCAAAATGAAGTACTCTCCACAATAAGAGTTGTCATCCCTCCTTGCTTCTTTGTTCACTTGTTAGTGTTCTATTCCTCTGAGCCAAACACGTTTCTTAAATTTTTGTGTTGGTTGTGCATGCTAGAGAGGGTGATCATAATGGGGGCAATCTTGTTATGGCTGGCCAAAGTAGCTCCCTTTGTGGGGTGAATTGTCTCACATGTTTAACGCACCTGTATGGTTGTACATATAACCATTGACTGACACCGCCTTCTTCAAAGTTGAGGAAAGAATCGAAATTTTCCACATGTCCAACATAAAGTCCAAACAATGCGCGGCGCATGAAGTCCACTACAAATTTGGATAGGTTGCCACCAACAATTCCTATTAAAGAAGAATCCAAATAAGAATAAATTATCATTATAAAAAAAAATCATTACAATGGAGAACAATAAAAAATTATAATTCTTACCAGCATAAACATTATTTAAAGCGCCATCAGTGACAACTTGAATGATATTAGATGGTCCAACTATCAAGAAGCTCAAGCATTTTTGCACCACTTTTCACATAAGTGTTCTTCCTCTTGTATTTGTCCAACCATCGTCCATAATTGAAAATTTATTTCTCATCCATTCTTCACAATAATTCTTCATCAACAAATTTGTGTGTTCCAATTCTTTCTTGATTAATAAAACATATTACCCAACTCCTTCATAGCTGACGTCATGAAATGAAATGGAATTCCAGCATCATACATCCACCTTGCAAACAAGTGACAAACTTTCTCTCTTTTTTCCTTTTTGTAGGCATCGCTAATTGTTGTCTGTTTTGAAGTTACAACTTTTCTTTGTCATACAACCTCTTCCGGGCTTAGAGTGAAATAGTGATCAATAGCTTCTCTTGACTTTGAATGAGAAGTCTTTATACTACTTCTGCTAACAGAATTGCCAGAACCACTTGTTGTCTTCCTTTTGACTCCACTTATGGTCGGAATTAAATAAGGCTCTTCCTCTACATCATCTTCCATCAGATCAATATCCTTATATTGGCAATCAAATATATTTGATCCTTCAATGATATTTTTTCTTCAGCACCCTTTTTAATTTTTTCCTTGACATGTGCTGAACAACTTTGGCAAGGTGTTCTCTTTCGAAAACCTGCTGCCAAATGTTGTTTGACTCGTGTAATGCCACCATTTGTAACCTTGCCGCAAAATTTGCATGTCACGGAATTTTTATTTTTAGGATCACTCAATGAAAAATATGCCCAGGCAGGATCTTTGCCAAAGCCATTTAATTTATAAGCAAAAACAGCTGGAATATACACAAAAATAGAAATAAATAAAATAAAACACATAACAACACAAACAAAATAAAATAAAAAACAAAATAGAGCACGGGTGTGTGCATCACAGCAGATGTTGCAGGGTAGCAACGCAGCAAGCCAGTGAAATAGAAGGGAAGCAAACCGCTCATCCAGGCTAGAGAAGTTCAGAAGAGAACTTGAGAGGGATTGACTTGCTGCGGGGTAGTCATCTGTCGTCCAAGGGCTGCAGGTAGGGTGCGTTCTGGAGTGTTGCGGGGAAGGGTGAAGTTAAAATAAAATAAAAATAAAAAAAGGAACGCACACAGATGGTGCACGATGGCGCCTGTCGGCAACAGTCGCCATAGCGTTGCGCCATGCGCCATGGCGAGCGCCGTCTCATTTGAACCACGCCTAGGGCATGGTGTGGCACGGCGGTTGATGTGGCATTATTTTACTGCATTTTGCCACATCTCTTTTTATCAATTAAATGTGTTTTTTAAGTAAAAATAGGTTTTTAATGGAGAATTCTTGAATACTGAGTGAAAATTGCAATTCATTGAAAATTTTGATAAAAATGCTTGTTTTTGGTGATCAATTGATTTAATCGTTCTTAATTTAATTTTTATTATTTTTTCAGAACAGACATTTAATTCTTTCATTTCCATGGTTTAATCATATATACTTTTTGTGGAATTTAATTTTATGTGATAATGAGAAATTTCATTTGTTTAAAATCATTTTATCATTCATTTTTACCCATTCTTTTAGGACCTGTGGAAAATTTTGGTAAAGTATTAGACCGCACCTCCCACGATCGACAACGTGAAGATGGTCCAATCGTGCGTTTAAAAAAATGACAAACTCTTGGACCGACCGTAACTTCAAACTCAAGCGATCGCGCGTAAAATTTTAAGTCACCGCGAATGTTTTCTGGCAAACTTCTGGAGCGACAGTGCCAGTGCCAAGCCGTAGTGCATTGAAATTTTGGCAAACTCTCGACAACTGCAAATTTGCAACTGACCACATTCCCTAAAATTTTGACAATCTCTTGGATCAACCACGCATGCAAACTTGAGTAACCACATATGAAATTTTGATAAACACCTGGAGCGTCCTTGAGGAATAATCAAAGAAAATTTTCCAAGGGATGGAGCGACCGTGAGAGTTGTCAATCGACCACAAAGCAAAACCAATTGACCGTGAGTCCACGGTTGATTGATCGATCATGGAAGCTAACCGCGCATGTTGAAACTAAAAACGACAACACCAAAAACAGAGCTTGCAGTGGAAGCTTCCGTTCGAAGCTTAAAGATGTCACCGTAACCGCCGAAGCCCCATCGATCGGAGAATCTCGAGCTGTGTTGAGGCTTGATGGAGAAGACAAACCCGGAATAAACCCACATAACGCGACGCTAAGAAACAGATGAGCGTGATCGAATCTAGAAGAAGGCAAATGAAGCGGCGTCGAGCCGCGCCGAATGAAGAAGACGATGAACTGAAGCCTGGAGATTCAAGAAGCCGCCTGAGTAGCAAGAACAATGAATGGGATACCGAAGCCTCCTGGAAGAGATTATCGACGACCCTAAGCCGAAACACCGAGTAAGACGACTTAGCGTGCAGAGAAAGATACTGCAAGAATGAAATCTCAAACCAATTTAAGACGTCTGTAGAATAGGAAATCCCCTTGCCTCAAGGTGAGGCGAAGGCCTATTTTTATAGATTGAGAAAACGGAATACATACAAGAGTATTCCGATGTGGGACTCGGAAATACCCAAAATAATAAAATAATAAAAAAAGGTTTAACACTCCCCCTCAAGTTGGAAACGCCCAGCTTGGACCACGACTCCCACAAAAAAAGAAAGATGACATCAGACAAGGCCAGTCACACTCCCCCTCAAGTTGGGTCGCAAATGCTGTGAATGCCCAGCTTGGAACTGAGCGAGGCCAGATGAGCCCCTGGGAGGCCTTTGGTGAAGATGTCGACAAGTTGGTCCGTCGTCGGGATGTGGCTAAAGCTGACATGATTGTGCTCCAAGTGGTGGCGAAGAAAGTGGCAGTCCACCTCAATATGCTTCGTGTGTTCATGGAAGACGAGATTCGAAGCAATCTTGGTGGCGGTTTAGTTGTCACACCAGATGTGAGCCGATGTCTGCGGAGGAAAGCCAAACTCCTGAATGAGATGTCGAAGCCAAATGATCTCCGTGGTGACGGTGACCCGAGCACGATACTCGAACTCCGCACTGGATCAAGAGACTACAGTCTGCTTCTTGCTGCGTCAGGAGATGAGGTTGTCTACCAAGAACACGGCAAATCCAAAAGTAGATTTCCGAGTAGCAAAGCAACCAGCATAGTCAGCATCACAAAAGGCCTCAATATTTAGATGAGCAAGGTGGGATTAGTGAAGACCACGAGCAGGATCTCTCTTGATGTATTTGGCGATGCGGAAGACAACATCCCACTGAGAGGTGGTCGGATGCTCCATGAATTGGCTCACTTTGACAACAGCGCAGGCAATGCCTGGACAAGTCATGGTGAGATAATTGAGTTTGTCCATCAGTCGACGGTACCTCTCTGAGTGTGAATATGGTTTTGAGGAGTCATAGAGAGACCGTTCTCCAGGCTCCAGAGGAATGTTCACAACAATGGCCTGTGTCAACCCAGCATCCTGCAGAATATCCAACGCATATCTCCTTTGGCAGAGGAAGATGGTGTTCGGATAATAGGAGAACTCGATGCCTAGGATGTATGTGAGAGGGCCGAGATCCTTAGTGTGGAAGTGATGGTGAAGATGCCCCTTGAGGTGGGTGATGTCATCAGAGTCGCTCCCGGTGATGATGATATCATCCACATAAACGTCCAACAGGATGCAACCGACGGATATCGTCCTATAGAACACGGTGTGATCCTTCATGCTGCGAGAGAGCCCAGAGTCGGTGATGACGGTGGTGAAGCGGTCAAACCAAGCACGAGGAGACTGCTTGAGACCATAAAAAGAGCGGCGTAGTCGACAGACTTGAGATTCGGTGCCGGAGGCACAAAATCCTGGGGGCTACTGTAGATAAACTTCTTCCTCAAGAAAACCATGGAGGAATGAATTCTTGACATCCAGTTGATGAAGAGGCCAATGATGATGGGCGGCCAGAGAGATGGATAATCGAACGGAGGTCATCTTGGCAACTAGAGAATAGGTATCAAAATAGTCAACACCATAAGTCTGCGCGAAGCCCTTGGCCACAAGGTGGGCTTTGAGTCGATGGAGAGTGTCATCGGGATTAAGCCTGACTGTGTAAATCCATTTGTTGTCAACCGCCTGTTTGCCCGTCGGAAGGGGGACAAGGCCCCAAGTATGGTTTTCTTCCGGAGCCTGCAATTCATCTCGCATTGCTGCTAGCCACCCTGGGTGAGATTTTACATCACCAACTGTGCGGGGAATAGATATCGTCTCCAGAGCTGACAGACCCCTGTATGAAGATGTAAATAGAGGAGTCTCCTGACAAGAGCGGGTACCTTTCCGGAGTGCGATGGGCAAGTCATCTGGTGCCGAGGCAGGAGCGTCGGACAAAGCGGGGATGACGGTGTCATTGGTTGGGACAGGTGATACAGTTGATGGACGACAAGAGTAGACCCTACCAAAATGAGTATCAGTAAGGGGAGACACTGGAGGAGAGTGGATGATGAGGAAGGCAATCATCAATGGCAGAGTCAGGATGAGAGGGAAGAGAGAACAAAGAGCTCTCAACAAATGAGACGTCGGCAGAGATGGCATACCTCTGTGGGTCCGGTGAAAAGCAACGATGTCCGCGCTGAGTGCGGGAATAGCCAAGGAAGATGCACCAGAGGGATTTGGGAGAGAGTTTGGAGAGGCCGGGACGAGTGTCACGAACATAACAGAGGCATCCAAACACCCGAAGTGGAAGGGAGTGAGGAGGGAGAGAGGAGAACAGAGCCCAAAAAAAAGTCTCCCCCTGAAGGATATAAGAAGGAAGACGGTTTACAAGGTAGGTAGCAGTGAGGATTGCATCTCCCCAAAAGAGCAGAGGCACCTGTCGGTGGAAGATGAGAGCACGAGCAGTCTCCAGAATATGTTTGTGTTTCCGCTCGGCCACTCCATTCTGCTAGAGTGTATCAGGACAGGAGGTCTGATGAATGATGCCTTTCGCCTGGAGGAACTTCCGAAAGGGAGTGGAGAGATATTCACGCCCATTGTCTGAGCGGAGACATTTAACAGAGATAGAAAATTGGTTATGAATTTCATTGTAAAATGTCTGAAATGTGGAAAACACTTCGGAGCATTCTCAAATGAGGTACAGCCAAGTCATTCGCGAAAAATCATCAATGAAAGATATATAATATTTATACCCCAAATGACTCGAGATGGTACAGGGACCCCACACGTTTGAATGAACCAGATCAAAAGGTTTTGAGGCCCTTGTATCCACCCGAGGAATGTATGAAGTGTGATGATGTTTCGTAAATGAGGACAGGAGGTCTGATGAATGATGTCTTTCGCCTAGAGGAACTGCCGTAAGGGAGTGGAGAGATATTCACGTCCATTGTCTGAGCGGAGACATTTAACAGAGATGGAAAATTGGTTATGAATTTCATTGTAAAATGTCTGGAATGTGGAAAACACTTCGGAGCGTTCTCGAATGAGGTACAGCCAAGTCATTCGCGAAAAATCATCAATGAAAGATATATAATATTTATACCCCAAATGACTCGAGATGATACAGGGACCCCACACGTCTGAATGAACCAGATCAAAAGGTTTTGAGGCCCTTGTACCACCCGAGGAATGTATGAAGTGTGATGATGTTTCATAAATGAACAAGACTCACAATGAAAAGAAAGATGCAGACTAAAATATGGATAAAGCTGATGAATGGTGGAGGCGGGTGGATGTCCCAACCGGGAATGAAGATCCAATGCTCAAGCAACGACAGATGTGCAGGCGACGGTTGTCGGTCCATCCAACATGTAGACCTCGTCCCGAAGCTGGCCTCTACCAAGTTCCTGGTTCGTATTCCGCTCCTGAAAGACAACAGCAGAGGATTTAAATATGGCAGCACAGTTGTAATCCTTCGTAAGCTTACTGATAGAAAGAATATTAAACAGACTGCGGGGCACATGTGCCAGAGAGGGCAGGTGAATTGATGAAGTCAGGGAGCATGCACCAAAACTCGTAATGGGGATAGTGGAGCCATTATCGACGGTGATGGCTGAGGAACCGGCATAAGGACAGTAAGAGGTCAACATACCAGCATCACCGGTGATGTGGTCGGAGGCACTTGAGTCGAGCATCCAGGCAGGTGAGCAACGGTCGACAAAGGCAACGGAACCAGCAGAGTGGGCTAGAGAAGCCGAAGACGGATCGAGTCCTGCAGAGGTCCGAGAATCGTAAAGCATCCAAAGGTCCGCCGTAGAAAGGTTCAAAAATGGGGGAAGAGTTGTGACTGATGAGGAAGCCTCCTGGACCGCCGTTTGACCCTGTCGCGGTTGCTGAGATGGGCGTCCATGAAGAACCCAGCAGCAGTCGATCAGGTGGTCGAGCTTGCCACATTGCTGACAGAGGGGACGAGGGCGGCCCTCCACACAGCCACGTCCACGAGTGCCCGAGGAGCGTCCACCTCCATGACCAACGAGAGCAGAGTGATCGATGATGGGGGTGGGCGGGGGAAGAGCTCATTGGGCCTTGCCCAGGCGATGATACACCTGTGGTCTCGCCAATGTAGAAGGGTTGGCAAGCATCTCGGTAGCCGTCGTGGCATACTCAAAAGCGAGGCCATTGAAAAGATTGAAGATGGAGAGTTGGTCCCTCTGGGTCTGAGCGTCCACCGGTGTCTGGGGAACGGGCCACAACTCTTACAACTCATCACGAAGACCTTTCCATTCCATGAAATATGTTGGGAAGGACTTGTCCTACTGTCGGATCTGCGACAGTCGCTGAAGAACATCGGAGACCCGAGCCAAATTGTTGGTCTCGGAATACATGATGTTCAAGGAATCCCAGAGTTCCTTGACTGTATTCGCAGTCCGAGTGACATCTTTAACTGAGCGATCCATTGAATTGACCAGCAAGGCGTAGATCTTGATGTCAGCAAGCTTCCACGGACGGTATTTGGGATCGGTGGATTCTGGTGGAGAATCCTCAAGGTGAGAATCAAGGTCCATTCTGGTCAGAGACATCAACACAGTCTTCCGCCAGATGGAGAAGTTGGGGGAGTCGAGCCGCTCATCGACAAGGCGGGTGGAAGCGATGATCATCTGGGGCAGAGTAGAAGAGGCTTCCATGGAGGACTCAGACATCTGCAGAAGATGACAGGTTCAGCGGTGCGCCGTGGAGAGCGGGATGCCGCGATGAGAGGCCGCAAGAAGGCGGTGCGCCGTGGAGAGCGGGATGCCGCGATGAGAGGCCGCAAGAAGGCGGTGCTAGGTGAATCCGAGAAGCAGCAGGGGCAGGCAGCGCCGGGAGACGACGGAGGAACCGGTAGGCGCCAGGAGAGGCGTTCGGTTGATGCTGGAGGACTTCGGAATCGCCTGGTCTAGGTTGGCGATGGCTGCTGGAATAGGAGATGTGGTCGCGTCGGGAGGCCTCGCCGAGTGCGCCTGGACGAGGAGGGCGTCGGGAGTCGGGTAACCGCAGGAGGTCGCGTGAGGAGCCGGCGTGGATGGATGCGGTCGGGATGAGCAAGGCACCGGGAACAACAGTCGGGAGGCCGGGTTGGGCGTGGCGAGGCGAGAGTGCTGCTGGGAGAGGGCCGCGACGTTGGTACGATCGGGAGGGGCGTCGTGGGCGACAGTCAAGAGCCATGTCGGAAGTTGGACGGGAGGGGCGGTTGCTTGGAGATGCGGGAGCCGGCAGGTGCAGGAGCCGGAAAGGGCGGCAGGTAGGGCAGGAGCCGCTGGAGGCGAGCCGAGAGTCGCGACGGGCCGGGAGTCACCGAGGGGTCCGGAGGTGTGCAGCCAAGAGAGTGCCGGCGGGAGCGCACAGAGGAGGAGGTTGGGCTGGTCTTTGCTGGGAAGTCGCGGGAGAGGCGACAGCAGGGAGAGCTACGCCCCGAAATAGAGGGGCGCCCGGATTGTAGCGCGACGGAGGGGCGACGCCGGGACGACGCTGGAGGAAGCCGCCGGAGGGAGCCACAGACGGCGGGAGTTGGGGGGCCTGCGTAGGGCAGAGCCGGGAGGGTGAGGGTGGCCGCGTAGGGCAGACCCGAGAGGGGGGCCGCGTAGGGAAGACCTGGGGGGGGGTGCCACGTAGGGCAGAGTCGGGAGAGAAAAATAATCTAACGGGAGTTTCCCTCTTATACCATGTAGAATAGGAAATCCCCTTGCCTCAAGGTGAGGTGGAGCCCTGCTTTTATAGACTGAGAAAACGGAATACATACAGGAGTATTCCGATGTGGGACTCGAAAATACCCAAGATAATAAAATAATAAAAAAGCGTTTAACAACGTCAAACAGAACGGAAGCCGCCAATCGCAGTTAGATGTCGATCAAAGTCGGCCGCCGACAAAGAAAACTGACACTGAACCTGACCTTGCTGCATGCGGCGACGCAGAAGAATCACTAAACCGGAAAAAAAAATCCGAAACTCGAATCGCAGGATGACGGCCGTGAGAGTTACGCCGAGCTCCGATGACTGCAACATCGATCGTGAATCAAGATTTGTTGATGAATGGTGCTTGTTTCGCTTTTGATGAAGTTGGAACCGAAGTGTTGAACGGGAGAAGGGGAGCTCGGGTTCACGCGATTGGATGTTCGAACTCACCTAAGTTGAATGAAGCTCGAGTCAGCCAAGTTTTGAAGAAGACGAACCTGAGATCGGGAAGACAGCGGACTAAATTAGTGCAAGGAAGATGCGGATTGGGCAACGAAGAATCTAAGATTGTTGAACTAAGTGGAAGCTGATCGAAGGAGATATGGTTTAGTAAGTCAACCAAACCCGACATCAAGCCTTGCCAAAGGAGACCCGAATCGAATTTGTTGAAGTCGCTGAAGATTTGAGTTCAAGGGTGATGGATGAAATTTGTGTTCCATCGCCGGTGATTTTTGTGCTCATTTGCAGCTGAAAAAGAAACTTGAGATAGAAGATCTTCAAGAGAAGTGAGAGAATACGAATAAACAAGCTGAAAATCTCAATCCACCATAGCCTGGAAATGAGCTGAGAGAGGGAGTTAAGACTTAAGGAATTTCAAGTGTCGACTGTTTCAATCAACTCATCCTGCATTAGGCAAACCCCTAGGTCTTACAATTATGAAATCAAGCAATCTCATTTGTCAATTTTGTCGTCATTCAATGAAATGCCCAATGAAGATTCTCTGGAATTCATTAGAGACTTCTATTGTGTGGTGTAACAACTGCCACTGAGAGGGTTGAGTAAGGAGGGACTGAAACTTTAAGGTTTCTCATTCTGTTTGAAGGGAAATGCTAGGAGTTGGTTCCAACAAATGGATGAAGAAATCTTTGATACTTGACCAATTATACAATGCTTTTGTCATGAATTTTTTTCCCAGAAGAATGATTATTGAAATAAGGCATAAAATCAATGGTTTTCTTCGGGATAATGGTGCACTGTTCCATGAAAAAATGGGACGGATTCAGGGGTTACTTAAACAATGACTAAATCACCAATTCACTCCACACATTCTTATGGACACGTTTTAGAAAATTTTCACCCCATACCACCTAACTTTAGTGGATCAGTCTTCATGAGGGAACTTTAAGTGACAAAACTATTGATGAGCTAAAACAAATTTCCAACACATTGGCTCAAAATTCACAGCACAAGTGTTCTAGGCGAAGAACCATTGTTAGGAAGGAAACCACATGTGCTCCCCAAACTGAAGTTCAATCTGCTGGATTTTACACTGAAAATACTCAACACACACTTTAAGGGAAAAATGTCACTATTGTGGCATGTTTGGGCATTCACAATTTTGTTGTCCCAATTTCGATATGTCCGCCTAATCTCCAGAAAAGGCAAATTTTGTTGGATATGGTCCTAGGATGCATCCTAGGGATGATTCATTCTCAAATACATACAATCAAAGGTTATAGGAATTTTTAAGGTTTTCTCATTCTGTTTGAAGGGAAATGCTAGGAGTTGGTTCCAACAAATGGATGAAGAAATCTTTGATACTTGACCAATTATACAATGCTTTTGTCATGAAATTTTTTCCCCCAGAAGAATGATTATTGAAATAAGGCATAAAATCAATTGTTTTCTTCGGGATAATGGTGCACTGTTCCATGAAAAAATGGGACGGATTCAGGGGGTTACTTAAACAATGACTAAATCACCAATTCACTCCACGCATTCTTATGGACACGTTTTAGAAAATTTTCACCCCATACCACCAAACTTTAGTGGATCAATCTTCATGAGAAAACTTTTAGTGACAAAACTATTGATGAGCTGCAACAAATTTTCAACACATTGGCTCAAAATTCATGGCACAAGTGTTCTAGGCGAAGAACCATTGTTAGGAAGGAAACCACATCTGCTCCCCAAACTAAAGTTCAATCTGCTGGATTTTACACTGAAAATACTCAACACACACTTAATGGAAAAATGTCACCATTGTGGCGTGTTTGGGCATTCACAATTTTGCTGTCCCAATTTCGATATGTCTGCCTAATCTCTAGAAAAGGCAAATTTTGTTAGATATGGTCCTAGGATGCATCCTACGGATGATTCATTCTCAAATACATGCAATCAAAGGTTATAGGAATTTTTAAGGTTTTCTCATTCTGTTTGAAAGGAAATGCTGGGAATTGGTTCCAACAAATGGATGAAGAAATCTTTGATACTTGACCAATTATACAATGCTTTTGTCATGAAATTTTTTCCCAGAAGAATGATTATTGAAATAAGGCATAAAATCAATGGTTTTCTTCGGGATAATGGTGCAGTGTTCCATGAAAAAATGGGATGGATTCAGGGGGTTACTTAAACATGACTAAATCACCAATTCACTCCACACATTCTTATGGACACGTTTTAGAAAATTTTCACCCCATACCACCAAACTTTAGTGGATCAGTCTTCATGAGGGAACTTTTAGTGACAAAACTATTGATGAGCTGAAACAAATTTTCAACACATTGGCTCAAAATTCACAGCACAAGTGTTCTAGGCGAAGAACCATTGTTAGGAAGGAAACCACATCTGCTCCCCAAACTGAAGTTCAATCTGCTGGATTTTACACTGAAAATACTCTAACACACACTTAAGGGGAAAATGTCACCATTGTGGCATGTTTGGGCATTCACAATTTTGTTGTCCCAATTTCGATATATCTGCCTAATCTCTAGAAAAGGCAAATTTTGTTGGATATGGTCCTAGGATGCATCGTAGAGATGATTCATTCTCAAATACATACAATCAAAGGTTATAGGAATTTTTAGGTTTTCTCATTATGTTTGAAGGGAAATGCTTGGAGTTGGTTCCAACAAATGGATGAAGAAATCTTTGATACTTGACCAATTATACAATGCCTTTGTCATGAAATTTTTTCCCAAAAGAATGATTATTGAAATAAGGCATAAAATCAATGGTTTTCTTCGGGATAATGGTGCATTGTTCCATGAAAAAATGGGACGGATTCAGGGGGTTACTTAAACAATAACTAAATCACCAATTCACTCCACACATTCTTATGGACACGTTTTAGAAAATTTTCACCCCATACCACCAAACTTTAGTGGATCAGTCTTCATGAGGGAACTTTTAGTGACAAAACTATTGATGAGCTAAAACAAATTTTCAACACATTGGCTCAAAATTCACAGCACAAGTGTTCTAGGCGAAGAACCATTGTTAGAAAGGAAACCACATTTGCTCCCCAAACTGAAGTTCAGTCTGCTGGATTTTACACTGAAAATACTCAACACACACTTGAGGGAAAAATGTCACCATTGTGGCCTGTTTGGGCATTCACAATTTTGTTGTCCCATTTTCGATGTGTATGCCCAATCTCTAGAGAAGGCAAATTTTGTTGGATATGGTCCTAGGATGCATCCTAGGGATGATTCATTCTCAAATACATACAATCAAAAGTTATAGGAATTTTTAAGGTTTTCTCATTCTGTTTGAAGGGAAATCCTAGGAGTTGGTTCCAACAAATGGATGAAGAAATCTTTGATACTTGGCCAATTATACAATGCTTTTGTCATGAATTTTTTTCCCAGAAGAATGATTATTGAAATAAGGCATAAAATCAATGGTTTTCTTTGGGATAATGGTGCACTATTCCATGAAAAAATGGGACGGATTCAGGGGTTACTTAAACAATGACTAAATCACCAATTCACTCCACACGTTCTTATGGACACGTTTTAGAAAATTTTCACCCCATACCACCAAACTTTAGTGGATCAGTCTTCATGAGGGAACTTTTAGTGACAAAACTATTGATGAGCTAAAACAAATTTTCAACACATGGCTCAAAATTCACAGCACAAGTATTCTAGGCGAAGAACCATTGTTAGGAAGGAAACCACATCTGCTCCCCAAACTAAAGTTCAATCTGCTGGATTTTACAATGAAAATACTCAACACACACTAGGGAAAAATGTCACCATTGTGGCATGTTTGGGCATTCACAATTTTGTTGTCCCAATTTCGATATGTCTGCCTAATCTCTAGAAAAGGCAAATTTTGTTGGATATGGTCCTAGGATGCATCCTAGGGATGATTCATTCTCAAATACATACAATCAAAGGTTATAGGAATTTTTAAGGTTTTCTCATTCTGTTTGAAGGGAAATGCTAGGAGTTGGTTCCAACAAATGGATGAAGAAATCTTTGATACTTACCAATTATACAATGCTTTTTTCATGAAATTTTTTCCCAGAAGAATGATTATTGAAATAAGGCATAAAATCAATGGTTTTCTTCAAGATAATGGTGCACTGTTCCATGAAAAAATGGGACGGATTCAGGGGGTTACTTAAACATGACTAAATCACCAATTCACTCCACACATTCTTATGGACACGTTTTAGAAAATTTTCACCCCATACCACCAAACTTTAGTGGATCAGTCTTCATGAGGGAACTTTTAGTGACAAAACCATTGATGAGCTGAAACAAATTTTCAACACATTGGCTCAAAATTCACGGCACAAGTGTTCTAGGCGAAGAACCATTGTTAGGAAGGAAACCACATCTGCTCCCCAAACTGAAGTTCAATCGGAGGATTTTACACTGAAAATACTCAACACACACTTAAGGGAAAAATGTCACCATTGTGGCGTGTTTGGGCATTCACAATTTTGTTGTCCCAATTTTGATATGTCTGCCTAATCTCTAGAAAAGGCAAATTTTGTTGGATATGGTCCTAGGATGCATCCTAGGGATGATTCATTCTCAAATACATACAATCAAAGGTTATAGGAACCATCCGAACCTTTCCTGGAAAGAGTAGGGGGTGCTTAGACCTGCTGCTCCCCTTGGGTTCCAACAACCTAGGCGGCAATTCTAACCCCAACCAAAGTCTTAAACTTCTAGTTCTCAATATGAAGTCAGGGGTATGTTTCAACAATTGATAGGTAGGTTTGATGAACAGAAGACCAAAAATGATTTTGATAAAGCACAAACAGATACCAGGTTAAAAAACCTAGAGTTACAAATGGGACAGTTAGCTAGAGATGCTATAGGTAGAGACAAGGGTAAAGTGTCAAGCACCACTGAACTTAATCCTAGGGAGAATGTTATGGTTGTCACAACTAAGAGTGGTCTTAAAACCCACAAGGAAGCTAGGAAAGATCCCAAATCTGCCCAAAATGAAAATTCAGATGAAACTGAAACCCAAAATCTAGAAAATGAAGAATCTGGAAATCTGGACAGCCCCACTAGAAGTCCATTGAAACCTGTTGTACCTGCTGAAAAACCACAAGAAAAATACTTGAAAATCAAAGACAATAAAGGGAAAAAATATTGAAGAATAAATTGAAGGAATGCCGAAAATCGTGAAGAATTTTGCCCCCACTATTCATTTCCCTAAAAGAATCGAATAGAGGAATCATGAAACAGAACTTCTTAAATTTCTTGAACTTGTTAACAAACTTCAGATTACTATACATTTTCTGGAAGCCTTGATTAAAAGTCCATCCATCTCAGTGTAGTCCTGCAAAAGGATAACTCCTAAGCTCCAAGATCCTGGAAGCTTTTTCATCCCATGCACATTAGGGGAGAGTGGTCTTATTAATTGTATGCGTGACCTTGGTGCGAGGTATCAACTTGATTGCCTTGTCAGTGTTCCAATATTTGAGGTTAGGAAAACCACAACCCACCACTGTAGTCTTACAGTTAGTTGATTGGTCCATTACTCACTCAATCGGGATATGATTTGTTGGTGAGTAGGGAAGTTGTACTTGCCACCTGATTTTCTCATTCTGGATACTGAGTGTGACATGGAAGTGCCCATTATTCTGGGTGGGTCTTTCTTAGCCACAAAAGGAGCTTCATTGATGTTTCTAAGGGAAACTCGTTTTTGATTTTAGAGAGCAAAGAGAGGAGTTTAATGTCTTCAAAAACGCCAAGGAACCGCTTTCACGAGAGTTGTTCAAGAGTCCACTTGCTTGAATTTGAGGATTCATTTGATCATTTTGAAGAATTGGATAAGCAATATTTGGGTAAAGAAATCCCTTAGGAGCCTACTTCCCAGCATGTTGAGAATGATAAAAATGAGGTTTCGAAACTTTTCCAAAGAGAGATAGCAAATCCGACCCTATTGTCACGAGCCTCTAGGATGATCAATTCTGTGTTCCTGAGCTTAAGGAATTTGTTGGAGAATTTGAGGAACCTTTCTGTAACACCCCGATATTTTTATAGATAGATTTTCTTTTTCTATGTCTTATGTTGTACGCTACACCAAGATAAATTTGCGCTATATGCAACACCGGCTTAACTTGCAGTATACGCAACTCTATGTTTGGTTTGTGTTACACACAATTTCAAGTTATTTTAATAGAATTTATTTCACGCAATACCGAGTATAAGTGAACAACTAAATATTATAACTTAGTCATTATAATAGCGGGTATGAATAATATTAACTTTCTTCTCAAAAACTATTTAAATGCAAATAAGTGAATCTATAAAATAATAAAATCACTCTTATAGATTTTATTAATAAAAAATATGTGTAATATATTCAATCTAATATTTAAAATTCATCTTACATGTTTTCTAAACATTATATAAGAACAAATTCATTTTTTTATAAAAGAAGTATTTTTCCAAAAATGCAGTTTCGCCGCCTTTTGATAGCACACCCATTTTAAATCTAGTTTTTGACACTTTTATATTCAATTTGACAAAATAAACTTATTCTTTTAATACGGAATATAAAAATTTATTTTGGTTGAATTTTTGATATTTTTTTGATAAGTTTCATTTTTTGATGAATAGTGGAAATACTGATTTCTATTGAAAACTTTATTTTCTTTTAAAGTCATTACATAGTAAAATTATGTTTTGGATTGGTTTTAAATTTTAAATAGTTCATTTTTATCCAATTATGGTTTTTGAAAATTATTTTATACATGAATTTATTATAAAAACATTTTTCATTTAAAAAATGGCATTTTTTCCAAAAAAACTGTTTTTCGTGACATTTTAATGATTTTATTTTAGATTTAATTCTGTAACCTCTTTGTTTTGAATTTTGAAAAATGGATGTCAAATTTGGATTCAAGATGTAGGTCCATTTTATTTTTGACCAATATGAATAGTAACCATGATAAATTTTGTTATCACGGTAAAGGGTAAATTAGGTAATTTAAGTTAAAAATAAAATTATAATGACTATAAAATGACCTAAACAAATGACGATTTTATTTGATAAATGTAATTCAACCCTCAACACTTGAGGATCGAAATTATGTCATTTAATAGACATTTGTCCATAAAAATGACTTAAATAATATTTAAATCAAAGAAATACACAAATGTCATTTTTTTTGTCTTTAATATCTATTATGTGTCCACATGGACAAATGGGTGGTATCAATGAAAATAAAAATATTTTCCTAATATAAATTTATTTTTGACATTTTAGGGCCATCTGGAAGATATTATGGTATTTATAATATTTTATTTAATGAAAATTTAAAGATGTAACATTTATGTTTTAAATAATATTTCATTTTTTTAAAATAAGGTTACACAGAAGCTATATTCGACTATAAATACTCATTTGAAAGATTAAAAAAAAATTATCAAGGTAATTTATTTTTAATTTTTAGGAAATAAATAATTACCTTAA
This sequence comes from Viscum album, assembly GCA_963277665.1. Lineage (NCBI taxonomy): Eukaryota > Viridiplantae > Streptophyta > Magnoliopsida > Santalales > Viscaceae > Viscum > Viscum album. The sequence goes on from OY728150.1 coordinate 2,118,960,241, forward strand.
AAACTTATAAATTGATGATGGAGAAATTATTTAATTGATGAAAAATCAATAAAATAATTATATTAAAATGATAATAAATATTAAAATATCAAAATACTTCCCAATCTTATTGGTCAAGTATATCTCGACCATAATCATCCAAGGGTCGAGTCAGTGAACATTTGAAGTCTTATAGAAGAGATTGTGGCACTTATATTATTTTATTTAAAGTGATGTTAAAGTTCTCACATTCATAATTTAATAATTATAACATTTTAAATGTTGGATTTCCGAAAGATAAATTCGACTACATATATTCCTGTGAAATCTAGTAAATTTATCTTCATCATAATATTTTATTTTTAATTTTTATTCAACAAATAAGTATATTAAATAATTACACAAAATTGATGTAGTAATTATTTTATTAATAGAGATAACAAATAAATATTATTAAAAATATTAAAATAAATATAATTTGGACCAATTGATATGTATAATGAATTTTCTAAATTACCTTGACCTATTAGTAATATAATAAAATAGTTGGTTTGAAGTTAACTTTTATCTTAATATTTTTAAAAATCAATGAATTAAATAGTGGCAAAATTGACACATGTTTGTTTATCAAAATAATGTTTTATTAAATTATTTAAAAATCATAAAACATTTTTAAAAATATATAATAATTATGATATGGTAGAAAATGTTCTAATGTATTTATTTATGATATATTTAACATCAAATAAGTAAATATTGCACCATTTTAATATTGAATTATTTGTTACCCTAATTAAAAATTAAATAGAATAATTAAGTGATAATTAAAAAGATGAGGTTTAAATTGACAGAAATACTTGTCAAAAATTTATTGGTTGATAAGATTTAAACCTAATCTAATCTCATCTTCCAATTTGAGTCATTTTGAAGGTTTTTGGATGGGGATTTATTTTATTATAAATTAATATTTTTGAGGTTTCCAAAAGTGTCACCCACCTCATTATAAAAGGGCACCTCATTTCTCACCTCTTCACTTCAATTTGAGCTTTCAAGCTCGGCCATCCCCTGCTCATTTCCCTTCTCAACTTATTTACATTTTAGAGGTTCTAGTCTTCTCAAAAGACCAACTCGAGTGCCTTTAAGAGGAGATCTAGAGGGAGCTCGTCGAAAAAGATGTAATCGTCTCTACCAATTCTTTCAAATTATGTCTTCGTCTACTTCCTCTTCATTAGTTGTTTCCATTATGAATTAATGACTCTGGTATCACTTGTATACTGAGATGTTATTAAGATTGTAGAACAATCATATTCCACCTTCTATCCATCCTACGAAAAACGAAATTACCACACGTACGTACGTACGGCTTACCATCACCACATTATGATGTAATTTGTTTTTCACCACCACTTGACTTGGATGGGTATAATGATGGAAATAATAACTATATATGATTATCATAACAAGATATTTATTTTGTAACAATATATATACCATCCAATTCGATATCATTTCATAATTAAAGGAATGATATCATCGCTCGTGCGTACGTACGGTTTCGACAAAACATGCATAATAACATAAAGCAGTTAATACCCGAATAACGAGTAACAGTGAAATTTTATTAACAAACGGATGATAATATGATCATATATGATATCAAAAAAATGACAATGATTCTGAAATAAGTCAATGGCATTATTTAAATCATTATACAGGAGCTCCGGATACATACAAAAGATATCAGACCTAAGGTAAGAGATAATTTTGAAAACTCATTATCCGAGATTGTTTATCCGTAAGTATTTACTGAGGTATATTTATCATCCACATTCATGTTCCTTAAAAATGTAATACTATTTCTATTCTTATACAATTGTTTAAAATCAATTTTACCCATTGGTGAATTTTTACTAAACAGTATGAAAGAAATCTTTTGTCGTTATTCGATATGAGATACTTTTTGACTTTTTCAGTAAAAGTACAGGAATAGTGTTTTTTTAACTTGGACGACATGAACGGATTTTTACGTCTCCATAACACTTTATTTCCATGAAGCTTCCTCTACACGATTTCAAGTTTATTTTCAAATAAATTCTTTTCTTTTAAAACTACGTGACATTTTGAGAAAAGAAAACGTTTTTTAAGGATATTTTCCTCGAGAATTAATATCAAGTGTTTTATCAAAATTATTTTTCATCTAAGACGACATTATTTAATAGGATTATGTTTCTATCCCTATTATTACTATGGTTTGATTGTGTTTATTATGGAATGTTATTTATGAAATCCATTTGTTTTGTACGGATTATGATGGAATAATGTTTAAGAAACCCATTTTATTCTTTGGGTTATGCCATGATGATTGATTTATGTTTTTGTGGCATACGTAAGAATGATTTCATTATGAGATGGGTGGGACTTATATCTTCCTCCAATGCATTGGGTAAAGAATTATATCTCATGAGATAGACATGACTGAAACTGCAAGTAAATCTGGTTCAATAATACAGAGCTGGAACGGCAAGTAAATCTGGTCCAGTAATACAAGGCTGGAACGAGGAGTGAACTCAGTTCAGTAATGGACTGTGTCCGCTATGATGGTCTTGGCAATGAGTCTTAGCTAATATGGGGATGATTTTCTATGCTTATGTGTTTGCCACAATTCCATGTTTTATGCCAATGATATTTTATCATGGTTCATGTTACTTTATGATTTATGTCTTACGTACTGCCAAGATTTATTTCGTGACTCAAGATTTTGATATTCAAAATTTATGTTCATGTTTTTACATTCTTATGTTTATGTTTTGTTTGATGTTCTTCATGTTTATCCTTACTGAGCATTTGAGCTCACCCTTTTTATGTTTTCTTTTTCCTAGGATATAAAAAAAGGTTTTAGGTAAGAAAACTAAAGGGGAAGATCTTTATGAGAGATGTTGAAGATATTTCACCAAGTTAGAAGAATGTGTTCTGAGTTTCCAAAGACACTAAACTAATATGGTCTTTGAGCGTCTATTTGTGTAATGTATTAAGTATTCCGCAAAAAGAAACGTAATGTTCATGTCCATCAAGCTTGGGTCGTTAGACTTTCTCTGCTCTAACTAAGGAGGTACTCCCTAACAAGTCTAAGGAAGAGCTTTTGAAATGCATTGATGAGTTTGTTGGAGGAACTGATTTAAAATCTGGTCTGCCTTTGGAAAGCAGTGAGTTGTCCACATGGGATGGCAGTGAGGAAAAGCTTGATTCTTGGCTCGAAATTCAAGATCTTTCCCATTTTCAAACACTTAAAGAAACACATTAAAGACCTTGGACCCCCTAGACCCAAGAGTCTACAATCTTGTGAAAAATCACATGATCTAAAGCTAAAACTCCTTGCTCATTTGAAATATTCTTTTCTGGGTGATTGTTTTACACTGTATGTTGTCATCTCTGCTGAGGAAAGTCTTTTTTGGTGTTTTGAGGAAGTTTAAATCTGACATAGGAGCTGATATTAAGAGAATTAGTCCTTTTTACTGCATGCACAAAATTCTCATAGAACCGAAGCATAAACCTAGAGTTGAAGCACATAAAAGATTGAATCCCAACATAAAGTGGAGAGAGAGGAAGCAATTAGATTGCAAGATTTGGGATCATTTACCCCATTTCAGACGGTCTATGGGTGAGCCATGCCCAAGTTGTCCCTAAGAAGAGTGGAGTTGAAGTTGTTACAAATGAGAAAAATGAACAGGTTCAAATTAGGACACCAAACAAATGGAGGGTCTACATTGATTATATGAAACTGAATGATGTCACTAGAAAAGACCATTTCCCAAGCCATTTTTTGGACCAAATGTTAGAAAGGTCGGTTGGAAATGAATTATTTGCTTTCTTGATGGATATTCTGATTACAACCAGATTATGCTCTTGAGGGTCGGGAAAAGACCACTTTCGCTTATCTATTTGGGATATTTGACCACCAGCGAATGCCCTTTGGCTTGTGTGGTGCCCAAGCCACTTTTCAAAAATGCATGATTGTTATTTTCTCAAACATGATTGAAAGGATAATTAAGGCTTTTGTGGATGATTTCTCAATTGTTGGAAGTAATTCTGAAAACTGCTTGGAAAATATGGAAGTTGTTTTGGAGAGATGTCAAGAAACGAATCTTGTTCTAAACTAGGAGAAGTGTCGGTACATGGTCACTAAGGGGATTGTTTTGGGTCACAAGGTTTCCAAGAGAGGTACTGAGGTTGACAATGCTAAAATTGAAATGATCCAAAAACCGTCAGCCTTCTGAAAATGTGAAAGGAATTAAAAGCTTTTTAGGCCATGCTGGATTCTAAAAGAGATTCAATAAGAATTTTTCCAAAATCACAAGACCTTTATGTTCACTGTTGGTCAAGGATGCCCCCTTTGAGTTTGATGATAATTTTTTAGTCATTTTACCTGCTTAAGGAGATACTCACAACTTCACCCATTATCACAGCCCCTGAATGGAAGTTGTCTTTTGAGGTGATGTGTGATGCTAGTGATGTTGATGTATGTGTTGTTATGGGGTAGAGGAAAGAGAAGAGACCGCATGTTGTTTATTATGCTAGCAAGTTGTTTAATGATGTCTAAAAGAATTACTCTACAACTTGAAAAGGAATTGGTTGTTATGTTTGCTCGGGACAAGTTCAGACAATACCTGATTGGTTCTAAGGTTATCATTTTCACTAATCACTCTGCTCTCAAATATCTGAGAGGATGAAAAGGATTCCAAACCTAGACTTATGAGATGGACACCTCTGCTAAAAGAGTTTGATTTGGAAATCAAGGATAAGAAATGAGTTGAGAACTTGGTTGTTGACTACCTATCCGGGTTACCCATCCAATACCCAAACTGAAGAACCCAATGAAATTAACACATTTTCCCAGATGAGCAACTTTTTGCTGCTTCAGTGAGGCAATTTGCTTGGTATGCAGATTATGCCAAATCTCTTATTGTAGGCGTAATGCCCAAAGATCTTTCACACAACCAAAGAAAGAAATTCATTTCTGAGCTAAAATACTACTTATGGGGTGATCCTTTACTGTTTAGAAGATGTGCTGATGGAATTCTTAGAAGATGTGTGGTTGAGGAAATGCTCCCCATTCTTGAGAGTTGTCACTCGTTACCTTAAGGTGGACATCATTGGGGTGAGAAAATTGCCCAAAAGGTCCTGCAGGTTGGACTCTACTAGCCCACTTTGTTCAAAAATGCTAGGAGTCTAGTGATAGAATGTGACAAATGTCAAGGCTCGGAAATGTTGGTAGAAGACAGGAGATGCCACAAAAAAGAATTCTAGAGATAGAAATTTTTTGTCTCAGGTTTGGACTTCATGGGACAATTTTCATCCTCTTATAAGAATGAGTACATACTTATAGTTGTAGATTGCTTATCCATGTGGGTTGAGGTGAGGCAGTTGCTCTCCCAAACAATCTTGCTTACAATATTGTCAAGTTCAAGAAAAATATTTTTTCAAGGTTCAGAGTACCAAAATCATTCATCACAGACCATGGCACTCATTTCAAGAATTATAAGTTCAAGGCTTTAATGGAGAAGTATGGATATGCTCGCAAGAGTGGAACAACCTATCACCCACAATCAAGTGGTGAGGCTTTAGTAAAAATGGGTTTTTAAAGGAGAATTCTTAAATACTCGGTAATTTGAGTGAAACTTGCAATTCATTGAAAATTTTGATAAAAATGTATGTTTTTGGTGATCAATTGATTTAATAATTCTTGATTTAATTTTTATTATTCATTAAGAATCTGCTTCTAAAGCTTTTCTGGTGATCCTGAATTTTTCTTGTATTAATTCTTTCATTTCCAAGGTTAAATCATATATATATTTTCTTGAATTTAATTATGTCATAATGAGAAATTTAATTTGTTTAAAATTGTTTCACAGTTCATTTATGTTAAGTTGTTTAAATTGATTTGTAATTAATTGGAAATTCTATCTAGTGTGTTTTTTTTAGGAACCGCAGAAAAATTTGGTGAAGTATTAGAGCGACCATGCCTCCCATGGTCGACCACATGAAGATGGTCCGGTCATGCGTTAAAAAAAATGGCAAACTCTTGGACCGACCGTGACTTCCAAATCAAGCAACCATGCGTAAAATTTTAAGCCACCGTGGGTGTTTTCTAACTAACTGTTGAAGCAACTGTGCCAGTGTCAAGCTCTCGTGTGTTGAAATTTTGGCAAACTCCAAAATTTACCGCAACTACAAATTTTCAACTGACCACATGCCCTAAAATTTTGATAATCTCTTGGATCGACCATGCCTGCAAACTTAAGTCACCGAAGATGAAATTTTGATAAACACTTCGGAGCGTCTGCGAGGAACAATCAAGGAAAATTCACTTAAGGGATGGAGCGACCGCAGGAGCTGGAAATCGACCACAAATCAAAACCAATCGATCATGAGCCCACGGTCGATTGATCGATCATGGAAGCTGATTGCGCCTTTTGAAACTGAAAACAACAGCACCAAAACCGAGCTTGCACTGGAAGTTGATCGAAGGAGGTGAGGTTGTTAAACTCAGTGGAAGTCGATTGAAGGAGGGTCGGTTCAGCAAGTCGACAGAACCCGACGTCGTGCTTTACCGAAGGAGGCCCGAATCGAATTGGTTAAAGCCAGTGAAGATTCAAGCTCAGGGTGAGGGATGAAATTTGTGTTCCATTGCTGGTGATTTTTGTGCTCATTTGCAGGATTGCATTCGAGAAGATGATGGGCCTCCGACCATCCCATAGTTGCAACCGTTGATCTGGACGAAGTCGCACGCGAGGTGCTCGTAAAAATGCTCAAAAGAAGTTTCCTCAAGTTTAAGCCAATCGAAGAAGATGAATGCATCATCACTCTCTGATTTGAGTCGTCAATGGTATGCTAACAACCCAAAAGTCAAGCCTTGTTGCAACCTGGTGTCACTATGTTGAGCTCGAATAATTTCATATTGCAAGTTGCGGAAAATCGATTTAAGTTGTGACGAAGCTTGTTGAAGAAGGATTTCATTCCTACCCCGAGCTTGAATTGGAGATACGTCGCTGCCGATTTCCGGCCAAAATTTACTGAAGAAGTCGAATGGAGACTGGGATTCGAAGATCTCGTACGTGCACCGATTGAATCTAATTTTTGATGTTCAGGACGAAACCAAAAGATTCAAAGAAGGTGAAGCCGATTAAAATGGATTGCGCGCTGCCATTTCTGAAGTTGAGCCGCGATAGAAGAGGGTGTGTAGCTGGACCAGAGAGGAGTTCAGGGTGTTTGAGCACTGGTCAAAGAAAATCTCCACATAGCCAAATTGCTACGTAACCGAAAATCGATGTAGTTGAACTCTCACTTAGAGTGATCACGTAGCCAAATTGCTATGTGACTAAATTTCCACAGCCGGATTTTTTCTACATTACCAAAGTTCACAAAAAGGAAGTTGGGCTGCACTACAAAAGCCCATAAAATGAATTAGAGCGCACGGGGCCCAAAGTTATGCACAAGGCCCAAGGCTACGACAAAGCCCGGCAAAAGAATAAAATAAATTGCATTGGTACTCTAAAAAGCAGAAATGGATGAGCAAAGGCAATTTCCCAAATTTTCTCAAAGTCAACATTTTTTCTTTTTCTCTTTGTCTGCCTAAATCAGGAAATTACAAAGACAAAGGTGATCGTGAGAGCAGATGGAAGATTCGAGTGTTCTCGCCCAGTAATCCCAACCATTGAACTTTCCACATGGCGATCATCTGCAAATGACATTGTGATCGCTGCTGGCGCAGAATTTCAAGGAGAAACGCATTCGATTATGGGAGTTCGGCTAGCGTCACCTGCAGGGAGGATTTTCTACAATAAAGGTGTCACATGGAGCCCATTGAGAATTTTAGGGGTTGTGACGATTTTCACAGAGCAAAGGATTCGCGCGCATACTATCATTTATATTAGAGAAGAATCTGGAACAAAAAGGATGAGAACATACAACAGAGCAAAAGAGAGCTACAGCAGACAGAGGAAGAGGCTGAAAACACCAGAAAGCGAGATTGGTCGGAGATCAACTAGAGGAACAACACCAGTGGAGCTTGGGAGGGGTTTGAGCGCTTTCGTTGGGAACTTCTTTTCTCTCCATGTTTCTTTATTTTTCTTTATTCTCAATGTTTCTTTTGAGCTTATTGGAATATTTTGATAATATAAGCATAATTGATGGCTAAATTGATATTAGAGAATGAGATTGTACTGGTTAGTAATATAATTTCATTCATATGCAGCTTATTGCCGAAACCTACCGCCGTCTTTGTTCTTCAAGTAGTAAACATTTTTAAAATGTCAGGATCTAGTGAGAACTATTTCCAACTTCATTTTTGTAACTCTTGATCATCTTAAAATCCATCAGAGAATAGGATAGCTCATCGAGGGGAGCACATTAGGATTAACTAAGAAGTTGATCTTGGTGTGAAACCAGTAGTGTCATCGTATGGATAAGTGGATGTTGTAGAGACTCTAAGATTCATTAACCCACAAGTTGGACATTCGAAAGAACTGTCTAACTTCTTTCCACCAGATCTAGCAATGTTTGCGCATGAATGAAGAAAGAAAACAAAATCTAAAAAAACAACCAATCAAATTCTCCTGCTTCATTTCTAGATTATTTCTTATTGTTTGTGCTTGTGCTCTTTCTTGTGTTATTGCTTGCCCATCCCCGACTCCTGTTTGTTGTCACTCACCACCATCGTTTGCTACCATCACTTCACTACTACTTTAGTATTGTAACTATCTTTTTTAGAGTTGTTTTTCTGTCTACTTGGTCTCACACACATTTGGAAGTACTTCCCTGTGGATCGACCCTTATTCACCACTACACTAGTTTGTAATAGGGTTTATAATATTTAATTTTCCTTCAACCTAGTTGAAGACCTAGAGACCCGATCAGCAGCCCATGGCAAAGCGTTGTTAGAATTAAAAATGACAAGTAGGTCGAATCATGAAATGCATTCATAGTTTATAATAAAAAACATTAAAAGTTGGATAGTGCAGCACTGTCAAGATTAAATATTCATTAAATGAATAGGTTAAATAATTTAAATGACATAGCAAGTTAAAAAATAATTTCATAGAGAAGATTGATGATAAATAGTAAAGTACTCGAAAATTAAACATACAAAATGAAAGAAGTTTGTGTTTTTTATGAAATTAAAACATTTCACTATAGTTTGATACAATGTATGAAGATACATATCTTCTCCTTCCACTAACTCAAAGACCCTTTGGAAAATACTTCAATGCTAGTGGATCGTTGGAAGTGCAAACCATGGATATTTTGCACGGTCTCTCAAAGCCATGGATATTGCAAATCAACACTTGCAAGCATAGGAACTCCTGTAAGAAAAAAAAAGGATGGAAAAGTATCAAAACATGAAGGAAACCAAAGCATCGAAGTTATTTCTTTTTAAAAAAAATAAATTAATAATCACAACGTAAAAGGAAATCGATCCTGAATTTCAAATCGGCACAAGCTATGCATTACAAAAAGACAACCATAAAATTTAAAAAAAACAAGCATCAGTGAATAAATAATGATAAGACCCCAATGCATCCCAATAAGAACACCTGAAAACATGAAACACACAAAGATCTATATGTGATGCCAAATTAGTACATCTAACCCACCACCATTGGTTAATAGAGAAGGCAGGGATGATGACAAAACATAATTAGTAGGTTTCAAATACTATTGAATCCCTTTTAAATTAATTGAAAGATTACAGGAGGCAGGTTGCAAATGGTATGGCCACTTACATTGATAGGCAGGTTACAAATGCAGTCATGCCACTTGCATTACACGAAGGTTAGAAATGCTACTGAATAATAATGTGTTTCAGAATAACATTTTAGTTGAATGCAGCTGATTTTGGATAGAAAACAAATTAAAATATAAATAACAAATTCTTGTCTTAACGGATTGGAGATTAACAAATATCGAAGATTTTTAATCAATGCAAAATAGATTGAATTTCAAAAAAAAACATCCATATACAATTTATAAACCACTATAACAAAGAAAATAGAATCATTTTTTCTTATAAAAGTTTGGAACAAGCAGAGTAAAAAGGGTGAGAAGGAAGAGGGAAATCAAACCTCTGAGGAAGAAGGAAATCAAACCTCCGAGCCCAAGGAAGAAGGGAAAGAGGGAAATCAAACTAAAATAATCATAACACAAATCAGTCCAAATAATGGACGAAAATGATAATGTAGATTTGGAATAGCATTTTAGTCCCTCGTGTTAAATGTCGTTGATTTTGGATAGAAAACACATTCAAGATATAAATAAAAATTTCATGTTTGAAAATATTAGAGATAGCTATCAAAGGTTTTAAATTAACACAAAAATAGAACAAATTTTTAAAAAATGCATATACCATTGTTATACCGCTACAATGGGTGGTCGCTTTTTTGAAGATTAAGAACTTGATCCAATACATGCAAAGAATCGATGAACTAAGACGAGAATAATGGAAGGTAAGAATCATACGATAGGTAGAACCGATGGAGGCGCAGATCTGATGAAGACAGAGAGACTTGAAGAAGCATAACTCATGTCAAAAGTAAAGGGATGGAAGACATTTGGGGGAGTAGGGGTGAAGAGAATAGGTTGATAGGTGAATGCAGAAATCGATCCGATGGAGGTGGAAACGATGAAGGTGATTTGATCGCGGAGCGTGCGTTTAGAGAAATTAGGAGCGGAGTGGGGAAAACGGAGCGAGCATTTGAAGGGAAAAGGAAAAATATGGAGGCGACACGTGTAATGGAGGAAAGCCAATTTTAGTATAATATAGATATAGATTCATAAGGAGTCCAGCAGAATCATGGCATGCATCGCTATTTGAATATAACATTTCAAACATTTAATGATGTAAAGAAAATATAATATGCATGTAATGCAGTGCCTTTGTGTGAATAAAGGAAATACAATAATAAAAATTATGCACATTATATGAGTAATGCAAAACAATATTGCACATAGGTAAGTTCCATTAATTTCATTAAGGCTTATCTCTACAAGAAGTGGTATCACATAGGCCCAAAGGAGAAATATCAACCCTGAAGGACCTATGAAATCATAAGTGGACATGAACATATGGAAGACCGATAGAAATATAAGATTACAGAACATAAGATCACAAAACAGGAGATCTTAGGTAATAAATTAAGTGGATGCATTGATATAAAAATTCAAGAATCTGTCTCTAAAGAACCAACACCAAAAACGGAGGCAAAAGAAATCAATCTAATAGATGATGTTAAAAGGATGGCAGTGATAGCAGTATTTTAAAAGCATGTCACTAACGAATGTGTTATTGGTGAATTCCCCTTACCTCAATGAGAGGTGGAGACATTCTTTTATAGATGAGTAAAACAAATTACAAGGAGGGTAAGTCCGATGTGGGACTCAGAAATACCCATTAAACTTAAATGGGGTCCAACACTCCCCCTCAAGCTGGACATGCCCAGATTGGATTGAGTCTCACAAAAAGAGATGACAAGACACAAAGACCATCTCATACTCCCCCTCAAGCTGGGCCATGGATGCGGTGGATACCCAGCCTGGTAGTGAGAGAGTCAATGCGAGCTCCTGGGAAGTCTTTGGTGAAGATGTCGGCAAGCTGATCTGCCGTCGGAATATGGCCAAAGCTGATACGCTGTTGCTCCAGATGGTGGCGAAGAAAGTGACAGTCCACCTCGATATGCTTCGTCCGTTCATGGAAGACGGGATTCGAGGCAATCTTTGTGGCTGCCTGATTGTCACACCAGATATGAGCAGAGGCTTGCGCCGGGAAGCCGAGCTCATGGAGGAGATGACAAAGCCAGAGGATCCCAGTGGTGACCGTGGCCATGGCGCGGTATTCGGCCTCTGCACTCGATCTGGAGACGACAGTCTGCTTCTTGCTACGCCAGGAGATGAGGTTACCGACGAAGAACACGGCGAATCCCAAAGTAAACTTGCGGGTAGCGAGGCAAGCTGCATAGTCCGCATCACAGAAGACCTCAACATCCAAATGAGTATGATGTGAGTACTGAAGGCCACGTGCAGGGTCTTTCTTGATGTATTTGGCAATGCGGAGGACAGCATCCCACTGAGATCTGGTTGGATGCTTCATGAACTGATTGACTTTGCCAACGGCGCAGGCTATGTCGGGTCGCGTCATGGTGAGGTAGTTAAGTTTACCCACCAGACGTCGATAGCTCTCGGGATGAGGAAATGGTTCTGAGTCGGTATGGAGAGAGTGTTTCCCAGGCTCAAGAGGAGTGTCCACTGCAGTTGTTGTGCTCAAACCTGCATCCTGCAAGATATCAAGAGCATACTTGCGTTGGCAGAGAGAGATAGTGTCCTCAGAACGGGAGACCTCGATGCCAAGGAAGTAGGTGAGGGGACCAAGATCATTGGTGTGAAAGTACTGGTGAAGATGCGCCTTGAGGTTGGCGATTCCTGTGGAGTCGCTCCCTGCTGCTGTTGATCATCATTTTGGTGCGGTCTACTCCCGCCGCCCATTGCCTGTACCCCCTGTCTCGGCCGAGGACACCATCATCCCCGCTTCGTCCGATGCTCCTGCCCCGACACCGGACGACTTGCCCATTTCACTCTGGAAAGGTACTCGTTCGTGCCAGAGTACACCTTTATTTGTATCTTCATACAGGGGTCTGTCGGCCTGGATCTGCTGCCAGTGGTCGCGGGCGAACCTGGTGCTGGTAAGTCCGAAGGAGAGCGCCGGCCTAAGGGGCACTTCGGCGGAGCGGCTTCGAGCTGGAACGCCAAAGAGCTCCGGCGATGGTCGGAGGTCGCGACGGGGAGGCACGCCGGGAAGGGCAAAGGCAGAGCGGAGAGAGGCGGGGCCGGACAGATCCGGGAATCTGCAGGGAAGGGAGGGTTCGGGATTAATTTCCCTTTGATACCATGTTATTGGTGAATTCTCCTTACCTCAATGAGAGGTGAAGACGTTCTTTTATAGATGAGTAAAACAAATTACAAGGAGGGTAAGTCCGATGTGGGACTCAGAAATACCCATTAAACTTAAATGGGGTCCAACAGAATGTAATTCAGTCTATAAACAGTTTTTAAAAGCATCTTTGTAAAGATAGTAAAAATGTAACAGTGAAAAATGTAGAGTGAAAAAAGATATAGAAAATTTGTATTTATAGGTTCCAGTGACGCATGGAGAGGATACAATAAATAGGGAGAGAATACAATGTATCTATTCAAGTTGTTATACCCGATCTGGTATGAGCCCCACCGAGTGGACTCCTCATCAACCTCCCACCGTCCATAAACAAAAAAGGAATTCATATGCTGGTAATTGCAATTAGAAAAATGATGATGATGAATATGAAATTATTTACAAAGGTATACAAATAAATATGTAATTGTATAATATTAATAAAATATTAATTTAAAAAACTTAGAAGATGGTGTTCTGAATAAAGTGCAGTAGACATGAATAGAGAAGATAGTACTCTGAACAAAAGTCGGTGTTAAAGTAATGATTAAAAAAAATTAAGAATACTGTACATGAATCTGAAAGTGCATTAAACTGAATGACAGGATAAGCTTGAAAGTGCATTAAAGTGAAAAGGAATTTTTGGCTAACTTGAAAAACAGTGCAATTTGACTAACTTAAAAAGACATTGCATTTTGGCTAACTTGAAACTGCCTTAAAAGTAAAAGTGTATTATACATGTATAGAAACTGAAACTGCCTTAAAAGTAAGTGTATTTTTGGCTAACTTGAAATACAGTGCATTTTGACTAACTTAAAAAGACAGTGCATTTTGGCTAACTTAAAAAGACAGTGCATTTTGGCTAACTTGAAACTGCCTTATAAGTAAAAGTGTATTATACATGTATAGAAACTGAAAGTGCATTATTTTGGAAGTCAATTACATTGAAAGTGCAAAGAGAATTTTAAGGGAACTTACCTTAGTAGGGCAGGCACAAATTAAAGATTTCTGTCTGTAATGGAGTCGTTGAGTATTGAATATGCTGAGTAGGGGAACGAAGAGACTTTAACCTCTGGACTGTAGAAGTAAGACAGAAACCTCGGAGATGCTGCAAAAGAATAAGCAAAGGCCGAGGAAGGACGCAATGGTTAGGAACGACACCCACGAAAGTTAGGGTTTGTGCACATCGAACTAAAGTGGGTATGAAAGAAATCGAACCTTTTAAACCGAGTAATAGACGGTATTTGGAGACGAATCATCTTTATCTTCGGTAATTTCGACCACCAAAAGACGACAGTGGCAGGAAGAATCAATCATCAGAAGGGAGAGCGAATCGGAAGCGAAGCGCGAGGGGGGGTGCAATTAGTATAGGAAGGAGGAGTGCGATGGAGCGGAGTGCGATGGAGCGGAGTGCGATGGAGCGGAGTGCGATGGAGCGGAGTGCTAGGGAATCGAGCGTCAACAGTGGGGAGGGAAGCCTGTGGTTGAAGGGAGCGGGAAGAATAGAGCGGGGAAGAAGAAGGTGGAGGCGGGAAGGCAGGGAGGTGGAGGCCGGGAAGAGGTGGAGAGGACGAGTTGGGGAGCCAGAGGCGGATCTTTAGGATAGCTTCATGATATAATAATTTTAAGGTATTGTCTTTTTTCCGATGGATTTAATTTCACCTGATTATACATCCATTTAATTATAAACCGGTATTATCATATATTTGGAAAGGATTTATTGTAGGAATGTTTGAGGGAATAATGTATAAAGTTTAAATTAATATTATTCTAAGATTTTAAAAATGTAAATAGATGAACCATTAGGAAGATGTGGGGAAAATAAAATATTAATGTTTTGGCTGAAATAAGTGGCTAAATACTATGTTATAAAGGGAGTGAAATGATGACGTGGGGTACCTTGTAAATATGCAACCATTTTCTCTAAAAATTCGGGAGTCTTTGATCAATATATTTCAATTCTTCAAGCACTGACCAAAAGTTAAAAAAACATGTCGCATTTTACCAAAAGTATCAATGGGTGAAATTAAAATATAATAGCTTTAACTATAGTAGCTCTAACTATCCTGGCTATAAATCTTATTTACATGGAAGATCAAAAAACTAAAATTTGATTGGGTGTGGGGAAGAAAGAATTGATACCTCACTTACGAAACGCTCAAAAATGTTGTATTAGGGACCATGTAGTCAACACCAACATTTTCTCCCCAACCAACTTGAGAGAATAGTCTCTTGATGTTGGATCCAAATGTAAGGTTTTCACATTACGAGGTGCACGTGTACCTGTGAAAAAATACATATCAGGCTGGAAGTGTTAAACAATACACATAAACACATGAAGTCCATGGAAAAATCTTAATGATCACATGCACCAATAAGATCCATCTTGAATCGTTCCAAAATAGCTCCATTGCACGAATAAACAGTAAGTTTTGCGTCTAGTGTTAAAAGTTTTTTGGCAAGCATTTCCCCTGTGCACAACACCATATCAGAGATAGAGTAATCAAATGCGAAAATCTAGCAGAAACATTCACGACACTCATCATACATAATTAGTTTGCATTGATACATAGACAACACTTCATAATTAAAGACTGATTCTAAGGCTAGCACCAGTGGTCCAAAATACATGAAAACACAATAAATTATATAGGTTATAAAATGAAAATTGGAAAAAAATGGTAAGAATGAAAAATATGACTAACAGTATTAAAAATCCAGTGACATTGTCTTCAACGTTTTCACGCATTAAATGTCTTTGTGATGTCAATGTAAGATATCCTGAACCATTAAATAAAAATTTGAGAATGCAAAGATTTAGCTGCACGAGACAATGAGATAAAATGGATGATTAGTAAGGTAAAAACATGCATCGTTGGCAATCATAAATTTGAACAAAAAGAAAATTAATACGAAGAGGAAAATGAATGAGAGGAAGGGAAATTAAGGCATTCTAAATACACCCTTCTGTCAGCCTCAACTAATGGATGTTGTCACACATGATCTTCATTATTTGAAGATCTACAAAAATGTAATTGCATAATGTATATGTAATTTAAAGCATGTATAATTTCAAAATATATTAGAAACATAAATATATAATTACAGAATGTGTATATCTCAAATATATATATATCATATATACATACATCAAAAAGTGTATATACATATCATAAATATATAATCACAAGATGTATATATATCAAAAAAAAATTGTAGAACACACGCATTCAAAACCGAACATTAAGAATAACAAATCTCTATTAGATTTTCAAGCCTAATTAAACAAATCCCATAGTTGGAAGTCACGAATAACGCATGGTTTGTGCAACATAGAGAGCCCAATGCATACAGGGAATTGTATGTAGAATACATACACATTCAACACAATATATATGTGTGTGTGTGTGTGTAATTGTATTTTAAAAATGATGCACTATATGCATGTACAAAGCACAGTCAATATAAACCATGTGAAAAATAAAATAGTTAAACGGTAGACATAGTTAATATAGATTTAGAATTATAGAAGAATGAGAGTTTACCTAAATCAACATAGATGTAGATTACATAGGATTAGATGTTTACCTAAAATAATAAGAATAATATGCACTATACAGTGTAACACACCATAGAGAAACAAGTAAATAAAAATATAGATCTAAAATATTGTAATGTTTGAAAAAAACCATACAGGGTGAGTGACTTTCAGGTCCAGGGCACATGGCTTACACATGGTTGTAGAAGAAATGTGCGGCAATCATGCGGGGTATTACATAGGGGTTCCAATGTTGTTTTGCATGGTTAATGCACAACTAGTAAAACATGTGGTCAACCCATATGAGGGGTGTTGGCTTGGGAAGTGGAGGGTGAACGATTTAGTAAATCGTGCGACCTACCCAATTTTGTTAAAAAATGGTATTTTACCATTATGCCCCTTGAGATTTTATCACCCTCCCCTATCATTTCTCCCTTACGCATGGCCAAACTAGGGGAACCCTTTCCCCCTTGGTTTCTCCTTCAATCCCCTAGATCTTGGGGTGTTTTCCTAGGTATTTTAAGGTTAAATTCTTCATCTCCTCTCCCCATTTTTCATCTTCCTTCCTTATGGTTGATTTTGGCATCTCCCACTTAGGGTTTCACTTCTGATTCCACTTAAGCATGGTGGAATCAGTTGAGCATGACAGGGCTTTGGTGTGGCTTGGTGATAGGGCATCCCGAGATGGTGTCTGCACCCCATCACTCATCGTTTCGGTGGATGTACGATGCCTGGAGGATTTTTCATTGGTTTTCAATTAAATTGAAAGGAATTTCTATGTAATTGGGTATCACGTGTTAGGGATTTTGCTTTGCTTGGTATCGGAGATGCATAGTTGGCCTTTCACGGATGGTTGGTCGCGGTTCCAGAGAGTAGATGCACCTCATTGTGTTTTTAAGCTCTACGCCTCTTTGAATTTAATTAATTGATAAATTGTTAATTGTTTCAATTAATTGAATTGCATTGCATGGATTGAGTTAAATGATTTGGTTGTTAGCGGAGTATGGGTTTGAGATTGAGGATTTAGTGGTTACACCTTAAGGCAGACTATGCGACAACCCATATTTTAATACATTATAATTCATGATTTATTATATAAAGGTACACATAATATAATACCAAAATATAATGAAACCTAGTTTCTCTGAGTAATTATGTATATAGCACAACAACTTGGAATATGGGCACAATAACATTATTTAAAAACTCCATAACATGCCCTTAAAATTTCATTGCTCTTCTAAAACTGCATAAGATAACTTGGGGACGTACATAAGAAAAAGGTGAGATATAAAGCCCATTAAGGGGATACTCAAAACATAGTATGAGGTAAAACAATACATGTGATTCAATAGACATACTAAGGTAACATAAGAGGTGTGATAATCATAAACTTGAACATCAAAGCATGATATAAGATGATAACATAAATACAATATGAGAATGTGGCTGTAACACCCCAGGTAAATAAAGAATATGACATTTTTATATTTATCCCTATTTGTGAATAAAATTTTAATATTAAGTTAAAGGGAACGATATGTTCGATGGCTTACCCAATACACAACAACGAGTTCCTTTGAAATCTTACGTTGCACTCTAATAATAAAATAATTTTATTTTAAATGGTAGTTAACACCTAGCCGTTGTAATGACGGGAATGAACAGAACTAACTACGAAATGATTATATATGTTTGTCAAATATTTTTACTTTTTACAATAAATGTTAGAGGATTAAAAATGTGAATGAATCCAATTTTAAGCGTAAACATTTTAATATTCTTTAAAAGGCCGATTAACCGCCTTTTGATGACGAACCTCTTTTAAATCCACTTTTTGACAATTTTATGTGTTATATTTGACAAAATAAAATTCTTCTTTAGAATCGGGATATCAAAATTTACTTTGTGTAAATTTTTGGTATTTTTCCGATAAAGTTCATTTTTAATGAATAGTGAAAAATGTTGTATTTTAATTCAAAACCTCTTTTTAATATAATTTATTTATATGATTAGATTATCTTTTTAATTGGTTTTAAAGTGAAATTAGAATATATTTTTACCATTTAATCCAATAGTGGCCATTGAAATTAATTTCACTTTGAAATTGGACTTAAACTAGTGTCAATATTTTGATATATATTGTTTCATAAAAACACGCTATTTGTTCTGACAGCAGGAATTAATTATTAAATTAATTAATGTAACTTATATGTTTTGAATTTTGTAAAATCGACATCATTTTTGAATTCGGAATATCAAATATAGCTTAGGGTGAATTTTTGGTATTTTTCTGAAAAACTTCAATTTTTGATGAATAGTGAAACTACTAAGTGATACTTAAAAAAACTGATTTTTCGTTTAAATGAAATTTTACCACCTTTGTGTTTTGAATTTCAAAAATACGACATACATGGTTTTAATTAGGAAGTAAAATGTGGTTCGATGGGATTAAAATAATTTTTTGATGAATAGTAACTTTTAAGTTTTTAATCGCGATTAGAGGTAATTAGTGTAATTTAAGGTAAAAATAATGTTTTAATAATATGAAATGACCTTGACACATGTCCTACCCTTATTGGATGTGTCATGGACGAACAAGAAAATCCATGGGTCAACTTGGGGACCCCATAGAGCCACTTTGGAAGGAAAATGACATTAAAAACTTCTTATTTAATGTTAAAATAAAAATGTCACAAACATGTATTGTTTTACTAAAACAATTTTTAAATGGGGTTATAAAAGTCAGATTTTTTACTATAAATATTAATTAGAAAGCTACAAATATTTCCTACATAATGATATTATTTTTATAATTTTTATACATTAAATAAATTAAATTATTTATGACACCATGATGATGCAGTGATTACCTCATTATTTAACGATTTAAATAAAATGAAAAGATAATGTAAAATCTAAGACCTACACTTGTCAAAAACCCATTGGATGTGTGTATTTCGAACTATTATCACCTTATCATTGAAATATATAATTGTGGGCCCTTTAAAATCCGAAAAGCATTTTATAATAATGTTATTTTCAAGACTTTCCAAGAGTGCCCCTCCTCTCCTCTTATAAAAGGCACCCACCTCTACCACCTTACCCACACCTCTCAAGCCTTTGGCTCGGCCAAACCCTGCCCATTTTGTCTCTCCACATCCCTCTATAACTCCTAGAAGCCTCACTTTGGTCAGAAGTCTTTCCAAGAAAGCTTTTGAGCTCAAATCAAAAAGAGTTACCCGATTTAAAGGTAGTGTCTTCTCTTGTTTTGCTTCTCCAACCCCCTAAACTCTTTTTATTCCTTTCTTTTGTAACAACACCAGTATCTTCAATATACTAGGATGTTTTTATAAGAAGTATTAGATCTACACTTATACACACCTACATCTAATGGTTAAAGAACATACTATTTCTATGGATGATGAATTTCTGCCTCACGAAATGACGATTGTTCAATATTCTTTTAACACCTTCAAAGGTGGACATTAAGATGTCACTATATTTATATATGATATATAATATTTTTATGTTTTCCTTAATCTTTTGTATTTTTTATTTATTGCATACCTTTATGGTTTCCATTATGGGTAAACGCAATATCTTCATTTTAGGAAGTGCGGACTACCGCCCCCTAAAAGTGATTTGATTCGTTAATACCATATGTGGTACGTATAAAGGATAGATTTAATGATATTATATATGATACCATACTATAATTATAATACTATTATGTTTTAATTCTATTAAATATGAAATATAAATGGAAGTAGCGTTCATGCGTACGTACGGCTTACCGTCTCCATGAACGGTGCATTTCATTTCTTACCACTAAATGTTATGTAATATTATAAATGCATGTATATAATGAATATATATGATATATATAATATCTACATAATTAATATAATTCTGGATATAATGGATATTTTACCCCATGAACAAACTTGTAATTATAAAGAGTTTATTTTTGACTCAAGTAGCAATGATCGACAAAACAACCATTATTAACTTAAATAATTACATAGTGTTCATAACATGGTGATAAGTGATATAGAAGGAATAATGAACTTGAAAAAGGTTATTAATCAAGTATAAATTAACTCAAGTTTATTATTCAGGAGGTTAAAGAATGATCGAGTCAAGTCGGACCCGAGGTAAGGGATCCTACCCCTCTCTTTCTTTTTAAGTATACTCTTTTATGTCATTACTTTTAAGCTCATCTTTATAATGATTGAGATGTTCTTTTATATTACTCTTACTATACTTTTTTATGTTCATATGATGAGATACCCTATTTTCTCTCATCAATCCATTTTGGAAGTTTTGAGTGGCGCCGTTAGGCTGCCAAATTTTCGTAAGAGATCCAACCTCTCTCTTTCTTTTTAAGTACTCTCCTTTATGTCACTTCTTTTAAGATCCTATTTGTTATGTTGGGGGATGTTATTTTATATTCCTCTTACTGTACATTTTATGTTAATATGATGAGAGACCCTATTTGATCTCATCAATCCATTTTTGGAAGTTTTAAGTGGCGCCGTTAGGCTGCCGAGTTTTCGTAAGGGATTTTTCATCTCACTTTTTTTCCCGTGAGATTTATGCTACATTTTCCACCATTTCATTTTAGTGGTATATGTACTGCCCATTATTCTACTCTTTGTGTAATATACTTTCATTTATGAGTATTTACATCAATGTTGTATTGTCCTTATTTCACGGGGTGTATGTTTCGAAAGATACCCAAGTCGGTAAGGGAACCTTTCACCCTTCTCTTTTTAAAAGAATTATTTTGTTGGGTCTTTTAATTTACATATTGTAATGTTGGGATATGTTATTCTATATCCTTATTGATGTAAATTTTATGTCCGAGTGATGAGATACCCTTTTAATCTCTTATCAACTCATTTTCTGAAGTTTGAAGTGACGCCGTTAGACTGTCGAATTTTTGCAAGGGAACTTCTTAACCCAATTTTGATTCTTTGGGATAAACTTGTACTCCTTGAATATGTCATTCTATTAATATGTTTGAATGACCTATGATTGTTTTAAACTTAATATCCACTTATATTTGGTGTATTCGTTTGTCACACATAATTATGTAATTGATTTATCCTTAATCCAAGGATACCGTCTTTGTAAGGAACTTCGTCTCAATCTTCATTCATTGAGGCATATTTTGTTTTATACACAACTTTATTTTATACGGTGTATAAATCCCTTTTACTTTAATGCTTATTCAAAAGGAATCTTTTTTATATGAAGTGTTTTACTAAACGACAAAAGGGAATGTTTTTGTCGTACGTATGCGGCGACAATGACTTCTCCACCGCCGTGACCATTATTTGAGCTTCGACTTCCTCTATAAGACATAACTTTTTTTAAATGAAAAATAAATACCATGTTTTACCTTTCTTTTATTTAGGTATTGAAAGTGGTTTTGACAAAGTTTTTATTATATAAATGTGTGGTATTGATATCTTGTGATTGAAATGTGGAAATGTTATGTTTCCTTTATGCATGTTTTATGTGATACGATTATGTTATGGTTCTTGGGCATTATTATGAAGATGGGTGGTTCCGTGATAAACTAAGGGCGGGTGAGCCCGATATAGCTCTCTAATGCATTGGGTAACGCGAATGAGTTAAACATTAAGGTTTCTCCAAAGAGATTTAGGTAATATACTGTGATGGGTATTCCAAACATAACCAAGAGGGTTACTCCCTACGTAAGAAAGTTATGAATGCCTCAAGTTACCTTTATGTATTATGATTTCTATGATTTATTCATGATTTGATGAGGTATGGGATTATGTCTTATGAGTAAAGTATGATTTCATGCATGGACTAATGTTTTCATTTCATACTTTTATATCCCTTACTGAGCTTTTTATGCTCATCCCAAGTTTTTGAAATGTTTTTCACAGATCAAGCACTACTGGAATTTGGTCTTTTCCCAACGGTAGTATACCAACAGTTTACTTAAACCGTTGGTATAGTGAGCCTTTGCCAACGGTTTAAGAAAACCGTTGGCAAAGGGAATTTCGGTGGACCCTTTCCCAATGGTTCACTGGAACCGTTGGGAAAGGGTGCTAAACTCAGACATTTCCCAACGGTTCAGAGGAACCGTTGGGAAATGTGTGCCTTTGCCAACGGTTTTTATAAACCGTTGGCAAAGGTTTCCCCCAAATTCCAGATCGGGATCTCCTCTCCCCATTCGGACAGAGCCCTAATCTATTGGCTCCGCTGCTCTAGCGAACCCCATCCCTCCACTGCTCTCGCGAATCAGAACACCAGCACCCCCATCCCAACAGGTACACCCCCATACGAATAGGTAAAATTTGATCTCAACCATATTGTTGTAGTTGTTTTAATGAATAGATTTTTTCCAGGTGTTGGTGGTTTAATTGATTATTGAAATTAATATCTAAATAGGATATTGTTTGTGTTTGTGAAGACTTCTTTAATGTTTTTGTATTCTATGTTTGGAAGGAGAGTGTTCAAAACATGTAAATCAGAGTTGGGGGAGGCTATCGTGAACGTTTACATGTTTTGGATAATGGATTGTGGGAATTATGGATTGTGTTCAAACCAATTTGATATGTTTTGGATAATGGATTGTGGGGGTAGGGGGTGTCCACGGGGGTGGGTGGGTTGTCCACGGGGGTGGGCGGGGGTGTCCACAGGGGTGGGAAAGGCTGTCCACGGGGGTGGGCGGGGCTGTCTAGGGGGTGTGGGCTGTCCTAGGGGTCTGGGTGGGGTGTCCTGGTGGGGGAGGGGTGTGTGGGGTGTCCAGGGGGGGTGGTATGTCTAGGTGGTGGTGGTGGGGTTGCAGGGGAGGGGGTGTGGGCTGTTTGGGAGGGTGGGCGGGGCTATCCAGGGGGGTACGGGGTGTCCAGGGGGGTACGGGGGTGGGCGGGTTGTCCACAAGGGTGGACGGGCTGTCCACTGGGGTGGCCGGGCTGTCAAGGAGGGGTGGGCAGGCTGTCCAGGGGGGGTGGGTGGGCTGGCCACGGGGGGTAGGGGTGTCCAGGGGGGTGGGCGGGCTATCCAAGGGGGTGGGGGGCTGTCCATAGAGAGAAGGGGTGTCGAGGGGGGTGGGTGGGCTGTCCATGGGGGTGGTTGGGCTGTCTTGGGGGTAGGGGTGTCCACGGGGGTGGGCGGGGCTGTCCAGGGGGTGTGGGCTGTCCTGGGGGTCTGGGTGGGGTGTCCTGGTGGGGGAGGGGTGTGTGGGGTGTCCAGGTGGGGTGGTATGTCTAGGTGGTGGTGGTGGGGTTGCAGGGAAGGGGGTGTGGGCTGTTTGGGAGGGTGGGCGGGGCTATCCAGGGGGGTACGGGGTGTCCAGGGGGGTACGGGGGTGGGCGGGCTGTCCACAAGGGTGGACAGGCTATCCACGGGGGTGGCCGGGTTGTCAAGGAGGGGTGGGCGGGCTGTCCAGGGGGGGTGGGTGGGCTGGCCACAGGGGGTAGGGGTGTCCAGGGGGGTGGGCGGGCTATCCAATGGGGTGGGGGGGCTGTCCATAGGGAGAAGGGGTGTCGAGGGGGGTGGGTGGGCTGTCCACGGGGGTGGGAAAGGCTGTCCACGGGGGTGGGCGGGGCTGTCCAGGGGGTGTGGGCTGTCCTGGGGGTCTGGGTGAGGTGTCCTGGTGGGGGAGGGGTGTGTGGGGTGTCCAGGGGGGTTGGTATGTCTAGGTGGTGGTGGTGGGGTTGCAGGGGAGGGGGTGTGGGCTGTTTGGGAGGGTGGACGGGGCTATCCCGGGGGGGGGGGGGTACGGGGTGTCCAGGGGGGTACGGGGGTGGACGGGCTGTCCACAAGGGTGGACGGGCTGTCCACGGGGGTGGCCGAGCTGTCAAGGAGGGGTGGGCGGGCTGTCCAGGGGGGGTGGGTGGGCTGGCCACAGGGGGTAGGGGTGTCCAGGGGGGTGGGCGGGCTATCCAAGGGGGTGGGGGGCTGTCCATAGGGAGAAGGGGTGTCGAGGGGGGTGGGTGGGCTGTCCACGGGGGTGGTTGGGCTGTCTAGGGGGTAGGGGGTGTCCACGGGGGTGGGTGGGTTGTCCACGGGGGTGGGCGGGGCTGTCCACGAGGGTACCCTACTAATATGGTTATGGGATGAGGCATGCTCTGATGTGATAACACATTAAGTTCTTGTTGGTTTTAAATTTTTTCAATAACACATTAGTATGTTTTTTTCACATGTGTAGTTGATACCATGATTATTTTCTTCCTTTATCGTTTACTTAAATGTATTTTCTATTAAAGTTCAATCCTATTGAATTGTTTATGACAAAATGAATTATATGAATTCTTTTTACAGAATGGACAGAAGTTGGATGTATGAAACCGATCGTATCTCAAGCGATTTTCAAAACAATTTGGAGAGCTTTATAGATTTTGCATTTCACAATGTTTCAGATAGTGGTCGCATACACTGCCCATGTTCCAATTGTGTTGGTAGACCTTGGTTGAGTCGTGAAGAAGTCAGCTACCACATAACCAAAAATGGTTTTCAAGCAAACTACTTTGTGTGGTATCACAATGGGGAGAAAATGAAATCTCAAATTGGTGATGATCGAAATGAAAGGACTGGAATGAAGAATTTGTTAGATGATCGGTTTCCGTTTATTCGTCATCATGAAAAAGAAAGGATTTCGACTCAAGAAGACGTCGATATGAGGACAACTGATGTATCTAGTGAAAATGATGATATTGATATGGTGAAAAAATTGAATGATGCTGCCACGACTCCAGTATATCGACAATGCGATAAAATGAAAAAGCTGGAATTTTTAATCCGATTGTTTCATGGAAAAACTATGTATGGGATTTCTAATACAACAATCGATTACATTCTTACCCTCTTGAAGGATTTACTTCCATATGATGCAGATATTCCCTCAAACCACTATATGGCATGGAAGTTAGTTGAAGAACTTGGATTTTCCAGAAACAAAATTCATGCTTGCCCGAAAGATTGCAGTTTATTCTGGGAAGAAACCGCTGAACGAAATGAATGTATAAAATGTGGCACATCCCGCTGAAAGTCAAAATCTGATGGAACACCATCCCGCGTTCCACATAATGTAATGTGGCACTTTCTATTGATCCCCATACTCCAGAATCTTTTTATGTCTGATGACATATCAATAAAAATGAGATGGCATGATACCGAGAGAAAAAAGACTAATGATGAGTTGGTTCATCCTGTAGATGGATTTGCATGGCATAGATTTGATGCTCGACATCCTGATTTTGCAGCTAACGTGCGTAATGTGAGGCTGGGTCTTTCATGCGACGGTTTTAATCCATTTGGGCAGATGCTTACTTCGCACAGCACATGGCCAGTTTTTATACACATTTATAATCTTCCCCCATGGTTGTGTATGAAAAAATCTTTCACTTTCATGAGTATACTCATATCTGGTCCTTCTGATCCCGGCATTGATATTTATGTATACATGCAACCTTTAATAAAAGAGTTGAAACTTCTTTGGGATGTGGGTGTGCGCACATACGATGCATGTTCGAAAGACATATTTCAGATGTGTGCTGCGCTTATGTGGACGATCAATGATTTTCCGGCTTATGCAATGATGTCTGGATGGAGCACGAAGGGAAAACTGTCATGTCCAGTTTGTATGAAGAATACACGATCGAGAAGACTGGAACATCGTTGTAGTTTCAGTTTTATGGGACATCGACGATTTTTTCCAAAGGATCATCCATATAGAATGAATCGTCGAAGATTTGATAATACTATAGAGACCAATGATCCACCCCAGCGTATGTCTGGAACTGATGTGCTTAATGAATTGAAAGATTTCAGTTTTTCGTTCGGGAAGGGTCAAATGAAATCTGGAAAGAGAAATAATGTTTCCACAGAAACCTGTTATAATTGGAGGAAGAGGAGTATCTTTTTTGATTTGCCTTATTGGTCAACCAATTTGCTACGTCATTGCTTAGACGTAATGCATATTGAAAAGAATATATGTGAAATGTTGCTTTCAGTTCTTCTAAATGTCAAGGAGAAGACAAAAGATGATTTACGATCTCGACGTGACTTGGTGGATTGGGGCATCAGACCAGAATTGCATCCTGTGCGTATCAGTGAAAATAAATGGCAACTTCCATGCACTTCTTATGTGATGACACCTACTGAAAAAAACAATTTTTGGAAGTATTAGAGACTATTAGAGTTCCTGATGGCTATTAAAGCAACATATCTAAATGGGTCAACAGAAGAGAGTTGAAGCTAAAATCTTTGAAGACTCATGATTATCACGTTTTACTGCATGAGTTGCTTCCAATAGCAATCCGTCAACTTTTGTCCAATAATGTAAGGGTGGGTGTTATTCGGTTGTGCCATTTGTTTAGAGATCTTTGTGCTAAGAAGTTGTCCAAGTCTTTCTTGCAAAAAATGTTGACAGATTCCCCATTAATTTTGTGTGAGTTGGAGAAAATATTTCCCCCATCATTTTTCACATGCATGCTGCATCTGACTGTCCATATTCCAACTGACATACGGAAAACCGACCAAACAAATTCGGTTTCTGTTGAAACTTTAGGAGAACGATCCATGGGTCATATGTGACGTGTACGAGTCAACGCCACCTCAATCCGAGGTGCGGTGTGGCCGACACCACTCAAAGTGTCTCTATTTTGTTTAAAATGGACAATATTTTGGCCGTTTATGACACCAGAACTGCGTTGTCGGTCACCGCGGGCACATGACACGTCAGATTGACGTTCCGTCTATGCGTAAACGTCACGAATAATAATTAGAATGTTGCACGGTGGTTTCAGGTCAATCCGAGATCGTCTGCTATGAATTTGACCGTTTGACGCCCGTTTTGGCCGTTTTTGACACCAAAACTGCGTTGTCGGTCACCGCGGGCACACGGCACGTCCGATTGACGTGACGTCTGCTCGACCACTTCATAAATCACTCACTCGTATTTTTTTTCTGATTTCAGGCCATTCCAAAATCGTTCGGCCCATTTGGACCACCCTCACGCGCGTTTACGAAGCGCGCGCATCACTTAAAACACGAATATTGAGCCGTACCGCGCAAACCGCATGTACGATTGACGTGCCGTCTGTGCGTACACGTCACGAATAATAATTAGAATGTTTCACGGTGGTTTCATCTCAATCTGAGGCCATCCTCTATGAATTTTACCGTTGGATGCCCGTTTTGGCCGTTTATGACACCAGAACTGCGTTGTCGGTCACCGCGGGCACATGACACGTCCAATTGACGTGACGTCTGCTCGACCACTTCAGAAATCACTCACCCGTATTTGTCATCTGATTTCAGGTCATTCCGACTTCGTTCGGCCCGTTTGGACCCCCCTCACGCGCGTTTACGAAGCGCGTGCATCACTTAAAATACGAATATTGAGCCGTACCGCGCAAACCGCACGTCCGATTGACGTGCCGTCTGCGCGTACACATCACGAATAATAATTAGAATGTTTCACGGTGGTTTTAGCTCAATATGAGGTTGTCCGCTATGAATTTGACCGTTGGACGCCCGTTTTGGCCGTTTATGACACCAGAACTGCGTTGTCGGTCACCGCGGGCACACGGCACGTCCGATTGACGTTCCGTCTACTCAACCACTTCAAAAATCACTATCCCGTATTTGTCGTCTGATTTCAGGCCATTCCGACTTCGTTCGGCCCGTTTGGACCCCCCTCACGCGCGTTTACGAAGCGCGCACATCACTTAAAACACGAATATTGAGCCGTACCGCGCAAACCGCACGTCATATTGGCGTGCCGTCTATGCGTACATGTCAAGAATAATAATTAGAATGTTTCACGGTGGTTTCAGGTCAATCCGAGGTCGTCCGCTATGAATTTGACCGTTTGACGCCCGTTTTGGCCGTTTATGACACCAGAACTGCGTTGTCGGTCACCGTGGGCACACGGAACGTCCGATTGACGTGACGTCTGCTCGACCAATTCATAAATCACTCACCCATATTTGTCTTCTGATTTCAGGCCATTCCGAAATCGTTCGGGCCATTTGGACCACCCTCACGCGCGTTTACGAAGCGCGCGCATCACTTAAAACACGAATATTGAGCCGTATCGCGCAAACCGCACGTCCGATTGACGTTCCTTCTACGCGTACACATCACGAATAATAATTAGAATGTTTCACGGTGGTTTCAGGTCAATCCGAGGTCTTCCGCTATGAATTTGACCGTTTGACGCCCGTTTTGGCCGTTTATGACATCAGAACTGCGTTGTCGGTCACCGCGGGCACACGGCACGTCCGATTGACGTGCCGTCTGCTCAACCACTTCATAAATCACTCACCCGTATTTTTCGTCTGATTTTAGGCCATTCATAAATCGATCGGCCCGTTTGGACCACCCTCACGCGCGTTTACGAAGCGCACGCATCACTTAAAACACGAATATCGAGCCGTACCGCGCAAACCGCACGTCCGATTGACGTGCCGTCTGTGCGTACATGTCCGATTGACATTCCGTATGCGCGTAAACGTCACGAATAATAATTAAAATGTTGCACGGTGGTTTCAGGTCAATCCGAGGTCGTCCGCTATGAATTTGACCGTTTGACGCCCGTTTTGGCCCTTTATGACACCAGAACTGTGTTGTCGGTCACCGCGGGCACACGACACCTCCGATTGACGTTCCGTCTGCTCGACCACTTCATAAATCACTCACTCGTATTTTTCGTCTGATTTCAGGCCATTCCAAAATCTTTCGGCCCGTTTGGACCACCCTCACGCGCGTTTACGAAGCGCGCGCATCACTTAAAACACGAATATTGAGCCGTACCGCGCAAACCGCATGTCCGATTGACGTGACGTCTGCACGTAAACGTCACGAATAATAATTAGAATGTTTCACGGTGGTTTCAGGTCAATCCGATGTCGTCCGCTATGAATTTGACCGTTTGACGCCCGTTTTGGCCGTTTATGACACCAGAACTGCGTTGTCGGTCACCGCGGGCACACGACACGTCCGATTGACGTTCCGTCTGCTCGACCACTTCATAAATCACTCACCCGTATTTTTCGTCTGATTTCAGGCCATTCCGAAATCGTTCGGCCCGTTTGGACCACCCTCACGCGCGTTTACGAAGCGCGCGCATCACTTAAAACACGAATATTGAGCCGTACCGCGCAAACCGCACGTCCGATTGACGTGCCCTCTGCGCGTACGCGTCACGAATAATAATTAGAATGTTTCACGGTGGTTTTAGGTCAATTCGAGGTCGTCCGCTATGAATTTGACCGTTTGACGCCCGTTTTGGCCGTTTATGACACCAGAACTGCGTTGTCGGTCACCGCGGGCACACAACACGTCCGATTGACGTGCCGTCTGCTCGACCACTTCATAAATCACTCACCCTTATTTTTCTTCTGATTTTAGGCCATTCCGAAATCGTTCGGCCCGTTTGGACCACCCTCACGCGCGTATCACTTAAAACACGAATATTGAGCTGTACCGCGCAAACCGCACGTCCGATTGACGTTCCGTCTATACGTACATGTCAAGAATAATAATTAGAATGTTTCACGGTGGTTTCAGGTCAATACTAGGTCGTCTGCTTTGAATTTGACCGTTGGACGCCCGTTTTGACCGTTTATGACACCAGAACTGCGTTGTCGGTCACCGCGGGCACACGACACGTCCGATTGACGTTCCGTCTGCTCTAACACTTCATAAATCACTCACCCGTATTTTTCGTCTGATTTCAGGACATTCTGAAATCGTTCGGCCCGTTTGGACCACCCTCACGCACGTTTACGAAGCGCGCGCATCACTTAAAACACGAATATTGAGCCGTACCGCGCAAACCGCACGTCCTATTGACGTGCCGTCTACGCGTACACGTCACGAATAATAATTATAATGTTTCACAGTGGTTTAAACTCAATCCGAGGTCATCCGCTATGAATTTGACTGTTTGACGCCCGTTTTGGCCGTTTATGACACCAGAACTGCGTTGTCGGTCACCGCGGGCACATGGCACGTCCAATTGACGTGCCTCCTACTCGACCACTTCAGAAATCACTCACCCGTATTTTTCGTCTGATTTCAGGCCATTCCGACTTCGTTCGGCCCGTTTGGACCCCCCTCACGCGCGTTTACGAAGCGCGCGCATCACTTAAAATACGAATATTGAGCCGTACCGCACAAACCGCACGTCCGATTGACGTGTCGTCTGTGCGTACACGTCACGAATAATAATTAGAATTTTGAACGGTGGTTTCAGCTCAATCTGAGGTCGTCCGCTATGAATTTGACCATTGGACGCCCGTTTTGGCCGTTTATGACACCAGAACTGCGTTGTCGGTCACCGCGGGCACACGGCACGTCCGATTGACATGGAGTCTGCTCGACCACTTCATAAATCACTCTCCCGTATTTGTCGTCTGATTTCAGGCCATTCCAACTTCGTTCGGCCCGTTTGGACCCCCCTCACGCGCGTTTACGAAGCGCGCGCATCACTTAAAACACGAATATTGAGTCGTACCGCGCAAACCGCACGTCCGATTGACATGCCGTCTGCGCATACACATCACGAATAATAATTAGAATGTTTCACGATGGTTTCAGCTCAATCCGGAGATGTGGTGTGGCCGGCACCACTCAAAGTGTCCGTCTTTTGTTTCAAAAGGACGTCATTTTAAGTGAAAAGCATCAACTGACATACGGAAAACCGACCAAACGCATTCCGAATCTGTTGTTAATTTATCCCAACAATCCATGGGTCATATGTGACGTGTACGAGCCAACTAGGGATGAATCTGAGTCACGGTGTGTCCAGGATAAGTCTAAGTGACTCTCTTTTGTTTAAAATGGACACCATTTTAAGTACATACGGAAAAACGACCAAACGGATTCAGTTTCTGTTGAAACTTTAGGAGAACGATCCATGGGTCATATGTGACATGTAAGAATCATCCCCGCCTCAATCTGACATGCGGTGCGGCTGACACCACTCAAAGTGTCCGTCTTTTTTTTCAAAAGGACGTCATTTTAAGTGAAAGGCATCAACTGACATACGGAAGAACGAACAAACGCATTCGGATTCTATCGATACTTTAGCACAACGATCCATGAGTAATATGTGACGTGTAAAAGTCAACCCCGTATTAATCCGAGACGCGGTGTGGCCGACACCGCTCTAACTCTGTCTCTTTTGTTTAAAATGGACATGATTATAAATGAAAAGAACAACTGGCATACGCAAAACCGACCAAACACATTCGTAATCTTTTGATAATTTATCACAACGATCCATGGGTCATATGTGACATGTATGATCCAACCCAGGATGAATCTGAGTCGCGGTGTGGTCAGGATTAGTCTAAGTGTCACTCTTTTGTTTAAAATGGACAACATTTTAAGTACGTACGGAAAACCGACCAAACACATTCGGTTTCCATTTAAACTTTAGGATAACGATACATGGGTCATATGTGACGTGTACGAATCAACCCCGCCTCAATTGGAGACGCGGTGTGGTCAGAACCACTCATAGTGTCCGTCTTTTGTTTCAAAAGGACGCCATTTTAAGTGAAAAACATCAACTGACATATGGAAAACCGACCAAACGCATTCGGATTTTGTCGATACTTTAGAAAAACGATCCATGGGTCAAATGTGACGTGTACGAGTCAACCCCGACTCAATATGAGGTGCGGTGTGGCCGGTATCACTTCAGGTGTATGTATTTTGTTTAAAATGGACATCATTTGAGGTAAAAATATATGGTATAGAAAAAACCGATCAAATTATGAATTGAATTTCAGATTCCACATATAATTGTCATCTAAATTTTAAATTGAATTCTATATGAATTATGTACGTTTATAATTACGTTATGAATTCTAATTTAATTTTCATCTAAGTGTGGTTGGGACCACTCTAAGTGACTTTCTGTTGTTTAAAATGGACAACATTTTAAGTACATACAGAAAACTGACCAAACGCATTTGGTTTCCATTGAAACTTTAGGAGAACGATCCATGGGTTATATGTGATGTGTACGAGTCAACGCCACCTCAATCTGAGGTGTGGTGTGGCCGGAACAACTCAAAGTGTATGTATTTTGTTTCAAAAGGACAACATTTTAAGTGAAAAACATCAACTGACATACGGAAAACCGGCCAAACGCATTCGGATTGTGTTGATACTTTAGGAAAATGATCCATGGGTCATTTGAGACGTGTAAGAGTCAACCCCGTCTAAATCCAAGACGCGGTGTGGCCAGTACCACTCTGACTGTGTCTCTTTTGTTTAAAATGGACAAGATTATAAGTGAAATAAACAACTGACATATGAAAAACTGACCAAACGCATTCGGAATCTGTTAAAAATTTAGGAAAACGATTCATGGGTCATATGTTACATGTACGAGTCAACCACGCCTCAATCCGAGTCGCGGTTTGGCCGAGACCACTCTAAGTGTATCTCTTTTCTTTAAAATGGACTACATTTTAAATTCATACGGAAAACCAACCAAACGCATTCTGATTGTGTTTATATTTTAGCACAACAATCCATGGGTCATTTGTGATGTGTACGATTTAACCCCGCCTCAATACGAGGCGCGGTGTGGCCGACACCATTCAAAGTGTCTCTCTTTTATTTAAAAAACACTTCATTTTAAGTGAAAACAACAACTGACATACGGAAAACCGACCAAACGATTTCAGAATATGTTGATACTTTAGGACAACGATCAATGAGTCATTTGTGACGTGTACGAGTTAACCTCACCTCAATCCGAGGCACGGTGTGACCGGTATCATTCCAGATGTATGTATTTTGTTTAAAATGGATATCATTTCTATTAAAAATATATGGTATATGAAAAATCAATCAAATTATGAATTGAATTCCGGATTCCACATATGATGGTCATCTAAATTTTAAAATGAATTCTAAATGAATTATGTATGTTTATAATTATGTTATGAATTCTACTTTAATTATGGATGTGTATATTTTCAGGATGCATTATATGTGTTGGTTGGTTGGTTTGCATTATTTGTATGTGTTGGTTTGTTCTCTATATGTATGCATTATATGTGTTACAGGTACAATAATTGGATTGAAAAATGAATTGAAAACGAGGGCATAATTGGATTGAAAATTGAATTGAAACCGAGGGTGAATGCCCAAAAACCAGACCTGCTGTGCAAATTGCAGGCTGCTGTGCAATTTGTACAGCAAAGCCTATGCCAACGGTTTTCAAACCGTTGGCATAGGCTCTATGTAGCTGTTTTTACCAACAATTCAAGGAACCGTTGGTAAAAACACCCTATCCCAACGGTTTCAAACCGTTGGGATATCCTGTTGAATGGTTGTTTTTACCAACGGTTCATAGAACCGTTGGGAAAGAAAATTCTCTGTTGATTTCGCAACGGGCCAAACCGTTGGGATAGGTTGATTTTTTCTAACCTACCCCAACGGTTCTCTGTAAACCTTTGGGAAAAGCCTTTCCCAACGGCTTACTTCCCCACGGTTTGCAGAACCGTTGGTATAACATATACCAACGGTTCTAAACCGTTGGGAAATGCTGGATTTTCAGTAGTGAAGGGAAAGGTACATGATGTGATGATAGTGTCAAGGAAGTGTCAAGGAAGTGTCAAGAAAGAATCCATGTTTTATTTTAAATATGTTTCCGTTGATGGGAAAAATGAGTACTATCTTTTATGTAACCACTTTGTTTAAATGTGGAATGTAATGCAAGTTTTATGATCTAATTCTCTAAAACTCTAAACCTGGAAAGATCCTCTATGTGAATTATTCATTTAATTCAATAATAAGTAATGTTTAAGGTCGGTTCCTTATAGTGGCAACAACGTAAAGCATGAAATCATAAACGTAAGTCAAGGCTTACTGTCGAGACATCATAACAAAATGTGATTGGGATAACCTCCCATGCACCATACATGGTATTCCATAGGATAAAAACATTACCCAATGAATTAGAGGACTATATAATTCTAGGCCCACCCGTCACATTCATACCATGTATATACATAAGTATACCACACAGATCATACAACATAAGGATGTTTTCATAATTTTTAATACCATGATTACGAAGTGTGGGTTATATAAATTGAAGTAACCAATCAATGAAGGAAAATTACATGTAGGTGAATACCATTGAGTGGATATGGGGATGGGTATTCACTACACAAATGTTTGGTGTGGAAAATCACAGGATAATTTTAGCAGCATAACGGGGGTACATAAAGATTCATGGAAGAGTTCAATGAGAGTGAAAGAGGTCTATAATCACTTGGATATCATAAGGACATTAATAGGGATGCATAATAAAATATACCAACATAAACAATTGGAAATAAAATGGTATAATATAAAGATGATGCTTAAATAAAGAGGAGAAGGAGAGGATCCCTTACCTTGAGAGGGCACTTATAAAATCTTGGGAGGAGATTATTAAGAGATCAGGAACACCTTGGGAGGAATTTAAAGAGTAAAATATATATAAAATTCATTCTAAAAGAGTTTTTATTGAAGAGGAATGGAAGTTTGGGTGGGTTTTTATAGCAAAAAAGGGAAATTATTTATTAATTTCTAAACTTAGGTTTTGGACTCTATATGATAAAATAATAAAAACCAAAAACCTTACCATGGTTTTTGACCATGGTTTCTACTAAAGAGGAGTGTATTTCAATATTTTATAATATTAATAACCTAAATCATTAAAATAATACCTTTGGTTATGTGTAAGTGAGTCATGTTCATAAATAATTAATTTTAAAACCTTAAAATATAATATAGGTTTTGGAGAATTCGTTAAAGGTTTATAAAATTAGTCAAATAAATTAAAAAATGCATTATTTTAAAGGGTAAACATAATTTTATTCATGGATACTCTTTATACTATTTATTATATCACTTTTGAGCTTTTATGATGTCATAATACAACCGTATATTAATACTGTATTTAATTTTTACACAAAAATTCGATTGTCTCAATTTTTTTGAAAAATTTACCATTGGCTAATTTCAACATGATAATTTCAAAAATAATATTTATATTATCAAAATAATTATATAAATATGAAAATTTACACTTTTAAATAAAAAATATCCATTTATTGAAAAATATGGGTTTTTACGATGATAACGGTTTCCGGCCCTTATAAAAATTAAATTTGAAATCATAAAATTATATTATCATTTATATTTAAATAAATATTATTTAATAAGAATATTTTATTAAAATAACATTTATTTAAAATATTATTGAATTTATTAAAATAGTGTCTTGATTGAAATAATATATTTCCCAAAAATACAATTTGTGTTTCATTGTAACAAAGTCTAATTTTTATCAAACTTGTTATTTAATAATTTATAAAATAATAATAAAAAGAATAGATATAATCATAATTTTATTAAAAATAAAAATATACAAATTCATACTATTAGGGTCAAGATACACAACCCCTTATTACAATAGTGTATTCTCTATGGGTAAAGTGTACTATGGTGACACTTTCTTGGGGTGGTTTGATGAACATGGTTTGGGTCGGAGTCTCGATAAGCTTAAACTTCTCTCATTAACAATTATGATCATGCTTTAGCTATTGAATCTTGGTTTGGGATTGGTCAATAGAAAATCTCAGTGATGTTATCTCCATCAGAAGCTTCAATAAATGGGATTTATAGGGTATGATCCTACGAGTTTTGTCATCACTTCTTCCATTTGTGTCAATTGGACTTTATCATAACCCTTAATATATACTAATCATAATGATCATTGTACAAAAATTATATTATCAATGGTTATGATTCTTAATGAACTTTTAAATCCGACCAAATATAACTTATGGAGGTCCAAAATATCCAATATAGCACATGTTTTTTCTATAACTACATTACTTAATAAGGCATTTATTCATTTAAAAAGGTAATTTAATTTATAAAAGTTTAAGTCGTTACATTATTCCCCCCTTCAGAAATTTTTCCCTCAGATTTTCATTTCATACACTAAAACAAATAAGGGTACTTCTGTTTTAACACATCTTCCAGTTCCCAAGTTGCCTCATTAAACTTGTGGTTTTGACATAGTACTTTGACCACGTGAGTTGTCTTTTTTCATAGAACATTGTCTATACGATCTAAAATATTCATAAAAAACTCCTCATATGAAAGACAATTGTCCAATGGTACCACCTTTGTATTTAGGGCATGTGAGTAGTGTGGTATGTACTTCCTCAAGAGGGATACATGAAACACATCATGTACTTTAGATAAGTTTGGTGGGAGTGTTAGTCGATGGACCACAACTCCAATGAGATCAAGGATCTCAAAGAGGCTGATGTATCTTGGACTATGATTTCTCTTCTTCTCAAACCCCATGAATTTATTCCATTATGATATATGAAGGAACACTTTATCTCCAACCTCAAACTCTAGGTTTCTGCAATGATTGTTTGCACAACTTTTCTATCAAATTTGTACGGATTTTGTTTGCACAAATTTTCTATCAAATTTGTACGGATTTCATATGACGCTAAATGGTTTGAACCTTATTTTTTATAACTTAGATAAGATCGGGTCCCATAAACTTCCACTCTCCATTTGAATTCTATAATGGAAACTATTGTTATATGAGAACTCCACTATGGGAAGGTGATGATCCCAACATCCTTGTAAATCCATTGAACATGATATTAGAATATCCTCTAGAGTTTTAATGGTTCTCTCAGACTAACCATCCATCTAAGGGTGATAAGTAGTACTGAAAATTAGCTTCATATCCAATGCTTGTTGAAGGATTCTCCAGAACCTCAAGGTAAAACTTAGATATTGATCAAATACAATGGATAGTGTAACTTTATTTATTCTTACAACTTCTCTTATGTATATCATGGTGAGTTGGTCAGGAGAGAATTTTTCCTTGATAGAAATGAAATAAACTAAATTTATAAGGTGTTCGATTACCACCTAGATGGAATTATTGCCTTTAGATGTCCTGGGGAGTCCTACGAT
Source organism: Viscum album (assembly GCA_963277665.1). Lineage (NCBI taxonomy): Eukaryota > Viridiplantae > Streptophyta > Magnoliopsida > Santalales > Viscaceae > Viscum > Viscum album. The sequence continues at coordinate 2,118,997,755 of OY728150.1, forward strand.
GAAATCCATGGTTATTTTTTCTCATTTCCATACTAGTATGGACAATGGTTACATCATAGCCTTACACTTATATCATTTAACCTTGACTTATTGGTATACTATGCATCATGATACAAATTCTATAATATCCCTCTTCATGTTATCCAACCAAAAGTTTTGTTTCAGATCTCTATATATCTTAGTGGTTCCTGGATGAATAAAGAAGGATGGGCTATGTGTATCATCCAAAAGTTCCCTTTTTTAGCTCTAGTTTTGATGGGACACATATCTGAGTTCCAAACCTTATAGATCCATCTTTATCAAAGTTAAACTCTAGAATATTTGCTACCATTTTATATATAAACTCATTTTATTTTTAGGATACCTTGATCCTATCAAGAATGGATGGTTGAGAAGTTACTTGATCAAGGTAAGATGAAGTTCCTTTTATTATTCCCATGTCCATCCTTTTCATGTCCAAGAATATTGGATCCATTGTAATCCTAATCATGGATAGGGTTGCGAGATCCTTTCTACTCAGAGAATCTAACACTTTATTCACCTTCCCAGGATGATAATGGATTGAACAATCATAATCCATGATCAACTTTAACCACATTCATTGGTGAATATTGTGCTCCTTTTGTGTGAATATATACTTGAGGATTTTATGATCTGTATATATGTCACACTTCTACCCATAGAGAAAATGTCACCAAATCTTCAACATGAAGATCAATGTATCCAATTATTGATCATGCATTAGGTAGTTTTGATCATGGATCTTTAATTGGAGGGAGACATGGGCTATCACTTTTTCATCTTGCATGAGTACACAACCCAGTCCCTTTTTGGATGCATCACCGAAGATCACAAATCCTTCTCCACTATTGGGTAATGTGAGTATATGTGTAGTGATTAACCTCTTATTTAAATCTTTAAATCTTTATTCATAGTTATCAGTCCATACATATAACATCCTGAGTTTTAATAAAGAAACACTATGTTCAATAGCATACATGATACACTACATCGAGCTTAAACGAACGACTACATAATATTATTTAAATGTTACCATTATAACCTAGTCTTTGGAATAGAGTGAATGAAAAGTATTAAATTAATTTATGAAAATATGGTATACACATGTTTATATAATGATTCATTGGTTACCAAATTTATTAGAAATGGATATAAAAATCAATTGAATATAAAGGGTGTGTGTTTATGAAAACCTATTTAAATGAGAATAATTATGTTTATAAAATCATATCACTCTTGTGGGATTATATTAATGAAATATAAACTCAATGTATTGTTTAAAATTAATATTATATGTTTTATATATAATATATAAGAACAAAATCAATTTTAAGCATAAAAGAAGTATTTTTCAAAAAAGACATTTTTACCACATTTTGATGGAGAACCTATTTTAAATCTAGTTTTTGATAATTTTATAAATTCTATTTGAAAAAATAAGATTCTTATTTGGAATAAGGACATACAAATTTACTTTGGTTGAAATTTTGGCATTTTTTTTGATAAAATTCATATCTTAATGAATATTGAAAAATATTGCATTTTAATTCAAAATTGCTTTTTTCGTCTAAGTTATTTATATTGTTAAATTATATATTTAACTGATTTTAAATTATAATTATATTATTTTTTTTATCATTTAATCCAATTTTGGTCATTTGAAGTAATTTCACATTGAAATTAGATATAAATTCACGTCAATCTTTTGATGATTTTTACTTTTTAAAAACATATTTTCTCGTTTTGACAATAGATATTAATTTTAAATTAATTACTACAACTTATGTGTTTTGAATTTGGAAAAATGGATTCCATATTTGGAATAATAATGTCTAAATTATGTAAATATTTCCTTTTTATTTTTGGACATGATGAATAGAAACTTTAGTAATTATTTTTATTTACCATGGTTAAAGGGTAAATTAGGTAAATAATGGTAAAAATAATATTATAATAATATAAAACTACCCTAACACTTCTCCTAATCCCATTGTATGAGATATTTATTACCAATACAACCCTTGGGACAAAAATTTGGCCTTTGGAAGCCACTTGAGTGTGATTATGACACTTATAACTTTTAATTTAAAGTAAAGGAAAATATGTTATAAACATATATCTTCTTACTAAAACAATTTTAATATGGGTTTATATAAGTGATATATTTGAATATGAATATTAATTATAAATATAATTTTTTTCCTACATCATGGTATTTTATTTATATTTTTTATATATTAAATAATTAAATTTAATTACGACACAATGATGATGCATTGATTGCTTTATTAATGAAGGAATCAAATAAATGATATTATAAATATTAAAATAATTATTATTTGAAGTAATTTATGTCATAAATGATTTTTATAGATGAATATGAAATTTTAGAAGACTATTAAATGGTTTGGTTCAAATTAATCTCTCTATTTAGATTTTATTTAAATTCAATAAAATGAATAGTGTAAAAATTTACATAATTGATGTTTTATAAAAATATCAATTTATTAAATTATTTAAAAATAATAAAGTATTTTAAAATCAAAAAGTGACCATTATAAGGTCTAAAAATTAAAAAAGTGTCCAATTATGGGAAATTTACCTCATATAAGTAAAATTAATAACCTATTAATAATTAAAATGTTGTTACCACAATTAAAATTAAAAGAGAATAATTAAGGGTAAACCGAAAAGATAAGGTTTAAAATAAAATCAATACATGTATAAAAATTATTGTATGAGATGATTTAGAACTATAATAATCTTATATTATAAATATCTCATGTTGGATCCATTTTAATTAAAAAATTAATTGATATTAATTTAATAATTTAAGAGTTTCCAAGGGTGATCCACCCCTCTCCTATAAAAAGGTACCCTATCTTCTCTAATACTCACACTTCCAAACCATTTTATTTCAGATAATATATACCCAAAAATATTCCTAGAATACCTACACAAATTCTTGAGGCATTATTTTTGTCATAAAAACCTTATTAGAGGTGTTAAAGTGTTCTTCAAAGGTGATCAACCGAAGAAGAGGTGTCATTTTTTTAAGAGTTTCTATTTTATTTATTCTTACACTTCATTTAAATGTTATTATTCCAGGATGAAATAATATATCTAGTATCCTAAATATACTAATATGTTATTATTTTAATATAATTCCCTAAATCCATCTCTACTTCCATGCACATAAAAACAACAACGTCGTTCGTGCGTATGTGTGAACTATCACCTCCACGAAGCGATGTGAATTGTTTTTATCCACCACATCACTTGTATGATATATATAAGTATATTTAAATTATTATTATTATTATTATTATTATTATATTATGATCATTATGGAAAGATAAAATAATAATTACCTTATTTCTATAATGATCAATGAAAAATGAAAATGTTACTCATGTGTACGTACGACCTACCATCTCTATGAATATAATATTGTTTGTTTTTCATAACCATAATTAATGGTTTGATTTTAAAAGTATGAATAATGTATAAAAGTGATGATTATTTCATAAATACTATTCTATAGATAATGGAATTATGACCACATGGACTAGTGACATCAAAACCATGTTCATTTTCGACTCAAGTACCAAATATTGACAAAACATTCGATAAAAACTTAAATAATTATATAATTTTTATAACATGGAAATGAGTGATATAAAAGAAATAGTAAACTTTAAAAATGTTATAAATCAATTATAAATTAATCTAATTTTATTATTCAGGAAAATAAATAACATACAAGACAAGTCGAACTCAAGGTAAGGGAAATCTTAACTCAATTTCCATTCATTGAGTTAAATATCCATGTCACTGGTTTTGTTTTTCCAAGAATATGTGTGAATGAAGTATGATTGTTTTACACTAAATATCCACTTATATTGGGTGTATTTATATTTGTCACACATAATTATTTCATTTATTTATCCTTAATCTAATGATACAATCTTTGTAAGGGGTTTTGTCTCAATCTCCTTTCATTGAGGTGTATTTAGATAATATACACCACCTTCTTTTATACGGTTTATAATCAACCCCTTTAACTTTTAATTTCATTCAATGGTTTTCAAAATGAATATTTTTCTATGAATAACTTTACTAAATGATAAAAGGAATGTTTTTTAACGTACGCAACGATAATGACTTTTTCTGTCGCCGCAATAATTATTTGATATTTGGCTTCCTCTACAAGACGTAATGTTTTTAAAAGAAAAATAAATACCATATACCCTTTTCATGTATTTTGGTATTGAAAATGGTTTTAATAAAGGATTTATTATGTCAATATCTTAAAATGATCTCTTGTGATTGCAATGTGGAAATGTTATTTTTTCTTTATGCTTGTTTTATGTGTTATGATTATATTACGGTTCTTGGGCATTGTTTATATATACGGGTGGTTCTGTGATAAATAAAGGGAAGGTGATCCCATAATAGCTCTCCAATGCATTGGGTAATGAGATGAAGTTAAATAATAAGGTTTCTCCTAAGAGATTTAGAGAATATACTGTGACGAGTATTCATGGACTAACGTTTTCTTTCCTTATTTTATATTCCTTAATGAGATTTTTATGCTCATCCTAAGTTTTTGAAATGTTTTACACATGGTATAAGGATGAGTAAGATAAAGGAATAAGTCAAAAAGAATTTTATCAATAAAATAAATCATGTTTTTTTTTTAAAAAGTTTTATATTGTGAAAGAAATGGATACTATTTTAGTTGTATCCACTTTGTATAAATTTGAGTTTTTATGTAATATTTGTGGCCTAATTCTCTAAAACTCTAAACCTGAAAAGATAATCAATATGAATTCTTGACTTAACTCGAGATTATTTAATTTTTAAGGCTAAGGCCTTATATTTGGTATCATAAAGAAGGTTTTGACAACTTTAGGGATTAAGATTTTTGGTTAAACATATGGTAACATTCTATGTCTATTCTTTTGGTTAAATCCTTGTTCTATAACTTTTTTAGATCAAGTAAATTCAGTTACAAATGGAAGGAGGAGGATCACAAAAAACGTTCTTATCTCTTCCTAATGACTTTCTTGCAATAATTATTTCAAAGTCATGTCCGTATGATTTCTAAACTTTTTCTAACATACAACTCACTTACAAGAAGTTGTTTGAGATATCAAAAACCTCCATTATACCTCGATACCATCATGAATCATGGATCATTTTTAATCAAATATTATTTTCACAATATTTTCATATTTTAAAAAAAGGTAAATATTATCAAGGAATTTTTAGATATTTTACCTTATCATAAGATTGTGAAGCATATTATGATTTTGAAAAAGCTTCAGAATAAGACGACCCTTGCACAAACTATTTATATTTTCTTTTAAAATATAGACTTTCAAAACATAATTATGGTATTTTAAAAGGACCATTAATTAAAAGTTTCAAATCAAAATCAGTACGAATGTTTTATAAAAAGAAAGTCTCTTATGATGTTATGAAATTATATATCATACATGATTATTTTCCAAAAATATTTTTCCATGAACACTCATACAACCCAAGTTGTATAAGGTGTATTTGGATAAAGGAAGAAAGTGATTTTGAAGAATCTCTAAATCATTATTGCAATGCATGGACCTTCTATCTACTTGAAAAAAATGATGATGAAACCCGATGGACACCATGATCAATGAAAAATGTTCTTTCTTTTGGGAATAGTTTTATTAAATAATTTGAAGGTGAAATAAAAAAATATGTCAAGATATATAAGACTTCATGAATTAATATTTTTAGGTCATTATGAGTTGGGATGCAAATGAGTGGTATAAGACAACCTTTAAGGTTGACACATGTTATAGTTATTTTTGAGGATTTTAACTCATTTTTGGAATTTTATAATAATTATATAGTTCTAGAAAAATGAAAAACCACAAGAAGGGTGACAACCCATCATGTTGGACAAGGTCGTGGGATTGAACCCACAACTGAAATGCGATAAGGCTTTATCGCTTACCACTGGCCTACGTGAAGTCTCTGGTTAGTAAGACTTTTTCTTTTTAGTTAAACTGGTTTATAAAATAAGATGAAGTTGATTTTTGGAATTTAATTTTTTATTAAATAGATATCCTTGGTATTGGAAAATGATTTGGGGATTAAGTGATAAATGTTATTTTGGAAGACATTCACTATTTTGGGAACTTTATATGATTAAGATAAATGGAATGATATGGGATTTTAATTGAGGAGTAATGGTTGAATTATAATATGTAAGAATCTATGATTTTAATTGTGGACTTATGGCAATTAGATTATTTATTGAAGTGATTACAATATCTTGGAGAAAATGTGATTAGGTTAATTAATTTTTGGTATGAGATATTAAGAGTGGTTGATGTTATTTGGAGATAAATGTTAAACTTTATCTTGGAAGACTATGTGATCAAATCCTTATGAATTTTGGGTTTCAATATTAGTTTGGATTATTTTTGAGTAATTTTAAGGAAAATTATTTATTAAACGGTCTTTATTGAACTTTGGATATTACTGTTGAATTTTGGAGATTAAAAGTAGTTTTCTTCATACAATGGTTTATTCTTTTTGGGGAATTATCTGATTTTATCCTAACCTTTTTGGTTTTGGTTAATATTTCAAGATATAATGAATAAATAGTTAATATTTTGTGAATTATTTGATTCTCTAAATGTTTATTCTAGTGCTTCATGTGTGACCAAGTCATCTTGAATACTCATCATTTAGAGAAAAGATGAGTTTGTAGTAGAAATTTATTAAAGGATGAAACTCTACTTGATAAGTAAGTATGTTTCCTTATGTTCTTATTCAAGATCATAAATAAATTCATCAACTTTATTAAAAATGTCTTATAACAAAAACATTTTATGTTTACTTTTCCTATTGTGAAATCAAAGACCGTTTAACCCATTACAAGTTTGTGGTTTTCTGATTGTTAACTTTCTATTGATCATGTTTTCTATCAATATTCATCATAACTTGACACTTATTTTTTCTTCCATATCCATTTTTTTCTACATGAAATCTTAGTATGTGTTATCTCGGGTGACCTTTTTACTTCTCTTTCTTTTAACGTGACAGTTTTATTAATCATTTTTCTGATGTGGGATTGCAATAAAGGTATTTTGAAAAGTCATACCCTAGTTACCAACCCCAAATTCAAATTATGAGTATGAAATTTATTACGGGGGGGGGGGGGATTTAACATTTCGAGTTTTAAGAAATAAACACTATGTTCAATAGCGTACATGATACACTATATTGAGCTTAAACAAACAACTAAATAGTATTATTTAAATATTACAATTATAACCTAGTCGTTGGAATAGAGAGAATGAATAATATTAACTGAATTGTAAAAATATGGTTTACACATGTTTATATAATGATTCATTGGTTACCAAATTTATTAGAAATGTAAATAAAAACCAATTGAACATAAAAGATGTGTTTTTATGAAAACCTATTTAAATGAGAATAATTGTGTTTATAAAATAATATCACTATTGTTGGATTATATTAATGAAATATAAACTCAATGTGATGTTTAAAATTCATATTATATGTTTTCTAGACAAGATATAAGAACAAAATCAATTTTAAGCATAAAAGAAGTTTTCTTCTTCAAAAAAGGCATTTTTTACCGCCTTTTGATGGTGAAATAATTTTAAATCTAGTTTTTGAAAATTTTATAAGTTATATTTGACAAAACCAAATTCTTATTTGGAATCAGGATATCAAAATTTACTTTGGTTTAAATTTTGGTATTTTTCTAATAAAATTCATATTTTAATGAATGATGAAAAATACTGCATTTTAATTCAAACCCATTTTTTCATCTAAGTTATTTATATTGTTAGATTATATATTAAATTGTTTTTAAAGTATAATTACATTAGTTTTTTATAATTTAATACAATATTGCTCATTATAAGTAATTTTACATTTAAATTAATATAAATGCATGTCAATCTTTTGATAGTTTTTACTTTTTAAAAACCCATTTTCTCGTTTTGACAATGGGGATTAATTTTAAATTGATTACTACAACTTTTATGTTTTAAATTTGGAAAAATGGATTCCATATTTGGAATCATAAGTTCTAAATTATGTAAATAGGTCCCTTTTATTTTTGGACATGATGAATAGTAATTTTAGTAATTATTTTTATTTACCATGGTTAAAGGGTAAATCAGGTAAATAAGGGTAAAAAATATATTATAATAACATAAAACTATCCTAAAACTTGTCCTAATACTATTGTATGAGATATTAATGACCAATAAAACCATTGGGATGAAAATTTGGCCTTTGTAAACCACTTGGGTGTGATTATGACACTTATAACTTTTAATTTAAAGTAAAATAAAATATGTTATAAACATATATCTTCTTACTAAAATAATTTTAATATGGGTTTATATAAGTGATTTATTCTACTATAAATAGTGATTATAAAGATAAAAATATTTCCTACATCATGATATTTGATATATATTTTTTATACATTAAATAATTAAATTTAATTATGACACAATGATGATGCAATGATTGCCTTATTAATGAAGGAATCAAATAAATGATAAAATAATAATTATTTGACATAATTTATGTCATACACAATTTTTCTAGGTGAATATAAAATTTTAGAATATTATTAAATTGTTTGGTTTGAATTTATCTCTCTATTTAGATTTTATTTAAATTCAATAAAATGAATAGTGTAAAAATTGACATAATTTATGTTTTATAAAAATAGTAATTTATTAAATTATTTAAAAATCCTAAAAATATTTTAAAATCACAAAGTGACTGTGATAAGTTCTAAAATTTTATAAAGTGTCTAATTATGGGAAATTTACCCCATATAAGTAAAATTAATAACCTATTAATAATTAAAATGTTATCACAATTAAAATTAAAAGAGAATAATTAAGGGTAAACCGAAAAGATAAGGTTTAAAATAAAATCAATACACATATAAAAATTATTGGATGATAGGATTTCATAATATCATAATATTATGTTTTACATATCTATTTTTGGATCTATTTTAATTAAAAAATTAATTTATATTAATTTAATAATTTAAGAGTTTCCAAGGGTTCCCCTCCCATATCCTATAAAAGGCACCCTCTCTTCATTAATACTCACACTTACAAAGCCTTTTTGTTTGTACAAGATATTCCAAAAAATCTTCCTAGAATCTATACCCACATTCTTGAGGAATTATTTTAGTCAGAACACCCTTCTTAGAGGTGTTAAGGTGTTCTTTAAAGGTGATCAACTGAAGAAGAGGTATCATTTTTTAAGAGTTTCTATTTTATTTCTTCTTCCACTTCATTTAAATCTTATTCTTCCGAGATGAAATAATAACTCTAGTATCATAAATATAGCGACCCAACCTTTTCTTACATTACTATTACATCATTTTAAATATAAACAACATAACAGTATTACACATAGAGGATCCAAAGTTTTTGTGTCTTGGGCAAACTAGGACCATACATAACAATTACAACATCAATAATAAACATTTATTTAATTTCTTCTTCTCTAGCTTCTTATCGGTACTTGTCATCTCCTTAGTACATGTAGCCACCCAAGGATATACATCAAAAGGGGTGAGCTAAAATCCCAGTAATAGGATAGATAAGAAGAATATAACATGGTGCGAGAATAATCATAACATGGGAAAAAGATCATGAACATGAGAGGAAGCATAAATATAAGACTTGAAATGTGGCAATGCATAAAAATGAAACATCATGTCTTAATGATTAAATACCACACATAATTGTGAACCAAGATAGAATCTTGTTCACACATCATTTCACATTTACTCATGAGATTAATCACTTTACCCAATGCATTGGAGTACTGTATAATTCCGGGCGCACCCGTCACATTCAAACATTCATATTGCGCTATATAATTCTGGGCTCACCCATCACATCATAACATTATCATTATCATGCTTTTCACATGGAACATATATCAAAAGTGAACATAAATAACCCATGTAATGGAATGGGTTACATATCATAATAAAACATTCATAAATTTTTGGTTCCCAAAAGAAATAGGGAATAACATACATGTTTCAAGAACCGTACACTTTGAAAGAGAAGTAAAAGGTGTGTTCTTAAAAGAAGAGTTCCTTTGAAAAAAATTCTGTTTAACATAAAAACCAGTGAAAAACCTATATATCCTATAAAAGGGAATAAAATTATGAACAAATTACCTTTAAGGAGTAACCATATAAAAAAATGGAGTGAAAGAGGGAGAACCCGAAGGATGAAATTTGGGTTCGAGAATTTCCCCTCACCTTGTATCCGAACGCTTCCTTCTCTTTAATGTCCTGTATAATGACATTATATAAATTAATTAGAAATTAAATAACCTTTTATACATTAATAAGTTTCATTTTGGTTTCATTATGTCATTTTATGGGCCTTTTGATGAGTTATAGGGTTTAAAAACATTGTTCGTAAATGTTTGTTTTTATGGTTTTCTTGAGTGGTTCACTTGTATTCTTAAATTGAAGTTCAGGTAGAACATGGGAAAACATCCAAAAATGATATTTAATGTTATTAATGATATTATAGGAGTTTTAATGATCTTATATTGAATTATATTAGATACATGTAGATGTATCATTAGATAAGAATTAAATGATGATTGTTTGGGTTAATTTGAGCGATTTTTTGATCATAATGAACTTGTTTTATTTTATCACTAGAAATATGGTCATAAGTTAGTTCCATAACTTTAAATAGAAGATAATACATATAAAATTTTCTGGTTCAACCATAAAAATGGTTTTATGACCAGATTTGAAGGTATAAATGGAAGAAGAAAACTCGTCATTCTTGAAGGTGATAAATTAACACCTCACGAACAACGTTCTCCTTAATAAAATAAAAGGAAGAGGGAAAGGAGGTTGGATGATATGATATCCCATTTGCATCATAAAATTATAGTAAATGTATAATACTGGAGTTAAAATACAATTTGGATGAAGATATATGGGGAGAGATCAAGAAATGAACTTGAACTTGAAAGGAAATTAAAGGAGAAGAGGGAGAGAAATTACCTCTTAAATCTTCCTCTTGAGATCCTCCTTAAGGAAGCTAGGCTTGGTCTTTTGATGAGACCAACAGATCTTGAACATGGGATAGGGTCTAGGGAGGATGTTTGGGTAGAGTTTAGATAAGTCTTGGAGCTTGAGAGGTGTGAGGAAATGAGGGCGTGAAGGGTGGTTTTTATAGCAGAAGGGAGAGGGGTTTCCTTAATATAAAATTCATTAGTTTATTAATTTCCCCTAAGACAAGGAATATTGAGTCTTTAATGACCAAGAATATTAATTTTATAATTTTATCCCGAACCAAGTGGGATTACATCAGCATAACATCACACATGACTCTATAATTAGCTTATTTAGCTTATTTTGTAAATTATGGTATTTCACTATTCATCAAAAATTCAAGTTTCTCAGAAAAATCCAAAAAATTTACACCTACCATTTTTCGATGTGTAGAATATAAAAATGAAGTCCATTTTTCAAAAATAATTTTCTAAATATTTAATTAAAATCATAATTTACTTAAAAAAACAGTTTTAAAATTAAAACTGATTTTATAGTGCTTTCAAAAATTACGTAAGGTCTTATAAAATTATCTAAAAACTATAAGACTTTGATTTGATAATTAATGAACACATTTTAAGAAAATACTTTTTCTTTTAAAATAATTAATTATTTATAATTAATTATTTATGACTTACAAAATACCAAAACATTTACTAAGGTCAAATTTTCACTTTCTAAGATCTCTAAATTTTATTTAATTATTCATGGGTAAGGTTACTATTATGTTGGATTATTTACTATTCATAAGGTTAATATTACTATTCATAAGGATATATTAATATTCATAAGGGTAGGTTACTATTCACCATTTTTTTTTGTTTTATTAGACTCCAAAAATCATCTTGAACACAATCGTGTATGTCAGATTCTCAAAATTACCAATACAGAAGTGGAAAACTTATGTTTAGAGGTCACTTAGCACTATGTTGTGTTTTCATGTGATTTTATGACATAATTATAAGAAGGTAATTTCCATTGAAAAACTTTGGGTTGTTACATTCTTCCCCCCTTAAGAAATTTCTCCCCCGAAATTTTACTTTACACAAATAGGTAAGGGTACTTCTCCTTCATCACCTCCTCCAGTTCCCAAGTTGCTTCCTCAAACTTATGGTTCCTCCACAACACTTTAACAAGATGAGTTGTCTTGTTGCGTAGAACCATATCTCTCTGATCCAGAATCTCTACTGGCTATTCCTCATAAGAGAGATCATCTTCCATCTGTACCACCTCTGAGTTTAGTACATGTAAGGAGTCTGGTATGTACTTCCTCAGGAGTGATACGTGAAACACATCATGAACTTGAGCCATATTTGGTGGAAGTGAAAGTCGATAGGCCACAACTCCTATGCGGTCAAGGATCTCAAAGGGGACAATATACCTTGGGCTTAGCTTCCCTTTCGTCCCAAATCGTGTGACTCTCTTCCATGGAGATATTCGTAGGAAGACTTTATCTCCAACGTCGAACTCCAATTCCTTTAGACGGTTGTCATCATAGCTCTTTTTATGACTTTGAGCAGCTTTGATGTGTTTATGGATGACTTCAACCTTCTCTGTCATCTCTTGCACAAGATCGGGTCCAAGTAGCTTTCTTTCTCCGAATTCATCCCAACAGGTTGGAGTTATACATCGCTTTCCATACAGAGCTTCATATGGAGCCATATGAATACTAGAGTGGAAGCTATTATCGTATGAGAACTCAACCAATGGGAGATACTGATCCCATCCACCTTTGAATTCTAGAGAGCAGACTCTTAGCATATCTTCAAGCGTCTGAATAGTCCTTTCAGACTGGCCATCAGTTTGGGGGTGATAGGCCATGCTGAAATTTAATTCAGTACTCAAAGCATGTTGAAGACTCCTCCAGAATTTAGATGTGAACCTTGGATCACAGTCATAGACAATTGAGAGTGGAACACTGTGCAATCTCACCACCTCCTTAACATATATCTTTTCAAGTTGTTCAAATGAGAGATCTTCCCGAATAGAGATAAAATGGGAAGTCTTGGTGATTCGGTCAACCACAACCCATATCGCATTATTTCCCTTTGACGTATTTGGGAGACCCGTGACAAAGCCCATAGTAACATTTTCCCATTTCCACATGGGTATAGGCAATGGCTGTATCATACCTTTGGACTTTTGTCGCTCATCTTTAACTTTCGGACATACCAAGAACCTTGATATATATTCCACAATCTCCTTCTTCATGTTATCCCACCAGAAGTGTTCTAGGAGATCACGATACATCTTGGTACTCCTAGGATGGATAGAGAATGTTGAGTTATGTGCATTTTCCAATAACTCCTTCTTTATCCCGGGTGATGAAGGCACACAAAGCCGCATTCCAAACTGAATCACACCATCATCATTGACATGGAACTCCTACAGGTTCCCTTCTTTTACTGCATTCACCCTCTTTTGTATCTCCACATCATCCATTTGTGATTCCTTAATCTTCTCTTGGATGGATGGTTGTGCAATCATTTGGTAAAGGTAGGATGTATCCCCTTCCCTTATGATTTCCAAATCCATTCTTTGCATATCCAAGAAGATAGAGTCTTTCTCAATCCGCAGCATGGATAGAGTAGCGGGTTATTTTTTGCTTAGTGCATCAGCTACCTTGTTCGCCTTTCCAGGATGATAGTGAATAGAGCAATCGTAATCCTTGATTATCTCTAACTGTATCCTTTGATTCATGCTAAGCTTTTTTTGTGTGAATATATACTTTAGGCTCTTGTGGTCGGTGTATATGTCACACTTCTCACTGTAAAGGTAGTGCCACCAGATTTTCAAGGCAAAAATCATGGCTGCCATCTCTAGATCATGCGTTGGGTAGTTCTGCTCATGGATCTTCAACTGTCGTGAGGCGTAGGCTATCACATTATCATTTTTCATGAGTACACAACCTAATCCTTTATTTGAAGCATCACTGTATATCACAAAACTTTCTCCACTTTTCGGCAGTGTGAGTACAGGTGTAGTGATCAGCCTTCTCTTTAGATCTTTGAATCTTCCCTTGCATTCTTCTGTCCAGACATACTTTACCCCTTTCCCTGTTAACTTAGTTAGCGGGCTTGACAATCGTGAGAAGTTTCTCACAAAACCTCAGTAGTACCCAGCTAATCTAAGAAAACTACGGATTTATGTGACACTAGAGTGCCTGGGACATTCCTCAATCACCTTTGTCTTTATAGGATCCATAGAAATTCCCTCACTTGTGATCACATGTCCCAAGAATGTGACTTTCTTCATCCAAAAGTCACACTTTCTGAACTGGGCGTATAACTTCTCCTTCCTCAATGTCACTAACACATGTCTTAGATGTTCTTCATGTTCCTCCTTTCTCTTGGAGTAGATGAGAATATCATCAATAAACACTACCACAAATTTGTTTAGGTAATGTCTAAAGACTCTATTAATTAAATCCATGAATATTGCAGGGGAATTAGTAAGTCCGAAGGGCATCACCAAAAAATCATAGTGCCCATACCTTGTACAGAAGGTAATCTTATGAATATCTTCCTTCTTCACCTTTACCTGATGATATCCAGAACGAAGATCCACCTTTGAGAAGTATTGAGCTCCTCTTAACTGGTCGAACAAATCATCAATCCTAGGGAGAGGATACTTGTTCTTTATGGTGATCTTTTTGAGTTCCTGATAATTGATACACAACCTCATTGTTCCATCCTTCTTCTTCAAAAAAATCACTAGCGCACCCCAAGGTGATGCACTAGGGCATATGAACCCTTTGTCCAGATGATCTTGTAGCTGCTTATTTAACTCCTCCAGTTCGATAGGAGACATCCTATAGGGACACTTTGAGATAGGAGTTTCTTTGGGTGTGAGTTCAATTGAGAACTCTACCTCACAATCCGGGGGAATTCCGAGTAACTCTTCGGGAAATACATCGCTGTATTTCCTCATAATGGGAATTTTTTCAAGGTTAGCACTTCCCTTCAACTCAACCATTTGGGCGAGGTATTCTTCCTCATAGGGAATCAACACCCAAACCATTGAAGGATTTTTTAAAGGAGATTCATGATCTTCCTTGCATTTGTAGAGGAGCATGGGATGGTTCGAAATATGAAAATATATTTCCTTTTCCCGACAGTTGATATGTGATCTATATAACGAGAGCCAATCCATTCTCATTATAACATTGAATTCCACCAAAGGAAGTATTACAAGATTCGCTGGAAGAATCTTCCCACATACACCAACAGGAGAAGAGTCAAACACTTGGGTTGCAATGATTGCACCACTTGGTTTTTTTTAAAGATATCTCTACTTCAAGGTTTTGGGGCTTTGATTCTATAGTTCTAGCAAACTTGCAAGATATAAAGGAATGCGTAGAACCAGAATCAAATAAGACTTTTTCCATTATTGAGTGAATAGGAAGTGTACCTTGTATGACTTCATTATCATGCTCCACCTCCACAGTAGTGATGGCATAAGCCTTCCCTTGTTACTTTGGATTTGGTGGTTACTGACGTTGATTACCCTCAAGAACTCGAGGTTTAGTGCACTGACTTGCATAGTGCCCTAGCTCCCTACAATTGTAGCATTGAACCATGAGTGGTTCTCTCCTTTCTTCTACCACATTATCCTTCCTTTTCGTGTCTTTTCGATACTCTTGAGCATGATGTCCTTCTTTCCCACACTTGAAGCATTTCTCCATCCCTTTGAGGCAGTTCCCATGGTGCAACTTTCCACATTTTTGGCATGTGGGTTGTTGGGTTTTCTTCCCACCTTTATCATTTGATCCACTGGCTTGAAACTACATCTTTTGTTTCTTATCACCATAGCCATGGGACCATTATCCAAACTCCATCTCCACTTTGAGAGCACACCGAAAAACTTCTTCATAACTCCCAAAGTCTCGAATTACAAGAGCCTTTTGAAGGTGTGGTTTTAATCCACTAAAGAATCTATCAATTTTGCTATCATTGTTGATAACAAAACCCGAATCGTACCTTGCAAGCCTTGTGAAATTCACTTCATAGGTTGTGACAAATTCTCCTTATTTTTGCTTGAGATCTATGAATTCTCTCTCCATCTTTGTGCGAAGAGTTCTTGGGAAATACTTGTTAAGAAACATTATCTTAAAGTCTTCCCATTCACCTCTTTAATTTCCTCCCTTATCTTGGTGTTCTTAATCAAAGCCCACCATTGATCGGATTCTTCATCTAGACGATAAACGGATAAGGTCACCTTCTCCATATCAGAATAGTGAAGAACAGAAAAGATATTCTCCTTGGAGTTGACCCACTATTCCGCAGCTAGTGGATCAGAAGATCCATTAAACATTGGTGGTCGTTGCTGCATAAAACATTCGATAGCCAGTTGCTCCCTCTTTGGTAAAGGAGTATGTTCCCCATTATTATGGTTATTGTTCATAACCTGAGATAATTAGGTAAGAATATCCATGAAGTTTTGAACTCCACCTCCCAAATCATTGGGGATGTCATTCGGGCAATCGCTGCATTGACCCTCGCAAGAGTTGTTGGCCTGATTTCTCCTGGTTCCCACCATTTTCTAAAATAGAAAAGGTTAGAACAAAACATAAGTCAACAATTCATGAATAAATAACTTATTTATTTGCACAATTTATACTAAAATCATAACATATGGGATCCCTATGTATATACTCTTGTGTGCATATTTGTACTTAGTCTCATGCTAGAGGTTTTCTCTAGGGTTCACTAATCCTAATTCCCAAATTAACTAAACCTTTCCTCTGATACCAACTATAGCGACCCAGCCTTTTCTTACATTAATATTACATCGTTTTAAAGATAAAAAACATAATAGTATTACACATAGAGGATACAAAGGTTTAGTGTCTTGGGAAAACCAGGACCATACATAACAATTACAACATCAAGCATAAACATTTATTTAATTTCTTCTTCTCTAGCTTCTTATTGGCACTTTTCATCTCCTTAGTACATGTAGCCACATGAGGATATGCATCAAAAGGGGTGAGCTAAAATCCCAGTAAGAGGACATATAAGAATAATATAGCATGGTGTGAGCATAATCATAACATGGGAAAAAGATCATGAACATGAGAGGAAGCATAAATATAAGTCTTGAAATGTGGCAATGCATAAAAATGAAACATCATGTCTTAGTGGTTAACTACCACACATAATTGTGAACCAAGATAGCATCTTGTTCACACATAATTTCACATTTACTCATGAGATTCATCAATTTACCCAATGCATTGGAGTGCTGTATAATTCTGGGCGCATCCGTCACATTCAAACATTTATATTGCGCTATATAATTCCAGGCACACCCGTCCCATCATAACATTATCATTATCATGCTTTCCACATGGAACATATATCAAAAGTGAATATAAATAACCCATGGAATGGAATGGGTTACATCTCATAAGAACACATTCATAAATTTTGGGTTCCCAAAAGAAAGAGGGAATAACATACATGTTTCAAGAACCATCCACTTTGAGAGAGAAGTAAAAGGTGTGTTCTTAAAAGAAGAGTTCCTTTGAAAAACATTTTTTTGACATAAAAACTAGTGAAGAAAATGTATATCCTAGAAAAGTAAATAAAATTATTAACAAATGATCTTTAAGGAGTAACCATATAAAAAAAAATGGAGTGAAATAGGGAGAACCCGAAGGATGAAATTTGGGTTCGAGAATTTCCCCTTACCTTGTATCCGAACATTTACTTCTCTTTAATGTCCTATATAATGACATTATATTCATTAATTAGAAATTAAAAAACCTTTTATACATGAATAAAGTTAATTTTGGTTTCATTATGTCATTTTATGGGCCTTTTGATGATTTATAGGGTTTAAAAACATTGTTCAAAAATGTTTGTTTTTATGGTTTTCTTGAGTGGTTCACTTGTATTCTTAAATTGAAGTTCGGGTAGAACACGAACAAACATCCAGAACTGATATTTCTTGTTATTAATGATATTACAGGAGTTTTAATGATCTTATAATTAATTATATTATATACATGTAGATGTATCATTAGATAAAAATTAAATGATGATTGTTTGGGTTAATTTGAGCGATTTTCGATCATAATGAACTTGTTTTATTTTATCACTAATAATATGGTCATAAGTTAGTTACATAAATTTAAATAAAAGATAATACATATAAAATTTTCTGGTTCAACCATAAAAATGGTTTCATGACCAGATCTAAAGGTAGAAATGGAAGAAGAAAACTCGTCATTCTTGAAGGTGATAAATTAACACCTCACGAACAACGTTCTCCTTAATAAAATAAAAGGAAGAGGAAAAGGGGGTTGGATGATATAATATCCCATTTGCATCATAAAATTATATTACATGTATAATAATGGAGTTAAAATACCATTTGGATGAATATATATGGGGAGAGATCAAAAAATGAACTTGAACTTGAAAGGAAATTAAAGGAGAAGAGGGAGAGAAATTACCTCTTAAATCTTCCTCTTGAGATCCTCCTTAAGGAAGCTAGGCTTGGTCTTTTGATAAGACCAGAAGCTCTTGAACGTGGGAGAGGGGATAGGGAGGATGTTTGGGCAGAGTTTAGAGAAGGCTTGGAGCTTGAGAGGTGTGAGGAAATGAGGGCGTGAAGGGTGGTTTTTATAGCGGAGGGGAGAGGGGTTTCCTTAATATAAAATTCATTAGTTTATTAATTTCCCCTAAGACAAGGAATAGTGAGTCTTAAATGACCAAGAATAGTAATTTTATCATGTGATCTAGAACCAATTGGGCTTACCTCAGCATAAAATCACACATTACTCTATAATTAGCTTATTTAGCTTATTTTGTAAATTATGGTATTTCACTATTCATCAAAAATTCAAGTATCTTAGAAAAATCCCAAAAATTTACCTCTGACATTTTTTGACGTTTAGAATCCAAAAATGAAGTCAATTTTTCAAAAATAATTTTCGAAATATTATTAATTTAATATTTAATTAAAATCATAATTTACTTAAAAAATCAGTTTTTAAAATTAAAAATGATTTTATAGCGCTTTCAAAATTTACGTAAGGTCTTATAAAATTATCTAAAAACTATAAGACATTGATTTGATAATTAATGAAAAAAATTTAAGAAAATAAATTTTATTTTAAAATAATTAATTATTTATAATTAATTATTTATGACTTACAAAATACCAAAACGTTTACTAAGGTCAAATTGTCACTTTCTAAGATCTCTAAATTTTATTTAATTATTAATGGGTAAGGTTACTATTATGTTGGATGATTTACTATTCATAAGGGTCATATTAATATTCATAAGGATATGTTACTATTCATAAGGGTAGGTTACTATTCACTAAAAATTATTTTTGTTTTATTAGACTCCAAAAATCATCTTGAACACAACTGTGTATGTCAGATTCTCAAAATTCCCAATACAGAAGTGAAAAACTTATGTTTAGAGGTCACTTAGCACTATGTTGTGTTTTCATGTGATTTTATGACATAATTATAAGAAGGTAATTTCTATTGAAAAACTTTGGGTCATTACAATAAATATATTTATATGTTATTATGTTAATATCATCCCCTAAATCCATCTCTACTTCCCTCAAATGGGAAAAGAATTAATCGTTCGTGCGTACATGTGAATTATCGCCTCCACGAACCGATTTAGTTTGTTTTCCATTACCGTCTATCAAAATCAGTTATAATTATAGAATTAATATTCATATGTGATATTAATGACATATTTATAATTTTAAAAGAATAATATTTCAGTTATGTTCTTACCTTCCATGCACATAAAAACAATAACGTCGTTTGTGCGTGCGTGTGAACTATCACCTCCACGAAGCGATGCGAAACATTTTTATTCACCACATCACTTGTATGATATATATAAGTATATTTAAATGATTATTATGATTATAATAATATTATTATAATTTTGTAAATATAAAATAATAATTACCTTATTTCCATAATGATCAATGAAAAATGACAACGTTACTCATGTGTACGTATGACCTACCATCTCCATGAATATAACATTGTTCATTTTTCATAACCATAATTAATGGTTTGGTTTAAAAAGTATTAATAATGTATAAAAGTGATTATTATGTGATGGATACTATTCTGGATATAATGTACTTATGACCACATGGACTAGTGACATCAAAACCATGTTCATTTTTGACTCAAGTACCGAATATCAACAAAACATATGATATGAACTTAAATAATTATATAATTTTTATAAAATGGTAATGAGTGATATAGAAGAAATAATAGACTTGAAAAAGGTTATCAATTAAGTATAAATTAATCTAAGTTTATTATTCTGGAAAATAAAGAACATACAAGACAAGTCAGACTCAAGGTAAGGGAAATCTTAGCTCAATTTCCATCCATTGAGTTAAATATCCATGTTATTGGTTTTGTTTTTCCAAGAATATGTGTGAATGACCTATGATTTTTTACAATTAATATCCACTTATATTGGGTGTATTTATATTTTTCACACATAATTATGTCATTGATTTATCCTTAAGCTAATGATATAATCTTTGTAAGGGATTTCGTCTCAATCTCCTTTCATTGAGGCGTATTTTGATAATATACACCACCTTCTTTTATACAGTTTATAATAAAAACCTTTGACTTTTAATTTCATTCAATGGTTTTCAAAAGGAATGTTTTTCTACGAAGCGTTTTACTAAATGACAAAAGGAATGTTTTTTAACGCATGCGGTGACAATGACTTTTTCTACCACCGCAACCATTATTTGATATTTGGATTCCTCTATAAGACATAATGTTTTTAAAAGAAAAATAAACATCATATAACATTTTCATGTATTTTTATATTGAAAATTGTTTTTATAAAGGACTGATTATGTCAATATCTTGAAATAATATCTTGTGATTGTAATGTGTAAATGTTATTTTTCCTTTATGATTGTTTTACATGTTATGATTATGTTATGGTTATTGGGCATTGTTTATGTATATGGGTGGTTCCATGATAAACCGATTATGGGTGAGCCCATGATATCTCTCCAATGAATTGGGTAATGAGATAGAGTTAAAAAATAAGGTTTCACTTAAGAGATTTTGAGAATATACTATAATGGGTATTCCAAACGTAACCATGAAGGTTATTCCTTATGTATCTATGAAATCTACAATGTAAGTATGATATGGATTCCACAAGTTATGTTTATGATTTATGATTTCTATAAAGTTTTTCAGTATTATTATAATTTCATGGGTTTATAAATATTCATGGACTAACATTTTCTTTTCTCATTTTATATTTCTTACTGATCTTTTTATGTACATCCCAAGTTTTTGAAATATTTTCCACAGGGTATAAATATGGGTAAGAGAAAGGAATAATTAAAGAAGAATTTTATCAAGAAAACAAATCATGTTTATTTTTAAAAAGTTTTATATTATGGAAGAAATGTATACTATTTTAGTTGTATCCACTTTGTATAAATTTGAGTTTTTATGTAATAGTTATGGCCTAATTCTCTAAAAATCTAAACATAAAAAGATCCTCAATGTGAATTCTTGACTTAAATAAAGATCATGAAATGTTTAAGTTTAGGGCCTTATAATACAAACTTGACTTCCTTTCGATTTATCTTGGTTAGTGAGCTTGAAAATCATGAGAAGTTTATCACAAATTGATAATAGTAATCAACTAATCCAAGGAAACTATGTATTTCCATAACAAATATTGTTCTGGGACATCTTTCAATTGCCTCTATTTTTGATGGATCCACATATATACCTTTTATAGTGATAACATGCCCTATGAATGTCACTTTATCCATACAAAACTTTCATTTACTATACTTTTAATATGAATTTTATTTCTATAAGGTCTTCAGTACAACATTGAAATACTCCTCACATTCCTCCTTGATTTTAGAGTAAATAATAATATCATCTATAAATACTATCATAAATTTGTTGAGTTATCTCTAAAGATAATATTCATCAAGTCCATAAAGATATTTTTAGCATTAGTGAGTCCAAATGGAATCACTATGAACTCATAATGACCGTACCTTATACAAAAATAAGTCTTGGGGATATCCCCCTTCTTGATCTTTACTTGATAATATCCCAACTAAAGATCCACCTTGGAGAAGTATTAGGCTCTACATAGCTGATTGAACAAGTCATCAATATGAGGTAAAGGATACTTGTTCTTTACCATGATCTTTTTGAGCTTATTATAATCAATTTAGAGGCACATTAACCCATACTTCTTCTTAATGAAAAGGATCAGTGTACCCCCATGGTGAAACACTTGGGTGTATAAACCCTTTATCCATATTCTCCTATAGTTTATTATTCAGATATTGAAGTTAAAAAGTGGTAATTCTATATGGATGTTTGGATATTGAAAAATCTCTAGGTATAAGTTCGACTAAGAACTCAACCTCATGGTTAAAAGGAATACCATACAATTCTTTGGGAAAAATATCAGCGAATTCCCTTACAATGGGCATGCCATCAAGAATGATATTTTCATTGGTCTCAATAATTTAAGCTAGATACTCTTACTCATAAGGCAATAATATTAATTCTTTATATGATGATACTAAAGGATATTCATCCTACCCCTTTTACTTATATAGAATCAGTAATTTATGTTGTCTTTATACAAGTAAATCTAATCCATGCCCAAAATAACATCAAATTCTACTAAAGGGAGCATCACTTGGTTTGATAGGAAATTCAACCCACATATTTTGATAGGGTATGAGTTATATTCTTGGGATACAACAACCGACCCATTTGTCATCTTCATTGATATCTCAATTTACATGTTTTGAGTTGTTGTTTGAATAGTTTTATTAAACTTGTGTGATATGAAAGAAGGCATAGAACCAGAATCAAATAGTACGTTCATTGTAATTGAATGAATAACTAGAGTAATTGTCACTAGTTAAATTATCAGGTTCTACCTTATTAGTTTTGATGGAATAAGATCACCCTTTCTCCCCAGGCCCTGGAGGTTTCTGTATTCGATTATCATAGAAAACCATTAGCATAGTGTATTGATTCACATAGTGTCCTTATTCCTTACTAATGAAACATTGGACAATAGGCTAAGAGTTTAATGAAGAATTAATTTATTCCATCACATTTGTGGGTTTATACCATTGATAATTTATAGCTAGGTGTCCTCCCTTCCCACACCTAAAGCATTTCCTTTTCCCCTTCAGGCAATTTTTGGGATGCTTCTTCCTGCACTTTTGACAAGTGAGATGTTAGGATTTCTTCCCCCATGAGATTTATCCATATCACCAATAGAATTAAAATCCATTATTCTCTTCCTATATCCAAACCCATGATACCCTTGAGATTCTTTAATCTCTATTTTAAATTTTAGGGCACATCAAACAATTTCATCATAGCTGTCAAAGTCTCAAATCACCAAAGATTTTCATAGACTCGAATTTATCCCACTAAAGAAGTGGTCAACTTTACTTTCGGGAGAGATGAAAAAGCCAGAGTCATATCGTACAAGTATGTTGAAGTTAACCCCATACTCACTAATGGATTCATTATCCTTTTTCTTAAGGCTAAAGAAATACCTCCCCATTTTAAGTCAAATATCATGGAAAAAATATTTGTCGATTTTTTTTCCAGAATTATTTCTAATCCATTGCTTAGATCTCTCCCCCAAGTTTTTTATTTTTGATCGGCGCTCACCATCGATCACCATCTATATGATAAACAACTATCATTACCTTCTCTTGATCAGATAATTAAATGATAGAGAATATATTTTCAATGGAATTGATCCATTATTCTATGATTAAGGGATTAGAAGATCCACTAAAAGTTAGAGGCCTTTATCGTATAAAGGAATCAATTGCAACTTTCCCATTCTTAGGGGGGTGTGGGTGTTCCTCATGATTTTATTTTATATCCAAAACTTGAGTTAATTGAGAAAGTATTTTAATGAAGTTCCAGACTTTTACTCCCATCGGGTTGGGCATCTCATTTGGGAAGTCATCACATTACCTCTCACATTAGTTGTTAACTTGGTTTCTATTATTTACAACCATTGAATAAAATAAAGGAAAAATTATGGATGAAAAATTTTAAACTATTAAACACATAAATGGGAAACTATGAAAATTAAAAGGATAAATCATAAATGGAATATATTACTTAACCTATTAATTAATAGGTTTCAATCTAAGTTATTTATGATATATTTCCTAACATAAAATCTTATGGGTATTTTTTCCTTTAATAATGGTTTGTAAGGAGCTTGTGAATTTACCAAATAAAATCCCCTAGGAGTGTCAAAACAGGTGTGCAATGATACCTCTTTGTTGTGCACCATGTGATTATTGAGTCAAGCATAATGCACCCTTTTTGAGATTATTACCCCTAAATACAACTGTGCCAGAGACACATCCACTTATAGTATCCAAACATGGATGTATTTTCTTAGAAACTACTTACTATATATTTTACCAAAACTTAGGTATGTTTTCCTATGTTTAGTCTTATACCTAAGGCTTTTAATAGGGTTTTATAATCCAAATCCCCAAAAATAAATAGTCTTTCCTCTGATATCAACTATGACAACCCATATTTTAATACACCTTAATTCATGATTTATTACATAATGGTAAAAATAATACAATCATAGAAGATTGTGAGACATAGTGTCTTTGGGTAATTAGGTACATAACACAATAACTTAAAACATGTGTGCAACAAAATTATTTAAAAACTCCATAACATGCCCTTAAAATTTCATCACTCTTCTAAAAGTGTATGGGATAACCTGGGGATGTACATAAGAAATGGATGAGCTATAAAGCCCAGTAAGAGAATAATCACAACATAGTATAAGGTAAAGTAGCACATGTGAGTTAAGAGTCATATAAAGGTAACATAAAATGGGTGATAATCATAAACTTTAACATTGAATCATGATATAAGATGACAACATAAAGGCAACATGATAATGTGGAAAAAACATAAAACATGACATTATAAACATAAGCCAAGGCTAACTGTTGAGACATCATAACATAGTGTACTTAGGATAACCTCTGATTCACCATACATGGTATCTAATGAGATAAAAACATTACCCAATTCATTGGAGGGTAATATAATTTTGGGCCCACCTGTCACATTCATATCATGTACATGCATAAGTGTGTAACATATATCATACAACATAAGGATTTATTTCATCATTTTTAATCACATGATTAAGTATTTTGGTTTAAATAAATGGAATCCTCTAATAAATAAAGTACAGGTACACCTAGGTGAATACCCTTGATTGGAAATGATAATGGGTATTCACTACACAAATGTTTGGTGTGAAAAATCACATGATAATTTCGGTAGCATAATATGGGTGCATAAAGATTCATGAAAGGGTTTAATGAGAGTGAAAGGGGTATATAATAACTTTTAAATCATAATAGTAGTAATAAGCATGTTTAAAAACATATCCCAACATGAACAATTGGAAATCAAAAGGTATAATATAAAGAATATGCTTGAAAAAGTGGAGAATGAGGCGATCCCTTACCTTGAGAGGGCTCTTCTAAAAGATTGGGAGGATATTATTAATATCTTGAAAACACCTTGGGAGAGAATTAGACAGGGATAGGTAGAGTAAATTCATGATCAAATTATTTTGAGTGAAGAAGAATGAGAGGCTAGGTGGGTTTTAATAGCAAAAGAGAGGGGAATTCTTTATTAATTTCTAAACTTAGGTTTTGGTCTCTATATGATAGAATAATTAAAACAAAAATCATTACCATAGTTTTCCCATGGTTTCTTCCAAATAGAAGTGGTTTTAAATATTTTATAATGATAATAACAAAAATCATTAAAATAATACCCTTGGTGATGTGTAAGTGAGTCATGTTCATAAAGAATTAATTTTAAAACATTAAAAATATAATATAGATTTTGGAGGATTCATTAAGGGTTTATAAAATTAATCAAATAGCTTAAAAAACATATTATTTTAAAAGGGAAACATAATTTTGGATGCAGATACTCTTTATAGTATTTATTACATCACTTTTGGGATTTTATGATGTCATAATACATACCGTATTTAATTTTTATACAAAAATTCGATTGTCTCAAAAAATTATGAAAAATTCACCATTGGTTAATTTTGATGCTTAAATTTAAAAAATAATATTTATTTTATCAAAATAATTATATAAACATGAAAATTTACACTTTTAAATAAAAAATATGTATTTGTTGAAAAATACGAGTTCCTACAATGATAACAATTTCTGTCCCTTATAGTTATTACATTTGACTTCATAAAATTATATTATTATTTATATTTAAATAAATATTATTTAATAATATCATTTTATTAAAATAAAATTTATTTAAAAATTTATTTAATTTATTAAAAAAGTGTCTTGATTGAAACTATATATTTCCCAAAAATACAATTTGTGTTTAATAATATCAAAATATAATTGTTATCAAACACATTATTTAATCATTTATAAATTAATAATAAAAAAGGATAAATATAATCATTATTTTTAAAAAAATAAAAATATAAAAATTCATATTTTTAGGGTTTAGTTACATAACCCCTTATTACACCATTGTATTCTCTAAAGGCAAGGTGTGTGATGATGACACTTTTTTGGGGTGCTTCAATGAACATAGTTTGGGTCGTGATTTTGATAAGTTTAAACTTATCCCATAAACAGTTTTTCTCATGCTTTAATTATTGAATATCAACTTAGGCTTGATCAAGGGAAAATCCCAGTGATGTCATCTCCCTTAAACTCTCAACTAAAAAATAACACACAATCACATCCATAATAAAATAATAATTTGCAAGGTTCACTACTCAATAAGAGTAGATAGTACTTAGCATGATATGGAAATAAAACGAGAGTGCACATCTACTAAAAAACAATCCTCTGTGGTTTACAACAAGCAGGTAATATTCATAACTTGTATAACAATATAGTCCTTTGAAAGTTCATGTTCTTCTTGCATAGATAATATGATAAAACAATTTTTGAAACAATGAAATGAACCTTTACAAATAGGATTCAACACATCATCACTGTGTGTCTTGAATTATTTACATTTTTCTTACCACAAGTTCTTCTTATTCCTCTTCATTTTCTTTTAAAATATTGAGAAAGAACTTCTGTATGAACTTCTTTGTCTAAACCTATCTATTTGGTAGCTATTAGGTTGATACTTATATATCTAGTACACTTTATCTAGTACTATCTATCTTGTATATTTTGTTTGGTACTCTTCATCTAATACCCTTTGTCTAGTATACTCTACTTGATACCCTATGCTCTATATACTCTATCTGGTACCACTGCATCCTATGATTCAATAAAAATATCTCTCGAGTTCTTCGATTGGAACCTCACTTCATCAAAAATTATCACAACAACAATAACTCCTTCATAGCTCACCTACCCCCTTTATATAGGCATTGTTTCTATGAAAATAAAGGGTGGTTCACAAACTTCAAATTTGAATTTACTTCTCTAAATTTGAATGTCCCACTTGAGTCTTTCTTGAGTTGACTGCCTTAAAACCTCTAAATAAATTTGAGTCAAAAAACTTCATAGGGACTTTCCTCAAATCTCGATGTTGACGATCTTTTAAAACCTTTCTCAAATATCAACTTGAATAATGATTGTTCCTTCATGATTATTGATTCATTGAATGTCCAACTCAGTATCATCACAATGAATGACATTATAAAAAGTTTGTAAATATCCTCAAACCCTTGACTGATACTTCTTTATAGGAAATCCTTTATCTGATAATGCTCTGGCCGATATAACTTTATAGGAACTCATATGTCTGATAATGATCTATCTAATACAATTTTATAGGAATTTTTATCTAATGGATTCACATAATTCCTCTATCTAGTAACCTTACAAAGTTAGTTTATTCAGTAAACTCTGTCTGATAAACCTTCATTTGGAAATATCTTTCTGATCATTCAGAAACCTCTATCTAATCATTCTAAGACCTTTGTCTGATGAAATTATTTAGGAAGCTCAGTTCGATGACTTTATAAAGTCCATCCAGTATAATTCGTATATATCTTCATTTGATATAACTTCATCTGACCAAAATAACCTCATCTTGAACCATGATAACTTCAGTAATCACGATGTTTGATACTTTTTAGAACAAAAAAGCGTCATATGGTTTACTTTGTCTAAACATATATGTTTGATGTAACTATGGATAAAACCAGACAAACATTTATTTCCACCCTCTATCTAATCACCTCAATCCATTCAACTCACAATTCTCCATATAGTATACTTCATCCAAAAAATTCGTAAGGAAGAACTAATATCACCAAGTTATTTATGAATTAAAAAAAGACAACACCAAGAAAACCTTATTTCCATCAACAAAAATATTTTTTAGTTTACTAATAACTCAAAACTTCTTAGTTTTTATAATCACTCCTTTGGATTTTATTATCAACCAAGGAACATAAATCACTGATGCTCTGCAACTCAAGTAATTAATCACTATATAACAATTATAAACCTATGTGAACGAACTCGATGTAGGAGAAATGAATCATTGAACAAAAATACCATGTTGTCCATAAAGCAGTGATTAATAATCATTCTAAACTTATTATTGAACTAAAAACTTCATCATCACAAACCCAAAACAAAATCCAACCTGTAAAGAAAAATTTCTTACATCCAATTCAACAAATTGTTAATATAGTTCACACATGCTGACATCACAATTTACCCCCTTTTAACCCCCTAAATATATTCTCTCCCTAGATAGGTAAAACAAATATCAATGGATATTGTCATATTTCTACTAATTTAACAATAATATCTAAATATGAGATTAGATAAGGGACAAAATATCACATAACTTAATCTTTAAGAGATTGAGGTTGAATACCCATAGTCTACCTCAGCTTCTAAAATGTTTCCTTTGATAATGGTTTAGTGAAGATATCAGCTACTTGCTCATTTTTAGGTATAAAATCCAACTTTAGTTCATTTATTTCCAAAATTTCTTTGATAAAGTGATATTTAATATCAATGTGATTATATCATGAATGTTTCATGGATTATTGGGGAGATTGATAACACTTTTATTATCACAACCTAAGAGAAGGGGCAACTTCACATCAACCAAAAAATATTCCAGCCATGTATTCATCTACATTAATTATGTTATATCTTGATTAGAAGTTATATACTCAGCTTCTATAGCACTTATAGTCACCAAACTTTACTTATTTTTATGTCACTCACACATCTTTTTCCCAAAAAGAAAATTCCACTAGATGTGGATCTTCTATCATTGACACAACCTACTCAATCAGTATTTGTATAGACAAATAGATTCAACATTCCCTTATTATTATAATTTATCCCATAATATACAGTGCCTTAAATGTATCTAAGAATTATTTTTCTAGTAAAAAAATGTGTCATTTTTGGTTCACTTTGAAATCCATCACGCAAGGTAATAACATAAACCAAGTCTGGTCTAGCGGCTGTTAAAGACAACAAACTTCCAATAAGTTTCCTAAATTCTTTAAGATTAATATTCTTTCAAACTTCATCCTTAAATAGATTTTTCCCACTTATATATGTGTGGAAACTTGTTTTTAATCTTCCATGACAAATATTTTAAGTAATTCCTTGGCATATTTTTCTTGTGATAAGAAAATGTAAGCTTTTTATTGAAAAATTTGTAAGACAAGAAAGTATCTCATTTCTTCCAGTATATAAATTTCAAATAACATCTTTATTTATTTGGAAAAACCTTTATAGTTTTCTTCATTATTCCCTTAAAATATTATATCATCAACATAAAAAATCACAATGAGGGAAACCTTTTAAATTTATTTTATGTAGAGGTTTCTCTCAAATCTTCCTCTCCTAAAATTCTAATTCTTCAAGAAAGTGTCCATCTTAGAATACCAATTTATTAGATCTGGTGTCAACCCATACAAATACTTATTCAACTTGAAAACATAAATTTCATCTTAAACATGTAATAATCTACATGGTTTCTCAATATAAACCTCTTCTTCCAACTCTCCATTGAGAAAAGAAGACTTAACATCCATTTATAATATCTTAAATCTATGTTGTGTATCAATAAAAATACATATTATAATGGTTTCAAGTCTTACCACTGGGGTAAGGGTATCATAAAAATAAATTAATTCAACCTATGAGTATCCCTTATAAACTAGTATTTCCCTATTTCTTATCACTTCGCCTATTTCATTCAACTTATTCTGAAAAACCCAATTTTTTACAATCCCATTTTTATCTTCTAGTTTGTGAACAAGTTAACACATCTCATTTTTCTCAATATGATCTAATCATTTGTTCATGTAATCAATCCACCCTTGATTCTCTAAATCTTCTTCAACTTCCCTTGTTTAAACCTACGAAAACAAAGAGGTATGTGAAAATTCCCTCGATGTTCTTTTGGTTTGAACATGTTTTCCTTGATATAAAATGATATTTAGACCTCCACTTGCTTCCTCATCCTTGGATGAGGTGAAAAAATTGTCCCACATAACTTGAAATTTCTAAATACATATATTCATCTTTTAAAACTTCCATATTATTACTTTTTTTTCAGAAACTTTGTCATGTATTTTAATAAAAACAACTCCATATTCACTTCCTCTTATATTTGTAGCTGATTGTGAAACCTTTCTATTAGAATGTTCTATAAATTTCACATCTACAGAGTAAAAAATCCTTCCAGTTTCCTTTTTATAACACTTATATACTTTATTATTAGGAGGGTAACTAATGAATATATCCTCAACACCTCTTTGATTGAACTTCCCAAGATTCTCACCTTCGACTTTGATAATGTAGGGGATGAAAAACACCCTTAAGTATTTATATAGCATCTTGTTACTTATTTTCAGGTATTCATTAACCCTTGTTTTGATATCCTTTAATTCATGTCTTATTTTGGGGTCATTCTATGAGAAATTGGAAAATTTTGGAAGCCCAAGGGGCTGTGTATAGTTGGCGTGCAGTTAGGGTAAACCGTGTGGTTTGACCCAACAAATTGTGCATCATGTTGTGAGCCACTATAAGGAGGAACACAATTTTTCTAAATCATGCATCCCACCCTCCAAATTGTGCAACCTTGGTTAGTGGGAATATGTATGGTTGTTTCCTGGTTAACCAAACTATACACCCACCAAGGAGAAACCATTCACCCTAGATAGTAGGGGCTCACAGTTTGTTTAACCATGCAACTCTACCTAGTAAACCATTCACGCATGATTTAGTTCCCCTTAAAATTTAATTAAAAATCACAAACCCCCGTTTAAGATGCCTAATCCCCCCATTTGACCCTAACACATTTTTTGGCTCTTGAAGGCTCTTAAGAGGTGAACCTGACTCCTCCAAACCCCTTTCTTGGAATATTGAAGTGATGTTGATCTTGTTCGATCTCCTCCAAGTAAGTGGATTTCCTCTCACGTGGTTTCTTATGATATCTATTTCTATCATCCTTATAGTTTTATATATCATCATATAATTTATGTATCTAAACTCTATTTTATTGGATCTTGATTCTAGGATGTGTTCCTAGATCCCCTTTTCCTCGTTCTTTATTAGTGTTCCCTATTGTGGGTGTTGTGCTTTGTGATTACTTGATCTAAAGGAAGGTGGTTTCATAAGTCTTTATCATTCAATTAAAAACCTATATTTCTTGATTGATTTTTAAAGAGTTTTTAAATGATTTTAAAACATGTATTTGAGGTGATTCGATCTTTGATTTGAAATGGGTATGTAAATTGAAAAAAAAACCCAAATTCAATGGAATTGAAATTGTGGGGAGAATTTATGAAAAATGATGGATTTATTTAGAAACTGTTTTGATAAGATTATTTGATGTTGATTTTGAGAAAATGGATTAAATTTTAAAGTGATTTTAAATGGAATTAAATTAAGAAAACTTATGATTTGGTTTTTAAATGGGAAGGCATGTTAAAAACTAAAATTGGGAAATAATATTTTAAAATTATTTTAATTGATTGATTGATTGAAGAAAATTAAGCTTGGGTAGTTAGTAGGTAACTGGGACAAGAATGTTAGGATCTTTACCCCCTAGTAATAGGTTTACAATGAAAACTGTTACTAAAACAACTACGATATGACTGCCCGTGATGGGTCCCCCTATTGGGGTGTAGACTGCCATTATGGGTTCCCCTATTGGGGTGTATTTGTGTGCACACACTTGATTAGATTTGAAATAGTTATTGATATGTGTTAGGATCCTATTACCAAAGAAACTAATGTACCACAATGGTCTTTTTCATGGTGCTTTCTTTACTTGATTTGATTATACATGCCATTGATTTTTTGAACTGTTTTATTCATGGAAACTGATTTATATAAACCTTTTTATATAAAATGTTCATTTAATCATGTTTGAAAGTTTTTTCTATATATCTAACATCTATTTGAATGAAATCATGTTTTGGTTTAAAATATAAAAATGCAATATCATGCCTTTTTTTATTTAAATTAATTTTATAAATGGTTAATTGTTATGGTATCGATTATGGAACACCTAGTGAGAACCTAATGGGATTTATAGATCACACCCTACCTTTTCCTTTGGGTGTTTTTAGATTATATTTTTCTAGGTTTGAGAAAAGGGAAATCACCACTTGGAGGTTGTGGATGTTATCGATCCTTTGGACCTGGAAACTTGGAGGTGACTAGATGAGATGTAATCCACTTGTTTCATGGGATTATTGAGCTTTTATCTTGTTAGATGCTGAGTACATTGATGATCTATTACTTTGGGTTTTTGTTATACCTGTTTGTTTCTATTACTTTCTCCTTTTTATTGTTGAACATATTGACTTTTATCTTTTGTATTCCACTGTTTTGTGGAAAAATCATTCCCTCTTTGATCATGTATGATGCTAGGTTCTAGTCGCCAACCCATGGGGATCAAGAACACCCTTCAATCTATGTCAGTTTCAACTTGGGTATCAGTGTACTAGGGTGTCCAGAATGGTTCATGATAAAGTGGTATTAGAGGGAGGTTTAACATCTTTCATTGATGTTAGCATGTTATGTGGGATGTCTTGATGGGACTTAGGAGGTAGTTTTGAGTGGGTGTCTAGCTATCTCTCATTGTAATGATCCTTAAGTCGCCATGTGTGTTTGGGAAAAGTTTCTTTAAGGAACATTTTGATCTGATTCTAGTATTTTCCCTACTTTTGATTTGGGTATGTTGAAATCCAAATCTTGAAATCTTATTTGATGGGATTTATATTCTTGTTGATATTATTTGATTTATCGATCTGAGTGATCTTTTGACGTCTTCAGTGTTGTTTGTTGATGTTATGTAGCATCATGCCTATGAGAAGACATGTGAATAGGCCCCAGGAGGAAGATTCTAGCAAACCACAATGAGAAAATACTCCCATGGAACAAAATCTTGTTGAGATTGTTGTGAATGCTATCCAAGCTCTAGGACAGACACTTGTACCCATTCCCATTCCAGTTCCCATTCAAGCTCTAGTTGTGGAACATCAAAGGGATGAATCTCAGAATAATTCTCAAGAGTTTCTTCTCCATAATCCATATACTTTCTAAGGAACTAATGACCCTCAAGAGGCTGAGGATTGGTTGAATAAGATAGAGCTCCTTTTTGATTTCTTGGAGGATCTTGATTCGATTAAGGTGAAATGCACCACCTTTAATCTAGAAGGGCCTAATAGAAGATGGTGGGATTTGATGGTAATAGTGAAGAAGCATGAGGGTTTAAAGTGGAAGAACTTTATAGTTCTTTTCAGTAATCAGTTTTCTCCAGAATATATGGTACTGGATAAGGCTATGGAGTTTCTCAACCACCAGAAGGCTGATAGAACTATGAAACAATATGCGAATCGCTTTTCCAAGATTGTGTAGTATTCACCTAATATTGTATCGAATGAGAAGATAAAGTCTCAATGGTTCGAGATGGGTCTTCTAACTGATATTCATTCACATGTTTTCTTAGTTAAGATCACTTTATATGCTAACATACTAGATAGGGAATTGATAGTTGAGCTTGACTTGATTGGTAAGTCAGGGTTGATAGGAGTTCCTTTCTCTTACAGTGGTGTGTCCGCAAGGATGGGACCAGGTTTTCCTTCACCGGTGATAAGGGAATCTTTGCATCACAGGATGGAATTTCCCGGAGGAGGGTGCAACTGATCACACATCAGTTGGATAGCCTTACCCTTGGAGTAGTTGGTGTTGAGAGTCTGAGCTATCCTATAGTGGTGGACCAGTATGCCGATGTCTTTCTTGATGATGTTCTAGGACTACCTCCACACAGAGAGGTAGACTTTTACATCGACTTGTACCCCGGGATGACACTGATATCTACACCAACATATTAGATGGATCCCATGGAGCTTCATGAGTTACGGGTACAATTGGAGGACTTGCAGAGGAAGGGGCTCATAAGGCCCAGTGTTTCTCCATGGGCAGCCCTGATTTTTTTCACCAAGAAGGAAGATGGGAGTTTGAGACTCTGTGTGGACTATCAGTGCCTAAACTAGGTGATCGTGAAGAACAAGTATCCACTTCAAAGGATTGCTGACCGCTTCGATCAGTTGAAGGGAGCTCGATGGTTTTTAAAGATAGACCTCAGATCAGGCTATCATAAGCTCAGGGTACAAGATGAGGATGTGCAGAAGATATCCTTCATATGTTAGTATGGACACTATAAGTTCTTGGTTATAACATTTAGCATGACCAACACCCCAACAGTGTTCATCGGACTCATGAACATGATCTTTCAGCCATACCTCAATCGCTTTGTGGTGGTCTTCATGGGGTTCCATCGATGATCATCTCTGAACATGATACATGTTTTACATCCCGGTTGTGGAAGGGATTACAAGAGGCATTTGGGAATCAGATACATTTGAGCACCGCTTTTCATCCACAAACAGATGGCCAGACGGAGCAGACCATTCAAACACTAGAGGACATGCTTTGTACTTACGTCATAGATATTGGCTGCAGTTGGGAGGATCACTTTCCCTTGGTGGAGTTCACATACAACAACAACTATCACTCCACCATTGGTATGGAACCGTTTGAGGCCTTTTATGGTAAAACTTGCAGATCACCTCTATGCATCACATACCCATAGGAGTCAGCACTTATGGGTCCAGAGTTGGTACGAGCTACCACTGAGAAGGTACAGATCATCCAGGAGAGGATGAAGATGGCACAGAGCAGACAAAAGTCTTATGCTGGCAGTAGATGAAGATCTTTGGAGTTCAAGGAGGAAGACCATGTCTTCCTATAGGTCTCACCTCGATGAGGTTTGCGGAGATTTGGCCAGGGTGAAAATCTATCTCTAAGGTTCATTGGACCTTTTCAGGTTCTCAACAGAGTTGTTGAGGTGGCGTATCACCTGGATCTTCCCCCATAGATGCACTGGGTGCACGAAGTTTTCCATGTGTCGCAGCTGAGGAGATACGTGCATGACCCATCACACATCATCAACTGAGGAGAGATGGACATTGATTATGGGGCGATGTTTACAGAGGTTCAAGTGGAGATTGAGGATCGACAGGAGCGGGTCCTTCATGGACAATTGATACCTCTAGTGCATGTTTACTGGAATCACAGGAACTTCCAGGAGAGCACATGGGAGCGGGATGCTCAGATTCGTGCTTAGTACTCCCATTTGTTTCCTTAGTCTATATTGTGTATTTCGGAGACGAAAATCCCTAAGGTGGGGAGAATGTAAAGACCCATATTTTTCATGTATTTTTTAAATTATATGGAATTATTAAGAGTCTAAAAAAATTGACAGCGTATGATTCTGAGGCCCGATTTTCCTAGAATAAATTTTGGAACTTTTTTAAGGTATGTTCAGTAAACGCAAGGGCGATGTTTTCTATCTTTTGAACCAGTGCTCAGATTAAAAATCCGAGGGTATCATTGAATTTGCAGTGCCAGGATTCACTTAAGGGAGGCTTCACCTCGACTGTAGTAGGTCGGGTGAAAAAGTTATTTTTGAGGACTTTTGAAAAAAAATTAATAAAATAACATGTTAAGTTATTTTATTTCTTTTTCTCTCTCTTCTTTTCCTCCAACAGAAAAGAATCATTAGCGAGACCAATGAAACGTCAAGCCATTAAATGGATTGACTCCCCTTTATTCATGTAACCACACCATTATAATTAGGAAGGTTCCTTAATTAAATGAACCTCATTAATTCCACGTGCATTACTCACCCCCTCTCCTATTTATATGAAGCTTGGGGAGGGGTATTGGCATGACCTCACCAAGCAACGAAGATATGGAAAAGCACCGCGATGCCAAACCCTTGAAGGATGGGACTGGTTCCAGTGGGCAGTGACGAACACCACCAAATCACGAACTGACAAACACCAACTCATCCTCAAGGGCGGACGTTCTCCAAAAATCTTGAGGTAGGGATTTATCTTATTTTAACTTCAAGAGTTTGCTGAATCCTATTCTTACCTCATGCTATCAAGCTAACACAGAGGGCGCGGGCCAAACGAACAAGGCCCAAACCCTCTGCTACCTTGTTGATCTATGCATTCTTCACATTCTTTTTACTCAGGTTGGACGGAACCCAGAACGGAGGGTCAAGCAGTGAGGAGGGTGTCCCAAGGAGGCTGTTGGTACATTCAGATGAAAAAATGGGCCACCGGAGCTCACCCGGTGACCCGATGAAGACCGCCGACGTGACATCAGCACGAAAGCACCAATGACCGGTGCCGACTGGTAATGGCGGAGGCCAGCAATGGATGACTGCGGAAGGGATGGCGGTGTGCCGTCGCGCGCCGCCGGCGGAGGAGGCCACAACTGCAGCCATGATGGACAGCGGCGACCAACACTGACCGGCCGTGGGCAGAGGTAGAGAAGTACGCCGTTGCGTGCCGCTAGAGATGGCCACAATACAAATCTGCGACGGTGGAGGAGGGACCTGCCCCTGTGGGTCCCGCGACAACCAGGCGGTGCCACATGGCGCCGCCGCTTCACCCCCCCGAACGACTTATCCATTTAGAAGAAAGGGGGGAGCGTTACCCCCCAACACCAGCTAGGGCGGGCCCCAACCAATGGGCCACGCCCCTTCGCAGTTCGGGCCACGTGAGCCCAGCGGGACATGCCCCTCTGTGGGCCGGGCCGCACCAGCCCAGTGGGCTACGCCGCCCAGGCGGGCCGGGCCGGTCCGCGGCCCAACCCAATCGGATCGACCTAGGCTGGTTCAGGCCAGACTGGGTCAGACCCAGACCGGGTTGGGTCGACCCAAACCAGGTTGGGTTGGCTCAGATCAGGTTGGGCCGGGTCGGTATCACCAGGTCGGACTGGACCCGGACCCTTTCAGGCCTAGTTTCTCTAAAAGAGACATAACTTCTGAACCGACCATTCGTTTGATGAACCATCTACGACGATGGGATCATTGGAGTGAGACGGTCCTTTTGGTATAATCCAATTGAGTTTTGGATAAAGTTGGAGTACAACCAGGTTGGATCTAACCCGAATCCAATGAGGCCCTTGGTACTAAAATGCTTATAAGTCATAGACCGGACATCCGATTGATGCGCCGTATGTTGCATTGGAACCCTTACGACATGGCAGTCCTTTGGGATAATTCTTTGTAGAACTTAATGGTAGTTGAGATACGACTGACAGATTGAGGAGCAGATCCTCCCGAAATCAAGCATGCTTAGTGCGGGAATCTCCTGGATGGATGTAACGTGAAGAAAGAATATCAATCCTGTGTGGGTCATCATCTATCGATCTTGTGTGGGTAAGAACTTAGCGATCCTGTGTAGGTCATTATCTATTGATCCTGTATGGGTCAGTGCCTAGCGATCTTGTGTGGGTCAACATCTATCGATCTTGTGTGGGTTAGCAACAGAGCCTCTCGACATAATAAGATGATCTAGATTTATGACTAATCATCTGTACTTCTGTACTTGAGTTATATACCTGGTTTGAGCCAAGTATTTACCTTTGCGGCACTTTTACCTTCATGGTGTTACCTTTATGGTACTCTTACCTTCATGGTGTTACCTTCATAGTGTTACCTTTGTGGTACTCTCACCATTGTGGTGTTACCTTCATGGTGTTACCTTTTTGGTATTCTTCCTTCATGGAAAAGTTGTGCAAATGGATTAAAAGTTGGAGCCTTAAGTTTCCTCATGAATGAGACGAGTATCTTTTGATAACTTAGGTATATGCATGGGAATATACCTAAGTAGAATTGATGACTGCTTTATGAATTGTGATTAAAGTCTTGCTTTGTAGTATTTTCCTTTGTGGAACTCTGGGAGACCTTTGGGGGTCTCGGGGTCCCTACTGAGTATTGTTATACTCACCCCTACATGGGCTACGCCCGCATCTTATTGTGTCTTGTGCAGATGATGGACAACGTTGATCGAGGCTGAGGGAGCTAGGACTAGATGGTGCTTATAGGTGGACCATTAAACATGACATGATGCTGTGACTACTAATCGTGAGCTATACCTACCCTTCAGTTAGGATCCTCAGTGGAAAATCCAGGAGCTGTTTTTATCTTTTCAGTTGTACCTGTACTTTTCAATTGGGCTTATATTCCAACTCCTTTACTTCCAGTAAAATTTTTACTACAAAAATTTATTTGATGGTTTCTTCTTGTAATGTTATTGGATTGTGTGTTTGTATAGGTTTAAAGTCAATTCCTCTTCGTTATAGGGATACGCCTTTCTGGTGCTAGTTGCCAACCCCTGGCTTATAGAAGGCGGACTTGGGGTAGTCACAGAACGGGCCCCGGGGGATGGTTTTGATACTTTAGTACAATGATCCATGAGTCATTTGGGACATGTAGAAATTAGTTGTTCCTCTATCTGATGCACGGTGTGATCGGTATGACTCCAAGTGTGTCTTTTTATTCAAAATTGACATTAATTTTAGTGAAAAAATACAACTGACATACTCAAAAATGAGAAAAAACATTCGGATTGTTTTGTTACTTTAGTAAAACCACCCATACATCATTTTTGACGTGTAAGGATCAGTCACACCTCAATATGAAACATGGTGTGATTGGTATGACTCAAAATGCATCTTTTTATTCAAAATTGACATTAATTTTAGTGAAAAAAACAATTGACATACTCAAAACTAATGAAAAACATTAAAATTGTTTTATTACTTTATGAAAATGATCCATACATCATTTTGATGTGTAGAGATCAACCACACCTCAATCCGATGCATGATGTGATCAGTATGACTCTAAGTGTCCGTTATGAGTTTAAAATTGACATTTTAATACAAAAAAGTGTCACTCACTAAAAACTGATCAAACATGATCATATTGTCTTGATAATTTGGGAAAATAATTCATAATTCATTTGTGAATTGTATGAATTAGTATCATGTCAAACCCAAACACGATGCCACTTGTATGACTTGAAGTGTGTGTTTCTAGTTTAAAATGACATTTTAGTAAAAAACACACATGACATAATCAAAACCGAGGAAACACATTTTGATTGTTTTTATACTCTAGGAAAATGACCCATGAGTCATTTGGGACATGTATAAATTAGACTCACCTCAATATGATGCATGTTGTGACCACAATGACTCCAAGTGTGTATTTTTATTCAAAATTGATATTAATTTTAGTGACAAAAAACTGACATACTCAAAACCAAAGAAATGCATTCAGATTATTTTGGTAATTCATTAAAATAATACATACATAATTTTTTATGTGTAGGTACCATTCACACCTAAATCCAGCACACGGTGTGATCGGTATGACTCCAATTATCCGTTATCAGTTTAAAATTGACATTTAATACAAAAAAGTGCCACTCGCTGAAAACTGAGAAAATGCACTCAAATTGTCTTGATAATTTGGTAAAATGATTCATAATTCATTTGTGATGTGTATGAATCAGTCTCATGTCAAACCCACACAAAATGACACCTTTATGGATCAAAATGCATGTTTCAAGTTTAAAATGAAATTTTAGTAAAAAACACACACGATGTACTCAAAAATGAGGAAAGACATTCTGATTATTTTGATGCTTTATGAAAATGATAAATGATTCATTTGGGACATGTAACATTCATCGTCACCTCAATATGATGCATGGTGTGACCGGTATATGATAAAAAAAATTTATTGAATATTTTATTGATAATAAATGATAAAATTTCCTCACATTATATTAAATATATTTATTTATAAAATATTTCAGATTAGATCATTCATTTGAAAATTTGATGGAAATTTCAGTTTTACCCTTTATAGTGCACTGTAGTATTTCAAAGATAAATATTTTAATATTTATTATTTGAACTTGAAATTTTTAACTATGTTCCTGAATTAATGGGCTACAATTTTTTTCAGGACATTGGAGATAAAATGTACATTTGGTTAGTTAAAATGGACCATGAAGTCAAATGTGGGCTGGACCCACCAGATTGGATATTCGTTCTATATTTGGACCATAACGTCTTCATACAAGCTTGTATTGGGCCCAAATTTTGAGAGGATCTCAAAAACCCAATTATACACAAATTCTTATTATATAATAATACCTGGTTCACGCTTTTTGGAGGTCAAATGGGTGGTTAAAGTTGGATTAAAATATTTGGCCGAGATTCCCCATTCACACTTGAAACTTCTTTAAACCTAGCCTCCCCTCCACTCTATAAATTAGTGTTTTTCTCATTTGGAAGAGGTGGGACGTGAATTGGGAGATTTAATTCATAGGATAATTGGTTTCACTCAAATTCTACAACCATTTTAAGAGGGGAAACTCTTGAAGCAAGGATCCCCTCATCAAATCCTTCTTCTCTTCTTTATGTTGTAATGTTTTCATTTGTGTAATAAACTTATTTTTTATTCTTTTATTTATTCTATTTTCTTATATTTTGT
Source organism: Viscum album (assembly GCA_963277665.1). Taxonomy (NCBI): domain Eukaryota; kingdom Viridiplantae; phylum Streptophyta; class Magnoliopsida; order Santalales; family Viscaceae; genus Viscum; species Viscum album. Next base: position 2,119,038,938 of record OY728150.1, read on the forward strand.
TCAATTATATTCTTATTTACTTATCATATTTTATTTTTAATCAATAGTGGAGATGAGATTGAGTTCTACCCTTTCAATCCTTTGCTCATGCAAAACGTCTCCATGATGACCACACCGCCCATGGGAGAGTAGTTTTCTTAGCGATCGATCTATATTCTACCCTATTAATTTAATTATTTTGAATCATTGAGCTACTTTAATTCACTTAATATGATCCATTAATTGAGTTTTTAAATTAAAATAAACTAAGAAAGCAATTGAATAATTAACACAAAAACATGCGAGGTCCAGTATTGTGTGAATTGTGAGAGTACGATCTTAATTGGTAATACAAAACCACACAGGATAAATTTATAGAGTTCAAATATAATACCTAAAAAAAATTCATCCTCATTTTCTATAATGTATATATGCCCTAATTTACCACTGACCATAAGCTATACTTAGAACATCAATCAAAGCAGGGTGCTGCAATTGCATGTTTCGAAGATAGCCTAAGGTTTAATTCACTTTATCTTTGTGGTGAAGTTAATTCTCGTAGGGTTCGGGGGTTAACAAGTTATGGGCTCATAATTAAGTGGATGTTAATTTAAATTATAATGATAAATAATTTAGTTAAGAGTTATAGTTAGATATATTAAGACTTTTAAACTATTTTCTAAAAAAACATCTTCTTGTTACGTCTTTTTAATCGAACTTCATTTAAAAAAAAACAAAAAAATGCAATCTTATTCCAGAAAAATTATTCTAGTTTTATAAATGATAAACAACCCTAAATCCTTTTAATTAGTGTGTTTATTTTATTTTATTTTATTTTTATAATACCTTTAATATTTTTTTTAATTTACGTCATCCTTTGAGAGACAACCTTGGTCAGCCACTCTACTGCACCCAAGTACCCAAAAAATCACACTTCATTTGAGAGCGCCCATGACAGTGCCTTTCAAATTGGTGCCATTTACAGGGAGGTAAGTAATTATTTCAACTAATTAGAGGTATTTATTTTATTTTACATTTTATTCTCTTCTTCTCTTCTTTATTCCTTCTTTACCCAATCTATTTTTCTTCTTCTTCTTTTACTTTCTTCTTCTTCTTTTTAGACTAACAACTCAAACTTCTCATTTTTATTTTACTATGGTACACTTTCCTTATTTTCATTTTCATTTGATTTATAACACTAACTAATCCCAAAGATCATTTAGATCTTGAAACTGATATTGTACGTAGCCTTCGGGCTCAAATCATACATTATCAGTCTACGAGAAGTATCAATATTTAATCAGTTGGAGAATTCCTCCACTCCCAGAACATTGAAATTAGAAGCAATTTAAATTCAAACATAAAAAAGAACCAATGGATGAAAATAATGGAAATGAACTTAATAAAACCATCCAATAATTTCCTGCACCTGATATTAATTATCAACCAAATTACATTGCATACCCAAATCTCAAATCAGACTTTGAACTGAAATCTAGGTTAATCCACCTGCTTCCAAAATTTCATGGCCTCTCTGGTGAGGATCCGAATAAAAATTTAAAATGAATTTAATGTGGTTTTCTCATCCTTAAAACCAAGAAATGTTTCTAAAGATCAAATCAAACTAAGATCATTCTCATTCTCACTTGATGGAGCTGCAAAAGATTAGATGTATTATTTTCAACCTGAAGATGTCACATGTTGGAACGATTTGAAACGTCTTTTCTTCTAGAGATTTTTTCCATCATCAAGGACCACTTCCATTCATAAGAAGATATCGGGGATCAAGAGAGACAAAGGGGAGTCAATGTATGAGTACTGGGAGCGATTCAAGAAGTTGTGTGCAAGCTGCCCACATCACCAAATCAGTGATCAACTCCTCATCCAATACTTCTATGAAGGACTCACACCTATGGAGAGGAGCATGATGGATTCCTTGGTGGGAGAAGCATTGGTGGAAAAGACATTAGTAGCTGCATGTGCATTCACTACTAAAAATTCAGCCATTATTGATCACTCAGTGACCGCCAATAGCGATCGCTTTAGGCCCGTCGTAGTAGGCCTACATCGACAGCCAAAGGTGGTTGCCGAAGGAGGCTGAAAATCCGGCCTACTGCGGTCGATGACCTATTGCTCGGTCGAGCAATAGAAACTGTCAGTGGTGGTCACTGTACTAATCCTCAGCCAAGCTACAACGACAGCCAGTGGCAGTCACAGTTTTGATGCTCGGCCGAGCTATAGCGACCGCCATTGGCGGTCACTATCCCGGAGATTTTTTTTAAAATTTTGCAGTTCCCAATCAACAAAAATAGGGTAAAAATCATTAAAAAAATTCCAAAAAGCATAAACATCAAGATCGTCATAAATAATAAATGACATACGTGCTTTAATGATCCAAATCCATTTCAATCTTCTGCTTCAATAAACCTACAATAAGATACAAAAAAAAAACAACTAAACAAAACAGACGTAAATTAAACATATTTATTCAGTTAATATATATATATATAATAAAATTAAATCTGACATCAAATTATGGGTTCTATTATAATTTAAAACCCTCAATTTAATAAATTTTATCATTTTCGGATTTTTTTATTATTTTGGAGTCTTTTATTTAGCTTATGGAAGTGTTTTGTGGTCTAAAAAGGAATGCTCTCCATGCACACCGCGTAAAACTGTTCAAAACAGCATATTCAGTCATACCGTGCAAACCACACATCCTATTGACATTCTGTCTCCTCCTAAATGTCACTAATACTGTTACTATTGTTTTCGTGTGATTTCAAGTCATTCTGAGCACGTTTGCTCTGAACTCGACCGTTACACGTCATTTTTGGCGTTCTATGACTCTGAAAATGCGTCTCCGGTCACCGTGGTCAAACGACACCTCTGATTTATGTGAAGTCTGCCCTACCATTTTAAAATTCACACCACATTTGTTTTCGTATGATATAATGGCATTCCGAGGTCATTAATCTGGTTTTGACCACCCAACGCGCCCTTTTAGAGCGCGCCGAACTATTCAAAAAAGCATATTCAGTCGTACTACGTACACCACACGTCCAATTGACATACCGTCTCCTCATACATGTCACGAATATTATTCCTATTGTTTTCATGTGATTTCAAGTCATTCTGAAAACGTTTTCTCTAAATTCGATAGTTACACATCATTTTGGCATTTTATGACTCCGAAAATGAGTTTCTGGTCACCGCGGTCAAACGACACATATGATTGAAATTCCGTCTGCACGAAAATTTCAAAATTCACACCAAGGTTGTTTTCGTATGATTTCATAGAATTATGAGGTCATTCGACTGGTTTTGACCACCCAACGCGCCCTTTTAGAGCACGCCGAACTGTTCAAAATAGCATATTCGGTCGTACCTCGCACACTACTCGTCCGATTGATATGAAGTCTCCTCATACATGTTAATAATATTATTACTAATGTTTTCTTGTGATTTCAAGTCATTCTGAGCACTTTTTCTCTGAATTTGACCGTTACACGTCGTTTTGGCATTTTATGACTTTGAAAATACGTTTCCGGTCACCGTAGTCAAACGAAACCTCCGATTGATGTGAAGTATACACTACCATTTCAAAATTCACACCACTGTTGTTTTTGTATGATTTCATGGCATTACGAGGTCATTCAGCTAGTTTTGACCACCCAACGCGCCCTTTTAGAGCGCGTCGAACTGTTCAAAATAGCATATTCGGTCGTTTGGCACACACCGCACATCTGATTGACGTTTCGTCTCCTCCTACATGTCAAAAATAATATTCCTATTGTTTTTGTGTGATTTCAAGTCATTCTAAGCACATTTTCTTTGAATTCGATCGTTACACGTTGTTTTGGCGTTTTATGACTTTGAAAATGCGTTTCCGATCAATGCGGTCAAACGACACCTCCAATTAACGTACCGTCTGCCTGACCATTTCACAATTCACACCACAGTTTTTTTCGTATGATTTAATAGCATTTCAAGGTCATTTGGCTAGTTTTGACCACCTAACACACCCTTTTAGAGCGCGCTGAACTATTCAAAACAGCATATTCAGTCGTACCGCGCACACCACATGTCCGATTGAAATTCCGTCTCCTCCTACATGTCACGAATATTATTCCTATTTTTTGTGTGATTTCAAGTCATTATGAGAATGTTTTCTTTGAATTCGACCGTCACACGTCGTTTTTGTGTTTTATGACTTCATAAATGCGTTTCCTATCACCGCGGTCAAAAAAAACCTCCAATTGATGTTCCGTCTACCCGAACATTTCAAAATTCATACCACAGTTGTTGCCGTATGATTTCATGGCATTCTGAGGTCGTTTGGCTAGTTTTGACAACCCAACGCGCCCTTTTAGAGCGCGCTGAATTGTTCAAAACAGCTTATTCGGTCGTATTGTGAACACCACATGTACAATTGATGTGTAGTATCCTCGTACATGTCACTAATAATATTCATATTGTTTTCGTGTTCTTTCAAGTCATTATGAGCACGTTTTCTCTAAATTCGACTGTTACACATCGTTTTGGCACGTTTGAAAAGCATGCATGGGGTGATCAAAATTGGCCGAACAACCTCAGAATTCCATGAAATTGGAGGAAAACAAAGGGTGGATGGATTGTGAAATGTTCAGGCAGACGACATGTCAATCAGAGGTGTTGTTTGACCGCGGTGACCGAAAGCGCACACCATGTGTCGTAAATGGCCAAAACATGCGTTTAAAGGTCAAATGCATACCGAATGACATCGACATGACTTGAAAACACAGGAAAACACCCTAATTATTATTCATCATGTGTAAAAGGAGATGACATGTCATTCGGTAGTGTGGTTTGCGCGACACGGCTGAATATGCGTTTTTTAGGTGTTTGTCACGCTTGAAATGCATGTGTGGGGGGGGGGGGGGCTGTCCAGTGGGGGGGCTATCTAGGGTGGGGAGGCACTGTATGGGGGGGTTTCTGGGGTGGGGGGGATGTCCGGTGGTAGGGGGCATAATGACTAATTGGCCTAATGGCCAATTGGTATAACGACGTAATGATCAATTATCCTAATGGCCTAAAGGTCAATTTTCCTAATGAACCAATGTCAAATTATCCCATTTACCAATTCACCTGATGCCCTAATGCCCTAATGCCCTAATGGCATAGTGGCCTAACAAACAATTGGAATAATGGCCTATTGTCTAGTTGTACAATTGGAATAATGTCATAATGGCCATTTGGCCTACATCCAATTGGACAATTGGCTAACTGGCCAATTTTCCTAATGGCCTAATAGCCTAATGAACTAATGGTCAATTGTCCTAATAAATTACGGGGTGGGGGGGGGGGGGCTATCCAGGGTGCGGGGGGGGGGGGTGCGGGGTGCGGGGGGCCTGTCCGGTGGCGGGGGGGGGGGGGGGGGGGCTGTCCAGGGTGTGGGGGGGGGGGCTATCCGGTGGTGGGGGGGCTATTCGGGGTGTGGTGGGGAGGGGGGGGGTGTCTGGGGTGTGGGGGAGGCTGTTCGGGGTGGGGGGGGGGCTGTCTGGGGTGTGTGGGGGGGGGGTGTCCAGGGTGGGCCAGGGGCCTACAAATAGTGAACCTGAGCTCAGTCACCAAAAACAAGTTCCATGGTTTCTATTAGGAATCACATGGTTTTTTCAAAACTATTCACAGAACATGCAATTGAAAACATTAAAGAATAAAATTAACTAAAAATATACGAATCATTAATCAGTTTCATGGTTACTTCTCAATTCATGCACACAAACATTGCATAAGACCAAAACACACATGATACCCCCAAATCTCAAAAAATATCACTAGGAACCCAACCTAAACATCAATAACAACCCCACCAATAAAAAAAGAAACACACCTCGTGAATATGATGCGTCATGCATGGTCATGACTGTTACCTCCATCCGGTGGGGTAGGGGCCTACAACAAATAAAAATTATGAAGATTTTCATAACAAAAGTAATAGAAATTAAATAAATAAATAAATACAGTATAAACATGCGTCGTATGATCCCCTGCACCATCACCTGGACACACATATTCCCACAGTGCTCTAAACTTAGCGATCAATTGCGCATTTACCTCCTCAGAAGTGCGCAACCGTGCCTTGAAATCTGACAAATGCTGTGTCATCTGAGCAACAGCAGGACCGACAACCACAACGTGTGATACTACAAAATGAGGAATCCCTGTTCCATAGGTCAAACTATATCCATGCCCGTCCCGACCAATAATGAGATGAAAGATCTCATCCCTTCGCATGGGAAGCTATCGTTGGTCCTCTGGCAACTGTTTTAACTCAGCTTCAAATTGAGTCTGTGAAATGTTTAAATATATATACATATATATGTTAATATATAGATTTATGTAAGTATTGGTAATGAGTACAAGCACTTACTATCATTGCTACAGTCTCTGGATCATTTCGATCATGAGTCCTCATCCACACTGACATTTTATCAGTCGGTGCACCTTGCTCCCATAACTATATATGAATAGAATATAAACACAAAACCATATTAATTAATAAATTAAAAAATGAATAATAAATACCTCATATCAGATCTGAGACACATGAAGAGTCCTGAGCTTGTGAGGTGGTCCTTGCAATGCTCGATTCTCAGAATGGTGTACTGACACCTCCTACATTCAATTAATTAAAATTTAAAACAAATCACACATTCTTTAAAATATATATACCAAAATAAATATACAAACCACAACACCCTCAACAGACCAATATGAAACTAAGTCACGTCACTGAGCTGATATGACACCTCTCAGGACTTTTTCTAGAATGTCTAGGGCACCCACATTTGGTACCCAGTGGTCCCTCTTGAATTTTCCTTTTATAATCTTTCCACATCTTATGAAATTTTCTCATACAAACAAGACAAAACTCGTCAGGGCATACTTTAAATTTTTTCTATTAATGAAAAAAATCACATATGTTAGTATTGTTTATACATAGGGAAGAAAGTAAAATAGTCTTTTTACCTGAACCTCCCTCCAAAGACGATCTAATGTGTCCTGAGGGATAGAAGCCCAGTCACGTGTGGTTAATGGAAATCGATGTGGGTCAAGTATGATATGACCCAGCTGATGAATAAATTCATGGGCATTCAATACCACAGGATGAAATAGCTCATCAAAGGAAACATCAAACGTCGTGTCAGAATTCCATGATAAAATGCCACGACCAGGGCCTCTCTTGCGAGAGAAAGAAGCAGTCGAGTCTGATCCTATTGAAAAAAAATTTATATATAATTTGACAGATGTTATAAATAAATAAATATATATTTGTGTGTGTGTGTGTGTGTTTATGTTGGGAAAAAATCCCTCAAGGTATCATTGAAGCATTTTTGAGGTGATTGTGTTTGTTGACAAAGTGGAAAACTTTGCTGTGATTGTTGACAAAGAAAACCATGTCATACAAACTTGTTGAAAAAGGGTATTTCATGGTGGAATTTTGAGTTCAAGAGCTTTAATCAACAATCCATGTTTGATTCAAGAACTTCGACAAAGAGATGGATGATCTGGAGGCAGTACAAAAAGAACAGATACAAGGTGGCGCCGTTTTCCAGTGTTTTCCAAATTTTTGGGCCTGAAAATCGACAAATGAAGAAAAGTGGTTTTTGGCAAAAGGACTTGCATGTCGTGTACTTTAAGGCTTGTAAACTTGGGCACCATATGTTTTTCAAGACCAGATCATCAAAATATGGCAAAGGGATAAGTGTCGCGCAAGTATTGGTGGTGTCCCGCAAGTGGCTTGCGCGCCGTGAAAGAGACTTGCATGCCGATGCCTTGGAAGCTTGATAACTTGTGCGCCTGTGGTTTTTCAAGATCAAAAGATCAAAATATGGAAAAAGAAAGAGGTTTGCACAAGTTTGGAAGTTGGTCGCACAAGTGACTTGCAGGAGAAGAGACCTGCGCGCTGAGACCTGCGCGCCGAGGAGAGACTTGCGCGCCGTCTCGCAGGGGTGACCAAATGCCTATAAATACTGGACCACCCCTCTTCATTCTTCACAAGAGTTCAACACTTTGAAGATTAAGAGCTCCCGTCACGTAGGTGTGGTGGTCACATAAGTGGTGGCGTGTCATGCAAGTGGGACTTGCGCGCCAGTGTAGGAAGTTGCGCGCCAAGTGTTAGTTGCACTCCTGAGGTGGTTTAGGTGAGGAAGGAAGTGAGTCGCGCAAGTTTGGAGTTGTAGAAGCTTGATTCGTGCAAGTGGTTGAGGAAGACTTGCATGCCAGTTGTGACTTGCGCGCCGATACTTGCGCGCCTATATAGACTTGCGCACCAAGTAAGGTTGAGTCCCTGATCGTATTTTCAGGCTGCGTGGAAGCTGTAAGATTGCCCGATACCTTCGGTGCAAAGTGCGATTCATCTATGGGTGAAAGATGGACTTCAACAGAGCATCTACATATAGAGGAAGATTCATTCCTTCATGCAAATGAAGAGACCTACGGGTCTATAAACTGTGTGTAGATCCTTTCCAGAGCAGTGAGTGAAGGAAGAGGAAGAAGGTGATCCTCTCCACCGACAGTGAGCCAAAGAGAGAGAAACAGGGAGTGACCCTTGGGAAAGTAGTGAGCTGACCCTAAACATTGTAAAGGCAATGAGCCTGGGACAGAGTGACTGTGACCAAACCTTGTAATTCACAACTAGTGAAGTTTAGTAGAATTTGGTACGACTGACAACCTGTCAGTGTATTCTCCTTGGACGTATCTCTTAGTGGTGAACCAAGTAAAATTGTTGTGTCTTGTGCTTGCTTTACTTTCTATTTATATCGTGCAACAAGAGAGAGAGAGAGAAGAGTGTTTTGCTTAACAGCGAAACAAGATCAGAACGAGCTTTAATTTTAAATTAATCATACCCTGATTCACCCCCCGTCTCAGGGTATTCAGTATTTTGGACCTAATAGATTATCAATTACATAAAAAATAGACACAATGACATTCAAACATACCTCGACCCTGAGATGTAGATGGATCATATGGATGATGTGGATCTGCTGCCTCTTCCCCTGACATGCCTACAGTCATAGAAAACATTAGTAAGGGGACTATCCAAAGTGTCCAAAAGATAAATTGGATTGTTTTTTAAAAAATAAAACTTGTACAGTTGTTAATCAAACAAAAAGGGATTAAATAATTACTTGTGAATGGATTTTAAAAAATCAGAAAGTTAACAAAACATATATACAAATTATGTACAAAACCAATCAATGCATAGCCAAATTTCAGATTGAATTAATAAAAATTCAAGCAGCACATGAACCAAATGAAGAATAACTCAATGGGAAGATACACCGACAATAAAATGAAGATACCAAAAGACAAATCAACCTAAATATTTATAAATGAATAAACTTCCAAAAGTGAGGATTAAAACTTACAAGGATTTATAAAATGGTTAGATAATTTATGATATCCTAGGACATTCAATACTGAATAGCGGGAAAACAATTATACCTTTCATTAAGCACACAAATCGACCGTTTCTCCTTCAACGGCTGCTCTGATCCAATAAATATATTCTTCACGTTGAACTACGGTATGTTGATCAAGATGTTGGGAAACAAACAAAACAATCTCGGGTTTATCTTATTCAAATAAAAACAATCCTTGCCGGGACATTTTCACAATAACTTTCCAACTTGGATTCGATGGCAAAGTAACAAAGAATACTTGTTCCGCTTGTGATGTCAAAATGAAAGGTTCATTATCAACTCGTTTATTTCTATATAACATATAGTTAAAAATCACCAATGAAAACTGATATTGATCGAATTTACACCCACACACTAGATCAACCCAATTACACTTTAACAATATGCACTTTAACCCGTGTGCGTATACAAATTCAATGATGTCTATCAATTGACCATAGTAATAACCAAAATCGATGAATAGAAAACCGATGCCACTATTTTGTGTTGCTTGTTTCTCATCAACATCTTTAATGCAAAATCGAAAACCATTAGCATCTATAGCTTTATAACGATGAGCCGTTATAGATGGACCCTCAACCATTTGGATAAATTCTTCAGTTAGCGCGGGGTCCCCTAACTCCCTCAGCTTATGAACCTACATAATTCATAGAATTCAATAATGATTTGTGTAGAAAGAAATTAGTATAATACTTCACTCATAATGAAAATCAATTTATATGTACATAATCCTTGAACCAATCATAAAATGATGCATAATGAGATTGTTGAATTTGATACTCAGTCGCACGATACATCTCTTCTTTCATCTCATTAATGTGTTTCCTACAAATGATAACGCGATGTTTAAATGATCAACTTATGCAAACAAAACATATAAAGGTTAAACAATAAAAGTGATAAGACACTTACAACATTAATGGTGCCACTGATAGATTATTGAACAAGATATATCGATGAGCTTGTATCCACTTGATGTTGTCCATATCAAATATGGTTTCTTCTCCAACTAGACCATCATGAATCTGAGAGGGATTAACTAATTTTGTTTCAACATATGTATGATATTCTGTACAAAAATTAGTACACTCATCCATCAAATAACCATTGGCTATTGATGCCTTCGGACGAAATCTGTTGCATAAAAATCATTTCAATGTACTCAAATACCATTCAATAGGATACATATACCTGAATTGCACTGGACCAGTAGCCATTACTTCATCAGTTAGGTGCACTGTCAAGTGGACCATAACATCAAAAAATGAGGGGGGAAATAGTTTCTCAAAGTGACAAAGCGTAAGTACAATTCAGTCCTGCAAACTTTTTAAATCACTCATTCGTTGATTTCTTAAACAAATCTGTCTAAAAAAATTACTCATATCAATCAAAAGATGAAAAACATTGGGGGATAAACAATCACAAATTGCGATTGGAATCAACTGCTAAAGTAGTATGTGATTGTCATGACTTTTCAACCCTTGCAATGTCTTGCTCGTCAGATTCACACACTTTGAAATATTAGAAGAGTAACCATCAGGCACCTTAAGAATCTTCAAAATGGAAATAAATGTCTCTTTCTCCTTTGCAGTCATCGTATACCGTGCAGTAGGCATATATGCCTTGTTTCCCTCAGCTAACTGTAAATGAAACTGTTTCCTTAAACCCATTTCTTCCAAATCATGTCGTGCATTAACATGGTCCTTTGATTTTCCACTAACACCTAAAATGGTCCACAATATGTTATCACAAACATTTTTTTCAATGTGCATGACATCCAAATTATGCCTTAGCATGTTAGTTTTCTAATACGGAAGACTATAAAAAATAATTTTCTTTTTCCAATTGTGACTGCGCTGCCTACCCATAGTACGAATATTACATAATGGATGATCCACCAAATCCTAAATTTCATATACCGTGTAGATGTTTTCTCCTCAATCTACGATAACATTTCGATTCCTATCATGATATTTGGTGCTGGGCTGAACTCTCTAGAACCATCAAATGCCACTCTGTCCTTTCTGAACCTATGCTGAGGGGAGAGAAAATGTCTGTGACCCATGTATGCCCATTTTTTGGAATGTTTAATCCATGCAGATTTTTTACTTTTTTTGCAACATGGGTAAGAAAATTCCTCTTTCATACTCTAGTCTGATAAATTTGCATAAGCTGGGAAGTCATTGATTGTCCACAATAAAGCAGCCTGCAGTTTGAACATTTCATTCGTTTCACAGTCATAAGTCATCACACCATCACCCCAAAATTCATTCAACTCATCAATCAATGGTTGAAGGTAAACGTCAATCTTATCCCCCGGACTTCTAGGTCCATCAATAAGAGTGGAAAGTAATATAAAATGTTGCTTCATACAAAGACACGGAGGAAAATTATACGGAACCAACACCACGGGCCATGTTCTATGAGTTGAACCAACCATAGACTTGAATGGATTAAAACCATCTGCTGTCAACCCCAATCGGACATTACGAACATCTTTAGAAAAGTCAGGATGAATCTTATCAAAATCCTTCTAGGTATGAGAGTCTGCCGGGTGGGTTAACATATCACTTTCATGAATTCTTTCTGTATGCCATCTCATTAAATTAGAAACTTTAAATGACATAAAAAATCTTTTCAACCTCGATTTAAGGGGAAAGTAACACATTTGCTTTACGGTAATCATTTTCCCCTGTATCAAAATATAACTTTGATGAGTCTGATTTCCCCTATTCTCTTTCCACCTGGAAGTGACACAAACCATACAAATATCCAAATGGGCAGTTTCTTTTCTAAACACCATACATTTTTTTGCACATGCATCTATGGTCTCATATGTAAAACATAAGTTCTCTGTCAACTTAAGAGCATGGTAATACGACTCAGAAATGTTAGCATATACAGGAATAACCTTTTTTTAATAACACCAACAACATGTAGAATGATGTGTATGACCACTGATTCAAAGTCTTCAAATGCAACAACTCCACGATAAATGACAATTTATTTTAAGAAGTACATCCAGGATATAATTCTATTTTTGCATCATCAAGTTCTTCATAAAACCTCCTCAAATCACGATCTGCACCCGAGTAAAGATTTATCTCACCGGTCTCAAGATTCTGGATGTCAATGCCTTCAGGATCCAACCCACGTACCATTTCAGTAATCATTTCATGCATTGGATCATTCATCCTTGCATCAACATCCATCTGAACTGCATCCGTATTTTGACAACGAACATATTCTTCTCCATGAAGAGTCCAACTATTATAATTTTTTATAAATCTGTTAAAGAATAGGTGCTCCCTCACAGTATATCATTTTAATTGATATCTATTAGCACATTTTCTACATGGAAAACTAATATTGTCACTTTCAAATCCTCTAGTGAATTCAATAAACTGCATAATGCCATTGAAATATTCTCTAGACGTTCGATTTAGAAGATCAATCCAACTCTTATCCATAATAATATCTGTATAACAAACATTTACACAAGACTTATTACATGCATTTTTCATATCAAATATATTTAAAATAAATACTAACCAATTGCTTGTGGACCATTGATAAAATAATCAAATTATATCTCTGAATAATAAACAATATAATAGATAATGGAATGTAAGTGAAAGCCCATGTCATGTCATACCTGATTACGCTACAAACCTGAAAGAGAGGGGAGCTGAAGGCGGTGCTGTGGGAGAGAGGAGAGGCAGCGGAGGGGATCCGAAGCTAGAGACGGTGTGACGAGGGAGGGGACGGGTGGCGGTGGCGATGGTGAGCCAGAGGATAGGAGGCGATGAGGTGGAGACGGTGTAGTGAGGGTGGGATGATGAGGGAGGGGACAAAGGATAGTGGGGAGCCGGAGTGGATGGGCGAAAACGGCGAGGGGATGAGCAGCGGCTGTGCGGGGAGGGAGGAAACTGGGTGGCGGCGGTTCCGCACAGGAGGGTAAGGTGAGGGAGGGTACGAGTGGTGACGGTGCGACAAGGGAGGGGGGAAAAGAGGGAGGGGATGGGGGATGGCAGAGAGCTGGAGCGGAGGGTGACGAAGGGATGGGGGACGGGCAGTGAAGGGGTGGAGGGTGGAGGACAGAGGGCTGAGGGCCGAGGGCCGAGGGGGCGGAGGGCTGAGGGGGTGGAGGGCGGAGGGCGGAGGGAAGAGGGCGGAGGCCGGAGAGCAGAGGGGGAAGAGGCTGGAGGGGGTGGGGGGTAGAGGCCGGAGGGCGGCGGGTGTAGGCTAGAGGGCGGAGGTCGGAGGGCGGAGGGGGCGGAGGCCAGAGGGGGCGAAGGGCGGAGGGGAGTGAGGGGATGGGTGGTGAGGGGTGGAGGGCAGTGAGGGTATGGGTGGCGAGGGCGGAGGATGGAGGGAGACGGGGGACAGGCGGCGAGATGCAGGTAGGGTTTCGCGAGGCGAGAGGGGCGGGGGGTGCTGAAGCTTTTTTTTAAAGCCAGCGACTGCCAAAGGCGGTCTCCCATGTCAGGGGGATCCAAAGCCCATTTTTCTAGATTTATTAACAAAATGGCCCAAAACTCTCAACAATTTGGTGATCGAGGTACACCACATGTTCAAGGAGTACATCAGGTAAGTCCTTCTCTTGAAATCCATTTGATTAATACTAATTTAGAATAATTGACCACTATAGTGAGGCAGACTGCATTGGCTCAAAAGACATCCCAACCCCCTCCTTCAAGGCATTGTGGCATTTTCACCAAGACAAGGCACCCAAATAACTGTTTCCCCCAACTACAAGAAACAGAAGATTGCACAACGGTGTTTCCTGGGTGACCATATCAATAGAAACAACAACCATATCCCTAAAAGAAGCTTGATTCATTTGCACCAAAATACAACCAAGGGTGGAAGGATCAATTGGACATGAGGTATGACTCTGGACAACAATAAAATCCCCCTTTTCAACAAAACTTTCAGCAGCCTCCACCTTACCAATAGGGTTTCCAACAAACCCAAAGGCGATTTAAATCTCAAGCATCAACAAGTCAACAACAAGATAATCCCCCAACCAAGGTAGGTTCTAACACTAATGATATTTTGAAACAAATTGTTATTAATCAACAGAATGAGCTAAAGAGTCAAGGTTCAGAGCTGAGGGAGTTAAAGAATCAAATAATCCAGATTTCCACTGCCCTCCATGAATTTGTAAGTAAGAATTATAGAAATCTACCTTCCTGATTCATGCTCAAATTTACCCAAGAGAATAAGGTAGGACGGTCCTTGTAGTTTAGCTTGGGTTGTCGAATCCTCAGAGACCTAAGAAGTAACCTATAGACACATACATTCTATGGACTGTTTTTAGCTATGAAGTGGCCAACTTGGGTTGATTTTAGATGGGTTTAAAGGAACTCTAAGAGACTTAAGTGAATTTAATTTAAAATAATAAGTTGATCCTAGGTTATTGCTCGGGGTGGATTGGACGTATTTCCTTTTCAATTATTTCAATTTCTTATATTTGAGATGGGTTCATTTAAGGAAATAAAACAACATCATCACTTACTAGTTTAATGCCTACACCATTTAATAATAATCACCTATAAACTTGAAGGATCAATGTTTTTAGCACTTTAAGGTAAAGTTTCGTATTAGCACTTGAAGTGTGTGGCCTTAAATTCAACAAGG
This sequence comes from Viscum album, assembly GCA_963277665.1. NCBI lineage: Eukaryota > Viridiplantae > Streptophyta > Magnoliopsida > Santalales > Viscaceae > Viscum > Viscum album. The sequence continues at coordinate 2,119,054,030 of OY728150.1, forward strand.
ATGATGGAGTTTAAAAATCATCAAATAAAAATCTCAATTAAAGAAGTGATTATACATTAATGGGGTGATAAATAACATCCAATATAGCCCCTTGATACTCCCTTGGATCAACCCATAAGTGGGTTAGCCCTCCATTAATCCCATGGTTTCAATGGAAGCGGAAAGTAGACTCATGAGGGAGGAAATGGAGAAGTAAAGAAAACAACAAAAAATAAAATGATCACTCCACCATTGTGTGAATAATTTCACAAGGTTTGGTGTGAATAAATTCACACCTTGATCCAATGGTATCAAAGTGATATTAATAACAACATAATAAGAGTGGAATAAGAAATTTTATTAAGAAACTAAAGTGAATTGAACAACTTACATGTGAAAGACAAATTTGAGACAACAAAATTGCAACATAACATTACAATTGAACAAAGCACCAAAGATTTCTCAATCCTCCAACACCACTACCTTAAATAGAAATTTTTGAGACCTTGGGTATATCCTACAATAGTAAAAGTCTTCTCAATTAATTGTGGTAGGCCATAGGTGGGTGGAAAGTAAGGGAGAGTTGATTTTTCCACCCTTGACCCGAGGTGGCATCCAGCTTTACTTCACCAAATAGACACTCTTGGAAGACCTTCTAAATGGCCGAATCAGAGTAGTAAATAGAAGAAGAAAATGTATCCCCTGATTTCTTCTAACCTCCTGTAAAATTTGGGCCCATTTGGAGTTGTGTATTACTAGATATGATCATATTAGTGGGATGTTTTTCTGGGCCACAGAATCTGGCCCAAAATTTTATCTCTAACTTGGGCCGCCTAAATGGACACCATGAAGGCCGAATTAGCACTGGATCCTCAATAATTATATGTTCCTATATATTTATTATAGCATACTAAGAAATTTTGGATTCATTGGGGCTGTATGGTGGGCCCCACATTTGAATCAGTGGGATGATGTCCAATCTGCCTTCTCTAAAATTGCTTCCTTTCATCACAAAATATCTCCATCCTCTTCCATGAATTCTCCATTGATCCCTGAATGAAACATGTTCATATTGAAGTTTAGATAAATTTAACAAAATATAAAATTAAAATATGGATAATTAAATTCCTTAAAATAAGATGAATCATTGGGTACTTCAAATGATGTTAAAAAATATACCACATAATAGTGCATTTTAAGAAGGTATTACAATCATAATGTGAAATGATGTTCAAAGTGTAAAATGCACTAAAATGGTGTTTATGAATAATAAAGAACATTAATATTATATACATTAACAAAGAATATTAGCCTCATTTAGTGGCTAATCACACCCCCTAACTTGAGTTTTTCTAGTCCCGAGAAAAATATATCTCAACAATATGAAATTCGAATTCCCTTTTCCAAAAACATTTTAATACACAATGATCACCAGAAACCCTTATACCAAACAATCATGAAACCCATCAAAATATTTTAATACAAGATAGTTTCATAAGAATATCCCAATCTCAAGCCCATTCCTTTGTTCAAATTCATTGCCATATTTCATCCAATATTAATTAAGTATAAGGATGTGTTGTGCATCACAATAGACATGGGGGTTCATATTTATTCAAGGGGGAAATGACAGAAGCGATAGGTGGAATCACATTTCAATATTAATATGAGTATTCAATTTTTTTTTGTATCATATTTTTTTTGTTTTTTTTGTTTTTTTTGCAATTTTTCCATGGTAATTGAAATTGCACTCAAAAGAGTCGACCCTTGTAGCGAGACTTTGTCGATGACTCCCAGGCTCAAAGACCTTAGGGCACCAAGTGAATCCCACATACTCGGGAATCATCTCAAGTTAACTCAGTCAAAAACAGATTCAAATTACCAAAAATAGAGATAAAATTACTAACTCTGGGCCAGACAACTATGGAGTCACGATCCCCAAGTGCCGAAAGCCACACATTATGTCATTTCATTGCTCTACGCGCAAATTTATTATTTTTTTATTTTTTTTATTGAATACTCACACTAAAAATAAAATGATCACCAAACCTATGCTATTTATTTGGGGGACCCCATGAACTCAAACTAATACCCCACTATCCAAAGGATGTGCATTGTGATCTTTTTTTTATTTGGATGAAAATATAAACAATGAAATATCACATTGGACAGCCACACTTTCCAAAATCTATGCTCATGAAATTATACAAGGATTAAAATTAGAATTAGGGCATGCTAAATTATTTGATATTCTGTTTCAAACTTTTCAATGTGTAATATCATGTCCAAAGTTAAAGTAATTTTTTCTTCTATTTACACTTTTTTTTTCAAATCATTCATTTTTTTTGACACAAAAGCATTTTTTATTTTATCTCCCCCCCAACTTAAAATAAAACTGTCCCCAGTGTTTAAAGAAAAGAAAATTTAGAATGGGGTAGAGGTAGAGAATTAAAGTTCAAAAAGGAAATTGAAAATGAGGATCATGGAAAGAAGTCACCTGGTGGTTGAAGTTGAAATTATTGCTGCTCCAAATTAGTCCTTTGATCTCTTGGGGGATGTAGGCACCTCCTTGATTGAACATATATCACCCGAAATAGTACCTGAACCAAAAGAAGAACAAACCAGACAAAATAAACAACACAATGACTTATTTAATTCCAAGTATCATCATTTTTATGGTTTTTCCTGTTTTTATATTTTTTTTAAATCAAACTAATGATACATTGTCTTCTTTTAATTTTATGGGTAAGGTATTACTCAAGGATCACACCACGTGACACGGATGAATACGGTGCTTCCCTTTCATACCCATCTATACTCATAATAGAAGAACAAGTCAACAATATTTTTTTTAAAAATTTAAAAATGATTAATTAATCCTATTTAAAATATAAAGTTTATTAAAACAAAAAATGATTGGAAACTTGAAAACCACGGGTTGCCTCCCATGCAGCGCTTTGTTTAATGTCTTTAGCCCGACTTGAACCCTACAACTTACCCAATACCAACTTTCAACATTTTAAAGACCACATGTTTCACCACTTCTACTAGGTTGAGATTCATTCTATTTTTAGAATTTTGTTCATGCACAAACCTATATTCTAAAATGAGTGATGAAATCCAAGGAATATTAGAAATGGTTGATCTAGTTTCCTCTATAGTATTTCCTAAGACATCAATGATCATTCCAACTTTTTTGGTTTCAAGAGAAGAATGAATTTAAATTGAAAGGTCATGATTATAACTTATGAAGGGATTCTTTAGAGGTGAGGGAAGGACAATAATTTTGAGCTTAGGTTGGATAGGAAATTTAGACACAAGTTGATATTTTGAATCCAACTCAGTTTCATTTTCCAAATTTCTCAACAAAATTGGTTCCTTTTGAATAGAAGATTCAACCACCAAATTAGAAAGATCAGTTTCAGGAATGGGTATGGACTCAAAGTTTGTGATTTTTCTTAATGGTTCAGTGATTTGTGTTTTTGAAAATTTATCAATGGAGTTATACTTAGGAGACTCAATCCATGATGTCAAATTCTCCACTTTTGAATCCAAAAAGTCAATTTCCTCCTGATTTAAAGACCCTTCAAAAATTACTTTATCTTATTCATCTATCCCAAATCTAATGGTTGGTTCTTCAATAAATTCATGAGAGGTTTGTGGGAAACTAGACACTTCACATAAGGTTATGGAAGGGACAATTTGTGTAGGGATGAGTTCCTCACAATTTTTAATGCTTTGTAGTTCTAAACTCAACGATGAAACCTCAAAATTAATTATCTCCATTTGTTGAAATAAATTTTCAAGTAATGGATGTGGATTAGGATGGATAAGGGGTTGAGACAGATGGTCTATTCTAGGTGGATAATTAAGTTGTTGGAATTTCATAGGAGGGTGTTCAGATTGGCTTTGTGGGGATTGAAAATCATTATATATTGGGATGTTTTGTGGATCATAGGAGTAAAAACATTGTGGTTCATTAGGTTTTTGATTATCCCACTAGTAGAAACTAGGATGGTCATTATACATATCACTTGGTGTGGAGTGATCAAAGTAAGGAGAGGTTCCCCATGTTTGGATTTGTTCAAAAGGGTTTTCCATAAGAATGAAATTGGGGATAAGATAAGAGAAGTGGGATGAAAAAAAAGATGATAGTGTCTAAGATATCTTACTTAGGTCCCCGGAAACGGCGCCAAAATTTGATTCATTCTCAAATTTACCCAAGAGAATAAGGTAGGATGGTCCTTGTAGTTTAGCTTGGGTTGTCGAATCCTCAGAGACCTAAGAAGTAACCTATAGACACATACATTCTATGGACTGTTTTTGGATATGAAGTGGCCAAATTGGGTTGATTTTAGATGGGTTTAAAGGAACTCTAAGAGACTTAAGTGAATTCAATTTAAAATAATGAGTTGATCCTAGGTTATTGCTCGGGGTGGATTGGACATATTTCCTTTTCAATGATTTCAATTTCTTATATTTGAGATGAGTTCATTTAAGGAGATAAAACAACATCATCACTTACTGGTTTAATGCCTACACCCTTTAATACTAATCACCTATACACTTTAAGGATCAATGTTTTGATCACTTCAAGGTAAATGTTCGTATTAGCACTTGAAGTGCGTGGCCTTAAATTCAATAAGGATGATGGAGTTTAAAAATCATCAAATAAAAATCTCAATTAAAGAAGTGATTATACATTAATGAGGTGATTAATAACATCCAATCCATCCCCTTGATACTCCCTTGGATCAACCCATAAGTGGTTTATCCCTCCATTAATCCCATGGTTTCAATGGAAGCGGAAAGTAGACTCATGAGGGAGGAAATGGAGAAGTAAAGAAAACAACAAAAATAAAATGATCACTCCACTGTTGTGTGAATAATTTCACAAGGTTTGGTGTGAATAAATTCACACCTTGATCCAATGGTATAAAATTTATATGAATAATAATAGAATAATATTTTAAGAATAACTTTTATTAAGAAACTAAAGTGAATTTAACAACTTACATTTGAAAGACAAATTTGAGACAACAAAATTGCAGCATAACATTACAATTGAACAAAGCACAAAATATTTCTCAATACTCTAACAACACTACCTTAAATAGGAATTTTTGAGCCCTTGGGTAGATCCTACAACATTAAAAGTCTCCTCAATTAATTGTGGTAGGCTATAGGTGGGTGGAAAGTAAGGGAGAGTTGATTTTTCCACCCTTGACCCGAGGTGGCATCCAACTTTCCTTTACCGAACAGACACGCTTGTAGAACCTTCTAGATGGCCGAATCAGAGTAGTCCATAAAAGAAGAAAATGGAACCCCGGATTTCTTCTAACCTCCTGTAAAATTTGGGCCCATTTTGAGTTGTGTATTAAGAGATATGATCATATTAGTGGGCTGTTTTTCTGGGCCGCAGAATCTAGCCCAGAATTTTATCTCTAACTTGGGATGCCTAAATGGACACCATGGAGGCCGAATTAGCACTGTATATTGAATAATGATATGTTCCTATATATGTCTTATAGAATCCTAAGAAATTTGGGATTCATTGGGGCTGTATGGTGGGCCCCACATTCGAATCAGTGGGCTGGTGTCCAATCTACCTTCTCTAAAATTGCTTCCTTTCATTACAAAATATCCCCATCCTCTTCCATGAATTCTCCATTGATCCCTGAATGAAACATGCTCATATTGAAGTGTAGATAAATTTACCAAAATATAAAATTAAAATATGTATAATTAAATTCCTTAAAATAAGATGAATCATTGGGTACTTTAAATGATGTTAAAAAATGTACCACATAATAGTGCATTTTAAGAAGGTATTACAATCATAATGTGAAATGATGTTCAAAGTGTAAAATGCAATAAAATGGTGTTTATGAATAATAAATAACATGAATATTATATATATTAACAATGAATATTAGCCTCATTTAGTGGCTAATCACTTCCCAACCTAATCCAAATCCCAAGGGGAATGTCAGTGCCATCACATTGAGAAGTGGGAAGCAAAAAACCGATGCTTTTCCACCTACCATTCCACCGAGATTTAGCTCAAATCCGGAGATTCCACATTCAAAACTAGCTGATGTGAAACCCAATGAGAAAGATAAAGGTAAGCAAAAGATTAACAATGTTCCTACTAAACCCCTTCCTTTTCCAAACAGGGTTGTTCAAAACAAGAATATGGCTGAAGAGGCAATGTAAAAGAGGTTTTGGAAACATTCAAGCGTGTAGAGATCAACATCCCTATACTTGAATCCATAAAGAAAATCCCAAGGTATGTGAAATTCTTAAAGGAACTTTGTACCAATTGAAGAGGGATCAAGGTAAATGAGAGGATCAATCTTGGAAGTAATGTGTTAGCACTCATTACACCAACTCTAGTGATGACAAAAAAGTGAAAGGATCCTAGGACATTAACCATCCAATGTACCACAGAGGATTTACACTTTTTTGATGCTTTATGTGATTTAGAAGCTTCTATAAATGTAATGCCTCACTCTGTATTATCTTATATACAGGTTGGTGAGTTGAAACTGACGAGAGTAGTGGTGTAGTTGGCAAATAGAGCGACGACATATCTAGCAGAAGTCCTTGAGGATGTACTTGTAAGAGTAAGATACATGATATTTCTAGTAGATTTCTACATGCTTAAAATAGAGTATGATCAGGTAAGTTCTCATACTCCCATTATCTTAGGTATAACCTTCCTCAAAACTGCAAAAACTATCATAAATTTCAACGAGGGTACACTTTCCATGGAGTTTGGAGATGAAGTTGAGATATTTAATGTTATGGACTCCATGAAGTACCCCTTAGAAGACCATTTGGATTTTTTTATCTCCCATTTTGAACCACCTAGTAAAAACTCCATGGATTTTGATTGTCCTATGCTTAGGGAGATTATGATCATTGGTTCTTGTTTGATGTATAAGAGTAATTCCACACCTATTTCGAATGCACAATACTCTCTTATATTTGATTTTGAAATGGATTAATATTTTTATTTTGATCATTTTCAATCTAATTATGACATGGTTGTGGATTATGCTGATGGATTTGATGTTTTATTCTCTGATTGTGGTGATTTCTATTTTGATACTAATGCTCTTTGTGCACATATTTTAGTTCCTTCCCTATCTCCATCCATAAATCACCCCATACATTGAAACTAAATCCATTACCACCAAATCTAAAATACCCATACTTGTTAAGTGGTGAGAAATTACCTTTTATAATTGCTAACAATATCCATTTTGAACATGAAGAAAAACTTTTGAATCTTTTGAGGAAGAACATCAGGGAAATTGGGTGGACCTTGGCTGACATATCTGGTATTAGACCTTCCATTTTCATGCATAGGATTATTTTGGAGGATGGGGATAAACTGGTTAGGCAACCACAACAGAGACTAAATCCAAAACTTTTGTAAGTTGTTAGAAAAGAGGTTGAAAAATTACTTGAGGCAGGTATAATCTATCCCATTTCAGATTCCCAGTGGGTGAATCCTATTCAGGTTGTGCCTAAGAAAAGTGGTGTTACTATTGTTAAAAATGAGAGAGATGAGTTAGTTCCAATGAGGGTGAAAAATATTTGGCGTGTGTGTATTGATTATAGGAAACTAAATCAATCCACTCACAAGGATCATTTCCTCCTCCCATTTATTGATCAAATGCTTGAGAGACTAGCTAGGAAAACACACTACTATTTTTTGGATGTATTTTCTGGATATTTTTAGGTTTCTATTGCTTTAGAGGATTAGGAGAAGAAAACATTCACTTGTCCATTCAGGATGTTTGCCTACCGAAGGATGCCATTTGGACTTTGTAATTCCCCAAGTACCTTCCATAGATACATGGTGAGTATTTTTTTTTTCTGATTTTATTGAGACCTGAATGGAGGTATTTATGGATGATTTTATCATGTACAGGTATTCATTTAATGATTGTATATCTAGCTTGGGAAAGGTTTTGAATCGTGTGTTGAGAAGAATCTGGTCTTAAACTTTGAAAAGTGTCATTTCATGGTAGACCATGGGATTATCTTAGGTAATGTAGTGTCAAAACACGTGATAGTGGTTGATATATCTAAGGTAGATATCATTTCATCCTTACCCTATCCTTCATGTGTGCGTGATGTTAGATCTTTCCTAGGGAAAGCATAATTTTATAGGTGCTTCATCAAAGATTTTAGTAATATTTCTCTTCCTATATCATGATTACTTCAAAAGGATTCTGATTTTTTGTTTGATTATTCTTTCAGGACTTCCTTTGATGAGATAAAGAAGTGCCTGAACACTCCACCAATCATACAACCCCCACGGTGGGATATTCCTTTTGAGCTTATGTGTGACGCCTCCAACTTTTCGGTCGGAGATGTCTTATCTCAGAGGGTGGAGGGGTGTTCACATGTGATTTCATATGCATCAAGGACATTGGATTTGGCCCAATCAAACTAAAAAACCACATAAAAGGAGTTTATTGCTGTTATATTTTCTTTAGATAAATTTTGTTCATATTTATTGTGCTCTAAAGTAGTTGTTTTTCTGACCATGAAGCTCTGAGGTACCTATTGAAGAAGTCAGATGCAAAGCCTAGGCTAATCCTATGGATAATTCTTCTTCAAGAATTTTACATTGAGATAAAGGACAAGAAGGGGTTGGAAAACCTAGTGGCAGACCACATGAGTAGGCTTACTCACACACTAGAGGATGACACCTTGGACCATGTACTACTTTGAGAAACTTTCCCTGATAAGAATCTTTATTCCATCTCAGGTACGCATCCTTGGTATGATGATTTAGTGAACTACCTTGTTGCATATGAAATTCCTACAAATTTAAACAAACATCAAGTCCAAAAGTTAAAGAGTGAGTCTAGATTTTTTGTGTGGGATGATCCCTACTTATGGAACATGTGTAGTGATCAACACTACTGGAAATCCAGCATTTCCCAACGGTTTAGAACTGTTGGGAAAGGATGCAGAACCATTGGTATATGTTATACCAACGGTTCTGCAAACCGTGGGGAAGTAAGCCGTTGGGAAAGGCTTTTCCCAATGGTTTACACAGAACCGTTGGGATAGGTCAGAAAAAATCAACCTATCCCAACGGTTTGGCCCGTTGGTAAATCAACAGATAATTTTCTTTCCCAACGGTTTACAAACCGTTGGGAAAGGTTTTTACCAACGGTTCATAGAACCGTGGGTAAAAACAACCATGCAACAGGGTATCCCAACGGTTCAAGGAACCGTTGGTAAAAACAGCTACATAGAGCCTATGCCAACGGTTTGAAAACCATTGGCATAGGCTTTGCTGTGCAAATTGCACAACAACCTACAATTTGCACAGCAGGTCTGGTTTTTGGGCATTCACCCTTAGTTTCAATTCAATTTTCAATCTAATTATGCCCTCGTTTTCAATTCATTTTTCAATCCAATTATTGTACCTGTAACACATATAATGCATACATATAGAGAACAAACCAACACATACAAATAATGAAAACCAACCAACCAACACATATAATGCATCCTGAAAATATACACATCCATAATTAAAGTAGAATTCATAACATAATTATAAACATAAATAATTCATTTAGAATTCATTTTAAAATTTAGATGACAATTATATGTGGAATCCGAAATTCAATTCATAATTTGATCGGTTTTTTCTATACCATATATTTTTACCTCAAATGATGTCCATTTTAAACAAAATACATACACCTGAAGTGATACCGGCCACACCACACCTTAGATTGAGGCGGGGTTGACTCGTACACGTCACATTTGACCCATGGATCGTTGTGCTAAAGTATCGACACAATCCGAATACGTTTGGTCGGTTTTCCGTATGCTAGTTGATGTTTTTCACTTAAAATGACGTCCTTTTGAAACAAAAGACGGACACTATGAGTGGTGCCGACCACACCGCATCTCCAATTGAGGCGGGGTTGATTCGTACACGTCACATATGACCCATTGATCGTTCTCCTAAAGTTTAAATGGAAACCAAATGCGTTTGGTCAGTTTTCCGTATGTACTTAAAATGTTGTCCATTTTAAACAAAAGAGTGACACTTAGACTAATCTTGACCACACCGCGACTCAGATTCATTCCGGGTTGGCTCGTACATGTCACATATGACCCATGGATCGTTGTGATAAATTATCAAAAGATTACGAATGCGTTTGGTCGGTTTTGCGTATGCTAGTTGTTCTTTTCATTTATAATCATGTCTATTTTAAAAAAAAGAGACAGAGTTAGAGCAGTGTCGGCCACACCGCATCTCGGATTAAGACGGGGTTGACTTGTACACGTCACATATGACTCATGGATCGTTGTTCTAAAGTATCGATAGAATCCGAATGCGTTTGGTCGTTCTTCCGTATGTCAGTTGATGCCTTTCACTTAAAATGACGTCCTTTTGAAACAAAAGACAGACACTTTGAGTGGTTTCAGCCGCACTGCATTTAGGATTGAAGCGGGGATGATTCGTACACGTCACATAAGACCCATGGATCGTTCTCCTAAAGTTTCAACGGAAACCGAATCCGTTTGGTCATTTTTCCGTATGTACTTAAAATGGTGTCCATTTTAAACAAAAGAGAGTCACTTAGACTTATCCTGGACACAACGCGACTCAAATTCATCTCGGGTTGGCTCGTACACGTCACATATGACCCATGGATTGTTGGGATAAATTATCAACAGATTCGGAATGCGTTTGGTCAGTTTTCCGTATGTCAGTTGATGCTTTTCACTTAAAATGACGTCCTTTTGAAACAAAAGACGGACACTTTGAGTGGTTCCGGCCACACCACGTCTCCGGATTGAGCTGAAACCACCGTGCAACATTCTAATTATTATTCGTGATGTGTACGCGCAGACGGAACATCAATCGGATGTGCGGTTTGCGCGGTACGACTCAATATTCGTGTTTTAAGTGATGCGCGCGCTTCGTAAACGCGCGTGAGGGGGGTCCAAACGGGCCGAACGAAGTCGGAATGGCCTGAAATCAGACGAAAAATACGGGAGAGTGATTTATGAAGTGTTCGAGCAGACGGAACGTCAATCGGACGTGCCGTGTGCCCGCGGTGACCGACAACGCAGTTCTGGTGTCATAAACGGCCAAAACGGGCGTCCAACGGTCAAATTCATAGCGGACGACCTCAGATTGAGCTGAAACCACCGTGAAACATTCTAATTATTATTCTTGACGTGTACGCGCAGACGGAACGTCAATCGGACGTGCGGTTTGCGCGGTACGGCTCAATATTCGTATTTTAAGTGATGCGCGCGCTTCGTAAACGCGCGTGAGGGGGGTCCAAACGGGCCAAACGAAGTCAGAATGGCCTGAAATCAGACGAAAAATACGGGTGAGTGATTTCTGAAGTGGTCGAGTAGACGGCACGTCAATTGGACGTGCCATGTGCCCGCGGTGACCGACAACGCAGTTCTGGTGTCATAAACGGCCAAAACGGGCGTCAAACAGTCAAATTCATAGAAGACGACCTCGGATTGAGCTAAAACCACCGTGAAACATTCTCATTATTATTATTTACGTGTACGCACAGACGGCACATCAATCGGATGTGCGTTTTGCACGGTACGGCTCAATATTCGTGTTTTAAGTGATGCGCGCGCTTTGTAAACGCAGGTGAGGGTGGTCCAAACGGGCCGAACGATTTCAGAATGGCCTGAAATCATACTAAAAATATGGGTGAGTGATTTATGAAGTGTTCGAGTAGACGGAACATCAATCGGACGTGTCGTGTGCCCGCGGTGACCGACAACGCAGTTCTGGTGTCATAAACGGCCAAAACGGGCGTGAAATGGTCAAATTCATAGCAGACGACCTCAGATTGACCTGAAAACACCGTGAAACATTCTAATTATTATTCGTGATGTGTATGCGTAGACAGAATGCCAATCGGACGTTCGTTTTGTGCGGTACGGCTCAATATTCGTGTTTTAAGTGATGCGCGCGCTTTGTAAACGTGCGTGAGGGGGGTCCAAATGGGCCGAACGAAGTCGGAATGGCCTGAAATCAGAAGAAAAATACGGTTGAGTCATTTCTGAAGTGGTCGAGCAGACGGCACGTCAATTGGACGTGCCGTGTGCCCGCGGTGACCGACAACGCAGTTCTGGTGTCATAAACGGCCAAAACGGGCGTCCAACGGTCAAATTCATAGCGGACGACCTTAGATTGACCTGAAAACACCGTGCAACATTCTAATTATTATTTTTGACGTGTACGCGCAGACGGCACGCCAATCGGACGTGCGGTTTGCGCGGTACGTCTCAATAGTCGTGTTTTAAGTGATGCGCGCGCTTCGTAAACGCGCGTGAGGGGGGTCCAAACGGGCCGAACAAAGTCGGAATGGCCTGAAATCAGACGACAAATACGGGTGAGTGATTTCTGAAGTGTTAGAGCAGACGTCACGTCAATTGGACATGCCGTGTGCCCGCGGTGACCGACAACGCAGTTCTGGTGTCATAAACGGCCAAAACGGGCGTCCAACGGTCAAATTCATAGCGGACGAACTCAGATTGAGCTGAAAACACCGTGAAACATTCTAATTATTATTCGTGACGTGTACGCACAGACGACATGTCAATCGGACGTGCAGTTTGCGCGGTACGGCTCAATATTCGTATTTTAAGTGATGCACGCGCTTCGTAAACACGCGTGAGGGGGGTCCAAACGGGCCGAACGAAGTCAGAATGACCTGAAATGAGATGACAAATATGGGTGAGTGATTTATAAAGTGGTCGAGTAGACGGCACGTCAATTGGACGTGCCATGTGCCTGCGGTGACCGACAACGCAGTTCTGGTGTCATAAATGGCCAAAACGGGCGTCAAACGGTCAAATTCATAGCGGACGACCTCGGATTGAGATGAAAACACTTTGAAACATTCTAATTATTATTCGTGACGTGTACGCGTAGACAGAACGCCAATCGGATGTGCGGTTTGCGCGGTACAACTCAATATTCGTGTTTTAAGTGATGCGCGGGCTTCGTAAACGCGCGTGAGGGTGGTCCAAATGGGCCGAACGATTTTTGAATGGGCTGAAATCAGACGAAAAATATGGGTGAGTGATTTATGAAGTGTTCGAGCAGACGGCACGTCAATCGGACGTGCCGTGGGCCCGCGGTGACCGACAACGCAGTTCTGGTGTCATAAACGGCCAAAACGGGCATCCAACGGTCAAATTCATAGCGGACGACCTCAGATTGACCTGAAACCACCGTGAAACATTCTAATTATTATTCGTGACGTGTACGCGCAGACGGCACGTCAATCGGATGTGCGGTTTGCGTGGTACAACTCAATATTCGTGTTTTAAGTGATGCGCGCGCTTTGTAAACGCGCGTGAGGGGGGTCCAAATGGGCCGAATGAAGTCGAAATGGCCTGAAATCAGACGAAAAATACGGAACAGTGATTTCTGAAGTGGTCGAGTAGACGGCACGTCAATCGGACGTGTCGTGTGCCCGCGGTGACCGACAACGCAGTTCTGGTGTCATAAACGGCCAAAACGGGCGTCCAACGGTCAAATTCATAGCGGACGACCTTAGATTGAGATGAAACCACCGTTAAACATTCTAATTATTATTCGTGATGTGTACGCGCAGACGACACATCAATCGAACGTGCGGTTTGCGCGGTACGACTCAATATTCGTGTTTTAAGTGATGCGTGCGCTTCGTAAACGCATGTGAGGGTGGTCCAAACGGGCTGAACGATTTCAGAATGGCCTGAAATCAGACGACAAATACGGGTGAGTGATTTCTGAAGTGGTCGAGCAGACGGCACGTCAATCGGACGTGCCGTGTGCCCGCGGTGACCGACAACGCAGTTCTGGTGTCATAAACGGCCAAAACGGGCGTCAAACGGTCAAATTCATAGCCCGCCCACCCCCCTGGACACCCCTACCCCCTGTGGCCAGCCCACCCACCCCCCCCTGGACAGCCCACCCACCCCTTCTTGATAGCCCGACCACCCCCGTGGACAACCCTACCACCCTTGTGGACAGCCCGCCCACCCCCGTACCCCCTTGGACACCCCGTACCCCCCCGGGATAGCCCCACCCACCCTCCCAAACAGCCCACACCCACTCCCCTGCAACCCCACCACCACCACCTAGACATACCAATCCCCCTGGACACCCCACAAACCCCTCCCCCACCAGGACACCCCACCCAGACCCCCAGGACAGCCCACACCCCCTGGACAGCCCCGCCCACCCCCGTGGACAGCCTTTCCCACCCCCGTGGACAGCCCCGCCCACCCCCGTGGACAACCCACCCACCCCCGTGGACACCCCCTACCCCCTAGACAGCCCAACCACCCCCGTGGACATCCCACCCACCCCCCTCGACACCCCTTCTCCCTATGGACAGCCCCCACCCCCTTGGATAGCCCGCCCACCCCCTGGACACCCCTACCCCCTGTGGCCAGCCCACCCACCCCCCCTGGACAGCCCGCCCACCCCTCCTTGACAGCCCGACCACCCCCGTGGACAGCCCGTCCACCCTTGTGGACAGCCCGCCCACCCCTGTACCCCCCTGGACACCCCGTACCCCCCCTGGATAGCCCTGCCCACCCTCCCAAACAACCCACACCCCCCTTCCCTGCAACCCCACCACCACCACCTAGACATACCACCCCACTTGGACACCCCACACACCCCTCCCCCACCAGGACACCCCACCCAGACCCCCAGGACAACCCACACCCCCTGGACAGCCCCGCCCACCCCCGTGGACACCCCCTACCCCCTAGACAGCCCAACCACCCCCGTGGACAGCCCACCCACCCCCCTCGACACCCCTTCTCCCTATGGACAGCCCCCCACCCCCTTGGATAGCCCGCCCACCCCCCTGGACACCCCTACCCCCCGTGGCCAGCCCACCCACCCCCCCTGGACAGCCCGCCCACCCCTCCTTGACAGCTCGGCCACCCCCGTGGACAGCCCGTCCACCCTTGTGGACAGCCCGCCCACCCCCGTACCACCCTGGACACCCCGTACCCCCCTGAATAGCCCCGCCCACCCTCCCAAACAGCCCACACCCCCTCCCCTGCAACCCCACCACCACCACCTAGACATACCACCCCCTGGAATGTGTAGAAATAACATAAAAATACATGATATATAGATAGCAAAAAATACTCAACCTATGGGTTCACATTAACTACATAATCACACACTTCACTACTACCATAAAACACATAAACCACACCACCACCACACAAGACGCATAACATTTCTCACATTCATTTATAAGCCACTTCATTCACACTTACATTGTCCATTCATTTAATGTTAAATTAATTAAATCCATTTACCACACATCCATTTCTATTCCATCTCATTTATTTAATATCTTGTTTTTTTGTTTTAACAGCATAATTTATTCCATAGATAACCAGGAAACTAATAAAACCACCACACAACAACTCACCATCTCACAATAACCATCGACACCATGTTACATCGACCAACCATCTCACCAAAACAACCACATATCACAATAAAAATATTGCACATCACAAACCACCGCACAACCAAAACCACCTCACCACATTATACACCACAACTTCATCACACAACACCTCCACACGACACAACACCACCACACATCATCACTATCATACAACTTCACATGACACATCCATGCCCACTAACCATCACATTACAACCCCACATATCACAAAGCCCAACTGGTCACCTCAATCCCTATAAAATAGCCTACAACATACAATGAAACACAACAAAAAACCTCTCATAGAGGCAACATACCCCAACTTACACAATTTATTTATTCAAGGTCTTTTATTACATTACCCCTTTATTTAGCATGGACATTATAACACAACTGATATTCCAAGGGAAACTAATTAATTAACAAAATATTTATTCATTTCCCTATTTTACACGGTGAAATAAAATCAAAATCCAAACTTAAAACTAAAATATTAGATCAATAACAATAAAAACAAGGTACCATATGTGTATAAAGAAAAAATTACTTGATTTGAGATGATTCAAATGGTTTTTCACCTATTCGGATGGGGGATTTGGAGAGCAGTAGAGAGCTGGAGGTGGATTGATAACTTAAAACTAAAATACTAAAGCAATAACAATAAAAATAAGGAAGTATATGTGTATAAATGAAAAGATACCTGATTTCAGATGGCTTTCACCTATTCGGATAGGGGATTTCGCGAGAGGAGAGCGGTGGAGCGGATGAAATTAGGTTCTGTGCGAATGGGGGAGAGCAGCCTCGCGGCTGGATTTGGGGGAAATAATTCCCAACGGTTTTAAAGAACTGTTGGGAAAGAGATGCTAAGGACCCCTTTGCCAATGGTTTGAGGAAACCGTTGGCAAAGGGGTGACCCTTTCCCAACGGTTCTTTGAACCGTTGGCAAAAGGTGATTAACACACCCCTTTACCAACGGTTTCTTCAAACCGTTGGCAAAGGGGAGGCTTTTCCCAACGGTTTCAATAAACCGTTGGGAAAGGCTTTCTTAATCCTTCAAGCCCAACGGTTTTAGCAAACCGTTGGTAAACACCCGTTGGGAAAAACAGCATTTCCAGTAGTGCAAGTCATTAAGAGGTGTGTTCCTGACTATGATTTTGAGTCTATTCTGCATTTTTTACATACAATTTCATGTGGAGGACACTTTGGACCCCAATGGACTGCTAGGAAAGTTTTAGACTCTATATTATATTGGCCTAGCTTATTTCATGATGTTCATATGTTTCTTAAGTCATGCTCTTGTTTCCCACATACTAGGAACATTTCTAGGAGACACAGGATGCCCCAAAAACCCATACTATTCTGTGATATTTTTGATGTATGGGGCATCAATTTTATGGGTCCTTTTCCTAGTTCATTTGTTTTCCTGTATATTTTGGTTGTTGTTGATTACGTGAGCAAATGGGTGGAGGCTAAGGCCACCAGGACTGATGATTATCATGTTGTTGTGGACTTTGTCAAAGCACATATTTTTTTTAGGTTTGGAGTACCTAAGGCCATCATTAGTGACCAAGGGACACACTTTTACAATTGGAATTTTTCTTCCCTACTTTGGAAGTATGGGGTGACACATAAAACATCAACACCATACCACCCCAAAACAAATGGTCAGACTGAGGTTTCAAATCATGAGTTGAAACAAATTTTAGAGCCAAATATGAAGGATTGGAGAAAGCTCTTGGATGATGCATTGTGGTCTTATAGGATAACATACAAGACGCCCATTGGTATGTCCCTATTTCGGATTGTTTTCAGGAAAGCGTGTCATCTCCTCATGGGATTTGAGCATCGGTCTTATTGGGATATAAATAAATGTAACATGGATTTGGACCAAGCTGGAATCCAAAGGAAGATGAAGATTAAAGAGATTTGGGAGATACAATTGTCTTCATATGAGAACTAAAGGCTCTACAAGGAAAGATCAAAAGCATCTCATGACAAAATGATCCAGAAAAGAGAATTTCAAGTTAGAGATAAAGTCTTTATCTATAGTTCACAACTGAATCTGATGCCTGGTAAGTTTTATTCTAGGTGGTTAGGTCCTTATGTTTTGACTAATGTTTTTCCTTATGGTGTAGTGGAGATCACACAAGAGGACACATGAAGGAGATTTACAGTCAATGGGCAATGTTTGAAGAAATACATTGAGGGACTTCCTACTGATGTGGTGGATTTCATCACACTACATGACCCCATCATCACTTGAGAATATCAGGCTATTCCTAACCCTTTAACTTTTATATTCTTTGTTCTATTTAAAATTATACATTTTATGTGCATATATCATCTCATAGGTTCACATTGAGGACAATGCAATATTTTAAGTGTGGGGGAGGGGACAACATTTTTAGGGTAGATATTTAGGATTTTTATTGGTGTGTTTTATGTGTATTTTCTATTAAGTTTTTGGTTAAAATTTTCAAAAAAAAAACAAAAAAATAATAAAACAAAACAAAATAAAAATCAATAAAAAATAAACAAATATATCATGTAACATTCTCATGTGGAACATATGAAAAATACATGTTTTCAAAATTCATTGGTAGAAATATAAGCATGATTAATATTTCATCATCAAGGGTTGACTTTTATAAAAATTGAAGTCATCGATGATATGAATGGTTGTGTCATTATAAAACCTTTTAGATTTTGACATCATTATTTGTGATATTTGTTCATTCTAAAGTGTTTCAATGATTTCTCCATACAATTTTTCACACAATCATGACTTGTGAGTTTCTCTTACCCAATTTAATTTATATTTAGGGTAAGTAATCCTTTTCAGCTTATAACACAGTCTTTACATATGTTCATTTCTCTTTCAATCGTTTCCATCACTGTACTAGATTGACCTATGCGTGTGCACCTAATATCTGACTGTTGTACGCCCTCTAAAAAAAATTCAAAAAAAAAATTCAAAAATAAAAAAAAATCAATAAATAGGGGAGTGAATAAATGTACGACGTGTGGCTATATTTAGGCCGGGAGCTCATGGTTTGACTTCTGGGAATGCTTAAATGAGTGGATTTTGTAATTTGATTGCAAATAATGTTGAAAAGGTTTGGTGGAATAGAATCAGGTAAGAAGAAAAGTTTTTATTGACCTGAATATACTAGATAAATGGTGGAGAGAAAAGCTTGGAATGGTTGGCACACACACATGTGGAGAATTAGTGGCATGGTAAACCCATGACTTGTTTTGCTATGATTAGAGTTATGAATCTCATTGGATTTTGATTTGACACAATTTATGAGACAATGAATTTAAAATTTATTAACATTGACTCTTGATGGGATTTTTACTTTTCCTATATTTGCATTGTGTATTGAGAAATATGAATATGCATATCTTGTCATAATTTTTTCAAATACATGATATGAGGTTTTGCCCAGGAGTGCAAATGGGTAAGTGTGAGGGAGTTGATAAAACATATTTTTATTGAATATTTTATTGAATATTTTATTGATAATAAATGATAAACATTCCTCACATTATGTTAAATATATTTATTTATAAATTATTTGGGATTAGATCATTCATTTGAAAATTTGATGGAAATTCCAATTTTACCCTTTATAGTGCATTGTAGTATTTCAAAGATAAATATTTTAATATTTATTATTTGAACTTGAAATTTTGTAACTGTGTTCCTAAATTAACGAGATACAACTTTTTTTTTCCGGATATTGGAGCTAAAATGTAAATTTGGTTGGACAAAATGGACCATGAAGTCAAATGTGGGCTGGACCCTCCAGATTGGATATTGGTTCTGTATTTGGGCCATAACTTCTTCATACGAGCTTGGATTGGGCCCAAATTTTGAGAGGATCTCTAATGTTGTGCCTCAGGCATGAGTGGGTTGGGAACATATAGTAATTTCATTCAACGATCGATGAAATGTGATATGTGGAGCTTGTATTTTTGTTATGAGGTGGAAATAAGGGTACTACTATGGCAGCGAGAATCCTCCTAGTCATAGGTTAGACATAGTGTTTTCAAAGTGTCAGTGTATGGTTGGATCTGAATAGATATAGTTCCTTAGGAACTATTAGATTCAAAATTCAGATTTGGAATTGGATGGATTCCATATGTTGTATTGAGATTGTGGTAGTGTTGGCATGAACCTCAAGTTGAAAAGGGTTGGTGGTGCCTTGACAGTTGATGCTGATAATTATGGGGGGATTCAGTCTGAAGTGGTCTAACTGGTGGTTTTTTGAATCTTTGGATGCATAGGTTTTGAAACTGCATTGGGAACCCTATTTGAGATGTGTTCCGGGTGGTTCGGGGGTCAAACCCAGACTTTTTGGAGAGGGTTCAGCATGTTTGGTATTGGTAGTTAGAGATGTATAGTGAAAGTGTGTTTGTAGTTAAGAGTTAGAACATAACTATTAATTAGTGAATTGGTAGTTTAATTAGGTCGGTCTTATAAATTTTCTAACAATTGATGTTTTTCGGGGGGTGAGAAACATTTATGGTGGGGAGTCTATAATGATCCACATTGTTATAGGTTATAAAATTCAGTGTAAATTTAAAATTTTGATCTTTTGATGTGCCATTCAATGAATTATTATTCAAATTCAAGTTCTAAGAGTTTGGAGAATCTTTTTGGAAGTTTTTTAGGTGTGGTTTGAGGCTTGAGTGGTAGGTCGGGTGATTGGGTGAAGCTCAATAACTTCAAGTGTGGGTTAGAGTTTTTAGGCTATTTTTGACATGGAACACGGTTTGGCATGCATGAGTTAGTGAAAAATATATATACCTATGAAGATCTGGTAGTTTTCAAGTCATTTTTTTCTTACATGGTTTTTTAGGAAGGATTTCATATGGTTAAGGTTAAATCATAAATATTACAAAGCAAATCGTGCAGGGTGAGTGTCTTTCTGGTCCAGGGTAAACAACTTGCATACATTTGTAGAAGAACCGTGCAACAACCATGTGTGGTGTTTCAGAGGGGTTCTAGTGGTATTTTTCATTGTTGACACACAGTTAGTAAACCATGAAGTCAATCCATGTGTGGGGTGTTGTCTTGGGTAGTGGAGGGCGTACAATTAAAACTTGGGTGATTTTGTTAAAAAAATGGTATTTTACCATTATACCCATCAGTATTTTATCCCCTCCCCTCTCCTTTCTCTCTCACAAGTGAAAAAACCAGGGGGACCATTTCCCCCTACTTCATCATCAAATCCCATTAATCTTGGGTCATTTTGAGGTTAGATCCTTCCTCCCCTATCTCCCTTCTTTCTCTTTCTAAAAGGACCACTTTGAGATATAATCAACACTGAGGGGGGGGGGGGGTGAATTAGCTTTGGGAACTTTTTAAACAATAATAAATTTTTATCCCTTTACCTATTAGAACTTTTAAGATCTTGATTCTCCTATTCTATTTTATTTATCATATGAAAGTATATGAAAGCAAGTAAATGAAGACACATGATATTTTTTTCAAGGTTCACTACTCAATAAGATTAGTTAGTCCTTGCTATATATAATGATGACTAGTAAAAAAAAATTACACTAAAATAAGATACTAAATACAATGATGTGTCTAGAAAATAATCCTTTTCCAAAGTGTGAGTCCTTACACTTTATGAGGGGGATGATAAAACAATCCTTCTTCCTTGGACTGGTGATGACCTTGTCCAACTTAAAGATCCTTGCTGGTTTTTTATAATACCTTTAAAGATAGCCTCCACCTTCTTTTTTATGGTACTTTGTAACACCAATAAAGTCTTACATTGGATAATAATTTTATTGTATGTCATAGTGATTCTTTTTTCTTCACTTTCTTCTTCTTCTAATGTTACTTGCACAGAAGCTGGCAAACAACTTTCCTTTTTATTCCTTTTCTTATTTCTTGATTTGGAATATGTCCATCCAATCACCCACCATAAATATTCATCTAATAATTCCATATTATAATGTTCATCCGTTGATGATAAGTATGGGTATAATTCATTCATTCCCACTTCTTCTACTTGATAGTTTGATACTCGTCCCTCCGGTGTAACTGATCCATCTGATATCTTCTCAAGTCTGGCACCTTTATGCCCAATAACTTATTTATTCTTTCCTTCATTGAGTTATTTAGTTATATCCAACACTTTATATCCATCTGGTGTAAGGGTTGGTGTCCTCAGAACCAACTGTTTTGTACTTTGATTACATAAATGTTCACTTATTATATATTGTTCATTGTTCTGCATGACTATAATATAATAATGTCCTGAAATATTTGTTGCATTAATAAGGTCATAGCAGATCCCCGCTATGATGAGAACCTTGAAATGCTATAACAATATTCTTAAATAAAGTTCTGCGGTTGGATGACATACTATGATAGGACACATAGTATACAGACCGTCATGTGCGAGTACTCATAAGAAGACGAGACTCTCTCTCATGGAGTTCGCACTTGGTAATCTCCAAGATGGGAGATTATGAGAATAGACCCGCCAGTAGTAATTCTGCATGTCTTGGTGTCATCGTATATTGCTATCTACGAGCGTGTGTAATGGTCCTTGGACTGGAAGATTATCATTAACTCATGTCATGACTCGCGCACTTAGATTTACTGACGAAAACTGTCACGCAGATAGTTGGCGGGAAGTAGGGTACGTTGGGTGCGTCACGAGTGACATGTTGTTAATGGATAAGTCAAGGAAGGATTTGTCCCTTCCATTTATGGAAGTTGATATCTCGGCCCTTTGATTGAAATAGAACTGTCGCATTAAATTCCATGGCCATGGTGTAAACGATGAGTTTATTTCAGGTAGTCAAAGAACGACATATCAAGCATATAGGTTTATGACACTGCCATGAAACCTGCTTGATGAGATATTGAGACAAAGGGATTAAATTACACAGTAAGCGCTCGTATGAGGTGATACGTCAATGCGGCGTCAACTTCTTTCTCTTGGGTGCCTTGACCCGTTGCTAGACAGTAATCTTGGACTTTAGGCAAGCCCGCCTAATGCCAACGAGAAAGAGGCCTAGAGGGTCACACACTAAGTGTATCCAAGTATCTCAAGTTGAATAAAGATTATTCTCGTACATGGTTTAATAATTATTCAAGGAAGCCTAAGTTGTTTTAAATGATGGAGGAAAAAGAAAATAAAACAAGTACACGTCGTGTATTATTATTACATGCCGTGTAGTTTTATTTTGGAAAGGAAATGAATAAATGAAAACAAGATATACACGCCGTGTACATTTAATGTACACACCATGTAGTTTTCAATGAAAAACAAGTACACGCCGTGTATTTATTAATACAATCCATGTAGTTTTTTTTAGTTGGGATTTTGAGGATATAATATTGTTTTAAATGATATTTATTATAATCAGTGTGGGCGCATGTCAAGGAATTATTTATTCGACATGGGGTTTTAAATAAAGAGTCAATGAAATAAATAAAACGCGTAACGCGTTTATTTATTGTCATAACTCTATAACCCCACACACCCGATTATAAATATCCTCACAACCCCAACTCTTTTCTGATACAAGAGAATCGTTGTGCACAACATCTCTGGAGAATTATTTCAAGGTCGAAAGAACCTCTTCCTCCAAGAACGCTCTCAAGACCGAGAGAGATCCTCTTCCATCGGATCAAGACAATCTAAGGCGGACAACGCAAGCAAAGGCTTCTCCACGCTAGCACCCGGAGAATCTTTTGGCGACGTCCAGTGATACGAGGTACACGTGTGGATCACCGCTAGAGGGAGTCTACACTTGGCTTCTGCGACGCAACGACGGATCACATTGACAACGTGATTGAGAACATCAACGAAGAAAGAACACCCAAAAGGTATTTCTTTATAATTAATTAAATTAATTATAATCAACCTGTAACGATCCTTGTTTGTGGTTCCGGGAAAACCATCTTCTTTGTCTTTTTCTGTGATTCGATCCGTGGAGACTGACGTTTATCGTTTTATTGATCCCGGTTTGATCATTGCTAATGACAAAAAGCCAAGTGGGCACATCCACCCACGCGCTTCCACTGCGCCCGGAACCTTCAAATGGTATCAGAGGGAGGTTACAACGTTGATTATAGTTATTTAATTTTCGTTGATAATTTACGCATTCATATTTGATTCAATTCGAAATAAATCGTTCTATAAATCTGAATTAACGAGATCTATTCTTCCTCCTTCGTTTCTCGATTCATATCACAGAAACGACCTTTTATTTTTAATTATGATTAAAATAAAAACGAGGAACTCATCCGGAGGAGCCGCTCTTTCTGTCTGTACAACATGGGATTACACGGCGTGTAATTAAAACTACACGCCGTGTACTTAGGTTCAACGAACCGGCACTGGTCCGCCAAACCACGTCGTGTGAATTGATTATGCCTAAGTTTTAATCACGCCGTGTTGACCAGAATAGAACGGCGCGTGGAAACCGGAATACACGACGTGTATGTTGGAACAACACGCCGTGTAGTCCGTTCCAACCCAGGTGAAACCGTGTACAAAGATAAGTCGCGTACCGCGTATACGGGATCACCAGGCCGGTTACCGCGTAACAAGGAAGTACACGCCGTGTATGATTCATCTACATGCCATGTACTCTAAAATTTCCAAAGTACAGAAAAAACACGCCAAAGCCCCGGCGTGTACTTTGGACAAAGGGTGAAAAGAAAAATACACGCCGTGTAATTATAAACTACACGCCGTGTACTTTCCAGAAATGGAATTTCACCAGGTTTCCTCCAATGTACAAAGACCCGTACAAGGAATATGGGTGAGAAGAATCTCAAGGAAATTCAGAAAGGAATTTAAGATAAAGAATTGATTAATTATAAGATCATAATTAATTGAATTCGAGCGCGTCTTATCTTAAATAAAACGATTAAAAGAATTTGAATTCTAAATATGCGTAAATGTCGTTGCATACTATGGATGATCATGAGCTAGACCAAAGACCCTTTGTATGTGTATGGTTTCATTTAAATTTATTTAATTTAAATTTGTTGGCCTGCGAGCCTTCTTCCAATAAAATGTAGGGCCTGCGTGCCCATGGTTTCTTTAATGTAAACCCATGTAATGGAGGATCTCCCAAGCCAGAGGAGACGGTTCAAATCCCGAAGCCAAGGCGAAAACGACACAAGAAGATACAAAGGTGGACAGGTGGGAGCTGCAAAACATGAACCATCAGGTTCAAGGTGTTTTCCCTAGGTCAGGGTAAGCTTATCAAAACCGCTAGATAAGCTAACCAAATAGAAGCTCATGATCATGCCATCTTATTTTATTTCGGTCTGATTGCATGGTTTATATATTATGCATGTGTTGTCGCGATCACATAATTAATAAAATGAACAAGCATGCAAAGATGGAATAAAATAAAAACCGGTCTATGCGTATACATTATCGGAACATGGTTAATCACTTAAGCAAGCATCACTTAATATTAACAAGAATGTGATAATGCAAAGATACGCATAAAGAATAAAATCCCTCAAATACCATATTAAGTCAGACCAAGCCTTCCGTTACTTGATTAAGGGCAAGACTCAATAAAACTATGTGTTTGACCAACCCTTGTTGGGACACTTACTTTTATAAAGGAAGCCCTTATGAAAGGTTTCGGGTTGACTTAACCATATTACATCAAGAGAAGTAGCCCTTGCTAGACTTGATGTAATATTGGAGGCAAGAGTTGAGGAAATCCAAGTCAGGATTTCAGGATTGGGGAGTCCACTCAACAGATCAAGGAACTGTAAGCTCACAGTTGGCAAAGACCCGCCTACCTAAATACCTTTAAATAGCTTGACCAACCCTTGTTGGGGTTATGCGAAGGGAAATATGGATCCTTGCCATTAGAATGTCAAAGCAACTAGACATTCCGAGTTCAATGGTGAGGGCCATTGGGAATTGATAAAATAGTGGGAGACTTAATAAAATTTATTATTTCTCATAAAATGTAATCAAGAAAGTACTGATGAATCTGCTCTTTTAAATTGTAGAATCAAAATGACAAACACATCAACCACATTTTCTCTGCGATCAATTCTGGATAAAGACAACATCCTCACCGGCAGTAACTTTCAGGAATGGTTTAGGCGCCTTCGGGTTATCCTACGCCATGAACGGAAGTTTTATGTGCTGGAGTCCTCACTTCCTGATTCTCCTGCCCCAGGGGCAAGTGATGAAGATTTCCTAGTCTATGATCAACATTTGAACGATGCTCTCGACGTTCAATGTTTGATGCTGTCATCTATGTCTAGTGAGCTCATGAAGTCTCATGAAGACATGGATGCCTACAGCATGCTCGAGCACCTCCGTGGTTTATACCAGGAGAGAGCAAGACAGGAAAGGTTTGAGATCTCCAAGGCTCTGTTTCAGAGCAAGCTTGGAGAGGGTGCCCCAGCTGGGCCTCATGTAGTCAAGCTCATTGGCTACATTGAGCGCTTGGAGGTTCTAGGGTTTAAACTCCCTGAAGAACTGGGTACCGATCTCATTCTCGCATCACTCCCCCAGAGCTTCTCAAACTTTGTTGTTAATTTCAACATGAACAATATTGAGAAGTCTCTATCTAATCTTCTTATCCTCATTCGCCAAGTGGACAATGACATGAAGCGTGAAAAACCTTCTGTCCTTATGGTGAATAAAAGGAAAGGGAAGGCGAAGAGCTTTAAGCCCAAAGCTTCTTCAAGGCCTTCCAAGAAAAGGAAGATCAAAGGGGAGGCAAAGGAACAGGATGCTGTTTGTTTCGCATGTGGCAAGAAGGGTCACTGGAAGAAAAACTGCACCCAGCCGAGGAAGCAAGGGGAAGCTTCAGGTGCGTTTGTTATCGAATGCAATCTATCTGTTTCTACTAATTGGGTATTAGATACTGCTTGTGGTGCTCACATCTGTATCCAAATACAGGAACCAAGTAGATTCAGGAAGATTGATCGAGGGGAGATAGATCTACGAGCAGCCAACGGAGCCAGACTTGCTGCTGTAGCTGTCGGGGACTACCACCTCACATTGCCTACCGGGATGGTCTTGGTTTTGAAAGGATGTTATTATGTACCCTCTGTAACCAAAAACATTATTTCAGTATCCAGATTAGATACTGATGGATTCATATTCAAGTTTGGAAATGAATGTTGCTACTTTTATAAAGATAGCATTTGTTTTGGTAGGGCACATTTATATAACGGCCTTTATGTGTTAGACTACACAAACCAAGTAATGGCAATTGATAACAAAGTTAATTTACATGACTCATACCACACCCAACTTTGGCATCACCGGCTAGGTCATGTCAATGAGAAACGTTTGACAAAATTACATCAAGATGGGTATTTAGATTCTTTCAAACTAAAACCCCTTGGTGTATGTCATGCGTGTCTACAAGGCAAAATGACCAAAGCCCCATTTAGTGGGAAAGGTGAAAGAGCTAAAGAGCTTCTAGAATTAGTTCACACAGATGTGTGTGGACCATTTCCAGTTGAAGCAAGGGGTGGGTTCTCGTACTTCATAACTTTTACTGATGATTTTAGTAGATATGGATATATCTATTTAATGAGGTATAAGTCAGATTCTTTTGATCGGTTCAAAGAATACAAGAATGAAGTTGAGAACCAGCTTGGTAAGAAGATTAAGAAACTCCGCTCAGACAGAGGAGGAGAATATCTTAATCAAGACTTCATTGATTTCTTACGGGAGTTTGGGATTCTATCTCAACTCACTCCTCCTTACACACCGCAGTGGAATGGTGTAAGTGAAAGGAGGAACCGCACCCTGTTGGACATGGTGAGATCAATGATGAGTCATGCGAGTCTTCCATTATCCTTTTGGGGATATGCATTACAAACAGCAGCACACATACTAAACCAAGTACCAACTAAATCGATAAATGGTATTCCATACGAGTTATGGAGTGGACGCAAAGCCATGTTATCGAATTTACACGTGTGGGGTAGCGAAGCATTTGTTAAGGCCTCTTCAGGTAACAAACTTGCACCCCGAGGCACAAAGTGTATCTTTATAGGATATCCCAAGGAAACAAGGGGATATTACCTATACAACCCCTCAGACAAAAAGGTTACAGTGGCAAGACACGCCATATTCCTTGAGAGGGAGCACATCTCCAGAAGAGATAGTGGGAGCGAGATAGACTTCGATGAAGTCGAGGCTCAAGATACACATGAGTTGGTACAAGAACAGATTCCACAAAGCCCCGTGGAAGAACAATCTGTTCCAGAGACACAAGAACTGCGTAGGAGTACGAGAGAGGTGAGAGAACCAGAACGATATGGTTTTCTTGTCACTGAGGATGGTGACTCATTATTGGTTGACAATGATGATCCTCTTACCTACAAGGAAGCAGTTGAAGGCACAGACGTTGCCAAGTGGCAAGAAGCCATGAATTCTGAAATGGATTCCATGTACCAAAACCAAGTCTGGATTTTGGTAGATCCTCCAGTTGATGTAAAGCCTATTGGTAATAAATGGGTATTCAAGAAGAAACTGGACATGGAGGGGCAAGTCAGCACCTACAAGGCACGACTGGTTGCAAAAGGTTTTAGACAGCGTCAAGGAATTGACTATGATGAAACCTTTTCACCAGTTGCAATGCTGAAGTCTATCAGAATCCTATTGGCCATTGCTACTTACCATGACTATGAAATTTGGCAAATGGATGTCAAAACAACTTTCCTTAACGGGAACCTCCAGGAAGATGTCTACATGACACAACCTGAAGGGTTTGTGACTTCAAAGGATTCCAACAAGGTATGCAAGTTGCAAAAATCCATTTATGGATTAAAGCAAGCATCAAGGTCATGGAACATTCGTTTTGATGAAGCTGTTACAGAATTTGGCTTTGTTAAGAACGAATGTGAGCCTTGTGTCTACAAAAGGTTTAGTGGAAGTGCAGTCGTTTTCCTAATAGTATATGTCGATGACATATTGCTAATTGGAAACGAAGTACCTGTCTTACAGTCAGTTAAGACATGGTTGAATAAATGCTTCTCCATGAAAGACTTGGGCGAGGCGGCATATATTCTTGGGATCAAGATCCATCGTGATAGATCCAAGAAAATGTTGGGCCTAAGTCAAAGTACATACATTGACAAGATACTGAAGAGATTCAGTATGGAACAGTCCAAGAGGGGATTGTTGCCAGTGTCACATGGCATTCATCTTTCCAAGAAAATGTGTCCTCAGACACATGAGGAAAGAAAAAGAATGGCAAGGATCCCTTATGCATCCGCGATTGGGTCAGTCATGTATGCTATGCTATGTACGAGGCTAGATGTTGCTTATGCATTAAGTGCGGTAGGCAGATATCAAGCTGATCCAGGAGACCGCCATTGGATGGCAGTCAAGACTATCCTTAAGTATCTGAGGCGTACTAGGGATATGTTCTTGGTTTATGGAGGAGATGAGGAACTAGTCATCAGAGGACATGTAGATGCTAGTTTCCAGACTGATCAAGATGACATGAAGTCGCAGACTGGATACATCTTCAGTTTGAATGGAGGTGCAGTGAGCTGGAAGAGCTCAAAACAAAGTGTGGTGGCAGATTCTACAGCGGAGTCCGAGTATATCGCAGCTTCTGAGGCAGCTAAAGAAGCAGTATGGATGCGAAGCTTCGTCCAAGAGATGGATGTTGTACCGAGCAGTAAAGATCCTATCACACTCTATTGTGATAATACTGCAGCGGTGGCACTTGCAAAAGAGCCAAGGTCACATCAGCGGACAAAGCACATACTTCGGAAGTATCATCTCTTGAGGGATTTTTCTCAGAGAGGTGAAGTTGCAGTGAGCAGTATTTCCACGGAAGACAACGTGGCAGACCCATTGACTAAAGCCTTGACTCAGCAGAAACATGATCATCATGTGAGGTCTAGCGGACTAAAAGTCGTAGGCAGTTGGCTCTAGTCCAAGTGGGAGTTTGTAAGGGTTGGTGTCCTCAGAACCAACTGTTTTGTACTTTGATTACATAAATGTTCACTTATTATATATTGTTCATTGTTCTGCATGACTATAATATAATAATGTCCTGAAATATTTGTTGCATTAATAAGGTCATAGCAGATCCCTGCTATGATGAGAACCTTGAAATGCTATAACAATATTCTTAAATAAAGTTCTGCGGTTGGATGACATACTATGATAGGACACATAGTATACAGACCGTCATGTGCGAGTACTCATAAGAAGACGAGACTCTCTCTCATGGAGTTCGCACTTGGTAATCTCCAAGATGGGAGATTATGAGAATAGACCCGCCAGTAGTAATTCTGCATGTCTTGGTGTCATCGGATATTGCTATCTACGAGCGTGTGTAATGGTCCTTGGACTGGAAGATTATCATTAACTCATGTCATGACTCGCGCACTTAGATTTACTGACGAAAACTGTCACGCAGATAGTTGGCGGGAAGTAGGGTACGTTGGGTGCGTCACGAGTGACATGTTGTTAATGGATAAGTCAAGGAAGGATTTGTCCCTTCCATTTATGGAAGTTGATATCTCGGCCCTTTGATTGAAATAGAACTGTCGCATTAAATTCCATGGCCATGGTGTAAACGATGAGTTTATTTCAGGTAGTCAAAGAACGACATATCAAGCATATAGGTTTATGACACTGCCATGAAACCTGCTTGATGAGATATTGAGACAAAGGGATTAAATTACACAGTAAGCGCTCGTATGAGGTGATACGTCAATGCGGCGTCAACTTCTTTCTCTTGGGTGCCTTGACCCGTTGCTAGACAGTAATCTTGGACTTTAGGCAAGCCCGCCTAATGCCAACGAGAAAGAGGCCTAGAGGGTCACACACTAAGTGTATCCAAGTATCTCAAGTTGAATAAAGATTATTCTCGTACATGGTTTAATAATTATTCAAGGAAGACTAAGTTGTTTTAAATGATGGAGGAAAAAGAAAATAAAACAAGTACACGTCGTGTATTATTATTACATGCCGTGTAGTTTTATTTTGGAAAGGAAATGAATAAATGAAAACAAGATATACACGCCGTGTACATTTAATGTACACACCGTGTAGTTTTCAATGAAAAACAAGTACACGCCGTGTATTTATTAATACACTCCGTGTAGTTTTTTTTAGTTGGGATTTTGAGGATATAATATTGTTTTAAATGATATTTATTATAATCAGCGTGGGCGCATGTCAAGGAATTATTTATTCGACATGGGGTTTTAAATAAAGAGTCAATGAAATAAATAAAACGCGTAACGCGTTTATTTATTGTCATAACTCTATAACCCCACACACCCGATTATAAATATCCTCACAACCCCAACTCTTTTCTGATACAAGAGAATCGTTGTGCACAACATCTCTGGAGAATTCTTTCAAGGTCGAAAAAACCTCTTCCTCCAAGAACGCTCTCAAGACCGAGAGAGATCCTCTTCCATCGGATCAAGACAATCTAAGGCGGACAACGCAAGCAAAGGCTTCTCCACGCTAGCACCCGGAGAATCTTTTGGCGACGTCCAGTGATACGAGGTACACGTGTGGATCACCGCTAGAGGGAGTCTACACTTGGCTTCTGCGACGCAACGACGGATCACATTGACAACGTGATTGAGAACATCAACGAAGAAAGAACACCCAAAAGGTATTTCTTTATAATTAATTAAATTAATTATAATCAACCTGTAACGATCCTTGTTTGTGGTTCCGGGAAAACCATCTTCTTTGTCTTTTTCTGTGATTCGATCCGTGGAGACTGACGTTTATCGTTTTATTGATCCCGGTTTGATCATTGCTAATGACAAAAAGCCAAGTGGGCACATCCACCCACGCGCTTCCACTGCGCCCGGAACCTTCATCTGGTACCCCCTGCTTCATCTAGTACTCTTCTTTTATAACTTTGACCCAAATGAGAATATCTCTCAAACTTCGAGGTAAACACTTTCTTATGATACAAATTCTCCAGTAAATTCTCTCCTCCACACATATTAATAGTATTTAACACATTTATCCATACTTTTTCAACCCTTTATATAATTTATCTTCTAGAAGTTTGGGTGGGAACTCAAATACATTTTCCCACTCGAATAAAATTTTAATTGTGAAGCTTTCACTCAATTGAATTTTGATGGGTGCTTATAAACTCTTATGAAATCTTCTTGAGGCTTCATGAAGTTTCTTAAAATCTACCATTTCTTCAAAATTCCCTAAAATTAATCTTAAGTAACTTATAAAAACTCCCTTAACATCATAAATATAGTAAAAATTAAATTTCTTGCTCACCATCATCACATTTTCTAACTTTTCAAAATCTTTGTAAATTTATTTGAATTTTTTTCGGAATAATTTACATGCACATATTCCATTTAGTGAAACTTTTTTCATTGTTACTTTATAACTTCATAGGAACATCACAAATTTCTTTCACAATAATGTTCCTCTAAATGATAATTTTATTAGAAAGACATTGCCTGAAAAATCTGTTTTGATCTTCCCTTCAAAATTATATTCAACATACTTTCTTGGGGATCTTCTTAATTCCATTGGGTTTTTTAATGTTTGTTATTTTTTACTCATACTGATGAACCCACACAGATATTATCTTCTTCCTTATATTCGATTTCTTCATATAAATCTATCAAGAAACTTTGTAAAACTCATCCGGATGTCTTTGTAACATTTTGTCCGATGAAATTGCTTAGAAACTTATGTCTGATGCAGTTTGTTTGGAAACCTTAGTAATATTTTTCTAATAATATTTCATGGAAATTTCATTCTGATGAGCATTATTCATAAAACTCTTTATGATAACTTCATATAAAAACTTATGTCTGATGTCTTAGCTCATAAACCTTCAACCACCTCTATCTGATTATCTTTATATGTTTCCTCTAATTTTTTAGGAAACATTTTTACGATCATTTAAAAAAAAATATCTAAAAACTTCACATCCACTATTCTTTTGATAACCTTCTTTAGAAACCTCTTCTTTGTCCAATGATTCGAAAAAATATTCTTTAATCATTCAATATTCTCTTCATTTGATGATCATTACAAATTTCTTCTAATTTTTAATTTTGTTAAGAAACCTATGTTTTATCATTTGATAATTTCTATGTAGTAGAGTCTGTTTGATGACTCACTAGGCTCGTATGGAAAAATTCTTACTCCATTTCATCAGCTATTACCTCTTCAACACTTGCATCATTTATTTTTTGCAACTTATTTACTTCGTATCTATTTATTTGTAAAGTTATGTTCTATGGAATTCATATAAATATTATACCAACACAAATTCAATAGATTTGAATCACATGATAAGGAATTGTGATGTTTTATAAATGAATAAAACATCACTTAGAAATGTTTTAGATCTATTTATTTAACCATTCTCTGTTCGATGTAACTTGTGAATATATTCAGTAAAAATATTTGTTCCTATTCTCATCTGATTGATTTCATTTGTTCACATCAATCTAATATAACTGTGAATGTTCCTTATATGGTATCCCAAACCTTTATTCTATCTGATTGGACTTTATATATTGATTCATCTAATGGACACTTTTTCTGATGGTATAGTTTAGAAACCTTTATCCGATAGTGCGATTAGAAAACCCTTAACTGACTACCCTTATGTATGCATCAAATTACCCTTACACGAGTATTTTAAATCTTCATGTACCTTTATGAAACACTTTACTTACCTTTATGTTGGTCTTTAATACCCTTAAATAGGTTCATTTTAAGCATTATAGTTACTTTACATAGGTATGAGTATGAATTTTATGTAACTTGGAAAACCTTCACCCACTGGACTATGTCTGATAAACTCAGTCTGCTGGCCTTTGTCTAATCAGCTATGCTATATTTATTTGGTAATAAATTATTAAAAATTTTTCTTAAGGAAACTTTTTAAGGAAACTTCATTCATATTTTCAAACTTTTTCTGACAAAATTATGCTCATTACCTTCTTAAGGAAACTCCTTAAGGAACTTTTGTCCACTCAGTTTCATAAAATTCTTAAGAAAACTCCCATAATATTGATAAAAAATGTTGTTCTTTAACAAACAGAGTACATGTTTTAGAAATTAATAATAGTTCATAAATTTTTATAAGTAAACTCAAAGTCTTCAAAATAACATTCTTTAAATAATAATACTTAAGTACTTCAAATGAACTTTCTAGCAGTTTATTCTTTATAACTTATTCAATGCATTGACATCAATGAAATCCTTCTATTTCATTAAAAACCAT
The DNA here is from genome assembly GCA_963277665.1 of Viscum album. Lineage (NCBI taxonomy): Eukaryota > Viridiplantae > Streptophyta > Magnoliopsida > Santalales > Viscaceae > Viscum > Viscum album. Next base: position 2,119,087,767 of record OY728150.1, read on the forward strand.
TTAAAACCAATAAAAACCATTGAAAAAATATAACTCATACACAAAGTGATCTATTCACTTCCTTCATTATAGTTGATTTTGGTGTCTCCCACTTAGGGCTTTAGATTTGATTCCACTAAAGCATGGTGGAATCAGCTGAGGATGATAAGAATTTGGAATGTCTTAACGAGAGAGTATCCCTAGATGATGTCTACACACCAACACTCATTATTTAAGTGGAGATGTAGTGACTTGGGTTTTTGGCCCTATCAGACTTTGGAATATTTCTACGAAGAATTCCAGAGCTAGGCGCGAAGATGGCGTGCTATTCCGAGGCCCGGTGTGCCCGGAATTAATTTTATAAAAATATTAAGTATTTTTATACTATGCACGTGGTGGGGGTGTGATATCTCCTAAATGGTAGCTCAGATCGGGAATCTAGGGGCACAGTTGCATCCGGAACGTGCCGTTTACCCTAGGCGAGGTATAAACTTTGCAGTCGCGGGCCTGCGGTGAGAAACACCACCAGTGGCGTTTTTGTAAATAAATGGAGAAGTTAGTGTGTGAGCGTCGGCTCGAATAACTTATGAACGGAGTCTTGGATGGAAAATCTGAGTCCGCCGTTGCGTTCAGAATGGAGCTTTTACCCTAGGGGTGACCTTACCTTTGTTCACATCGGGCGTCGGGTTCGAGGCGGGTTTGGCGCCGGCGGGCGGCTGATATAAATATCAGCACCCCCCCTTTATCGTTCCTCTCAGCTTTCTTCGCCGTTTTTCGCCACTGAATTGCCGAATCGAGCAAACGAAGCGCCCACGAGCTCGGAATCCAACGGCGGACATTCCAGGAGCGTGCAGCGGAAGCACTGGAGCGCGGATCTAAGGAAGAACGTCGGCGTTTCGCCCGCGAGGTAGGAAGATTTGAGTTTTAATCCCCGATCCCATTTTTGCTACGTTTTATTGAAAATTTAAGCCGTAGTAGTGTAGATCGGGTCCCGAGGGTCGCGCAGACGCCTCCAGATTGCAAAACGGACCACCGGGGAGCTCCCGGCGGTCTGCGGAAGATCCGCCGGCACGGCGCCGGCGGACGGCGGCCGGCCACGGCGGGTCGGCCCGGTGAGGCAGCGGTGGCCGCCTGGTGTGCGGCGGCGCGCCGCCCAGCGCGGCGGCACAGCGGTCCCGCAGCGGCGCGGGCCGGTCCGGTCCATTGTCGACCGGGGGTTCTAAAAACCCCCGTTTTGTGTAAACCAAAGGTCCGATTCGCGCACCGTCTGTGGCGACACGACCCTGGGATTGAGACGGACCTATTGGGATAGGTTCGGGTTTTTTTTAGGGCTGGGTCCATGGCCCGAGGTCACAAATCGTCGAATAATAATAATATTTTAATTATTATTCGACTTTGACCAGCCGTAACTTTTGCCTAGAGTGTCCGTTTGACGCGCCGTCAGTGGCGTTGAGACCCTGATGGTACGACGAACATTTTGAGATGGTTTCTGGGTGTGGGGACTGAGAACGGGGTGCAAGCCCCACGAGGCCAGGTTTTGGTGTTTGCAGAGAAACGCAGCTTTCGCACCCGGAGTCCGTTTTTGGCGGATGAATAGTCGATCCTGTGTGTTTTTTCGAGAGGATCGCAATGGTGCGATCCGTTCAATGAGTTTCGAGATCAAGGCATGAGCCCCACCTGAGCTGGCTTCGGTGAATAGTACCTTTTTCACCGGGTGTCCGTTTTGGACGAGCGGGTAGTCGATTCCGCTTGTTTTTCTGAGGGGATCACCGTGGTATGGTCCGCTCGATGGGTTTCAGGATCGTTGTGTGGGCCCTGCACGAGCTAGCTACGGTGAATAGTTCCTTTTTCACTGGTGCTCTGTTTCGGGCGAGTAAACAGCCTATCCTGCGTGTTTTTCCGTGTAGATCACGATGGTAGCCTCGGTTTTGGCCTTGGAGGTGCGCAGTGTGGAGTTGTTGTGGGTCGCTCGGGTTAGCGACGTTTTGGACCAGCAGTGGTTGAGGGTACTCCCTTACTTCATTTCCACGAGGGTTCATGTGGCATCAAAAGCTTCGTATAGGTTTGTGATCCTCTCGATGGGATGTTTAAACTGTTAGAGTTGTGGCATCCCTCCGGTGGGCCCGGAGCGGGATCCTCTAGCATCTTTTCCCTAGATCGGGTTCTTGGTATCGCTGTGACCGCTTATTCACGGGCGATGATCCCCTATCTAGCTGGTTAACCCCATAGGGTTGTGGCATCATCGGGATTATGATCCCCTACGCGGTGGGCCGTACTCAGTAGGGTTGTGGCATCATCGGGTATACGATCCCCTACTCAGCATGAGGTGTATAGTAGGTTTGCGGTATTATTGGTTATGCGATCCCCTACTCAGCGCGAGGTTTCAGTAGGGTTGCAGCATCGTCGGTTCGATCCCCTACATCACGAGATATACCAGATAGGGTTCCGATATCATCGTGACCACCTTTATATGGGTGATGATCCTCTATCTGTGTGACGTGCTTCTGTCTGGTGCCAGATCGGGTTGTGGTATCCCCCAGTGGATCCTAGGTGTGATCCCCTATCTGTGAGAACTACGTATGCCAGATTGGGTCGTGGTATCCCCCAGCGGACCCTGGGAGTGATCCCCTATTTGTGAGCTTCGTATACTGGAGTGGGTTCTGGTATCCCCTAGCAGACCCTAGGAGCGATCCCCTATCCGAGGAGTTTGGTGGTTCTGTTGTTTCAGCCAGGTTTCCTTAGCGATGCTATCCGACGACCGTGATCTCTCGGGTGAGAATCTGAGCGGTTTGTGAGAAACCCGATGGAGTGTATCTCTTGATTGAGTGTCATCTGGGATGATAGTGATTATGGAGCGTGTTCTCCTAGTTGTGGACAGTTGCTGGTGACGAGGTCGGTACCTCTGTGGATTTGTGGCGTGAGCTGAGTATATCTGGTTTGTTCAAGGTGTATGTATGGGAATACACCTGAGCTGAGCTGACTAGTTGTGTTTAGACGAGGATGGTCATGAGATGGAGTTTCTCTCTCGTCTAGGTTCCCTCTGGATGGGATGAGTGGACTTTTTCCTTTCAGTTGCTCCCTTTGGTTTTGGGTTTTTGGGGTGCCTACTGAGTATGTTTATACTCACCCCTGCACGGGCTTTGCCCACACATGTTGTGTCTTGTGCAGACCACAGGCCTTTTGATGGAGTCCCAGGAGGACCCGGAGCAGGTGGAGCTTAGTGAGCGCGTTGACCGGGGTGTTTATTAGAGCTGTGCCGAGGGAGCTTTCCAGTGGGTGTTTGTGGCAGCGTTCCCCTTCTTCAGAGCAGGTTGGACGCGCTTTGTAGTTTTCTTTTGGTGGGCCCTGTTTTTCCCTTTTGTACTTCTGTTTTACTCTGGTTGTGGGATAGTGTATGCATGCATTTACTTTTCAGTTTTCTATATCTCTGCACTGTTTCATGGAGGTGTTTGTGGTTGCGTGTGTATAGGTACCTTATGCTAATGCCTCCCATGTGTGTGATAGCCTACTCGACGCTGGTCGCCAGCCCCAGGCCTATTGGAGGAGGGCTTGGGGAGTCGCGGCTCGAGCCCGTTGGGTCGGGTCGTGACAGAGTGGTATCAGAGGAGGTTCCACCTTTGGGGATCTCAGAGCATAGATGGTCTAGCTGTGAGTTTGTTTTGGGTTACATAGCGGCAGTGTTAGGATATTTCGAGTTCGGCTTTCAGGCCAGGGACTCCAGTGTTGGTGCGGCGTCTGACATATCCATACACCAGGACTCTGATAACATGCCTTTCGACTCAGGACATTCGTACACTGGTCGCAGGGACATAATGGTATATGCATCATATAGGACTGGGTTTTGGGTTTTCCTTGTCCTTCTCGAGTCAGCTCTCCAAGTATACTCTTTGACTGTGGTGCATCTTGAATGTATTATAGGATGCCGCCACGACAATATCCAGTGAGGGTTCCGCAACAGGATTGTGCTGACGACCCATCCCGTGTGGAGGCTGTGGAGCAGGGTGCGGGTTATGAGGTTGCACCTCTAGGTGGTCTTCCAGTTGATCCACCACCTGTCGAGCAGCTGGTTGTGCCAGCAGTTCAGGACGAGGTTGCGCACAGGATGAGTGCGCTGAACAAGTTCTAGAGGCAGCAACCTCTGAGGTTTCAGGGTGATCCAGACCCCCAGCCAGCTGATGACTGGCTTGAGGCAGTCACCCGATTTTTCCGCCTAGTGAGGACACCTCCAGATCAGATGGTGGTCCTAGCGGCGAGCCTTCTGCATGGTTCTATCGGGCGATGGTGGAGCCTGGTGACACGGTCCCATGATGAGGAGACGCTCATGTGGGAAGAGTTTGAGCGGCTCTTCAGGGAGGAGTTTTATCCCATGACGTTGAGGTCAGTGCGGATTCAGGAGCTTCTACAGCTTCGGCTGGAGGGCCTGACCATGTCGGGGTACTCGGTGAGGTTTACAGACTTGTCGCGCTACTCCCTGGATATGGTTCGAGACCCGTTCTTTAGGGCTTGGAACTTCGAGCAGAGATTATGCAGGGACATCCGAGCAGGTGTGGTTTCCTTGTGTCTGCCCACCTATGCTGGAGTGCTGGAGCGAGCGTTGGTGGTGGAGAGATTTCTGGCTGAGCAGTTTCCCCCTATTAGTGCTGGGCACGTGAGATCTGAGACTTCGTCAGTCGGATCGTCATCTGGCAGCCGAAGATAGACTCAGGGGTCTGGACGTGGCTGGCGTTTCTGGAGGCGACCCCAGGATGGAGGATCTGAGGCTCAGGGCTTACAGGGCTCGCAGACCAGTTTTGGTCAGCCGTAGGAGAGGCGGTGTTATGCTTGCGATGGTCAGGGACATCTTGCTAGAGATTGTATGACTCGTCGTGCTGCTGAGAGGGAGCCGGTCGATGGACCACCTTGGCAGAGGCAACATCTCGAGCAAGGAGGTCCACAGGGCGGCAGACGTGGCGACAGAGCGGGTGCAGCAGGAGGCGGTGGTAGGCGGTATCAGTTGCCACCACCCCCATCCCCAAGTGGTTCATGCCAAGCTCAGGGAGCTGTTAGCCGAGGGTGAGGACAGCTGCATGCCCTGGAGGCTGTTGAACCGGAGGCTCCGCGGATGGATAGAGGTACGCCTTGTGTCTTTTCTACTTTATGTAGTAGTTTTATATACACTATTTAGTGGTACCCTTCCTTTTTGTTGCTTGCTCGAGTTTTGTTCAGGGAATTGGTAAGACCCTGTGTGGGTGTTGTTCGGCATGCTTCGAATGCGTGAGGAAGAGGGATCCTTCCCCCACCGAGATGCATTTTTGTGACGCGATTACAACTGTTCAGGCAAGTCAGTGTCGTCCAAAGCGGATAGTATCAAGGTGTGGTGGATGATTCCCTCTGACTTATGCGTTCAGGCAGGGGTGTTTGTTGGTGAACTCGCTGGTGTGGGAGACCTAGTTGAGAGTCCAGTCGCTTTCCTTGTACTTAGGACTTTTTGGGGACAAAAAGTTCTAAGGGGGGAAGGATGTAGCGACTCGGGTTTTTGGCCCTGTTAGACTTTGGAATATTTCTACGAAGAATACCAGAGCTAGGCGTGAAGACGACATGCGATTTCGAGGCCCGGTGTGCCCGGAATTAATTTTATAAAAATATTAAGTATTTTTATACTATGCACATGGTGAGAGTGTGATATCTCCTAAATGGTAGCTCAGATCAGGAATCTGAGGGCACGGTTGAATCCGGAACATGCCGTTTACCCTAGGCGAGGTATAAACTTTGCGGGCGCGGGCCTGCGGTGAGAAACGCCACCAGGGGCGTTTTCGTAAATAAATGGAGAAGTTAGTGTGCGAGCGTCGGCTCAAATAACTTCTGAAAGGAGTCTCGGATGAAAAATATGAGTCCACCATTGCGTTCAGAATGACACGTTTACCTTAGGGGTGACCTTACCTTTGTTCGCATCGGGCGTCGGGTCCGAGGCGGGTTTGGCGCCAGCGGGCAGCTGATATAAATATCAGCACCCCCCCTTTATCGTTCCTCTCGGCGTTCTTCACCGTTCTTCACCACCAAACCGCCGAATCGATCAAACGAAGCGCCCACGAGCTCGGAATCCGTCGACGGACGTTCCAGGAGCGTGCAACGGAAGCTCTGGAGCGCGAATCTAAGGCAGAACGTCGGCGTTTCGCCCGCGAGGTAGGTGGATTTGAGTTTTAATCCCCGATCCCATTTTTGTTGCATTTTCTTGAAAATTGAAGCCGTAGTAGTGTAGATCGGGTCCCGAGGGTCATGCAGACGCCTCTGAATCGCAAAACGGACCACCGGGGAGCTCCCGGCGGTCCGCCGACGCGGCTCCGGCGCGGCGACGTCGGCACCGGCGGGTCGGCCCGGTGAGGCGGCAGCGGCCACCTGGTGTGCGGCGGTGCGCCGCCCAACGCGGTGGCATGGCGGTCCCCCGGCGGTGCGGGCCGCGGTGCGGCGGAGGGCCGCCGGCCGGCCAGGTGGGGCCGGTCCGGTCCATTGTTGATCGGGGGTTCTAAAAACCCCCATTTTGTGTAAACCAAAGGTCCGATTCACGCGCCGTCTGCGGCGACGCGACCCTGGGATTGAGACGGACCTATTGGGATAGGTTTGGATTTTTTTCGGGCTGGGTCCGTGGCCCGGGGTCACGAAACGTCGAATAATAATAATATTTTAATTATTATTCGACTTTGACCGACAATAACTTTTTCCTGGAGTGTCCGTTTGACGTGCCGTCAGTGGCGTTGAGACCCTAATGGTACGAAGGACTTTTTGAAATGGTTTCCGGGTGTGGGGACTGAGAACAGGGTGTGGGCCCCACGAGGCTGGGTTTTGGCGTTTGCGGAGAAACGCAACTTTCTCACCCCGAAGTCTGTTTTTGGCGGATGAATAGTCGATCCTGTGTGTTTTTCCGAGAGGATCGCAATGGTGTGATTCGTTCGACAAGTTTCAGGATTGAGGTGTGGGCCCCACCCGAGCTGGCTTCGGTGAATAGTACCTTTTTCACCGGGTGTCCGTTTTGGACGAGCGAGTAGTCGATTCCGCTTGTTTTTCCGAGGGGATCACCGTGGTATGGTCCGCTCGATGGGTTTCGGGATCGTAGTGTGGGCCCCGCACGAGCTAGCTACAGTGAATAGTGGCTTTTTCACTTGTGCTCTATTTCAGGCGAGTAAGCAGCCTATCTTGCGTGTTTTTCCACGTAGATCACGATGGTGGCCTTGGTTTTGGCCTTGGAGGTGCGCAGTGTGGCGTTGTTGCGGGTCGCTCGGGTTAGCGACGTTTTGGACCGGCAGTGGTTGAGGGTACTCCCTTGGTTCGTTTCCACGAGGGTTCGTGTGGCATCACAACCTTCATATAGGTTTGTGATCCTCTCAATGGGATGTTTAAACTGTTAGAGTTGTGGCATCCCTCCGGTGGTCCCGGAGCGGGATCCTCTAGCATCTTTTCCCTAGATTGGGTTCTTGGTATCGCTGTGACCGCTTATTCACTGGCAGTGATCCCCTATCTAGCTGGTTAACCCCGTAGGGTTGTGGAATCATCGGGATTATGATCCCCTATGCGGTGGGCCATACTCAGTAGGGTTGTGGCATCGTCGGGTATACGATCCCCTACTCAGTATGAGGTGTATAGTAGGGTTACGGTATCAATGGTTATGCGATCCCCTACTCAGCGCGAGGTTTCGGTAGGGTTGCGGCATCGTCGGTTTGATCCCCTACACCGTGAGATATACCAGATAGGGTTCCGGTATCGTCGTGACCACCTTTATATGGGTGATGATCCTCTATCTGTGTGACGTGCTTCTGTCTGGCGCCAAATCAGGTTGTGGTATCCCCCAGCAGATCCTGGGTGTAATCCCCTATTTGTGAGAACTACATATACCAGATTGGGTCGTGGTATCCCCCAGCGGACCCTGGGAGTGATCCCCTATCTATGAACTTCATATTCCAGAGTGGGTTCTGGTATCCCCTAGAGGACCCTAGGAGTGATCCCCTATCCGAGGAGTTTGATGGTTCTATTGTTTCAGCCAGGTTTCCTCAGCGATGTTATCCGACGAGCGTGATCTATCGGGTGAGCGTCTGAGTGGTTTGTGAGAAACCCGATAGAGTGTATCTCTCGACTGAGTGTCATCTGGGATGACAGTGATCGTGGAGCGTGTTCTCCTGGTTGTGGACAGTTGCTGGTGACGAGGTCGGTACCTCTGTGGATTTGTGGCATGAGCTGAGTATATCTGGTTTGTTCAAGGTGTATGTATGGGCATACACCTGAGCTAAGCTGACTAGTTGTGTTTAGACTAGGATGGTCACGAGATGAAGTTTCTCTCTTGTCTAGGTTCCCTCTGGCTGGGATGAGCGGGCTGTTGCCTTTTAGTTGCTCCCTTTGGTTTTGGGTTTTTGGGGTGCCTACTGAGTATGTTTATACTCACCCCTACACAGGCTTTGCCTGCACATGTTGTGTCTTACGCAGACCACAAGCCTTTTGACGGAGTCCCAGGAGGACCCGGAGCAGGCGGAGCTTAGTGAGCATGTTAACCGGGGTGTTTAACAGAGCTGTGCTGAGGGAGCTTTCCGGCGGATGTTTGTGGCAACGTTCCCCTTCTTCAGAGCAGGTTGGACACGCTGTGTAGTTTTCTTTTGGTGGGCCCTGTTTTGCCCTTTTGTACTTCTGTTGTACTCTGGTTGTGGGATAGTGTATGCATGCATTTACTTTTCAGTTTTCTATATCTCTGCACTGTTGCATGGAGGTGTTTGTGGGTGCGTGTTTACAGGCACCTTAGGCTAATGCCTCCCATGTGTGTGATTGCCTACTCGACACTGGTCGCTAGCCCCTGGCCTATTGGAGGCGGGCTTGGGGAGTTGTGGCTCGAGCCTGTTGGGTCGGGTCGTGATAGGAGATAATATTATCAATGTATTTTTCATTAGGTTTTAATTAAATTAAAAGGAACTTGTAATTAGGTATCGTGTGTCAGGGATTTTTATCTATTTGGTATTAGAGGTGTTTTTTGGGCCTTCCATAGATGATTGATCAAGGTTCCAAAGATAGGATGCACCCCAATGAGTTTTTAAGATATAATAATCTTTAAATTTAATTAATTAATTCATTATTAATTGTTTTAATTAATTTAATTACATTTTATAGTGTGAGTTATATGCTTTGATTATTGGCGGATCATAAATTCAGGCCTGAGGCTCCAGTGGTTATTCCTTGAGGTATATTAGGGGTTATTTTGGTGTCATTTCCTTACTTTATAATCATTTAATTGTTTTTAAATTATTATTGGTCTATTAGGAGCTTATTGAGGGGGTTTTTGATCTATTTTGGGAAAGGCTTGGGTTTTGGGTACCTCATAGGGGGGTTTTGTTTGGAAACCATCTATTTCTTGGCCAATATTTCAATAAAACAACTAGCATGTGTCATGGAGATGCACAAAGGTAGTTAAGGGGAGGATTTTGGATACCCTCCTCATCTTTAAACCATGAGAGGTCTTAGTTATAGTCCCTTTCAAGTGTCTCCACTCGATTGGGATGCGACGATGAGACTTGTGGGTGATTAGGGGCCATAGAGTGGTTCTTTGGGTTGATCGAGGTTAGAAATAAGCTTAACCTTGAGGTTTTGGGTTTAGAATCCTCTAGGTGAGGGTCTTGTGCTCAATGGTTTTCTTGTACTGTGATGGAAAGATGTTTTCCATGAGAGCTCTCCTAAGTGAGATGTAGTTACGACATAGGTGAGAGTTATAGTTCTTTTGGAAGACTTGGAATAGGTGGTACCAATGGTATTCTTTGAGTTTTTTCATATGATTCATAGAAATTTGGATTGAATGGTGACCTGGCTTGGGAATGCTAAGGGGTAGTTTGGCTAGAGGTTCATTAGGGTAGTCCTTGGGCAATAAGACCAATTGATTGGTCCTTGAGAAATTTAGGTTTAGACCTGGTTGCTTGGGGTCTAGTATGGTTGGAGACTTCTAGCTAGATTGACACCATGGGGTTTCAAGTGTGATAGGGTTTCATTGAATAGTGGCTTGAGATGGGTCTGAGGGACTCTCAAGAATTCCCTTCTGGTTGGGCAGCTGATAGGTAATTAGTTGGGTGTCATTGATGGCTGCTGGTAGTAACACCCTTATGGGAACAATTATTCTTATATATTCCCTTGTGGGTGAGTTATTGGTCTTGTTTTAGTTGGGTTTTGATTCATCAATTTAGAATACTCTTATTCCAGGTGTAGCCTATGTTTTGAGATAGATGTGAACCAGGAGACCGTGAGAGCCCCATGACTTTGGTTAACCTAGTGAAGGATCATTTATTGACCATTTTTAGTGATTTTGAGTGTACCCTTATAAACTAGATACTAGTGTTGAGTCCATTTTGATGGTTTTCAAGTTGTTTGGGTTTGATATTTTATTGACCTGTGATTTGTTGGCCTTTGAATAAGATATTTGAGGCAGTTCTTGCTCATGATTTTTTTGCAGGAGGAGACCTTTGGGATATATTTGTACTATTATTTGGACTTTATATTTATCTCCTTATCTCTTCCATGGGACATTTTTGGTAATAAGATCATATAGAGGCAATGGATGATATAGAGGAGTGAAGCCATCCCCTAGGATAACATATACTTACTCAAAAAAGGGTTGATTGTTCGTGGTCCCAAACAATTTGATGTAATTTATTTGTAGGATATTCCTTTCCCCAAATTTATATTTCGTGGAGTCGTTTATTTCTATAGGAATACCATGATTTGGAAATTTTTTCTTAGTGTTAGTATATTTTCTATTTCTAGTTCATATCACACCATTAGAGTCCTAAAGTCCTCTAGAGTTTTGTGTTATCATGTGGATGCCTATGGTTATGACCCGAGGTCCTAAATTCATACTTTTTTCATTATTAGAAATATTGGAGATCCTGTGTAGATCTGGTGGATGTGCCCAATGTTATGTTACTGGGTAGAGATGGAAGATATAAATCCTCTAGCATAGGGTCGGAGTAATGTTATATTTACCTTGGGTATCACCTTAGATCTCAGGGTTGGCTATTTTATTTTTTCTTTTTAGAACATACTTATTTAATTTATTCTATAAGTTTTTTTATTTGATTAATTTGGGTATATCACATGTTTCATAAACTTTTTATGAAAACATATTATAGTTTCACCATTGGGGGTGGCCTACTGATAGTTATTTCTCATCCCCTATACGTATATCTTGATGTACGTGCAGAACCTTATGTATGCTTTATGATAGAGAAAATTTTAAGATGTGGATGGGGTCAAGGTACATTGTTTCTTGATCAAGTGGGACATCTCATGTGGAGTTTGATGACCAGGCTAGGTCTGCTCAACAATCATTAGAGATCGGGTTTGAGGTTTGGCTCGGAGTTGGCAATAGAGACTTTATATTTTTTATTCTTTATTTACTACATATATTTTTTGATTTTAATGATAGGTAATCAACAATTGTATGTTTTAGACAAATTTTGTGTCTATATTACTTCATTTCTTATTTCATTTGATATTTCATGTTATTACTTTTTTTATTTTATTTGTATGGCATTATATGATGTCATTATGGATATGGATGTGTTTGGTTTATTTACTCTATTATTATACTCTAATATGATGGTATAATCTCCCCACTATATCTTTTCAAACACTTTCCACTAGTTGGAAGCCTCTAGCATACGAGGAGGCATACTTGAGGCCCTGTGGAGAGCTAGATTAGGTGACATGTCAAATTGACCTGGGCCAATTCATTATAAAATAGTATCAGAGCCTATCTTGTTTTCTTGATTTGGGTAGTTGGTATATAGGTGTTTTGGGGATGTGTCAGAGCCTATGATGGACCTCAGAATGGTGTGTCATAACACCTTTTCTGAAGGAAATTATATGTTACCAGTGTGATGGTATTTCTATTCTTGGTTTCCATTTTTTACTATTGTATGATTTCATCTTGGGTGATGCACTTGTGTTTTTGGATTTATGGTCTATTGTTGGGTTTTGGATCTTATCCTATAGTGTCAAGAGGACTATATTCATGCATTGTACTAGGAACATGGTGTTCACATGGCATATGCCTATTTATTTGGGGTTTCACTGATGATATAGGTTTAGTTGTTTAAAGTGTTTGTAACAACCTATATAGTGTTTCCACATATATCTCCTTGTTGGAATTCTACTTAATTGAATCATATATATATTCTGATAATAGGCCATGTGGATCCGACAGAGAGATGTTTTCTGGTGATGGAGATGCATTCTATTCATTTAGGGATGATTTGAGACCCTTTTGGGTCATTTTGGGTTTTTAAAGCCTTGTTTTTGGCTCAATGAGGGTATAGGATGCTTGAGATATGTTTGGTTGGGCTCAATCTTCTCTGGTTTTGATGGTGAACACTATGATTTCTCATGTTTTTGAGGTTACTTGAAAGGGTAAGTTTGATTAGATGTCTAGACCTACCTGTTTCTGGGTATGCTTTTGTTGGTTTTGTGGGAGAGTGGTTAGGTTCATGTAGTTTAAACGACCCTTGGGTGGTGGATGCTCATGTGGTTATACTTTTACTAAGAATGAGGTGGCTTGTTTTTTGTTGAGGAGTTTCGAGTGTGGGATATTGTTTTGGAGCTAAGCTGCATGAGGAGCATGGTCAGTGGTTTATTCGTGTTAGACTAGTTTTATTAGGACGTGAATTTTGTGATAATGAGACCATTTTTTCAATTGAGTTGTGTGGAAATTCAAAAACCATTATGCTCGGGTGAGTTTGAGTAGTTTGAAAATGGGGGCACATGTGTTATAGTCTTGTCCAGTGTCAGTAATTTCAAGGATTGTTGGAATGAACCATGAATGGGTTCGTTGAGAATTATTTAGGTTATAAGAAATTTGAGTAATATTGTTATAGTGGAATTTTTGTGGTAGATTCTTGAGGAGTGGAGTAAGATAATCCTTATGGTGGGGATCCCACCATTGGTTGTTGGAGGACGTCTTTCCTAGTCAGCCAGGGATGGGTGGTTGTTACGGTTTTCATGTTGGTGCTCAGGCATGAGTGAGTTTTCCACATCCAATCATTATATTCAATAATATATGAAGTCTGAGATGTGGAGGTTGGGGTTCTGTTGTGATATGATGATGAGGGAACTCCTATGGTGGAGAGTATCCTCCCAATCATAGGTTGAAAGTAGTTTCTTCAGAGTTCCACTATATGATTGGATATAAATGGATCTATTTCCATTGTAAATACCAGATTTGGAATTCATAAGTAGTGTTGGTTGGAGTCTGGATGTTGCATCGAGCTCAGGGTTCTGTTAGCACGACCCTCATGTTAAAAAGGGTTGGTGGTGCCTCAGTAGCTGAGGTCGAGCGTTCTGGGTGGAGTTGTCCTGAATAGGTTTGATTGGTGGTTTTACATAGCTTTGGACATAGTGGGTTAGAAACTTCATTGAGAACATCATTCAAGACATGGTCTAGGTGGTTCAAGGATCAAACCATGGATTTTTAGAGAATGAAAAGTGTGTATTTTCTTGGTATTTAGAGTCACATGGTGAAAGTGTGTTTGGAGTTTGAAGTTAGAAAGAGGTTATTTGTTAGTGAATTGGAAGCTGAGGTAGGCTAGGATTTTTGGTTTACTAATCACTGAGGCTTATCAAGGGTGAGAAGAATTTACAATTAGGATTTTATAATGATTCACATCATTAATGGTTATAAAATTTAGTATAAATTTAAATTTTTGACTAGCTGAGGGGACGTTCAATGTGTTTGGAATTTCAAATCAGAACACAACTTATCATCAGTAAATTGGAAATTGAGTTATCTCAGGATTATTTATTTTCAAACCATTGAGGCTTCTAAATAGTGATAAGTGCTTATAGTAGGGATTCTATAACGATTCATGTCATTACGGGTTATAAAATTCAGTGGAAATTTGAATTTTTGACATGTTGAGGGGTCATTCAGTGAATTCATATTCAAATTTGAGTTACAATATTTGGATAATCTTTTTGGAAGTGTTTGGGGTGTGGTTTGAAGCTCAAGAGGTAGATCGGGTACTCGAGTGAAGCTCAAGAGCTTCAGGTGCTAGTTGGAGTTTTTAGGTTATTTTTAATATGGCACGTGGTTTGGTCTTCATGGCATAGTGTAAATCGTGTGACCCTATGAGGTTCAGGGAATTTTTAGTTCATTTTGTTCTTGAATGTTTTTGTTAGCACGACTTTCACATGGTTAAGGTCAAACTATAAAGATTCCAGAGAAAAAAATGTGGGGTGAGTGGATTTTCGGTCCAGTGTATGTGACTTGTGCATGGTTGCAAAAGAACCATCGGGCAACCATGTATGGTGTTGCATAGGGGTTCAAATGTTGTTTAACACAATTGATGCATAGTTAGTAAATCATGTATCCAAACTGTGTAAGGGGTATTAGATTGGGCAGTGGAGGGTGCAAGATTTTGCATGGTTTGGTAAACTGCATGGCCTTCCCAGTTTTGTTAAAAATTGTTTTTACTATTATGCCCCTCAATATCTCTCCCCTCTCTTTTCTCCCTCACACACAACCAAACTAGAAGATCCATTTCCCTCTGGTTCCTTATTTAATACCATTTATATTGGGGAATTTTCTTGGGAATTTTGAGGTTAGATACTTCCTCTCCTCTCCCCCTTCTTCCTCTTCATTCCTTGTAGTTGATTTTGGTGTCTCCTTATTAGGGTTTCTATTATGATTCCATCAGATCATGGTGGAATCAGCTGAGGATGACAGGGATTTAGTATAGATTAGTTATAGGAAATCCTGAGATGATGTTTTCATTCCATCACTCATTTTTTTAGATGAGGTATGATGCTTGATGGGATTTTCATTGGGTTTTAATTAAATTGAAAGGAATTTCTATGTAATTGAGCATCATGTGTTAGGGAATTTTCTATGCTTGGTTTCATAGGTGAGTTTTGGGTATTATGATGATTTTTGGTCATGATTTTAGAGATAGGATGAACCTCAATTAGTTTTTAATCTCTAATCCTCTTTGAATTTAATTCATTAATTTTTTATCAATTATTTTAATTAATTGAATTGCATTTTATAGCATGAGTTAGATGCTTCAGTTGTTGACAGAGCATGGGTTTAGGCCTGAGGCTTCAACAGTTACACATTGAGGTAAGATGAGGGTCTGTTTTGTTGTTGTTTCCATAATTTATAATTATTTTTTTATTTTATTTTTTTACTGTTAATAGATCCTTGAGGGATGTTGTGATCTGTTTTGGGAAAGGATTAAGTTTTGGGTGCCTCACATGGGGGTTTTTATTCAGAAACCCCCTCTTTATTAGCTTGTATTGTGAGAAAATACCACATGTGTGTAGTGGTGATGTGTATAGGTGGTGAAGGGGAGGAGCTTGAATGAATTCCTTTTCTTAAAACCATAAGAGGACTTGGTTATAGTACTTTTCAAGCATCTCCTCCCGAGTGAGATGCAACGGTGAGGCTTGCGGGTGCTTAGGGGTTGTGGAGTGGTTCATTGGGTTGATCAAGGTTAGACAGGAGGCCCCCCTTGAGGTTTTGGATTTTTAATCCTCAAGGTGAGGTCTATAAGCTCAATGGTTATCTTGGATTTGTATTCCAAGAGGTTTTCCTTGAGAGATCTCCCAAGGGAGATGTGATTACAACCCATGTTACGGTCATGGATCTTTTGGATTAATTACTATAGGAGGAGATAATGGGATTAATTGAGTCTCTTTGGATGATCCTGGAAGGTGGGATTAAATGGTTACCTAACTTGGGAATTCCACCAAGGGGGTTTGTATTGAGGTTCTTTGGGGTGTTCCTTGGGTAATAAGACCAGTTTTTTAGTCCTCGAGAAATTGAGGTTCATACCCAATTATTAAGGGGTCTAGATCAGTTGGAAACTTTGGGATAGGTTGACATTATGGAGTGTTGGGTGCAGTAAGGTATCATTGAGTTATTTATTGATATGGTTATGAGGGACTCTTAAGGATATTTTTTTGGGAAGGTTTTTGATCGGTGATCCATTGGGTGTTATTGATGGATCTTAGTGGTTCCCTTGAGGGAATGGTTCATCTTATGGGTTCCCTTGTGGGTGAGTTTTTGTTCATGGACAAGTTGGGTGTTGATTCATTGGTTGCGGATGTTCTTGCTTTGGGCATGGCCTGTGTTCTAAGATGGACATTCTCTAGGGGGCCACAGGATCCACATGCTTTTGGTTGACCTATTGAAGGGTTGGTTCTTGATCAATGTTAGAGGAATCAAGTTTCCCCCTATAACCTAGATACCGAATTTGAGTTTTGTGTGTGGCTATTTTCATGTTGTTTGGGTTTGAGAGTTGATTAACCCATGATTTTTTGGCCTTTGTATGGGTTGTTTGAGGATGTTATTACTCAAGATTTTTTTGTAATATGAGACCATTGGGATATATTTAGACTGAGAATTGGCCCTAAGATTTATCTGGTTCTCTCCCCCATTTTCTGGATATTTTTAGATGAGCATAGGGAGCTAATGGATAATTTGGAGAAGTGTAGATCTTCCCTAGGCTAGTGGATACTTATCTGGATAGAGATTGGGTGTCTGTGGTCCTATGTGTTTTGATGGACTCGGGTTATAGGATATTCCTTTCCCCAAATTTATATTTTATAGAGCTAGTTAGTTATATAGTACTACCATGCTTTGGAAAAGTTCTCTTAGTGTTAGTAGAGTTCTTTTTGCCAGTTCAAATTGTTCCATTAGTGTCCTAGAGCCTGGTAGAGTTGTGTGTTATCTTTTGGACACCTATGGTTATACCCTGAGGTCTTCTATTAATGAATTTTTTATTATTAGGTCTATTAGAGATATTTTGCAGATCTGGTGGATTCACCCTTTGTTATGTGGAATGGAAAATCCTCATGCTATAAATCCTATACCATGGGTCTAGAGATGGGTAGATTTACCTCAAGCGTCACCTTAGATCATGGGGATGGCTATTTTATTTATTTTATTTAGATCCTACTTATTTATTTTATGACAACAATTGTTTTTATTCAACTAGGATGAACATATCTTGTATTCAATACACTTTTAATGATGAAATATTATAGGTTCACCATTGGGGGTGGCCTACAAATATTTATTTCTCACCCCCTATATGTGCACCTCAGTGTACATGCAGATCCTTATATCTACTTTCAAGTGGAGAACATATTGTGATGTGAATGGGGATAATGACTAGTATTGTAGGATCAAGTAGGACTGCTCATGTAGAGTTTGATTATTCGGTTGGAGTATCTTAATAGTTAATGGGGTCTGGGTTTGAGGTATGGATCAGAGTTGGTTGTATAGCCTTTGTATTTTGTTTTCTTTATTTACTACCTCTATATGTGATCAACCTAATAGATGATCGATTGTTTTATGTTTTATCATGTTTTTTAGTATGTATGATTGTATATCATATTTAATTTGATATAGCATGCTATTTATTTTTTTATTTGTATGGAGTTCTTTGATGTTGTTATAGATGTGTATGTGTTTGGTTTATTTCTTCTATTAGTTTACTCTAATATGAGAGTATTATCTCCAAACTGCATCTTTTCAGACCCCCATCACTAGTCTATAACCTCTATCATATGGGTAGGTGCGCTTAAGGCCTTATGGAAAGTTGGATCAATTGATGTGTTAGGTCAACCTAGGAAGTTTCATTAAAAAATAGTATCAATGATTATATCGTTTTCTAAATTTGGGAAGTTGGTAGACAGGTGGTTTGGGGGCATGTTAGAGCCTATGATGGACCTTAGATTGGTGCATCATGAACACCTTTTTCGATGGAAAATCTAGGCTACCATGGTGATGGTATTTTTGTTATTGTTTTCTATTTCTATAGTTGTATGATTTCACCTTGGATTATGCACTTGTGTTAATGGATTTAAGGTTTATTGTGGTTTTTGGCTCTTAGATAATATTGGAAAGAGTCTTTTGTTCATGTATCATACTAGGTATAGAGGGTTCACATGAAATATGAATGTTTGTGTTGGGATTCACTAATATTTGAGGTCTAGTTGTTTAAAGTGATTGCAAAAACCTATATGGTGTTATCACATATAGATCCTTGGTGGAATTCTACTCAACTAAATCATACTTATATATTTTCTTCTAATGATAGGCCATGTGGATCCTATGGTGATATGTTTTCCAATTATATAGATGTATTCGCTTAATTGAAGGATGCACAGAGACCCTTATGGATCAGTGTGGGCTTTGGAAACCCTGGTTGTGGCTCAATGAGTGCATGGGATTCCTAAGAGATATTTGGTTGGGTTCAAGTTTCCCTAGTTTTAATGGAGAGAGTTGAGAGTGATTTTGGTTTTGAGGTTTCTTGAGAGGTCATGTTTGGTTATATTCCCATCCATACATGTTTTTTATTATGCTTCTGGTAGCACAGTGGGATCATGGTTAGACACTCATAGTTTGAATGATTTCTGGGTGGCCAGTGGTCATGTGGTCAGCCTTGGATTGTTTGTGAAGTGCCTTGTTTTTGGTTGAGAAGTGCCAAGGGTGAACTGTCTTTTTAGAGATGACCCATGCAAGGAGCATGGTCAATGGTTTAGGTGTGTTATCCTAGGTTCATTAGTATGTGGCTCGTGTGAGCGTGAGTCTAGTTTTGTGATTTTGTTTCATAGAAATGTGAAACCATTGTGCTCAGGTGATCCTGAGTAGGTTGTGTACAGGGGAATGTGTGTGATGGTCTTTTACAACACCAATTAGTTCATGGATCAGTGTAATGGACCATGTGTGGGTATGTTGATAATTTTTCAGGTCATGAGAAACCTGAGAGGTGTTTTCATTGCAAACCTGTTGAGGTCGACGCTCAAGGATCAGTGTAAGGGGAGAATTTATGGTGGGGATACATTATAGTCAATTGGTGAAAATCATTCTCGGTGAGCCCAGGATGGGCAATTATTATGGTTTTCTTATTGTCAAGCATAAGTGGGTTGGACGTATATAGTCATTATGTTTGATAATGGATGGAGCATGAGTCATGGAGCTTGGTTTTCTATTGTGAGGAAATGATGAGGGTAATACTATGGTGGGGAGTATCCTCTTGGCCATGGGTTGTCCATAGCATCTTCATAGTTTTAGTGTGTGGTTGGTTCTAAATTGATTTAGTTTTTTTGGGAAATATCAGATTTATAATTCAGATGTAGTGTTGGTTGGAGTCTAGATGTTTCATCGGGATTAGGGCGATGTTAGTGTGACCCTCATGTTTAAAAGGTTCAGTGGTGCCTTAGTAGCTGAGGTTGAGAATTCTAGGGGGAGTCAGCCTAAAGAGGTCTGACTGGTGGTTTTTCATAGTTCTGGATGTGGTGTGTTTAAAACTACTTCAAGTATGTTTTTTGAGATATGGTCCATGTGGTTCGAGGACTAAACAATGGATTTTTGGAGAAGGGTTAGTTTGTATGGTCTTGGTGGCTAGAGCTACATAGTGAAATCATATTTGGTGTTCAGAGTCAGAAAATGGCTATTTTTTGATGAATTGATCACCGAGGTAGGTCAAGCTATTCGGTTTTCTAACCACTTAGGATTATCGAGGGTGATAAGGGTTTATGGTGGGTAGTTTGCAACAATCCATGTTGTATAAGTTATAAAATTTGATGTAAATTTAAAATTTTGACCCATTGAGGGGTTGTTTAATTAATTTAGATTTGAATTTGAGATTTTAGAGTTGTATTCTCTTTTTGGAAGTTTTATGGGTATGGTTTGAGGCTTGGGAGGTATCTTGGGTGCTCTGGAAAAGTGCATGAGCTTTTGGTGTGGGTTGGAGTTTTTAGGCTGTTTTTGGCCTAATGCATGATTTAATGTGCACAACTTAGTGAAAACTGTGTATCCCTATTAGTATCATATTTTTTTAGTTTTTTTTCTTGTACGGTTTAGTTATCATGTATTGCACACAATTAAGCTCAAACTGTGCATATTCTAGAGAAAACCATGCGGGGTGAGTGACTTTCATGTCTAGGGTGCACGACTAATGCACGGTTTCAGAAGAGCCATGAAAAAATTACGTGAGATGTTATAGAGGGATTCTGGTGCTATTTTTAATGGTTGATTCATAGTTTGTAAACCATTTATCTGAACCATGCGAGGGGTGTTGGCTTGAGTAGTGGAGGGCACATAGTTGGCACACATTTTGGTAAACTATGTAGTCAAACCGTGTGACCTGCCCGGTTTTATTAAAAAATAGTATTTTACCATTACTCCCCTTGGGGTTTTATCCACCCTCTCCTTTATCCTTCACACACAAATGAATTTGGGAAACCCTTCCCCCCTTGGTTCATTCTTCAATCCCCTTGGTCTTGGGTTGATTTCTTGGGCATTTTGAGGTTAGATCCTTCCTTTCCTCTCCCCCTTCTCCCTCTTACTTCCTTGAAGTTGATTTTGGTATCTCCCACTTAGGGTTTTTGTTTTGATTCCACCTAATAATGGTTGAATAGATTGAGGATGGGAGGGATTTGGCATGTCATAGTGGGATTCCATAGTGAGTCTTGAGGGTACATAAGGTCTATAGAGTGGTTCCTTGAGTTTATTGAGTTTAGGTAGTAGGTTCCCCTCAAGGTTTTGAATTCAGAATCCTCTAAGTGATGGTTGTGTGCTTGATGTTTATCTTGGTTTGGGATTCCAAGAGGTTTTTCTTGAGATCTCTCCTAAGGGATATGCAGTTACAATCCAGGTGAGGGTCATGGGTCTTTTGGGTGACTTATCACAATAGGTTGCAAGGGATTCATTGAGGTTATTCGGATGATTCCTAGAATGTGGGATCGAATGGTTACCTAGTCTAAGAATTCTAGGGGGTTGGATTGAGGTTCCTTGAGGTTGTCCTTGGGAAATAAAACTATTTACCTAGTCCTTGAGCAGTTGAGGGATAGAACCAGTTTCTTTGGGTCCAATTCCATTAGATATTTTTATCTAGGTTAACACCATGGGGTGTTGGGTGTGGAAGGATTCCATTGAGTTGTGGCTTTATATGGGATTGAGGGACTCTCAAGGATTTCCTTATGGGTGAGTTTATAATCGTTGATCAATTGGGTGTCATTTATGGTTGCTGATGGTTACCCCATTGCAAGTGTGGTGATTTTTATGGATTCCCTTATGGGTGAGTTGTTGTTCATGGATAGGTTGGGTGTCGAGTCATCGATTGAGAATGTTTTTATTCTGGGAGAGGCTTGTGTTTTGAGATGGATGTGCTCCAATAGACTAGGGGATCCCCATTATTTTCACTGACCTAGTGAAGTGTTGGTTCTTACTCAAGGTTAGTGGAATCTGGCATCTGCTCATAACCCATATACTAGTGTTCAACCCATTTTGGCCATGTTTTTGTTGTTTGGGTTTGATATTTTATAGACCCATGTTTTTTTGACCTTTATTTAGAATTTTTGAGGTAGTTCTTTCTCAGGATTTTGTTGCAGGAGGAGACCTTTGGGATATATTTGGACTAGGAATTGGCCCTGAGATTTATCTAGTTCTCTCCTCTATTTTATGACTATGGTTAGATGGGAATATGAATCTAATGGATGATCTAGAGGAGTGAAACCCTCCACTAGGCTAGTAGATACTCTCCCGGTTTGGGGTTGGGTGTCTATGGTTCGAGACATTTTAATGGACCTAGGTTATGGTATATTCCTTTATTAATATTTATATTTTATGGATCTATTTAGTTCAATAATACAATTATGATTTGGATAGGTTCTCTTAGTGTTAGTAGAGAACCTGTTGCCAATTCAGATCATACCATTGGAGTTCTAGAGCCCAATAGAGTTTTGTGTTATCATGTGGATGCCTATGGTTATTCCATGAGGTCCAAAATTCATGTTTTTTTCATTGTTTTATGTCTTGGAGATCGTATGAAGATCTAGTGGATGTGCCTGATGTTATGTGGCTAGGTAGATTCACATGATATAAATCCTCCATCATGGGGTCGAAGTGGGGGTAAATTTACCTCATGTGCCACCTTAGATCCTGAGGTTGAATGTTTTTATATTTTTTTTAGGCCCTTATTATTTACTTTATAACATTAGTTTTTTAATTTTACTAGGATGGGCATGTCATGTTTTTATACACTTTTTATGACAACAAATTATAGGTTCACCATTAGGGGTGTCCTACTGAGATTTATTTCTCAAAACCTATATGTGCATCTGGGTGTTCATATATACCCTTATATCTAATTTTAGGTGAAGTAAAAGTTGTGATGTGGATGGGGATGAGTCCAAGTGTTTCTTGATTGAGCAAGACTACTTGTGTGGTGTTTAATGATTGGGATTGATCATCTTGATAGTTGTTGGAGACTGAGTTTGATGTATGGATTAGAGTTGGCAGTAGAGACTTTTTAATTTGTTTTCTTTATTTACTACCTGTATATGTGATCAACCCAGTGGGGGATCAACTATTGTATGTTTTATCATGATTTTGAGTTTGTATGATTGTATTCCACATTTCATTTAATATAACATGTTGTTTCTTTTGCTTTATTTTTATGGTTTTATCTGATTTTGTTATGGTTGAGGATGTGTTTGGATAATCTCCAATGTTATTATACTTAGATATATAGGTATAGTCTCCCTGATTCATCTATTCATACCCTCGTTGCTAGTCAGTAGCCTCTGGCATATGGGGAGACGTACTTGAGGCCTTGTGGTGAGATGTATCTGGTGATGTTTCAGGTTGAACAAGGCCAGTTCATTACAACATATCATTAACTAAATAATAAGAACATTATAATTAGTTAATTGTCTAACATTTTTAATTCATATTATTCATGCTGATAATGTATAGTGAAATTAAAAAATGGGAATATTTTTTTAGAATAAAACATATAAGAGATGAAAGAAAAAAATAGAAAATGGGCAGGAAAGAAATCATGTAAAGATTTATTATATTTCTCTTGTGTTTTCTATTTTTCATGTTGTTAGGAAAAGGGATCTATTATCTTATACACAGATGAGGTTGAAATCTGTATTGTTGATATCATTCTCTATATCATTCTACATTCCATGAAAAAATAATATAAAATATCTAGTGTGTTATGCCTACCAACTTAAACCCACCTTTAATAAAATATTTAATTTAATTTTAAGTTTAAAATTTAATGAACATTATAGATAAATTGAGTATACATTAAACATCCCATTATTTTAATTTTCCCTTAATTTAAACATAAATTGATATTGATGTTTAAGTTAATATATTAATTTAAGAAAAATATAAAGTCATATACTTTCAAATTTTGACTTATTAAAACCTTAACTCATTTAATTTTTCAAAATTTGAATTATATTATAACTAAATATTACAACCCCAATCTATTATATTTTAAATTATCTGTTTAACTAGTCCAGTTCATTCAAATATCCATTTAAAATTTTAAAATTTTAAAATTCATTTGTAAATACAGGATTATGTAAAATTAATTAAATATTATCAGATCCTATCTTGTTTTTCTAATTTGAGGATTTTTCAGATAGTTGGTTTAGGGATGTGTCAGATCCTGTGATGGACCTCCTACTAGTGTGTCATAACACCTTTTCTGATATAAATTTTAGGTTACCAGGGTGATGGGATTGCTATTATTAGTTTCCATTTTTATTTCTGTATGATTTAAGATTGGGTGATTCACTTCTATTTGCAGATTTATGGTTTATTATTGGTTTTTGTATCTTGTATAGTAGTGGAAAGAGGATTGTATTCATGGGTCATACTAGGTACATAGTGTTCACATGAAATATGCCTGTTTGTTTGGGGTTTCACTGACGATGGAGGTTCAGTTGTTTAAAGTGTATTGAAGGACCTATATGGTGTTTTCACACATATATCCTTGGTGGAATTCTACTCAAATGGACCATATTTATATATTTTATTTTGATGATAGTCCATGTGGATCCGATGGTGAGACATTTTTTAGTGATGGAGATCCGTTCACTTTATTGAGGGATGCTTAGAGACCCTTGTAGGTCATTGGGAGCTTTGGATTATGGATCAATGAGGGTATATTATGCCTAAGAGATTTTTTTTAGGATCAAGTTTCCTTGGTTTCAAGGGTGAGCAGTAGGAGTGATCATGGTTTTGAGGTTACTTGAGATGGTAGGTTCAGTTAGATGCCTGACCTTGCTTGTTTTTCTATGGTTCTGTTGGTTTAATGGGATCATGGTTATGCACACATAGTTTAAATAATTTTTGGGTGATGGATGGTCATGTGGTTATCCTTTGATGAAGTGTGAGGTGCCTTGTTTTTTATTGAGGAGTGGCGAGTGTGCACTGGTTTTTTTGGAGATATGCTGAGTGAGGTGCATGGACAATGGTTTAGGTGTGTTATCCTAGTTTCAATAGGATGTTGATCATTTAATAATGAGCTTGATTTTTCAATTTATTTGTATGTAAATACACAAACATTGTGCTTGGGTGAGTCTGAGTAGTTTGAGAATGGGGGTATGTGCATGCTGGTATTGTGCAGTGGTGGTCATTTCAAGGATCAATGGAATGGACCATGTGAGCATTTCTTTAGAATTGTTCAGGCCATGAGAAACCCGAGTAGTATTTTCATGGTGGACCTGTTGAGTTCGATGCTCAAGGAGTAGAGTAAGAGAAGACTTATGGAGGGGATCCCACCATAGGCTGTTGGAGGACGTCTTTCCTAGTGAGCTAAGGATGGGTGATTGTTGTAGTTTTTGTGTTAGAATTGGGGCATGAGTGGGTTTTCCACATTAAGTCATTACATTAAATGATTTATGAAGCACAATACATTGAGCTTGGTGTTTTATTGCGAGGTGATGATGAGGGTACTCTTATGGTGGAGAGCATCCTCCTGATCATAGGTTGGTAGTAGTGGATTCAAAGTGCCAGTGTGCAATTGGATCCATTTCCTTTGGAAATACTAGATTCAGTATTCATAAGTTGTGTTTGTTGGAGTCTACATATTGCATCAAGCTTGGGGTGGTGTTGACATGACCCTTGTATTGAAAAGGTTCATTGGTGACTTAATATATGAGGTCGACCATTTTGGGTGGAGTTGGATTAAAGGGGTCCTACTGGTGGTTTTATATAGCTTTGGAATCAATGAGTTGGAAACTGTATCGAGAACTTCACTCAATATATGTTTTAGGTGGTTTGAGGATCAAATCAGGGCTTTGGAGAAGGGGTAGTGTTTTTGGTCTTTGTAGTTAGAGTCACATGGTGAAAGTGTGTTTGGTATCCTAAGTCAGAACGAGGCTATTCGTTGATGAATTGGAACCTGAGATAGGTTAGGATTGTTGGTTTTCTAACTGCTGAGGCTTCTTAGGTGTGAGAAGTATTTATGGTCGAGATTTTATGATGATTAACATTATTACATGCTATATAATTTAGTGTGAATTTGAATTTTTGACCCTTTGAGGGGTTGTTCAACGTGTTTGGCATTCAGAGTCAGAATGCGGTTGTTCATAGGTGATTTGGTAGCTAAGGTAGGTCAGGCTTGTCACTTTTCAAAACACTAAGGCTTCTTGATGGTGAGAATCTCTTATGGTGGGGATTTTGTAATGATTCATGTCATTACGGGTTACAAAATTTAGTAGAAATTTGAATTTTTGACCCATTGAGGGGTCGTTCAGTGAATTCAGATTCAAATTCGAGTTATATTATTTTGAGCCTCTTTTTGGAAGTGTTTTGGGTGTGGTTTGAGTATTGATAAGTATCCCGGGTTCTTGAGTAAAGCTCAGGAGCTTCTGATGTGGGTTAGAGTTTTTAGGATATTTTTGACATGTCACACGGTTCGGTCTGCAAGGCATAGTATAAACCGTGTGACCCTCTGAGTCTCAGGGAATTTTCATTTTTTTGTTCTTGCTTGGTTTGGTTAGAATGAATTGCACATGGTTAAGGCCAAACTACATAGACTCCTGATAAAAACATGCAAGGTGAGTGGCTTTCCAGTATAGAGTGTGTGACTTGTGAATGGTTTTAGAAGAACCATGGGGAAACTGTAGGGACCCATAATTTTTTTATTTCTTCTAAGTATACATTCTCTCCTTGATCTTAGTAATTCAGTATAATATAATATTCATACTATAAGACAAAAAAAATTTATTTCACTCTGTAAGAAAATTACATTTAGTCTAAAACAACACCCAAAATGATACTAAATATTACAATGGGGAAAATAACAGAGGATAAATAAAGTAAAATATAAAAATTTGGGATGCCTCAATCCCCTAAAATCATCCCACCGATGAACAACACTATAGAAAAGAAATAGGGAGTTATTAATACAATATTCACTTTGGAAATGGTATTGAACCTTGATAAAATCAATGTGAATAATAAAGAGTAAGAATTATGGTGTATTTATAGGGAAATATGATCATCATCCTTTATGTTTTTAAACTAATATAGTTTATTGGCATTATGAACATTAGTAAATAAAATACTTCTTCATTATTGTTGTTGGTTATGTCGATGCATTTAAAAAATCTTTAGGATTATTTAATAAGAAAAATTGTATTATTTTTGGAGACTATAAAAATATTATATTAAAATATGATTTATTTATAAGTTTTAAATAAAAATTTATTTCATTAAATAATATTAGAAAATTATTTTAAATTATAATATATTTTAATGAATTCATAAGTAATTTTTATAATTTTCCGAATGTTTATTTTTCTATGAAATCACAAAATATTAATAAATAAGGATATTTATTTAAAAGTTAAAATTATCATATTTATCAAGTTATTTTGATAAAATAAAATTAATTTTTGGAATCATCACATTAAAATTATCTTAGGGTTATTTTTTGACAATTTTCTGACAAAATTGAATTTTTGGCGAAAAAGTGAATATTGTTGCTTTAAAAATCAACATCATTTTATAACATAATTATTATGTCAGCATGAATAAAAATTTATGAAAAATTTTATTCAATAAAAATTATATTAAATAATTATAAATATTAATTTAAAATATTAATATTAATTTATAAATTTATAATTTACTTTTGGAATAAAAATGGGAATTTTAAGATAAAAAACATTTTTTGGATTCCAAGCATTAATTGGGTTGGATGGAAGGTATAATTTGGTTTTTAAGGCTATTAACATCCAAACACTACATCACACTCATTAATAATCCATCAAAATGGTTGTAATTTATTATTCTCACAAGTGGTTGGTTTAATAGTAAAATAACCAAGATTTAATCCTTTAAAATCCACCCCTCCTCAAGTATAAATACTACCCATTCCCCACTCATCTCCAATCTAAATTCATAATCCATGAATTTATGGACACTTTACCTTCTAAATAGTCCCTATAAGGTTTCCTAAAGTTCCTAAAGTGTCATTCTCATGTTTTAAGAAGAAACCCTTCCAAGGTAAGGGTCCCCAATCCTTCTCTTTAAGTTTCACTTTCAATTCCTTTGTTATATTGTCTTTTAAGATTCCTTTTTATATAAACCAAATATTTTAATTCCATATTATTTTTCATCCATTTGAGGTATTATTTATGTTATATTACTTACTCCCTCTCAATATATTCTTTGTTAAGTTGTTATAATGCTCGAACTATCCCGTTACTTTAAAAAAGGCATCATAAAAATTTAGTGAAGTAATGTTTGTGTGGGTTTTTAAGCAAATAAATCCCTATCTAGGTAAAAACAAGTGGATTTGGAATTAGAAAAATTGTACCTAGGTGTAATAACCCCAAAAATGGTGTATTGGTCTAGACTGTATCATCACCTGGTGCATGCCAATGGGCCTTGTTGCACACTTGGTTTGACACTCATAGGGGATATGCTTGGATGATCTACATGCTACTTGGAAACCATTTTAAAGGATTTATCTTTCATTACATTGGAATACAACCTTTATAAAATCATGCATCATTATTTTATTCTTGGATTAGAGGAAAATTAATTCATACCATATAATTCTTTCTTTTATATGGAAAAATTTCATAAGATATGCCTCATTGAGAAATTGATTCTAAATATTTATGTTGTTCATGTACTTGAACATTATTCCATGTAATATTTGATATATGATGGAATTAATTGTACTTTTATGTGATGGTTGGGGATCAAAATTATATATCCCCTTAGTGCATTAGTAGGTCTCATGAGACAACTAAGATAGGTTAATGGGAGAATCCTTACCATTGGGCCCAATGTTGAATTTATTGTCAATGATGTTTCAATATGTGGTTGGTGAGTTTGGATGAAGTGGTGATTACTAGATAATTGTTATGGATTCCTATAATGGAATTAGATTTCAATCTTGTAAAATTTTAATTATACAAATCTCATGATTGTTTTTGTTGATATTAAATGTCCAAGACATGTGTTATGAAGGAAACATTGTTTAAAACAATATTTTGAAGATTAAAGGAGTCCATGAAATAAGAAATTCATAAAGTAAATAAGAGATTAAAATGTGACCATGAAAAATTAACTTACATTTTTCATGAATAATACATTTGATAAGATAAAAAGAAAGGATTTGGATTGGAATCATAATTTATAAGGAATGGAATTTCATTTATATTACTTATATTATTAAGTATTCAAGGTTTACTTACATAAAAAAGAGGTCCAACCCACTGGCCATTTGAGGCCAAGGATCAACTGTAGGCTCATGTGGGACTAAGGTCTACCATTCCCAGTGGAGCCATGCCAGGCCAGCTAGAAGTTAGCTGGGCCATGTGGGCCATGCAAGCCCATGAAAGGACCATGTATAAGGCCCATAGGAGCGAATGGGTGTATATAGTGTGCCCATAGGGTGTTGGTGTCCATGCAGGAGTGAGATAGTGTGGCATGTGTGTGGGTGTAATTGATGCTAATACTAGGTAGTCAGCTTGAGATACTAGCCACACCACTTGATTAATAAACCATAATGAAAACTGATGGAGAAACTGATGTGGGATACAGAGGCATGCACCACTATTCCTTCATCACCTAAAAGTCAGACATTTCGAGAGCTTCTCAATCATTTTATCTGATATGTTCGATCAATCCAGGGACATTGACTTCTTCATTATCCCTCGATTTAAGATCCCCATTATGTCAGAGCACATCCGAACCACCATCGACCGATTGCAGACATTTTTGAAGATCATGATGAAGGGATGAGATATTTGGATCAAACTAAAATCATGCATGTAATATATTGTATTAAGTACATGAAAATAATTCAAGGAATGTGCCACAGATGAATGAAAATGATAATTGCAAGAGGACATTATGATAATGTGGAGGAGTCCAATCTTGTATAAATGAAAGGCATGTGATCCTTCTCACATGCACGTGAGGACTCAACAAGGAGTACATAAATATACCATGAAATTCGGTGTACAATTGAGTTACCATGAATTACTTAGGAGTTTGAATATGAGATGATATGTGACATTATTCTTGGAGCATTTAAGGAGTCTTCAAAATGACATAAAAACTGAATCTAGGTGGCGAAATTCACTATGATCCTTGCTTATAAAAGGAGGAGTATGTAGCCGATGAGATGATGTCGATACTTTGATAGATCTTCTTTTTCAAAGAAACAGAGTACAAGAAAACCCCTATGGTTTGGGAAGGTAATTATTATCCATGAATATTTAAGCTTGTGCGAAGGAGTAAGTTGCGGTCCTTCGAAAAGTGTTTAACACTCTCAAAGAAGCTTCATGAATAACTTGTCTCTTGAAGCATTCAGAGGTTTAGGATACTCTCACGTGTAACCTTACTACTTTTGCTAACTATTTTAGAAATCATGAGATAGTGTAACCAACACTGTACTATATAAATAAGAATAGGAATATATTATGTGGGAGAATAGTTCATAAATATTGTTTTTGAAAACTAAATCTTGAAACCCCATAAATTTTTCATGTTCAAAGAGTCATGTGAATAAGTGCACACATGCAGTGTGACTTTCATGAAGGACAGTGTTGTGATTCTTTCAAGAAGAAGAAACATTCAATTACACCCATTCAGGTTCATGCAAATGGAGGCAGTAAATGAGCACATGCATTGAACCTAAACTAAATGAATGAATAGTGTGTGTGAAATGTGTTTGTACAAAAATAAAGTAATAAGGTCGTGGAAAAAACATGCATGCATTCATGCATGATCTTTCACATATAAATAACTCTTGAGATACTTGAAATAAGACACTTTTAAATTCCATGAAATCCATGAATAAAGTGTGCTTGGATTGATAATTTAAGAATAAGGGATTTGAGGCTGTGAAAGTTTTGTATGGAATAATATAATAAAGAAGAATTTGTGTACACCACTTGCACACATATTGAGTGAGGTTGGATCTTTATATATTATAAGAAATAATTTCTTGAGTAATGTTTCACTAATGAAATTGATTATCTATAGGTGATCATAATCATTTGATCAAGACTATAAAGCTTTGAAAAGGTACTTGAATAGGCACATGATCAAGTCAAATTCAATGAGATCATGGAGGAATATCAGAAGATCATCCTACAGTGGATCTAGCCTTAAAGAAATGTAAAGTCTTTGGTTGGATCCTAAGAAGAATAAGCCTCTCAATTGGAGTAGGGAGTAGGAGATGGTTGGGAGGGGGGGGGGGTATAACCAACTGATATAAAAGAGTTGTATTGATATGGGGTATAACCAAAATAAACTGGAAGATCGATTACTAGGGGGTATAACCAGTTTCCAACTAAACTATTATAATCAATTTAATAATATTATAGTAAAGAATCCATGTTAGGGGGTGTAACCAACATGACAAGGAGTAGGAATTTCTGCCTAACCTTGTAAATAATTCCTACTGTTCTTTCTATTATTACTATTGCACACAAAGTGATATTGAGAGATATTATTTAGTGGAATGATAACCTTAATAAGTTCAAGATTTTGAATTTGAAATTAAAGGAATTTATAAAAATAAACCATTGATTCTCCCCTCCTCTATCAGTGTTCAATCCTACCTAGGGATATGTAAGTGGCATTAGAGGGTAGGTCACATCTAAAGATCCAATAAAGTCTTTATGAAGTGCAGATTTCAGAAAACGAGTGAGAAATATTAGATGGATATTTCTTCTAAGAATAATAAGAATAGGAGGAAAATACAGGCAAGGAAGTTGAATAATAATCTCAGTGTAAATAAAGGGACACCTCAAATTGAAGGTAATATGAAAGGTAGAAGATGTAGTAATTCTTTAAATTATGATTCTTCTAATGAAGACTGCTCAAGATGTGATGATGATATATCACTTAGTGATCATATTTATGCATTTAAATAATATCTGAAGAAACTTCCCAAAGAAGTTTTAAATTATATTATTGGAGGTTTCAAGTCACTTCAGAATGAAAAGTTATAGTTGGAAGAAGAAGTAGATGCTATGGAAGAGGCATTGGTTAAAAAGGTTAGAATATACAACACTCTCACAAAACTTATGAAATCAAAGGATGAAATAATTTATATTTGCAGTGAATGATATGAAGGATCTACTGAATAATTAAAAATATGCATTTTTGAGAAATAATTCCTTGAGATTGTGTTTTATAAGCTTTCCATGCATTTTAAAAGCTTCAAAAAGATTCTATGGTTGTCAAAGAATCACAATTAAACAAAAAATATAACAAGTTAAAGGATTTTAATTATTATTTTCAATAATCAAGAAAAATGAATGAAGAACAAATAAATAAACTAAAGGAGGATTGATAAGCCAAGTTAAGATTAGTTTAGGATGAGAAGAACTCCACCAACATGAAGTTTTTAGAGCTGGAGGTGAAATTAAAGAATCAATAATCACCATGAGATGGAAATTACCACATTTATAAAAAAAATATATGTTTCTACACAATTATGATTTTAAGATCATGTATTTAAGAAGATCTTGATATTATTCTCTAATTAGATGGAAATATCCTCTAATAAGAATGTATCCCATAACCCAGAAACAATCTTGTGTATTGATAATGTTTCAATTACTGATAGAGGTTCTAAACCAAATTTTGGGAAAGTAGGGATAGTAAAAAATACTCATACACCCACCACATCAAGGGTAGATGTGAAAATAAGAATAAATATATGTTCTATAAGGAATTTTCCAAAGAGTGATGGTTCTACTCATAATCATCAAGGTTCAAAATATGTGAAATCTAAACAGACAAAACCTTAAAAGAAAAGAAGAAGGCCCATAAGCTATTGTTGGTGTTGTTGGAAGTTTGGGAACAAGGCATTGGATGTTAGAATAACATGTCAATTCATGAAAATATAAGAATTATTACATCAAGGGGGAGAAAGGTTGAATTAAAGATAAATCAATAAGAAAAGAAAGGTGACAAGTCAACCTTGGTATGTGAACAAAACAAGAAGACTCTTAAACTAATTTTCACCAAGAAAAACAAGGATAGGTCATATCCTATATCAAAGGGAGAAAGACATGTATCAAGAAAGAATCTGAAGAGAAGACCACAAGATACATAAGATTCATCCTTGGGTTGAAATATAAAAATTTTAATAAAGGAACTCATGTAAATCTATTTGGAAACTCCAAACAAGCTATCAACATTTACAAAAAAATCTTGTGATTTTTACAGCTAATTTTGAGAAATAAATAAAGTTAGAAGAAGCATAAAAAATATAGTGATAAAGTAAAAATGAAGATTACACATTTAGAATATGAATTTCATGAGAGTTTTTAAATAAATGACAACTCGTGTATTGAAGAAGTTTTATGTGAGAGATATAATAAAGCCAGATGTAATGTAAGACGATGTTTAACCAAATTTATAGCACAAGAAGAGGCCTTGAAGATAATGAATCTTAAATCAAGATATGCATATGATTTTATGGATAAATAAAGAATAACTATATCACACAATTAAGTGGTAGGAGTGATAAGATCCATGTTACCAAAGTATAAATCAGATTTGAAAATCCGATGTGGAATCATGAAGATTAGAGAAAGTGGATCAACTTGGTTGAGAAAAACATATCAACCTTAATTTTCACATTGAGTAACAAGTAAGGTCCCTCATTATTCCCTTATATATGAGTTATTTTTTAATAACATTTAGGGAATTGAAGAAGATAGTTTTATCCATTGAGGGGAGAATTAATATGATAAAGATGTTAAATCTTCACTACATAGTGAGTGTGGAACTTCAAAACCACTTTATAAAATTAGAATGTGAGGTATGCCAATCACACTTTTATTCATAATTATTAATTATATTAAAAATATCAATTCTAAGGGAGTGTTTTGTTAATTAAAAAATAGTAAAAAGGGAAAGATTTATCTTTTACACCTTAACTTTCTAATGTGTTTATTGAAATATGTGCAGGATTTATAATTTCATTGATAAATATGATTATTTAAAATCCCTTGAATGATAATCGAGACATTAGAAGCATGATTTCAAATACATGGAATTTTATGGAAATATTAGACATCCATGGTTTTATCTCTCTTGTTTTATACACCAAGTTATCCCACATAAACTTAGAGTTGATTAACTAAAGGCTCTTTGATAATAGAACCATGTAAGATCATTACTCTCCTAGAAGTGATCATGGAATTTTCATATAAAGGAGATGATCATGTTTATAGAAGAAAAAATGACATGACTAAAAAATCCCCCACTTATCCTTTACATTTGATTGTGAAAGGGGGAGAAAGTTTTTGTGCACACATATTGACTTTTGAATATGTGAAAAAGATATTGAAAATAAATACAAAGGGGAAGATTATTAGGACCAATGTTGCATTTGTTTTCAATGGTGTGTCAATATGTGGTTGATGAGTTTGGATGAAGTGTTTTTTCGTGAAGAATTGTTATGGATTCATCTAATGACATTATATGTCATGATTGGAAAATTATGATGATTTTTTATGTTGATATTAAATGTCCAATATAGGTGTTTTGAAGGACACATTGTTTATAATAATGTTTTTAAGATTAAAGAAGGACATGCAATATGAATTTCATGAAGTAAAGAAGAGATTAAAAGGTGACCATGAAAAATACACTTACATTTTTCATGAAGAATACATTTGATAATATAAGAAGAAAGTATTTGTCTTTGAATTATAATTGATAAGGCTTGGAATTTAATTTATATTACTTAGATTATTTCTAAGTATTCAAGGTATCCTTACTAAAAAAATAGGACCAACCCACTGGCTAGTGGAGGTTGAGGCTCAACCACAATCTCATGTGGGATAGAGGTCTACCATGCCCAGTGGGAGTCATCCTGGGCTAGACATAAGGTGTCTAGGCCATGAGGTCCATGTAAAATCTCATAATGGACCCATGTATAAGGTATTAAAGAGAGGATGGGTGTATAGAGCATGCCCTTAGGGTACCAGTGGCCACACAGGAGCATGATAGTGTGTTGTGTGTGTGGGTGAAACCAGTGTTTATCCCCGGTATCTAGCTTGAACCTCTAGACACACCTCTTGATTGATAAACCATAATGAATAACAATAGTGAAATCGACATGGGATGTGGTGGTGCATGACAATGTTCCACTATCACTTAAAATTCAGACATTTTGAGAGCTGCTTGATCATTTGATTTGATCCATTCAATCAATTCAGGGACGTCATTTTTTTTCTCATCCCTCAACTAAAGATATCCATTACGCCGGAGCATAGCCGAACCCCCATTGATCGATTGTGGCCATTCTTGAAGATCATTCTTAACGTATGGGATATTTAGTTCGAATTGAAATCATGCATGAAATATAACATCTGGCATGAATGGAAATAACTTGAGGAACATTCTATGGAAAAATGCATATGATATTCATAGGAGGTCATTCTAATAATGTGTTGGAGTTAAATCTTAGATAAATAAAAGGCATGTAATCCTTATCACATGAACTTGAGGACCTAATGAGTAGTAACATGGAGACTCCATGAAATTATATTTATGTTTGAGTTACCCTAAATGAATCGGGTGTTTGAAGATGAGCCGAGATAAGAAATTATTCTCAAATAATTAAAGGAGTCTTCAACATGGAATAAAAATAGGATCTAAGTAGTGTAAGTCACTATGATCCTTACCTATAAAAGGAGGAGTCCTTTATTAATGAGATTCTACTAATACTTTGAGATAGATTATGTTTTTGAAGAAACAGAGCATAAGAAAACCACTCTAGTTCGTGAAGGGTATAGAGATCCATGGAGCTTTAAGATTTCATGAAGGAGGAAGTTGCAGGACTTCGAAAAGTGTTTAACACTCTTAAAGAAGCTTTATGAAGAACTTGTTATATAAAGCATTCTGAGGTGTATGATACTCTCATGCGTAACCTTCCTAATTATGTGAACTATTTGAGAAACTGTGAGATATTGTCACTAACACTATTCTACTCAAAGGATAAGAGTAATATATCATGTAGGAGAAAAGTCATAAATACTATTTGTGGAATATAAATCTTGAAATTCCATATAGTTTTCATGTGTGAAGAGTCACACAAATAAGTGAAAATAGGTAGTGTAAATTTCATGAAGGAAAATGTTGTGAGTCGATAAAAAATAAGAAACTTTCACTTACACACATTTAGGTTCAAGCAAATGGAGGTAGTAAATGAGCACATGCAAGAAACACATGCATTAAACCTAAACTAAAGGAATAAATAGTGTGTGTGAACTGTGTTCATGTACAGAGAAAGGAATGAGTCCATATAAAAAACATGTATTCATTCATGAATGATTATGCACACATAAATAACTCTTGATATTACCAAAATAATACACTTTTAAATTCCATACAACCCATGCATGAAGTGTGATTGAATTGAGAATTCAAGAAGAAGTGATTTAAGCTTGTTCAAATTTTTTTATTGCATAATATAATAAATAAGAATTTGTGTTCACAAATTACACAAATCTTAAGTGAGTTTGGGTCTTCATATATCAGATGAATGAATTGACTGAGCAGTGTTTCACTGAGGAAAATGATTATCTATAGGTGATCAGAATCATTTGATCAAGATCAACAAGCTTTACAAAGGCACTTGAATAGGTACACAAGAAAGTAAGATTCATTGAGTTCATGGAGTAATATCATAAGATAATCATATAGTGGATCAAGCCTTAAAGAAAGGTTAAGTCTTCAGTTGGATTCATATTAGAAGAATACTCTTCGTTGGAGCTGGGAGCAGGAGATGGTTGGGGGGTATAACCAACCGAGGTAGAAGAGTTGGGTTTAGGGGGGGTATAACCAGAATCAACTAGAGGATAAATTACTGGGGGTATAACTAGTTGCTTCCTAAACCATTGTAATCACTTGAATAATATTATAGTGGAGGATCCATGTTGGTGGGTATAACCAACCTGACAAGGAGTAGGCATTTTATCCAAAACTTGTAAATCTTGTGTGTTTCTCTTTTTGTTATTACTATTTAACATGAAATTATATTTAGAGATGTTATTTAGTGGATCTATAACCTTAATAAGTTCAAGAGGTTTAATTTTAAAGAAAATAAATTCATAAAAATAAACCACTAATTCACACCTCCCCTCTCAGTGGTTAATCTAACATGGGTCTCTACAAGTGGTATCAGAGGGTAGGTCACCTCTAAAGATCCAAGAGAGTATTTATGAAGTGAATATTTTAGGAAATGTGTGAGATAACTCAGATGGATATTTCTACCAAGACTCATAATAACAAGAAGAATATAAAGTCAAGGAAGATAAAGAAGAATCTCAACGTAAATGAAGTGACACCTCAAATTTGAGGTAATCTTAAAGGTAAAACCTAAAATAATTACTTCAATTATGATTTTTCTAATGAATTATTCTTAATATTTGATGATGATATATCACTTAGTGGTCATATTTCTTAATTCAAATAACATCTTAAAAAACTTCCCAAAGAAGTTTTAAATTGTATTATTGGAGGTTTCAAGTCTCTTAAGAATGAAAAACTATAAC
Source organism: Viscum album (assembly GCA_963277665.1). Taxonomy (NCBI): domain Eukaryota; kingdom Viridiplantae; phylum Streptophyta; class Magnoliopsida; order Santalales; family Viscaceae; genus Viscum; species Viscum album. The sequence goes on from OY728150.1 coordinate 2,119,124,610, forward strand.
TGGAAGAAGAATATAATGCCATGAAATATGAATTAGTTAAAAATTTTGGAATATCTAACACTCTCACAAAACTTGTGAAAAAAGGATGAAATAAATTATCCTTTCAATAAATAATATGATGAAGATATCGATGAATTGTAAATAAGTGTTTGTGAGAAATAATTCCTTGATATTTTGTTTGTAGAATCTTTCCATGAATTTTAAAAGCTGTAAAAAGTTTATATGGTTGTAAAATATTCACAATTAAAGGATAAAGATATCAAGTTAAAGGATCTTGAAAATTATTTGCAAGAATCAAGAAAAATACATGCAGAAAAATTGAAGAAACTGAAGGAGGATTGGGAATCCAAGCTGAGATCAGTTGAGGATGAGAAGAACTCCATCAAAATGAAGTGTTTATAGATGGAGGTGAAATTGAAGAATCAAAAATCACCACAATCTATAAATTCCCACATTTATGGAAAACGAGATGTTTCTACACAAGTGTGCTTTAAAGATCATGAATTAAATAAGATCTTGAGATCATTCTATAATCAGATAGAAACATCCTCCAAGAAGAAGGTATCCTATAAACCAAAAACTATCTTGTGCATTGATAATGTTTCAATTACTGACACAAGTTCTAAAATAAATTCTAGGAAAGTATGGATGGAAAAAAATGATGATATACCCACCACATAAAGTGCGTATTTGAAAAGAAACATAACTATATGTTCCCTAATTTGTGTCCCAAAGAATGATGGTTCCACTCAAAAGTAATAAGGTTCACAATCTATGAAATCTTAATAGACTACACCTCAAAAGAAAACAATAAGGATCATAGGATATTGTTGGTGTTGCTAGAATTTTGGGAACAAGGCATTAGAATTTTTGAATAACATGTCAATTCATGAAAATATTAGGAGGCCTTTATTTAGGGGGAGCAAGGTTTAAGTAAAGAAAATTCCATAGAAAAAGAAAGGTGACAATTCAACCTTGGTATGTGACCAAAACAAGAATCCTATTAAAATAATTTTCACTAATAAAAAAATGATAGATCCTATCATATATCAAAGGGATAAATACATGTATTAAGAAATAATGGGAAGAGAATACCAAAATATATAAAAGAGTCAGACTTGGGTAAAAATAAAAAAATGTGAATAAAGGAACCCGTGGAAACTCCAAAAAAGCTATAAATATTTCCAAATACATTCTTGTAATTTTTCTATATAATTTATAGAAATATAGAAAGTTAGAATAAGAAAAAAAAATATTGTTAAAGGAAAAATTAATATTCCACACGAAGAAGATGAATTTCCTGAGAGGTTGTCAAAAAAAATGAAAACTCGTGTATTGAAGAAGTTTTGTATGAGAGATGTAAGAAAGATAAACATAGTGAAATAGGATGTTTAACCACATTTCTAGTATAAGAATAATCCTTTAAGAGAATGAATATTTCATTAGGATATTCATATGATTTTATGGATAAAAGAAGAATAACTGTCTCACACAATGAAGTGGTAGGAGTGATAAGATCCATGTTACCAAAGGATAAATCAGATTTGAAAATTAGATGTGTAATTATGAAGACTGGAGAAAGTGGAGAAACTTGGTTGAGAAAAACATCTTTCACATTCAGGAATAAGTAAGGTACCTCCTTTTCCCCTTATATATGAATTATTTTATACTAACATTCATGGAATTGAAGGAGATAGTTTCATCCCTTGAGGGGGAGCATTGGTTTGATAAATATATTAAATATTCACTACATAGTGAATGTGGAACTTAAAAATAGCTTTATAAAATTGAAAGATGAGGTATTCCAATCAAAATTTAACCCAGAATTCATAATTTTATTAAAAATATCAATTAAGTAGTCGGTTTGGTTGATGAAAAAATAAGATAAGGGGGGAGTTTATCTTTTTCACCTGAACTTTCTGATGTGTTTGTTGAAGTATGTGTAGGATTTAACATTTCATTAATAAATGAGATTATTTTAAACCCCTTTAATGATAATTGAGACATTATAAGAATTATTTTACATACATGTAATTTTATTTATAGCTTAGACATCCTTGGTTGTATCTCTCTTGTTTTCTACACCGGGTTAGCCTACGTAGGCTTAAAGTTGATTAACTAAAGTATATTTACTTTAAGTACCATGTGATATAATTCCTATCCTATAAGTGATCATGAAATTTTTATATAAATAATATGATCATATTTTCTTAATAAAAAATGACTTGAGGAAAAAATCCCCCACTTGTACTTTACAGTTTATTGTCAAAGGGGGATAAAGTTTTGATCACACATATTGAATTTTGAATATGTGAAAAAGATATTGATAACAAAATACAATGGGGGATATTTTTGGGTCCAATTCTGAATTTATTTTTAATGATGTATCAATATGTGGTTGGTGAGTTGGGAGGAAGTGATGACGCATAGAGAATTATTATGGATTCATCTAATGGAATTGGATGTCATGCTTGTACAATTCTCCTCGGAAAACTCTGATGATTGTTTGAGATGATATTAAATGTCCAATACATGTGTTATAGAGGATACATTGTTTACAATAAAGTTTGGAAGATTAAAGAAGGAATGAAATATGGATTTCATGAATTAAAGAAGAGATTAAAAGGTGACCATGGAAAATACACTTATATTTTGCATGAAAAAGACATTTTAGAAGATAAGAAGAAAGGATTTGTCTTGGCATTATAATTGATAAGGATTAGAATTTCATTTATATTACTTATGTTATTTCTAAGTATTCAAGGTGGCCTCAATTAAAAAAGAGGTCCAACACACTGGCTAGTCGAGGCAAAGGCTCAACCATAGGCTCATGCCGGACCAAGGTCTACCACGCCCAATGGGAGACAGTCCATGCTGGCTAGAAGGAGGTTGGGCCATATATAATCCTATGAAGGGACCATGTATGTGGCCTGTAGGAATGTATAGGTTCATGTAATGCACCCACAAGGTGATGATGGCCACACAAGAGTGAAAAAATGTGGTGTGTGTGTGGGTGTAACCAGTGCCGATCCTCTATAGCCATCTCGAGCCGCTAGCCATACTACTTGATTGATAAAACACAACAAATACCAATGAAGAAACCAATATGGGACACATAGGTTCATGACACTATTACTCCAAAACTTAATATTTGTACATTTTGAGTTCCACTTGATCATTTGATCTGATCTGTTTGATCAATATAGGGCTGTATTCTTCTTCCTCAGCCCTCAACTGAATATCTCCGTTACTCCAGAGCATAGCTGAAACACCATCGATCGATTGTATCCATTATTGAAGATCATGTTGAAGGGATGAGTTATTCATATTAAACTAAAATCATGCATTAAATATAATGTTTTTCATGCATGAAAATAATTTGAGTAAGGTGATACAAACGAATGAAAATGATAGTTTCATGAGGAAATTTTGATAATACAGAGGATTTTAAGTTGGATAAATGAAACACAAGTGATTCTTATCTCATGCACATGAGGTCTTAGTGAGGAGTAACATGAAGATTCCATGAAATTCGGTGTACATTTGAGTTACCCCAAATGAATTAGGTGTTTGAAGATGATCCAAGATAGGAAATTATTATCTAAGCATTGAAGGAGTCTTTAACAGGGCATAAAAACTAGATCTAGGTGATTCAAGTCACTTTGAACCTTTCCTATAAAAGGAGGAGTCCATAACCAGTTATATTTTTCCAATACTTTGAGAGATCTTCTATTTTCAAAAAAAAAACAGCACAAGTGAACCACTTTAGTTTTCAAAGGGTAGAGAGATCTATGAAGCTTTAAGACTATGTGAAGAAGCAAGCCAAAGGACTTTGAAAACTATTTAACACTATCAATGAATCTTCTCAAAGTACTTATTCCACAAAAGCATTATAAGGTACACAATACTCTCATGTGTAACCTTACTTATTGATTGAAATGTTTGAGAAACCATGAGATAGTTTCATCTACATTGTCCTACATGAAAGAGAAGAGAAATATATTGCATGGGGAAATAATTCATAAATAGTATTTATGAAAACTAAATCTTGAAACTCCATACATTTTGCATGTGTAAAGGGTTATGAAAATAAGTGAAAATAGGAAGTGTAACTTGTGTGAAGGATAGTGCTGTGGGTCTTACATGAAGAAGAAACTTTCACTTACACCCATTCAAGTTTGCACAAATGGAGGCAGTAAATTAGAACATGCATGACACACATGCACTGAACCTAAACTAAAGTAATAAATAGTGTGTGTGAACTATGCGTGTGCACAAAGAGATTAATAAGGTCATGGAAAAAAAATTCTTGAATTAATGCATGATCATGTACATATAAATAACTCTTGAGATACCTAAAATAAGACACTTTCATATGCCTTGAAATCCATGCATGAAGTGTTCTTGAATTGAGAATTCAAGAAGAAGTGATTTGAGGTTGTGAATGTTTTTTCTTGCATAATATAATAAAGAAGAATTTGTGTGAAACACTTGAAAAAATAATAAGTGAGGTTGAGTTTTCATCAATCAGAAGAAACAATTGCTTGATTAGTGTTGTACTGAGCCAAATAATTATCTATTGGTGATTAGAATAATTTTAGAAAGACTAGAAATCTTTACAAATGTACTTTAATAGGTACACGAGAAAGTCAGATTCAGCGAGCTCATGGAGGAAGATCAGAAGAACATTCTATAGTGGATCAAGCCTTAAATAAAGGTGAATTACTTGGTTGGAGTTGGAGTAGAAGAAGCCTCTCAGTTGGAGCTGGGAGTAGGAGACAGTTGGGGGGGTATAACCAACCAAGGAAGAAGAGTTGGATTGCTGGGGGGTATAACCAGAATCAACTGGAGAATCGATTATTGGGGGGTATAACTAGTTGATGCCTAAACCATTTCAATCACTTGAATAAAATTATAGTGGAGAATCTATATTGGGGGTATAGCCAATATGTCAAGTAGTAGGCCTTTCAACCAAACCTTGTAAATACGGTGTGATGCTATTTCTATTATTACTGCTGTACACAAAGTGAGATTGATAGATATTATTGACTGGATCAAGAAACTTAACAATATAAATAGGTTAAATTTTAAAGAAAATGAATTCATAAGAATAAAACACTGATTCACCTATCCCCACTTAGTGGTCAATCTGACCTGGGGATCTACACTTACCTTTTATGAAATATTTCTTGTGACAAGGCCTTGACAGTATGGTTAAAATGTATGGAATTATGAATTATCATCACTATATGTTTAGCTATTATTATCCTGGATTTGTTTTATTATTATGTTAGACACAAATATATTTATTCTCACATTTTTAGTTGATATGGCATAACTTGGTATATTTATTCATTCCACAATGTTTTATTTATAAATGTTTCTATTTTATGTTACACCCTTACTGAGTATCTAAGATCGACTCTTTATATTTTTTTTCCTTTTCTCCAGTAAACCTAGAAGAGTATTATGTATTATAAATGTATTTTAAATAAGAATAATGATGTTCTTCATGTTTTTAATGATTTATTACTTTCTAATGCAATGTAATTTTTTTATGAATCTGGTTTCTTGAGGCTATTAAACTATTGAATCCTCTATATTTGTGATCTATATAACATTGTAATAAAATAACCATAGAATCTTGGGTGTTGGATTCAGGGTCGTTACTATTATGTAAAAATTGGGTCCCACTGACATTACATACACCCTTCCTTAACATGACCATCAAATCCTAGCATGCTAGACACCACTAGTTTCCTTATAGATACGTGGTCCCTTACATGGGCCCCACCCACATTCTCGAATGGATAATCATACTAATGAATGTACCCACATCCCAACACATGTTCTTTTAGTGTGCTCACCCTAGGAAAATTTCCAAGAGGTCACCCATCCTGATCACAACTCAAAGCTAAGCACGCTTAACTGTGAAGTTCTAATCAGGAAATCTCCAAAAAAGAAAGGTGAATCTTGTTGACATGAGTCATATCATTTATTCATTTACACTTTTATAATTTTGGGGTGTCACATTCACTCCCAAAACTTTAGAGTACAATGTCCTCTTTGTGGACCCTAAATCTCAACCCATGTAGTGCCACCACACTTAAGGATGAGTTCCTCCTCAGATACTAATGTAAAAACTAGGTTCTAATAACATCACATACAGCTCGCCTTAACATGGTCATCAGGTCCTAGTCCTCTAGGCACTACTAGTTTCCCTGTATACATGTGGACCCCTAATTGAGGCCCACCCACATGCCCAAATAGGTCATCATACTAACAAATATCCCCACAAGACAATACATGTTATTTTAGTGTGGTTTTTCCTAACTCACATACACCTTGGGAAACTTCCCAAGAAGTCACCCATCCTGATCACTACTCTAGGCCAAGAATTATTAACTATTTATTTCTAATCAGGAAGGATCCCAAAAGGAAAGGTGCACCTTATTAACCTGATTCATATCATTTAGTCATTTAACCCTTTATCATTCTAGAGTATTACAATAACCATTCTAGGCATTACAGAGGGGTTTTAATGTTTTTTAGCATGGTTTATGCATAGTTAGTAAACCGTGAATCCAAACCATTCAAGGGGTGTTAGATTGGGTAGTGGAGGGTGTACGATTGGTTTATAGTTTGGTAAACTACGTAGCTTTCCCAATTTTGTTAAAAATAGTATTTTACCATTATTCTCCCTTAGGATTTAATGCCTCTCCCCTCTATTTTCTCCATTGAACATGAAAAAACTAGAAGATACCTTTTCCCCTTGGTTACTTATTCAATCCCATTGATCTTAGGGAATTTTCTTAGGATTTTTGAGGTTAAATCATTCATCTTTCTCACTTATAGTTGATTTTGATGTCTCCCACTTAGGGGTTTGGTACCAATTCCACCAGATCATGGTGGAATTTTCCAAAGATGATTGGGATTTAGCATAGATTAGTGAGGGGGAATCTTGAGACAATGTTTTCATGACATCACTTGTATTTTCAGAGGATATATGATGTTTGGTGGTTTTTTCATTTATATTTAATTAAATTGAAATGAATTTCTATGTAATTGAGCATCATGTGTTAGAGAATTTTCTCTGCTTGGTGTCGTAGGTGCATTTTGGGTCTTCCAGAGATTATTGGTCATAGTTCTAGCGAGAAGATGTGCCTTAATGAGTTTTAATATCTATGAATATTTGAATTTAATTAATTTAATTCATTATTAATTATTTCAATTAATTTAATTTCATTTTATGGCATGTGTTAGATGCTTCAGTTGTTGATAGAGTGTGGGTTCAAGCCTGAGGCTTCAATAGTTAAACCTTTAGGTAGGATGATGGTATGTTTTTTTTGTTTTTTACCTACTTTATAATAATTTTATTGTTTTTAAACGATTTTTGGACTATTAAGAGTTACTTTAGGGATTTTTTGACCTATTTTGGGAAAGGCTTAAGTTTTGGGTGCCATATAGGGGGGTTTTATTTGGAAACCCCCTCTTTCTTTGCTTGTCTTTTGAAAACACACCTAGTGTGTATGATGGTGATGAATAGAGGTGGTGAAGGGTAGGATCTTGGATTTCTTCCTTATCTTTGACTTGGTTATAGTCCTTTTCAAGTGTCTCCTTTTGAGTGGGATGTGACAGTGAGGCATGTGGGTGTTTAGGGGTTGCAGAGTGGTTCTTTGGGTTGATCAAGGTTAGATAGGAGGTCCCCCCTCAAGGTTTTTGATTTTTAATTCTCTAGGTGAGTTTTATGTGCTAAATGGTTATCTTATCTTGGGATTATAAGAGGTTTTCCTTAAGATATCTCCAAAGTGAGATTTAGTTACAACCCAGGTGAGGGTCGTGGGTCTTTTGGATGACTTAGGATAGGAGGTTCCAAGGGGATTCATTGAGTCTCTTTATATGATTCCCATAAGGTGTTATTTAATTATGACCTAGATTGGGATTGAAAATAGGGGGGGGGGTGGATTGAGGTTTCTTAGGGCGGCTCTTGGTTAATAAGACTAGTTGCTTGGTCCTTGAGTAGTTTAGGTTTAGAACCGATTATTGGGGGTATAGTTCAGTTGTATCCTTTGGGATAGTTTGACACTGTGGGGTGTTGGGTGCAACAAGGTATCATTGAGTTGTTTCTAGATATGGGTCTGAGGGACTCTCAAGGATACCATTCTAGACAGGTTGCTGATCAGTTATCATTTGGGTGTTATTGATGGCTCCTGGTGGTTCCCCTTGAGTTAATGGTTGATTGTAGGGATTACATTGTGGTTGAGTTTTTGTTCATGTATGGGTTGGGTGTGAATTCATTAGTTGAGAATTTTCTTTCTCTAGGAATGTCCCATTTTATGAGATGGATGTGCTCTAGGGGACCATGGGAGACACATTCTTTTGGTTGACCTAGTGAAGGGTTGGTTCTTACTCAACATTGTCAGTGTTGGGTGTCCCCTTATAACCAAGATACTAATGTTGAGTTTGTTGTGGTTGTTTCCATATTGTTTGGGTCTAATATTTGATTAACCAATGCTTTTATGGTCTTTGGTTAGGATATTTGAGGCATTTCTTTCTCAAGATTTTTCTATAGGAGGATACCAATAGGATATATTTGGACTGGGCATTGGCCCTGAGATTTGTCTAGTTATTTCCTTCATTTATTAGCTATAGTTATATGGTCATAGGGAGATAATTGATGATCTATAAAAGTGGTGCTCTTCCATATTCCTACAAATACTTATCTGGTTAGGGATTTGGTATCTTTGGTCTTAGACATTTTGATGGACTCAGGTTATGGGATATACCTTTAACCAACATTATATTTTATATATATAATTAATTATGTAGGACTATCATGCTTTGGAAAAGTTTTCCTATTGTTATTAGAGTTTTTATCTCTATTTTAGATCATTCCATTAGAGCCCTAGATCCCAATAGAGTTGTGTGTTATCTTGTGGACACCTATGGTTATGCCCTGTGGTTTATCATTCTTGCCTTTTCATTATTATATGTACTGGAGTTCTTGTGTAGATCTAGAGGACTCACTCGATGTTATGTGGAAGGGTAGAGCCTCATGATATAAATCCTCTAACATAGGGCTAGAGTGAGGTAGATTTACCTTGGGTGTCACCATAGATCTTGAGGTTGGCTATTTTATTTAGTTTGTTTATACCCTATTTATTTATTTTATGAAAGAAATTGTTTTTATTTGACTATAATGAATATATCATGCATTTAATACACTTTTAATGGCAAAAGATTATAGGTTCACCATTGGAGGTGGCCTACTAAGATTTATTTCTCATTCCTTGTGTGTGAACCTCAGTGTGTGTGTAGACCCTTATGTATTCTTTGAAGTGGAGTACAAGTTGTGATGTGGATGGGGCCGAGGCTTGTTATTGTAGGATCAAGTGGGGTTTCTCATTTGGGGTTTGATGATTGGGTTGGAGTAGATAAATATTTAATGGAGACTGAGTTTGAGGTTTGGCATAGATTTGACAGTAGATTCTTTGTATTTTGTTTTCTTTATTTACTACCTGTGTATGTGATTGACCTGATGGACGATCAATTATTGTATGTTTTAGCATGATTTTGAGTATGTATTAATGTATATCACATTTCCTTTGTTATATAATTCTATTAATTTTTTTTATCTGTATGGAGTTATTTGATGTTGTTATAGACGTGGATATGTTTGGTTTATTTATATTGTTATTTTAAAATGACCCGAGGGTATTATCTTTGCATTTCATCTTTTCAGACCCCATATGCTAGTCAGAATCCTCCAGCATATGAGGATGTGTGCTTGAGGCCATGTGGAAATCCATATTGGGTGATGTGTCAGGTCGACCTGGGAAGGTTCATTACAAAATGTTATCAAATCCTATCTTGTTTTTTAGATTTGGGAATTTAGTAGACATGTGGTTTAGGGGTATGTTAGAGCCTTTGATAAACCTCAGACTGGTGCTTCATGAACACCTTTTCTGATGGAAATTCTAGGTTACCAAGGTGATGGGATTTCTATTCTTGGTTTCTATTTTTATAGTTGTATGATTTCACCTTGGGTTATGCACTTGTGTTAGTGTATTTGTGGTTTATTATGGTTTTTGGCACTAGGCTCATAGTGGAAAGAGTCTTTTGTTAATATATCATTCGAGGAACATAGGGTTCACATAACATATTCTTGTTTGTGTGGGGATTCACTGATGATGGATGTTTAGTTAGTTAAAGTATTTTTAATGACCTATATGGTTTTATAACATATAACTTCTTGGTGTAATTATACTCAATAAAACTTTACTTATATATTTTATTCTGATGATAAGCCATGTGGATATGATGGTTATAAGTTTTTTGATGATGGAGATGTAGTCCCTTCATTAAGGGAAACATGGAGAACCTTATGGGTCAGTGTGGGATTTGAAAACCCTGGTTGTGGCTCAATGAGTGCATGGGATTCCTGAGAGATATTTGGTTGGGTTTGAGTTTCCCTGGTTTTTATGGACAACATCGGGAGTGCTTGTGGTTTTGAGTTTTCTTGAGAGGGGATTTTTGGTTATATTCCTGAACCTACATGTTTCTGGTTTAACTTTTGGTGGAATTATGGGATAATGGTTAGGTGCTTATAGATTGAATGATACCTAGGAGGATGATGGTCATGTGGTTAGCCTTGGATGGTGTGTTAAGTGCCTTGTTTTTGGCTAAGGAGCACCAAGGGTGCACTAGTTTGTTGGAGATGACCTATGTGAGGAGCATGATCAATGATTTAGGTGTGTTATCCTAGGCTAATTAGTACATGGATCATGTGAGTGTGAGTCTAGTTTTGTGATTGTGATGCATGGAAATGTGAAACCATTGCGCTCAAGTGAGCCTAAGTAGGTTGTGAATGGGGTAATGTATATCTTGGTCTTGTGTGGTGCCAATCTGTTCATGGATCAGTGGAATGGACCATGTGTGGGTCTATTGAGAATTTTTTGGGTCATGGGAAACCCAAGAAGTGTTATTGTCAAAGACCTGCTGAGGTTGATTCTTGAGCAGAAGAGTAAGGGAGGATTTATAGTGGGGAGACCACTGTAGGCCATTGGAGGACATCATTATCAATGATCCTAGGTTGAGAGGTTTTTGTGGTTTTCTTTTTGGTGCTCAGAAATGAGAGGGATGGTTATGTTTAGTCATTATATTCGAGGATGGATGGAGCATGAGCTGTGGATCTTGGTTTTCTATTGTGAGGAAATGATGAGGGTACTCCTATGGTGGGTAGAATCCTCCTAGACACAGGTTGGACGTAGTAGCTTTAGAGTGTTAGTGTTTGGTTGGTTCTAAATGGACCTGGTTCATAGGGAAAACCAAATTTGGAATTAATATGTTGTGGTGATTAGAGTTAGGATGTTGCATCGGTCTCAGGGCAGTGTTGGCATGACCCCCATGTTTAAAAGTGTCAGTGGTGCCTTGATAGCTGAGGTCGAGCATTCTAGGGGGATTCATCCTGAAGAGGTCCAACTGGTGGTTTTGTGCTGCTTTGGATGCAGTATATTGGAAACCACATCAGGAACATTATCTGATATATGGTATAGGTAGTTCAGGGACGAAACTAGTGATTTTTAGAGAATCACTAGTTTGTATGGTCTTGGTAGTTAGATATACATGGTGAAATAATTTTTGGCATTTAGATTTAGATCATGGATGTTTTTAGATGAATTGATCATTGTGGTAGGTCAAGATAGTTAATTTTATAACCACTGAGGCTTATTGGGGTGAGAAGCATTTATGGTGGGTAGTTTGTAATGATTCATGTCATTACAAGTTATAAAATTTAATGTAAATTTAAAATTTTGACCCATTTAGGGTTAATTTAATGATTTTAGATTTTAATTTGAGTTTTTATAGTTGGAACCTCTTTTTGGAAGTGTTTCAAGTGTGGTTTGAGGCTCAAGAGGTATCTTGGGTGCTTAGGAAAAGCTGGGAAGATTTGGGTGTGAGTTGGAGTTTTGAGGATGTTTTTGGCTTGATTCATGATTTTATGTGCACAACTTAGTGAAAACCATGCATCCCCATGAGTCTTATATTGTTTTTAGTTTTTTTCCTTGCATGGTTTAGTTAACATGGCTTACACATAATTAGGGTCAAACCATGCAGATTCCATAAAAAATTGTGCAGGGTGAGTGTCTTTAAGGTCCAGAGTACAAGACTTGCTCATAGTTTCAGAAGAGCCTTGAAAAAATTGTGCAAGGTGCTGTAGAGGGGTTTCAGTGTTGTGTTTAATGTTTATTAAACCATAAAAACAAACAATTTTAGGGGTTTTGTCTTGGGAAGTCGAGGGTGCATAGCTAGTGCACATTTTGGTAAACTATGCAGTCAAATTGTGCGACCTACCTAGTTTTGTTAAAAATGGTATTTTACCATTATTACCCCTTAGGGTTTTATCCCCCCTCTACTTTCTCCCTCATTCATGGACAAATGAGGGTAACCCTTTTACCCTTGGTTCCTTATTCAATCCTCTTGGTCTTGAGTCATTTTCTTGGGTATTTTGATGTTAAATCCTCCCCCTCCTCCCCCTTCTTCCTCTTCTTTACTTGCAGCTGATTTTTTTGTATCCTACTTAGGGTTTTGGTTCTTATTCCACCTAATCATGGTGTAATTGACTGAGGATGTCATGTCTTTGGCATGTCTTGGTGAGAGGGTGTCCCAAGATGGTGTTTTCATGTCGTCTCTTGTCGTTTCAGAGGAGGTATAATGCTCGATGGATTTTTATTAGTTTAAAATTAAATTTAAAGGAATTTTTATGTAAATAGGTATCACCTATTATGGTTTTTTCTCTTCTTGGTATCAGAGGTGCATTTTAGTTCTTCCACATATGGCTGGTCATAGTTTTAGTGATCAAATACGCATCAATGATGTTTTAATCTCTTTACCTCTTTGAATTTAATTAATTAAATAATTATTAACTAATTTAATTATTTGAATTGAATTTTATGGAATTATTTAGATGATTTGGTTATTGGAGAGGTGCAGGTTCAGGCCTAAGGATTCATCTGTTATGCCTTGAGTTTGGTCAGGGGTTTGTTTTGTTTTTTCCTTACTTTATAATAGTTTAATTGTTTTTAAATGATTGTTGTCCTATTTATATCCCCTTGAGTGTTTTTTGTGATCTATTTTGGGAAAGGATTGGGGTTTGGGTGTCTCATAGGGTATTTTTTCAGAAACCCCCTCTTTATTGGCATGTCTTTAGAGAACACACTTGGTGTGTGTGGTGGTGATGCATAGAAAAAATTAAGGGTAGGAGATTTGATTCCCTCATTGTCTTGGAACCATAATAGGGTTTGGTTATAGTCCATTTCAAGTGTTTCCTCCATAGTGGGATGTGACATTGAGGCTTTTGGGAACTTAAGGTACACAAAGTGGTTCTTTAGGTTGATTGAGTTTAGACAAGAGGTTACCTTAGAGGTTTTGGATTTAGAATCCTCTAGGTGATGGTTGTAAACTCGATAATTATCTTGGTTTGGGATGCCAAGAGGTTTTACTTGAGAGATCTACTAAGGGAGATATAGTTACAACCCAAGTGAGGGTCATTAGTAATTTGGATTACTTAGCATAGAAGGTTCCTAGGGTATTTGTTTTGGTTCTTCAGATCATTCCCAGAAGGCAGGATTAAATGGTTACTTGGCTTCAGAATTATAGTGTATTGGATTGAGGTTCCTTGGGGTTGTCCTTGAGTAATAAACTAGTTGATCGGTCGTTCATCAATTGAGGTTTAGACCTAGTTTCTTGAGGTTTAATTCAGTTGGAGACTTTGGGATAGTCTAACAGCATGGGGTGTCAGGTGGGGTAATATTCCATTGAGTTATGGCTTGAGATGGGTTTCAAGGACTCTTGAGGATGCCCTTCTTGGTCGGTTTTTGATCATTGATTAATTGGGTGTCATTGATGGTTGTTTATATTTACCCCCTTGTGGGTTTAGTTCTTCCTATGGAAGTGTTTATGGGTGAGTTTTTGTTCATGGATTAGTTAGGTGTCGAGTCATTGGTGGACAATGTTTTTGTTTTGGGCATGGTTCATGTTTTGAGATGGATGTGCTCTAGGGACCGTGGGAGCTCCATGATTTTTTCTTACCCAGTGAAGTTTTGATTCTTACTAAATGTTGGAGATGTTGGGTTCCCCCTAATAACCCAGAGACTAGTGTTGAAACTGTTGTGTATTTTTTCATGTTGTTTGGGTTTGAAATTTGATGGAACCATGCTTTTTTGTCTTTCATCTAGGATGTTTGAGGCAGTTATTTCTCAGGTTTTTTTATAGGATGAGACCTTTGGGATATATTTGGACTTGGAATTGGCCTTTAGATTTATCTATTTCTATCCTATGTTGGATAGTTGTGGTTAAATGGGAATAGGGAGCTAATGGATGATCTAGAGGAGTGCATCCCTCCCCTAGGCTAGCAGATACTTACCCAGCTAGGGGTTGGGTATCCATGGTCAGAGATGTTTTGATAGATTGAGGCTGCGTTCTATGCCATTATTCATATTTATATTTTATTGAGCTAGTCATTTTTGTAAGAAAATTGTGCTTTGGATAGGTTCTCTCAGTGTTACCAGAGAACCTTTCAATAGTACAAATAATACTATTAGAGTTCTAGAGCCCGGTAGAGTTGCGTGTTATCATGCAGATGCCTATGGTTATTCCCTAAGGTCTAACATTCTTTCCTTTGTCATTATTGGACATCTTAGAGATCCTATGGAAATCTAGTGGATTCAATAAATGTTATGTGGCTGGGTAGATCCATATGCTATAAATCTTCCAGAATGGGACCAAAGTGGGGCTATATTTACTTCGTGTTTCACCTTTTATCCCGAGGTTGAATGTTTTATTTATTCTATTTATCACCTACTTATTAAATTTATGCCAATTTTTTTTATTCGACTAGGCTGGGCATGTCATGTTTTTATACAATTGTTATGAAAAATGATTATAGGTTCACTATTTTGGGTGGACTATGGAGATTTATTTCTCACCCCTTGTATGTTCACCTTGATGTGAATGCAGACCCTTATGTATGCTTTTAGGTTGAGCAAAAGTTATGATGTGTACAGGGATAAGGACCAGTGTTTCTTGATCAAGCGAGACTGATTGTGTGGAGTTTGATGATTTGGAATGAGAACCTTGATAGTTTTTGGAGACCGAGTTTGAGGTCTAGATCAGAGTTGAAAGTGGAGCCTTTGTATTTTGTTTTCTTTATTTACTACCTGTATATGTGATCACCCAGTAAGTGATCAACTGTTGTATGTTTTATCATGTTTTTGAGTTTGTATGACTGTAGTCCACATTTAATTTAATATAACATGTGGTTTCTTTTATTATTATTTATATGGTGTTATTTGATGTTTTTATGGACGAGGATGTGTTTGGTTTATTTCCACAATTATTTTACTTTGGTTTGAGGGTATAGTCTCCCTAATTAATCTTTTCAGACCTTCGTTGCTAGTCGGTAGCCTATGGCATATGGGGAGGCGTTCTTGAGGCCTTGTGACAAGCTTGATCAGGTGATGTGTCAGGTCAACCTAGCTTGATTTATTACAAAATATCATTAAATTAATAATAATAATAGCATAATTAGTCAATGGTATAGAATTTTTCATTCATATTATTCATGATAATAATGTATTGTGAAATTAAAAATCGGGAAGAATTTTTTTTAGAATAAAAAAATAAGAGATGAAACAAAAAATAGAAAATGGATGGGAAATAAATCATGTAAAGATTTATTATATTTCTATTATGTTTTTTATTTTTCATGTTGTTAGTAAAGGGATCTCTTATGTTCCACACAGACGAGGTTGGTTGAGATCATTCTCTCCATCATTCTACATTCCATGAAAAAATCATGTAAAATATCTAGTGGGTTATGCCAACCAATATAAACCCACCTTTAATAAACTCTTCAATTTAAAGTTAAGTTTTAAATTTAATGAACATTATAGATAAATTACGTATACATTAAACATCCTATTATTGTTATTTTACCTTAATTTCAACACAAATTGATATTGATGTTTAAGTTAATATATTAATTTAGTGAAAATTAAAAGTTATATACTTTCAAATTCTGAATTAATCAAACCTTAACTCATTTAATTTTTCAAAATTTTAATCCATTTATAGCTAAATATTACAACCCCACTATATTATATTTTAAAGTATTTGTTTAACTAGCCCAATGAATTAAAATATCCATTTATAATTTTGAAATTTTAAAATTCATTTGTAAATACAAAATTTATTGATTTAAAATCAACTAAACATATTTTATAATTTAAAATCATTTTAAAACACATAATTGATGACTTAATAATAATTAATTTAAACTAATTAAAAATTAAAATTCATTTAGAAATCTAATATAAGGTGAAATTGACCAAGAAAGGGTGTCTTATTAAAAAGGGCTAGAGTTTTGGTTAATGTGATGAGGTGTTTGACCCCCACTGGTTATGACTTATCATCATAATTTCATATTCACTGATTCAACCCCTCAACACCCCATGATAGGGTGGGGGGGGTAAACTTTTATCTATTCACTTCGTAGGGATTATTTGAGCTCTGAGGTCTATACCCTTGTGATGGGGATGGGTTGTGTTGGGAATAACATTTTTTAAGGGATGGTTGGGGTTTATGTATTAAAAAAACGAACTCAAAATGAATAAACATGTTTTATAATTTTAATATTATCTATAAATAGTTAACTCATAAATTAATGATAATTAATTTAATTACGAACAAACTTATGATTAAGTAATATGGCTAACTTATAAATTTGTGTGAAATAAATCACTATACATAATCAATTTACATTTAATGTGTCAAATAGATCCTTATATTTTTGATTTTATTTAATTATGAGTGTAGGGGAAGAAAATTTGATCCCGGAGGTTAGGGTGTTCTCGTGGGATCAACATACCACCCGTCCTCCTTGAAGGACTTTTGAAATTTTTTTACTACAGTGGTGGATTTTCAGTTTACCTTCTATCATGACTCATTCATGTATTTATACTGTTTAATGATGAAAACAGGTCTTGGTTTCAATAGGATGGGAAGGATGGGGTTCTGGAGGTGCCCACATGATGCTATTAGAATACAACCATAACCATTGTTTATGATGATATGTATGTGATGGTGGGGTTATTCAATGAGTGAGTGTAGAAGCCACTAGACCTGAACCCAGATACCAGGTTCAGAAAACACATCAAGTTTTGCACAATCATGGTGAGGAAGTATCATGATGAATTGATTCATTAGGGTCTAATAAAAATTATTAGAACATGTAGAATTAATTTTATCCTCTGGATAGGATCACCATGCATAGTAAACATGACTATAGATGTTCCCTTTAACAACACACAAAAATTATATTAATAGTTCTAAAAAAGATCCATTATCCTCATCACTATTAAGGGGGGGTGGGGGTGGGGGTCTCCTTTATCAGTACTAGAAATATTGCTGATAAAGGCCTAGCCTTATGCAACATTATGTTTATATAAAAACACACCTAGAAAAAAACTGTAACCTATGTATGTAAAATATATAATTTAATTGAAATAAATTTGATATCATGAATACAAAAAATATACTACTATATAAATTTCAAACAATTTTTTATATAATTACATTTATAATTATCCACAAATATTTAAAAACATTAATGTTTCATCTTTTGGCACCCACAATCCCCTCTCAAAAATGTACTCCCATGGTATTAGTTGATGAAAAAGTCAACTCAACCCAAGAAAAAGAATCCAAATATATAAGAAAACAAATATTATGTTAGTAATACTATAAATAAATAAATTAAACATTAATATGAAAGAATACATCAATAAAATGTCAATTTTTAATAAAAAGACACACTTGGGGTTATACCAACCACACTATGCATCATATTGAGGTTTGGTTGATTCCCACATGTCACAAATGAGTTATGGATCATTTTACCAAATTATAAAAACAATCTGAATGTGTTTTCTCAATTTTGAGTATGTCAATTGTTCTTTTTACTAAAATTAATATCAATTTTAAATAATGACACACTTGGAGTTATAACGGTCACACTGTGCATTAGATTAAGGTGTGACTGATTCCTACCCATAAAAAATTACTTATGGATCATTTTATTAAAGTATCAAAACATTTCTAATGCATTTAATCAATTTTCAGTATGTCAGTTGTGTTTTTTTTACTAAAATTTCATTTCTAATTGGAAACACTCACTTTGAGTCATATCGGTTGCATCGTGTGTCAGTTTGATGTGTGACTGATTCATACACATCTAAAATGGCTTATGAATTATTTTTCTAAATTATCAAGATAATCGAAATTATTTTTATTGGTTTTTAGTGACTGACACATGTTTTGAACTAAAATGTCAATTTTAAACTGATAACGAATACTTAGAGTCATACCGGTCACACTGTGCATCATATTGAGGCACGATTAATTCCTACACATCAAAAATTACCCATAGATCATCTTCTTAAAGTATCAAAGAAATTCAAATGTGTTTTATCAGTTTTCAGTATTTCATTTGTTTTTTTACTAAAATTAATGTCAATTTTAAATAAAAAGACACACTTGAAGTCATATCGATCACACTGTGTATTGGTTTGAGGTGCGGTTGACTTTTATACGTCAAAAATTAATTATGGATCATTTTTCTAAATTATCAAAATAATATGAATATTTTTTCTTAGTTTTCAGTATGTCACTTGTTATTTTTACTAAAATTAATGTCAATTTTAAATAAAAAGAGACAATTTGAGTTATACCAGTCACATTGTGCATCATATTGAGGTGTGATTTATTTATACACAATAAAAATTACTTATGGATAATTTTACTAAAGTATCAAAACAATAAAAATGTGTTTTCTCATTTTTCAGTATGTCACTTGTTCTTTTTACTAAAATTAAATCTAATTTTAAATAAAAAGAAAAAATTAGAGTTATATCAATCACAACTTTCATTGGATTGAGGTGAGGTTGATTCCTACATGTTATAAATTACTTATGAATCATTTTACTAAAGTATCAAAACAATCCGAATTATTTTTCTTGGTTTTTAGTATGTCACTTATTCTTTTTATTAAAATTAATATCAATTTTAAATAAATAGAACACTTGGAATTATATCGATCACACCATGAATCAAATTAAGTTTTAAATGATTCTAAAATGTCACAAATGACTTATGGATCATTTTCTTGAAGTATAAAAACAATATGAATAAATTTTCTTGGTTTTTAGTATGCCACTTGTTCTTTTTACTAAAATTGATGTCAATTTTAAATAAATAGACACAATTTGAATTATAATGGTCACAACATACATATAATTGAGCTGTGGATGATTTTGAAATTTCAAAAATGACTTATGAATCATTTTACTAAAGTATAAAAACAATATGAATGTGTTTTCTCTATTTTCAGTATGTCACTTGTGTTTTTATTAAAATGTCATTTGAAAATGGAAACATGAACTTTGAGTTATACCAGTCACATAGTGTGTTAGTTTGATGTGAGACTACTTCCTGCATATAAAAAATGACTTATTAATCATTTTCCTAAATTATCAATACAATTCAACCTGGTTTTCTAGGTTTTTAGTGAGTGAAACTTTTTAAACTAAAATTTCAATTTTAAATTGATTTAGTGTGTGGTTGGTTCTAAATTGATTTAGTTTTTTTGGGAAATATCATATTTATAATTCAGATGTAGTGTTGGTTAGAGTCTAGATGTTTCATCGGGCTTAGGGAGATGTTAGTGTGACCCTCATGTTTAAAAGGGTCAGTGGTGCCTTAGTAGCTGAGGTTGAGCATTCTAGGGGGAGTCAACCTAAAGAGGTCTGACTGGTGGTTTTTCATAGTTCTGGATGTGGTGTGTTTGAAACTACATCAAGTATGTTTTTTGAGATATGGTCCATGTGGTTCGAGGACTAAACAATGGATTTTTGGAGAAGGGTTAGTTTGTATGGTCTTGGTGGCTAGAGCTACATAGTGAAATCATATTTGGTGTTCAGAGTCAGAAAATGGCTATTTTTTGATGAATTGATCACCGAGGTAGGTCAAGCTATTCAATTTTCTAACCACTTAGGATTATCGAGGGTGATAAGGGTTTATGGTGGGTAGTTTGCAACAATCCATGTTGTATAAGTTATAAAATTTGATGTAAATTTAAAATTTTGACCCATTGAGGGGTTGTTTAATTAATTTAGATTTGAATTTGAGATTTTAGAGTTGTATTCTCTTTTTGGAAGTTTTATGGGTATGGTTTGAGGCTTGGGAGGTATCTTGGGTGCTCTGGCAAAGTGCATGATCTTTTGGTGTGGGTTGGAGTTTTTAGGCTATTTTTGGCCTAATGCATGATTTAATGTGCACAACTTAGTGAAAAATGTGTATCCCTATTAGGATCATATTTTTTTAGTTTTTTTTCTTGTACGGTTTAGTTATCATGTATTGCACACAATTAAGCTCAAACTGTGCATATTCTAGAGAAAACCATGCGGGGTGAGTGACTTTCATGTCTAGGGTGCACGACTAATGCACAGTTTCAGAAGAGCCATGAAAAAATTACGTGAGATGTTATAGAGGGATTCTGGTGCTATTTTTAATGGTTGATTCATAGTTTGTAAACCATTTATTTGAACCATGCGAGGGGTGTTGGCTTGGGTAGTAGAGGTCACATAGTTGGCACACATTTTGGTAAACTATGTAGTCAAACCGTGTGACCTGCCCAGTTTTATTAAAAAATAGCATTTTACCATTACTCCCCTTGGGGTTTTATCCACCCTCTCCTTTATCCTTCACACACAAATGAATTTGGGAAACCCTTCCCCCCTTGGTTCATTCTTCAATACCCTTGGTCTTGGGTTGATTTCTTGGGCATTTTGAGGTTAGATCCTTCCTTTCCTCTCCCCCTTATCCCTCTTACTTACTTGAAGTTTATTTCGGTATCTCCCACTTAGGGTTTTTGTATTGATTCCACCTAATAATGGTTGAATAGATTGCGGATGGGAGGGATTTGGCATGTCATAGTGATAGGGTGTCTCGAGACGGTGTTTGTATACCGTCACTTGTCCTTTTAGTGAAGGTATAATGCTCGATGTATTTTTTATTTGTTTATAATTAAATTAAAATGAATTTATATGAAATTATGAATCAAATGTTAGGTATTTTTCTCTATTTGGTGTCATGGGTGTGTTGCGGTCCTTCCATAGATGGTTGGTCATGGTTCCAGAGAGCGGATGCACCTTAGTTATTTTTTAAGATCTATACCTCTTTGAAATTAATTAACTAATTAATTATTAATTGTTTTAATTAATTGAGTTACATTTTATGGTCTAATTTAGATCCTTTAATTGTTAAAGAATCATAGGTTCGGGCCTAAGGCTTCATTTTTTATGCCTTGAGGTAGGTCATGGGTTTGTTTTAGCATCGTTTCCCTACTTTATAATCATTTAATTATTTTTAAATGATTTTTATCTTGTTTAGATCCACTTGAGAGTTTTTGTGATCTATTTTGGGAAATTATTGGGGTTTGGGTGCCTTGTAGGTTTTTTTTTCAGAACCCCCTCTTTCTTGTATTGTCTTTTGAGAACACACCTAGTGTGCACAATGGTGATGCATAGAGAAAATCAAGTGGAGGAGCTTTGATGCCCTCATTGTATTGGAATTGTGAGAGGGTTTGGTTATAGTCCATTTCAAGCGTCACCTCCCTAGTGGGATGCCATAGTGAGTCTTGATGGTACATAAGGTCTATAGAGTGGTTCCCTGTGTTTATTGAGTTTAGGTAGTAGGTTCCCCTCAAGGTTTTGGATTCATAATCCTCTAAGTGATGGTTGTGTTCTTGATGGTTATCTTGGTTTGGGATTCCAAGAGGTTTTTCTTGAGATCTCTCCAAAGGGATATGTAGTTACGATCCAGGTGAGGGTCATGGGTCTTTTGGGTGACTTATCACAATAGGTTGCAAGGGGATTCAATGAGGTTATTTGGATGATTCCTAGAATGTGGGATCGAATGGTTACCTAGTCTAAGAATTCTAGGGGGTTGGATTGAGGTTCCTTGAGGTTGTCCTTGGGAAATAAAACTATTTACCTAGTCCTTGAGCAGTTGAGGGATAGAACCAGTTTCTTTGGGTCCAATTCCATTAGATATTTGTATCTAGGTTAACACCATGGGGTGTTGGGTGTGGAAGGATTCCGTTGAGTTGTGGCTTTATATGGGATTGAGGTACTCTCAAGGATTTCCTTATGGGTGAGTTTATAATCGTTGATCAATTGGGTGTCATTTATGGTTGCTGATGGTTACCCCATTTCAAGTGTGGTGATTTTTATGGATTCCCTTATGGGTGAGTTGTTGTTCATGGATAGGTTGGGTGTTGAGTCATCGATTGAGAATGTTTTTATTCTGGGAGAGGCTTGTGTTTTGAGATGGATGTGCTTCAATAGACTAGGGGATCCCCATTATTTTCACTGACCTAGTGAAGTGTTGGTTCTTACTCAAGGTTAGTGGAATCTGGCATCTGCTCATAACCCATATACTAGTGTTGAACCCATTTTGTCCATGTTTGTGTTGTTTGGGTTTGATATTTTATAGAACCATGTTTTTTTGACCTTTATTTAGAATTTTTGAGGTAGTTATTTCTCAGGATTTTGTTGTAGGAGGAGACCTTTGGGATATATTTGGACTAGGAATTTGCCCTGAGATTTATCTAGTTCTCTCCTCTATTTTATGATTATGGTTAGATGGGAATATGAAGCTAATGGATGATCTAGAGGAGTGAAACCCTCCACTAGGCTAGTAGATACTCTCCCGGTTTGGGGTTGGGTGTCTATGGTTCAAGACATTTTAATGGACCTAGGTTATGGTATATTCCTTTATTAATATTTATATTTTATGGATCTATTTAGTTCAATAATACAATTATGATTTGGATAGGTTCTCTTAGTGTTAGTAGAGAACCTGTTGCCAATTCAGATCATACCATTGGAGTTCTAGAGCCCAATAGAGTTTTGTGTTATCATGTGGATGCCTATGGTTATGCCATGAGGTCCAAAATTCATGTTTTTTTCATTGTTTTATGTCTTGGAGATCGTATGAAGATCTAGTGGATGTGCCTGATGTTATGTGGCTAGGTAGATTCACATGATATAAATCCTCCATCATGGGGTCGAAGTGGGGGTAAATTTACCTCATGTTCCACCTTAGATCCTGAGGTTGAATGTTTTTCTATTTTGTTTAGGCCCTTCTTATTTACTTTATAACATTAGTTTTTTAATTTTACTAGGATGGGCATGTCATGTTTTTATACACTTTTTATGACAACAGATTATAGGTTCACCATTAGGGGTGTCCTACTGAGATTTATTTCTCAAAACCTATATGTGCATCTGGGTGTTCATATATACCCTTATATCTAATTTTAGGTGAAGTAAAAGTTGTGATGTGGATGGGTATGAGTCCAAGTGTTTCTTGATTGAGCAATACTACTTGTGTGGTGTTTAATGATTGGGCTCGATCATCTTGATAGTTGTTGGAGACTGAGTTTGATGTATGGATTAGAGTTGGCAGTAGAGCCTTTTTAATTTGTTTTCTTTATTTACTACCTGTATATGTGATCAACCCAGTGGGGGATCAACTATTGTATGTTTTATCATGATTTTGAGTTTTTATGATTGTATTCCACAATTCATTTAATATAACATGTTGTTTATTTTGCTTTATTTTTATGGTTTTATCTGATTTTTTTATGGTTGAGGATGTGTTTGGATAATCTCTAATGTTATTGTACTTAGATATACAGGTATAGTCTCCCTGATTCATCTATTCATACCCTCGTCGCTAGTCAGTAGCCTCTGGCATATGGGGAGGCGTACTTGAGGCCTTGTGGTGAGATGGATCGGGTGATGTTTCAGGTTGAACAAGGCCAGTTCATTACAACATATCATTAACTAAATAATAAGAACATTATAATTAGTTAATGGTCTAACATTTTTAATTCATATTATTCATGCTAATAATGTATAGTGAAATTAAAAAATGGGAATATTTTTTTAGAATAAAACATATAAGAGATGAAAGAAAAAAATAGAAAATGGACAGGAAAGAAATCATGTAAAGATTTATTATATTTCTCTTGTGTTTTCTATTTTTCATATTGTTAGGAAAAGGGATCTATTATCTTATACACAGATGAGGTTGAAATCTGTATTGTTGATATCATTCTCTATATCATTCTACATTCCATGAAAAAATAATATAAAATATCTAGTGTGTTATGCCTACCAACTTAGACCCACCTTTAATAAAATATTTAATTTAATTTTAAGTTTAAAATTTAATGAACATTATAGATAAATTGAGTATACATTAAACATCCCATTATTTTAATTTTCCCTTAATTTAAACATAAATTGATATTGATGTTTAAGTTAATATATTAATTTAAGAAAAATAGAAAGTTATATAATTTCAAATTTTGACTTATTAAAACCTTAACTCATTTAATTTTTCAAAATTTGAATTATATTATAACTAAATATTACAACCCCAATCTATTATATTTTAAATTATCTGTTTAACTAGTCCAGTGCATTCAAATATCCATTTAAAATTTTAAAATTTTAAAATTCATTTGTAAATACAAAATTATGTAAAATTAATTAAATATTATCATATCCTATATTGTTTTTTCTAATTTGAGGATTTGTCAGATAGTTGGTTTAGGGATGTGTCAGATCCTGTGATGGACCTCCTACTAGTGTGTCATAACACCTTTTCCGATATAAATTTTAGGTTACCAGGGTGATGGGATTTCTATTATTAGTTTCCATTTTTATTTCTGTATGATTTAAGATTGGGTGATTCACTTCTATTTGCAGATTTATGGTTTATTATTGGTTTTTGTATCTTGTCTAGTAGTGGAAAGAGGATTGTATTCATGGGTCATACTAGGTACATAGTGTTCACATGACATATGCCTGTTTGTTTGGGGTTTCACTGACGATGGAGGTTCAGTTGTTTAAAGTGTATTTAAGGACCTATATGGTGTTTTCACACATATATCCTTGGTGGAATTCTACTCAAATGGACCATATTTATATATTTTATTTTGATGATAGTCCATGTGGATCCGATGGCGAGACATTTTTTAGTGATGGAGATCCAGTCACTTTATTGAGGGATGCTTAGATACCCTTGTAGGTCATTGGGGGATTTGGATTATGGATCAATGAGGGTATATTATGCCTGAGAGATTTTTTTTAGGATCAAGTTTCCTTGGTTTCAAGGGTGAGCAGTAGGAGTGATCATGGTTTTGAGGTTACTTGAGATGGTAGGTTCAGTTAGATGCCTGACCTTGCTTGTTTTTCTATGGTTCTGTTGGTTTAATGGGATCATGGTTATGCACACATAGTTTAAATAATTTTTGGGTGATGGATGGTCATGTGGTTATCCTTTGATGAAGTGTGAGGTGCCTTGTTTTTTATTGAGGAGTGGCGAGTGTGGACTGTTTTTTTTGGAGATATGCTGAGTGAGTTGCATGGACAATGGTTTAGGTGTGTTATCCTAGTTTCAATAGGATGTTGATCATTTAATAATGATCTTGATTTTTCAATTTATTTGTATGTAAATACACAAACATTGTGCTTGGGTGAGTCTGAGTAGTTTGAGAATGGGGGTATGTGCATGCTGGTATTGTGCAGTGGTGGTCATTTCAAGGATCAATGGAATGGACCATGTGAGCGTTTGTTTAGAATTGTTCAGGCCATGAGAAACCCGAGTAGTATTTTCATGGTGGACCTCTTGAGTTTGATGCTCAAGGAGTAGAGTAAGAGAAGACTTATGGAGGGGATCCCACTATAGGCTGTTGGAGGACATCTTTCCTAGTGAGGTAAGGATGGGTGATTGTTGTAGTTTTTGTGTTGGAATTGGGGCATGAGTGGGTTTTCCACATTAAGTCATTACATTCAAATTTTTATGAAGCACAATCCATTGAGCTTGGTGTTTTATTACGAGGTGATGATGCGGGTTCTCTTATGGTGGAGATCATCCTCCTGATCATAGGTTGGTAGTAGTGGATTCAAAGTGCCAGTGTGCAATTGGATCCATTTCCTTTGGAAATACTAGATTCAGTATTCATAAGTTGTGTTTGTTGGAGTCTACATATTGCATCAAGATTGGGGTGGTGTTGACATGACCCTTGTATTGAAAAGGTTCATTGGTGACTTAATATATGAGGTCGACCATTTTGGGTGGAGTTGGATTAAAGGGGTCCAACTGGTGGTTTTATATATCTTTGGAATCAATGATTTGGAAACTGTATTGAGAACGTCACTCAATATATGTTTCAGGTGGTTTGAGGATCAAATCAGGGCTTTGGAGAAGGGGTAGTGTTTTTGGTCTTTGTATTTAGAGTCACATGGTGAAAGTGTGTTTGGCATCCGAAGTTAGAACGAGGCTATTGGTTGATGAATTGGAACCTGAGATAGGTTAGGATTGTTGGTTTTCTAACTGCTGAGGCTTCTTAGGTGTGAGAAGTATTTATGGTCGAGATTTTATGATGATTAACATTATTACATGCTATATAATTTAGTGTAAATTTGAATTTTTGACCCTTTGAGGGGTTGTTCAATGTGTTTGGCATTCAGAGTCAGAATGCGGTTGTTCATAGGTGAGTTGGTAGCTAAGGTAGGTCAGGCTTGTCACTTTTCAAAACACTGAGGCTTCTTGATGGTGAGAAGCTCTTATGGTGGGGATTTTGTAATGATTCATGTCATTACGGGTTACAAAATTTAGTAGAAATTTGAATTTTTGACCCATTGAGGGGTCGTTCAGTGAATTCAGATTCAAATTCGAGTTATATTATTTTGAGCCTCTTTTTGGAAGTGTTTTGGGTGTGGTTTGAGTATTGATAAGTATCCCGGGTTCTTGAGTAAAGATCAAGAGCTTCAGATGTGGGTTAGAGTTTTTAGGATATTTTTGACATGTCACACGGTTCGGTCTGCAGGGCATAGCATAAACCGTGTGACCCTCTGAGTCTCAGGTAATTTTCATTTTTTTGTTCTTGCATGGTTTGGTTAGAATGACTTGCACATGGTTAAGGCCAAACTACATAGACTCCTGATAAAAACATGCAAGGTGAGTGGCTTTCCAGTATGGAGTGTGTGAATTGTGAATGGTTTTATAAGAACCATGGGGAAACTGTAGGGACCCATAATTTTTTTATTTCTTCTAAGTATACAATCTCTCGTTGATCTTAGTAATTCAGTATAATATAATATTCATACTATAAGACAACAAAAATTTATTTCACTCTGTAAGAAAATTACATTTAGTCTAAAACAAAACCCAAAATGATACTAAATATTACAATGGGGAAAATAACAGAGGATAAATAAAGTAAAATATAAAAATTTGGGATGCCTCAATCCCCTAAAATCATCCCACCGATGAACAACACTATAGAAAAGAAATAGGGAGTTAGTAATACAATATTCACTTTGGAAATGGTATTGAACCTTGATAAAATCAATGTGAATAATAAAGAGTAAGAATTATGGTGTATTTATAGGGAAATATGATCATCATCCTTTATGTTTTTAAACTAATATAGTTTATTGGCATTATGAACATTAGTAAATAAAATACTTCTTCATTATTGTTGTTGGTTATGTCGATGCATTTAAAAAATCTTTAGGATTATTTAATAAGAAAAATTGTATTATTTTTGGAGACTATAAACATATTATATTAAAATATGATTTATTTATAAGTTTTAAATAAAAATTTATTTCATTAAATAATATTATAAAATTATTTTAAATTATAATATATTTTAATGAATTCATAAGTAATTTTTATAATTTTCCGAATGTTTATTTTTCTATGAAATCACAAAATATTAATAATTAAGGATATTTATTTAAAAGTTAAAATTATCATATTTATCAAGTTATTTTGATAAAATAAAATTAATTTTTGGAATTATCACATTAAAATTATCTTAGGGTTATTTTTTGACAATTTTCTGACAAAATTGAATTTTTGGCGAAAAAGTGAATATTGTTGCTTTAAAAATCAACATCATTTTATGACATAATTATTATGTCAGCATGAATAAAAATTTATGAAAAATTTTATTCAATCAAAATTATATTAAATAATTATAAATATTAATTTAAAATATTAATATTAATTTATAAATTTATAATTTACTTTTGGAATAAAAATGGGAATTTTAAGATAAAAAACATTTTTTGGATTCCAAGCATTAATTGGGTTGGATGGAAGGTATAATTTGGTTTTTAAGGCTATTAACATCCAAACACTACATCACACTCATTAATAATCCATCAAAATGGTTGTAATTTATTATTCTCACAAGTGGTTGGTTTAATAGTAAAATAACCAAGATTTAATCCTTTAAAATACACCCCTCCTCAAGTATAAATACTACCCATTCCCCACTCATCTCCAATCTAAATTCATAATCCATGAATTTATGGACACTTTACCTTCTAAATAGTCCCTATAAGGTTTCCTAAAGTTCCTAAAGTGTCATTCTCATGTTTTAAGAAGAAACCCTTCCAAGGTAAGGGTCCCCAATCCTTCTCTTTAAGTTTCACTTTCAATTCCTTTGTTATATTGTCTTTTAAGATTCATTTTTATATAAACCAAATATTTTAATTCCATATTATTTTTCATCCATTTGAGGTATTATTTATGTTATATTACTTACTCCCTCTCAATATATTCTTTGTTAAGTTGTTATAATGCTCGAACTATCCCGTTACTTTAAAAACGACATCATAAAAATTTAGTGAAGTAATGTTTGTGTGGGTTTTTAAGTAAAGAAATCCCTATCTAGGTAAAAACAAGTGGATTTGGAATTAGAAAAATTGTACCTAGGTGTAATAACCCCGAAAATGGTGTATTGGTCTAGACTCGATCATCACCTGGTGCATGCCAATGGGCCTTGTTGCACACTTGGTTTGACACTCATAGGGGATATGCTTGGATGATCTACATGCTACTTGGAAACCATTTTAAAGGATTTATCTTTCATTACATTGGAATACAACCTTTATAAAATCATGCATCATTATTTTATTCTTGTATTAGAGGAAAATTAATTCATACCATATAATTCTTTCTTTTATATGGAAAAATTTCATAAGATATTCCTCATTGAGAAATTGATTCTAAATATTTATGTTGTTCATGTACTTGAACATTATTCCATGTAATATTTGATATATGATGGAATTAATTGTACTTTTATGTGATGGTTGGGGATCAAAATTATATATCCCCTTAGTGCATTAGTAGGTCTCATGAGACAACTAAGATAGGTTAATGGGAGAATCCTTACTATTGGGCCCAATGTTGAATTTATTGTCAATGATGTTTCAATATGTGGTTGGTGAGTTTGGATGAAGTGGTGATTACTAGATAATTGTTATGGATTCCTATAATGGAATTAGATGTCACTCTTGGACAATTTTAATTATACAAATCTCATGATTGTTTTTGTTGATATTAAATGTCCAAGACATGTGTTATGAAGGAAACATTGTTTAAAACAATATTTTGAAGATTAAAGGAGGCCATGAAATATGAAATTCATAAAGTAAAGAAGAGATTAAAAGGTGACCATGAAAAATAAACTTACATTTTTCATGAATAATACATTTGATAATATAAAAAGAAAGGATTTGGATTGGAATCATAATTTATAAGGAATGGAATTTCATTTATATTACTTATATTATTAAGTATTCAAGGTTTACTTACATAAAAAAGAGGTCCAACCCACTGGCCAGTTGAGGCCAAGGATCAACCGTAGGCTCATGTGGGACTAAGGTCTACCATTCCCAGTGGAGCCATCCCAGGCCAGCTAGAAGTTAGCTGGGCCATGTGGGCCATGCAAGCCCATGAAAGGACCATGTATAAGGCCCATAGGAGTGAATGGGTGTATATAGTGTGCCCATACGGTGTTGGTGTCCATGCAGGAGTGAGATAGTGTGGCATGTGTGTGGGTGTAATCGATGCTAATACTAGGTAGTCAGCTTGAGATACTAGCCACACCACTTGATTAATAAACCATAATGAAAACTGATGGAGAAACTGATGTGGGATACAGAGGCATGCACCACAATTCCTTCATCACCTAAAAGTCAGACATTTCGAGAGCTGCTCAATCATTTTATCTGATATGTTCGATCAATCCAGGGACATTGAATTCTTCATTATCCCTCGATTTAAGATCCCCATTATGTCAGAGCACATCCGAACCACCATCGACCGATTGCAGACATTTTTGAAGATCATGATGAATGGATGAGATATTTGGATCAAACTAAAATCATGCATGTAATATATTGTATTAAATACATGAAAATAATTCAAGGAATGTGCCACAGATGAATGAAAATGATAATTGCAATAGGACTTTATGATAATGTGGAGGAGTCCAATCTTGTATAAATGAAAGGCATGTGATCCTTCTCACATGCACGTGAGGACTCAACAAGGAGTACATAAATATACCATGAAATTCGGTGTACAATTGAGTTACCATGAATTAATTAGGAGTTTGAATATGAGATGATATGTGACATTATTCTTGGAGCATTGAAGGAGTCTTCAAAATGACATAAAAACTGAATCTAGGTGGGGAAATTCACTATGATCCTTGCTTATAAAAGGAGGAGTATGTAGCCGATGAGATGATGTCGATACTTTGATAGATATTCTTTTTCAAAGAAACAGAGTACAAGAAAACCCCTATGGTTTGGGAAGTTAATAATTATCCATGAATATTTAAGCTTGTGCGAAGGAGGAAGTTGCGGTCCTTCGAAAAGTGTTTAACACTCTCAAAGAAGCTTCATGAATAACTTGTCTCGTGAAGCATTCAGAGGTTTAGGATACTCTCACGTGTAACCTTACTACTTATGCTAACTATTTTAGAAATCATGAGATAGTGTCACCAACACTGTACTATATAAATAAGAAGAGGAATATATTATGTGGGAGAATAGTTCATAAATATTGTTTTTGAAAACTAAATCTTGAAACCCCATAAATTTTTCATGTTCAAAGAGTCATGTGAATAAGTGCACACATGCAGTGTGACTTTCATGAAGGACAGTGTTGTGATTCTTTCAAGAAGAAGAAACATTCAATTACACCCATTCAGGTTCATGAAAATGGAGGCAGTAAATGAGCACATGCATCGAACCTAAACTAAATTAATGAATAGTGTGTGTGAAATGTGTTTGTACAAAAATAAAGTAATAAGGTCGTGGAAAAAACATGCATGCATTCATGCATGATCTTTCACACATAAATAACTCTTGAGATAATTGAAATAAGACACTTTTAAATTCCATGAAATCCATGAATAAAGTGTGCTTGGATTGATAATTTAAGAATAAGGGATTTGAGGCTATGAAAGTTTTGTATGGAATAATATAATAAAGAAGAATTTGTGTACACCACTTGCACACATATTGAGTGAGGTTGGATCTTTATATATTATAAGAAATAATTTCCTGAGTAATGTTTCACTAATGAAATTGATTATCTATAGGTGATCATAATCATTTGATCAAGACTATAAAGCTTTGAAAAGGTACTTGAATAGGCACATGATCAAGTCAAATTCAGTGAGATCATGGAGGAATATCAGAAGATCATCCTACAGTGGATCTAGCCTTAAAGAAATGTAAAGTCTTTGGTTGGATCCTAAGAAGAATAAGCCTCTCAATTGGAGTAGGGAGTAGGAGATGGTTGGGAGGGGGGGGGTATAACCAACTGATATAAAAGAGTTGTATTGCTATGGGGTATAACCAAAATCAACTGGAAGATCGATTACTAGGGGGTATAACCAGTTTCCACCTAAACTATTATAATCAATTTAATAATATTATAGTAAAGAATCCATGTTGGGGGGTGTAACCAACATGACAAGGAGTAGGAATTTCTGCCTAACCTTGTAAATAATTCCTGCTGTTCTTTCTATTATTACTATTGCACACAAAGTGATATTGAGAGATATTATTTAGTGGATTGATAACCTTAATAAATTCAAGATTTTGAATTTGAAATAAAAGGAATTTATAAAAAGAAACCATTGATTCTCCCCTCCTCTTTCAGTGTTCAATCCTACCTAGGGATCTGTAAGTGGAATTAGAGGGTAGGTCACATCTAAAGATCCAATAAAGTCTTTATGAAGTGCAGATTTCAGAAAACGAGTGAGAAACATCAGATGGATATTTCTTCTAAGAATAATAAGAATAGGAGGAAAATACAGGCAAGGAAGTTTAATAATAATCTCAGTGTAAATAAAGGGACACCTCAAATTGAAGGTAATATGAAAGGTAGAAGATGTAGTAATTCTTTAAATTATGATTCTTCTAATGAAGACTGCTCAAGATGTGATGATGATATATCACTTAGTGATCATATTTATTCATTTAAATAATATCTGAAGAAACTTCCCAAAGAAGTTGTAAATTATTATTGGAGGTTTCAAGTCACTTCAGAATGAAAAGTTACAGTTGGAAGAAGAAGTAGATGCTATGGAAGAGGAATTGGTTAAAAAGGTTAGAATATACAACACTCTCACAAAACTTATGAAATCAAAGGATGAAATAATTTATATTTGCAATGAATGATATGACGGATCTACTGAATAATTACAAATATGCGTTTTTGTGAAATAATTCCTTGA
This sequence comes from Viscum album, assembly GCA_963277665.1. Classification (NCBI taxonomy): domain Eukaryota; kingdom Viridiplantae; phylum Streptophyta; class Magnoliopsida; order Santalales; family Viscaceae; genus Viscum; species Viscum album. The sequence goes on from OY728150.1 coordinate 2,119,157,359, forward strand.
GATTGTGTTTATATAAGCTTTCCATGCATTTTAAAAGCTTCAAAAATATTCTATGGTTGTCAAAGAATCACAATTAAACGAAAAATCTAACAAGTTAAAGGATTTTAATTATTATTTTCAATAATCAAGAAAAATGAATGAAGAACAAATAAATAAACTAAAGGAGGATTGATAAGCCAAGTTAAGATTAGTTTAGGATGAGAAGAACTCCACCAACATGAAGTTTTTAGAGCTGGAGGTGAAATTAAAGAATTAATAATCACCATGAGATGGAAATTACCACATTTATAAAAAAAAAGATATGTTTCTACACAATTATGATTTTAAGATCATGTATTTAAGAAGATCTTGATATTATTCTCTAATTAGATGGAAATATCCTCTAATAAGAATTTATCCCATAACCCAGAAACAATCTTGTGTATTGATAATGTTTCAATTACTGATAGAGGTTCTAAACCAAATTTTGGGAAAGTAGGGATAGTAAAAAATACTCATACACCCACCACATCAAGGGTAGATGTGAAAATAAGAATAAATATATGTTCTATAAGGAATTTTCCAAAGAGTGATGGTTCTACTCATAATCATCAAGGTTCAAAATATGTGAAATCTAAACAGACAAAACCTTAAAAGAAAAGAAGAAGGCCCATAAGATATTGTTGATGTTGTTGGAAGTTTGGGAACAAGGCATTGGATGTTAGAATAACATGTCAATTTATGAAAATATAAGAATTATTACATCAAGGGGGAGAAAGGTTTAATTAAAGATAAATCAATAAGAAAAGAAAGGTGACAAGTCAACCTTGGTATGTGAACAAAACAAGAAGACTCTTAAACCAATTTTCACCAAGAAAAACAAGGATAGGTCATATCCTATATCAAAGGGAGAGAGACATGTATCAAGAAAGAATGTGAAGAGAATACCACAAGAGACATAAGAGTCATCCTTGGGTTGAAATATAAAAATTTTAATAAAGGAACTCATGTAAATCTATTTGGAAACTCCAAACAAGCTATCAACATTTACAAAAAATTCTTGTGATTTTTACAGCTAATTTTGATAAATAAATAAAGTTAGAAGAAGCATAAAAAATATAGTGATAAAGTAAAAATGAAGATTACACATTTAGAATATGAATTTCATGAGAGTTTTTAAATAAATGACAACTCGTGTATTGAATAAGTTTTATGTGAGAGATATAATAAAGCCAGATGTAATGTAAGACGATGTTTAACCACATTTATAGCACAAGAAGAGGCCTTGAAGATAATGAATCTTAAATCAAGATATGCATATGATTTTATGGATAAATAAAGAATAACTGTATCACACAATTAAGTGGTAGGAGTGATAAGATCCATGTTACCAAAGTATAAATTAGATTTGAAAATCCGATGTGGAATCATGAAGATTAGAGAAAGTGGATCAACTTGGTTGAGAAAAACATATCAACCTTAATTTTCACATTGAGTAACAAGTAAGGTCCCTCATTCTTCCCTTATATATGAGTTATTTTTTAATAACATTTAGGGAATTTAAGAAGATAGTTTTATCCATTGAGGGGAGAATTAATATGATAAAGATGTTAAATCTTCACTACATAGTGAGTGTGGAACTTCAAAACCACTTTATAAAATTAGAAGGTGAGGTATGCCAATCACACTTTTATCCATAATTATTAATTATATTAAAAATATCAATTCTAAGGGAGTGTTTTGTTAATTAAAAAATAGTAAAAAGGGAGAGATTTATCTTTTACACTTTAACTTTCTAATGTGTTTATTGAAATATGTGCAGGATTTATAATTTCATTGATAAATATGATTATTTACAATCTCTTGAATGATAATCGAGACATTAGAAGCATGATTTCAAATACATGGAATTTTATGGGAAGATTAGACATCCATGGTTTTATCTCTCTTGTTTTATACACCAAGTTATCCCACATAAACTTAGAGTTGATTAACTAAAGGCTCTTTGATAATAGAACCATGTAAGATCATTACTCTCCTAGAATTGATCATGGAATTTTCATATAAAGGAGATGATCATGTTTATAGAAGAAAAAATGACATGAGTAAAAAATCCCCCACTTATCCTTTACATTTGATTGTGAAAGGGGGAGAAAGTTTTTGTGCACACATATTGACTTTTGAATATGTGAACAAGATATTGAAAATAAATACAAAGGGGAATATTATTAGGACCAATGTTTCATTTGTTTTCAATGGTGTGTCAATATGTGGTTGATGAGTTTGGATGAAGTGGTTTTTCGTGAAGAATTGTTATGGATTCATCTAATGACATTATATGTCATGATTGGAAAATTATGATGATTTTTTATGTTGATATTAAATGTCCAATACATGTGTTTTTAAGGGCACATTGTTTATAATAATGTTTGTAAGATTAAATAAGGACATGAAATATGAATTTCATGAAGTAAAGAAGAGATTAAAAGGTGACCATGAAAAATACACTTACATTTTTCATGAAGAATACATTTGATAATATAAGAAGAAAGTATTTGTCTTTGAATTATAATTGATAAGGCTTGGAATTTAATTTATATTACTTAGATTATTTCTAAGTATTCAAGGTATCCTTACTAAAAAAATAGGACCAACCCACTGGCTAGTGGAGGTTGAGGCTCAACCACAATCTCATGTGGGATGGAGGTCTACCATGCCCAGTGGGAGTCATCTTGGGCTAGACAGAAGGTGTCTAGGCCCTGAGGTCCATGTAAAATCTCATAATGGACCCATGTATAAGGTATTAAAGAGATGATGGGTGTATAGAGCATGCCCTTAGGGTACCAGTGGCCACACAGGAGCATGATAGTGTATTGTGTGTGTGGGTGAAACCGGTGTTTATCCCCGGTATCTAGCTTGAACCTCTAGACACACCTCTTGATTGATAAACCATAATGAATAACAATAGTGAAATCGACATGGGATGTGGTGGTGCATGACAATGTTCCACTATCACTTAAAATTCAGACATTTTGAGAGCTTCTTGATCATTTGATTTGATCCATTCGATCTATTCAGGGACGTCGTTTTTTTCTCATCCCTCAACTAAAGATATCCATTACGCCGGAGCATAGCCGAACCCCCATTGATTGATTGTGGCCATTCTTGAAGATCATTCTTAAAGTATGGGATATTTAGTTCGAATTGAAATCATGCATGAAATATAACATCTGGAATGAATGTAAAGAACTTAAGGAACATTCTATGGACAAATGCATATGATATTCATAAGAGGTCATTCTAATAATGTGTTAGAGTTAAAGCTTAGATAAATAAAAGGCATGTAATCCTTATAACATGAACTTGAGGACCTAATGAGTAGTAACATGGAGACTCCATGAAATTATATTTATGTTTGAGTTACCCTAAATGACTTGGGTGTTTGAAGATGAGCCGAGATAAGAAATTATTCTCAAATAATTAAAGGAGTCTTCAACATGGAATAAAAATAGGATCTAAGTAGTGTAAGTCACTATGATCCTTACCTATAAAAGGAGGAGTCCTTTATTAATGAGATTCTACTAATACTTTGAGATAGATTATGTTTTTGAAGAAACAGATCATAAGAAAACCACTCTAGTTCGTGAAGGGTATAGAGATCCATGGAGCTTTAAGATTTCATGAAGGAGGAAGTTGCAGGACTTCGAAAAGTGTTTAACTCTCTTAAAGAAGCTTTATGAAGAACTTGTTCTATAAAGCATTCTGAGGTGTATGATACTCTCATGCGTAACCTTCCTAATTATGTGAACTATTTGAGAAACTATGAGATATTGTCACTAACACTATTCTACTCAAAGGATAAGAGTAATATATCATGTAGGAGAAAAGTCATAAATACTATTTGTGAAAACTAAATCTTGAAATTCCATATAGTTTTCATGTGTGAAGAGTCACATGAATAAGTGAAAATAGGTAGTGTAAATTTCATGAAGGACAATGTTGTGAGTCGATAAAAAATAAGAAACTTTCACTTACACCCATTTAGGTTCAAGCAAATGGAGGTAGTAAATGAGCACATGCAAGAAACACATGAATTAAACCTAAACTAAAGGAATAAATAGTGTGTGTGAACTGTGTTCATGTACAGAGAAAGGAATGAGTCCATATAAAAAACATGTATGCATTCATGAATGATTATGCACACATAAATAAATCTTTATATTACCAAAATAATACACTTTTAAATTCCATACAACCCATGCATGAAGTGTGATTGAATTGAGAATTCAAGAAGAAGCGATTTAAGCTTGTTCAAATTTTTTTATTGCATAATATAATAAATAAGAATTTGTGTTCACAAATTACACACATCTTAAGTGAGTTTGGGTATTCATATATCAGAAGAATGAATTGACTGATCAGTGTTTCACTGAGGAAAATGATTATCTATTGGTGATCAGAATCATTTGAGCAAGATCAACAAGCTTTACAAAGGCACTTGAATAGGTACACAAGAAAGTACGATTCATCGAGTTCATGGAGGAATATCATAAGATCATCATATATTGGATCAAGCCTTAAAGAAAGGTTAAGTCTTCAGTTGGATTCATATTAGAAGAATACTCTTTGTTGGAGCTGGGAGCAGGAGATGGTTGGGGGGTATAACCAACCGAGGTAGAAGAGTTGGGTTTAGGGGGGGTATAACTAGAATCAACTAGAGGATCAATTACTGGGGGTATAACTAGTTGCTTCCTAAACCATTGTAATCACTTGAATAATATTATAGTGGAGGATCCATGTTGGTGGGTATAACCAACCTGACAAGGAGTAGGCATTTTATCGAAAACTTGTAAATCTTGTGTGTTTCTCTTTTTGTTATTACTATTTAACATGAAATTATATTTAGAGATGTTATTTAGTGGATCTATAACCTTAATAAGTTCAAGAGGTTTAATTTTAAAGAAAATAAATTCATAAAAATAAACCACTAATTCACACCTCCCCTCTCAGTGGTCAATCTAACATGGGTCTCTACAAGTGGTATCAGAGGGTAGGTCACCTCTAAAGATCCAAGAGAGTATTTATGAAGTGAATATTTTAGGAAATGTGTGAGATAACTCAGATGGATATTTCTACCAAGACTCATAATAACAAGAAGAATATAAAGTCAAGGAAGCTAAAGAAGAATCTCAACGTAAATGAAGTGACACCTCAAATTTGAGGTAATCTGAAAGGTAAAACCTAAAATAATTACTTAAATTATGATTTTTCTAATGAATTATTCTTAATATTTGATGATGATATATCACTTAGTGATAATATTTCTTAATTCAAATAACATCTTAAAAAACTTCCCAAAGAAGTTTTAAATTGTATTATTGGAGGTTTCAAGTCTCTTCAGAATGAAAAACTATAACTGGAAGAAGAATATAATGCCATGAAATATGAATTAGTTAAAATTTTTGGAATATCTAACACTCTCACAAAACTTGTGAAAAAATGATGAAATAAATTATCTTTTCAATAAATAATATGATGAAGATATCGATGAATTGTAAATAAGTGTTTGTGAGAAATAATTCCTTGATATTTTGTTTGTAGAATCTTTCCATGAATTTTAAAAGCTGTAAAAAGTTTATATAGTTGTAAAATATTCACAATTAAAGGATAAAGATATCAAGTTAAAGGATCTTGAAAATTATTTACAAGAATCAAGAAAAATACATGCAGAAAGATTGAAGAAACTGAAGGAGGATTGGGAATCCAAGATGAGATCAGTTGAGGATGAGAAGAACTCCATCAAAAAGAATTGTTTATAGATGGAGGTGAAATTGAAGAATCAAAAATCACCACAATCTATAAATTCCCACATTTATGGAAAACTAGATGTTTCTACACAAGTGTGCTTTAAAGATCATGAATTAAATAAGATCTTGAGATCATTCTATAATTAGATAGAAACATCCTCCAAGAAGAAGGTATCCTATAACCCAAAAACTATCTTGTGCATTGATAATGTTTCAATTATTGACACAGGTTCTAAAATAAATTCTAGGAAAGTATGGATGGAAAAAAATGATGATATTCCCACCACATAAAGGTTGGATTTGAAAAGAAACATAAATATATGTTCCCTAATTTGTGTCCCAAATAATGATGGTTCCACTCAAAAGTAATAAAGTTCACAATCTATGAAATCTTAATAGACTACACCTCAAAAGAAAACAAGAAGGATCATAAGATATTGTTGGTGTTTCTAGAATTTTGGGAACAAAGAATTAGAATTTTTGAATAACATGTCAATTCATGAAAATATTAGGAGGCCTTTATTTAGGGGGAGCAAGGTTTAAGTAAATAAAATTCCATAGAAAAAGAAAGGTGACAATTCAACCTTGGTATGTGACCAAAACAAGAATCCTATTAAAATAATTTTCACTAATAAAAAAATGATATATCCTATCATATATCAAAGGTATAAATACATGTATTAAGAAAGAATGGGAAGAGAATACCAAAATATATAAAAGAGTCATACTTGGGTAAAAATAAAAAAATGTGAATAAAGGAACCCGTGGAAACTCCAAAAAAGCTATAAATATTTCCAAATACATTCTTGTAATTTTTCTAGATAATTTATAGAAATATAGAAAGTTAGAATAAGAAAAAAAATATTGTTAAAGGAAAAATTAATATTCCACACGAAGAAGATGAATTTCCTGAGAGGTTGTCAAAAAAAAATATGAAAACTCGTGTATTGAAGAAGTTTTGTGTGAGAGATGTAAGAAAGATAAACATAGTGAAATAGGATGTTTAACCACATTTCTATTATAATAATAATCCTTTAAGAGAATGAATATTTCATTAGGATATTCATATGATTTTATGGATAAAAGAAGAATAACTGTCTCACACAATGAAGTGGTAGGAGTGATAAGATCCATGTCACCAAAGGATAAATCAGATTTGAAAATCAGATGTGTAATTATGAAGACTGGAGAAAGTGGAGAAACTTGGTTGAGAAAAACATCTTTCACATTCAGGAATAAGTAAGGTACCTCCTTTTTCCCTTATATATGAATTATTTTATACTAACATGCAGGGAATTGAAGGAGATAGTTTCATCCCTTGAGGGGGAGCATTGTTTTGATAAATATATTAAATATTCACTACATAGTGAATGTGGAACTTAAAAATAGCTTTATAAAATTGGAATATGAGGTATTCCAATCAAAATTTAACCCATCATTCATAATTTTATTAAAAATATCAATTAAATAGTAGTGTTTGGTTGATGAAAAAATAAGATAAGGGGGGAGTTTATCTTTTTCACCTGAACTTTCTGATGTGTTTGTTGAAGTATGTGTAGGATTTAACATTTCATTAATAAATGAGATTATTTTAAACCCCTTTAATGATAATTGAGACATTATAAGAATTATTTTACATACATGTAATTTTATTTATAGCTTAGACATCCTTGGTTGTATCTCTCTTGTTTTCTACACCGGGTTAGCCTACATAGGCTTAGAGTTGATTAACTAAAGTCTATTTACTTTAAGTACCATGTGAGATAATTCCTATCCTAGAAGTGATCATGAAATTTTTATATAAATAATATGATCATCTTTTCCTAATAAAAAATTACTTGAGGAAAAAATCCCCCACTTGTACTTTACATTTTATTGTCAAAGGGGGATAAAGTTTTGATCACACATATTGAATTTTGAATATGTGAAAAAGATATTGATAACAAAATACAATGGGGGATATTTTTGGGTCCAATTCTGCATTTATTTTTAATGATGTATCAATATGTGGTTGGTGAGTTGGGAGGAAGTGATGACGCATAGAGAATTATTATGGATTCATCTAATGGAATTGGATGTCATGCTTGTACAATTCTCCTCGGAAAACTCTGATGATTGTTTGAGATGATATTAAATGTCCAATACATGTGTTATAGAGGACACATTGTTTACAATAAAGTTTGGAAGATTAAATAAGGAATGAAATATGAATTTCATGAATTAAAGAAGAGATTAAAAGGTGACCATGGAAAATACACTTGTATTTTGCATGAAAAAGAAATTTTAGAAGATAAGAAGAAAGGATTTTTCTTGGAATTATAATTGATAAGGATTAGAATTTCATTTATATTACTTATATTATTTCTAAGTATTCAAGGTGGCCTCAATTAAAAAAGAGGTCCAACACACTGGCTAGTCGAGGCCAAGGCTCAACCATAGGCTCATGCGGGACTAAGGTCTACCACGCCCAGTGGGAGCCAGTCCATGCTAGCTAGAAGGAGGTTGGCCCATATATAATCCTATGAAGGTCCCATGTATGTGGCCTGTAGGAATGTATAGGTTCATGGAATGCACCCACAGGGTGATGATGGCCACACAAGAGTGAAAAAATGTGGTGTGTGTGTGGGTGTAACCAGTGCCGATCCTCTATAGCCATCTTGAGCCGCTATCCATACTACTTGATTGATAAAACACAACAAATACCAATGAAGAAACCAATATGGGACACATAGGTTCATGACACTATTACTCTAAAACTTAATATTTGTACATTTTGAGTTCCACTTGATCATTTGATCTGATCTGTTTGATCAATATAGGTATGTATTCTTCTTCCTCAGCCCTCAAATGAATATCTCCGTTACTCTAGAGCATAGCTGAAACACCATCGATCGATTGTATCCATTATTGAAGATCATGTTGAAGGGATGAGTTATTCATATTAAACTAAAATCATGCATTAAATATAATGTTTTTCATGCATGAAAATAATTTGAGTAAGGTGATACAAACGAATGAAAATGATAGTTTCATGAGGAAATTTTGATAATACAGAGGAGTTTAAGTTGGATAAAAGAAACACAAGTGATTCTTATCTCATGCACATGAGGACTTAGTGAGGAGTAACATGAAGATTCCATGAAATTCGGTGTACATTTGAGTTACCCCAAATGAATTAGGTGTTTGAAGATGATACAAGATAGGAAATTATTATCTAAGCATTGAAGGAGTCTTTAACAGGGCATAAAAACTAGATCTAGGTGGTTCAAGTCACTTTGAACCTTGCCTATAAAAGGAGGAGTCCATAGCCAGTTATATTTTTCCAATACTTCGAGAGATCTTCTATTTTTAAAAAAACACAGCACAAGTGAACCACTTTAGTTTTCAAAGGGTAGAGAGATCTATGAAGCTTTAAGCCAATGTGAAGAAGAAAGCCAAAGGACTTTGAAAACTTTTTAACACTATCAATGAATCTTCTCAAAGTACTTATTGCAAAAAAGCATTCTAAGGTACACAATACTCTCATGTGTAACCTTACTTCTTGCTTGAAATGTTTGAGAAACCATGAGATAGTTTCATCTACATTGTCCTACACGAAGGAGAAGAGAGATATATTGCATGGGGAAATAATTCATAAATACTATTTATGAAAACTAAATCTTGAAACTCCATACATTTTGCATGTGTAAAGGGTTATGAAAATAAGTTAAAATAGGAAGTGTAACTTGTGTGAAGGATAGTGCTGTGGGTCTTACATGAAGAAGAAACTTTCACTTACACCCATTCAAGTTTGCACAAATGGAGGCAGTAAATTAGAACATGCATGACACACATGCATTGAACCTAAACTAAAGTAATAAATAGTGTGTGTGAACTATGCGTGTGCAAAAAGAGATTAATAAGGTCATGGAAAAAACATTCTTGCATTAATGCATGATCATGTACATATAAATAACTCTTGAGATACCTAAAATAAGACACTTTCATATGCCTTGAAATCCATGCATGAAGTGTTCTTGAATTGAGAATTCAAGAAGAAGTGATTTGAGGTTGTGAAAGTTTTTTCTTGCATAATATAATAAAGAAGAATTTGTGTGAAACACTTGCAAAAATAATAAGTGAGGTTGAGTTTTCATCAATCAGAAGAAATAATTGCTTGATTAGTGTTGTACTGAGCCAAATAATTATCTATTGATGATTAGAATAATTTTAGAAAGACTATAAATCTTTACAAATGTACTTTAATAGGTACACGAGAAAGTCAGATTCAGCGAGCTCATGGAGGAAGATCAGAAGAACATTCTATAGTGGATCAAGCCTTAAATAAAGGTGAATTACTTGGTTGGAGTTTGAGTAGAAGAAGCCTCTCAGTTGGAGCTGGGAGTAGGAGACAGTTGGGAGGGTATAACCAACCAAGGAAGAAGAGTTGGATTGCTGGGGGGTATAAACAGAATCAACAAGAGAATCGATTATTGGGGGGTATAACTAGTTGATGCCTAAACCATTGCAATAACTTGAATAAAATTATAGTGGAGAATCTATATTGGGGGTATAGCCAATATGTCAAGTAGTAGGCCTTTCAACCAAACCTTGTAAATACGGTGTGATGCTATTTCTATTATTACTGCTATACACAAAGTGAGATTGATAGATATTATTGACTGGATCAAGAAACTTAACAAGATAAATAGGTTAAATTTTAAAGAAAATGAATTCATAAGAATAAAACACTGATTCACCTATCCCCACTTAGTGGTCAATCTGACCTGGGGATCTACACTTACCTTTTATGAAATATTTCTTGTGACAAGGCCTTGACAGTATGGTTAAAATGTATGGAATTATGAATTATCATCACTATATGTTTAGTTATTATTATCCTAGATTTTATTTATTATTATGTTAGACACAAATATATTTATTCTCACATTTTTAGTTGATATGGCATAACTTGGTATATTTATTCATTCCACAATGTTTTATTTATAAATGTTTCTATTTTATGTTACACCCTTACTGAGTATCTAAGATCGCCTCTTTATATTGTTTTCCTTTTCTCCAGTAAACCTAGAAGAGTATTATGTATGATAAATGTATTTTAAATAATAATAATGATGTTCTTCATGTTTTTAATGATTTATTACTTTCTAATGCAATGTAATTTTTTTATGAATCTAGTTTCTTGAGGCTATTAAACTATTGGATCCTCTATATTTGTGATATATATACCATTGTAATAAAATAACCATTGAATCTTGGGTGTTGGATTCAGGGTCATTACTATTATGTAAAAATTGGGTCCCACTGACATTACATTCACCCTTCCTTAACATGACCTTCAAATCCTAGCATGCTAGACACCACTAGTTTCCTTATAGATACGTGGTCCCTTACATGGGCCCCACCCACATTATCTAATGGATAATCATACTAATGAATGTCCCCACATCCCAACACATGTTCTTTTAGTGTGCTCATCCTAGGAAAATTTCCAAGAGGTCACCCATCCTGATCACAACTCAAAGCTAAGCACGCTTAACTGTGAAGTTCTAATCAGGAAATCTCCAAAAAAGAAAGGTGAATCTTGTTGACATGAGTCATGTCATTTATTAATTTACACTTTTATAATTTTGGGGTGTCACATTCACTCCCAAAACTTTAGAGTACAATATCCTCTTTGTGGACCCTACATCTCAACCCATGCAGTGCCACCACACTTAAGGATGAGTTCCTCCTCAGATACTAATGTAAAAACTAGGTTCTAATAACATCACATACAGATCACCTTAACATGGTCTTCAGGTCCTAGTCCTCTAGGCACCACTAGTTTCCCTTTATACATGTGGACCCCTACTTGAGGCCCACCCACATTCCCAAATAGGTCATCATACTAACAAATATCCCCACAAGACAATACATGTTATTTTAGTGTGGTTTTTCCTAACTCACATACACCTTGGGAAACTTCCCAAGAAGTCACCCATCCTGATAACTACTCTAGGCCAAGAATTATTAACTATTGATTTCTAATCAGGAAGGATCCCAAAAGGAAAGGTGCACCTTATTAACCTGATTCATATCATTTAGTCATTTAACCCTTTATCATTCTAGAGTATTACAATAACCATTCTAGGCATTACAGAGGGGTTCTAATGTTTTTTTAGCATGGTTGATGCATAGTTAGTAAACCGCGAATCCAAACCATTCAAGGGGTGTTATATTGGGTAGTGGATGGTGTACGATTGGTTTATAGTTTGGTAAACTACGTAGCTTTCCTAATTTTGTTAAAAATAGTATTTTACCATTATTCTCCCTTAGGATTTAATGTCTCTCCCCTCTATTTTCTCCATTGAACATGAAAAAACCAGAAGATACCTTTTCCCCTTGGTTACTTATTCAATCCCATTGATCTTAGGGAATTTTATTAGGATTTTTGAGGTTAAATCATTCATCTTTCTCACTTATAGTTGATTTTGGTGTCTCCCACTTAGGGTTTTGGTACCAATTCCACCAGATCATGGTGGAATTTTCCAAAGATGATTGGGATTTAGCATAGATTAGTGAGGGGGAATCTTGAGAAAATGTTTTCATGACATCACTTGTATTTTCAGAGGAGATATGATGCTTGATGGTTTTTTCATTTATATTTAATTAAATTGAAATGAATTTCTATGTAATTGAGCATCATGTGTTAGAGAATTTTCTCTGCTTGGTGTTGTAGGTGCATTTTTGGTCTTCCAGAGATTATTGGTCATAGTTCTAGCAAGAAGATGTGCCTTAATGAGTATTAAGATCTATGAATATTTGAATTTAATTAATTTAATTAATTATTAATTATTTCAATTAATTGAATTTCATTTTACGGCATGTGTTAGATGCTTCAGTTGTTGATAGAGTGTGGGTTCAAGCCCGAGGCTTCAATAGTTAAACCTTGAGGTAGGATGAGGGTATGTTTTTTTTGTTTTTTACCTACTTTATAATCATTTTATTGTTTTTAAACGATTTTTTGACTATTAAGAGTTACTTTAGGGATTTTTTGACCTATTTTGGGAAAGGCTTAAGTTTTGGGTGCCATATAGGGGGGGTTTTATTTGGAAACCCCCTCTTTCTTGGCTTGTCTTTTGAAAACACACCTAGTGTGTATGGTGGTGATGAATAGAGGTGGTGAAGGGTAGGATCTTGGATTTATTCCTTATCTTTGACTTAGTTATAGTCCTTTTCAAGTGTCTCCTTTTGAGTGGGATGTGACAGTGAGGCATGTGGGTGTTTAGGTGTTGCAGAGTGGTTCTTTGGGTTGATCAAGGTTAGATAGGAGGTACCCCCTCAAGGTTTTTGATTTTTAATTCTCTAGGTGAGTTTTATGTGCTAAATGGTTATCTTATCTTTGGATTATAAGAGGTTTTCCTTAAGATATCTCCAAAGTGAGATTTAGTTACAACCCAGGTGAGGGTCGTGGGTCTTTTGGATGACTTAGGATAGGAGGTTCCAAGGGGATTCATTGAGTCTCTTTAGATGATTCCCATAAGGTGTTATTTAATTATGACCTATATTGGGATTGAAAATAGGGGGGGGGGGGTGGATTGAGGTTTCTTAGGGCGGCTCTTGGTTAATAAGACTAGTTGCTTGGTCCTTGAGCAGTTTAGGTTTAGAACCGATTATTGGGGGTATAGTTCAGTTGTATCCTTTGGGATAGGTTGACACTGTGGGGTATTGGGTGCAACAAGGTATCATTGAGTTGTTCTAGATATGGGTCTGAGGGACTCTCAAGGATACCATTCTAGATAGGTTGCTGATCAGTTATCATTTGAGTGTTATTGATGGCTCCTGGTGGTTCCCCTTGAGTTAATGGTTGATTGTAGGGATTCCATTGTGGATGAGTTTTTGTTCATGGATGGGTTGGGTGTGAATTCATTAGTTTAGAATTTTCTTTCTCTAGGAATTTCCCATTTTATTAGATGGATGTGCTCTAGGGGACCATGGGAGACACATTCTTTTGGTTGACCTAGTGAAGGGTTGGTTCTTACTCAACATTGTCAGTGTTGGGTGTCCCCTTATAACCAATATACTAATGTTCAGTTTTTTGTGGTTGTTTCCATATTTTTTGGGTCTAATATTTGATTAACCAATGCTTTTATGGTCTTTGGTTAGGATATTTGAGGAATTTATTTCTCAAGATTTTTCTATAGGAGGATACCAATATTGGACTAGGCATTGGCCCTGAGATTTGTCTAGTTCTTTCCTTCATTTATTAGCTATAGTTAGATGATCATAATGAGCTAATGGATGATCTATAAAAGTGGTTCTCTTCTATATTCCTACAAATACTTATCTGGTTAGGGATTTGGTATCTTTGGTCTTAGACATTTTGATGGACTCAGGTTATGGGATATACCTTTCACCAAAATTATATTTTATATATATAATTAATTATGTAGGACTATCATGCTTTGGAAAAGTTTTCCTATTGTTATTAGAGTTTTTATCTCCAGTTTAGATAATTCCATTAGAGCCCTAGATCCCAATAGAGTTGTGTGTTATCTTGTGGACACCTATGGTTATGCCCTGGGGTTTATCATTCTTGCCTTTTCATTATTATATGTACTGGAGTTCTTGTGTAGATCTAGAGGACTCACTCGATGTTATGTGGAAGGGTAGAGCCTCATGATATAAATCCTCTAACATAGGGCTAGAGTGAGGTAGATTTACCTTGGGTGTCACCATAGATCTTGAGGTTGGCTATTTTATTTAGTTTGTTTATACCCTATTTATTTATTTTATGAAAGAAATTGTTTTTATTTGACTATAATGAATATATCATGCATTTAATACACTTTTAATGAAAAAAGATTATAGGTTCACCATTGGCGGTGGCCTACTAAGATTTATTTCTCGTTCCTTGTGTGTGAACCTCAGTGTGTGTAGACCATTATGTCTTCTTTCCAGTGGAGTACAGGTTGTGATGTGGATGGGGCCGAGGCCTCTTATTGTAGGATCAAGTGGGGTTGCTCATTTGGGGTTTGATGATTAGGTTGGAGTAGATAAATAGTTAATGGAGACTGGGTTTGAGGTTTGGCATAGATTTGACAGTAGATTCTTTGTATTTTGTTTTCTTTATTTACTACCTGTGTATGTGATTGACCTGATGGACGATCAATTATTGTATGTTTTAGCATGATTTTGAGTATGTATGAATGTATATCACATTTCCTTTGATATATAATTCTATTAATTTTTTTTATCTTTATGGAGTTATTTGATGTTGTTATAGACATGGATATGTTTGGTTTATTTATATTGTTATTTTAAAATGACTCGAGGGTATTATCTTTGCATTGCATCTTTTCAGACCCCATATGCTAGTCAGAATCCTCCAGCATATGAGGAGGTGTGCTTGAGGCCATGTGGAAATCCATATTGGGTGATGTGTCAGGTCGACCTGGGAAGGTTCATTACAAAATGTTATCAAATCCTATCTTGTTTTTTAGATTTGGGAATTTAGTATACAGGTGGTTTAGGGGTATGTTAGAGCCTTTGATAAACCTCAGACTGGTGCTTCATGAACACCTTTTCTGATGGAAATTCTAGGTTACCAAGGTGATGGGATTTCTATTCCTGGTTTCTATTTTTATAGTTGTATGATTTCACCTTGGGTTATGCACTTGTGTTAGTGTATTTATGGTTTATTGTGGTTTTTGGCACTAGGCTCATAGTGGAAAGAGTCTTTTGTTAATATATCATTCTAGGAACATAGGGTTCACATAACATATTCTTGTTTGTGTGGGGATTCACTGATGATGGATGTTCAGTTAGTTAAAGTATTTTTAATGACCTATATGGTTTTATAACATATAACTTCTTGGTGTAATTATACTCAATAAAACATTACTTATATATTTTATTCTGATGATAAGCCATGTGGATATGATGGTTATAAGTTTTTTGATGATGGAGACGTAGTCCCTTCATTAAGGGACACATGGAGAACCTTATGGGTCAGTGTGGGATTTGGAAACCCTGGTTGTGGCTCAATGAGTGCATGGGATTCCTGAGAGATATTTGGTTGGGTTTGAGTTTCCCTGGTTTTTATGGACAACATCGGGAGTGCTTGTGGTTTTGAGTTTTCTTGAGAGGGGATTTTTGGTTATATGCCTGAACCTACATGTTTCTGGTTTAACTTTTGGTGGAATTATGGGATAATGGTTAGGTGCTTATAGATTGAATGATACCTAGGAGGATGATGGTCATGTGGTTAGCCTTGGATGGTGTGTTAAGTGCCTTGTTTTTGGCTAAGGAGCACCAAGGGTGCACTAGTTTATTGGAGATGACCTATGTGAGGAGCATGATCAATGATTTAGGTTTATTATCCTAGGCTCATTAGTACATGGATCATGTGAGTGTGAGTCTAGTTTTGTGATTGTGTTGCATGGAAATGTGAAACCATTGCGCTCAGGTGAGCCTAAGTAGGTTGTGAATGGGGTAATTTATATCTTGGTCTTGTGTGGTGCCAATCTGTTCATGGATAAGTGGAATGGACCATGTGTGGGTCTATTGAGAATTTTTTGGGTCATGGGAAACCCAAGAAGTGTTATTGTCAAAGACCTGCTGAGGTTGATGCTTGAGCAGAAGAGTAAGGGAGGATTTATAGTGGGGAGACCACTGTAGGACATTGGAGGACATCATTATCAATGATCCTAGGTTGAGCGGTTTTTGTGGTTTTCTTTTTGGTGCTCAGAAATGAGAGGGATGGTTATGTTTAGTCATTATATTCGAGGATGGATGGAGCATGAGCTGTGGATCTTGGTTTTCTACTGTGAGGCAATGATGAGGGTACTTTTATGGTGGGTAGAATCCTCCTAGACACAGGTTGGCCATAGTAGCTTTAGAGTTTCAGTGTTTGGTTGGTTCTAAATGGACCTGGTTCATGGGGAAAACCAAATTTGGAATTCATATGTGGTGTTGATTAGAGTTAGGATGTTGCATCGGTCTCAGGGCAGTGTTGGCATGACCCCCATGTTTAAAAGTGTCAGTGGTGCCTTGATAGCTGAGGTCGAGCATTATAGGGGGATTCATCCTGAAGAGGTCCAACTGGTGGTTTTGTGCTGCTTTGGATGAAGTATATTGGAAACCACATCAGGAACATTATCTGATATATGGTATAGGTAGTTTAGGGACCAAACTAGTGATTTTTAGAGAATCACTAGTTTGTATGGTCTTGGTAGTTAGAGATACATGGTGAAATAATTTTTGGCATTTAGATTTAGATCGTGGATGTTTTTAGATGAATTGATCATTGTGGTAGGTCAAGATAGTCAATTTTATAACCACTGAGGCTTATTGGGGTGAGAAGCATTTATGGTGGGTATTTTGTAATGATTCATGTCATTACAAGTTATAAAATTTAATGTAAATTTAAAATTTTGACCCATTGAGGGTTAATTTAATGATTTTAGATTTTAATTTGAGTTTTTATAGTTGGAACCTCTTTTTGGAAGTGTTTCAAGTGTGGTTTGAGGCTCGAGAGGTATCTTGGGTGCTTAGGAAAAGCTGGGGAGATTTGGGTGTGAGTTGGAGTTTTGAGGATGTTTTTGGCTTGATTCATGATTTTATGTGCACAAATTAGTGAAAATCATGGATCCCCATGAGTCTTATATTGTTTTTAGTTTTTTTCCTTGCATGGTTTAGTTAACATGGCTTACACATAATTAGGGTCAAACAATGCAGATTCCATAAAAAATTGTGCAGGGTGAGTGTCTTTAAGGTCCAGAGTACAAGACTTGCTCATAGTTTCAGAAGAGCCATGAAAAAATTGTGCAAGGTGCTGTATAGGGGTTTCAGTGTTGTGTTTAATGTTTATTAAACCATAAAAACAAACAATTTGAGGGGTTTTGTCTTGGGAAGTCGAGGGTGCACAGCTAGTGCACATTTTGGTAAACCATGCAGTCAAATTGTGCAACCTACCAAGTTTTGTTAAAAATGGTATTTTACCATTATTACCCCTTAGGGTTTTATACCCCCTCTCCTTTCTCCCTCATTCATGGACAAATGAGGGTAACCCTTTTACCCTTGCTTCCTTTTTCAATCCTCTTGGTCTTGAGTCATTTTCTTGGGTATTTTGATATTAAATCCTCCCCCTCCTCCCCCTTCTTCCTCTTCTTTACTTGCTGCTGATTTTTTTGTATCCTACTTAGGGTTTTGGTTCTTATTCCACCTAATCATGGTGTAATTGACTGAGGATGTCATGTCTTTGTCTTGTCTTGGTGAGAGGGAGTCCCAAGATGGTGTTTTCATGTCGTCTCTTGTCGTTTCAGAGGAGGTATAATGCTCGATGGATTTTTATTAGTTTAAAATTAAATTTAAAAGAATTTATATGTAAATAGGTATCACCTATTATGGTTTTTTCTCTTCTTTGTATCAGTGGTGCGTTTTAGTTCTTCCACATATGGCTGGTCATAGTTTTAGTGAGAAAATACGCATCAATGATGTTTTAATCTCTTTACCTCTTTGAATTTAATTAATTAAATAATTATTAACTAATTTAATTATTTGAATTGAATTTTATGGAATTATTTAGATGATTTGGTTATTGGAGAGGTGCAGGTTCAGGCCTAAGGATTCATCTGTTATGCCTTGAGTTTGGTCAGGGGTTTGTTTTGTTTTTTTCCCTACTTTATAATAGTTTAATTGTTTTTAAATGATTGTTGTCCTATTTAGATCCCCTTGAGAGTTTTTTGTGATCAATTTTGGGAAAGGATTGGGGTTTGGGTGTCTCTTAGGGTATTTTTTCAGAAACCCCCTCTTTATTGGCATGTCTTTAGAGAACACACTTGGTGTGGGTGGTGGTGATGCATAGAAAAAATTAAGGGTAGGAGATTTGATTCCCTCATTGTCTTGGAACCATAATAGGGTTTGGTTATAGTCCATTTCAAGTGTTTCCTCCATAGTGGGATGTGACATTGAGGCTTTTGGGAACTTAAGGTTCACAAATTGGTTCTTTAGGTTGATTGAGTTTAGACAAGAGGTTACCTTAGAGGTTTTGGATTTAGAATCCTCTAGGTGATGGTTGTAAACTCGATAATTATCTTGGTTTGGGATGCCAAGAGGTTTTACTTGAGAGATCTACTAAGGGAGATATATTTACAACCCAAGTGAGGGTCATTAGTAATTTGGATTACTTAGCATAGAAGGTTCCTAGGGTATTTGTTTTGGTTCTTCAGATCATTCCCAGAAGGCAGGATTAAAAGGTTTCTTGGCTTCAGAATTATAGTGTGTTGGATTGAGGTTCCTTGGGGTTGTCCTTGAGTAATAAACTAGTTGATCGGCCCTTCATCAATTGAGGTTTAGACCTAGTTTCTTGAGGTTTAATTCAGTTGGAGACTTTGGGATAGTTTAACACCATGGGGTGTCAGGTGGGGTAAGATTCCATTGAGTTATGGCTTGATATGGGTTTCAAGGACTCTTGAGGATGTCCTTCTTGGTGGGTTTTTGATCATTGATTAATTGGGTGTCATTGATGGTTGTTTATGTTTACCCCCTTGTGGGTTTAGTTCTTCCTATGGAAATGTTTATGGGTGAGTTTTTGTTCATGGATTAGTTGGGTGTCGAGTCATTGGTTGACAATGTTTTTGTTTTGGGCATGGTTCATATTTTGAGATGGATGTGCTCCAGGGACCGTGGGAGCTCCATGATTTTTTCTTACCCAGTGAAGTTTTTATTCTTACTCAATGTTGGAGATGTTGGGTGCCCCCTAATAACCCAGAGACTAGTGTTGAAACTGTTGTGTATTTTTTCATGTTGTTTGGGTTTGAAAGTTGATGGAACCATGCATTTTTTGTCTTTCATCTAGGATGTTTGAGGCAGTTATTTCTCAGGTTTTTTATAGGATGAGACCTTTGGGATATATTTGGACTTGGAATTGGCCTTGAGATTTATCTATTTCTATCCTCTGTTGGATAGTTGTGGTTAAATGGGAATAGGGAGCTAATGGATGATCTAGAGGAGTGCATCCCTCCCCTAGGATAGAAGATACTTACCCAGCTAAGGGTTGGGTATCCATGGTCGGAGATGTTTTGATAGACTGAGGCTGCGTTCTATTCCATTATTCATATTTATATTTTATTGAGCTAGTCATTTTTTAAGATAATTGTGCTTTGGATAGGTTCTCTCAGTGTTACCAGAGAACCTTTCAATAGTTCAGATTATACTATTAGAGTTCTAGAGCCCGGTAGAGTTGCGTGTTATCATGAAGATGCCTATGGTTATTCCCTAAGGTCTAACATTCTTGCCTTTTTCATTATTGTACATCTTAGAGATCCTATGAAAATATAGTGGATTCAATCAATGTTATGTGGCTGGGTAGATCCATATGCTATAAATCTTACAGAATGGGACCAAAGTGGGGCTAGATTTACTTCGTGTTTCACCTTTTATCCCGAGGTTGAATGTTTTATTTATTCTATTTATCACCTACTTATTTAATTTATGCCAATTTTTTTATTCGACTAGGCTGGGCATGTCATGTTTTCATACAATTGTTATGAAAAATGATTATAGGTTCACTATTTTGGGTGGACTATGGAGATTTATTTCTCACCCCTTGTATGTGCACCTTGATGTGCATGCATACCCTTATGTATGCTTTTAGGTTGAGCACAAGTTGTGATGTGTACAGGGATAAGGAGCAGTGTTTCTTGATCAAGCGAGACTGATTGTGTGGAGTTTGATGATTTGGATTGAGAACCTTGATAGTTTTTGGAGACCAAGTTTGAGGTCTAGATCAGAGTTGAAAGTGGAGCCTTTGTATTTTGTTTTCTTTATTTACTACCTGTATATGTGATCACCCAGTAAGTGATCAACTATTGTATGTTTTATCATGTTTTTGAGTTTGTATGACTGTAGTCCACATTTAATTTAATATAACATGTGGTTGCTTTTTTTATTATTTATATGGTGTTATTTGATGTTTTTATGGATGAGGATGTGTTTGGTTTATTTCCACTATTATTTTACTCTGTTTTGAGGGTATAGTCTCCCCAATTCATCTTTTCAGACCTTCGTTGCTAGTCGGTAGCCTATGGCATATGGGAAGGCGTGCTTGAGGCCTTGTGACAAGCTTGATCAGGTGATGTGTCAGGTCAACCTAGCTTGATTTATTACAAAATATCATTAAATTAATAATAATAATAGCATAATTAGTCAATGGTATAGAATTTTTCATTCATATTATTCATGATAATAATGTATTGTGAAATTAAAAATCGGGAAGAATTTTTTTTAGAATAAAAAATATAAGAGATGAAATAAAAAATAGAAAATGGATGGGAAATAAATCATGTAAAGATTTATTATATTTCTATTATGTTTTTTATTTTTCATGTTGTTAGGAAAGGGATCTCTTATGTTCCACACAGACGAGGTTGGTTGAGATCATTCTCTCCATCATTCTACATTCCATAAAAAAATCATGTAAAACATCTAGTGGGTTATGCCAACCAATATAAACCCACCTTTAATAAACTCTTCAATTTAAAGTTAAGTTTTAAATTTAATGAACATTATAGATAAATTACGTATACATTAAACATCCTATTATTGTTATTTTCCCTTAATTTCAACACAAATTGATATTGATGTTTAAGTTAATATATTAATTTAGTGAAAATTAAAAGTTATATACTTTCAAATTCTGAATTAATCAAACCTTAACTCATTTAATTTTTCAAAATTTTAATCCGTTTATAACTAAATATTACAACCCCACTATATTATATTTTAAAGTATTTGTTTAACTAGCCCAATGAATTAAAATATCCATTTATAATTTTGAAATTTTAAAATTCATTTGTAAATACAAAATTTATGGATGTAAAATCAACTAAACATATTTTATAATTTAAAATCATTTTAAAACACATAATTGATGAATTAATAATAATTAATTTAAACTAATTAAAAATTAAAATTCATTTAGAAATCTAATATAAGGTGAAATTGACCAAGAAAGGGTGTCTTATTAAAAAGGGCTAGAGTTTTGGTTAATGTGATGAGGTGTTTGACCCCCACTAGTTATGACTTATCATCATAATTTCATATTCACTGATTCAACCCCTCAACACCCCATGATAGGGTGGGGGGGTAAACTTTTATCTATTCACTTCGTAGGGATTATTTGATCTCTGAGGTCTATACCCTTGTGATGGGGAAGGGTTGTGTTGGGAATAACATTTTTTAAGGGATGGTTGGGGATTATGTATTAAAAAAACGAACTCAAAATGAATAAACATGTTTTATAATTTTAATATTATCTATAAATAGTTAACTCATAAATTAATGATAATTAATTTAATTATGAACAAACTTATGATTAAGTAATATGGCTAACTTATAAATTTGTGTGAAATAAATCACTATACATAATCAATTTACATTTAATGTGTCAAATAGATCCTTATATTTTTGATTTTATTTAATTATGAGTATAGGGGAAGAAAATTTGATCCCGGAGGTTAGGGTGTTCTCGTGGGATCAACATACCACCCGTCCTCCTTGAAGGACTTTTGAAATTTTTTTACTACAGTGGGGGATTTTCAGTTTACCTTCTATCTTGACTCATTCTATGTATTTATACTGTTTAATGATGAAAACAGGTCTTGGTTTCAATAGGATGGGAAGGATGGGGTTCTGGAGGTGCCCACATGATGCTATTAGAATACAACCGTAACCATTGTTTATGATGATATGTATGTGATGGTGGGGTTATTCAATGAGTGAGTGTAGAAGCCACTAGACCTGAACCCAGATACCAGGTTCAGAAAACACATCAAGTTTTTCACAATCATGGTGAGGAAGTATCATGGTGAATTGATTCATTAGGGTCTAATAAAAATTATTAGAACATGTAGAAGTAATTTTATCCTCTGGATAGGATCACCATGCATAGAAAACATGACTATAGATGTTCCCTTTAACAACACACAAAAAAGATATTAATAGTTCTAAAAAAGATCCATTATCCTCATCACTATTAAGGGGGGGTGGGGGTGGGGGTCTCCTTTATTAGTATTAGAAATATTGCTGATAAAGGCCTATCCTTATGCAACATTCTATTTATATAAAAACACACCTAGAAAAAAACTGTAACCTATGTATGTAAAATATATAATTTAATTGAAATAAATTTGATATCATGAATACAAAAAATAAACTACTAAATAAATTTCAAACAATTTTTTATATAATTACATTTACAATTATCCACAAATATTTAAAAACATTAATGTTTCATCTTTTGGCACCCACAATCCCCTCTCAAAAATGTACTCCCATGGTATTAGTTGATGAAAAAGTCAACTCAACCCAAGAAAAAGAATCCAAATATATAAGAAAACAAATATTATGTTAGTAATACCATAAATAAATAAATTAAACATTAATATGAAAGAATACATCAATAAAATGTCAATTTTTAATAAAAAGACACACTTGGGGTTATACCAACCACACTATGCATCATATTGAGGTTTGGTTGATTCCCACATGTCACAAATGAGTTATGGATCATTTTACCAAAGTATAAAAACAATATGAATGTGTTTTCTCAATTTTGAGTATGTCAATTGTTCTTTTTACTAAAATTAATATCAATTTTAAATAATGACACACTTGGAGTTATAACGGTCACACTGTGCATCAGATTAAGGTGTGACTGATTCCTACCCATAAAAAATTACTTATGGATCATTTTATTAAAGTATGAAAACATTTCTAATGCGTTTACTCAATTTTCAGTATGTCAGTTGTGTTTTTTTTACTAAAATGTCATTTCTAATTGGAAACACTCACTTTGAGTCATACCGGTTTCATCGTGTGTCGGTTTGATGTGTGACTGATTCATACACATCTAAAATGGATTATGAATTATTTTTCTAAATTATCAAGATAATCAGAATTATTTTTATTGGTTTTCAGTGAGTGACACATGTTTTGAACTAAAATGTCAATTTTAAACTGATAACGGATACTTAGAGTCATACCGGTCACACTGTGCATCATATTGAGGCACGATTAATTCCTACACATCAAAAATTACTCATAGATCATATTCTTAAAGTATCAAAGCAATTCAAATGTGTTTTCTCAGTTTTTAGTATGTCATTTGTTTTTTTACTAAAATTAATGTCAATTTTAAATAAAAAGACACACTTGGAGTCATATCGATCACACTGTGTATTGGTTTGAGGTGAGGTTGACTTTTATACGTCAAAAATTGATTATGGATCATTTTTCTAAATTATCAAAATAATATGAATATTTTTTCTTAGTTTTCAGTATGTCACTTGTTATTTTTACTAAAATTAATGTCAATTTTAAATAAAAAGAGACAATTTGAGTTATCCCAGTCACATTGTGCATCATATTGAGGCGCGATTGATTGATATACATTTAAAATTACTTATGGATAATTTTACTAAAGTATCAAAACAATCAAAATGTGTTTTCTCATTTTTCAGTATGTCACTTGTTCTTTTTACTAAAATTAATTCCAATTTTAAATAAAAAGAAAAAATTAGAGTTATATCAATCACAACTTTCATTGGATTGAGGTGAGGTTGATTCCTACATGTTATAAATTACTTATGAATCGTTTTACTAAAGTATCAAAACAATCCGAATTATTTTTCTTGGTTTTTAGTATGTCACTTATTCTTTTTATTAAAATTAATATCAATTTTAAATAAATAGAACACTTGGAATTATATCGATCACACCATGAATAAAATTAAGTTTTAAATGATTCTAAAATGTCACAAATGACTTATGGATCATTTTCTTGAAGTATAAAAACAATATGAATAAATTTTCTTGGGTTTTAGTATACCACTTGTTCTTTTTACTAAAATTGATGTCAATTTTAAATAAATAGACACAATTTGAATTATAATGGTCACAACATACATATAATTGAGTTGTGGATGATTTTGAAATTTCAAAAATGACTTATGAATCATTTTACTAAAGTATAAATACAATATGAACGTGTTTTCTCAATTTTCAGTATGTCACTTGTGTTTTTATTAAAATGTCATTTGAAAATGGAAACATGAACTTTGAGTTATACTAGTTACATAGTGTGTTAGTTTGATGTGAGACTACTTCCTGCATATAAAAAATGACTTATTAATCATTTTCCTAAATTATCAATACAATTCAACCTGGTTTTCTAGGTTTTTAGTGAGTGAAACTTTTTAAACTAAAATTTCAATTTTAAACCGATAATGGATACTTTGAGTTATACCAGGCACATCATGTATTAGATTGAGGTGTGTCTGATTACTACACATTATAAAAGACTTATGTATTATTTTACTAAAGTATAAAAACAACCCAAATGCATTTTCTTAGTTTTGAGTATGTCAATTGTCTTTTTTGATAAAATTAATGACAATTTTAAATAAAAAATGCACTTGGAGTCATATTAGTCACACCATGAATCACAGTGAGGTGTGTCTAATTTATAAAAGTTCCAAATGACTTTGGATCATTTTACTAATGTATAAAAACAACATGACTACATTTTCTCAGTTTTGAGTATGTCACTTGTCTTTTTTACTAAAATTTCATTTTTAAACTGGAAACACACACTTTGAGTCATACTGGTTACATCGTGTGTTTGTTTGAGATGAGACTGATTCCTACACATCACAAATGACTTATGAATTGGTTTAATAAATTATAATAATAATCTAAGTGTAATTTATTAGTTTTTAGTAAGTGAATCTTTTTGTACTAAAATTTCAATTTTAAACTGATAACAAGCACTTTGAGTCATATCGGGAACATCATGTCTCATATTGAGGTTCATATAATTAATACAACTCAAAAAATAACTTATGTATTATTGTCCTAAAATATCTAAATAATTCAAATGAGTTTTCTTAGTTTTTAGTAGGTTATTTCTCATTTTTACTAAAATTGATTCAATTTTAAATAAAAAGATGTACTTGGAGTCATACTGGTCACACCGTGCATCGAATTGAGGTGTGACTGATTCTTACACATATAAAATGAATTATGTATTGTTTTCTTAAATTATTAAAACAATCCTAATGTATTTTCTCAGTTTTGAGTATGTCACTTGTCTTTTTTACTAAAATGTCATCTTAAACTAAAAACACTCACTTTGACTCATACCGATCACATCATGCATCATTTTGATATAATACTAATTTTTACACATCAAAAATGACTTATGAATCATTTTCCTAAATTATCATGAAAATCCAAGTATGTTTTCTTGGTTTCTAGAGAGTGACACTTTTTGAACTAAAATGTCTATTTTAAACTGATAATTGACACTTTGAGTCATACCAGACACATAGTGCATGAGATTGAGGTACGAATGATTCCTATATGTCACAAATGACTTATAGACCATTTTATTAAAGAATCAAAACAATATGGATAGGTTTTCTTGGTTTTGAGTATGTCAGTTTTCTTTTTTACTAAAATTTATATCAATTTTAAATTAAAAGAATCACTTGGAGTCATACCGGTCATACCTTATGTTAGATTGAGGTACAAATAATTCTTACATGTCCCAAAGTCTCAAAACAATCCTAACTTCCATTTTTATCATGATTTCCATTATCTTTCTTTGTCAAAATAATAACACTATATATTGATACAATGTTATTAGATGAAAAACCTTTCTCATTGTTGAAATCTAGAAGAGTAGAGGAAGCTCATGTGCCCATTATATCACGAGAAGTGACCATAATGAGCACAAGATCTTCCTCTACTCTTATGGATTTCAACAAGAAATATTTTTTTGGATAAGAACATTAACTCAATATGAAATGTTGGAAACTTGACAAAGAAAAGCAATAGAAATAGTAAATATCTGTGAAAAAAACTAAATAAGAATTAGATAAAAATTATAAGGAAATTAAATTACAAATATTAGATAAAATGATGGAAAAAATAATTAAATAAGTAGTCAGAATTAACCTTTTCATGATGTTTGTATACATTCTTGACCCATTTCCTTGTTATCATTATCTCAGTTGTAGCCACAAAGTCCAATCTCTCATGGGAATGAGCAGTTTTGAACAAACCACCCCAACTCGAACAAAGGAATCCAAATGTATAAGAAAAAAATTCTTATGTGAGTAATACTGAAAAGAAATAAATTAAAAATAAATATGAAAACATTCATTAATTCTGTGGAAGTCACATCTTCATTCTATTTGTGTACATCCTACCATCAGACATGATACCCATTCATTTATAAGAATATCTATATCGTTTTGTGAATATATTTTTTTTCAGTAGTCATAGTATTACTAGAAAAATATAAATACACAAAGGATTAATAAATATTTTAAATGAAATAGTAATTATCTTCTAAAATACATCTTTGGGGATGCTAGTTTGTTGATAGAATATGATCTATTTCATAAATTTACAAACATAATAACCACAATATTTTCCATTTGTTTGTTTTGGAAATTACAAAAACATTGAGAAAATAAGAATTTTTTTTGATATGTGTTTGGATAGTGAAATATTATCATATATACCCTGATAATTATCTAATTATAGAACTTTTCAGGATCCTTATTATTAATGCCCATCCTCATTCCATGAATTTCAAAATATTTAATCACCACCCTATCATAATATAATTATTATTAAAACATAATATAAATTATATAACTTGAAGTTTAGTTCTAAAACATTGGATGTAGTGTATTAAAAATTGAAAAATACCATCATGTGTGGTCATTTTTTTGGGTATTCATGCAGTGGATCCAAGAAATAAATCTTTGGAGTATCCAAATCAACTACAATGAGCATCCAATGTTTCCTAAAAACACAAAAATAAAAAACTAATAAAATAAATGAAAATATATTTATATGATTAAATTTTATATTTTTACCCCTTTATCATTGGTATTAATAAGAGTATGTAATATGTAAGTTTTCTTTCAAACAATTTGGCCAGTTTTGTCACTATTTCATTCATTTTTGTTGAATCTCTTTCAGTTTGTTCAGTATAAGTGATGTGAGGAATAATGATTCCAAATTTATGTTCATGGGGTAATCACTTCAATTGGTATTGATATATAAACCTGTAAAAAATATAAAATGTATTTATTTATAATTAATATAGTATATCATCTTTTGAAAAAAATATCATGAAAAAATACCTCATATATACATTTACAACTGATCCTACTATCCATTCATAGTTGATGATTTCATTTAAATTCTCAAAATAAATGTATTCTATAATATCATCTTCATACATTTATTCTTCAAAATCAACAATGTTATTGCTACCATTTTGTAACCTTGTATCCGCGTGAACCTTCAATGCTAGTAAATGCGAATATTGAATGGGTAGGGTAAATGTGATTTCAGAATATATTTTGGAATATTTGGTTGATCCTTTAGATGGTTTTGAGTCAACCTTTCATTTCACCTCTTACCTTTGTCCTCCTGTAATAACATTCATTAGTTTAGACATTTTTTCATTAATTGTTAAAGGTTTAGCATGAAAACAAATTGGAAATGAATACCTCCTTATTGCCATGTGTCTTTACAAGATTTAAAGACCATGACAAAAATGTTCCCACAGCTTGGAGGACAGTATGAATATATTCATCATCAAGTGAAATAGGTAGCTCATTGATCGACTTATGATCTATACTGATCATAACTCTCACACAACCTATTGGAAGTGGTCTGTTGTGTAGATGGTCATCTTAGATATTGAACATCATATCCCTCACTATAAGGTGATAGGTGGGTGTTGATAGATATAAATTGTAGTCATTTTTACCCTATATAATATTATTACAAGAAAGGTATTAGTGTTTATTTGATTCGTATTTCATAGAAACAATTATTAGAATATTGATTACCTCAACTAAGGCATATCTTTGAGGGGAATGGCTTGCCTCAAAGCTGATGGGGGTGAGGAAGGATCATCAAAAAATGGTTATTCTTGAGTTGTTTCTTCTCTTTTCTTCCCCCCATAAAATTTTATAGCAACTTAGTCTGCCAATGGAATTGTTCTTAAAGGGTATCTGATATTGCTTTCATCCATGCCATTTCTTTATCTTTATCCTCCTGTTGTTTTTTTCTCAAAATATGTTTGGGTTGTCACCCCAAAACCCACACCTGTGACGTGACCATACTTTTCTGGTCACTTCAAGGACATCAATATTATGTGTTCATCTGATACAGGTGTTAATGATTACTATGACTAAGTAAGATAGAAAACATAGGAAAAAAGTAATCATTATTATGCAATAGTTATTTAAAGATTTTTTTATTATTTCATACTTTCACATGTTTCCCACACTTTTTTTGTGTTTTCATCTATTAGTATCCCATATTTATTTGCACATGTATCCTTTTATAGCATATGGCATGTGATGTTAGTATCTTTGGATTTGGATTCATTAATATTTATATAAAAAGAGGAATATAATTATTCTGTTGTTTCATGTCACATAGAAGTATTACAGTAGATTTAAAATACATACCCATTTTTTTCAAATGAATCATACCCCATCCTTACTTTATGGTAGGGGTACGTTGGTTTTTCTTCCCATTCCTTATTTTTAGCACTCAATTACTATTTCATAAATAAAAAATTATCAATCAAAGTGATGAATACACGTATTGTCAAACAATTTATTACCAGCCACAATATACATGAAAATATATCTCTGCATGATGGCTAGTAAACACATCCCATGATTCTTAGCTTATTGGGTGTTCATACATAAGCGATGGGTGTGGGTTTATTTTCCCTTCAACATTTTTAAGATGAAATATCATTAGAATTTTTTGAAATCCTCTATGAATCCTTCCAGTAAGCATTAACATATATTTCCCATGGGATTCATCTACTATAAATGCACTTTTCATGGGGTAATGAAGAGAAATTCAATGTTTCATTATTTTATTTTTTAGTAAAATAAATAAATGATGTCATAATGTTATCATAATATCTTCCCACATTAGTTTCTTAAGAGTGAGAACAACATGGTGCCATAAATCTACATCCATTAGCACACGTTACCGAGTGATGAGTCTAATGTAACTACCGAACATGGCCTTGTTGGGGGTAACATTATGACCCCATGCATTCTATCCAACCTCGAATTTGATTTCTTTTCTTTCCACCTTAATGGATTTTTTAACACCGTCAAACTATGATGATCCTATTTTTTTCATCATCGGTCCTTCATCACCTACCATTTCCTTGAATTCAACATAATCAATATGTTGTTACTTAGGATTGGTAGCATCGAAATGTGCATATGGTCATTGTACCTCTACACTGGGAGTAGTAGTAGGTTGAGAAACATGTTGTTCCTTAGGATTGATAGCACCACCATGTGCATAAGTTAGTTGTTCCTCTGCACTGGGAGCAGTAGCTGGTTGAGAAACCTATTGTTCATCGAGATTGAGAGAACTAGCATGTGAAGAAGTCAATATATAAATAAGTGATTTAACATTTAATTTAGATTACATAAATATAGTATAAAATATATAATAATATGAGGAAACACAATGTATATTACAAAAAATATATAACATGATTATTGAACTCTTTTTTTTAAAGGTTGAAGGGATTTGACCCCTTTTTCGAGTATCCAAATCTATTCATTGTGGTGTACTATGAAATAAAAAACCACATAAATATTGAAAAAACTACAAAATTATTGTGACGTCCCAATGAAAGGGTCATCCTTAGTTGAATTTTCATCTGACCCTTTAGTGGTTTTGGTCGATAATAGAAAAATTGACCACTTTCAGTTTGTAGGATTTGGGACATAAAATAATTGTACTACCTATGATATCATTATAAATGGTTCATATTTGTACCCTTCCCTACCGAAATCCACTTTCATGAATCCCAATCCATCTATTTTAACAACACTATTATTATCAACCCACTTGCATTGAAATATAGGCACTTGAAATGCTATATAATCCAACTACCATATTTTTTTTGATGATGCCAAAGTATTCCATATTCACATAAATTGGATTTCTATCTTTAATATTAGAAACATTCATCACTTAAAATACAAGTGTAACTCCACTATTTTACATGGTACTTCTTTCATCATGTTCATTTTTATAGAACTTATAACCATTAATTACATAACCATTGTAAGATAATATATACACACTTGGTCCTCTATCTAGCTATCAAAGTAGTTATAAAATTGAATCTGTATTTTTATATAATTCCTTAAAAATATGGTCTCAAAACCATCCTATAAACTGTTTATTATGTGTATTTAATATATATATTTCATCCCTTGATGTATTCAAATTCCTAATAATTTCTTTGTGGGTTTCAATATATGGGTTAACCTCTAAAATTTTATGAAAAACATAAAGTTAGGCCTGTTACCGATCTATAATATTGATTTTGAAAACATATCTTCTAGAAATTCCTTCACCCAGAAGCAGTCCAATGTGATGAGATTTAGGTAGACCAATGATTTTCACATCAGATAGGAAGTCAGTACAAAATTCAATGACTTCCTCAACAATATATCGCTCTGCAATATAAACCTATGGCCAACTTTGATTTTTTATATACCCTTTAAAAACATTCGTATACTGTTCAATGGGTTACATCCATCTATAATGTATAAGACCACATATTCGAATCTCTCTCACAAATTAAACCATCAAGTGAACCATCATATCAAATAATTATAGCAAGAATAACATTTATGATTCACATAATATGATTACAATTTCCTTTTCCATAGTTAGCAATTTCATTAGGTCTATAACTTTGTTACATATAGCTTTGAAAAAAAAACAGAGCTTGGTTAATGTATGACATACATTCTTGGGATAAATTAAATGTAAATCTATAAGAATTAGATTGTGCATAAAAACATGACAGTTATGTGATTTCAAACCCTTTAACTTTAAATCAGTCATTGACACGATATTATTGATATTCGATGAATACCCCTATGAAACCTTTACGTCATTCAATAAGTTGAAAAACTGATATCTCTCCTACCTAGAAATAGTGTAAGCATATGGAGGAAGAAAAATTCATTTTTTACCCTTCACTGGTGCTAAATATTCCTGTATTCCCATGTCAACCATGTCCAAACTAGACTTAATTACATCCTTTATTTTTTTCAGGTACATTTAGTAATGTTCTAATTACACTATCACATAATTTTTTTTCAAATGCATAACATCAATTTTTTTTGACATATAGACATTTCCAGTATGGTAATTCAAAAAAAAAGATCTCTTTTTTCCAACTAATTTTCATAAGGTTTTTTGAAAATGGTTTACCAAAAGTAGTGTCCACATATTTTAAATTCTCAATTAGTTGATCACCTGTTAGTGGAGATAGTGCTTTACATTATTTAAAAATTCCATTGAATTATATCATACAAGATCAATAATTATGTTATCGGGGTAGAAATATGTGTTTTCCTAGAAACACAATCTTCAATTAATTTTTAAACCTAATTGACTATGTATCTTGTTCACAAATGAGACAAAATTGATTTCCTTTAATGTTTTATCCTAAAAAATTTCCATAAGCCAAAAATTCATTTATCATCCTATACAACATGGTTCTCAATGTGAAATATTAATTTCTATAAGCATTATACAATGTAACACATGAATCCCATAATAATTTCAAATCCTAGATCAATATAGCCAAATAAACATCAATATCATTACTTAGTTGTTTTGGTCTTGATATAAGCATATATTACATGATGTATTTTCGTTTCATGTATAACCATGGTGGAAATTTATAATTTACCAACATAACTGGCCATGTACTGTGAGTGCTGCTTTGAAAACCAAAAAGATTCACTCTATCTATAGATAGCGTAAGGAGAAGGTTTCTCAGCCCATTTCAAAATTCAGGATACTCATGATAAATGTTCTTCCACTAAGGAGTGTCTATTGGGTGACATAGTTTCCCATCATTATTTATTGTATCTGTATGCCATTTAAATTTCCCTGCAATCTCCTCACTTCCATATAGGTGCCTAAACTTTGGAATGATTGGAAAGTACCATAAAACTTTCATAGGTCCTGATTCATCTTTCTTTTATCAATAATCACCGCACTTTGGGAATTATTTATTTGATTTATAGTCCTTGAGAAATAGTATATAGTCATTTGGTCAGACATGTACTCTTTCAGTGATTATACCCATCAAACGTAACATTCATTTGGCATCATATGTTCGGATAGGGAGATCATTATCTTCTGGGAGCATATAATTTGAGAGAGAAATTAGTTCAGTAAAACTGGCATCACTCCATCCATTTCATGCTTTCAAATTATACAATTTCAGTATGGCTGAAAATATTGTATATTTAGTATAACTAACATATAATGGAATCTTTGTTAACTTGTCAATTTTTTTGGGAAATCATGAAGTTCATCTTCAACTGTCCTTATCATTTCCTTAATACAATATTCATCATTATTAAAACCTATAATATAAAAACACATACATTTCAAGGGATTTTTTTTTTCTAAATTTTATTTGGGATTTTACAAGTACGCAGTTTCTAACGACACCTGATTCTAAGGCCCAGTGTGCCCGGAATCAATTAATGAAGTTTATCTCGGGTACATTCAGTGAACGAACGAGCAGGTTTTCCTAACTTTGAAAACCGGTGCTCGGAATCAAAATCTGAGGGCACCGATGAAACCATAGCACCAGTAATTGCTTAGGAACACCTTTTCTGGAGTTGCGTTTGCTCGGGTGATGTTATTAAATAAATGGGTTGACTGAAGAACGAAATAAAAATTTGTGCAACATTTTTTTATTTATTTTCTAAGTAGCTATAACCTATACATGGAATTTGGAGTGGGACCCACTAAATCCTAACTCCACTTGGTAGGATATTATTGATGTGGGTCCCACACAATCCCCACCCATTCAATTACATTAAACCACCCTCTTGAAATTTATTTTGTAACTCACCTGCTCCCCCGTTTTAATGTCATGTCAACTCAAGTAGTTTTTCTTCCACATTAAATACATGCCAATAAAATGCCTAATTAATTGGATAACGCGCGTTAATTAATTTGGTGAATTAATTTTGAATTTCAAATTAATGTTGGCACATATGTGTGTGAATAAAATAAGACAAGGTCTTATTTTATTGTGGTGGATTCGTTGTACGGAATCAAGGAGAGAACTCTCTCGGTCTTGAAGAACTTCGTCTTCCTCGCAAAGAATGCCGAAGCTTCGATGAAGAACACCATACCATCTTTGAACCTACATCTCGCGTCGAAGAAATCAAGACGCCACATCCTTCACCGGGCGTGCACCGACGACGTACGAAGCCTCTTTCCGCAATGCCGTATTTCGCGATGCTGTTTCTCCGTAATGATCCTCGTTCGATGACTTCTTCCAGGTAGGGGGTTTTCGTATAAAGTGTATATGTGAATTATCCCCTTGTGCATGCGTATTTTAATTTTAGGTTGTTTGAATAATTTACCTTGAATAAATTATACCCTCGTCTAAATCATGTCTTTTAATTATTTCCATTTGAAAAACACATAACACGGAGGGTGCGGGCCAAACAAACACGGCCCGACAACCCTCCGCAGTTTGTTTATTGGTGTGCGGATCGATGGATGACGACAAAGCGGGCCGAAAGGCATTTTGAACCCTTCGTAGTAATCTACGGTTCTCGGGAGAGCCGTAGGCGCAGACGGCGGGCAAAACGGACCACCGGAGCGCATCCGGTGGTCCGCGGAAGGCACTGCCGGTGCGCCGCCGCGACTTCAGCCATGGCGGTGGCGGAATGACCAGATCCCATGGCCGCGCGGGATCCGGGGGAGACGCGGCGCCCAACGCCACGTCTGCTGGAAAAGGGGGGACCACGTCCTCCCCCCAGCTCGGCCCGTTGGCCGAGCCAACGCGCCCCCCGGCCTGGCGAGGGCGGGTCGCGTGGACCAGGCCGGGTCGGGCCGCACCCAGCTGGGCCGGACCGGACCCAGATCTGGGTTGGGTCGACCCGGTCCGAACCGGCCTGGGTGGGTGTTGGGCTGGGACGGACCGGGCCCAGACCCCCACTTCGGACCACCTTCAGTCAATTGCCCATAACTTGGGCTACGGACCTCCGATCAACACAACGTCAGTTGAGATACGATCCTTGGATGGAGAAGGTCGTTTTTATATATTAAACTCCGGGTTTCAGAGAACTTTGGGTATGGCCGGGTTGGTTCGAACACGAAACCAACCGGGCCCTCGGAGCGGAAACGATTATAACTTGAGTTCCGGACGTCCGATCGACGTGCCAACGACTATGTTCGATTCCGCTTAGTGAGACAGACCATTTGTCTTACTCCGCTCGAGGTTTGGACGCAGTTGGAGTGCGGTCAGGTTGGTTTTGACTTAAAAATCAACCGGGCCCCTGAAACGAAAAAGCCAATAACTCTCATACCGGGCGTCCGATTGATGCGTCGTCCGTCACGTTGAGTTCCTATCGACGAGATGGAACTTTGAGATACATCAACTCTGGACTGCGTGTCAATTGATGTATCGACCCCTTGGCTCATGAAGCGGACCCTCCCGGAATCGAGCATGCTGTGTACGGGAACCCTAGAGTTGGCTGCGACTACGACAACAATGACGACTGCACTGAAATCCTCTGTGGGTTCGACTTCCACGATGACTACACTGAAATCCTCCGTGGGTTCGGCAGTGACGACGACTACACTAAAATCCTCCATGGGTTCGACTGCAACAACGAGTACACTAAAATCCTCCATGGGTTCGGCAGCGATGACGACTGCACTGAAATCCTCCATGGGTTCGACTGCGACGACGACTGCACTAAAATCCTCCATGGTTTCAGCAGCGATGACGACTGCACTGAAATCCTCCGTGAGTTCGGCAGTGATGACAACCGAACTGGAATCCTCCGTGGGTTTGACGGTGAAGAATTTCGTACTGGAATCCTCCATGGGTTCGATGACGAAGATAACCGTACTGGAATCCTCCATGGGTTCAATGGTGAAGACTTTCGTACTGGAATCCTCCGTGGGTTCGACGATGACGACAACCCTACTGGAATCCTCTGTGGGTTTGACGGTGAAGACTTTCGTACTGGAATCCTCCATGGGTTTGACGACGACGACAACCGTACTGGAATCCTTCGTGGGTTCGACGATGATGACTACTGTACTTGTATCCTACGTGGGTCTGACAATATTGATCTCTGTTGTAGTATCCTACGTGGGTCCGACAGAGTAGTTGGACTAGTATCCTACGTGGGTCCGACAGCTTAGATGGTATAGTATCCTATGTGGGTACCAGCTAGATGAATCAGTAACTACATCTAATAATCTCCTTTTGCTTTACAAATGATGTATACCTGTGTGAGATGAGTCTTGACTTTAAATATTTATCTTCGATATGATTGACTTGCTTTCTTATGTGGATTGGGTTGTTCTTTCCTGTGTGGATTGGGTTGTACTATCCTGTGTGGACATGATCGAACTTGGGCTCGGATGTTGGAGCCGAACTTGAAATGATGAATTATGTATATTTATGGGAATATACCTAAGTAGAGTTGGTTGTTACTTCGTGATTGTATATTTCCTTTGTAGATTATCCTTTGTGGATTCTGGGAGACCTTCGGGGGTCTCGGGGTACCTACTGAGTAGCGTATACTCAACCCTGCACGGGGTATGCCTGCACTACGATGTGTTGGATACAGACGATGGACAACGCTGATCATGATTGAGGCTCGTGGAGCGAGACGGTACTTGGAGGTGGACCACTGGGCGGGACGTACACAGAGTGGACAGTTGGAACCGAGGAGATGAGGAGACTATATGTACCCACCCTTCAGGTGGGATTTCTGGTGGATGGCTCAACGTTGCTACTTTACTTTTCAGTTGCTGTACTTCCTTTCCAGTTGTACTTTACTTTCAGTTTGGGTTTGTATTCTAGCCCATTTACTTTCCGCACTTACTTTTGTATTCAGTTTACTTAGTGTTTACTTCTGCTGGCTTACTCTATGGTGTTTGTTGAAAGGAAATGCCTTCCCTTTTTATCGGGAGTTACGCCTTTGGTGATAGTTGCCATCCCCTGGCCTATGAAAGACGAGATTGGGGTAGTCACGACACGGGTCCCAAGGACATGTCATGACAAATTGGTATCAGAGGAGTTCGGTTCTACCGTAGAACTCAGGACTCTGATCTTTCTTCTGTGTGAAGCAATAGTGTTAAGGGTATTGAGTGTGGTTATCATTCCAGGGAGTCTAGTGTCGGTGCAGTGGATGATGTATCCATACACTAGGACCCTGACTTTTGATTTCCGACTCAGTGCACGAAAACATTGATTGCATGTGTGTTTCAAAAGTTTTCTTTGTGATTACTTTATGTCATCTCACCAGGTATACTGTTTTGACCGTGGCACACCTGTTTCTTTTCAGGATGGCCCCATGATGGTAGCCAGCTAGGGTTCCAAGCTTTGTGCGAGACGACAGCCCACCGAGTGACGAGGCCTCGGTGCAGGGTCCTTTTAAATCGGGGGCACCGACGGTACCTCTACCCGCCGAGCCACTGATGCCACCAGCCCCAGTCGCAGAGAGTACACGTCACCTTAGTGCACTGCATGAGTTCCAGCATCAGAGGCCGCCCAGGTTCCGTGGGGAGATGGAATCTCAGGCCGCCGAGGATTGGATGGAGGCTGTAGTTCAAGTTTTCAGTCTAGTGGGGACACCAGCTGACCTCATGGTGATCCTTGCAGCGAGCCTCCTGCACGCGACAACAGGCAGATGGTGGAGCTTGATGCTCCAGGTGCATGACAAGGCATCTCTCCTCTGGAAAAACTTTGAGAGTCTCTTCCGCTTAGAGTTCGTCTCAACCACCCTCCATACGGTGCGCATCCAGGAGATACTACAGCTGCGGCAGGGAAACATGATGGTAGCCCAGTACTCGGCGAGATTTACCGATCTCTCGCGCTATTCGACGGACATGGTACAGGACCCATTCTTCCGGGCCCGAACCTTCATGAAGGGACTGAGACATGAGATCAGGGCATCGATGATCTCACTCAACATTCCGACGCAGGTAGGGGTGTTGGAGAGAGCCCTTCTAGTGGAGAGTTTTCTCTTCGAGCAGTCACCGGCGGTGAGACCCTCCGCAGAACGACCCATAGCGAAGTCTTCTGTAGCTGGCAGTAGACAGATGATGCAGATATCCAAACGGGCCAGACCATCAGACGAGCAATGTCAAGATGCAGATTCGGTTGTGCGGGGAACACGAAGGAGAGCCAGCTACACGAGGAGTAGGCAGTGCTATGCATGCGGCGAGCAGGGTCACATGGCTCGAGACTGCCCGAATCGTTCTACTGATGAGCAGAAGGAAGTAGAGGGACCTCCCAGGCAGAGTTTTGACCATGAAGGTCCATAGGGAGTAGGCGGATGAGGCAGAGGAGCTGGCCGTGCAGCTGTAGGTTGACGACGCTTCGAGGTGTTGCCACCACCACCACCAGGAAGACCACCCTGACCGCAGGGAACAGGTGGACATGGGAGAGCTCAACTACAGGCAGTTGAGGCTTATGACCATGAAGCTCTGGGAGAAGATGGACAGGAGCGGGACTAGCTCAAGACATGAGGACTTTTGTTCATGTTGCTTCTAGATTTTTGATGTTATGTGTCTTTGTACCTTGAGCTGCAGTAATAAAAGACACTTGTTCTTGTGACATTTTGTTCCCTATCCTTTTTATGTAGTTGATACTAAGAGGTTCCAGTTTAAAACTGTTGACTTGACCCTCACTTTGAGATACTTACTGGAGGAGACCCAGTGACCACACACTAATGCCGATAGTGTGACTCAACCCTTGGAGGCGAGAGTAACGGTTGGATCTCTTGGTAGTAGCGTCGAGGCCTTACGACATCATCCTTGGTATGGATTAGTATCATCAATTTCAAGATTGACTGTATTAGGCAAAGAATGTGGTTCATCCAGAGGATGAGATCATATTTCTCTTATCAGAAAAGAAGAAATCTTAGCAACTCTTGTAGGACCAGAGAAGGTCCAAGTCATCCATGAGTGGATGAGGACAGCTCAGAGCCGACAAATGACTTATGCTAACAGGAGGTGGAGACCACTAGAGTTCGAGGATGGAGACCACGTATTCTTGCTGGTCTCACCTCGACGTGGGTTACAGATATTTGGCCGGGGCGGCAAGTTATCTCCGTGCTTCATCGGACCATTCCAGGTTCTCAGCAGGA
Source organism: Viscum album (assembly GCA_963277665.1). Classification (NCBI taxonomy): domain Eukaryota; kingdom Viridiplantae; phylum Streptophyta; class Magnoliopsida; order Santalales; family Viscaceae; genus Viscum; species Viscum album. The sequence goes on from OY728150.1 coordinate 2,119,196,441, forward strand.
TAGGCGAGGTGGCTTATCGCCTGGCTCTACCACCTCAATTGCACCGGGTACATGACGTCTTCCACGTATCTCAGCCGAGGAGGTACGTTCACAACCTGACTCATGTCATAGACCATGGGGAGCTGGACTTTGGAAATGGTATGACTTTTGAGGAGGTCCCAGTGGAGATCGAGGATCGACAGGAGCGGGTCCTACGTGGACAATCGATTCCTCTAGTGCACACCAGGTGCCAGCACGGGAACCTCCAGTAGAACACATGGGAGAGAAAGGCTCATGTAAGAACCTGGTTCTTATCTTTGAGGTACGAGCTTCTTCTTTTCTCTTTTCCATAAAGTGTTTTTAATAAAATATGGAAAATGGTGAATAATCCTAAATTTTGGAACTACATGCTGTGTAATTTTCCACACGTTGTGTACTTCTGGCCATGTGTGGGATGAGTACACGGGGCGTGTAGCCTTGCCGACGATAAAGGGTGTAGGAACTGACTACACGCCGTGTAGTGGCCCTTTACACACCATTTAGTCAGTCGGCAGGCCTAAATAGTAAGGCGGTGGAAAAGCTGCCAGTTGGGCGACAGTACACGCCGTGTACTCAAGAGTACATGCTGTGTACTCATGTCGGCAAGTGAACAGTGCCACGCTAGCGGGAAGCCGCCAGGTGAACAGTTAAATGAAGGGAGTACACGCCATGTACTTTGGAAGTACACACCATGTACTTTGTTTTTTCAGCTTAAAACAGGCAGTAGCCTCCTCATTTGGCAAAGGATGCATTTGAGCCATTTTGGAGCTAAAGGAGGAGGTCGAACCTTTGAATATCCGCTGAGTGTTCGTCTGGAATTGGTTTCCACCTCAGACGATCTCGTTGGAACCGCACAGGTAAGCCCTATCTTCTCCTAGCGTGTTGCTTACCAATTCTTCACCTAACGTAAGTTATTTACATTTTAGTGGGTTTTGTTCTTCGTCAGATCTACGCCGTTTTGGGCATTTCTGTAGTCGGCGTCCGGGTATACCGCTCGTTGGCATATAAGGTAGGTGGCTTGGTGTTTAGTCTTCCAACTTCTGTGTGTTTTGTGCGTTTTTGGGCCACGAACCCATGTTGGGGTGTCGTGTGGCTGAGGCCGTGGCTATATTAACTACCTAGAACTGTAAAGGTAATTTATTAATTTGTAAAAATGCTGGTTGGGATCATTGCTTGGATCCGGAACCACCCTGAGGGTGTGTTCCACTATTTATCCATTTGGCCAGGATACCCGAGGGTATGCCTCTAATGTAGTAAGTGTAGAATTTCCTTGAGAGGAATTGCTTGTTTACTGCATTTTGACATGTTGGGCATGGCCCAGTTATCTGTTTATCCTGAGGGCGTTGTTGTGAATAGCCTGTGGACACTGCACTTTTTAGCCTGAGGGCAGTAGTTATTTTTGCCTGAGGGCAACTTCTTCCGTGCCTAAGGGCAGCTGATTCTATGCCTGAGGATGACACTACCTATGCCTGAGGGCAAACTCTGTTATGCCTGAGGGAAGATTCTTGTGTTGGATACTCTTTACCTGAGGGTATGAGTTTACATGTCTGAGGACATTAGCTGGTTATTTAGAATATTCACTATGGTGGTATTTTAAATTTAATGGATTAAATGGATAATAAAATGGAAATATAACTGGTAATTAGTTACTTTTGATTGCTGCTTACTTTATTACATTGTACTACTGCACACTGTTGATGCATGCTTACACGCAGTTGGGCACGAGCCTTTGGTGGGTGCCTAATGAGATATATTTCTCACACCCTCTTTGGGTCATGCTTTTCGGCCCAAATAGATTACGTTTCTGCAGGTGTGGATAGGGGAAAGAGTCCCTATACAGGTACTTGACTGTTGCTGAGGAGTAGGAGGACATGGGACCAAGCCTAGGCTCACGATGCCGCTGCCAGCTGTTTTGCTTTGTTTTGTTGTACTCTACTTTTGGTTGTACTGTATTGATGTATAACATGTTCTGGCTGTTTTCATAGAACTTGAGACATGTAGCATCATCATTTACATATTGTTGGTTATACTCACTGTTGTTGGTTATTTCAGTTGTGTATGGTTTAATGCTTCCGCTGTTGATGTATGTTTTATTTTGTATTCCACTGTGCTACACTTTGACAAATGAGGGAATAGTTTCCCCATTATCAGAGCTGGGCCCTCACTGCTAGTCGGCAGCCTCTAGCGTTTGAGGAAATGCTCTTGAGGTCATGTGGCGAACCGGGTTCAGGGCACCTGTTGAGTGGCACCTGGAGCCGGGACGTTACAAAGTGGTATCAAAGGGCTTTCTTTTCTTTGACTTACTATTTGGAGCCTTAGTCAGGGATAGGATGGACCGGTAGTTGGTAATAAGTTGTGCCTGGGCGTAGCTAACCCGTGTACAGGGAAAAGCCAGCCTACCTCATATTTTTTCAATTATTTCGGTTTTGAAAATTTCACAGTTGAAATATTTTCACCGTTGGGTGACGCACTTGGATTGTGTTGTTTATATTTTTTCTGTGGGTTCTATTTAGTTGCAACCTGATGAGATGATGGTATTCCATCTCATGCATCATTTAGGCACATTCTAGAATCACATGCCATGCATAGTTTCCATGCCATGTAGGAGCATTAGAAAATTGCATGTTGTTGTGATAGTTGTTGTACTAGAAAAGTATGTTGTTGTGATAGTTGCACTGATAAAATACCTATTGTTTTATAGGGTAACTTTTGTGCGATTTGTTCATAGAATGGACGCCAGACTTTGGTTTTTGGGGAGTATGGGCCCCCATTTACCGGAATTTGGTGGATCATTGACTGTTTATTATGTTATAACACAGATAAGATGTCAAACTTTGATTCGTGGGGAGTATGGGCCCTCACGGGTCGGAATTTGACACTTAGGTGTTGTTTTTTAGTGTTTTCTGGGATCCGAGGAATTTTCTGAGGCATACTGTCCGGAAACCCAGTATACACGCCGTGTAGTATTTTTACACACGTTGTGTATGACCTTCTGTTTGGGAAGAAAAATGAACTTTTTAAGTAAACGCCGTGTACTCATAGTACACGCCGCGTAGTCTCTTCCCATGTTATAAACCATGTGAGTGGTGACATGGGGTAGGGAAGGGCTTGGGTAAAACACGCCGTGTACCAGATATACACACCGTGTAGTTTTGACCCGGAGTCCGGCCGTGTAACTAACAACACGGGTCGGTGAACTCCTGTACAGAACACGCCGTGTAGTGTGACCTGGGGACTCGGCCGTGTAACTAACAACACGGGTCGATGTCACTGTTCCTTGAACACACCATGTACCTTTGAGGACACGTCGTGTAGTCTTGTCTGAGGATAGACCGTGTGGACTTAGCCGGGTGGATGGGGAAACGGGGTGATGTACACGCCGTGTGCAGGTGTAACACGCCGTGTAGTTTCAAGCCAAATAGTCGGCTGTGTCACAAGCGACAAGGGCAGTTGGAAAATAGCACCATACACGCCGTGTAGATTAAGTACATGCCATGTAGTTTTGTTTAACGGGAGCTGTGTGGCTTAGCCGTGTCGAAGGACCCAGGCAGGGGAAGGGAAGTCAAGTACACGCCGTGTAGTCAGTATACACACCGTGTAGTCATGTTTTTCAAATTTTGATATTCCTTCTTCCTCTTGTTCCCTTTGTGGTTTCTTTGTTTCAACTTTAATGATCTTGAATCTAAGGCGTGCTTTTGACCTTGTAGTGTCATGCCGCCTAGACGACCGCGTGTTGTTCTCCGGGAGAGTGGCGACGACTTTACTCCGGAGATGGTGGGCCATGGGCTACCAGTTGATCCTTCAGTAGGGCCAGATGTGGCACCAGCTGCTATACCGGACACAGGCGCGGAGGCGCAGTTCCGTGAAGGATTATTGTAGTTCATGGAGACCTTTCAGGGAGCACCGTAGGTTTCCACATCTATGGCCGAGCTGACGCGTATTTTCCAGCAGAAGCATCCGCCTACATTCTCAGGGGATGGTGGACCACAGGCTGCAGAGTCTTGGCTGGGGTCGATGCAGACTATTTTCGAGCATCTAGAGACGCCTCCAGGGTGGAGGTTCAAGCTCGCAACATACATGATGCGTGATTCCGCCAAGAGGTGTTGGGATGTTACCACCTAGTTAGAACATCACAGGGACATGGCGTGGGAAGACTTTCAGGCAGTCTTCTATGAATTTTTCTTCCTAGAGAAGTTGAGGGAAGATAGAGCTCGAGAGTTCATGAATCTACAGTAGGGCGCTATGTCAGTGATGGACTATTCTGCTCGTTTTACAGAGCTTCAGCACTTTCCACCCGTGATGGGGGGTGATGAGACACTGAGAGCCAAACGTTTTGAGGATGTTCTTCGGTATAACATCCAAGCACTGGTGAATGTTTTCAGGTTGCCTACTGTACACGCCATTGTGAACCAGGCGCTGATCACAGAGAGGAACCTGCGGGAATATAGTGGTGTGGTCCAGGGCAGTTCAGAACCAGTTACCGGTACTATTTATGCTGGCAAGAGGAAGAGACAGATAGAATTCTCTTAGGGCAGCAGTACCAGTCATAAGAATGCTTCAGGTGGCTAGGTTATGTGCTACCAGTGTGGTAGAGAGGGGCACAAGAGGCCACAATGTCCACGTGACCTAGTGGAGTGCCAATATTGAGGCAAGATGGGTCATCTGCAGCGCTTTTGCAGGGTGTTTTTACCATTGGATAGTGAGAGGGGTTCTGTGCAGACTCCACGTGCGGGGGTAGGACCAATGGCTTCTTACCAGTCAGGGAACTGGAATACATCAGGGCGTGTAGGCAGAGATGGTGTTCGTGGCCGTGGTAGCCATACACCAGGATATCAGAGGCAGTAGGGCGGGATAACTCAGGGTAGCTAGGCTGTGTCGCAGGGCCGCGGCACTGGGCAGACATATGCAGTGCAACAGACCCAACAAGAGCAAGATCCCGGACCTTCTACAGTCAGAAGTACTATTTTAGTAGCTTCTGTCTTATCTTTAGTACTTTTTTATATGGGTGCTATGCATAGTTTCATATCTGTACCCGTTGTGGAGATCCTTGGGCTATGTGTTTCTACTTCTTCTGATATCATAGCGCTAGACACACCGTTGGGGACTAGAACGACTGGTGTGCGTCAGTTCAAGGAGTGCCCCTTGAGGTTTGTGATTGTCACTTTCTTTGAGACCTCTATGTCCTAGAGATGACGAGATATGACGTCATTCTCGGGATGGACTGGTTGGTTCCCTTTCGAGCCTTTTTGGATTTCTATCATCGCAGGGTGAGTTTCACATCACCAGAGGGCGGAGAGTTTCTATACAAGGGTGAATGGGATGTTCAGGCAAGTCGAGCTTGACCAGAGCATCATGGGCGAGGTGGAGTCACAACCCAGATTGCGAGCTTATATCTGGATGACCAGGGGACTTGTCAGATGGATTTCCCTCCAGTGGTTGATCGTTTCAGGGATGTCTTCCCGGATGACTTTTTAGGTTTACCTCTGGAGCGTGAGGTGGATTTCTTTATTGAGATTGTGATAGGAGCAGCACCAGTGTCCATTCCTCCTTATAGTATGGCTACACCTGAGTTGCAGGAGATCAAGAGGCAGTTGGAGGAGTTACAGGCAAAGGGCTTTATCCGACCCAGTACTTCTTTGTGGGGATCACAGGTCCTTTTTTCAAAAAAGGCAGACGGTACCCTCAGACTTTGCGTGAATTATCAGAAGCTGAACCAGTTTACGGTTAAGAACCGATATCCCTTACCGAGGATTGATGATCTTTTTGATCATCTTTATGGAGCACGAGTGTTCTCGAATATTGACCTGAGATCAGGATATCATCAGCTATGCGTTAGACCGTCTGATATACCTCTCACAACTTTCAGAAGTAGGTATGGTCTATATGAGTATATGGTTATTCCGTTCGGACTCACGAATGCACCAGCAGTTTTCATGGATCTGATGAATCGTGTGTTCCATCTGTATCTTGATTCTTTTGTGGTAGTATTCGTGGACGACATCTTGGTGTACTCTCACACTCGACATGACCATGCCATCCATCTTGAGGTCGTATTGAGTACACTGAGGGAGCATCAACTATATGCTAAGCTCTCAAAGTGACACTTTTGGATGGACCAGATTCACTTCCTGGGTCATATCATCTCAGAGGTAGGAGTTTCAATAGACCTAGAGAAGGTGAGAGTAGTAGTTTCCTGGGAGCAACCTAAGAACATGTTTGAGATATGGAGTTTCTTAGGGATGGCTGGTTACTACAGGCGTTTTATACAGGACTTATCCCGCTTAGTAGCGCTGTTGACGGGCTTTACTAAGAAGGGTGTGGAGTTCGTTTGGTCAGAAGCTTGTGAGGCAGCTTTTCAGGACCTAAAAGGAAGGTTGACATCAGCACCGATCCTGATACTCCCAGAGCAGGGGAAGAGCTATACAGTTTACTGTGATGCATCAGGTATTGGGTTGGGAGCAATGTTGATGTAGGGCAATCGAGTTGTTGCGTACGGGTCTCGACACTTGAGGCCGCATGAGAGGAATTACCCAACGCATGATCTCGAGTTGGCAGTAGTTGTACATGCATTTTGCTGTTGGAGAAATTATCTATTGGGGGAGCATTTTGTGGTTTTCACCGACCACAAAAGGCTCAAGTATATCTTTAATCAGCGTGACTTGAATCTGAGGCAGCGAAGGTGGGTCGAATACCTTCAATCCTTCGATTTTGAGCTTGCCTATGCACCTGGTAAAGGTAATGCAGTAGCTGATGCACTGAGCAGGAAGACTCAGATGCAGGAAGTGCAGGAGGCTAGTGGCGAGTGGTAGCTCATGGATTTGTTCTCTGAGATGCATCTGGAGGTTCATGACAGTCAGGGGCAAACTTATCTTTCATCTTTAGCTGTGACTTCTACCCTCCTGGATAGAGTGAGGATGAGACAGCTATCGGATTCAGAAGGCCTAGTTCTACGGGAGTTGGTAGAAAGTGAGGACCCTCCTCCTGGTTGGATGACAGGTGATGACGAGGTTTTTCATTTCCATGGATGAGTATGGGTTCTGGGGGATATACGCGAGGAGCTGATGCGAGAGTTTCATGCTTCATCTTGGGCAGTTCATCCTAGGGTTACCAAGATGTACCGTGACTTTAGACGTTAGTACTGGTGTCCGGGTATGAAGAGAGATGTAGCTGGTTTTGTTATGAGGTGTTCCACCTGTTAGCAGGTGAAGGCAGAGCATCAGAGACCAACTGGGTTGTTACAGCAGTTACCCATTCCAGAGTGAAAATGGGATGATGTCGCGATGGATTTCGTGACTGGTTTTCCGAGGTCACCTCGTGGAAATGATGTCGTATGGGTCGTTGTGGACAGACTCACGAAGGTATCTCACTTCTTGCTGATCAAGGAGACCTTCAGTGTTGACGAGCTCAGAAGGCTGTATATCCAAGAGATTGTACGTCTTCATGGGTTCCCTCGTTCTATCTTTTTTGATAGGGACGCCCACTTTACATCTCATTTCTGGAAGAGTTTTCAGAGGGCTCTTGGTACACAGGTGCTTCTGAGCACAACATACCACCCTCAGATCGATGGCTAGTCAGAGCGTATGATACAGGTGCTAGAGGACATGTTGTGTGCATGCGTCCTAGACTTTGGGGGCTCTTGGGAGAAGCATATCCCCTTAGTCGAGTTTGCCTGTAACAATAGCTTTCAGGAAACCATTGAGATGACACCATATGAGGCTTTATACGATAGGCTGTGCCGATCACCTTTGTGCTGGTTAGAGGTAGGTGAAGCTTTGCTGGGACCATGTCTCGTACATGAGACATTTGAGCAGGTCCAGTTGATTCAGAAGCGGATGACTACCACACAGTCTCATCATAAGTCATATGCTGATCGTCACAGACGACCTTTGGAGTTCGTGGTCGGGGATCAGGTTTTTCTACGTGTTTTGCCGAGGCTGGGACACAATTATATCAGGAGACAGGGTAAACTTTCACCGCGGTATGTGGGGCCATTTGAGATTCTGGGAAGGGTCGGGCTGGTTGCTTATCGGTTGCGGTTACCACAATGGTACTGAGCCATGCACGACTTCTTCCACGTATCTCAGCTGTGTCGCTATCATTCAGACCCGTCTCACATCTTTCAGCCCAAGGAGGTTGAGTTGGAGGCAGATGTGTCCTTTGAGGAGCATCCGATTCATATCATTGACAGGAGCACGAAGGTTCTCCGAGGCTGGTCGGTTCCTCTCGTACGGGTGCTATGGCAGCATGGCTGAGTGCAGGACAAAACTTGGGAGCGAGAAACCGATGTACATGCTCAGTGGTCGGATTTGTTCACGACTATATCTTCACCACCCTTGGAAGGGAAATACGGGGACAAATTGCTATAAGGGGGGAAGTTTGTAAGAACCCAGTTCTGATCTTTGAGGTACGAGCTTCTTCTTTTCTCTTTTTCTTAAAGTTTTTTTAATAAAATATGGAAAATGGGGAATAATCCTAAATTTTGAAACTACACGCCATGTCCTTTTCCACATGTCGTGTACTTATGGCCGTGTGTGGGATGAGTACACGGGGCGTGTAGCCTTGCTGGCGACAAAGGGTGCAGGAACCGACTACACGCCGTGTAGTGGCCCTTTACACGCCGTGTAGTCAGTCGGCAGACCTAAATAGTAAGGCGGTGGAAAAGCTTCCAACTGGGTGATAGTACACGCCGTGTACTCAGGAGTACATGCCGTGTACTCATATCGGAAAGTGAGCAGTGCCACACTGGCGGGAAGCCGCTAGGTGAACAGTTAAATGAAGGGAGTACACGCCGTGTACTTTGGAAGTACACGCCGTGTAATTTGTTTTTTCAGCTTAAAACATGTAGTAGCATCCTCATTTGGCAGTGGAGGCATTTGAGCCATTTTGGAGCCAAAGGAGGAGGCCTAACCTTTGAAGATTCGCCGAGTATTCGTCTGGAATCGGCTTCCACCTCGGATGATCTCGTTGGAACCGCATGGGCAAGCCCTCTCTTCTCCTAGCGTGTTTCTTACCAATTCTTCTCCTAACGCAAGTTATTTAAGTTTGAGTGGGTTTCGTTCTTCATCAGATCTATGCCATTTTGGGCATTTCTGGAGTCGGCGTCCGGGTATACCACTCGTTGGCGTATAAGGTAGGTGGCTTGGTGTTTAGTCTTACAAATGCTGTGTGTTTTGTGTGTTTTTGGGCCACGAACCCATGTTGGGGTGTCGTGTGGATGAGGAACTGGCTATATTAACTACCTAGAACTGTAAAGTTAATTGATTAATTTGTAAAAATGCTGGTTGGGATCATTGCTTGGATCCGGAACCACCCCGGGGGTGTGTTCCACTGTTTAGCCATTTGGCCTGGATACCTGAGGGTATGCCTCTAATGTAGTAAGTGTAAAATTGCCTTGAGAGGAATTTCTTGTTTACAGCATTTTGACATGTTGGGCATGACTCGGTTATTTGTTTAGCCTGAGGGCGTTGTTGTGATTAGCCTGTGGCCACTGCACTTTTTAGCCTGAGGGCAGTAGTTATTTCGGCCTGAGGAAAACTTCTTCCGTGCCTGAGGGAAGCTGATTCTGTACCTGAGGGCGACACTACCTATGCCTGAGGGAAAACTCTGTTATGCCTGAGGGCAGATTCTTGTGTTGGATACTCTTTACCTGAGGGTAGGAGTTTACATGTCTAAGGACATTAGCTAGTTATTTAGAATATTCATTGTGGTGGTATTTTAAATTTAATGGATTAAATGGATAATAAAATGGAAATATAACTGGTAATTAGTTAATTTTGAGTTCTTCTTACTTTATTGCATTGTACTACTGGACACTATTGATGCATGCTTACACGCAGTTGGGCACGAGCCTTTGGTGGGTGCCTACTGAGATATATTTCTCACACCCTATTTGGGTCACGCTTTTCGGCCCAAACATATTATGTTTCTGAAGGTGTGTATAGGGGCAAGAGTCCCTATGCAGGTACTTAACTGTTGCTGAGGAGTAGGAGGGCATGGGACCGAGCCTAGGCTTGCGATGCCGCTACCGGCTGTTTTTCTTTGTTTTTCTGTACTCTTCTTTTGGTTGTACTGTATTGATGTATAACATATTCTGGCTGTTTTCATAGAACTTGAGACATGTAGCATCATTGTTTACATACTGTTGGTTATACTCACTGCTGTTGGTTATTTCAGTTGTGTATGGTTTACTGCTTCCGCTGTTGATGTATGTTTTATTTTGTATTCCGCTGCGCTACACTTTGACAAATGAGGGCATAGTTTCCCCACTATCAGACCTGGGCCTTCGCTGCTAGTCGGTACCCTCTGGAATTTGGTTAAATGTGTTTGAGGTCATGTTGCGAACCGGGTTCGGGGCACCCGTTGAGTGGCACCCGGAGTCGGGACATTACAGCTCAGTTGCATGCTCAGTACCACTTTTGTTTCCCTAGTTTGTGATGTATCTTTACGGGGACGTAAAGCCCTGAGGTGGGAGTAATGTAAAGACCCATAAATTTCACAGGATTTTTTTTTCTAAATTTTCTTTGGGATTTTACGAGTACGCAGTTTTTGACGGCACCTGATTCCGAGGCTCGGTGTTCCCGGAATCAATTTCCGAAGTTTATCTCGGGTACGTTCAGTGAACGAATGAGAGGGTTTTCCTAACTTTGAAAACCGGTGCTCGGAATCGAAATCAGAGGGAACCGATGAAACCGCAGCACCAGTAATTTCTTAGGAACACCTTTTCTAGAGTTGCTTTTGCTCGGGTGAGGTTATTAAATAAATGGGTTGACTGAAGAACGAAATAAAAATTGGTGCAACAATTTTTTATTTCTTTTCTAAGTAGCTATAACCTATGCATGGAAGTTGGAGTGGGACCCACTACATCCTAACTCCACTTGGTAGGATATTAGTGAAGTGGGGCCCACATGAGCCCCACCCCTTCAATTCCATTAAACCACCCTCTTGCAATTTATTTTGTAACTCACCCGCTCCCCCGTTTTAATGTCATGTCAACTCAAGCAGTTTTTCTTCCACATTAAATACATGCCAATAAAACGCCTAATTAATTGGATAACGCGCGTTAATTAATTTGGTGAATTCATTTTGAATTTCAAATTAATGTTGGAACGTATGTGTGTGAATAAAATAAGAAAAGGTCTTATTTTATTGTGGTGGATTCATTGTGCGGAATCAAGGAGAGAACTCTCTCGGTCTTGAAGAACTTCGTCTTCCTCACAAAGAACACCGAAGCTTCGACGAATAACGTCGTATAATCTTTGCACCTACTTCTTGCATCGAAGAAAGTGAGATGCTGCATCCTTCACCGGGTGTTCACTGACGACATACGAAGCCTCTTTCTGCAACGCCGTCTTCCGCGACGCTATTTCTCCGCGACGATCCTCGTTCGAAAACTTCTTCCAGGTAGGGGGTTTTCATATAAAGTGTATATTTGAAATATCCCCTCGTGAATGCGTATTTTAATTTCAGGGTGTTTGAATAATTTACCTTGAATAAATTATACCCTCGTCTAAAGCATGTCTTTTAGTTATTACCATTTGAAAAACACCTAACGTGGAGGGTGCGGGCTGAACAAACACGACCCAAAAACCCTCCGCAGTTTGTTTTTTGGTGTGCCGATCGACAGACGATGATGAAGCGGGCCGCAAAGGTGCAGACGACGGGCAAAACAGACCACCTGAGTGCATCTGGTGGTCCGTGGAAGGCACTGCCGGCGCGCCACGCCGGCACGGTGGCGCCCCGGCGCACCGCCGGCAGAAGCCGCCCCAGCTGAAGCCGCAACGGCGGCGGAATGACTGGATCCCACGGCTGTGTGGGATCCGGGGGAGACGTGGCGCCCAGCGCCGCGTCCGCTGGAAAAGGGGGGACCGCGTCCTCCCCCCAGCTCGGCCTGCTGGCCGAGCCAGCACGCCCCCTGGCCGGGCCGGGGGGCGGTCGCATGGATCAGGCTGGGTCGCCCCGAGCTGGTCCGGACCTGCCCAGTTGGGGGTTGGGTCGGGACGAACCGGGCCTAGACCCCCACTTCGGACCACCTTCGATCAATTGCCCATAACTTGGGCTACGGACCTCCGATCGACGCACCGTCAGTTGCGATGTGATCCTTGGATGGAGACGGTCATTTAGGTATATTAAACTTAGGGTTTTGAAGAACTTTGGGTATGTCCGGGTTGGTTCGAACACGAAACCAACCGGGCCCTCAGAGCAGAAACGCTTATAACTTGAGCTCCGAACGTCCGATCGACGTGTCGTCGACTGCGTTGGATTCCTTTTAGTGAGACAGACCTTTTGGCTTACTTCGCTCGAGGTTTGGATGCAGTTGGAGTGTGGTCAGGTTGGTTTTTACTTAAAAACCAACCGGGACCCTAGAACGAAAAAGCCAATAACTCTCAGACCGGGCGTCTGATTGACGCATCGTCCGTCACGTTGAGTTCCTATAGACGAGACAAAACTTTGGGATACACCAAATACAGACTACATGTCGGTTGATGTATCGACCCCTTGGCTCGTGGAGCGGACCCTCCCGGAATCGAGCATGCTGTGTGCGAGAACCCTATAGACGACTATGACTGTGACAACGATGACGACCGCACTGAAATCCTCTGTGGGTTCTACTGCGAGGACAACTGCACTGAAATCCTCCATGGGTTCGGCATCGACAACGACTGCACTGAAATCCTCTGTGGGTTCTACTGCGATGACGACTGAACTGAAATCCTCCGTGGGTTCGGTAGTGATGACGACTACACTGAAATCCTCCATGGGTTCGACTGCGACGACGACTGCACTGAAATCCTCCGTGGGTTCGGCAGTGACGACGACTGCACTGAAATCCTCCGTGGGTTTGGCAGTGACGACAACCGAACTGGAATCCTCCATGGGTTCGATGGTGAAGACTTTCGTACTGGAATCCTCTGTGGGTTCGACGATGACAACAACCATACTAGAATCCTCCATGGGTTCGACGGTGAAGAATTTCATACTGGAATCCTCCGTGGGTTCGACGACGACGACAACCGTACTAGAATCCTCTGTGGGTTCGACGGTGAAGACTTTCGTACTAGAATTCTCTATGGGTTCGACGATGACGACAACTGTACTGGAATCCTCCGTGGGTTTGGCGGTGATGACTACTGTACTTGTATCCTACGTGGGTACAACAATATTGATCTCTGTTGTAGTATCCTACGTGGGTCTGACAGAGTAGCTGGACTAGTATTTTACGTGGGTCCAACAGCTTAGCTGGTCTAGTATCCTATGTGGGTCCCAGCTAGATGAATCAGTAACTACATCTGATCATCTCCTTTTTCTTTACAAATGATGTATACCTGTGTGAGCTGAGTCTTGACTTTCAATCTTTATCTTTGATATGATTGACTTGCTTTCCTATGTGGATTGGGTTGTGCTTTCCTGTGTAAATTGGGTTGCACTATCCTGTGTGGAAATGATCGAACTTGGGATCGGATGTTGGAGCCGAACTTGAATTGATGACTTAGGTATATGTATGGGCATATACCTAAGTAGAGTTGGTTGTTACTTCGTGATTGTATCTTTCCATTGTGAATTATCCTTTATGGATTCTGGGAGACCTTTGGGGGTCTTGGGGTCCCTACTGAGTAGCGTATACTCACCCCTGCACGGGCTATGCCCGCACTAAGATGTGTTGGATGCAGACGACGGACAACACTGATCATGGTTGAGGCTCGTGGAGCGAGACGGTACCTAGAGGTGGACCACTGGGCGGGACGTACATGGAGCGGACGGTTGGACCCGAGGAGCTGAGGAGAATATCTGTACCCACCCTTCAGGTGGGATTTCCGGTGGACGGCTTGACGTTTCTACTTTAATTTTCAGTTGCTATAATTCCTTTCCAGTTGTAATTTACTTTCAGTTTGGGTTTGTATTCTAGCCCATTTTCTTTCCTCACTTACTTTTGTATTCAGTTTACTTAGTGTTTACTTCTGCTGGCTTACTCTGTGGTGTTTACTTTATAAATGAAATGCCTTCCCTTTTTATCGGGAGTTACGCCTTTGGTGCTAGTCGCCAGCCCCTGGCCTATGGAAGGCGGACTTGGGGTAGTCACGACACGGGTCCCGAGGACGGGTCGTGACATATAATCACATCAAAAGTATAGTATTAGTCATTATCCACACTTGTAATCATATCGAATGATCCATAAAACACAGTGTTATCCCATTCACTAGATACATTTTTCCCCATGTTTATTGCAACATTTATAACTTTGATCAATTTTATGATAGATCAAGTATTATTCCAAATCCTCTGGACTAATTAGTCTTGAATAACAAAAATGTAAACATGGAAAAAGGATTTGAGAAGGCCCATATACATGATCTTTTGAAAACTTGATAAACTCCTTCACTCCATCTTCATACTCTTTTATCATACGATTGGCATCCATCCATTCTTTATTCATATCCATCCTATTTGATTCCGTAATATTAATATTTAACAAAATAAATACAAAAAATATGTTCAATTGAAGATGGTTATCATGAATTTCTTGAAAGAAAATAGAAATATTGAAAAATGGTTTATTATCCCACATGATTAAAAACAAAAACTTATTGAAGGAAATTTATAAATATAGATATTGAATGTAATAATTGAAAAAAATAAAATCTATATTATTTGAAAACCCTTTTCATAATAGAAAATACGACTATTGAATATAATAATGGTTTCACAAATAAAAAAAGAAATTATTATATTTTTAAAACAATAATCCATACCTTTGAGAAAATTAGGGACATTACATGAGACCTAAGGTATTTAATACAGTGATGTGAGTAAATGTTTTTTTAAATAGAAAAATTGACTAGATTTAAAATGCTGTGTAAACTAGAATTTGAAATTTTAGAAGGGGTTTTGAAGTGGAATTTTAAATGGATATAAATAATTCTCTAAATCGTTTAGAAAGTTAAATTTGAATTTTATGGTTTTGAATAAATAGAGGGAAATATTTTATTTTTGAAATTTTGGGATGTAAACTGAGAATTTTAAATGGGTGTACTTTTTTAAAAATCACAAGGAAGAGAATTTTTTTTTGAAAAACCTTAGGATACAAATGAATTTTTCAAAAACCCCTTGGAAATTTCCCATATTAAAATATAAATATTCATTTCAAGAGGTTGGAAATTTCCCAACCAAAGTTATATATCCATATTCAACTAGGGTTACCACCTTTCTTACCCATTTTAACACATGTTCTCATCTTGGAGATTATCATAAGACATATATTTTTTGATTACATAGTAACAATTTCACTTATGTCACCCTTCGGGTTCCATCCTATAATTTTCCTCTCATTAGTATAAGGAATGTATTTCTTAGTGTCCACATGAATCTTATGTAACCCTTTGGTTTTACTACTATAATTCCACTCTAAACAGTGTTTGAATCCCTCAGTTCTTGTTTCCAGACTATGGAGATCAAGAATATACTTCAGGACTTGTGGAAAATCGACTCGGGTGACATGGAAAGTTAACCTGAGTTGGTTCATTACAATAATTTTTTTGTTTTGTTTTTCATTAAAGTAATGAAATAAAAGGGAATGTATTGTACAATGTATATAATGAAATGTTTATTATTGTGAAATCTTGAGTATTACACGATCCATGCGATTTTATTTTTATAAAATAAAAAATCATGAAAACCTTGAATGACTTATAATTATATTAAATCAAACACGTCTTTCCCTAATCATTTGAAAATAAATCATGAAATCCACCTCAAAATTTTCCGATTTTACCTTCCATATTCATTTTAAACAGAGTTATATTTTCCAAAATTCACTTTATATTTTAATTTTAAATACATTTATTTTTCTATATTTTAAGTAATGAAAGTATTCACCAAAACATCACAATTATAAAATCATTATAATTAAAATAATTAATAATGATGACATTTTCTCCAAAATACATGATTTGGATTCTCAATTGGCTAAACTGAGCACTAATTAAGAAATAACCCCTATAGTGAAATACATAGTTTGGGAAACTAGGAATCTATTAAAATTAACCCATTGTGGGTTAATTATTTTAATTTGATATTGAATCTCCATTATGACATTGCTAATACCTAAAAGTATCTAATTATGGTCTGTTAAAACCTATGGATTAATATGAATTAGACTATTATAACTATATGGAAATCGTCTTTGTCTAAAGATGGACACATACCAAAAGAAACTAAGGACCTACCCAAATGAAAAACCAAGAATTTGCCTAAATCATAACTATCCTTCCATGTTAGAAAAGTCAAGAAGAATTTTAATTTTTTATCATAACGAATCTAGGGCACCCTAACTCACAATTCCTCCTACACTGACTAAGCCTTAAAAACTAATGACTAACAAAATTAACAAATTTCAATGATTTACCATAGGAATCTATAATCCATTACAAAATAATCAAAATATAAACTATTATTAGAACACTTTCCCAAAAATTCCATTGAATTCTCATCCTCACCACAATCTCTTGAACGAATCCAAATACCATCATTACTATATTAACAATCAAACTCCTTCCTATAAAAACTTGTATACTAAACAATCATTAATTATACCCAAAACACAAAATCCAAATTTTAGTAAATAACATTCATCACAACTAAATAAAACCTTTCCAAACCAAATTTCCCATCACATAACTTGACATATCAATTTACTAAAATAATATTTAATATTCAACAACCTCAGACCATAACTAGATACACGAAAAATTTCACAAGAATAACATAAATGGGGTTTCACACACAATATTTCTTGAGAATAACAAAAAAAAGTGAACCATGAAGAGAATCAGTTGAAAAATACATCAAAATAAGATTTGAATAGCAAACCTTTAGTTTTGAGGTTGATTCATAAAAAATGTTCAACAAAGTCACAATAGAGATGCGCCGGTAGTGGGGTTTGATGAGGCAACAATGGGGTTCAGTGAGAGCAACAATAACGAGAATACAGTTTGATGAGAGTGGTGGCACGAAGACACTACTGTGGTTCAGCAAGATCGACAGTGGGGTTCTGCAAGAGCAGTGTCACAATGAAAGTCAGCTTCCGCGAGAGCTTGAAGGTGTTGGAGAGAAGACAACCGGTTAGGGTTCTTTGAAAAAAGGAATAAGGCTTTTATCAGCGCTTTCAAAAAGCAATGATAAAGAATAGTATTATCAGCACTTTTCTAGCACCGATAAAGGGATATCTTTATCAATGCTAAAAAAACACTGATAAAGTTCTAATGCTAATAATTTATTTGTATTATTATATATATTTATAAAATCATACATATAATAAATAAATAAATATTTATTTATAATTATAATTATAAATAAAGAAATATTTATTTATAATTATATAATATATATATATTTATAATTTAAAATTATAATAAATATATTTATTAAAATTATAATTATAATTATAAATAAATATAGATATATTTAAATAATTATAAAATTATAATAAATATATTTATTATAATTTTATAATTATTTACATAAATAAATAAATAAATAAATAAATATATATATATATATATTTCTTATAATTATAAATAAATATATATTTATATAAATAATTATAGGATTATAATATATTTATTATATTTATAATTTTATAATTATATATGATAAATATATCCATTTATATATATTTATAAAATTATAAATACAATAAATATATTTATTATAATTTTATAATTATTTAAATAAATAAATAAATATTTATACTAATAACTACAAATAAATAAATAATAATTTATAATTATAAAATCATATTAAATATATTTATTATATTTATAATTTTATAATTATATATAATAAATAAATTTATTATAATTTTATAATTATATATATAAATATTTATTTATAGTTATAATTATAAATATTTATAAATATTTATATATATTTGTATATATTTATAAATATATTTATATAATTATATATATTTATAAAATTCTAAATATAATAAATATATTTATTATAATTTTATAATTATAATTATAAATAAATATATTTATAAATATTTGTATATAATTCTAAATATATTTATATCTATATATTTATTAATATATATATATATATATTTATAAAATATAATAAATATATTTATTATAATTTTATAATTATATATATATATATTTATAATTATAATTATAAATAAATATAATTATTAATATTTTTATATAATTATAAATATAAATATAAATATATATTTATATTTATAAACTAATAATAAATGTATTTATTATATTTTTATAATTATATATATAGTTATAATTATAATTATAAATAAATATATTTAAAAAGTATTTATATATAATTAAAAATTCATAATTATAAATATAATAAATATAATAAATATATTTATTTTAATTTTATAAGTATTTATGGGAACATAATAAGTTAATGGGTATAACATGAATGAATCATACCTAATCAGGTATAGATTATAAAAAATGAGTTATCACATATATATGGAAAGCAAAATTAATAAGGGTGTCAATGTATAAATGAACATTCATGAGTCATGAATACATAACATATGCATGCATCATTATAATATAGGTAATCTTAACATTTGAAACATAAAAACCAACAATCATGTCTATAAATAAACTTATCATCGTATGACGTCAATTATATGTACTTACGCATCAATGTATGGACATAAATAATACCGATCATATCCATGAATATCATTATTATCTATTGATATATATATATATATATATATATATTGACCAAATTCATTGTAGAAATATATTTATTTAAATATATATTTATTTATATAATTATATGTAACGTCCCGATTCTGAGAGCCGCCCAGAGGTGCCCCGTACGCAGTTGGTTACATGGCCTCAAGCGAATTTCTCTGAACGCTAGAGGCTGCCGACTAGCAGCGAGGGCCTTGGGTGTGATAGTGGGGAAACTGTGCCCTGATTGGCAGAGTAACACAAAAGAAGTAAAACAGATAAAAAAAGTGGAAGCAGTAAAACATGCAATAAGTAAACAACAGAAGTAATAAACAATTGGTGCACACACACATATATATGATGCATGATACATATGTCTAGGAAAGCATCCAAACAAATCAAAATTCTGGAATACGGTGCTAAACCAAAGTACAAAAGAAAATCAAGTAAACAGCTCCACAGCATCGCAAGCCTCAGCTTGGTCACATGCTCCCCAACTCCACAACAATCAAGTACCTGAAGTAGAAAGGTGCTTTACCTTATCTATACCTATAGAAATATAATCAGTTTGGGCCCAAAATCAGGACCCAAACAGGGTGTGTGACTAATCCCAGTAGGCAACCACCTAAAGATCTATGCCTAATAGTCAGTTAATAGATATGGCAGGCAATAAGCAAAAGAAGCATTGAACACAGAAGTACTCAAAAGTAAACAGTCCTATAGTTTCATTCACAAATATTTACTTTTAAGTATTTAATCAACCAAAAACAAATACAAGCAACCCTCTGGTTAGTTATCACAACCTAACACCTTTGGTTCACATTAAAAGAGAAGATATAACAAGGAATCTCTGAGGAAGCACTCACCGTCAATCCCCCCTATAGTCATGTGTAAACAAAGACTCTCTGAGAAAGCACTCACCGTCAATTCCCCCTATAGTCTTTTAATGGTAACCCACAGACACTCTGAGGAAGCACTCAACGTCAATTCTTCCTGTGGCCTCATAACGAAACTATAGACACTCTGAGGGAGCACTCAACATAAATCCCCCTATGGTCTCACAACATGATAGTTATAACAAACACTCTCGAAAAGCCCTCAACATCAAATTCCCCTATGGTCTCACTACACCAGGTTCCCACACCCCGTGTAAAGAAATCGTGCACAAATAATAATCAGCAGCCAAAGTAAACCTCAAGAACTACTTGGCTAAATAAACTACAACATATCATATCATGTCAGATAATAATCACTCCACCCTAACAAAACTAGGCATGGAAAGAAAAGCAGCAGCCTAACATGCAAGGCTAGACCAAATGGTCAAAAACAAGCAAACATGGGAAAAACATCCATAGCTTGGAAATGATAACCCTATTCTCAAACAACTAACCTCTATCCAATCAAACAAGGCATAGTAGGCAATAACAGGGCTAAAAACCATAAACATGCAATACTCCATTCTTGGGTATTGGGCACTTTTGCACATAAAATTCAAAGACTATCTACAGAAAGGCACAAAACACCTACCTAAACATCGTGTGATCAATATACATGAACCTCAGGCCTTGAATCGACATAAAAAACCATATATATACAAAAATGTTAAAAACGTTCAACCAAGGATAACTCATGAGATAGGAGAAATCAGAAGATGAAGTTCTAGAAGAAGGAAGAACTCACTGTGGCAATTCCAACACAATCAACGAAGATCGATTCAGAGAATGGACAGCGAGTCGGGGGCTCGGAGAAGATCCATAGCCGTACAGATTCTACTGGATGATATAGGTCAAGAATAAGGACGTTCTGTACATTAGACACGACCCCAGTCCGTTTAATAAAAAAAAGTACACGACGTGTTATTTATAAGTACACGGTGTGTACTTGCCTTTTTCGGCCTCCGCTTTAGGCGGTCTCCAGGTCACCACACATGGCCATGTACTCATCCATTATCTAGCTAGTACACAGTTACCCACGACAACCAAGCACACAATGTGTACTTATAAGTACTCGACGTGTACTCCCAAATTTTCTAGAAACTCCTCTTTTTCCTAAAAACAACTAGAAAATAAAAACATACCTGAAAAGAAAATCCAGGTTCTTACAAACTTCCCCCCTTAAAGAAATTCATCCCCGAATTTCCCTAGCAAGGCGGCGTGAAAGAAGAATCCTCGAAAAGCTCCGGCCACTACGATCGTACATCAACCTCCCTCTCCCAAGTCTCATCCTGTACTCAGCTATACTACCATAGCACTCGTACCAGAGGAACATACTAGCCACAAAGAACTTTCGCACTGCGATCAACAATCTGGATATATAGGACACTCCTTGAATGAGGAATCCACCTCAAGCTCGACCTTCTTGGGTTGGAAAACATGAGACGGGTCTGAGAAGTAATGTCAAAGCTGAGAAATGTGGAAGACATCATGCATATCCCAGTAACTATGAGGTAAATTCAACCGATTGGAAACTGGACCGACTCTCCCCAACACCTCAAACGGCCTAACGTATCTCGGTGAAATCTTACCCTGTCTCCTAATCCTCCTATGTCCTAACCTTAGTGTGACATGTAGAAAAACCTGATCTCTGACCTCGAACTCTAGAGGTCGTCTCTACTGATCAACACAAGACTTCTGTCATGACTGTGCAATAGCCATCCTCTTCCGAATCAACTCTATCTACTCTGTGGTCTCCTATACAAGACGAGGTCCCAGCATAGCTGCCTCCCCTACCTCCAACCAGCATAAGGGTGATCAACATGGCCTACTATACAAACCCTCATAAGGTTCCATCTGAATAGTTTCTTGAAAACTATTATTGTAGGAAAACTACACAAGAAGTTTTTGCTTCTCCTAAGAACCTCCAAAATCTAGGATGCATACTCGAAGCATGTCCTCAAGAACCTAAATAATATGCTTAGACTAGCCATCTGTCTGGGGGTGGTAAGATGTACTTAGAAGTACCTGTGTACCCAAATCCCTCTGAAGACCCTGCCATACCCGAGAAGTAAAACGTTTTTCCCTTTCTGAAACAATGGAGTGTGGAACCCCATGTAGACATACAATCTCCCAGATGTACAAACTTCCCAGATCATCAACACTGAAGGTCTCCTTGATCGACAAGAAGTGAGAAACCTTCATGAGTCTGTTAATGACAACCCAAAATGAATTATTCCATCGAGGAGACTTCAGAAAACCTGTCATGAAGTCCATAACGACATCATTCCACTTCCACTCAGGATTGAGTAACTATTGTAAAAGCCCTAATGGTCGCTGATGCTCCGCCTTCACCTGAGGATAGGCGAAACACCTCATGAAAAAACCTAAAACATCTCTCTTCATATCGAGCCACCAATACTGATAGTACAGATCTCGATACATCTTGGTGACACTAGGATGAACTGCCCAAACTGAGGAATGAAAGTCCCGCATCATCTCCTTGTGTAAGTCTGCTGACACCCATACGCACCCATGAAAAAACAAGATCTCATCCTCGCATACTATCCATCAAAGAATAGGGTCCTCTCCTGACATAATCTCCTGTAGGACTAAGCCTTAATAATCTAATAGCTGCCTCACTCACACTCGATCAAGTAGAGTAGAGGTAACAACTACAGAAGAAAGAAACATCTACCCCTGTCTATCATGCACCTCCAAATGCATCTCAAAGAATATAGTCATAAACTTCCACTCACTGATGGCCTCCTGAACTGCCTATATTCGAGTCCTCTTGCTCAGTGCATCAACCACAACATTGCCTTTCCTAGGCGTGTAGGCAAGCTCAAAGTCAAAGTATTGATGGTACCCAACCCACCTTCCCTGTCTCAAATTTAGATCATGCTGAGTGAAGATATACTTGAGACTTTTGTGGTTGGTGAAAACCAAAAAATTCTCTCCTAGAAGATAATGTCTCCAATAGTGTAAAGCATGTACAACAACATCCAACTTGAGATTGTGCGTTGGGTAGTTCCTCTCATGTGGCCTCAACTGCCGAGACTCGAACGCAATGACTCCTTCTCCCTGCATAAGAACATCTCCCAGCCTGATACCTGATGCAGAAAAGTACACAATATATCCCTTTCTTAGATTTGGAAATACTAGTATTGGTGCTGAGGTCAACCTTTCTTTCATCTCTTGAAAGGATGACTTGCAAGAATCTGACCACATGTACTTCACACCCTTTTTAGTCAGACTCGTCAGTGGAGATACTAAGAATGAAAAGTCCTGTATGAAATGTCTATAGTATCCAGCCATCCCTAGAAAACTCTGCACCTCAAAGACGTTATTCGGATGCTCCTAGGAAACTACTACTCTCACTTTATTTGTATATACTGATACTCTTGTCTTTGAGATAACATGACCCAAGAAGTGGATTCGGTCCATCCAAAAGTGGAATTTTGAGAGCTTAGAATATAAATGATGCTCTCTCAGTGTACTAAAAATGATCTCAAGATGGGTGGCATGGTCGTGTCAAGTGTAAGAGTACACCAATATATCGTCCACAAAGACTACCACGAAATAATCCAAGTATGGATGGAACACTAAGTTCATCAGTTCCATGAAAACTGCAGGCACATTCGTGAGACCAAACGGCATAACCACATACTCGTATAGACCATTACTACTTCAGAAGGCTATAAAAGGTATATCATATGGTCTAACGTGCAAATGATGATAACCGAATCTCAAGTCAATCTTAGAGAACACCTGGGCTCCTCAAAATTGATCAAAGAGATCATCAATACTTGTCAAGGGATATCAGTTCTTGACCATCAACTGGTTCAACTTCCGATAATCCACAAAAAGTCTGAGGGTACCGTCTGCCTTCTTTTCAAACAGGATAGGTGAACCCCAAGGAGAAGTACTGGGTTGGATGAAAACCTTTTCCTGCAACTCCTACAACTACTTGTTGAGCTCCTGTAACTCTAGTTTATCCATCCTATAAGGAGGAATGGACACCAGTGCCACTCTTGGAACAAGATCAATATAAAAGTATACCTCTCGCTTTGGAGGAAAACCTAAAATGTCCTCTGAAAATATGTCCTTGAAATTATCCACCACTGGAGGAAAGTCCATTTGTAAATTCCCCTGGTCATCCAGATATAGACTAGTAATTTGGGCTGTAACTCCTCCCAACCCATGATGCTTGGGTCCCGTTCAGCTCACCTGGACATCCCATTCACCCTTTTGAAGAAACAATCCACCTTCTGGTGATGTTAAACTCACCCTACGATGATAGAAATAAAAAAATACCTTGAAGGGAACTAACAAGTCCATTCCGAGAATGAATTCATAGCCCATCATCTCTAAGACATAAAGGTCCCATAAGAAGTGACACCCACCAACCTCAAGAGGGAACTCCTTGTACTGGTGTACACTAGCCGTTATTATCCCCAACAGAGTGTCTAGTGTCAATATATCAGTAGAAGAAAAGATACAGAGCCCAAGACTCTCCACAATAGAAGTATATATAAAGCTATGGGAAACCCCTGTAATGAAAAGAGCAGAAGTTAAAACTGAGGAAACTAGAATTGTACCTTGAACTGTAGAGGGTCCAAGATCCTGCTCCTGTTTGGTCTACTCCACTACAAAAGTATGACCTATACTGTGACCCTGTGACCCTACCTGACCACCCTGAGCTGATCCACCCTATTGTCACTGAAATCCTGGCGACTGGCTACCACGACCACAACCTCCACCTCGACCCAAATGGTTGGAATAACTCCAGTTCCCTGACTGATGAGATACTGGTGGTGCTTCTCCTAAATATGGAGTCATAGAAGAACCCCTGTCACCCACTACCGGTGAGAAAAACTGATAGAAGCACTAAATATGACCAACCTTGCTGCAAGATCGGCACTCCACTGGGTCTCTCAGGTAATGTGGCCTCGTATGCCTGACCTTCCCGCACTGGTATCACACCACTTGACTCCCTAAAGGCACATCCAGCCTACTCAGATCTCTAAGTGTAGACTCCCTACGGTGCTTACTACTATTATCTGGAGAAATACCAACTCTGGATGCTGAACTTCCCTGGCCCATAGCTCCAGAATCCCTCAGTTTGTGCTCTTTGATCAGTGCTTGGTTGACTATAGAGGTGGTGGAAGTCAATATAAAGATGTTCACCTGAGCCCGAATGTCTTGTTTGAGACTATCCTCAAACTTCCTCTCTAGGAATAACTCATATACTCCTAAAAAGGGTGTTATGTGATGTAGCTCTGTGAAGAAATAAGAATAATCCATAACAGAAAGAGTACCCTGCTCCAGAATCATGAACTCTCGAGCTTGATTGGCCCTGAAATTCTCGGGGTAGAAGTAGTTGTAGAAGGTATGATGAAACTCGCACCACACCATAACCTAATGACATCCCACCATCTCTTGGCAGAGTCCTAAAGCATATAAGTAGTGAGTTTCACCCTCCTCTCTGGTGGCATCTCCAGATGCTCGAAGATAGAAAGCATGGATTCTAGCCATGAATTTGCAGCCGGAGGTCCTCCTTCCCCTGTAAAGGTGGGAAGATGATGCTGCTGGAAAACCCGCGTTAACTCTCCCATAGATGGGGTAAGATGCAGTACTACCTGGAAGTCCTGCATAAACCTCATAAAGACCTCTCAGAACTATTCATTGACACTTGTATCTGGGATAACGACTGGTGCCAAGACTGGCACAACTAGAGGATCTACTGGTAGTCCCTGATCAGCCATGTCTGGTGTCTGATCATTGCCCTGTATCTGGCATACAATCATAGGGTGCCTCAGTGGAATGACTCTTCAAGGTCAAGCGCACACCATAGATCAGGATTTTCAAGAAATGAAACTTAGAAGTGTAAGAAGGGAACAAGAGAAATAAATCATTCAAGTTTTTCAAAACATGGATACATAGACTGTATAATGCCTACACGGTGTGTTCCCTTAATCCTTCACATGGGTGTGTACTTCTACCAACCCAGGTCATGTAACACCCCATACACGACATGTTGTCCTAACACAAGGTGTGTACTTGAATGCTCTTTCCCTTCCCGAGTTCTTCTATACTGTTAAGCCACACAGTTTCCCTAGAACAAGACTACATGGTGTGTTAGTTCCAGACACGGCATGTACTAAACGAACTTCACCGACCCATGTTTCTAGTCACAGGGCTGGTTACACGGCATGTACTAGACGAAATTCACCGACCCATGTTTCTAGTCACACAACCAGTTACACGGATCACACTACATGGCATGTTCCATATGGAAACAACATATACTAGAAAATACTCCACTGAACCATGTTGTTTGTCACACAGCCAGTTACACGGCTCTACAACACAACGTATTCCAGATAGACATGATGTGTACTTAAAGGATTTCACTGACTCGTGTTGCTTATTACATGACCAGATTCAAGGGTTACACTACATGGTATGTTCAATCTTGACACGACATGCATAACCTAAGTTTTATCCATCCATGTTATTGGTCACTTGGGTGGACACATGGTATACACAACACAACGTGTACAACCGGTACACGACGTGTTTCCCCAAAGATTTCCCAACCCCGTGTCTTTTCCCACACAACCAATGACACAATTAGAGACTACATGATGTGTACATATAGTACATGACATGTACTTAAGAAAAATAGTTCCTTTCTGATTGGAAGGATACATGACATATATTTATCATTACACACTATGTATTCTGGGTTTTTCCGGATAGTAATCCTTAGAAACTACTCCAGAACTCAGAAAAATATTGAAACGAACACTGAAGTGCCAAATTACGATCAGTGAGGGCCCATACTCCCCACGAATCAATGATTGTCATCTTATACATGTTACATACAAGGAATACAATGCAATGATCCACCAAATTCCGATCCATGAGGGCCCATAACACCTTAAGAACCAAAGTTTGGTGTTTATTCAAGAAAAACCATATAAAAACAATACCCTATCAAAAATCATTTATTCTTATCAAGGAATCTATCACAATAGTATTCATATTTAACACAACCTCTATCACAAAAAATGTAATTGCTAATGCAACCTAAATGGCATGGAAAAAATGCATGACATGTGATCTCTAGCAAGTGACTATATGATGCATGAGATGAAATACCCTCATCTCATTAGGTTTCAACAGAAATAGAACCTCAATATTATCAATAATAACAACACAAAATATTTTGATCACCCAACGATGAAATCAAATCAACTATAAAATCGAAAAACCAGAAAAATTGAAACATACGAGGTAAATTGGATTTTCCCTATACACGGGTTAGCTACTCCCGGGCATAGCTTATTACCAAGTACCTATTTCCTTCCTATCCATGGCTATAGTCTCCAAATAGTAAGTCCAGAAGAAAATAATTCCTCAGATACCACTTTGTAACATCCTGATTCCGGGAGCCGCCCAGAGGTGCCCTGTACCCGGTTGGTCACATGGCCTCAAGCGCATTTCCACGAATGCCAGAGGCTACCAACTAGTAGTGAGGGCCTTGGGTGTGATAGTGTGGAAACTATGCCTTCATTGGTAGAGTAACATAGTAGAAGTAAAATAGATAGCAAGAACAAAAGTTTTAAAATATGCAATAAGTAAACAGTGGAAGTAATAAACAACTAGAGTACACACATATATATGCCAAAGTAAATTTTTTATTATGAAACACTTTTAAGGGAAAGTGAGAACCCACACAGAAAAATAAAATCAAATAGTAAAGGAAACAACATAATTATCAAAGAAAATCTTAATTCGATTGGAATATATCTCCCTAAATAATTTCCAATATAGAGAACTTACATAATAGTATGGATCATCACTTAGAATGTCTTCAAAATGGCATGCCAAAAAGTCCCAAGATTTCAAGTATTCCTCTTTGTTAATCATCCCTTTGTTGAAACCTATGATCAATATGCGGTCTTTCTTGTCAATCCACTCACATTGCTCCCTCTAAGTATCCAAACTGAGCAATATTACCATCATTTCATCACCATCTTACCGCATAGAAAATCCTCCAACATCTCTTCCCTTGAGTGCATGAGCAGCTCCCCACTCTGGTCATGAGCCATGGCATGTTGATGGGGGTCGTCTGGGGACTCTTCCACTTGCAGCTTCCCAGGAGGTAGAGTATCCTCCTTCACCAGGAGAACAACCTCTAGCTGAGAAGGAATCTCTACCTACTGATCCATGGTCATTATAGATGCATCTCCTTGAAGAGGAACCAAAGCATCTGAGGTACCCTCAGGTTGAGAAAATTCTTTCACTAAGGACCCGTACCCACCAAAAAGGAAACCCTCCATGTCACCTGCCACTGATTGGGCCTTCTGTTTGCTGGGATTACCTACCTTTTTGGCTGACCGAGTCTCCATAGGTCTTGGTAGGTATGAGTAGTCTTTTCGTCCCTTTGGTTTCTGCTTCTTGGAAACAATACAACTCCCCGGGTCCCTATTCTCCTTATTTCCTTTCTTCCTCCTTTGGTTGTGCAAGCCTTTACCACACCCTCTAACTGAATTTTCATCTGAGGATTGTATTTCTCCATCTGGGTCCACATCTAAGGGACAACTGAAAGTCCCTCCATCAACACTAAGGCTATCAAAGTGATTGATGAAAGTGAGACTAGGAGAAATATTTCTTGGATTGGTCCCCTGCATGACATCCCTCTGATTAGAGGCACCTTGGAGGTCCTTCAGCTCACGAAAGTTGATTCTCTCAACAAGGATCCCTCCATCGTCTTTAAAGCCACCATCCTTGACACGAGCATGATGAACATGCACCTGCTGAGACCACAAGCCATCCTTGACTATCTCCATGAAGGTAAGAGGCACCAAAGAACTGGACTCACCCTGTACCAGTACTAAAAGTGTAGGAATGTACAAATCGCGTTTTAACCTTGGGAATATGTCTTAGACCCTTGAATCCTTATGAATAACCTCTGGATTAGCACTGATAGGTCCCTTGATGATTCCACCCACAGGAGGCACCCGATTCAGAGGGGGGATAATGAGGGAAAAAAACCCGAGTGGCTGAAGTATCACCAGAAGAAAAGTGGGCACCCCCCACAGATGCCCCTGAATCATGCTCCTTCGATACAAGGAGGAATGGTCGAGCCTCTAGTTGAGGGAGGACGACACTGCTTGGAAGGTCTGGAATACTAGAAGAACATAAAGTCTTAAGATCCGAGATACTAGAAAATCGACAGTCAAGGTGGATGTGGCCCAGACGAGAGCATGAACTGCAATAATCAAACCAGTTTTTGAAAGCCAGTGGTTTCTAGTAACGGAGTTCTTCACCAACATCTATCCAAACTGAATCCCCCGAAGGCTTTGAAACATCCACTTCCACACAAATACATGGAGCAATCAGATGGAGTAAGTCATGAGACTGCTCATCGAAGGAAAGAAATCTCCCTACAAGGTTTCCCAACATTTGCAGAATAGCCATATTTTGAAAGGGAAGAGGGAGTTTCGGTAGACATACCCATCACAACATAGGGGGGATCACGATTCTAGTAGAACTCATAACTCCATATGAGAAGGAAGAAGTAGGAGCCATTGCAATAACGCATACCTTTGGACCACGCAGAAGCCATATCATCAGCACATCTGAATCGAAGAAGAAAGTGGTGGGGATCCAAGAGCCCAACCACCACACGGTTCTTCAGGGACCAGGTTCTATTTAAAAATTGGTAGAAACAGTCGAGGGACAGCCGGTGGCAGCCAAAGTGGGCGATGAGGGATAGTCCATGGAGTGATGAAGCCTCTGAGAACTCCTGGAGAGAAATCAGAAGCGATGGTGCACCATGATAGAGACCAGGAACTTTCAGGCTAAGAAGAATATGGGGGAAATTGGGGAGAGAGGCTGGATCAGTGAAGGGGGAGAACACCAGTGAGGGGTAGGGGACAAACGGGGCGACCATCACCACAACCCGAAGGGAAAGCATCATGCCTAGGGTTCCATGAGGGAGTGCCACAAAATCAACATAGAAGGGATAAACCTTCACATATATATATGATGCATGATACATATTTCTAGGAAAGCGGCCAAACAAATCACAATGATGGAATACAGTACTAAACTAAAGTAAAAAATGAAAGCAAGTAAACAGCTCCACAACATCACAAGCCTTAACTTGGTCCCATTCTCCCCATCTCCACAACAATCAAGTACCTAAAGTAGAAGGGCACTTGACCTTATCTATACCTATAGAAATATAATCTGTTTGGGCCCAAAAGCATGAACCAAATAGGGTGTGAGACTAATCCCATTAGGAAACCACCAAAAGACCTGTGCTTAACAGTCAGTGAATATATATGGAAGGCAATAAGCAAAAGAAGCAGCGAACACAGAAGTACTTAAAAGTAAATATTCCTACAGTTTCATTCACAAACATTTACTTTTAAGTATTTAATCAACCAAAAATAAATACAAGCAACCCTTTGGGTAGTTCTCACAGCCTAACCCCTATGGTTCACAATACAATAGAATATATAACAAGGACTCTCTGAGGAATCACTCACCGTCAATTCCACCTATAGTCATGTGTGAACAAAGACTCTCTGAGGAAGCACTCATCATCAATTCCCCCTATAGTCTTTTAACAGTAACCTACAGACACTTTGAGGAAGAACTCAATGTCAATTTCTCCTATGGCCTCATAATGTAACTATAGACACTCTGAGGGAGAACTCAACATCAATACCCCCTATGGTCTCATAGCGTGATAATTATAACAGACACTTTGGGAAAGCCCTCAATGTCAATTTCTCCTATGGTCTCACTACACCAGGTTCCCGCAGCCCCATGTAAATAAATCATGCACAAATAATAATCAGCAGCCAAAGTAAACCTCAAGAATTACTTGGCTAAAAAAACTATAGCATATCATAACATGTGAGATAATAATCACTCCACCCTAAAAAAACTAGGCATGGAAAGCAAAGAAGCAACCTAACAGGCAAGGCTGGACCAAACGGTCAAAAATAAGAAAACATGGGAAAAACATCCATAGCCTGGCAATGATAACCCTATTCTCAAACAATTAACCTCTATCCAATCAAACAAGGCATAACAGGCAATATCAGGGCTAAAAACCATAAATACGCAATACCCCGTTCTTGGGTATTGGGAACTTTTGCACATAAAATTAAAATACTATCTACATAAAGGCACAAAAAACCTACCTCCGCATAGTGTGATAAATATACATGAACCTCAGGCCTTGAATTGACCTAAAACACCATATATCTACAAAAACACTAAAAACGTTCAACCGAGGGTAACTCGTGAGAGAGGAGAAATCAGGAGATGAAGTTCTAGAAGAAGGAATAACTCACTGTGGAGATTCCAACGTAATCAATGGCAGTCGATTCATAGAACGAATGGTGAGTCAGGGGCTCGGAGAAGATCCACAACCGTACGGATACTCCTGGATGAGATAGGTCGAGAAGAAGGATGTTATGTCCATTAGACATGACCCCGATCCGTTTAATGAAAAAAAGAAAGTACACGACATGTACTTTCCTTTTTTGGCCTTCGATTTAGTCGGTCTCCAAGGCACACACACATCCATGTACTCATCCATTACCTGTACAGTACATGGTCACTTGCAGAAACTGAGTAAATGACGTGTACTTATAAGTACATGACGTGTACTCATGAATTTTCCAGAAACTCCTCTTTTTCCTCAAAACAACCAAAAAAAACACACCTGAAAAGAAGATATAGGTTATTACATTATAATTATAAATAAATATATTTAATGTATTCTTCATGGGTCATCCAGTGCACACAAAGAATATTATTCTTTGTTCTGTGCCTCATAAGCATATTATGTATCTCTATAAAAGAATCCTACTCACATAAACCTTAAAATTTTATCATAACCTATAATTCTCCATGATGAACATTGATTAGAGATAACTCAAAGTCATACTTTAAGAGGTCAATTATCATTACACTTCACAAAATGTATATCTATATATATATTTATGTAGCTAACGTGAAAGAATGATAAAGTGGATTTTCCACAAATATGATACATTTAATATTCTTAAACTCTTTTAAAAATACAGAACAAGCCCAACATAAGCACCTATTTATCATATCATATATTTTAAACTACCAGATCAAACTTCTGTATGATTCAATTCCAGGGGTTTTGTTAACTTATTACATCTATGTAATTACTATCAAATCTCTATGTGACTATATAATAAAACCCTCCCACTAAACTCTTTTAATGAGTAACATATATAAAGAAATAAAGTTTGAATAATGGTGAGATTTAGGAATCATATTCCTAACTATTCAATTATTTGAACATATTAAAACTTCTTAACTTTATCACATCACATGTTATAATTCCTACTATGTTGTCTATTTAAAACTCTTTCTAAGTGCATCATCATAATCCTTGAAACTATTTACATTAAAATTTTCCTTTTATTTTTTTAAATAATGGAACTATTTACATTATTTCTTTATCAGCACATCCTAAATCCTATTAGGATAAAGTGATAATCACTTTAATATGGTATATAAACACAACTTTTACATTTCCCTTTACCACCACACCCTAAATTATTTTAGGATAAAGTGATATCCACTATGTTATGATAACTAATGTAAATATTTATATTTCTCTTTACCTTAACATCCTAAAATATTATAGGATATTAAGTTTACTTTGTAATTTTACTGGTATAATCCTTCAGGAAACAATGATATTCACTTTTCATGATAACTAAATGAAACTCATTGAATTTTTTATCATAATATATCCTAAACATTTTAGGATATTAAGTGAAATATCACTTTTATTTTAGATTGGTAAAATAGTGATATCCACTAAATATAACTCTTTATATTTTTTTTACCATTACACATCCAAAAATCTTTATGATATTATGTATAAATCACCCCAACTTTATTTTGATGTAATCCTTTATTTGTTAACTTTTAAATTCTCTAAGTTAAAACATACTCCCACCAACCCTTTAGTCACTATATTACTTTTCATATTATCTTGCTAAGATACATAAATTGATTTGTGATTGGGAAACAACACTTATTTCCTCTTAGATGGAATATTTAACAAATAAACTATTGTTACCATATCATATATAAAACTCTATGTGTTCAAATAATTTTACTAAAAATAAGTTAATTCTTCAAAATACGCCATTTATGGGTGGTGGAATCACATTCCTTTATAATTTAACAAATAAATGGATAAACACTTTATCCTAGATAAACACTTTTATCCTTATCTTCTTCTCAATTTTTTATAAAATTCCAATGAATCATAAAACATGTGTATATAATTAATCATATCATGTTGTTCACAAAAAATATTTTTAAACTAACAACCTCTCTTATCATATAAGATAAAGGATGTGGAGACACACATCCTTAATTATATTAATTTGATCTTGATAAACTCTTTTACAATAATTTTTTTTCTATAGAAACCATTTTCTTCAATATTTGAATACAAACTAAAATCTGTATCAATTATACCCTTTATTTTGAACTCGTGTATATTTACAACACTTGTAAAATATACATTTGGTATTAAATACCCTTAAATATTAAATAATTAATTTTTATAACCCCTATACCTAACTTGGAAATTCTATAGAGTTTACTAAAACTTATTTAGTTAAATTGATAATCCATTATATGTAATTATTAATCTTTCTCCATGACATACCTAGGTTGTAATGGCCATGACTTAATTTTTGGAGAAACAATTTTTAACTTTTATACAAACTTTTATTCTTTCGGTTTGAACTTTTACCCACTAGTACTGACCATAAAACACTTAAAATCTAGAAATCACATTCCTAGTTCATTTATTCTCATCACTTTGAGAATATTGGGTAAAATATTCTTGAATTCATTCACATTATCAGAATTTTTTCATAAATGAAAATATGATGAATTCCCTAACCATAAAAATACATTTTAGTCCCCATTCAAAGCATGTTATAGAATTAAACATATCATAAACTAAGTGTATTGAAGATAACCATATTATTTAATTAAAAAAAAATTATTTACATGATCTTCTCAAAATATAAATGATATAATGCATATATTATGACAAGTTCATCTAAGCTTGAAGCATCCAAGTTATCAATTCATAAACTCCTTTTCTCCATTACTTTAAGCTCCACCCTTTAACTATTTTCTCTTTATAACCTTTTATATATTCACAACACTTATAAATCATATAGTTGATATCATTTACCTATCAAAATAATAAAATTGAATTCTATAAATAATAAATATTTAAGGAAACCTTTAGTCTCACAAAGTCATTAACCTATTCAAGCATATTGAATATCATTTTGAATACCCAATAATATTGAGTATATGAGACTAAAATTTATTAAATTATTGATGTACCAAATCATATTTTATATATTAATGGAGACTAATATTCCATTAGTAATTTAGTATCTAATTCTTTTATACCCTTTAGTGAATCATTTTATGCTTTTATAAGCATCTATATTCACCTACTGAACAACTTCATTATTGGGTTACTTGGGAATATTTTTCTTTATCATATGAAATATTTCTCTTTCTTAAGAACTTTTCTTAAATCACCAGTATTTATTAAGAAATTTTCTTAAGTTACCAGTATTAGGAGTATATTACATTAAGATTCTCTTTGAAAGGATATATTTCAAAGTTTAGTTAGATGATGATGAAATTATTCATCTATAACAGATGAATTTATCATATGAGTATCATGTTTTATTACCACTTAATGAGGAATTTTATTAACTGGGATCCTATTAAAATGAAAACCCCTTTATTAAACATCACATCCATTAGTGGGACAATATCTATATTTCACTATGAATTACACTAATTTGTTCATGTAAATAATCCATGATTATTTAGGTAGGGAATCATCCCAATAACAATAGTTGTGACTCATGGGTATTTGAGTGGACAATTGTAACATACTGGCCTGAGTTCCACTATAACTGGTTCCCTAATCCGGTTCTCCACATAACCTCAGGCACACATCCCCACATGATAGAGGCTTTCGAGTAGTAGTGAGGTTAAAATATAACATGTGGGGATACTATACCCTATTTACCAGAGTGGAACAATAGTAGAAATCAACATAAATAATAATCATGTAATAACAATCAATAAACATGCATCATATAATCAATTACCTAAATACGGTATACACAATAATCCAACATAATAAATGTACTATGTCATGGGAGTATAATGTGCCAAAGGAAAATATAAATAAGATACTAATGATCATCCCTGAAACATGTCCTGAGAGAAAGTCTAGTCCCTTCATCCATGTTCCGACTAAACTCCCATACCATCCATATAAAATATGGACTTTTCCCTTATCCTAACCCACAACCATGAAGTCTGCTTGGGTACCTAACAACGACCTAAGAAGGGTGTGAGTACAAATCAATAGGCCACCACCAATGGTGTCTATAATAATATCCAGTCTAAAATAGTAGTTTATACAGAAGTATAGATAAGCAATAAACAAGAAAGTGGAAGTAAAAAATTTATTAATTAAAAAATTATCATTTAGCCCCATGGGATCCTGATTCCCACAATGACACTATCATATCAAACTTGATTTAGCCCATGTCAGAAGTACTAACCATATACTATAAGGGGGTTTATCAATTTACAACACATAGACATTCATTAATTAGTTAAATAAAATCATTTTTCCCTAGAACCTCAGTCCATGTATCCATATAATATCCATAACAGGGAATCTTGGAGCATTAGTCTAACATCCCAACCATACAATGCATTATTGGGGTCTAGAGCATCAGTCTATACCAAACCAAGGATGAGTAGCCTCATTCCAACATCCAAATAATACCAGTAATCATAATTCCCATGGTTCATCACTCTTAATAAATTTAACCCAATTCCATAACTAGCCCATTTTACCCTTTATTCATAACTACAACCTAGAGACATACATTCAAACCGTTTGATAATGTGGATATGTACCTTTAATCATTTATCAAATTTATGTGCTAAAAATCATAACTCATTTAACTTCTTCATATCAAACCAAATATCCCCTTGTCCCATACTAACAATCCAAACCCAATTCATATGGTTTAATATCATAACCCTTATTAAAACATCATTTTAAAACTCATTTTTCCCAAATCAAGGGGAGTGGCACACTGTCACAAACCAGCCTGGGTTAGACCCCGAACCTGTCACCCAAGCCGGTCCATGACAAGGCATGAAGGGCGTTCCTGATCCCCATGGGCTGAAAAACAGTGGAGGGAATCACAATAAATTAGTTGGGAATGATTTAAACTAGAAATAATAGGCAAGTAAAAGAAAAATAAACTAAAAAAACTAGAAGCAGAAATAAAAATAAACTAAGCAGCGAAACATACCTCAAGTGACCTCGTGGGTCACCACGGAACATAAAAAAACACACTCACTCCAAGAGCGATCCAAACTATAGGAACATGAAACTAAAAAATAGAGAGTAGGCATGAGTACCGAGATGCTCAGTAGGAATTCCAAGGATAAACAACAATTCCCTATGCCCTTACCTTTAAAAATAAACCCAATCATGCTAGTTTGAAAATATGACATAATAAAATACTATTTTTCATTCTTTTCAGATTCAAGTAACAAGTTTAAATTTTTAGAAGAATGTTTCTATTCCCCTACATTTTCAAAATATATTCCAAGCATGCATCAAGTTTTCAAAATTAAAGGAAAGAAATTTAAATTAAAATATGGTTTTCCCAAAAGAGAGAGAGATAGTTTTAAACGACTGAAATGAAAAACACATCACAAACACCATGAGAAATCCTTAAAAAGATAATGTTAGTTAGGGACCTAGGATTCTCATACCTTAGTGAAACGTGGTATAGCAACCACAACCATAAAAATTCTCATGCACACACCACTAGGAGGGGACACCCCAATGACATAGTGGTCTCCAATCATCACAAATGTTTAGTTAGTGTTGTAGAGTCATTCCTTCTAGAAAAAACTGGGATGAACAACTTCTGAATCATTTAGGATACTAGACCTAGTATACCCACCGAGGTACCTAGGGTTTCCCATGTGATCTATTTTAATGGTGGTGAGGTTTTATCAAGAAAACACTTACGAACATAACACTTTCCTTATCCAAAACCCATTCAACCTCTCACCACCGTTCTCCCCCTTAAGCGCATTCTCCTATTTTACATCACACAACAATGTAGAAGCCTCAACACTAGGCATATATCACATTTCACATATTAACACTTACACCACATTTCTCAAACTAGGGGGAATTCCCCAAGAGGGATTTTCCACTTTATCGAACCATTATCAAAGTGCCATATGGGCTTAATTACTTACAAGAAACAATTTTCAATTTAGAACACTTAATCACCAAAAAAATTTTAGTTTCCAAAACCATTGGAAAGTTAAACTAAATAACCAAGGTACTATATATTTAAAAACAAGATTAAAACCATTCTTACAATGAAGCAATCCATTTTAATGATGTCAAATCACCCTTTGATCTCGTATTCACACCAAAACACATTTTGGAAATCTCTTTGGAACTCTTTGAAAAATCAAGCATGTCATTACACTTTTATAACAAAATCGGCTGAAAGGCCACACATCTTTGGAAATACCGATTTCACATTTAAAACATCTTGGAGACCACTTTTCAAGAACCAAAACCATTTATGTATATATATATAGCATGTTCATTTCATATAAAAGCATAATACACACATTTAAAGAACACCACGAAATTATAGAAATTATAATTAAAGATCAAGACATAGGGAACCTACCTCAAAACACACAGATTTTGATGATGGAATCCTGAAACTACTTTGCCATACATGCATATACATTTTCACACACACACACACACGCACACAACCTTTGACCCAAAGTACA
Source organism: Viscum album (assembly GCA_963277665.1). Classification (NCBI taxonomy): domain Eukaryota; kingdom Viridiplantae; phylum Streptophyta; class Magnoliopsida; order Santalales; family Viscaceae; genus Viscum; species Viscum album. The sequence continues at coordinate 2,119,234,104 of OY728150.1, forward strand.
TATTCCCCACTCCATGAGGGAATATGTATAAGGAGGATACATATATATATATACATGAATACCCATTTATACACATGTAGGCCTTCACTGCTGACACCCTGAACCCACACCGCGACGAACAAAACATAATATAACGATAAAAAGGAATCTAATAAACACTAAAATTTCCAAATAAAACTAAATTAAATAGGGTAGCAAGAGAAACCCCACCTCAAGGTGGATCCAATCCGAACCTTCATCTCTTGGAACTTTCTAACTAGAATATGCTATTGGCACACACATACCTGCATATATATATATATATAAACCCTTGACTCAATGCACGATTGAAAAACCCATGCACCACCCTCTATCCTGAAGGTTCTGAGCGCAATAGAAGCATGGTTGGAATGACACCCAACTTTAATTTTTACCATGATCAATGATTATTTTGGGATCAATACAACGATGAATCCCAATATCCATGGAATAGAATCATAGATTTAGATAAAGAAGGAGGAGTCCCAAAACCTTTAGAGAGGATCTTCCATGTCACGTTTATAATTAATTTAATTAATTTTACAAAGAAAAGAATACGTAGATCTTCAGTACTTTCTTCATTGATGATATTGATCTTTCAGAATGACCCTTCCAGATTGTCTCATTTTGCTTGCGAGGATCCAAAATAGAATCCATCTAGAGGTGATACACACATTCTCCAATGGTCTCTGATTGACACCACTCTTTCTCTGAGTGTTAGCACAATGAAGCAAGTGTGTTGTGTTGGTCGTTTTTGATCACTTGTTTTATAGTCTTAAAGAATGTATCTCATTCTTGAGAGGGACACAAAGAGGATTTGAGAGAGAAATCATTTAGCTCAAAAATTCTCAATTCACCAGGCATGCAGTTTGGTACATGGCATAATAGACGTACATGTCTATTTATCAACATGGGGCTTCAGTTATAATATTTAATTACGTAACAAAAATTAAATACATTCATAACCTTAGAGAAAACTCATGATTTTAATAATAATATCCTGTCATTATTTATGGTGCCTTAAATTGTGCAAAACAGAATTATAAATAAAATTCCGCATCAAAAATTAATAGGAGCATTATTATTATTTTAACTTGTTCCAACTAGTTAAATAATTATTTACCATCTTGAAAATAATTATTTTACTACCAGACTGGCCTTGGTTCGCTCGAACTCCACTTCCATTTATTGAACACCTGAATAAATAAATAAATAATTTATTATCTTAAATAAATATTTTATTTACAAACTAGTAAATAAATATTTATTAAATGTACAATAAAATAAATAAATATATTTTACCCACAATATGGTGAATAAATATTTATTTAATTTATGCTATCATTTTAACTTGAATAAAATTATTCCATTATCTTGAGAATAATATTTATTCCATTAATTAAATTCAAATAGAATTTAACCAAGACCACCAGAAACACTTAGTGTGTGACCCTCTAGAATTTTTTCTCATTGGCATTAGGTGAGCTTGCCTAAAGTTCAAGAGTACTATCTAGAAACGGGTCAAGGCACCCAATAGAAAGAACTTAAAATCACAACAACAAAATCCACATACAAATGATCACTATTTAATATAATCCCTTTATCTCAATATCTCATCAAGCTGGTTTCATGATAGTGTCATCAACCTTTATACTTGATATATCATTCTTTTAATGCCTGCAATAAACTCGTCATTACACCATGGCCATGGAATTTCGCGTGACAATTCTATTTCAATCAAAGGGACGAGATATAAACTTCCATAAATAGAAGGGAAAAATCTTTCCTCAACTTATCCATTAATAACATGCCACTCGTGATGCACCCAATATACCCAACTTTCCGCTAACATATGGCGTAATGGTTTTTGTCAGTAAATCAAAGTGCGTAAGACATGACACATATTAATGATAATCTTAAAGTATAAGTACTATCACACATGCTCACAGATAAGAATATCCTATGACACAATACATGTGGAATTCCTACTGGTGGGTCTGTTCTCATAATCTACCATCTTGGAGATTACCAATTATGAACTTCATGAGAGGAAGTCTCATCTGCTTATGAGTAATCACACCTGATGGTTTGTATACTATGTTCCCCATCATAGTATGTCATCCAACCAAAAAAACTATATTTAAGAATATTGTTATATGATTTCAAGGTTCTCATCATAGTAGGGAACTTCTATGACCTTATCAATGAAACAAATACTCTAGGAAATTATTACATCATAGTCATGCAGAATAATGAAAAATATGTAATAAGATGTTTAATATTTAAATACATAAATATCCATGTAATAAAAGTAAAAATAGTTGGTTTTAGTACACCAACTCTAAAAAACTCCCACTTGGGATAGATCTAACTACCTATGACTTTCAGTCCGCTAGACCTCACATGATGATCATGTTTCTGCTGACTCAAGGATTTAGTAAAGGGGTCCACCACGTTGTCTTCCATGGAAATACTACTCACTTCAACTTTACATCTTTGATAAAAATCCCTCAAGAGATGATACTTCCAAAGTATGTACTTTGTCCACTAATGTGACCTTGAATCATTTGAAAGAGCCACTACTGTAGTGTTATCACAATAGAGTGTGATGAGATCTTTACTACTAGGTAATAAATCTAAATCCTAGATGAAGATTCACATCCAAACTTCTTCTTTAGCTACCTCAAAATCTGTGAGATACTCAGACTCTGCTGTAGAATCTACGACCGCACTCTTCTTTGAGCTCTTCCAGCTCACTGTACCTCCATTAAAAGTGAAGATATATCCCGTTTGTGACTTCATGTCATATTGATCAGTATGGAAACTAGCATATGCATATCCTATGATGAATAGTTCATCATATCTTCTATAAACCAGGAACATATCCTTAGTGAGCCTTAAATACTTTAGGATAGTCTTGTATGTCATCCAATGGTGGTCACCTGGGTTAGCTTGACATTTTCCTACCTCACTAAATGCATAGGTGAAATCCATCCTAGCACATAAAATGTGATACATGACTGGCCCAATCGCTGATGCGTATGGAGTCCTTTCCATTATCTTTATTTCCTCATGTGTCTAAGGAAACATTTTCTTGGAAAGATGAATGCCATGTTACACTATCAACAATACCCTATTGTATTGTTCTATACTGAATCTCTTCAGTATCTTATCAATGTATGTATTTTGACTTAGGACCAGAAATATCTTGGATCTATCATGATGGATCTTGATCCAAATAATATATGATGCCTCAACCAAGTCCTTTAGGGAGAAGAATTGATTCAACCATGCCAACAGACTGTAATACTGATATCTCATTTCCAATAAGTAATATGTCATCAACATATACTATTTTGAAAACGACTACACTCCCACTAAACTTTTTGTAGACACAAGACTCACATTCATTCTTAGTAAAACCAAATTTCATTATGGATTAATCAAAATTAATGTTACATGACCTGGATTCTTTCTATAATCCATAAATGGATTTCTGCAACTTTCACATCTTATTGGAATCCTTTGGAGTCATAAACCCTTTAGGTTGTGTCATGTAGACATCTTCCTAAAGGTTCACGTTAATTAAGGATGCTTTGACATCCATTTTCAAAATCTCATAGTCATGGTAAGAGGCAATGGAAAATAGAATTATGATGGATTTCAACATTGAAACTGGTGAAAAGGTTTCATTATAGTCAATTCCTTGACGCTCCTTGAACCCTTTTGCAACCAGTCGTTCCTTATAGGTAATGACTTGTCCTTCCATATCTAGTTTCTTCTTGAATAACCATTTTCAAACAACAAGCCTTACATCAACTGAAGGATCTACAAAATTCTAGACTTTGTTTTGGTACATGGAATACATTTAAGAATTAATGGCTTCTTTACACTTGGAAACATCTATGCCACTTACTACTTTCTTGTAGATTAGAGGATCATTATTATCAACTAATAATGAGTCACCATCCTCGGTAAATAGAAAACCATACTGTTCTGGTTCTCCAACCTCTCTTGTACTCCTACGCAGTTCTTGTGTATTTGGAAAAGTTCTTTCTTCCACGGGTCTTTGTGGAATCTATTCTTGTTCCAACTCTTGTGTACCTTGAGCCTCAACTTCATCAAAGTCTATCTCGCTCCCACTATATCTTTTGGATATGTGCTCCCTATCAAGGAATATGGCATGTCTTTCTACTATAAATTTTTTGTATGAGGGGTTTTATAGGTAATATCCCCCTATTTTCTTGGGGAATCCTATAAAGGTACACTTTGTGCCTCAGGGTGCAAGTTTGTTACCTGAAGAGGCTTAACAAATGCATCACTTCCCCACACATGTAAATTTGATAACATGGCTTTCTTTCCACTCTAAAACTCATATGGAATACCATTTATCAATTTAGTTGGTACATGATTTAGTATGTGCAACTCTTTTTGTAATGCATATCCCCAAAAGGATAATGGAAGACTCTCCCGACTCATCATTGATCCCGCCATGTCCAACACAATGAAATTTCTCCTTTCACTCACACCATTCCACTGGGGTGTGTAAGGAGGAGTGAGTTGGGATAGGATCCCAAAATCCCATAAGTAATCAATGAATTATTGATTAAGATATTCTCTACCTCAGTCTAAGCAGAGTTTCTTAATCTTCTTACCAAGATGGTTCTCAACTTCATTCTTGTATTCTTTTAACTTATCAAAAGAATCTGACTTATACCTCATTATGTATATATATCTATATCTACTAAAATTATCAGTAAAAGTTATGAAGTATGAGTAACCTGTAGAGACCTGAAGCTTGACGTACATGGACATTACATTACTTTTGCGGAATACTTAGTACATAACAAAAACAGACACACAATGACTGTAATAGTTTAGTGTCTTTGGAAACTCGGAATATAATCTTCTAATCGTGGTGAAAGATCTTCAACATCTCCCATAAAGATCTTCCCTTTTTTTTCTTACCTAAAACCTTTCTTTATATCCTGGGGAAAAGAAAACATAAAAGGGGTGAGCTCAAATGCTCAGTAAGGGTAAACATAGAGAACAAAAAACAATCCATAAACATTTGAATGCAAAAGCTTGAACATAAAATCTAAACATCAAAATCTTTAGCAAAGACATAAATCTTGGAAGTAAGTAAGGAATATATCATAAAGGAACATCTATAATGATAAAATAGCATGGGAATAAAACATGTAATTGTGGAAACCATTCAGCACATGTTATGATTTCCATAGTAGACAAGGCATTGCTACCAAGACCATATTAGTGGACAAAGTCCCTTTCTGAATTGACTTCACTCCTCGTTTCAGTCCTTTAACACTGAACCAGATTAACTTACCATTCCAGCCATGTATATCTCATGAGATATAAATATTTACCCAATGCATTGGAGGGAGATATAGGTCCCACCCATCTCATAATGAAATCATTCTTACTTGTGCCACAATATAAACATAAATCATTCATCATGACCCAAAGAATAAAATGGGTTTCATAAACATCATCCCATCATCAAATAATCCATATAAAAGAAATGGGTATCATTTCATAATAAGAAAAGTGAAACCATTTAAATCATATAGACATGATACTTGAAACATACACATATGAAATAATGTCATCTTAGAAGAAAAATGGTTTTGATAAAACACTTGAAATGAACTCTTGAGGAAAATATCCTTTCTTCTTCAAAATCATTTTCTTTTCACAAAATGTCATGAAATTTTAAAAGAAAAGGATTTTGTTGAAAATAGTCATGAAATATTTTGGAGGAAGCTTCATGAAAATAAGACTTTATAAAATCGTAAAAATCCTTTCATGCCGTATACGTTAAAAAAACATTCTTCTCGTACTTTTGTCGGAAAAGTCAAAAAGTACCTTGTATGGTAAATAAAAGAAAGATTCCTTCCATAACATGGGGTAAAAGTCAAAATGGGTAAAAAGGGCTTTAAACATACATGAATACATTTTTATAAAATATGGACATGGATGATAGAAATAACCCCAGTAAATACTTACGAATAAGCAATCTCGGATAAAAATGAGATTTGAAAAATTATCCCTTACCTTAGGTCCGATATGCTTCGTACGTATCTGAACCTCCTGTATAATGATTTAAATAATGTCATTGACTTATTAAAGAATAATATTCATTGTTATTTTATCATATATTGTTCACTTATGACTTTATATTACCCATTCTTTTGTAAATTCATGTTAAAGTAGCATTTTGGGTAAAATCGTTTCATTTGTCGTTCGTGTTTTAACTTGTAATTATTAATATGATTACTTAGATAATGATTAATTATATCCAGAATGTAAAAAATGGTTTATATATAATATATATTCAGAATATACATATATATAATAGATCTATAAATGGAAAAAATACACCGTTCATGGAGACGGTAGTCCGTACGTACGCATGAACGATGTTTTCGTTTCCTTATTGAATTGAATGGAATTAAGTAGATGAAATATATATATATATATATATATGTATACACAAATCCAGTAGCTTCATTATGTCATATATTTCATTATTATTCATTATATATACTTTATAATCATTCTTGAATGGTTAATCATGGAAAATGAATCTCATCGCATTCGTGGAGACGGTAGTCCGTACGTACGCACGAGCGATGATATCATTCCCATGATCGTAGAATTGTATTGAAGTGTATGTATAATATTACAGAATAAATATCACTTTACAATAACCATATATAGTTATTTATTTACACCATTATACCCATCTATGTAAGGTGGTGGTGGAAAATAGATTACACCACGGAGTGGAGACGGTATTCCGTATGTACGCACGCGCGGTGATTTCGTTTTCCGTAGGATGGATATATGGTGAAATAAGGTTGTTTCATACTTATAATAAAATATCAGTATATGAGTGATACTGATGTTATTACTTCATAATGAAACAACTAAAGAAGAATAAGTGGAAGAAGAAATAAAGTTGAATGAATCGGTAACGGACATTACCTCTTCTTTGAAGCGCCTCTTTGAGACCTCCTATTAGGGCACTAAAATTGGTCTTTGAAGAATACCATGACCTCTAGGATGTTTTTAGGGAAGTGGATAAGAGAATTTGGCAGGGGTGTCCGAGCTTGAAGGCTCAAAGTGGTGTGAGGAATAGAGGGAGGAGGTGCCCTTTTATAAGGGAGGGGAGGGGCACCTTTGGAAATATTAAAAATATTAATTTATAATAAATCTAAAACCACTTAAAAACCTAAAAAAATGACTCATATTCAAATATTAGATGATATATGATTGTAATCTCATCAACCAATAAAATTTAGACATGTTAGGAAATTATTTTAAACATTATCAACTTGATTTATCCTTACTTAATCACTTTAATTTTATTTGTGGTAATAACATTCTAAATTTTAAATTATAACAAATAATTACTTATTTGTTGTGAATTGTCCATAATTGAATACTTTATAACATTTTAGACCATATAAATTTAAATTTATAATTTTATATATTTTTTGTGATTTTTAAACAATTTTATAATATGTTATTTTTATAAAATAACAATAGTGTCAATTTTGACACTATTCATTTATTTGAATTTAAATAAAATATATACAGAAGATATGTTCGAAATAAAATATTTAATATATTCATAAAATTTCATATGTATCTATAAAATTAGTGGATAACATTAAATAGTTCATATAATATTTATTTTATTATTTTTAAAACCATTTATTTGGTTTATCTCTTAATAAAATAATTACTACAACATTTTTGTATAATTATTTAATATACTTATTTGTTGCATAAAAATTAAAAATAAAATCCTATGATGAATATAAATATATTAAATTTCACAATAATACTTTTACTAGAATTTATCACCTTCAAATCACAATATTTAAATTGTTATATTTATTAAATTATGAAGGTGACAACTTTGGCATCATTTAAAATAACATAATATAAGTGTCATAATCACTTTTATAAGACTCCAAACGGTTATATATTAGGTAATTGGATTATTAAGGTGTATATATATACTAAAAATAAGTTTTTTTCAGGTTTGTGGGCCTTTTAATGGGTATTATTATTTTAATAAAAACTATATTATTGATTTTTCACTTAATAAATAATTTCTGCATCATTAATGTATCACCATTAATGTAAATTATTTAATCCCTAAAAATTCTAAATAAATTATTATTATGTATATAATTTTATTATATTTCTGAAGACTATTCATGTTAGAAGTTTTATGATGTTTATCACCAAATTAAAATTATTATACTTATAAGATTTAAGAGAGTGACATGTTGTCACTTCTTTGGTTTTAATAATAATTAAATTATTTTCATAGTCAAAAGTCCATAAAATTAATCTAATACGACCCTTAGGTGATATGGGTATACGTTTAGCCATACAATTGAATTTTTTAATGTGTTAGGTTAATTTTATAATATTATATTTACCCTTAATTACCCGATTTACCTTTAACTATGGTAAATAAAATTTACTGTAGTTACTATTCATAATTCTTAAAAATAAAAAGTAGCCTATTAACATAATTTGGACCCACTTATTCCAAATATGGAATAAATTTTTTCAAATTCAATACACAAAAGTTGTAGAAATTAAATTAAAATTAATCCCGTTGTCGAATGAAAACGGGTTTTTGATTAAAACATTGCAAAAGATTGAATTGATTTAACCTACGAATTCAATGTAAAATCAATGATAATGACATAGATTATATTAAATGGTAAAAATATATTCTATTTATACTTTAAAACCATTAAATATTATAATTTAACCACATAAGTTATTACGATGAAAAAAGTTGTTTTTAATTAAAATATAGCGTGTTTTTACTATTCATTAAAATATGAAAGTTATCAGAAAAATATCAAAACTTTATCCAATGTAAATTTTTATATCCTGATTCAAAAGAAGAATTTTATTTTGTCAAATTGAACTTATAAAATGTCAAAAACTAGATTTAAAGTGGGTGCTCCATCAAAAGGCAGTAAAACTGCATTTTTTGAAAAATACTTATTTTACCCGAAAAATTTATTTTGTTCTTATACCATGTTCTAGAAAATGTGTAAGATGAATAATAATGTTATAAAATTAAAAATTTAGTTAATACTATTCATAACGGCTAATTCACAATAATATTATAATAATATATCGTTGTTTAGTAAAACCCGGTATTGCGTACAACACACGCTATCGAGGAAGGTCACGATTGCGTGTAATGCAAGCCAAGTCAGGGTTGCATGTTGAGAAAGAATCCTTAATTGTTTCGTATAATAGAATCCAACCATATTTCATTTATACATTGAATATATATATATATATACACTCAATGTTGCGTAGAATGACTATTATATAATGAACTTGAAATTGTGTGTAACACAATCTAAGAATAGTGTTGCGTATACGGAAATCTAATACAGTGTTGCGTATAACACAATATAATCTTGTTGTAGCATAAAACACATGACATAAATAAATTAAAAAGAATACTTATCATAAAATATCAGGTTGTTACATTCTACCCCCCTTAAAATGAATTTCGCCCTCGAAATTCATTGGGGTTATACATAGTTTTTCTACTTGAATGTTTCTTTAATTGAAACCCACATCGTAAAATGAAATACCAAAAGTTAACTTTAAAAACTAAAGTATGAAACGTAACAGTTACCCAAATCAACTAATCACTGGGTTTCCACATAGGATAACATAGGTGAAAATATGGATATGGATGAAAAATCTAACCATCAAGTTCTGATAGAGAGTGGTAGAGAACATGTCTATGAAAAAGCCATCAATCACAAAGCCATAAATTTGTGATGATATAAGGTACTATATGATTCATCGGATATAAGGGCACTAGGAAAACATTTTTGGTTTTCAAGATCATTTCCCAAAAGTTGAAGAATTTTAATTAGAAGAAATACTTGATTTATTTTGGTACAATATCACTATTGTTCGTTCTTTGAAAAATTTCCACTTCATCTCTTAAAGAAATGAAGTTGAATTTGTTATTCGTGAAGTGTTAGCAGATCATATGATAGAATGATGGGTCATTCCATCTATTTCAAACAAAAGGTTAACAAAAGTTATAATTCCATCTTATGGTTAGATTAATCGTATATGGTTCAAAAAATGAACTTATACTTCATATATCATACTGATTAATAAAATAAAACTTGTTTCTACTAAACAGGGACTTCTTATAGGCCATTGGTAGGCGATAAAGGCCTGTCACACTTCGGTTGTGGGTTTGATTTCCAGATCCTTGTCCGACGCGATGGGCTGTCACCCGTCCTGCAAGTTGTCCTTTTTCTAAAACTACATTACTATAACATCCCATCAATAATATCTAAAAAATGTTCTATCCTTAAACAATACTAACTTATGTACAACATAATCCATTACAATCTTTAGGCTTATCTAAAATACTTCGTTCCAAGATCATAGTATAAAGAAAACAATTACTAGAAATGTTATCTACCAAGAATATGAATACAAGCATTCATCCCACATATATCATAAGATATATCTTATTGGTTGTATTCCAAACACATGAATACCTTAGTCATATATTCTCTTGAAACATAAATTACCATAGAACCTTAGTGAAAACATGAATACTATCAAAAGGTAACTCTTTCCACATACCAAAATCCCAAAAAAAATCTATATAATCAAACCATAATATCACTTAGTCCTTATATCAGTTATGAGCTCATTAATACACTCAAACATCTCATTATCTTCTTATCCCTTCATTATGCGCATATCATTTACTTTCCAAAAATATCTGAATAACCTTCCATGGTTACCGGTACCATTCAACATATACTTTCAAATACTTTAGAAAAAACAATAGTGTAACAATCCTTAGACGATTCTTTATTCCATAGTGCCATACATTATTCTTTATAAACATACAATCATTCCACTAACTTCTTAAACCACTGACTGAGCTTCATCATTTCTTTCATCTCATATTTCATTTGTAGTCTCTTCATCATCATCCACATAAATACTACTTATATGACCATGCTGATTTTCTTCATGAGATTTTCCCTTAGGGCATTGGTTTGCATAATGCCCATACATTCCACATTTAAAACATCTAATCATTGTTGATGTCATAGCAATACCATTATCCTTGTCCATGGTGTTAAATGAACCTTTTCCTTTTCACTTACTGGCTTTGTGTCCTTCTTTTCCACACCCAAAGAATCTTCCAGTTCCTTTGAAACAATCTCCCCGATGCCTCTTCCCACATGATTTACATGAGGGAAATTGAACTTTCTTTCCTCTATGATCATCATGAAACTCCATCTTTCTCTTATTATCTGTGTCGGGAAACTTACCAAAGTTGAGATTATTGATCATATTATGAGATTGCTGATTAGGAATAATAACGATGTTTTGACTTCCAAATCCTGTTTCATTTGGTTTCTCAAGAAGAATATCATTCCATTGTCCGTTATATCCTCCATTATCGTGAATCTTCCTGTTTCCAGCCATTTTCTAAAACCCAAAAAGAATAGTGTGAGAAGAAAAAATCATGCTAGGGAAAACAACATAGTAAAGGGGGAGTATCCTCAATATCTAACATCTTAGGTTAAATTTTAATATCATCACCATAGTTCTAGGACTATATCCTATATGTATACTTATCCTTAGGGACATCCCTAGACATACCTTAGAAATATCTCTAGGGATCTCACTGACGTTTTCACATCCTAGTTTCCAAAGGTTGACTAAACCTTTCCTCTAATATCAACTGTAGAGACCCGAAGCTTGACGTACATGGACATTACATTACTTTTGCAGAATAATTAGTACATAACAAAAACAGACACACAAGGACCGTAATAGTTTAGTGTCTTTGGAAACTCGGAATATAATCTTCTAATCGTGGTGAAAGATCTTCAAAATCTCCCATAAAGATCTTCCCTTTTTTTTTCTTACCTAAAACCTTTCTTTATATCCTGGGGGAAATAAAACATAAAAGGGGTGAGCTCAAATTCTCAGTAAGGGTAAACATATAGAACATAAAACAATCCATAAACATTTGAATGCAAAATCTTGAACATAAAATCTAAACATCAAAATATTGAGCAAAGACATAAATCTTGGAAGTAAGTAAGGAATATATCATAAAGGAACATCCATCATGATAAAATATCATGAGAATAAAACATGTAATTGTGGAAACCATTCAGCACATGTTATGATTTCCATAGTAGCCAAGACATTTCTTCCAAGACCATCTTAGTGGACAAAGTCCCTTTCTGAATCGAGTTCACTCCTCATTTCAGTCCTGTAACACTGAACCAGATTAACTTACCGTTCCAGCCATGTCTATCTCATGAGATATAAATATTTACCCAATGCATTAAAGGGAGATATAGGTCCCACCCATCTCATAATGAAATCATTCTTACTTGTGCCACAACATAAACATAAATCATTCATCATGACCCAAAGAATAAAATGGGTTTCATAAACATCATCCCATCATCACATAATCCATATAAAAGAAATGGATATCATTTCATAATAAGAAAATTGAAACCATGTAAATCATATAGACATGATACTTGAAACATACACATATGAAATAATGTCATCTTAGAATAAAAATGGTTTTGATAAAACACTTGAAATGAACTCTTGAGGAAAATATCCTTTCTTCTTCAAAATCATTTTCTTTTCACAAAATGTCATGAAATTTTAAAAGAAAAGGATTTTGTTGAAAATAGTCATGAAATAATTTGGAGTAAGCTTCATGAAAATAAGGCTTTATAAAACCGTAAAAATCCGTTCATGCCGTATATGTTAAAAAAAACATTCTTCTCGTACTTTTGTCGGAAAAGTCAAAAAGTACCTTGTAGGGTAAATAAAAGAAAGATTCCTTCCATACCATGGGGTAAAAGTAAAAATGGGTAAAAAGTAATTTAAACATACATGAATAAATTTTTATAAAACATGGACATGGATTATAGCAATAACCCCAGTAAATACTTACGAATAAGCAATCTCGGATAAAAATGAGATTTTCAAAATTATCCCTTACCTTAGGTTCTATATGCTTCGTACGTATCCAAAAATCCTTTATAATGATTTAAATAATGTCATTGACTTATTACAGAATCATATTCATTGTTATTATATCATATATGGTTCACTTATGACTTTATATTACCCGTTATTTTGTAAATTCATGTTAAAGTAGCGTTTTGGGTAACATCGTTTCATTTGTCGTTCGTGTTTTAACTTGTAATTATTCATATGATTACTTAGATCATGATTAATTATATCCAGAATGTAAAACATGATTTATATATAATATATATTCCGAATATACATATATATAATAGATCGATAAATGGAAAGAAATACACCATTCATGGAGACGGTAGTCCGTACGTATGCATGAACGTTGTTTTCGTTTCCTTATTGAATTGAATGGAATTAAGTAGATGAAATATATATATATATAAATATATATATATATATATATATATATATATATATAAATATATATATATATATATATATATGTATACATAAATCCAGTAGCTTCATTATTTAATATATTTCATTATTATTCATTATATATACTTTATAATCATTCTTGAATGGTTAATCATGGAAAATGAATCTCATCGCATTCGTGGAGACGGTAGTCCGTACGTACGCACGAGCGATGATATCATTCCCATGATCATGGAATTGTATTGAAGTGTATGTATAATATTAAAGAATAAATATCACTTTATAATAACCATATATAGTTATTTATTTACACCATTATACCCATCCATGTAAGGTGGTGGCGGAAAATAGATTACACCACGGCGTGGAGACGGTATTCCGTACGTACGCACGCGCGGTGATTTCGTTTTCCGTAGGATGGATATATGGTAAAATAGGGTTGTTTCATACTTATAATAACATATCATTATATGAGTGATACTGATGTTATTACTTCATAATGAAACAACTAAAGAAGAATAAGTGGAAGAAGAAATAAAGTTGAAAGAATCGGTAACGGACATTACCTCTTCTTTGAAGCACCTCTTTGAGACCTCCTATTAGGGCACTAAAATTGGTCTTTGAAGAAGACCAGGACCTCTAGGATGTTTCTAGGGAAGTGGATAAGAGAATTTTTTAGGGTTTGGACGATCTTGAAGGCTCAAAGTGGTGTTAGGAAGAGAGGTAGGAGGTTCCCTTTTATAAGGGAGGGGAGGGACACCTTTAGAAATATTAAAAATATTAATTTATAATAAATCTAAAACCACTTAAAAACCTCCAAAAATGACTCATATTCAAATATTATATGATATAGGGTTGTAATCTCATCATCAAATAAAATTTATACATGTTAGGAAATTATTTTAAACATTATCAACATGATTTATCCTTAATCAATTTAATTTTATTTGTGGTAATAACATTCTAAATTTTAAATTATAACAAATAATTACTTATTTGTTGTGAATTTTCCATAATTGGATACTTTATAACATTTTAGAACATATAAATTTAAATTTATAATTTTTATATATTTTTGTGATTTTTAAACAATTTTATAATATGTTATTTTTATAAAATAACAATAGTGTCAATTTTGACACTATTCATTTATTTGAATTTAAATAAAATATATACAGAAGATATGTTCGAAATAAAAGATTTAATATATTTATAAAAGGTCATATGTATCTATAAAATTAGTGGAGAACATTAAATAGTTCATATAATATTTATTTTATTATTTTTAAAACCATTTATTTGGTTTATCTCTTAATAAAATAATTACTACAACATTTTTATATAAATATTTAATATACTTATTTATTGTATAAAAATTAAAAATAAAATCCTATGATGAATATAAATCTATTAAATTTCACAATAATACTTTTACTCTAATTTATCATCTTAAAATCACAATATTTAAATTGTTATATTTATTAAATTATGAAGGTGACAACTTTGGCATCATTTAAAATAAAATAATATAAGTGTCATAATCACTTTTATAAGACTCCAAACGGTTATATATTTGGTCATTGGATGATTTAGGTGTATATATACACTACCAATAAGTTTTGGTCAGGTTTTTGGGCCTTTTATTGGGTATTATTATTTCAATAAAAACTATATTACTGATTTTTCACTTAATAAATAATTTCTGCATCATTAATGTATCACCATTAATGTCAATTATTTCATCCCTAAAAATTCTAAATAAATTATTATGATGTAGATAATTTTATTAGATTTCTGGAGACTATTCATGTTCGAAGTTTTATGATGTTTATCACTAAATTAAAATTATTATACTTATAAGATTTAAGAGAGTGACATGTTGTCACTTTCTTTGGTTTTAATAATAATTAAATTATTTTCATGGTCAAAAGTCCATAAAATGAATATAATCCAACCCTTAGGTGATATGGTTATACTTTTAGCCATCCAATAGAATTTTTTCATGTGTTAGGGTAATTTTATAATATTATATTTACCCTTAATTACCCGATTTACCTTTAACTATGATAAATAAAATTTACCGTAGTTACTATTCATAATTCCCAAAAATAAAAAGTAGCCTATTAAAATAATTTGGACCCACTTATTCCAAATATGGAATCAATTTTTTCAAATTCAATACACAGAAGTTGCAGAAATTAAATTAAAATTAATCCCTTTGTCGAATGAAAACGGGTTTTTGATTAAAACATTGCAAAAGATTGAATTGATTTAACCTGCAAATTCAATGTAAAATCAATGATAATGACATAAATTATATTAAATGGTAAAAATATATTCTATTTATACTTTAAAACCATTCAATTTTATAATTTAACCACATAAGTTATTACGATGAAAAAAGTTGTTTTTAATTAAAATATATCGTGTTTTTACTATTCATTAAAATATGAAAGTTATCAGAAAAATATCAAAACTTTATCCAATGTAAATTTTTATATCATGATTCAAAATAAGAATTTTATTTTGTCAAATTGAACTTATAAACATGTCAAAAACTAGATTTAAAGTGGGTGCTCCATCAAAAGGCGACAAAACTGCATTTTTTGAAAAATACTTATTTTACCCGAAAATTTTATTTTGTTCTTATACCATGTTCTAGAAAATGTGTAAGATGAATAATAATGTTATAAAATTCAAAATTTAGTTAATACTATTCATAACGGCTAATTCATAATAATATTATAATAATATATCGTTGTTTAGTAAAACCCGATATTGCGTACAACACACGCTATCGAGGAAGGTCACGATTGCGTGTAATGCAAGCCAAGTCAGGGTTGCGTGTTGAGAAAGAATCCTTCGTTGTTTCATATAACATAATCCAACCATATTTCATTTATAAATTGAATATATATATATATATATATATATATACACACACTCAATGTTGCGTAGAATGACTATTATATAACGAACTTGAAATTGTGTGTAACACAATCTAAGAATAGTGTTTCGTATACAACAAGCTAATATGGTGTTTCGTATAGCACAAGATAATCTTCTTGTAGCATAAAACACATTACATAAATAAATTAAAAAGAATACTTATCATAAAATATCGGGTTGTTACATAACCTACCCTTACTTCAACTAGAAATGGTCCAAAAACATTGGTATGAACCAATTCAAGAATATCTTTAGCCCTTTAACCTTTCCCACTAAATGGGGCTTTGGTTATTTTTCCTTGTAAACATGCATGACATATGCCAAGTGGTTTTGGTTCGAAATAATCTAAATATCCTTCTTGATGTAACTTTTTCAAGCATTTATCATTTACATGAACTAGCTGGTGATGCCAAAGTTGGGTGTGGTACGAGTCATGTGAAGTATCGTTGTTATTGATTGACATTACTTGGTTTGTGTAATTCAACACGTAAAGACTGTTGTATAAATGTTCCATACCAAAACAAATGCTATCTTTGTAAAAGAAACAACATTCGTTTCCAAACTTGAAAACAAACCCATCTGTACCTAATATAGATATAGAAAAAATGTTTTTAGTAACAGATAAAACATAATAACAACCATTTAATACCAAGATCATCCCAGTTGGCAACATGAGGTGGTAGTACCTGACAACTACAATAACAATTCTAATTCCATTGGCTGCTCGTAGATCTACCTCCCCTCAGACAATATTCTTGAATCTACTTGGTTCCTATATTTGGATACATATGTGATAACCACAAGTTATATCTAATATCCAATTTTTAGAAACAAATAGATTATATTTGATAACAAATGCACCTAAAGCTTCCCCTTGCTTCTTAGGCTGGGTGCAGTTCTTCTTCCAATGGCTCTTCTTGGCACATGCGAAACAAACATCTTCCTATTGTAGTTTCTGGGTGCATCGGAAGCATGGTTGAGACGACACCCAACTTTAATTTTTACCATTATTAATGATTATTCCAGGATCAATACAATGATGAATTCCAATCTCTATGGAATATAATATAAAATTTAGATAAAGAAGGAAGAGGCTTGAAACCTTTAGAGAGGATCTTTCACATCATGTTTATAATTAATTTAATTAATTTCATAAAGAAAAGAATAGTTGGATCTTTGTTATTTTCTTCATTGACAATTTTGATCATACGAAACGAGCCTTACATATTGTATCATTGCACTTGAAAGGATCCAAACCATAATCCCTATAGTGGTGATCCACACATGCTCCGATGGCCTTTGATCGAGACCACTCATTCTCCAGGTGCTAGCATAGTGAAGTGAGTGTCTTGTGTCGGTTGTTCTTGATCACTTGTTCTTCGGTATTGAAGAACGTATCTTGTTCTTGAGAGGGGCGGGAAGAGGATTTGAGAGAGAAATCCTTTATATCAATAATTCTCAATTCACCGGGCGTGCAGTTCGGTACATGACACAATAGATGTACATGTCTATTTATCAACATAGGGCTTCAGTTACAATATTTAATTGTGTAACAACAATTAAATACATTCATAATATTAGAGAAAACCCATGCTTTTAATAATAATAACACATCATTATTTATGGTGTGCCAACTTGCATAAAATGGAATTATAAATAAAATTCTATGTCACAAAATAATATCATAATTATTATTATTTTAATTTGTGCCAACTAGTTAAATAATTATTTACCATCTTGCAAATAATTATTTTACTACTGGACCAGCCTTAGTCTGCTCGAACTCCACATCCATTTATTGAACACCTGAATAAATAAATAAATAAATTATTCTTTTAAATAAATATTTTATTTACAAACTAGTAAATAAATATTTATTAAATGTTCAATAAAATAAATAAATATATTTTACCCACAATCCAATGAATGAATATTTATTTAATTTATACAATTATTTTAACTTGAATAAAATTATTCCACTGTCTTGAGAATAATATTTATTAATTAAATTCAAATAGAATTTAACCAAGGCCACCATAAACACTTAGTGTGTGACCCTTTAGGATTCTTTCTCGTTGGAATTAGGCAATCTTGCCTAAAGTCCAAGATTACTATCTAGCAATAGGTCAAGGAACCCAAGAGAAATAACTTAAAGTCACAAAAATAACATCCACATACGAAGGATCACTATGTAATATAATCCCTTTGTCTCAATATCTCATCAAGCTGGTTTCATGATAGTGTCATCAGCCTTTATTCTTGATATGTCGTTCTTTGACTACCTAAAATAAATTATCCATTACACCATGGACATGTAATTTCGCGTGATGGTTCTATTTCAACCAAAGGGCCGAGATATCAAATTCTATAAATGGAAGGGAAAAATCCTTTCTCAACTTATCCATTAATAACATGTCACTCGTGACACACCCAACATACCCTACTTCCCGCCAACTATTTGCGTGATGGTTTTCATTAATAAATCAAAGTGCATGATTCATGAAACATATTAATGATAATATTAAAGTCAAAGGATCATTACACATGCTAATAAATAGGAATATCTGATGAAACCCCAACATACAGAATTCCTACTAGTGGGTCTGTTCTCATAATCTCCTCTCTTGGAGATTACCATGTGCGAACTTTATGAGAGGAAGTATCATATGATTATGAGTACTCACACCTGACGGTCTGTATACCATGTGTCCCATCATAGCATGTCATCCAACCACAAAACTATATTTAGGAATACTGTTATAGTATTTCAAGGTTCTCATCATAGTGGGGAACTTCAATGACCTTATCAATGCAACAAATGCTCTTGGACATTATTACATCATAGTCATGCAGAACAATGAACAATATGTAATAAGATGTTTAATATTTAAATACATTAAATATCCATGTAATCAAAGTAAAAATAGCTGGTTCTATGACACCAACTCTAACAAACTCCCACTTGGACTAGAGCTAACTGCCTACGATTTTCAGTCCACTAGACCTCACATGATGATCATGTTTCTGCTGAGTCAAGGTTTTAGTCAAGGGGTCTTCCACATTGTATTATGTGGAAATAATTCTCACTACAACTTCACCTCTCTAAGTAAAATCACTAAAGATATGATACTTCCGAAGTATGTGCTTTATCCTTTGATGCGACCTTGGCTCATTTTCAAGATCCACCGCTGTAGTATTATCATCATAGTGTGTTGAGATATTTACTGCTAGGTACCACATCCAGATCCTGGATGAAACTTCACATCCAAATTTCTTCTTTAGCTACCTCATAAGTTGTGATATACTTGAACTCTACTATAGATTCTGTGTCCACACTCTACTTTGAGCTCTTCCATCTCACTGCACCTCCATTGAAAGTGAATATGTATCCTATTTGTGAATTCATGTCATCTTGATCAATCTAGAAACTAGCATCTGCATATCCACTGATGAATAGTTCCTCATCTCCTTCATAAAATAGGAACATATCCTTAGTATGCCTCAAATACTTTAGGATAGTATTGACTTCAATCCAATGGAAGTTACCTGAGTCAGCTATATATTTCTACCACACTCAATGCGTAGGTGACATCCAGCCTAGTACATAGCTTTTCATACATGACTGACCCAATCCCTAATGCTTATGAAGTCCTTGACATTATATTTCTTTCCTCATGTGTCTGAGGACACATTTTCTTAGAAAGATGAATGCCATGTGACATTAGAAACAATCCTCTCTTGGATTGTTCCATACTGAATCTCTTCAGTATATTATCAATGAATTTAATTTGACTTAGGTCCAAAAATCTCTTGGATCTATCATGATGGATCTTGATCCCAAGAATATATGCTACCTTGCCCAAGTCCTTCATGGAGAAGCATTGATTCAACTATGACTTAACAGACTGTAATATTGGTATCTCGTTTCCAATAAGTAATATGTCATCAACATATACTATTAGAAAAATGATTGAACTCCCACTAAACTATTTGTATACACAAGGCTCACATTCATTCCTGATAAAACCAATTTTTTTATGGCTTCATCAAAATTAATGTTACGTGACCTGGATTATTTATTTAATCCATAAATGGATTTCTACAATTTGCATATCTTATTGAAATCCTTTGGAGTCATAAACCCTTAAGGTTGTGTCATGTAGACATCTTCCTAAAGATTTCCATTGAGGAAGGCTATTTTGACATCCATTTTCTAAATATCGTAGTTATGGTAAGCTGCAATGGCCAATATAATTCTGATGGATTTTAGCATTACAATTGGTGAAAAGGTTCTATCATAGTCAATGCCTTGACACTGCTTGAACCCTTTTGCAACCAGTCGTGCCTTATAAATACTGACTTGTACTTCCATGTCCGGTTTCTTCTTGAAAACCCATTTGAAACCAATAGGCTTTATATAAACTGAAGTATCTACCAAAATCCAGACTTGGTTTTGGTACATGGAATCCATTTCAGAATTCATGGTTTCTTTTCACTTGGAAAAATCTGTGCCACTTAACACTTCCTTGTAGGTTAGAGGATCATTATTATCAACTAATAATGAGTCACCATCCTCTGTAACTAGAAAACTGTACCATTCTAGTTATCTAACCTCTCTTTTACTCCTACACAGTTCTTGTGTCTCTGGAACAATTATTTCTTCCATGGGGCTTTGTGGAATATTTTCCTATACCAAATCTTGTGTACCTTGAACCTCAACTTCATCGAAGTCTATCTCACTCCCACTATATCTTTTAGAGATTTTCTCCCTCTCAAGGAATATGGCATGTCTTTCCAATATAAAATTTATGTCTGAGGCGTTGTATAAGTAATATCCCCTTGTTTCCTTGGGGTATCCTATAAAGGTACACTTTGTGCCTCAGGATGCAAGTTTATTACCTGAAGAGGTCTTAAAAAATGGACCACTTCCCCACACATGTAAATCCAATAATATGGATTTCTTTCCACTCCAGAACTCATATGGAATACCATTTATCAATTTAGTTGGTACTTGGTTTAGTATATGCACTGCTGTTTGTAATGCATATCCCCAAAAGGATAATGGAAGACTCACATGAATCATCATTGATCTCACTATATCCAATAAGGTGCAGTTCCTCCTTTCACTCACACCATTCCACTGGGGCATTTAAGGAGGAGTGAGTTGGGATAGGATCCCAGACTCTTGTAAGTAATCAATGAAGTTATGATTAAGACATTCTCCACCTCGGTCTGAGCAGAGTTTCTTAATCTTCTTAGCAATCTGGTTCTCAACTTCATTTTTGTATTCTTTTAACTTATCAAAAGAATCCTACTTATACCTCATTAAGTAGATATATCCATATCTACTAAAATCATCTATAAAAGTTATGAAGTATGAGTACCCTCCCCTTGATTCAACTGAAAATGGTCCACACACATCAGTATGAACCAATTCAAGAAGCTATTTAGCCCTTTCACCTTTCCCACTAAATGGGGATTTGGTCATTTTACCTTGTAAACATGCATGACATACGCCAAGTGTTTTTAGTTCAAAAGAATCTAAATATCCATCTTGATGTAACTTTATCATGCGCTTCTCATTTACATGACCTAGCTGATGATCCCGAAGTTGGGTGTGGTGTGAGTCATGTGAATTATCTTTTTTATCGATTTCTATTACTTGGTTTGTGTAATCCAACACGTAAATACTATTATATAAATGTTCCCTACCAAAACAAATTCATTTGTATCTAATATAGATACACAAATAATATTTTTAGTAACAGAAGACACATAATAACAAACCTTTAATACCAAGATCATCCCAGTTAGCAACATGAGGTGGTAGTCCCCAATAACTACAGTAACAAGTCTGGATCTGTTGGCTGCTCGTAGATCTACCTCCCCTCATTCAATCTTCCTGAATCTACTTGGTTCCTATATTTGGATACATATGTGAGCACCAAAATATTTATCTAATACCCAATTTTTATAAATAGATAGATTACATTCGATAAAAAATGAACTTGAAGCCTCCCATTGCTTCTTAGGCTGGGTACAGTTCTTATTCCAATGGCCCTTCTTGCCACATGTGAAACAAATAGATTCCTGTTCCCTTGCCTCCACTTTGATCTTCTTTTTCTTGGAAGGGCGTGAAGAATATTTGGGCCTAAAGATCTTCGCCTTCCCTTTCCTCTTATTCACCATAAGGACATAAGACTTTTTTGTGATTCATATCTTTATCCACTTGGAAAATGAGGATAAGAACATCATATAGAGACTTATCAATGTTTCTCATATTGAAATTAACAACAAGGATGGAAAAACTATGAGGGAGTGATGCAAGAATGAGATTGGAACCTAGTTCTTGGGAGTTTAAACCCCAGAACCACCAAGTGCCCAATGTAGCCAATGAGATTGACTATGTGAGGACCAACTGGGGCACCCTCTCCAAGCTTAGTCTGAAAGAGTGCCTTGGAGTTCTCAAACCATTATTTTCTTTCTCTCTCCTGTTAAAGACCATGGAGGTTCTCGAGCATGCTATAGGCATCCATGTTTTTGTGAGACTTCATAAACTCACTAGACATTGATGATAACATCAAACACTGAACATCAACCATGTCATTCATATGTTTCTCATAGACCAAGAACTCTTCATCACTTGCCTCTTGGGAAGGTGGATAAATTAATGATGAATCCAACACATAAGGTTTCCATTCATGGTGTATAATAACCCGAAGACGTCTAAACCATTCCTGGAAGTTACTGCCAGTAAGAATGTTGTATTTATCCAAAATTGATTTTAGGGATAGTGTGGTTAAAGAATTTTTCATTTTATTCTACAATTAATAGAGAATATCATTGGTACTTTCTTGATTACATTTTATGAGAAACAATAAATTAATTTTATTAAGTCCCCCACTATTTTATCAAGCACCAATGGACCGCACCATTGAACTCGTAATGTCTAGTTTCCCTGAAATTCTAGTGGAAAGGATCCATATTCCTCTTCGCATAACCCCAATAAGGGCTGGTCAAGTTATTTTAAGTTATTTAGGTTGGATGGTCTTTTTCAACTGTAGGCTTGAAGCTCCTTGATCTATTGAGTGGACTCCCCAATCCTGAAATCTTGACTTTGGATTTCCTCAACTCTTGCCTCCAATATTACACCAAGTCAAGAAAGGGATACTCCTCTTGATTTAATATGGTTAATTCAACCCGAAACCTTTCATAAGGGATTCTTGTATAAAAGTAAGTTCCCCAACAAGGGTTGGTTAGACACACAATTTTATTGAGTTTTTTCACTCAATCAAGTAACAGAAGGCTTGGTCTGACTTAATATTTTATTTGAGGTATTTTTATATCTTATGCGTGAATTTATTATCATCACTATCACATGATTTTTAATATTAAGTGAAACTTACTTAAGTTATTAACCATGTATTGATAACATTTATGCATAATCCTGATTAATTTTAGTTCCATCTTTCATGCTTGTTTAATTAATTAATTATGTGATCGTGAAAACACATCCACAATGATAAACCATGCAACTGAAAAAAATAAAATAAAGAAAAGGGAATTATCATTATATTTTCTAATGGTTAGTTTATCTAGCAGTTGATAAAATAACCCTGAACCAGGGGAGAAATAACTTGAACCTTTTGGGTTTGTGTTTACAGCTTTCCACTTGTCCACCTCTATATCTCCTAGGATTGGTTTCATCTAGGCTTCGTCTTGAACTACCTCCACTAGATTAGGAGTTATATCCATTACATATGCTTTTAAACTCACACGTAGGTGAGGGGTAAAAAGGTGGGTTTACATAAAAGAAACCATGGGAATGAATTCCTTATATATAAATTAGGAGAGATGGATCGCAGGACAAAAATTAATTTAATAAATAAATTAAAAGGAAACCAATCACATAAAAAGGTCTTGGTCTAGCTCATGATCACCCACATACATGAAATGAGTTATGTATTTAATAAAATAGGTATTAAATTATTTTATTGTTCTTATTAATATGAATTTAACTTGAATCAATTAATTATTATCTTTAATTAATCAATCCTTTTATATTAATCCTTTTCTGAATTTCCATGATATTCTCATCATTTTACATAAATACACCTTGGAGGTAAGATGGTGAATACCTCTTCGGATCTACCCAAAATGTATTATATTCATATACTATTTTACTCTTATGACATATGGAATACATGATGTTTCAATGCTTAGAGTAACAACATGTAGTATGATTTATACATGATAAGAAGTTCTGAACATTACACAAACATCAAAGTTTTAACTTTGTGTAATTTGGTAAAGTACACATCGTGTAGTTATGACTACATGGCGTGTAATAACTTCACCGTCTTTCCAAAATTAAATTCCTAGGGACTCAGCGTGTGAGGTGTACTTTGGAAATTTTGGAGTACATGGTGTGTATAATGGGATACACGCCATGTTATCTCCATGTTACATGGTTACCGGTCGGCATAGCCATGTATATAATACACAGTTTGTCCCCTAACCTGAAGAGACAACACACCATGTCCAGTGGGCCACACGATGTGTAATCTGGTAAGCATGTGACTATCTATCCCAGTCAACACGCAGTGTATAATTAACTAAACCGAGTGCAATAAATGCACACAACTTGAGAAATTTTCCAATTATTCCTGATGCACTGAACACGACTAAACGACGTGTAGTCCGGATTGAACGATGTGTATGGCAAAGAAAACGACATGTAAGTCCGAACACACGACGTGTACTTTTGTGTCACCTGGGAAAAATTGTCTGTGCCTCCGGATGAGTTCTCCATTTTAATTTTAATTAAAAAATCATTTGTTTCTGTGAAGTCTGTGAGAAAAAAAAGAGGGAGAATAGATCTCAAAATATAGATTACAAGAATGATTAATCTTGAATTGAAAAACTAAATTATTAAATTGTAAATTATCAAAAAATTATTTAAATAATTATAATTTTATGATGTAACCCCTCTGATACCACTTGTAGGTTTTGGGTGTAGCAGAAGCATGGTTGGGATGACACCCGTCTGTAATTTTTACCATGATTAGTGATTATTTTGGGATCAATACGACGATGAACGCCAGTCTCCACAGAATAGAATCAAAGATTTAGATAAAGAAGGAAGAGGCTTGAAACCTTCAGAGAGGATCTTTCACATCATGTTTATAATTAATTTAATTAATTTAATAAAGAAAATAATACCTGGATATTTAGTATTTTCTTAGTTGATGATGTTT
Organism: Viscum album; assembly: GCA_963277665.1. NCBI lineage: Eukaryota > Viridiplantae > Streptophyta > Magnoliopsida > Santalales > Viscaceae > Viscum > Viscum album. The sequence continues at coordinate 2,119,259,861 of OY728150.1, forward strand.
ATCATACAGAATGACCCTTACAGATTGTCTCATTGCGCTTGTGAAGATACAAACCAGAATCCCTCTAGCGGTGATCCACATGTGTTCCGATGGACTTCAATCGACACCACTCATTCTCTGGGTGCTATCGCAACAAAGCGAGTATCTTGTGTCAGCTATTCTTAATCACTTATTCTTCGGTCTTCAAGAACATATCTTGTTCTTGAGAGGGGTGAGAAGAGGATTCTAGAGAGAAATTGTTTAACTCAACAATTCTCAATTCACCAGACGTGCAGTTCGGTACATGGCATAATAGACGTACATGTATATTTATCCACATGGGGCTTCAGTTACAGTATTTAATTACATAATAGAAATTAAATACATTCATAACCTATGAGAAAACCCATAATTTTAAAAATAATAACGCTTAATTATTTATGGTGAGCCAACTTGTGAAAAAAGGAATTATAAATAAAATTCCACATAAAAAAATAATAGCATCATCATTATTATTTTAATTTGTGACAACTAGTTAAATAATTATTTACCGTCTTGAAAATAATTATTTTACTACCGGATCAGCCTTGGTTCAGTCGAACTCCACTTCCATTTATTCAAAAACCTTAATAAATAAATAAATAATTTATTCTCTTAAATAATTATTTTATTTAAAAACTAGTAAATAAATATTTATTAAATGTTCAATGAAATAAATAAATATATTTTACCCACAATCCGGTGAATAAATATTTATTTAATCTATGAAATCATTTTAACTTGAATAAAATTATTCCACTATCTCGAGAATAATATTTATTAATTAAATTCAAATATAATTTAACCGATACCACCAGAAACACTTAATGTGTGAACCTCTAGGATTCTTTCTCGTTGGAATTATGCGGGCTTGCCTAAAGTCCAAGAGTACTTTCTAGAAACTGGTCAAGGCACCCAAGAGAAAGAACTTAAAGTTGAAAAAATGATATCCACATACAAATGCTCATTGTGTAATATAATCCCTTTTTCTAAATATCTCATCAAACTGGTTTCATGATAGTGTCATCAACCTTTATGCTTGATACATTGTTCTTTGACTATCTGAAATAAATTATTCATTACACCATGTCCATGGAATTTCGTGCGATGGTTCTATTTCAATCAAAGGGCCATGATATCAACTTCCATAAATGGAAGGGACAAATCCTTCCTTGACTTATCCATTAATAACATGCCACTCATGACACACCCAATGTACCCTACTTCCCGCCAACTGTTTGCATGATGATTTTTGTCAGTAAATCAAAGTACGTGAGTCATGACACACATTAATGATAATATTAAAGTATAAGGATCATTACATATGATCTTAGATATGAATATTTGATGACACCAAAACATGTAGAATTCCTACTGGCAGGTCTATTCTCATAATCTCGTGTCTTGGAGATTACAAGTGTTAACTTCATGAGAGGAACTCTCATCTTTTTATGAGTACTCACACCTGACAGCATGTATGCTACGTTTCCCATCATAGAATGTCATCCAACCATAAAAATATATTTAAGAATATTGTTATATCATTTCAAGGTTCTCATCATAGCGGGGAACTTCCATGACCTTATCAATGCAAAAAATACTCTAGGACATTATTACATCATAGTCATGCAGAACAATGAAAAATATATAATAAGATGTTTAATATTTAAATAAATTAAATATCCATATAATAAAAGTAAAAATAGTTGGTTCTAGGACACCAAATATAACACCAATTCCCTTGCCTCACCTTTGATCTTCCTTTTCTTGGAAGGGAGGGAAGAAGCTTTGGGCTTAAATCTCTTCGCCTTACCTTTCCTCTTATTCACCATAAGGATAAAAGGATTTTCACACTTCATATATTTTTCCACTTGGTGAATGAGGATAATAATATCAAATGGAGACTAATCAATGTTGTTCATATTGAAATTAACAACAAATTTGGAGAATCTATGAGGGAGTGATTCAAGAATGAGATTGGTACCCAAATATATGGAGAGTTTATACCCTAGAACCTCCAAGTGCTCAATGTAGTCAATGAGATTGACTATGTGAGGCCCAGCTGGGGAACCCTTTATAAGCTTACTCTAAAAGAGTTCCTTGGAGATCTCAAACCATTCTTGTATTTCTCTCTCTCCTAGTAAAGACCATAGAGGTGCTCGAGTATGCTATTGGAATCCATGTTTTCATGAGACATCATGAGCTCACTAGACATTGATGATAACATAAAACATTGAACACTGACCACATCATTAATATGTTTCGCATAGACCAAGAACTCTTTGTTAATTTCCTCTTGGGAATGTGGATTAGGTAATGCTGACTCCAGCACGTAAGACTTCCGTTCATGGTGTAGAATAACTAGAAGGTGTCTAAACCATTCCTGGAAGTTACTGTCGGTGAAGATGTTGTCTTTATCCAAAATTGATCACAGAGATAGTGTGGTTGAAGAGTTTTTCATTTTATTCTACAATTAAAATTGAATATCATTCATACTTTCTTGATTAAATTTTATGAGAAATAATAAATAAATTTTATTAATTCTCCTACTATTTTATCAAGTCCCAATATCCCTCACCATTGAACTCAGAATGTCTAGTTTTCATGACATTCTAGTGGAAAGGATCCATATTCCCATTCACATAACCCCAAAAAGGGCTGTTCAAGATATTTGAAGGTATTTAGGTAGGCAGGTCTTTGATAACTTTGGGCTTGCAACTCCTTGATTTGTTGAGTGGACTCCCCAATCCTAAAATCATGACTTTGTATTATCTCAACTCTTACCTCCAATATTAAACCAAGTCTAGAAAAGGATACTCCTCTTGATTTAATATGGTTAAGTCAACCCAAAACATTTCATAAGTTCTTACTGTATAAAAGTAAGTGTCCCAACAAGGGTTGGTCAAACACATAGTTTTATTGAGTTTTCCCTTAATCAAGTAACAGAAGGCTTGGTATGACTTAATATTTTATTTGAGGGATTTTTTTATCTCTTATATGTGAATTTATTATTATCATTATAACATTATTGTTAATATTAAGTGGAACTTACTAAAGTGATTAACCATATATTGATAATATTAATTCATAAGCTTGGTTTATTTTAGCTTTATATTGCATTATTGTTTAATTCATTAATTATGTGATCATGACAACACATCCATAATGATAAACCATGAAACTGACAAAAATAAAATAAAGCAAAGGGAATGATCATGAGATTTTCTAATGATTAGTTTATCTAGAATTTGATAAACTAACCCTGAACTAGGGGAGAAACACCTTGAACCTTTTGGGTTCGTGTTTATAGCTTTCCACCTGTCCACCTCTGTATGTCCTGGGATTGGTTTCATCTCTGCTCTAGTTTGAACCTCCTCCACTAGCTTGGGAGTTCCATCCATTACATATGCCTTTTTTAACTCACACACAGGTGAGGGGTAAATAAGGGGTTTACATAAAAAAACCATGGGAATGCATGACCTACATATTAATGAGGAGAGATGGCTTGTAGGCCAACAATTAATTTTAATAAATAAATTAAAAGGAAAGCAATAAAAAACAAAGGTCTTGGTCTAGGTCATGATCACCCACATACATGAAACAAGGTAAGTATTTAATAAAACTAGTATTAAATTATTTAGTCATTCTTATTAAGAAAATTTTCACTTGAATTGATTAATTATTATCTTTAATTAATAAATCCTTTTATCTTAATACTTTCTAAATTTCCCTAATATTCTCATCATTGTACATAAATGAATTTTGGAGGTAAGTTAGTGAATACCCGTTCGAATCTACCCAACACGTATTATATTAGTATAATGTTTTAATCTTCTAAAATATGGAATGCATAATGATTCAATGAATAGAGTAACAACCTATAGTATGATTTATACATGATAAGAAGTTTTGAACATTACACAAACATTAAAGTTTTAACTTTGTGTAATTTAGTAAAGTACACAGCGTGTAGTTATGACTACATGACGTGTACTACCTTCACCGTCTATCCTGAAGTACATTCCTAGGGACTCGGTGTGTGAAGTGTAATTCAGAAATTTCAGAGTACATGACATGTAAAGTGGGTTACACACCATGTTGTCTTCGTGTTACAGGTTTACCGGTCAGCTTAGCCGTGTATGGGATATACTATTTGGCCCCCTGACCTAAAGAGACTACACACCGTGTACAGTGGGCCACACAATGTGTAATCCAGTAAGCGTGTGCCTATCTGTCCCGGTCAACATGTGGTGTAGAATTAACTACACCACATGCAATAAATGCACATGAATTGAGTAATTTCCTAATTACTCCCAATTCACTGAACACGACTACATGACATGTAGTCCGGATTACACGGTGTGTAGTTTGGATTACACGGTGTGTATGGCAGAGAACGTGACATGTAAGTCCAAACACACGACGTGTACTTTCGTGTCACCTAGGAAGAATCATCGGCACCTCCTGATGAGTTCTCTATTTTAATTCAAATTAAAAAAATCATTTGTTTCTATGAAATTTGTGAAAAATAAAAAGAGGGAGAACAGATATCAAAATTCATATTACAAGAATGATTAAACTTTAATAAAAAAACTAAATTATTAAACCTTAAATTATCAATGAATTATTTAAATAATTATAAACTATGATGTAACCTCTCTGATACCACTTGAAGGTTCTAGGCATAGTGGAAGCGTGGTTGGAACACCACCCAACTTTAATTTTTACCATTATCAATGATTATTCCAGGATCAATATGACAATGAATGCCAGTCTCCATGGAATAGAATCATAGATTTAGATAAATAATGAAGATTCATGAAACCTTTAGAGAGGATCTTGCGTGCCATGTTTATAATCAATTTAATAAATTTCATAAAGAAAAGAATACCTGGATCTTCAGTACTTTCTTCGTTAATGATTTTAATCATCCGAAATGACCCTTCTGGATTGTCTCGTTGTGCTTGTGAGGATCCAATCTAGAATCCCTATAGCGTTGATCCACACATGCTCCGATGACCTCCAATTGACACCACTTGTTCTCCCAGTGCTAGCACGACGAAGCGAGTGTGTTTTATCGGTCGTTCTTGATCACTTGTTTTTCAGTCTTAAAGAATGTCTCTTATTCTTGAGAGGGGCAGGAAGAGGATTTGAGAGAGAAATAATTTATCTCAATAATTCTCAATTCATTGGGTGTGCAGTTCAGCACATGACACAATAGATGTACATGTATATTTATCCAAATGGGGCTTTAGTTACAGTATTTAATTGAATAATAGTAATTAAATACATTCAAAAACTTAGAGAAAACCCACGATTTTAATAATAATACCACGCCATTATTTATGGCGTGCCAACTTGCGCATAACAGAATTATAAATAAAATTCCACATCATAAAATAATAGCCGAGTTATTATTATTTTAACTTGTTCCACATATTTAAATAATTATTTATTGTCTTTCAAATAATTATTTTACTATCGGACCAGCCTTGGACCGCTTGAACTCCACTTCCATTTATTGAACACCCAAATAAATAAATAAATAAATTATTCTCTTAAATAAATATTTTATTTACAAACTAGTAAATAAATATTTATTAAATGTTCAATAAAATAAATAAATATATTTTACCCAAAATCTAGTGAATGGATATTTATTTAATTTATGCAATCATTTTAACTTGAATAAAATTATTCCACTTTCATGAGAATAATATTTATTCCATTAATTAAATTCAAATAGAATTTAACTGAGACCACTATAAACACTTAGAGTGTGACCCTATAATATTGTTTCTCATTGGAATTAGGTGATATTTCCTAAAGTCCAAGAGTACTGTCTAGAAATGGGTCAAGGAACCCAATAAATAGAACTTAAAGTCGCAAAAATAAAATACACATACGAACGCTCACTATGTAAAATAATCCCTTTATCTCAATATCTCATCAAGATGGTTTCATGATAGTGTCATCAACCTTTATGCTTGATATGTTGTTCTATGACTACCTGAAATAAACTTTTCATTACACCATGGATATGGAATATCGCACGATGGTACTATTTCAGTCAAAGGGCTGAAATATCAACTTCTATAAATAGAAGGGACAAATCCTTACTCAAATTATCCATTAATAACATGATCCTCATGAGGAACCCAACATACCCTAATTCCCACCAACATATGGTGAGATGGTTTTTGATAGTTAATCAAAGTGTGTGAGTCATGAAACATATTAATAATATTATTAAATTCTAAGGACTATTACACACACTCATAGATAGGAATATCCGATGACACAAAACATATGGAATTACTACTGGTGGGTCTGTTATCATAATATACCATCTTGGATATTACCAAGTACGAAATTCATGATAGGAAGTCTCATCTTCTTACAAGTACTCACACCTGACAGTCTGTATACTATGTGTCCCATCATAGTATTCCATCCAAACACAGAACTATATTTAAGAATATTGTTATATCATTTCAATGTTCTCATAATAGCAGGGAACTACCATGACCTTATCAATGCAACACATACTATAGAACATTATTACATCATACTCATGAAGAACAATGAAAAATATGTAATAATATGTTTAATATTTAAATACATTAAATATATACATAATCAAAGTACAAATAGTTGGTTCTAGGACACCAACTCTAACATATCCAAGAGGGGTCCTAGGTCACATGGTCTCATGGGGAGCCATCACAATTTTCCAAACCATGTAGAGGTAGTGTGTTTCACTCTATGAAATTTCACATGGTTTTAAGGGTCATTCTTGCATATTTTTTTCTACCGTGAACCCCCTATGGGCTTTAGAGTTAAGGTTCATGATTAGTGTTAACTATGCACCCTGCACAGTATAGCCTCTTTTCTTTCTTTTTCAGGTCTTGAACCCTTGAGACACCCCTAAGCCCCCTTATATTCTTGGAAAACATTTAATTAACCATTATAATGGTAGTTAACTAAAAAAATTTAAATAAGGACATGCCTCCTTGAAAGGTCAGGGTCTTATAACCTCCCTGCCCTATAACAACTCATCCTTGAGCTGTACTCCCAATCATTTCTAAGCCTCCAAAGTAAAATGATAGAGATTCTGGTCTCACATATCCATCTCCCTCTCCTAATTTTCCTCTTACAATTGACCATGACGCAACAAAAGTTGGACTAAATGAATAGTATTACCCCACAAAACTTTCTCACTGTGATCCACAACATGAACCAGATGCTCCTCAAAGGATGAATCAACCTCAAGCTCAACATAATTAATGTTGATCACATGATAAGGGTCAGAGTGATACTTTTGAAGTTACGACACATGAAAAACATCATGATTAAAACTATAAAATTTTCAAAGACCCAACTGATAGGCCACTGGTCGGATCCTCTCCACAATATCAAATGGAACCACATACCTCGACACTAACTTTCCTTTTTTATCAATACAGTGGTGAAACTATCTAGGAAACACTCGAAGAAACACAAGATCACCCACCATAAACTCAAGAGGTCAACAATGTCGATCGATATAAGACTTTTTTCTACTATTTGCCATAATCATATGATTTTTAAGAATGCATGATTGTCACCTATTGACCATTCAAGGTTCCAGTGCTCTACTAACGTGTATAACAGAACTCGAGTCAAACCCTCAGTAATGATACAAATTTTAGAGTCGATAGTTTTTAATTAATTTATCTTTTTAATGGGGGGTTTTGTTTATAGATTTTAAATGAAATTATTAGTGGATGATTTTTGATTTAAATATTTGATAAATATTTGGGTGAGTTCAATATTGGGGATGTAATATTATGATATCCTTGAGCTTTGCTTTATATTTCATTAAATTAACACCCACTTCACAAGATTATTTTGATCAGAATTCCCAAGTGTTGAGGCTTTAATTCAAGACTTAACTTAAATTAAGGTTATAATAAAAATAAAAAATTATTTATGTTAGTGTATTTATGGTTCCAATAGTCTATATAAACCACTCATTAAACAAAAAATGTCATTAATCCATGAAATTTTAAGTTCAACATACATAATATTAATTTAATGAATATTAATTGAACAAAATATCTTAATCTCTTATCATCCACAAATTATGACTCACCATAACGGTATATTTAATCATCCATTAAGATGGTTATTACTATGGTTTAATATGTTTATGATTATGAATTATAAATAGAATGAAAAGAATGAGATAAGAAATTATTTGTGCACCGAAAACACACATGAACGGTGAGGAAATTTAAATACAGACTTTGGATTGAATTAGAAAAAAAATAAGAAAGGGTTTATTTTGATTTAGTTAAACTATTTTAAGGCCATTAATATTATGAAATGGAATTTGGATGAAAATAAGAGAATAATAATACGAAACATGCATTAAAATTCTATTGAAATGAAAACAGACTTACACAATTACAAATAAAAACAACTGAAAACAAGCAAGAAAAATAAAGCGGAGGAGAGGTCTCTCTTGTTGAAGTAAGATCAAGTAAATTCCTCCCAAGCCCTTGGAAATGATATATTCATGCCAAAACTCATCCTTAAGTGCTTAAATTACAACACCTTTCAAGGAGAAGAGGGGAATGTATATATAGTCTAAGGAGGTGTACTGTTTTCATTTCAAAATTTCCCCTCCACATGTCTCAATGCTTTTACCATTCATATAGTAGAATCATGGGATATATTATTCTTAAAAGTTGTATATATGGATGTTTTATATATAATCTGAAAATTTTGTTGCCATTGTACTTTTGTATCCAATGTTATGGTTGTTTTACTAAACAATGTGAAATTATCCATTTTTATCAATACTTTTTCAACGTCCAAAACGTGAATGGATTTTTGAATAGGAGTATGCCCTAAAATCCAAACCATTTATTCTAAAAAGTAGTCTGACTATATCTTAGATTTAACACTTCAAAATATCAGTTCAAATGGATGTCTATATCAAAAGAAAATTTAATAAATGTTTGCTAATTTTAATTTCTGAAAAAAAATGGTGGGATGGACTTAAAAGCATCCTTTGGGCCCCTTTTTTGGATTTGGGAATTGAAATTTTTATACGTGATTAATTTTTAGGTTCAAGAATATATTATTAAGTTTCATAAAATTTGGGATTTTTTATTGTGCCCAGAAATTGTATCATCATGGCTGGTCCAGTTTCTTCACAGATTTTTTGGGCCTTCTTGTATGGACCATATGACCATTAAAATGGACAAATTGGCCAAACATTCATTCTAATGACATGTTGTAAATTGAATAAGTAACCCTAAAAAAATATCACCATCACTTTCAGCATAAATTAGAGTTATTTTCATATCCAATAACCCCTCATAGAAATATTAGATCAAGAGGTGTTTAGGGATTTGATAGTGTGGGCAGGTTGCCACAAGATTTTTGAACATCCCCCAATACTCATGGAGTGATTCATAAATAAATTTATGGATACCACATATTTAATTTCAGATAGAAGTAGTATAAGAAGTAGGAAATAATTTCTCTAATAAGAGTCACTTCATGTCATTCCATATGGTTATGGAACCACGAGGGAGGTATTAGATCCATGACTTGGAAGATTCAGTTAAGGAGAAAGGGAATGCTCAAAATTTTATTTGTGTTTCAGAAACCCCTTGATGCTTCATGGTAGATACCACCACTTAGAACTATTTTAGATGAAGATGTGGATCCTCACCGGCTAGTCTGTGGAAATGAGGTAGAAGATGAATCAAATCCAATTTGAGTTCGAAGTCAGCCTTGATGTGTATTTTTCACCACCCAACTGTGACTCTTGAGTTTATGGACCTTAGAGATGAATTTACTACTTTAGTGTCCATTAATATGATAAAAGAATTTTATAAACCACTTGAGAATCACAATATCCAAATATCCCCCCATTAACCTTACATTAATCCTCCTTTTGAAAGCCCCTTCAAGCCTATGAAAACATTTTATTTGATAGCCACATTACAAGCCCAATAACTTCTCCCACCCAACATCTACATGGAAATTACATTGCATAATTTATTATAATTTAAGTATGTAGGGAATGGATTTCATTTTGGGAATTCGTTTCTTTATTTTCAACATGTTATCATATTCTTGAGGGTAAGCATCTATTTTAGTGTGGGGGAGAGGTTATCATTCGGTGAGTTTAATGAATGGATTTTCATTTATGTAATTTTTCAAATGTTATTGACAATCATTCAAAAAAATGAAAAAATAACAAAAAGGGTTGTGTATTGGGTAGTTCAAAAAATAACTCTACCTCAACCTTTGATATTGTTATAACTATTGCAATTAGTATTGTGAGGAGATCAAACATGGGTTGGGAGAAATAAAGCAGAATATTAGTAATGAAATATGCATTTTGAAAATTAAAATATATATAACTTTGAGAGAGGATATAATTTAATCAATAATGAATAAAATATGAGGTATTATAGGAAATTGGGAACCCATATTTCCATTACAAATTTGACTATTGGAATAGTAATATGACCATTAGAATAGTAACCTGACCGTAGGAATAGTAATACGATCATTAGGAATAATAACTCTAAAACTAGAGTAGTATAATAACCTATGGAAGTGTAAAATAATATTTAGTTATCTTATAAAATGAAAATATGATATATTTATATCATGGTACAAGTAAATAAATGTTTTAAAAATGATAAATTAAGTGTTTGTATTTTTATAAAAAAAATGTTTTAATTGTACTTTTATAATAAACATAATGATTTGAAAGAGATTTATTTTCATAAAATGTATTTATAAATTAATATTAAGTTTTTTTATATTTATAAGATAATTTTATGATACCTATAAGTAAATTTTCAAAGAGTTATAAAATCAATCATAATATTAAAATTGATATTTTTCAAATAAATGGAGATTTTATTCAAAAATTAAATTATTTATATTTAGAAAATTATTTTCATAAAATGAATTTTATTTTTGGAATATACACACTGAAAAATGTTTAGCGTAATTTTTTGGTATTTTTATAAAATAGTTTAATTTTTTATGAATAGTGAAATACAGAAAAATACGGTATTCAACATTATAAGATAAATACATGTTTTTTTGAGTCATGGATGATTTAATAACCCATTAATTTGAACTCACATACACCATTTACTGTATATATTCAGGATAATCAATAATATTGGTAGTCTTGATCCAAAATAATAAATTAATGTATATAATATTCCAAAACACCTCTTTCATACCCTAATAAATAAAAGCCCTCACCACCCCTTATCCTCACAACTTCTAAGCCTTTTAGATTTCCAAATTTCTAAACAATTACCTTCCCATTCATGTCCCTAACATAATAGTTCTTCTTAACTCCCAAAAAGACCAATTATAAGTTCCTTAAGGAGTATTTTAAGGAGACGACATTTAAGAGGTGATATTCTCAATTTACCTCCTCTAAATTCAATTATTCTTCTACCTTATACTAACCTACCTTATAAAACATAGAATAATAACTATAGTATAATATATATACTATAATTATATGTTTATAATGTAACATCTACCATCCACCGCTTTCTCATCTCCTGTTATTCAAAAAAATGAAACCATTGTCCATATTATATCGATTGATTGCCTTCATGGATGATGAGTTTTTATTTTCCACTAACACCTTAATGGTAGGTTTAAATTAACTTATAATGGTTTAAAAATAACTAATTATATATATTATATATTTTTTCACATCCTATAATGAATATATTTCCATAATGTTAAATAAAACAAAACTAGTTTGTGATGGTCGGTAAAACCTCCTATATGAACTAACTGTATAACGCTAACATTTTTACTAAAAGAAGTGGATCTATGTAAAAATATATATGGGTATTTGGGTCCATTTAAATTTATTTAAGTACATTAATAAAATTTCATTTCAATTATGGATTTTTATTCTTATTTTACAAGAACATCAATAATTATCCATAAGTTATCGCCCCTGGTACCATGAAACAAACACTCCTAGAATAACAGAATTAAACATTATATCTCATTGAAATGATTATAAATTAATATAATAAAATTATAATAAATAAAATATATATGGAAAATTTTATAAATTAAGTAATTAATTATTCTAATTTTATTATACTGGATGTTAAGTGCAAGTGCAGAATGGATCCAGACATAAGTTAAGGGATCTCACCGTACCACCCTTTTTCTTTAGGTTATAAAATTTTTATCTCTAAATATTTATCTCTATATATTTAATGTTATGTAATGATTATAAATTCTATATATATTTCTCTTATATATATAACTATCTCATTATCCATTCCTTTAATGGGGTAATACATACCTTAAGTTCATTTCTCAAATTTATTCATTAAATTCAAACCCGATTAAGGGAAACTTTTATATCCATTAATCCTTTTATGTAACACTCATTTAAAGTATAAATTCCCAAATTAACAACATATTTTGAGACCTATTATTATTTAATTAGATTACAAAATCCATAAAATTTAATTCCTTCTTCTATTTGTAATTTTTATGAAATCTTCTTTGATTATGATATGAGGCAAGATCATTCAACCCATTTATTTCCATGGGAAATTCTTATGTTTATGCATTATAATTTATTTAATTTTATGTAACACATAATCATGTACATGTTATGACAGGTGTGAAAAAATATAAATCCAATTTATTGGTTTTTTTTCTCATGAGACGTTTTGTATGGGATTAGGGAGTGAACCTAATCCATGATGAAACTCTCTCCAGTGCGTGATGTTGTCTTGGTAGTTAGCCTTGACTTATTCTTCTGTCATGTTATATGTTCCTACCAATTTCTTATGTTTCCATAATATTATGATACAATTTCCTTTATATTATGATCCCATGTGATTATTCACAATCGTTCTCTTTTATTATATCAAGTTATGTCATTTGACTCACATGTTATGCCTCATTATCATGATTATTCTCTTATTAGGCATTATAACTCACCCCTTTATTTCATGTATCCCCCAGGTTATCCTTTATATTTTTAGAAGATAAAACCTGTTTAGGATTTCATTATTGATAATACAATAAATATTTTAGTTTTTTGTTTTTTTGATGTATTATGAACCTAGTATTCCAAAGACATTAGGCCTCATAACCTTTGGGTTGTGTTTATTAAATTTTTATGTTAAAAACTATAAAAAAATATGTATAAATGGTTTTGGTAGCTATAGTTGGTATCAGATAAAGGTTTAGTTTATTTAGATATTAATATTAAAACACTTTAATGAGAACTCTAGGGATAAGTCTATGTATAGGAAAAATATCACAAAATTTTGGTAAACTATAAAGTAAGTGGTTTCTAAAAAAATAAATCCTTGTCTGGATACTACAAGTGGATGTGGTTTTGGATCAGAAGTATATAGGGTTAATGACCTTAAAGATATTTGGTCATGTATATCCCAGTCATCATCCTGTTGCACAATGAATGGGCCCTTACTGCGTACCTAGTTTTACACTCCTAGGGGATATGGTTTGGAAAATTCACAAACTCATTATAACCCATTATAAAGGACTTAAATAGATTGTTAGGTTAGAAAAATTAATATGGAATTAACAATGGATAACCTATATTTAAAAATAGAGACTAAAAAATTAGTATTTATAAGTCATTTATATGTTATTCATTCTATTTTTATAATTTTCATTTTATATGTTTATTAGTTAAAGTATTCTCATCCAATTTTTCATTTATTTTAGTTAATATTGGGAAATAGGAGGATCCATGCAAAAAAAAAACATGATAGGAAATTTGATGATTTCCTTAATGATATGCCTAAACTTATGGGAGAGGGATATGGGAACTTCATGAAAGTACTATTTTAGCTGACTCATGTTATAAACAATAACTTGAATCATGTGAAACTCCCTCCTCCTAAGAAAGAGTATGTTATGGTTGAGTGATTTATGTGATAAATACCTCCTACCTTTAGTGGACATTATTTTTCCATCATCACGAAATAATGGATTAACTCTATTAATAATATATTCTCTATCCTACAATGCTCAAAACAGGAGAAAGCCATGTTGGTTGTTTGTCATCTTGATGGGGAAGTAGATCAGTGGTGGAAAATGATCAAGAACATGAATCCTAAAGTAGAAATTGATTCCATGGAATGGGAAGGATTCAAGAAATTATTTTTTAATAAATATTTTCCCTAAGCTCCCCATCTTAAAATGGAGATGGAGTTACTTGGGCTGAAGAAAAAGTAAGATGAGTCTATTCGGACGTATGATGAAAACTTCAAAAGTCTTGTATGAAACACCTTCAAATTTGTTGTCAACATTGAAAGTAAGGTAGAATGTTTATTTAGTGGGTTAAAGTTGATCTATGAAAATATTTAGAAATTCAATATTTTGACAGCTATGAAAATATTATCCATTTTTACCTTAAGTCCAAGATGGAGATTGGAGACCCTCAGTTGTCTTGTGGTCCTAGAGAAAAGAATAATAAAATGGGGTCTTATTTGGGAGGATAAATAGATAAATATCATAAAGGAAAGAAAACTCAAATTCCCACATATAAAAAATTTGGGAATAAGAATCCTGAAAAATTCATGAAGGGAATCGAGAGATGCTTCTAGTGTGGTAAATAATGACATCAAGCTAATAAATTATGAAGGGATATAAAGAAGATCGCTAATTTTATAGAGAAAAATAAGGCTTAAATATACACTCAGACTATGGTATAGTGTTTCAACTACAAGGAATATAAGAATCATGAAAACTAATGATCTAATAAATGGGTTGTCAGGGACAATAAAATATAAAAATATCTAAGTCCTAGAGTTCAAGGAAGGGTATACGATACCACTACTACTAAGGTAGATCTCGAAAATGATGTGGTGATAGGTACACCGGTCATTCACTTAAGAATAGAAAACATACTATTTGATTTTGGTTTTATTAATTCTTTTATATCTTGTAAGTTTAATAAAACTATTCAGACACCACCTTAAAATATGGGGTTTGAGCTATTTGTGAGGATGAAAAATAAATCAATTATTGCATCCAATAATATAACTCCTCCTCAATCAATGTTTGTTGACTAAAAATCCCAAAAATTATTACCATACCTACTTTAGTGGGTTTTTATTATATATTGGGAATGGATTGGCTATCCTTATATAAAGACAATATTAACTTTTAGGAGAGGGTGATCACTCTTCACATCCCGAATCATCCGCTGATTTCATACAAGTGTAAGGAGAATAAAGAATATCCTTTGGAATATTCATATCAAGTGTAGATATTATTTCTTTATGAGAAATCATATATAGATTAAATTATTTTAGAAAAATAAGACAATCATGCTTAAATATATTCCCATTGTAAGTGATTATACTGATGTATTCCCTAAAGAGTTTCTTGGTCTTCCTCCTGAATGAGAGGTTGATGTCTCGATTGAACTTATACCTGGATATTTTCCTATATCCAAGAATCCCTATAGAATAGACAATATTGAGTTGGAAGAACTCAAGAAGCATTTATAAGAGAATCTAGATAGTGTTTTTATATGTCTGAGTTCTTTATCATGGGGTGCACTAGTCCTATTTTTCAATAATAAGTATAGGTTAATGTTCCATGCATTTATTATCATGATCTCAATAAAATCATGATAAATAACAAGTATCCCCTTCAACAGATAGATTAATTGTTTGATAAACTATGTGGTCCCTAGTTTTTCTCTAAGGTGGAACTTTGGTTAGGATATCACCTATTAAAGTTGAAGAAGTAATATATTCTCAATACTTCCTTTAGAATAACATATGGAAACTTTGAGTTCATTTTGATACACTTTGGACTCACTAATTCTATGAAAATCTTCATGGACTTAATGAATAGAGTCTTTAGAGATCACCTAGAAAAAATTGTGGTAAAATTTATAGATGATATTCTAATATACTCAAAAACCAAGGAGGAACATGAGGAGAATTTGAATATTGTGATAAGTTCTTTGAAAAAGGATAAGATTTATGAAAATTATAGTAAATGTGAGTTTTTAATGGAGTAAGTATCATTATTAGGGCATGTTACCATCAAAAAGGGATATCTATGGATCCTTCTCAGATAAATAAAATTGAGGAGTGGACCAGACCAATATCTATAATGGAGACCCATAGTTTCCTTGGACTAGATGGGTATTACTAATGATTTGAGAGAAAATTATTATGATTTTCAAACTCACTAACCATGTTAACTCAGAAGGGAGTAAAGCTTTTATAGACTAATGACGTAAAAGAATCTTCTAGGATTTAAAAAAGGGGCTTACCAATACACTAGTCCTCACACTATCCCCAAGTGGGAGAATTTTCATGGTATACAATGATGCTTAAAATAAAGGCTTGAACTATGTATTTATGAGAAATGAAAAAGTGATAGCCTATACTTCAAGTCAGTTGAATGTTCATGAGAATAAAAATCCAACACATAATCTAGATTTGTTTGTAGTGATCTTCATGTTAAAAATATGACAATATTATCTATATGGGGATAAGTGTGAAATATATATGGATCATAAGAGCCTAAAATATATATTCACATAGAAAGATACTAATAAGAACTAGTGAATATTTCTAGAGATGTCCAAGGACTATGATTGGTAAATCCACTACCATCACGAGAAATAAAATAAAGTAGCATATTCAATAAGCATAAAAGATCCAACAAAAGTATCAATGATGATAATTGAGAAGGATATAATCTTATTAGACTTGTAAAGGATAAACATGGTGATAATAAAGGAAGGAACATCATCATTGATTTCTCAAATGATTTCTCATACATCCCTTCCGTAGAATAAAAAGGATGCTCAAAAAGATGATGTGGAAATATGGAAGAAGGTGGAAGCTATAAGATAAGATAAATCCCCAGAGTTTAAAATTTATGAAAAATGAGTTGTAGGATTTGTGTAATGAATATGTGTAGCATAAAATGTTGAGATAAATAAGGATTTTTTGAATGATGTACATAGATCAACCTTCTCTATCCACCTAGGGAGTATGAATATGTATTAATATCTATGAGAGAACTATTGGTAGGATTATATGAAGAAAAATATCCAAAAATATACATCAAAGTGCATGGTATGTTAGCTGGTGAATGTTTAAAGGAAAAATTCCAAATGGATTATGAAACCATTACCCATAACTATATAGAAATGGGAAAACATCACCATGGACTTTATCACTGGACTTCTAAATAAATTAATAGGAAATAATGATATATGGGTTGTGGTTGAACTTCTTACAAAGAGTGATAATTTCATTACAATTTGAGAGTAATTATCACTTAATAAACTTAAAAGGACATATATTAGAGAATTGGTGAGGCTTCATTGAACACCATTATCGATTATATATGATCATGATCCAAGATTCACCTCCAAGTTCTTGAAGAGTCTCCAATATGATCTAAACATTGAGTTGAACTTAAGTATGAATTTTCACCCCAAAATGATGAAAAATCTGAGTAGACTATCCAGACACTTGATAATATGTTGAGAGCATGATCTATAGACTTAAAAGGAGTATGTGATCAATATCTTCCTCTAGATAAGTTATTTTATAACAAAATCTTTCAATAAAGCATCCAAATAGCTCCATATGAATCCCTTTATGAGAAGAGATATAGAACACCTACACAATGGGATGAAGTTGGTGAACACAAGCTGTTGGTTCTTGAAATGGTTGAAGAAATGGTAGAAAAGTTCAAGACCATTCAACATCACATCAGGGATGCTCAAATTCGACAAAAGCGCTATGTTGACAGTCATTGAAAATACCTAGAGTTTTAGGTTGGAGATAAAGTGTTCCTCCACATATCTCAATGGATGAGATTCATGATATTTGTGAAGAATAAAAATTTAAGTCTTGGGTACAAAGACCCATTTGATATTATCAATCACATTGAAGCTATAACCTATCAATGATCACTCCCACCAACCCATTCTAAAGTATATAGAATTTTAAATTATCCCTATTAAAGAAGTACATAATAAACCCCACACATTTTCTAAATTTACAGGTGGTACAACTAGAAAATGATCATTCTTATGAGGACCAACTAGTAAAGATCTTGTACTATAGAGATAAAATTCTATACAAAAGACAACTCCCCTATTCAAATTAATATGGCGAAACCATAAGTATGAGGAGGTGACATGGGAACCAAAGGAGGTGATGAAGGAGACGTAACCTCACTTGTTTTCACCTTATTATGTAAAAATAAATTTTGTGGGTGAAATTTCTTAATAGGGGAAGAATGTAATGACACATAATTTTATCAATGGAACTTCTCTTCTTATAATTGTGCCATATTTAGTAATATAATATAATGCACATGCACTACATGATGAAATCAACTACATTTTATTATATTAATTTAGACATTAAATTTTTAGATTAAATATGCCCATAAGAATTGAAAGTGTTACAATGAGAAAATAAATATAAAATAAGACAATAATAATAGGAAAATCTAGATATGATTGATCCCCCAGAATAATTGCACTCATGAACAACACTATATAAATGGAGTCAAATGTTAGTAATGAAATATACATTTTGAAAATGAAAATGTCTATATAAATTTGAGAGATAATATAAGTGAATGAATAATGAATTAAATATTAGGTATTTATAGGAATTAGATAACCCATATGACCATTACATATCTAACTATTGGAATAATAATATGACCATTGGAATAGTAACTTGACCTTTAGAATAGTAATCTAACCATTAGGAATAGTAACATGACCATCAGAATAGTATCATTGCCTATGGAAGTGTAAAATAGCATTTAGGTATCTTATAAAATGAAAATATGATATATTTATATCATGGTACCAGTAAATAAATGTTTTAAAAATGATAAATTAAGTGTTTGTTTTTTATAAAATATAAATGTTTTAATTATAGTTTTATAATAAATATAATGATTTAAAAGAGTTTTTATCTTCATAAAATGGATTTATATTATTATAATAAGATAATTTTATGATACCATAAGTAGTTTTTAAAAGAGTAAAAAAATTGATCGTAATATTAGAATTGGAAAATTTCGAATAAATGATAATTTTATTTAAAAATTAAATTTATCATATTTGGAAAATTATTTTCATAAATTGGATTTCATTTTTACAATCTACATATTTAAAAATGGTTAGGGTGAATTTTTAATATTTTTTAAAAATAGCTGAATTTTTGTGAATAGAGAAATATGGTATTTAATATTATATGCTAAATACATGAATTTTTTAGACATGGATGACATAATAACCCATTATTTCAAAATAACATGGACAATTTACTATGTATAGTTATAAGAATCAATACCATTGATATTCTTAAGACAAAATAATAAACTAATAAATATAATATTCAAAAACACCCTTCTCCTCCCCTTATAAATATCACCCCTCACCACCTCTTCTCCTCATAAATTATAAGCCTTAGAGCTTGACCAATTTATTCCCAATTAACATACCAATAATATCCCAAAGGAACCGGTTATTTTTGTCTCACTAAAATACTAATTCCAAGTTCCTTAAGGAGTATCTCAAAGATATGACATTTAAGTGGTAATATTCTTAATTCACCTATTCTAAATCCATATCTTCTTATACCTTCTCCTCGCTTCCCTCATCCAACATGGAATAATAACTCCATTATCATATATATAATATAATTTTATATTGATATTGGAATATATAACATCCAACCCTTTATCATATCCTCTTATTCTAGAAAAAATAAACCATTGTCCATATTATGTTGGTTCACCGTCTTCATGGATGATGAGTTTTCGTTTTACACTAATGGATTCATGATAAATTTAAATTCACTTATAATGTTTTAAAATGAACTATTTATGTATATTATATATTTATTACATTCTTCTATGAATATATGTACATAATATTAAATTAAACGATAAAAGTTCATGATGGTTGGTAAAACCGCATAAATGAACTAATTGTATAACGCTAACACTTTTACTAAAAGAATCACCTATATGTTAGAATAATTATGGGTATTTGGGACCACTTAAATTTATATAAGTACATAAATTATTTTTCATTTCACTTCTATATTTTTAGTCCCATTTTATAAGAACATTGATAATTATCCACAAGTGATCGACCTTGGAACCATGAAATGAATGCTCCCAAGACAAAAAAAGCTAAACACTATATCTCATTGAAATGATTATAAACAAACATAATAAAATTATAATAAATAAAATAGATGTGAAAAAGTTTATTAATTAAGTAATTAATTAATATAATTTTATTTCCCAGGAAGTTAAGTGTATGTTCTGAATGGATCCAAATATATGGCAAGGGATCACTCTAAACCATCCTTTTTCTTTAGGTTATGAAA
The DNA here is from genome assembly GCA_963277665.1 of Viscum album. NCBI lineage: Eukaryota > Viridiplantae > Streptophyta > Magnoliopsida > Santalales > Viscaceae > Viscum > Viscum album. Next base: position 2,119,280,341 of record OY728150.1, read on the forward strand.
TTTATATCTCTAAATCACTTTATATATCTCTTTTATGTTAGGTAATGATTAAAAATTATGTATGTATGTCTTTTATATATCTATCTATCTTATTTTTCATTCCTTTTATGGGGTAATAAATTCCTTTAGTGTATTTCTCAAATGACTTCTTTAAAATCAAACCCAATTAAGGGGAAATTTTCTATCCCTTAATCCTTTTATGTAAAACATATTTAAAGTATTTATTCCCAAATGAAAAAATATTTTTAAGACCTATTCTTATTTACTCTTATGTTAACATCCATAATATTTAATTCCTTATTCTCTTTATAATTTTTATGAAATATCCTTTGATTATGATATGAGGCAAGATTATGCAACCCATTTCTTTCCATGGGTAATTATTTATTTATTACTTATGATAAATTTATTTTTTTTGGAACATATAAGCATTTATATTTTATGATGGTTGTTCTTAGATAGTGTTCCAATGCATTGGGTAATGTTTTGTATCATGATAATTTATGTATGGGATTAGGGAGTGAACCTAATCCTTGATGGAACTCTATCCACCATGTGATGTTGTCTTAGAAGTTAGCATTGAATTTTTCTTATGTCATGTTATATGTTTTTTCCACTTTACCATATTTTCATAATGTTATGATACTATTTTATTTATTTTATTATCCCATGTGATTATTCATGATACTTATCTTTTATGATATCATGTTATGTCATTTGACTCACATATTATAACTCATTATCATGATTATTCCCTTATAGGGAATTATATGTCACTCCTTCCTTTTATGTATTCCTTAGGTTATCCTATAAAGTTTTAGGAGATTAAAGGGATTAAGGATCTCATTATGGAGAATAAAATAATTATGTTTAGTTTTAGTTTCTTTTTGATGTATCACAAACCTAGTCTTCCAAAGACACTATGACTCCTTATCTTTGGGTTTTTTATTGGATATTTATGTTAAAAACTATATAATAATATGTGTAAAAGGCTTAGGTCACTATATTTTATATCAAATAAATTTCTAGTTATTTTTAAGGATTATTACTAGAAAAATTTAGCGATAACCGTAGGGACAAGTCTATGTATAGGAAAAATATCCTTAATTTTTGGTAAAGTGTAGAGTAACTAGTTTCTAATAAAATACATACCTTTCTAGATTCTATAAGTGGGCATGGTTTGGGATTAGATGCATCTATTGGTAATAACCTCAAAAGGAGTTGGTAGGGTATATCTTGGTCATCATATTTGTTCATAGTGAATGGGACCTTACTTCACACCTAGTTTTTCACTCTTGTCGGATATGATTTGGAAAATTTTCAAGCTTTTTATGAACCATTATGAAGGACTTAAAGAGAATGTTAGGTAAGAAAAATTAATTAGAAAATCATCATGGATAACCTATATTTAAACCTAGAGACTCAAAAGATATGATTTACATTCTATTTATAAGTTAATCCTTTTAATTTCATAGTTTCACTTTTATATGTTTATCATTTAAAGTATTCTCATCCCATTTTATTTTATTTTAGTTAATGGTGGGAAATAAGAGGAACTGTTCTAACAAACAATGTGATAGGCAGTGTAATGATTTCCCTAATGATATTTCTAACCTTATGGGAGTGGGATTTGGTAACTTTATGAAAGTACCGGATCAGTTGACTCATGCTATAAATAATAACTTGAATTAATTCAAACACCCTTATTCACTTAAGAAAGAGAAAGTTTTTATTGAGTCCTTTATGAAAAAGGTCTCTAAACTTTAATGAATATTTGGATTCCCTCATCATGGAATAATGTATTAAATCCATTGAGAATATATTCTCTATCCTATAATTCTTAGAATAAGAGAAAGTTGTGCTTGTTATCTATCGTCTTTAAAGGGAAGCTGATCAGTGGTGGAAACTGATTAACAACATGAATTATAATGAAGAAATTGACTCTAGGGAATGGGAAGGATTCAAGAAAATATTTTCCCCAAACTTTCCACTATAAAATGAAGATGTATTTACTCATACTGAATAAAATGTAATATGAGTATATCAAGGTGTGTGAGGAAAAATTTAAAAGAATTGTGAAATATGACCCCTAATTTTTCATCAACACTAAAATTAAGGTATACCATTTCTTTGGTGGGTTAAATCCAATTCTATAGAAATATTTAGTGATTAAAGACTTTGATAGCTATGAAGAGAACACCTTTTCCCCTTAATATTGAGATAGATATTAGTAAACCTTAGTGATCTCATTATCTTGTAGAAAAAAGTGTAAAATGGAGTTTTATTCAGGAGTTTCAATAGATAAATTTCATAGAGTAAATAAAACTTAACTGTGCACATGTTAAAAGTTTGGGAAGAAGCATCCTGGAAACTACCTTAAGGGAACCAATATATTATTTATGTATAAAAAAAAGGGTACTAGGACAATCAATTACAAAGGTATATGAAGAATCCAACAAATGAAATAGAGGAAGAGAAGATTCATATCAACACTCAGCCTGTGATATAGTGTTTCAACTACAAGGAACATGTGAATTATACAAACCAATTCCCTAAGCTAAGGGTTTTCTGAGATAATTAACTATAAAAGGACTAGAGAGAAAGGAAGGGCATATTCTACCACTACTACTGTGGTGGATCCTAACAACGAGGTGGTGATAGGTATGGTAGTTATTCACTCAAGAATAGCTAATATACTATTTGATTATGGTTTTATGCATTCTTTCATATCTTTAAAGTTTAGTAGAAATATTTAAACACCAAATCAAAACATGGGGGTTGAGATATCTGTGAGGATAAAAAAATGGATCATTTTTTTATTCCAATAATATAACTCCTCCCCATCCAATGTTTGTGGACTAAACTATATAGAAAATATTTTCATACCTCCTTTAGTGGATTTTGATGTTATATTGCTCATATATTGACTATCCTTATAGAAATAAAACACCAATTATTAAGGGAGGGAGATCACTCTTCACATCTCAAGTCATCTTATGGTTCTATAAAAGTAAACGGAGTATAATGAATCTCATTTAGAATCTTAATCTCAAGTATGTATATTATTACCTTATAAACAAGCATATCTAGATCAAATTATTCAGACAAAAGAGATAATCATGCTTTACGACATGCCTATTATAAGGGATTATACTGATGTATTCATCAAAGAGTTTATTGGTTTTCCTCTAGACTGAGAGGTTGAGTAATCGATTGAACATATACCTAGATTTCTTCTTATATCCAAGAATATCTATAGAATGGCCTCTATTGAGTTGGAATAACTGAATAAGAAGTTATAATAGAAACTCATCAAGGGTTTTATATGCCCGAGTGCTTCACCATAGGGTGTGATGGTCCTCCTAATTAAGAAAAAGGATGGGTTAATGAACCTCTGCAATGATTATCATGAGATCAAAAAATCATGATAAATAAAAAGTATCCCCTAACATAGATAGATGAACTATTTGATTGACTAGGTGGGGCCCAATATTTCTCAAAGGTAGACCTTCCATCAAGATATCACCAATTAAAGGAGAATAATAAATATATTTCCAAGACTACCTTTTGAACATGATATGGACACTATAAGTTCATTTTGATGCCCTTTAAACTCACTAATTATCCATAATTAGTTATGGACTTAATTAATAGTCTTTAGAGATTACCACAATAATTTTTTTTAGTATTTATAAATGATATTATGATATATTTCAAAATCAAGGAGAAACATTAGGAGTATTTGAATACTATATTAAAACTTTTCTGAAAGGAGAAGTTTCATGAAATGTTTAGTAAATGTGAGTTATGGATGAAAGAAGTATCATTCTTGGGGAATTTTATCACCAGAAAAGTGATATTTATGGACCCTTATAAGATAAAGGAAATTGAGGATTGGTCCAAACCAACTTTTGTATTGTATATACATAGTTTACTTGGACTAGATGCGTATTACCAATGATTTGTGAGAAACTTATCGCTGTTTTAAAAACCCTTAACTAAGATAACTAGGAAGGGGGTAAAGTTTTTATGGACTGATTAATATAAAAGAATATTCAATTATTTAAAAAGGAATATTACCACAACACCAGTCCTCACACTTCCCTCAAGTGAGGAAATTTTTATGGTATAAATCAAAGATTCAAAAAAGGTCTTGAGTGGTGTATTGATGTAAAATTACAAAGTGATAACCTATGCCTCAAGGTAGTGGAATGTTTATGAGAAGAGTATCCAACTCATGTTGTGGAGTTAGATGTAGTTATCTTTTCATTAAAAATCTTATAGAATTATCTATATGGGGAGAATTATGAAATATATATGGATTATAGGAGCCTCAAATATGTATTCACATAGAAGGAGTTTAATATAAACCAAAAAATATTGTTAAATCTCTTGAAGGAATATGAATGATCAATCTACTACCATTTTGGGAATGAAAATAAAGTGGAATATGCTTTAAGTAGAAAGATTATGAAAACCTTATCAAGTATGAGAATTGAGAATGACACAAGATTCTTCAACTTTTAAAGAATGTACATGGAGATTATAAAGGAAGAAAAATCATTATTCCTTAAATGATTGTCCAAACACCCATTCTGTAGAATTTAAAGAATTCTCAAAGAGATGACGTGGAAATACAAAATAATGTGGAAGCTACAAGAGAAGAGAAGAATCTATAGTTAAAAATTTATGAAGAATGAATTGTAAGATTTCTGTCACAACTATATACACCATAAAATCCCTAGATAAAGAAATATTTGTTGAAAGATAAACATAGCTCAACCTTCTCCATCCACCTTGGGAATATGAAGATGTATTGAGATATCCAAGAGTACTATTGGTGAAAAATATGAAGAATCAGGTCACATAATATACATAAAAGTTCTTGGTATATCAAAAGTTGATGGATAAAAGGAAAAAGTCCAAATGGATGATACAACCATTACCCATTGCTACATAAAAATGGAAAAAATCACTATTGACTTCATTATTTGTAATACGATGACATCTAGAGGAAATAATTCTATATGGGTTGTGTTAGACCATATTATAAATATTTGTCAGTTTATTTCAATTTGAGAGGACTTATCACATGATCAATATAAAAGGACGTACATCAGAGAAGTGGTGAGGCTGCATGGAACACCCTTATCAATTGTATCTGATCGAGATCTAAGATGTATCTCCAAGTTCTGGAAGAGTCTATAACATGCTCTAAGCATTTAGTTGAACTTTAATATGAATTATCATCCCCAAAATAATGGCCAATATAAGTAGACTATCTAAACACTTGATTAAATATTGAGAGCATGTTTGATGGAATTTAATGGAGGATGAGATCAACAACTTCCTCTGGTCGAGTTCTCATAAAATAATAGATTTCACTTAAGAATATAAATGGATACATATAAATCCCTTTATAGTAAGATGTTCATAACAACTACATGATTTAATGAAGTTGGATAACTCAAGATAATAGGTCCTAAAATGGTTGAGGAAATGGTAGAAAAGGTCAAGACCATTCAACAACACATCAGGGCTGCTCAAAGTTGATAGAGGGGATATGTTGATAATCATCGATATGACCTGGAGTTAGAGGTTGGAGATAATATGTTCCTTTATACATCTCCATAGAAGAGAGTAATGATATTTGGGAAGAAGGGAAAGCTAAGTCCCAGGTACATCGACCCCCTTAAGATTATCAATCACAACAGAGTTGTGGATTACCGACTAATAATCCCACCAATCCTTTCTCAAGTACAAGATATATTACATTATCCCTATTGAGGAATTTCATACCATATTTATCACATGTAATGAATTTAGTGTTGTTAAAAATATAAAATGATCTATATTATGAGGAGGATTTTGTGAAGATCTTGGACTATAAAGATAAATTTCTACACAATAAAGAAACTCACCTAATCAAATTACTATAGAAAAACTATAAGTACGAGGAGGTCGCCTGAGAACCAAAGGAACTGATAAAGTAAAAGTACACTCACCTATTTTCAACTGAGTGTATATAATGAAATTTTTAGGGTGAAATTTATTAAGGGGGGATAATGTAATGACCCAAAATTTTATCAATGGAATTTCCCATATTATAATTGTGTCATATTTAGTAATATAATATAATGAACATGCACCTCATGATGAGACCTACTAAGTTTTATTATATTAATTTAAACATTACATTTAGATAATAAATATGTCTATAACAATTGAAATTATTACAATGGAACAAATAATAGAAAATAATTAAATAAAAATAGGAAAATTTAGATCTACTTGATCACCCAAAATAAATGTACTCATGAATAACACCGTAGAAATGAGACAGAATGTTAGTAATGAAATATGAATTTTGAAAATGAAAAAATATATATAAATTTGAGAGAGAATAGAACTAAATAAATAATGAATTAAATATCAAGAATTTATAGGAAGTAGGGAACCCATATAACCATTAAAAATTCCACCATTGGAATAATAATGACCATTGGAATAGTAATATGACTATTAGGAATAGTAACACAATTTTTAGGATAATATACTCACCTATAGAAGTGTAAAATGATATTTAGTTATATTATAAAATGAAAATATGATATATTTATATCATGGTACAAGTAAATAAATATTTTAAAATGAAAAATTAAGTGTTTGTATTTTTATAAAATAGAAATGTTTTAGTTGCACTTTTTAATAAATACAATGATTTAAAAAAGAGTTTATTTTCATAAAATGGATTTATAAATTAACATCAATTTTTATTATAATTATAAGATAATTTTATGATACCATAAGAAATTTTTCAAAGAGTCGGAAAATTGATCATAATATTATAATTAATATTTTTCAAATAAATGTGGATTTTATTTAAAAATTAAATTCATCATATTTATAAAATTATTTTCATAAAATTTATTTCGTTTTTGGAATCTACACCCCAGAAAATGGTTAAGGTGACTGTTTTTTATTTTAAAAAAATAGTTGAATTTTTTGTGAATAGTGAAATATGATAAAATATGTTATGTAACATTATAAGCTAAATAAATGATTTTTTGAGTCATGGATGATATAAGAACCCATTAGTTCAAACTAAAATGTAAAATTTATTTTATATAGCAAAAAAAAAAAGTATTATTGGTATTATTGAGCCAAAATAACAAACTAATGAATATAATATTCAAAACACCCCTCTCCTCCCCTTATAAATACCACCCCTCACCAACCCTTCTCCTCACAACTTCTAATCCTTTTTGATTGCCCAATTTCTGCCCAATTACCTTACCAATCATCTCCCTCACATACTAGTGTTTCTTTATCACCAAAGGACCAATTCCAAGTCTTTTAAATAGTATTTCAATGTGATGACATTTAAGAGGTAATATTCTCAATTTACCTCTTCAAAATTAATTTCTTTTTCTACCTTCTCCTCACCTACCTCATCCTATATGAAATAATAAATATAGTATCATATATATAATATAAATTTATATTTATAATGGAATATCTACCATCCAAACCACTCCCATCTTCTCTTATTCTAAAAAAATGAAACCATTGTCCATATTATGTTTGTTCATCGCCTTCATTCCACTACTGCCTTCATGGAAGGTTTAAATTCACTTATAATGGTTTTAAATGAACTAATTATGTATATTATATATTATTTAATATTATTTAATGAATATATGTCAATAATATTAAAAAAATTAAACTAGTTTATGATGTTTGGTAAAACTGCCTAAATGAACTAACTGTATAAAGATAATTTTTTTCTAAAATAATAGTCTCTATATCAGAACACCTATGGTTATTTTGGACCATTTAAATTTATAGAAGTATATTAATACCTTTTCATTTAACTTTTATATTTTTATTCCCATTTGATAAGAACATCAATAATTATTGACAAGTGATCAACCTTGGAACCATGAAATAGACACTACCCAAACAAAATAATTAAACATTATATGTCATTGAAATGGTTATAAATAAAAATAATAAAATTATAATAAATAAAATATATATGGAAAATTTCCTAAATTAAGTAATTAATGAATATAATTTTATTATCCAGGATGTTAAGTGCTAGTGCATAATGAATCTAGATAAAAGTTAAGAGATCTCTCCATACCACCCTTTTTCTTTAGGTTATGGAATATATCTAACCAACTCACTTTATTTCTCTATTTTATGTTACATAATAAATCTAAATTATGTATATATGTCTCTTAAATATATTCATATCTTATTATCCTTTCCTTTTATGGGTTAGTACATGCCTTAAGTTCATTTCTCAAATGCCTTCCTTAAAATCAAACCAGATTAAGGGGAACTTTTCAATCCATTAATCCTTTTATGTAATGATAATTTAAAGTGTTTATTACAAAATGAAAACAATATTTTCAGACCTATGATTATTTAATATGATATTAATTTCCATAATATTTAATTCCTTCTTCTCTTTATTATTTTTTATAAAATTTCCTTTGATTATTGATATGAGGAAATATTATTCAACTCATTTATTTCCATGGGTAATTCTTATGTTTATGAATTATGATTAATTTAATTTTTGTGGCTCACATAATCATGTATATGTTATGATGGGAATTCCTAGATATCACACCAATTCATTGGGTAATGTTTTGTCTCATCAGAAATTATGTATGGGATTAGGGAGTGAACCTAATCCATGACGGGGCTTTATCTACCATGTGATGTTGCCTTGGAAGTTAGCATTGACTTATGATTATGTCATGTTATATGTTTATAACACTTTCCTATGTTTCCATGATCTTATAATACCTTGTTCTTTATGTTATTATCCCATGTTTTTATTCATGATACTTCTCTTTTATGATATCATGTTTATAGGATCAAAGAGTATATAGATGACTAAAATAGGGGGGATTATAGTTTATAAAACAAAACATGAAATTTAATTATCCTATTTATAAAGAATTTTCAGACAAAACTTTTTCATATTTATAAAAAATTCACCTGAAAGACTTTTTTATTGATACATTTTAAAACCAATCTTCATGAAAAGTTTATGAAAAATAGTATGAAACTTTCCATAAACATGAATAGTGTAAATAATTAACTTATAAAAACTAGTTATAAAAAAACTTTATAAAGTTTTAAATAAAACTCTTAGAAAGTTTATAAAAGGAATATAAAAACTTTTACCTTCAATGTAAAGGAATTAAATAACCCTAAACTTATGTATCCATATTTTTAACCAAACTATAAAGGCATGTCTTCATTAAATAAGCAATCTCTCAACACCAAGATAAGAACGACCACTATGTCCCTAACCTTGGGAACCCTCGATTAAAAATATCATAATATCAATATCTCTAAACATCATAATCACTCGATCATACCAGATTAAACACAATAAATAAAACATAAAATATAAACTTAAGGCATTTAGAATATATGTCACAATCATATGAATTAATTAAAAACTCACCAATGGTTACAATGAATCATTCAATCATAATAATATGTTAAAAATCCTAAAATTATATCTAGTTCTATAGAGTTGCAAAAGATTATTCCTATTGAATATATCTTCTATTTAGAGGAATTTCTCTAATGTTATTATTTCGTATACTTTATATTTGGTTGAAACGACTTTGGATGAACTCATTATTCTCTTGAAAGGTTTAACATAGCTTCATCTGATGGTCACCTTTGTATTACCATTATAATGATTTAGTATTCAATATAGTAGAGTGGTGTTTCTTCATCTGATGGAATATAATTCTCTATTCAATAGATTTTATGGATGTTCATTTAGAAAGCTTGTCTACCTCCGTATGATGAATATTTGTTTGGTGGACTAAGTAGAACATTTTTTGTTGAGACTTGGTTATAGTTCATCAATTGGAATTTATAAATCTATATCTGATAAAATTGTATCCATATGATATAGGTTTTTTTAATTAAGGAAGGTTCCATCCAATTTCATTCATTCAGAAAACTTTTATAAAGTTATGCATGATGTTATGAACATTCTATGTCTGGTAAAGTAGATTTCCTTCAAAAAAATTCTTAAGATACTTGGGAAGTAACAAATTTAGTAAATTAAAAACTTTAATGAAGTGAGTTTTAATTTTAAAAACTAAGGTTATAAAGTGTTGAAAGTAAACTTTTCACTCAATGAACTCACCCTTTTTGAAAAAAAAACTTCTAATGAGAAAAACTAAAGTTTAAAAACTTTAAATACTTACTCCCCTATCTAATATAACTCTAAAATTTTAAATTTTTTAGGAATGGATAATTTTTTTTCATATCTCAAGATTTAATTGAAAGTTTCCTTTCTACATTCTCTCCAAAAGTTTAGAAAGTTTATATTTTGTTCATTTTTGATATTCGAAAAGGTTTTAAGGAGGTAGAAAGTGTACCTAAAATGTTAGGGAAAATTATAAAAAAAATTATATATAAAAAAAATTTCATTAAAATATATATGGAAGATATTTATACAAATAATATAAAGAGTAATATATAAATTTTTTTAGAGAATAATATTCATACAAAAAAATGTATCCCAATTTAAGTTTTATTTATTAATTTTTTTTTCAAGAGATCTAAAATGGAATGAATATTTATTTGACAACTTATTGATGATCATATCCATTTTATTCACATATTATTGATATTTATATATCTCATCAAATACAAACTTTATCCTCACTACTTATTATTCCAAATATTGTAATTTCTTAACATCACCCTAGTTATTTTATAAATCTTCAAAAATAATTTTCAACTTTGAAACTTCATCTTATAGAACTTTTATTTTCTTTCCTTGCTTGGAAAATGCATAATATTAGTTCATAGAAAGATATTAATAACAATCAACCTTATAGTTTCACAAACATAATCATTAATTATTTTTGTAAATTTTGAAATTGAATTTGTAGATATTTTAATTCCTTCAATATATTCATCAAGAAACTTTCCATTACCTTCCATATATTTTATCCATTTAATAAGAGTATTCAAATTTCTTGAGTATGTTTTTGATGTAACTTAAAAATATTTAAACTAGGAATCATTCTATATAAATATATTATAAATCTATTTTAATGATCCATATATTTAAAAAGATTTATTTTTTCTATGTATATACTTTCATCTTACTTGTATATCAGGAAAATTTTTCATGATTCCATCAATCCCATGGATTACTTAATTGAAATAATTCATTTTAATTTCCATTATCTTGATAAATTTCTTGGGGAAGAGTTAGTTGAATTTCATGAAACATTAGAAACTAAAGGTGATGGAGACCTAGAGGAACATACTTCATATTTCTCAACATTTTGTGATTTGTAAATCTTTATAACATCTACTTTATTATCAGACAATGGTTTGTCCAATGATTGAACTTTTAAATTTTTCCCATTTTCTTCTAATGGTTCAGATGAATTTAGATTGTCTAGGGAAACATATTTCATTGATTAAACTGATAAATATGTTCAATATGTATCTAAAATTTACTCAACATATAAATGTTTTTTAATTTCCTCAAACAATTCAAAATTCTTCTTTAGTCTTCTTTTCTCTAGAGTAAGAGTTATCTCTTTTGGATGAGATACTTTTACTATTCCTTCTTTTTATTTTTTGAAATATTTTTCTACTTAAACTTTCACATCCCAAGAATGATATTTTTGAACCACAAAATTTATTACATTTTTCCTTTAAAACTTTATTAGAAACTTCTATGGAGTGGGAAATGGACGAAGTCTTAGCTGATGAAGTAGGAACAACTTTGGTTTCAATTTCAACCCTTGAATGTATTTGATCCAATCCTTTAAGGAAATATTTAGCATAATTTACTCACCTTTCATATTTAGTCTGTCTCTTCTTATTTTATTCTTTATGAAGTTTTTTATAGGTTTTATCCTTTGAATCCAAAACAACTCTTTATCTAAACCAAAACACGGACCATCAATTTTACTTTCTTCTTTCTTCCCCAAAAATGTATCAAATGCTTCATCAGAGATCGTTTTTTTCTTAGTTAGTATATGAGGATATTTTTTAGAATCTCCCCTTTTATCAACTTTTTATATGATTTTTTCAACCTCAGTAATATACATAGTTTTTTATAATTTCTGAATAGACTTTTTTAGAGATGGATCAAAAACAAGTATCATCTTATTTACTGTCTCTTCCCCAAAGTATGAAGACTTCTCTATAAAAGGAGAATATTCATTCTTAATATCATAAGTTTACTTAAAATTAATGAATAATTTATAATAAATCTTAGAAACAAAATAATATTTAATTTTATTAAACCAGTCTTAACAAACCTCAATGAAAATCACCACGAATTTAACAATGTTAAACTTCTTCCTATTGCAAAAAATTATAGCAAAAAAACACCATGTAATTTAAAGTATATTTTTATCCCTTTCTTAGAATTAAGAAATTCTAGATCTATATAGCTACTATTATTGAATTAGAGGATAAGTGTGATACTTTCCTAACCTTTTAATATGAAGAAAACAATGAAGTTTCAGATTTTTTCTTTTTAAAACTTCCAATATTATCAGGTAACTTATGGGTTACAAGAATTGATTCTCTCTATAATGGAATCTCAACCAAATCATCTATTTTTTTGATTATTAGAAGGTAGGTATTTCAAAATAGACTTCTCCCTATTATATTTATTAGTTTATTATTTTTTCTTAAGAATATCAATGGTATTGATTATTATGACTATACATAGTAAATGGTTCATGTGAGTTTGAACTAATGAGTGCTTATGTTATCCATGTACAAAAAATTCATGTATTTAGCATATAATTTTAAATACCATATTTCACTATTTACAAAAAATTCAGTTATTTTAAAAAAATAATAAACATTATATCTCATTGAAATGATTATAAATGAAAATAATAAAATTATAATAAATCAAATATATATTGAAAAGTTTATGAATAAAGTAATTAATTAATATAATTTTATTTCCCAAGATATTAAGTGTAAGTGATGAATGGATCTAAATATATGGTAAGGGATCACTCCAAACCATCCTTTTTCTTTAGGTTATGAAATTTATCTCTCTAAATCAATTTATATCTCTCTTTTATGTTAGGTAATGATTATAAATTATATATATATGTCTCTTATATATATACCTATCTTATTATTTATTCCTTTGATGGGGTAATACATTCCTTCAGTTCATTTATCAAATGGCTTCTTTAAAATGAAACCCAATTAAGGGGAACTTTTATATCCCTTAATCCTTTTATTTAACACTTATTTAAAGTATTTATTCCCAAATTAACAATATATTTTGAGACCTATTCTTATTGACTCATATATTAACATAAATAATATTTAATTCCTTCTTCTCTTTATATTTTTTTTGAAATATCCTTTGATTATGATATAAAGAAAGATTATTCAACCCATTTCTTTCCATGGGTAATTATTATATTCACACCTTATGATCTATTTACTTTTTGTGGAATATATAAGAATATATATTTTATGATGGGTGTTTCCAGATGGTGCTCCTATGCATTGGAAAATGTTTTGTATCATGAGACTTTATGTATGGGATTAGGGAGTGAACCTAATCCATGATGGGACTCTACCCACCATGTGATGTTGTCTTAGAAGTTATCATTGACTTATTATTATGTCATGTTATATTTTTCTGCCACTTTACTATATTTTCATAATATTATGATACCATGTTGTTTATGTTATTATCCCCTATGATTATTCTTGATACTTATCTTTTATGATATCATGTTATGTCATTTGACTCACATGTTATGCCTCATTATCACAATTATTCCCTTATAGGGATTTATAGGTCACCCTTTCCTTTTACGTATTCCTTAGGTTATCCTATGAAGTTTTATGAGATCAAAGAGATTAAGGATATCATTATTGAGAATAAAATAATTATGTTGCGATTTAGTTTCTTTTTGATGTATCATGAACCTAGTCTTCCAAAGACACTATGACTCTTGACATTTGGGTTGTGTTTATTCGATATTTATGTTAAAAAATATATAATAATATGTTTAAAAGGTCTAGATCACTATAGTTTATATCATATAAATTTATAGTTATTTTTAGGTATTAGGACTAGAATTCTTTAGAGAAAACCCTAGGGACAAGTCTATGTATAGGAAAAATATCCTGAATTTTTGGTAAAGTGTAGAGTATGTGGTTTCTAAGAAAATATAATCCTTTCTAGATTTTATAAGTGGACATGGTTTTGGATTAAATTTATCTAGTGGTAATAACCTCTAAAAGAGTTGGTTGGGTATATCTTGGTGATCATATTTGTGTATGGTGAATGAGACCTTACTGCACACCTAGTTTGTCACTCTTGTGGTATATGATTTGGAAAATTTTCAAGCTTTTTATGAACCATTATGAAGGAATTTAATAGAATTTTAGGTTAGAAAAATTAATTATATTTTCACCATAGATAACCTATATTGAAACCTTGAGGCTCAAAAGATCGAATTTACATGATATTTATAAGTTATTATTTTTAATTTCATAGTTTATTTTTTATATTTTTATTAGTTAAAGTATTTTCATCCCATTTTTCCTTTATTTTAGTTAATGGTGTGAAATAGGAGGAATTGTTCCAAAAAACAATGTGATAAGCAATGCGATGATTTCCCTAATGATATGTCTAACCTTATTGGAGTGGGAGTTGGGAACTTTATAAAAGTACTAGATCTGTTGACTCATGCTATAAACAATAACTTGAATCAAGTGTAACACCCTCCTTCACTTAAGAAAGACAGAGTTTTGATGGGGTCCTTTATGAAGAAAGCCTATAACCCTTAATAAATATTCTGATCCCCTCATCATGGAATAAGGGATTGACTCCATTGATAATATATTCTCTATCCTCTAATACTTGGAACAAGATAAATTTGTGCTTGTTATATATAATCTTGAAGGGGAAGCTGTTCAATGGTGGACACTGGTCAAGAACATGAAGTCTAATGAAGAAATTGACTCTAGGGAATGAGATGGATTTAAGAAAATATTTTCCCCAAACTCTCTATCCTAAAATGAATATAGATTTCCTCAGATTGAAGAAAAAGAAATATGAATATATCAGGGTGTGTGAAGATAATTTTAAAAGGCTTTTACAATACAACCCTTACTTTTTCATTAACAGTGAAAGTAAGGTAGACCATTTCTTTGGTGGGTTAAATCCAATTCTACAAAAGTATTTAGTGATTCAAGACTTTGAAAGCTATCAAGAGACCACCTTTTTTAACATTAAGGTTGAGATAAATATCATTGACTCTCATTTGTATCATTATCTTGTAGAAAAAAAGTGTAAAATGGAGTTTCATTCAAGAGTATCAATAGATAAATTTCATGTAGGAAATAAAACTTAACTGTGTACATGTCAAAAGTGTGGGAAGAATCATCCAAGAAACTTCCTTAATGGAACCGAGATATTATTTTTATATAGAAAAAATGGCTCTATGATAATCAATTCCAAAGGGATATAAAGAATCCTACTAATTAAATAGAGGAATATAAGGTTAAGATCAACACTCAACCTTTAGTACAATGTTTCAACTATAAGGAACATGTACGTTATGAAAATAAATTCCCTAAGCTAAGGCTTTTCAGAGACAATTAACAATAAAAGGCCTAGAGAGAAACTAAGAGAATATTCTACCACTATTACTATGGTGGATACCAAAAACAATGTGGTGATAGGTATGATAGTTATTCACTCAAGAATAGGTAATTTACTATTTGATTTTGGTTTTATGCATTATTTCATATCTTTCAAGTTTAGTAGAAATATTTAAACACCACCTCAAAACACGGGGGTTGAGATATCTGTGAGAATAAAAAATGGATCATTTATTATATCCCTATAATATTAATCCTTCCCATCCAATGTTTGTGGACTAAAACTCATAGAAAATATTTTCATACTCCCTTTAGTGTATTTTGATGTAATATTGGGAATATATTGACTATCCTTATGTAAAGAAAACATCAATTTTTAGGGGAGGGAGATAACTCTTAAAAACTTGAGTCATCCTATTATTCTATAGAAGTGTAAGTAGTATAATGAATATATTTTAAAATCTTAATCACAAGTATTGATATTATTTCATTATGAAAAATCATATCTAGATAAAATTATTAAGATAAAGGAGACAATCATTCTTGATGACATGCCTATTATAAAGGATTATACTGATGTATTCATTGAAGAGTTTCCTTGTTTTCCTCTAGACCAAGAGGTTGGGTTATCAATTGAACATATACCCACATATCTTCCTATATCCAAGAATCCATATAGAATTGACCCCATTGAGTTAGAAGAGTATAAGAAGAGGTTATAAGATAATCTCTTCAAGGGTTTTATCTGTCCGAGTACTTCATCATGGGGTGTGCTGGTCCTCTTAATTAAGAAAAAGGATGGGTTAATGAACCTCTGTAATGATTATTGTGAGATAAAAAAAATCATGATATTTAAAAAGTACCCACTACCATAGATGGATGAAATGTTTGATCAAATAAGTGGGGACCAATATTTCTCAAAGTTGGACCTTCAGTTAGGATATAACCAATTAAAGGTGAAGAAGAAATATATTCCCAAGAATACCTTTTGGACATGATATAGAGACTATGAGTTCATTTTTATTCCCTTCAGACTCACCAATTCTCCATAATTCTTCATGGACTTAATTGATAGAGTCTTTAGAGATTAACTCGATAAATTTTTGGTAGTATTTACAGATTATATTATGATATACTCCAAAACAAAGAGGAACATGAGGAGTATTTGAATACTATGTTAAAAATTTTCTGAAATGAGAAGTTTCCTGAAATATTTAGTAAATGTGAGTTATGGATGGAGGAAGTATAATTCTCGGGGAATGTTATCACCAAAAAGGGATATTTATATACCCTTTTAAGACATAGAAAATTGAGGATTGGCCTAAACCAACATCTGTAATGGATATCCAATGTTTCCTTGGACTATATGGGTATTACCAACTATTTATGAAAAACTTCTCGCTATTGTCAAAACCCCTAACTAAGATAACTAAGAAGGAAGTAAAGTTTGTATGGACCGATGGATACAAAGGAAGATTAAAGTATTAAAAAAGGAATCTTAACACTACACCAGTCCTCCCACTTCCCTCAAGTGGGAAAATTTTATGGTATACACCAATGCTTCACAAAAGGGCTTGAGTGGTGTATTAACAAAAAATTATGAAGTGGTAACCTATGCCTCAATTTAGTGGAAATTTCATGATAAAAACTATCCAATTAATGATATGGAGTTGGATGTAGTTATCATTGCATTGAAAATCTAGTAGAATTATTTATATGAGGATACATATGCAATATATATGGATTATAGGAGCCTCAAATATGTATTCACATAGAAGGAGATTAATATGAACCAACAAAGATAGTTAAATATCTTCAAGGACTATGAATGCTCAATCCAATACCATTCTAAGAAAGAAAATAAAGTGTAAAATGATTTAAGTAGAACAGTTATGAAATCCTTATCGAGGATAAGAACTGATTATGAAAAAAGATTCTTCAACTTTAAAAGAATGGACATGGGGATTATAAAGGAAGGAAAATCATTATTCCTTTCTCAAATTATTTCTCAAACACCCATTCTAGGGAATTTAAATGATGCTCAAAGATATGATGTGGAAATACAGAAGAATGTGGAAGCTATAATAGAAGAGAAATCTTCAGAGTTCAAAATTTATTAAGAAGGAGTTGTAATATTTGGGTCACAACTATATACACCATTAAATCATGAGATAAATAAAGATTTGTTGAAAGATGAAGATATCTTGACCTTCTCCATACACCTTGGGAATTTGAAGATGTATCAAGATATCCAAGAGAACTATTAGTGAAACAATATGAAGAATAAGGTCACATAATATACATAAAAGTTCCTGGTATATCAATATGTAAAGGATGAAAGGAAAAATTCCAAATGGATGGTGCATCCACTACCCATACCTACATGGAAATGGTAAAACATCACTATTGAATTCATTATTCTTATTACGATGACATCTAGAGGAAAAAATTCTATATGAGTTGTGGTAGACCATATTATAAATATTTCTCATTTTATTTCAATTTTTGAGGATTTATCACATGATCAACATACAATGACATACATCATAGAAGTGGTGGGTATTTATGGAACAACCTTATCAATTGAATATGATCGTCATCCGAGATGTACCTCTAAGTTCTGGAAGAGTCTCAAACACACTCTAAACATTGAGTTGAACTTTATTATGAATTATCATCCCCAAACTGATTTCCAATCTAAACAGACTATCCAGACACTTAATTAAATGTTGAGAGAATGTTTGATGGACTTTAAAGAATGATGAGATCAACAACTTCCTCATGTTGAGTTCTCATACAATAATAGCTTTCACTCAAGAATACAAATGGATCCATATAAAGACCTTCATGGTAATAGGTTTATAACACCTAAATGCTTTCATGAAGTTGGTGAACTCAAGCTGCTAGGTCCTGAAATGGTTGAGGAAATGGTAGAAAAGGTCAAGACCACTCAACAACACATCAAGGTTACTCAAATTTTATATAAGGTATATGCTGATAATCATTGGTATGACCTGGAGTTTGAGGTTGGAGATAATGTTTTACTTTATATATCTCCATAGAAGAGAGTCATGATATTTGGGAAGAAGGGAAAGCTAAGTCCTAGGTATATATACCCCTTTGAGATTATCGATCACAATAGAGTTTTGGATTATCAACTAACACTCCCACTAATCCTTTCTAAAGTACAAGATATATTCCATTATCCATATTGAGGAATTTCATACTATATTTATCACATGTAATGAATTTAGAGTTGTTACAACTATAAAATGATCTCTCTTATGAGGAGGATTTGGTGAAGATATTGTACTATAAAGATAAATTTCTATGCAACAAGGCAAATCACTTAATCAAAGTACTATGGGAAAACCATAAGTATGAGGAGGTCACATGAGAACCAAAGGAAGTGATGAAGTAAAAGTACACTCACCCATTTTCACCTTAGTATATATAATGGAATTTTGAGGGTGAAATTTCTTATGGGGGAATAATTTAATGACCCAAAATTTTATCAATGGAATTTCCCATATTGTAATTGTTTCATATTTAGTGATATAATATAATGAACAAGCACCACATGATGAGACAAGATACATTTTATTATATTAATTTAAACATTAAATTTAGATAATAAATATGTCTATGAGAATTTAAAGTATTACAATGGAACAAAAATATAAAATAATTTAATAATAATAGGAAAATTTGGATCTTCTTGATCACCCAAAATAAATACACTCATGAATAACATAGTAGAAATGAGGAAAAATGTTAATAATGAAATATGAATTTTGAAAATGAAAAAATATATATAAATTTGAGATAGATTAGAACTGAATGAATAATAAATTAAATATGAGGTATTTATAGAAAGTAGGGAACCCATATAACCATTAAAAATTCCACCATTAGAATAATAATATGACTGTTGGAATAGTAACCCAATCGTTGTAATAGAAATATGACTATTAGGAATAGTAACCTAATTGTTAGAATAGAATACTCACCTATGGAAGTGTTAAATAATATTTATTTTCCTTATAAAATGAAAATATGATATATTTATATCATGGTACAAGTAAATAAATATTTTAAAAATGATAAAATAAGTGTTTTTATTTTTATAAAACATAAATGTTTTAATTGAACTTTTTAAATAAATATAATGATTTAAAAGGGTGTTTATTTTCATAAAATTTATTTATAAATTAACATTAATTTGTGTTATAATGATAAGATAATTTTATTATACCATAAGTAATTTTTCAAAGAGTCAGAAACTTAATCATAATATTAAAATTATTATTTTTCAAGTAAATAGGGATTTTATTTAAAAATTTAATTTATCATTTTTTTAAAAATTATTTTCATAAAATTTATTTCATTTTTGGAATCCACACCTCAAAAAATGTTTATTTTTAATGTTTTTCTTAAAAAAATCGTTGAATTTTTTGTGAATAGTGAAATATTATAAAATATGATATTTAACATTATAAGCTAAATACATGATTTTTTGAGCCATGGATTATGTAAGAACCCATTAGTTAAAAATAAAATTTATATTTTACTATATATAGTCACAAGAATAAATATTATTGGTATTATTGAGCCAAACTAATAAACTAATGAATATAATATTCAAAACACCCCTCTCCTCCCTTATAAATATCACCCCTAACCAACCCTTCTTCTCAAAACTTTTAAACCTTTGTGATTGACCAATTACTTCCCAATTCCCTTATCAATGATCTCCCTCACATCCTATTTCTTATTTATTACCAAAGTACCAATTCCAAGTATTTTAAATAGTTTTTCAAGGTGATGATATTTAAGAGGTAATATTCTTAATTTACCTCTTCTAAATTCATTTCTTCTTCTACCTTCTCATCACCTTCCTCATCCAACATGGAATAATAAATACATAATAATATATATACTATAAAGTTAAATTTATAATGGAATATCTACCATCCAAATCATTCCCATCCCCTCTTATTCTAAAAAAAATTAAACCATTTCCCATATTATATTTGTTCATCACCTTCATGAATAATGAGTTTTGGTTTTCCACTTTTGCCTTTATGGAAGGTTTAAATTCACTTATAATGGTTTTGAATGAACTATTTATGTATATTATATATTATTTCATATTATTTAATAAATAAATGTCCATAATATTAAATAAAATTAAACTATTTTATGATGGTCAGTAAAACTGCCTAAATGAACTAACTGTATAAAGCAAACATTTTTGATAAAAGAATAGTCTCTATGTCAGAACACATATGGGTATTTGGGTCCATTTAAATTTATATAATTATATTAATACATTTTAATTTAACTTATATATTTTTAGTACCATTTGACAAGAACATCTATAATTATTGATAAATGGCCGACCTTGGAACCATGAAATAGACTCTCCCCAAACAACAAAATTAAACATTATATCTCATTGAAATGTTATAAATAAAAATAATAAATATATAATAATTAAAATATATATGGAAAATTTTCTAAATTAATTAATTAATGAATATAATTTTATTATTCAGGATGTTATGTGCAAGTGCAAAATGAATCCAGACAAAAGTTAGGGGATCTCTCCGTACTGCCCTTTTTCTTTAGGTTATGGAATTTCTCTAACCAACTCACTTTATTTCTATCTCTAACGAGACATTATGAATCTAAATTATGTATATATGTATCTTACATATATTCATATCTTATTCTACCTTAATTTTATGGGTTAATACAAGACTTAAGTTCATTTATCAAATACCTTCTTTAAAATCAAACCCGATTAAGGGGAACTTTTCAATCCATTAATCCTTTTATATAATGATAATTTAAAGTGTTTATTACAAAATGAAAAAAATATTTTCTGACAAATTAATATTTAATATGTTATTAATGTCCATAATATTTAATTACTTCTTATATTAAGAATTTTTATGAAATCTCCTTTGATTATGATATGAGGAAATATTGTTCAACTCATTTATTTCCCAGGGTAGTTCTTATGTTCATGAATTATGATTAATTTCCTTTTTGTGGAACACATAAGAATGTATATGTTATGATGGTTGTTCCTAAATATCACTCTAATACATTGGGTAATGTTTTGTCTCATTAAACATTATGTATGGGATTGGGGAGTAAACCTAATCCATGAAGGGACTCTATCTAACATGTGATGTTGTCTTGGAATTTTGCATTGACTTATGCTTATGTCATGTTATATATTGCCACCACTTTCCTATGTTTCCATGATATTATAATATCGTGTTATTTATTTTATTATCCCATGTTTCTATTCTGCATCCTTCTATTTTATGATATCATGTTTATAGGATCATAAGAGTATATAGATGACTACAATAGGGGGGATTGTAGTTTATAAAATAAAACAAGAAATTTAATTATCCTATTTATAAAGTAATTTCAGAAAAAACTTTGTAAAATTTATAAAAAATTAACCTGAAAAACTTTTTTACTAATACTTTATAAAATCAAAGTTCAGGAAATGTTTATAACAAATAGTTTGAAAATTTCTCTAAAAACGCATAATAGAAATAATTAACTTATAAAAACTAGTTATAAAAAACTATATAAAGTTATAAATAAAACTCATAGAAACATTATGAAAGTAATATAAAAACTTTTACCTTCAATATAAAGGATTTAAATAACCCTGAATTTATGTATCTATATTTTTAACCAAACTGTAAAGGCATGTCTTCATTTACTAAGTAAACCCTCAACACTAAGATAACAACGACCTCTGTTTCCATAACCCTAGGAAACATCAATTATAAACATTAGAATCTCAATATATCTATACATTATAATCCCTATATCACATAATATTAAACAAAAAAAAAAACTTATGGAATTTACAAGAAACCTCACAATTAGATGCCTTAAGTAAAAACTCAATAATGGTTATATTGAATAATTCACTCATAAAAAGATGTTCAAACTCTTAAAAGTAGATTTAGTTATCTAGAGTTAAAAAATATTCATTCTATTGAATCTATCTTCTATTTATATAAATTTATCCAATGTTATTATTTCTTATACTTTATATATGGTTGCAACAACTTTTGATGAACTCATTCTTCTCTTAAAAGGTATATCATAGCTTCATTTGATGGTCGCCTTTTTAGTACCATTATAATGATTTAGTATTAAATATAGAAGAGTTATGTTTATTCATCCTCTGTAGTAGAATTATACATCCAATAGATTTTATGGATGTTCATTTGGAAATCATGTCTACCTCCATATGATGAATGTTTGTTTGGTGGACTCAGTAGAACTTTTTCTGGTGAGACAAGGTTATAGTTCATCAGTTGTAATTTATAAATATAAATATAATAAAATTGTATCCATATAATATATATTTTTCCAATTAATAAAGGTTACATTAAATTTACTTTATTCCAAAATTTTTTGTAAATTTATGCATGATGTTATGAACTTTATATGTCTGGTAAAGTAGATTTCCTAAAAAAACATTCTTAAGATACTTGGGTAGTAAAAAATTTAGTAAATTAAAACCTTTAAGGAAGTGAGTTTTAATTTTCAAAACTAAGGTTATAAATTGTTGAATGTAAACTTTTGAATCAACAATATCTCCATTTTAAAAAGAAAAAAACACAACTTCTAAGGAGAAAAACTAAAATTTAAAATCTTTAAATACTTACTCCCATATATAATATAACTCTGAAATTTTACATTTTTTATGAATGGATAAAAAATTATTCATATATCTCCCTTTTATTGAAAGTTACCATTATCTATTCTCTCCAAAAGCTTATAAGTTTATATTATCTTCATTTCTCCCCTTTATGATATTTGAAAGGGTTTTAAGGAGGTAGAAAGTGTACCTAAAATGTTAGGGTACACTACAAAACAATTTATATATAAACAAAAATTCCTCCAAATATATATAGAAGATATTAATCCAAATAATATAAGGAGTAACATATATAAAGAATTTAGGTAATACAATTCAAACAAAAAAATGTATCCAAAAAGTTATTTTTCTTTATTATAAAATTTTTCAATAGTTCAGAAAATGAATGAATATTTCTTTGACAAAATCTTGATGATTATATTCATTTTATTCACATATTCTTTATATTTATATATCTCATAAACTACCAAATTTATCCTGATTAATTCTTCTTACAAATATTGTAATTTCTTGACTTCACCCTAGTTCTTTTCTAAATCTTCAAAAATAATTTTCAACTTTTAAACTTCATCTTCTTGAACTTTTATTTTATTTCCTTGTTTAGAAAATTCATTATCATAGTTTATAGAAATATATTCATAAAAATAAACCATGTAGTTTCACAAAAATAATCATTAATTTTTTTTTAAAATTTTGGAACTAAATTTGTAGCTATTTTAATTCCTTCAATCCATTCATCAAAAAATTTACCATCACCTTCCATATGTTTTATCGATTTGATAAGTTCCTTCAAATTTCTTGAGTATGATTTTGATATCCCTTTAAAATATTTG
Organism: Viscum album; assembly: GCA_963277665.1. NCBI lineage: Eukaryota > Viridiplantae > Streptophyta > Magnoliopsida > Santalales > Viscaceae > Viscum > Viscum album. The sequence goes on from OY728150.1 coordinate 2,119,304,554, forward strand.
AACTACGACTAATTATGTATAAATATATTATCAAGATATTTTAATTATATATATATTTAAAAAGAATTATTTTCCCATGTATATACTTGCATCTTGCTCGTATATTAGAAAAAATTAGCATGATTCCATCAATCCCAAGGATTACTTTATCAAACTAATACATTTTAATTTCATTTCTCTTGATAAATTTCTTGGGTAAGAGTTAGTTTAATTTTATGAAACATTAGGAACTAAATTTTATGGAGACCTAGAGGGACTTACTTTATATTTCTCAACATTTTGTGATTTTTAAATATTTATAATATCTAATTCATTATCAGACGATGGTTTATCCGATGATTGAACTTTTTAATTTTTTCCATTTTCCTCTAAAGGTTCAGATTAATTTAGATTGTCTAGAGAGAAATATTTCATTGATTGAACTAATAATTATTTTCAAGATGTATCTAAAATTTCCTCTATGTCTAAATGATTTTTAATTTCCTCAACCAATTTAGACTTTTTTTAGTCTTCTTTCCCCTAGAATAAGAGTTATCTCTTTTGGATGAGATACTTATATTGTTCCTTCTTTCTCTTTTTCAACAAATTTTTCTACTTCCACTTTCACATCCCAAGAATGATATTTTTCATCCATGATTTTTTTTCCTTTTAACTTTGAAACCTTCTCAAGAACTTCTATGGAGTGAGAAACGGATGAATTATTATTTGATGAAGGAGGAACAACATTGGTTTCAATTTCAACCCTTAAATGTATTTGATACTATCCTTTAAGGAAATATTTAACATAATTTTCTCACCTTTAGTTTTTATTCTATCTCTTCTACTTTTCTTCTTCATGAATATTTTTATAGGTTTTCTGCTTTAAATCCAAAACCTCTTCTTTATCTAAACCAAAAACTTGAACCATAAATTTTCTTTTCTTATTTATTCTTCAAAAAATGTATCAAATGCTTAATCAAATATCATTTTTTGTTTCTCACTCATAATATGAGGATATTTTTCACAAGCTTCCCTTTTATCAAATTTTTATATGAGTTTTCAACCTCAGTAATATATAGAGATTTTTCCAATTTCTGAACATACTTTTTTAGATATGGATAAAAACAAGCATCATCGTATTTATTGTCTCTTCTCAAAAGTATGAAGTCTTCTCTCTAAAAGGAGTATATTTATTCTTAATGTTATGAGTTTACTTAAAATTAATTAAGAATTTTTTAATAAATCTTAGAAACAAAAGAATATTTAATTTTATTAAACCAGTCTTAACAACATCAATGAAAATCACTGTGAATTTAACAATGTGAAACTTCCTCATATTGAAAATAATTCCAGCACAAAAACATCATGTACTTTTAAAGTATCTTTGTCTCCATTTCTTGGAATTAAAAAATTATAAATCTATATAGATAATATTATTTTATTATAGGATAAGTGTGATACTTTCCTAACATTTTTATATGATGAAAAAAAGAAGCTTCAAATTTTTTCTTTTTAAAACTTCCAAGATTATTAGGTAAATTATGGGTTACAAGACTCGCTTCTCCATATAATGGAGTCTTAACCAAATAATTTATCTATTTAATTTTTAGAAGGTAGGTATTTCAAAACAGATTGAAGGAAATGTTCTTAAGTCCATAAAATTCATTAAATTATAAATAAGAATATATTTATTTAATAATAATTTGATAGTACAGATCAAAATATTCTTTTCAACACATAAAATTTCTTAGCCTTGAAAAAAATTGTAGATTTTATCAAAGAATCATGTTTATCACAACATTTTATTTCAATTAACCTTTCCTTCACTATTTATCTATAGGAAAGGCTAGTTGCTTCTACCATGACTTGATTAGATGAATAAAAAAACCAACAAAAAGAGGAGGAAACAGATATATGAGATCAATTTACAAAATCAAGTAATGAATATTGAGAGATATAACAATTCTTCTATATATATACTTAAAGAGATAATCATTTCATCTTTCCCAAATCCAATAGATTAAAATGAAACCCTTGTTTAGAACAAAGGGTAACATCATTCATTGAAAGTTAGAAAAAAATTTATGCTTGATTTTTTATTACTTTTAATTAAATGTTTTATTATAGGAAAATTTATTTAAAATAATATTTTGTACCAATTTTATAAGAATTATAAACAACATATAAAGAGGAAAAATAAAAAAAAATATAGGGAAAAACTGTAGCACCCCGACCCCTCTAGGCTGGAGCCAGTGCATTACTTGTGATATTGACATGGTTAGAAGGAATGAAAAATACTGAAGGAATGATCAGTTTTGTAGTCTTAAAGAAACTAGATACATAGATTTAAAACAAATTACATTGAAAAATGTTACAAGATACAATACATAACAAAACTAAAAACCGAAACCACATGAACTCAATAAATGACCTTCTCTTCATCACCTGTTGAAGGTAAACAATGAAAGGGGTGAGATCAAATGCTCAGTAAGGGTTAAAAATAGTTGAATCATGAGTACAATAATAAGTGAATCATAATCAATCTGACATAATCAATATATCATAGTGAATAAATGAAAAACTAATGCCAATAATAAACTGAGAATGAAACTGCATCCATAGATTTTGTTATAGTGAAAACCTCATGTATAATAATAATAACTGATAATGAATAAAGAGAATTATTATTAATTGGATATCATTTATCTGGAACATGAAACCATAATACTGTTAAAACAGTTTAGTTTTGTGGGTAGAAACCCATCTGATTTTTTGGAAAGAAACTCGAAGGGTTTGTCGCCAAATGATTTGTCTCATGAGACCTACTGATGCATCGAGGGGCTATAGCGGGCCCCACCCACCACTGAATTTCCAAATCATTCTTTATAAATTGATTCAATACAAGATCAATATGCCTTTTCAATATCCGTATAAAGTAGAGTATACAGATTCATCAAAATTTCTATAATTAAAATAACTTTCCAAATAAACATCGTATGTAAAATGATATATGGTTTAGAAAACTAACATATCCATTATATGAGATTATTGATATTTAATATAAATATAATTTCAAATGAAAATTTATCTCAAATGGGAATTAGGTACACCACATAAGAATTATTAGGTGCACAATACAAAGTTAGACACAACAAAATAGTAGTTGAGACAAAGTCTCTTACCACAATGTAATCGGTCGAATCATATGAAAAGAACTTAATAACTCTCAAATGAATCATTGAATAACATGAATATGAATATAATCATGTTATTATATATCAAATGTAAGTAAAAATATACCACATATAAGAAATAAGTGGCGAACAATGAAAATCTCACAGAAATGAAAGTGAGATGAGAAACCCCTTACAAACATTTCGACATGGTAAAAAGAGTTATTACGAGGGATTAATGAGAGGTAAATGGGTATTAAATTATTTATATGTCAAAAGGGAATTATGGGGGAGGTTCAAAAACATAACCCATCATTAGGAATTAAAAATAAAAGGGAACAACATAGAGGATATTCTTGTACAAAAGTGAGAGATAGGATCCCTTACCCTACGCTCAAAGGTGTTCTTGTTTGTTCTTAACGACCTGAATAATCAAATTTATATTAATTAATTAATATTTATAGGACATAATAAACATTTAATTGATATTTTATAACCTTATTAAGTTCATTAATGGCCTTTTTGATGGGTTTAAGAGATTCAATTTTACTGTTTTAGAAGCATTTTCTTACTTGGTTTCATGATTTGTTTACTTGTATTCATTAAGGGAAGTTCATTTGAAATGTGTTTAATACATACAGAATTGTTAATATAAATTATTACTGAAATTAAATATATATAAATGATCTTATAATTATTCTGGTTATATACCATGAAGATGACTCATTCGATGAGTTAAAATAAACGCTTGGATTTGGCTTGGCGGTTTTGTGCACAATAAACTTGTTTTGTATTATTATTCCATATTATGAACATGTAAAGATTCAAGAACCTTAATAAAGATAAAATACATATATTATTACCTGGTTCAACCATTTAAAAGGCTTTATGACTAGTAGTGAAGATAGTAATGAAAATTGAAAACCCGTCTTCCTTGAGTGTGATAAATTTACACATCTCGGACGATGTTTGCATTTATTGTATAAAAGGAGGGAAAAAGAGGGATTATGATGAAATATTCCATTAGAACAATAAAAATATAGTACATGTAAGTTATTGGAATTATAATTGAATTTGGATTAGGGGAGGTGAGAATAGAGATCAAAATAATGGAACTTCGTAAAAGAACTTGAAAGAAAAGAGAAGGAAGGTTCACCTCTTGAGTACTCCTCCTTGAGAATCTCCTTAAAGCCTTTGTTTTTGGCCTTTTGGTGAGACCAGAAGATCTTGGAAATGGGGAGAGATATTGGGAAGATTATTTGTCAGAATTTAGGCAAGTCCTAAAGCTTGAGTGGTGTGGGAGGAAGAGGGGGTGAGGGGTGGTTTATATAGTGAAGGGGAGAGAAGTTTTCTTAATATTATAATCATTAATTTATTATTTCCTCTCAAGACAATAAATAGTGAGTATTAAATGAATAAGAACAGTAATATATGCATGTGAATTTGAACCAATTGGGATTACATCAACATATCATCATCAATGACTCAATTAATCCATTATTTAACATTTATTGTGAATTATCAGATTTTACTATTCATAAAAAATTCAAGTATTTCAGAAAAAATACCAAAAATTCACCCTAACCATTTTTTGATGTGTAGAATCCAAAAATGAAGTCCATTTTTGAAAAATAATTTTCTAAATATTATTAATTAAATATTTATTTAAAATCATTATTTAATCGAAAAATACAAACACTTAAAATTTTCATCTTTATTTTTAAGGTGCCTAAATTCATTTATACACTCAATGGTGTGGATAACATTCATAAGAGTCATATTATTATTCATAAGGGTAAGTTACTATTCATAAGGGTAGGTTACTATTTATAAGGGTAGGTTACTATTCACCAAAAATTGATTTTTCATTATTGAACTCCAAATAATTTACTGATCTCAACCATTTATGTCAGATTTTCAAAATTCACATCATAGAAGTGACATAATTGGGTTTACTTGGTTAGTTTATGGATATATACTATAAGTAACCATGTTTTGTTCCATATAGGCTCAGTGATCCATGAAATATAGGCTATCACTAGAATGTATTTAAGAGAAACATACCATGAAGTGTTTGGGGTGCTACAAAAAAATTGTAAACTTAATTATGCAAGTTTGTTAGTAATTTGAACTTCTCAGATTAAAAAAACATGAAAAAAAAAGTTTTTCAAAAATTATGGAAGAAAATGTTTGTTAGGAATTCTATAAAAAAAATTTGTATAGAATTTTTCAAAAAATATTTGTCCATAATTTTGAAAAAATTAGTTTTTTTCAGAATTTTGGGAAAAAATATTCACAACAAAGTAAAAAATGTTCTCTCTATTTTTAATGATTTTTATTTTAGGGAGATGTTTTAAAAAATAAGTATATGTATGAAAATTTTATGTTGATAATTCCAAGATTCTATTTAATATATTCAAATCTATTATAATTTAGGGGGGTTTTTAAAATATAAGTAATTTTTTCTTTCATTTTGATAAATTATAAAATTATTTCTCATTTTTTCATGTGACCCTAAAAGAAATGGTGTCTTATATTTATGTTCTTTTCTTATGAGTGATGTGATGAGTTTTTACTTAAATATATGCCACTTTTTTATCACAAAAAATAAGAGTTTTACTAAAAACCATTCCAAAGGATGTGAGTGTGTGTTTCATTTATAACACCTGAGCATAGAAACTTCTGGATGATACATATTCATCTTTAGTAGTTAAAATTTCTACTGAGTGTTGTTTCTTACAAGACCAAGAAACTAAATACTCTCTTAAGAAATGAAAAGTTATATATGTATTTTTTATGCATTTTAAATCATTCAAAATCATCATTTGAAAAAAATTTAAGTTCAAAAAAGTTTCCATAGAATACTTCAAGATCCATAGTTCCCTTAAGATAATGAAAATTTTGTTTTACTAATTTAAAATGGAACTCTTTAGGATTATCTTGAAATATTTTCCATAATAATAAAAAATAAATAAATATAGATGAATGGATATAAGGTATAGTAAATGACTAATCATTACTCTAAAGGACTTTTGATCAAGTGATTTCCCAGATTAATCTAGATCTAAAATTTTTGTGGCTCTGATAGGATTACTTATAGTTTTTTTTATTATCATATCCAAAAAATGTATTTTTTTTGATATATAAAAGTTTCTTATGGTTTTTGAGAAATTTAAAAAATAAGGAAAAAAGTTATTTCTCCCATCATGATCATTTCAAACTTAGATTTTATAATATTCAAAAAGGAATCAGAAAGTGTTTTTTGATTTGAAAAAATATGACTTCATCAGTATATATTTGAATAATTATGGTGTGTTTAAAATATTTTTTTATAAAAAGTGTTGGAATTGAGGTTATCTTACCCAAAAAAATTGTAACAAAAATCCAGTTAATATATCATACCAGGCTCTGAGGGCTTGTTTGTAAGGACTTGATCCCAGTTTCTCAGAGCCGGTGCCTTATTTTAATACACTAAAATATAAACAAGGAATATGAATCCCGAATAATCGAGTAGTTTAGTATTATTGGAAACAAGATACCTACATAAGTTCAACATTACAACTTGAAAAGAAAGATGAAAACATCCAAAACTCCTAGGTTATTTCAGCATGTCATTTATAATAAAATTATTCATGCCCTAAGAAAATGAAAAATAAGAAAGGGGTGAGCTCAAATGCTCAATAAGGGTAAGAAATACAATGGAAGATATCATAACATAAACATTGGGCATTCGTAATAACTGAAAATACATGCCTTTACAAATAATAAACATGAATATATTATGGAAGGAATACAAGTTGAGTAAATAATGCACTAATAAAACACAATCATGGGTATTATACTTGTCTAATAACCACATGCACCATAAATAATATTTTCATAATGAGGGAATTCATAATTCGGGACAACATAACCATACCGTCAAGGCCTCGTGCCAAGACCATAAATAATCATTTTGTTAAGGCCTTGTGCCAAGACCATAGTTTGCCTCATGAGACCTACTGATGCACCGAGAGGCTATATCAGGACCCACCAAACACTTTCTATTTTTAATGAATTCCTCATATGAATGGGGATAAATAAAAACAACATATACATTCATATTGAAACTAATATATGAAATGTAAATAACTTTCCCCGAACATTAATCATAAACACTAACAATTCAGAGTAAATTGATGAATGGTTTTAAGATAGAACATCCACAGAAAAAATAATCGTAAAACATTAAATTAAATATGATAGCTGATACCATGAAATATTAATCCCAATAATACATAATAATTAACAAGAGTGTTGAAATATATGAAGATACTCTTATAAAATCTTCAAGTAATTCTTGAGATAAATACCCCTTTTACATCGAAAAGAAGAGTTCTTTTGGAAAAATATTTGTATAAAACAAGAAGTTAAGTAACATATTATTTTCATAATAAAATGAGTGATTTTATAAAGAAAATGGTTTCCAAACACAGATTATAGAATTCCCTTGAAAATAGGTAAGAATTTGAGAAACTCCCTTGAAACGGGCTTGTATTTCAGAGATAATTTTGAAAATTACTTTTAAAACACGTAACTCCTCTTAAAATAAGGAGGGATTATGGCTGGTAAACATATATAGAACACTCAAATATAATTTATGAGGAGTAAATAATAATACATAATAATTTCATTAAGTTAATTTGACAACAAAAGTAACCCGAATGAAAATGGAAGTTCGGGTGGAAAAACCCTTACCACTTTGTAATCAAACAATTCATATGCCCCAAAATTAATAATATGAAAATGATAAATTTTATACCATGAAAATAAATATATTCATGATATGTTACATAAATGGGAAGTATAAATACACAAGTATTAGTAGTGAATATGGAAAATCTCACAAAAATGGGAGTGAGATGAAGAAACACTTACCTTAAGTCAGAATGTGTTCCTCTCTTGAACTTAAGGTCCTGGAATATGAAATTAGAATTATTAATAAATTATTTAATAACCTATTAGACATGATTTTTTTTATCATAATTATATTTATTTCATTTATGTCCTTATTGATAAGTTATTATATTGAATTCTGTCGTTCTGGAGTGTTCGTTTTCTTTTTTTCATAATCGGTTCACTTGTTCTTAAGTAATGGAGTTCACGTGGAATGGATGTAAATATCCAGAATTAAAATTAAATATAATTTATGAAATTAAAGAAGTGTTAAAGTTCATTTATATCATTTGGTTACATGAAAAAATGATGAATCATTAGATGAATTATTAATGACATTCACTTAGATTATTTTAGCGGTATTTTGATTGTTAGGAACTAGTTTGGTCATACGATTTAATAATATGTACGTATACTAGGTCTTGAATATTAATTAGGTTATAATACATATATTAAAGTCTGGTTCAACCATAAAAATGGTTTCATGACCATAAATTAAGGAGAAATTTAAGAAAAAAAACTTCATCGTCCACGAAGGTTATAAATTGGAACCTCATGAACGTTGATTTGGTTTCTAAAATAAAAGAGAGAGAGAGTAAGGATATTGATGATGGTTCTTCCATTAACACAATATAATTATAGTATATAGATGATAATGGATATATAATGGTAATTTGGACATATTATATTGGGAGAGGATATCAAAAGAAGATAAATTGAAATGAAACTAATTGAAAAAGAAAGGTGCTTTACCTCTTGAAATAACCTCCTTGAGATTCTCCTTAAGGGAAGGGGTTTTGGTCTTTTTGAAATACCAATAGATTATTGGACTTGGAGAGTGACTAGGTAAGAGTAATTGGGAAGAAATTTGAGGATCTTCAAGGCTTAGAGGAGTGAATAGAAAAGGGAGTGTGTGTGTGTGTGTGGGGGGGGGGGTTATAGTGGAGGAGAGGAGGGTTTTCACAATTTTTTAATCATCAGTTTATTAATTTCCATAAAAACTAGAAATAGTGATGATTACATGACCAAGAATAGTAATAAATGAATGTGATTTAGAAATAAGTGGTATTACATAACTTATTATGTCTTAAATTGTGTATTTAACTGATAATTTGTATATACGGTATTTTACCGTATTTCACTATTCATCAAAAATTTGAGTATTTCTGAAAAATACCAAAAAATCACCCTAAACATTTTTCAATGTGTATAATCCAAAAATTAATTCAATTTTCCAAAATAATTTTCTAAATATGATTAATTTAATATTTAATTAAAATCATAATTTATTCTAAAAAAACAGTTTTAAAACATTTATTTACTTATTACAAAACATATGTATATCATACTTCCACTTGAATATTATTTATATACTATCATAGGTAAAGTTACTATTCATTAGGTTATATCACTTTTCATAAGGGTATGTTACCATTCATAAGGGTAGGTTAATATTCACCAAAAATTAAGTTTTTCTTATCAAACTCCAAATAACTTACTGATTGCAACCGTGTATGTCAGATTTTCGAAATTCACATCATAGAAGTGACACAATTATGTTTAATTAGATAGTTTATAACAAAGTGGTGTTTGTAGAGACTCAGTTATACAGGAATTATATTATAAATCTATCTGTAAATTCTTGGGGTGTTACATTATCCCTTCCTTACAAAAATTTCATCATCGAAATTTGAAATTGAAATTCAAAACTTAATGGTGGATACTTGAAAATTCCCTTATGGAAACCAACATCGGAAATAGGGTTAATAAAATATTCTCCTAAAAAGGGTTAAGGGAGATGAGGTGGTCACCCCAAAATGTATTCTTTTGAATGAGGTGACATTAGTTGGAAGTAAAAACCTAGACATGGAAGAAAAATATAACTATGAAGTTCTGATGGAACATGATAGAGGACATGTTCAGATGAATGTTGATTACAAATAAAACTATAAACTAAAAAAAATTCATCGATATTATCAATGATTATGATAATAGGAAAACATTTTATTTAATAATATTTTCCTTGATTCGAGGAATTATTCCACTCTATAAGAGTATAAATATACATTTTTACTTATAAACTCATACTTTTATTGCACTTGAACTATCTATACCTCATCACTTAGCATGGGTTACCCCATTTGGTGAAGCAATAAATTAACCTCTAAAATCTCATACAATGATAGACTTAAACCATTTCATAAAAACTTTAATGAATCTTATGAAGTATATTTACCAATATCTTACCCTTGGAATAGTTCATGCTATCTAGCTAAACTAATTCCAAAACCTTTTTGACTTTCCTTTATTTCTAAAGATTTATTTGTTTAAAACTAAATACACAATTGTGTCGATAATACCTAAGGTTGTTATCTCCAAATATTCTAAAACCATATTGGGTATATCCTTGAAAACTATTTATGTTTCCTTGAAAAATTATTATCTTTTCACAACTGGGTATATAAGTCTTACTTTTGATATTCATCTTGCATTACCAATAATTCAAGTATTAAAGAACTATTGTTTGAGTATTAAACACCACAGACAACATTAATTATAGAACTGTAATAATTTATTCTTTTTTCCATTAGGCATGTGAGATTAATGTTTTTGAAATACTCAAAAAAATTTCAACTCTAATATTTAATCTTGGCAATTAGAAGTTATACACTTCTCACTATCGACTTAGGAACCACCATTTCTCAGCTGCTTGGAGAACACAATTTACTTCTTATAATGTTTATTTTCTTAGTTGGTTACTTTATTTAAATACACATATGTGACATGAATATTGTATTCAATACCCAAGAAGTAAAATAGAAACATCAATTATAATAGAATAATATAGTTGAAGAGTAAGATATTACTTGCTTATTTAATTTAGTTTATAATATTTAAAATTACATAGATTTTATTTCACAAAATGTGAAGAAAATAACATATTTTTTAATACCTAATTTCCTTGAAGGATAGTGTGAAGGTTCATTTGGAATCACACTTTTTATTGGTATTTTTTCCTTGTCTTTCAACTTTTTCACCACAATAACTAAAGATTAATCTTTCTTTAACGTTCTTATTTCATAATGAACCTTACCCAAAAGGTAATTAAGTTTTTTCTCCATACATTTCATTTTTTAATATTAAATTAAACTAGAGTAAATTGGTTAAAATGATATGAGAAAGGGATAAATTGAAAGATCATGATATTTCAATTACACATAGCTAGTGTAATCATCACTTATTCATACATATCTCACATCACTTTCTCTATGTAATATTCTTAGAGATGAGACAACATATGAAATCATTCATATATTGATATTTTATCCACAACTCACATCGGAATTTAATGATAACATTATGACATAACCATCGTATGCATCATACATGAGTATCATGTAATAATTTTTCTTAACCTCACCTCCCGAGGAGGGTTAACAGGTATTGAGGACATCGACACCTTGAATTTACTATGTATTAATTTGTAAAAGAACCTTTACTACTCTTGGAAACCCATGTTAGTTTGGACATGTTCTTTATTTAATAATTATCACAGTGTACTTGTGATATTTATTTCCATTTTCTAAAAAAGTTAATATTAGTACTGTATTATTGATTACTGCTTAGTCACTGCTGATTAATTATATCCTTAAATTTATCCCACTATTTTAAGAACTCTATAAATCCTTTGTATTATAATTGGGATACTCTATTTCTTGATTATTCTAGTGGATAAGATCCATGAAACCTATCCTCATAGCCTACAAGATTTGGCTATACCACTACTTAGAGAGTTTCTAAATATGAAATATACTCGTCGACCACATTAACTCAAGGCTCCTTAATATGTTGAGTGAAGTCACAACTTCTAAAATCATAAAAATTATTCACCTAACACCTTCCTCTAATGTTTCAAAAAGATATATTTGGATACTTTTTTGCTGCCAAATTCAATTAAGTTAACCCATCAATCTCATAAGAACTCCCTGGTAGTAGTATACACCCAAAAATTTGAATTATGAGCACCCCATACACCCGTTTTTTTCCAAATTAAAATGATGGAAGTCATTTGAAACTTAATATTTCTTTGAGGGTTTTTGTAATATTTTTTAAATAATGTGATCCTTCTATGTTAAATATGTTCATACTATGTTTTCTTTATCAAAGACAAAAATGAATATAATACATTCATCACTTCTTTATGCATTTTTATGTTTATTATTTTATATGTTTTCCATTGAAAAAATAATAAAAATCCATAGAAAAAACAAAATTACATGAATAGTATTCAACATATAATATTGGTTGATCCATTTAAATAAAATGGATCAACAATGACCTAGGGGAATCATACCTGATTCAGGTATTGAATCATGATGGAACTTTCCCACAGTCTAGAGTTTTCACTTCTCATCTAATATACTATCTTGTCTTGGCATTGTCTGCATCTTACATCATCATCATCATAGTACAGAAATACTTGCATGTAGGCGAGGGGGTCTCAGGAGTGTAAAATATAGATAATTGATGTACACACATTCCCTTATACATATTGAATAAAAAATTATGATGAATAGACCATCAATAAAAATAATTAATTATTACAATCATCACACGTAGGTCATAAATAATTAAATAAAATAACCCATAAGAATGAAAGGGCCAGTTACTACTCTAGATCAAACAACGGGTAAAAATAAATCATCACAAAAATTAAATGAAATAAATCTAACTATGAGGAAATTTAAACAACTTAAATGAATTATTTAAATTTAAATAATTTAATTTAATTTAGTTTAATTATTAAGTTAAAATTTTAATTCCAAAATTAATTTAATTGAGTAATTTTATTTTAGAACCAAAATTAAATTAATTATTTAGAATATTAAAATTATTATTTTTATAATATAAAATTAATAAATTAATTTTGATTATATTTAAAAAAATTCAAGCCTCAATACCCCACTCAGACCCATTACGGGTCGGGCCAAACCTATATAGGCCCATTCCAGACTAGGCAGACCCCGTGCAAGGGTGTTTTGAACCAAGTTGACCTACCCTGACCTGTTTCGGGTTGGAAAGACCTGCCTCTCTACATTATAGGGTGGATCAGGTTAAATAATACCCATAGAAAGCTAGGTTAGCCTAAATTGAAGGGGTACCTCGGTAGGAGGTTCACATGTGGTTGGGGCAGCATTTGGAGACGAGATGCAACAGCTGGTTAGTGGGGAACTCAGTCCAATAGGAGGGATGCACGATGGAAGAGATCTCGATCGTGGGAGGGGAGTGACCAAAGACGTAGTGACTCAACCTAAGGCTCATGGTAATCTAGTGAAGACCCACATCCGGGTGTGAAGGAGGTAGGTTCCTGGCCAGAGGTGGTGTTTCTCGGGTTTGAAGGTGGGGTGTCTTGCTGAAGGGATGCTGACTAGAGGAGGTGCATGGTGGGAATAATTTGATGAAGAAGGTGAGGTAGTACAACGAGATAATGGCTGAACTAAATCTAAACACTATGGTAGCATGTGATGGTCTGAACTGGTGTGCGATAGATGAGGGTATCCATAGGTGGTTGCGTGAACAGAATGGAGCTACCGAAGAAGGAGACTTGCCGACCAGCCAGCTACCCATCACCCATGGAAGCACCTCTGACCTCCCTCCCATCATGGTGATTTCTCACAACATCCTCACCACACACCAGGGTAGACCACCACGATCCACTCACGCACTCCTCCCTCGTCCGACAATGACAAAATTCTATCATTCTGGTGATGAATTCTTTTTAAACCCCGACCCACTAGCTCATTATGTGCATCCTAATACCATCAATTAGTATCCTAGGATCACACATGAATTTAATAAGCAAATAAATAAATAAATTAGTAGTTCTTTCAATTCAGTGGAACATTCTATTATAGCTAGTCACCAATAGTAATTGCTTGAAGGATCTAAATTTAAACCTATATAGATCGCCCACACATGATCTAATAATTTTCATGGATTATGATCATCATATTCAAGGTTCTAGCTCAGAGTTTTGACAATTCCTTTGACGTCATGGAGACCACCTAGATCCAGTCCATTTGATCCATCGAAGATGTTCTTGGAACGATTAATCAAAGAGATAGTTTCTCTCTCTAGAAAGTGGGAGGAGACATAAGATCTCATTCTGTTAGAATGAACAGTCACTAGAATATATCTCCTTCTTTGTGTATATAGTGGATTTCCAAAATACTCGGTAAGGGTTCCCCGACCCCTGTATATACAACACCCACTAAATAAACAATAAATGGCACATTATGATGAACTAAACGCATCAATAATGTTATTTATATTTTATCACCTACTTATAATATATAATAAAAATATTGTGTGATAAACCCAAGTCATTAACTCAACTCGTAATTCCCGTAATATTAAACAAACCTTGAATATTAAAATAGTATTACTTCGTATAATATTTTCCGTGTATTTACTTAAATACTTGTAAATAAATTTAATAAATAAATTCAATCCAATTATTCTATACTTTAATAATAATGAATTTATTTATTCTTTGTTGATCGATAATACATAGACAACTCTCGGACCTTGTGTTGGGGCCCACCATGCCTTATATACCTATTAACCTAAATAGGGTAGATTATTGAATATGTTATTATGTGTGACCTTATAAGACCTTATATAGATATAAGTGAATACTATTCATAGATAAATATTGGAGTCTATAAACCCATCAATGCCTCCAAAGAGACAAGGAAAATTCATAGCAATGACTACCTTTCCTACAAACACACACTATGTAATATAATATCTTTGTCTCATGATATCTCGTAAAGTAGGACACACACTTGTGTCATTGAACTTTATTTATTTATTATTTGTTGATATAACTGGACAAACTTAACTTCTATAACCCTAACTAAGGATTTATAAAGATACTACCATCCTGATCAACTATACCTGAGATATTACTTCCTTAACTCGAAAGTGAAAAATTTTATCTTGAACATTCAACCAATGCCATACCACCAAAGAAACACCCAAAATAAGATAACTAACCAAAAATTCAATGTCATGGTTTTTCATTACATCAAAGTGCACGATAAAATGGCACACATTGGGAATGATCTCAATTCAGGATACCAATACAAATCTTCTTAGATAGGAACATCCAACGACACATGAAACATGTGGTTTTCTTATTGACAAGCCTATACTCAAGATATCAACTACTAGAGATCACCAAGTGTTAACTTCATGAGAATAAGTCTTAATAATTATGATACCTCAACACATGATAGTTAAACATCAATTGTGTCTAGTCAGTGTGATGTATCTAGACCACATGACATTTTTTAGGATTAATGTCATAGTATCTTGAGGTTTTCATTATAGCATGGAAATTATTATAACCTTTTGATGGAAAAATAATATATGGAAATTAAAATTTAAATAGTGGATGCAAAAATATCAACACTATAATGGTAAGTGTACATCATGTATAACTAATTATATACATGGTATGGTAATCAAAAAGTACTAGTAAAGTTGATTCTAGGACACCCACTTTTAAAACATTTTATATTAATAATTCTAGTTTGTGTTAGACCTAATATGTAATGCCCCGAACCCAATTACCCAAAGTCAGTACATTATTACATAACATTGGCATGATACAAGGAATCATGTCTTGAAAGACCGATCACTTTAGTAGCCTTGGAAGTACTAGATACATTCATAAGTTTTACATTACATCATGAAATAAAAACATCAACAAAATTTTATCCCCTTTTGAACAAACTTATATCCTTAGCCTATCCCTACAGGTCAACCATAAAATAATTCTTCACATCCTAGAAAAAATAAAACATAGAAATGGGTGATCTCAGATGCTCAGTAAGGATAACAATATAGCGAAAACTTTCACAAATAAGCATAAATATTTAAGGCAATGTATAAGACTAAAACAAAAGCCTTTTAAACTTAAACTTCAGTATAATACGGAAAAGATAAAATCAGATAATTCCATTTAATTATTCAAATGGATATTCTAATATTCAAATAATCACATGAAATATCAATAGCCACTTTCATAACGATGGAATGCATAATGCCAGACTTCATAACCACATATTCAAGGCCTTGTGCCAAGAATACAAATAATATTTTGTCAAGGCCTTGTTCCAAGACACTAGTTTGTCTCATGGGACCTACTGATGCATCGAGGAGCTATAGCGGGCTCCACCCATCACTTACTAAGTCCAATGCATTCCTCATATGAAAAGGTTTAAACATAACATAAACATTCATATTAAAACTAGCGTACAAAATGTGAATACTTTAACCATAAAACATGAATGGTATAAAAATAACACATCCACAGTAAAATATATCACAAAACCATAAATAAAATATAGAATATTTGTATCATAAATAAATTAACATCAAATTGGTTTAAAATCCATCAAAGAATGTTGACATAGATGAAATCAAAACTTTTTGAGAGAAATATCTCTTTCTATTTTGAAATCATTTAGAAGTCATGTAATTATAAAAGAAAACATTTATTTAGAAAATATTCTTATAATATTGTAAGGGAATCTTATATGATGTTATAATGGCAGAAAATAGTCACACCCACCGTATAAGTTAAAAAAACATTTTTACCTTAATTTTGTCTAAAAGTTCCTAAATTACCTTGTTTGGAAAATGATGGAAACATTCCTTTCAAAACATATAAGGAAAAATAAGGGTATAAATGAATTTAACCCATTTTCTCATAAATAGTAAAAATGTAATTAAATACATTTTTAAGAAAACATGGATGTGGATGATAAAGAGGTCCTAGTAGATAATTACATAAAAACAATCCCGGATAATAAAGAGATTGTGAAATTAACCCTTACTTTGTACTTTTACTTAGTATATGGTATGTTAAACTCCTGTATAATAGTTAAAACTTTGTTATTAAATTATACAAGAACCATATACATAAATATGATATCATATATGATCCTCTAATATTGCTTTGTTAATAATATTTTAGTAGTATCATCGTTTTAGGTGTTAAATGATTTTTTTTCCTTTATATGGTTGTTTACGTAAGCCATGTTTGTTATGGATAGAATTTATTTGATTCATATAAATAATGATATTATGTTCATAAACATTATTTTTAGTCATAAAATGAAAATTATTCTTGAATGATTAATATAGGGAATGAATTTCATCATGTTCGTGGAGGCGGTAATCCATACGCACACACGAGCGACAATATCATTATATTGATGGTGAAATCGTATGTAATTGGATTTTATATAATATATAAATAATCATTAAAATGTTATATTTATTATTTACATCAGTTATATTCATTATTATACCCATCCAAAATAATGAAGTGTTTGAATAACAAACTACACCACGACGTGGAGACGGTAAGCCGTACATACACATGTATGGTGACATTGTCACTTATAGGATGGATAGAATAAAAAATATGGTTGAACCATATTTATAATAACATCATAGTATATATAAGATATTGGAGTTATTATTTTTTAATGGAAACAACAAAGAAAGAGGAAGTGGAAGAAGAAAATAACTTGAAATAGGTGATGAAATATTTACCTCTTCTTTGGGTTCTTCCTTTTGATTTGATCAAAAGGGATCCTTAGGTTAGATTTATGACCAAATGAAGTCCTCTAGGATAAAGGTAGGAAATTTGGGAGTAAATTTGGGCAGGGGTTGTCCGAGAAAAATGGATTTGGAGGTGTGAAATTAGGAGAAGGGGAAGTACCCTTTTATAAGAGAGAAGAGGGTCACTTTAAGAAATGATTGAAATATTATTTTTATAATAAAATAATTTTAGACTTATAATGGCTCAATAATGATTTATTTATAGGATAAGGTGGTTATGGGTCAAAAAAATCTCAACCAATAAGTTTTAGACAAGTTTTGGTCACCATATTAACCTTATATTTTAGATTAAACTCTTAGTTAAATGGTTTGTCATTTACCATGTCTCTTTGTACTTTTATATTATATTGTTAATAAACTTAATATAAAAAGTCAAGAAAACCCCATGTGGTTCATTATTGATATATATAACCTTATCTAAGTCCTTCAGCCGAACCTTATATTTTTAAAAATATTATATCAATTAATAATATAGTATTTGTTTTAAAAACTCAATTATGTCAATTTTGACACTATTTAGTATTTGTTTTTTTTGAAAACCATAACACCATGATTACTTAGAAAAAAATTATTTAATAAACCCTAAAATGTCATATTAACCTATAAAATTATTGTAATTCATCAAAAGTCTCAAATTAAATTTATTTGGATATTTATAATATAAATTATTTTAATCTTTAATTAATAAGGTAATTATTGCATCATCATTGTGTCATAAATAAATTAAATTATTTAATGTCTAAAAATTATAAATAAAATAACATTATGTAGGAAATCTTTTTAGATTTATAATTAATATTTATATTCAAATTTATCTTATGTATAAATCTATATTAAAAATGGTTTAGTTATTAAACTTTGAATTTAACTCTTTTAACTCTTCTTTAAATAAAATAATAACAAATGTCTTAATCTAATCCAAGTGGACCAAAAAGGATCATATTATATTCATAAGTTTTTTTTAGTCGAATTACAATTATCCAATATAATTAGGACATGTGTTAGGGTAATTATAATATCATTTTCACCCTTAATTACCCTATTTACTTTTAACCGTGGTAAATAAAAGTAAAAAAGTTACTATTCAACAAAAATAATTTTCATCTCATTGAACCAAATTTTACTTACTGATGTCAACTATGTCTCTCGGATTTTTGAAATTTAACTCACAGAAGCACTAAAATTAAGTTTTATGCAAATTTGCAAATGCTCCTAGGAGGTGGGTAAAAGAAGGTAAAAAGTTCAATAAAATTTTTATATATCTAAACTTATTTTAAAATGACTCCATTTAATTAAATTGAACTTATATAGGTATTATGTATCTATTTTGACCTAAAATAAATTTAAATAAAATAAATAATTATTTAAATAAAAAGTTCTGTTTTAACCTATAACGCATTATTTTTCACTATTAATCAAAATTTGAATGTTTTCAGAAAAATACCAAAAATTCACCCAAAGCAAATTTTGATATTCCAAATTCAAAAATGAATCCCATTTTGAAAAATAAAATTTATAAAATTTCAAAAAGTGGGTATTACTATTCATAATGGCTAGTTTTATTGGTCTCAGTGTGTTAGAATCTCGAAGTTACGTACAATGCAAGCTATTGCATTATTCAAAGGGAAACGTACAGTGGAAGCTTGTAGTGTTACATTCTCCCCTCCTTAAAATAATTCCATCCTTGAAATTTCTATAACAATACTGCATAAAAATATTCGGGTGGTTCTTTATCATAAGTTCCTCGGGTTCCCAATTTGACTCTTCCATCTAATGATTTCTCCATAGAACTTTTACCAAAAAAGTCATCTGGTTTATTAGCACTTGTTCTCTGGTATCAAGAATTTTGACAGGCTCTTCAAAATAAGAAAGATCGGGTTCCAGTTCTAATTCTTCATAGGTGAGTACATGTGTTGGGTCAGGCATTTTTTTTCTCAATAGTGATATATGGAACGCATCATGAAATTTGGAGAGACTTGGAGGCATTGCCGAATGGTAAGTTACAACCCTAATTCGTTCTAGAATTTTGAAAGGTACGATGTACCAGAAACTTAATTTACCCTTCTTTCTGAATCATATAACTCCCTTCTATAGAGATTCCTTCAAGAAAACATGATCTCCTAACTAAAATTCCAAATCCATACTCCAGTTATTGGAATAACTCTTCTGCCTACTTTGAGCTTCTTTGATGTGGGTTTGGATAACCTTCGAATTTTCCATTGTTTCCTCAACAAGTTCTGGGCCTATGAGTTTTCTTTTACCAACATCATCCCAACAAGTTGGTGTGGGACATCTCTTGCCATAGAATTCTTTATATGGTTCCATATGAATACTTTAATAGAATCTATTGTTATAGGAAAATTCTACCAGAGGTAAATATTAATCCCACATACCTTGAAAGTCTAGTGAGAAATATCTAAACATGTCTTCTAAGGTTTGAATAGTCCATTCTGATTGTCCATTAGTTTGAGGGTGGTAGGCAGTGCTCAAATGAAGTTGAGTATCCAGGGCCTTCTGAAGACTTTTCCAGAATCTTGATGTAAAATGGGGATCACGGTCAGAAACAATCAATAGGGGTACTCCATGAAGTCTTAAAACTTAATTAATATGTAGTCTTTCCATACGTTCAAGTGGTAAATGTTATTTTATAGTAAGAAATTGTGCTGACTTGGTAAGACGATCCACAATGACCCATATTGCATCATTCATTCTAGGAGTCTTTGGTAGCCCCATGACAATGTCCATTGTAATATTATCCCATTTCCACTTAGGTATGGGAAGAGGTTGCATGACTCCTCCAGGCTGTTGCCTTCCAGCTTTCACTTGTTGACAAACCATACATCTTGATACAAAATTAGAAATATACCTCTTCATGTTGTCCCACCAAAATTTTTCCTTCAAATCTCTATACATATTAGTTCTAACAGGGTGTATAGAGAAATTGGATCTATGAGCATCATCAAATAATTCCCTTTTTAGATCAGGTATATCGAGAACACAAATTCTCTTCCCAAATTTCAAAATTCCATCTTCATATATGAAGTCCCTCAATCTCCCATCATTCACAGAATTAATCTTCTTTTGAAACTCCTCATCATCGGTCTGAGAACTCTTTATCTTTTATAGTAAAGATGGTTTTGAAACCATTTTAAAAAGTATTGATGTTTCACCTTCTATGGTTATTCCCATATCCATTTTACTAGATCCATGAAAATAGGATCCCTTTCAACTTTCATCTTGTTCAAAACTCCATGATCCTTTCTACTCAAAGCATCTTCCACCTTATTTTTCTTCCCCATGTGATAGTGTATAATGAAATCATAATCCTTGAGTTTTTTAAGCCATCTAATTTGCCTCATGTTGAGTTCTTTTTGTGAGAAAATATACTTCAAACTCTTGTGATCAGTATAAATCTCACATTTTTCACAACAGAGATAGTGTCTCCATATTTTCAGAGAAAAGATTATAGATGATAACTCAAGATACTGGTTAGGATAATTTTTCTCATGAATTTTTAGCTGTCATGATGCATAGGCAATAACTGTATCATTATGCATAAGGAAACAACCAAGTCCCTTCTTTGAAGCATCACTATAAATAAAAAACTCATTGTTCCCTGATGGTAGAGTCAAGATAGGAGCAATGAATAATATTATCTTCAGTTATTCAAAAAATTCTTCACTCTTTTTTCCAAAAAAATTTAACCCCTTTACGCATGATCATGGTTAATGGGTTAGCCAACCGGGAAAAATTATGAACGAAATGTCGATAATAACCCGCTAAACCAATAAAACTGCGTACCACAGTCATACTCATCAGTGATGGCCATTCTTGGATTGCCTTGGTCTTTGAAGGATCAATAGAGATTCCATCCTTAGAGACAATATGGCCAAGAAAATAAATCTCATGGAGCCATAATTCACACTTTCTAAACTTCCCATATAATTCATTTCTTTTAAGAGTCTTTAGAATAATGAGCAAGTGATTTTCATGATCTTCATAGATTTTGGATTATACCAAGATATCATCAATAAATACCACTAAAAAGTCATCAACATATTCCTTGAAAACCCCATTCATTAGATCCATGATGACAGAGGGTGCATTAGTCAATCCAAATGACATTACTATAAACTCTTAATGCCCATACCTGGTTCGAAATGCTGTTTTCGGAATGTATTCCTTCTTCATACACAACTGATGATATCCAGCTCAAAGGTCAATATCTGAAAAATATTGAGATCCATGAAGTTGGTCGAATAAATCATCAATTCAAGGTGGGGGATACTTGTTCTTTATTGTTATAACATTGATCTCCCTGTAGTCAATGCACAACCTCATAGATTCGTCTTTCTTCCTAACAAAAAGGACAGGGGATCCCCATGGAGAAACACTAGGGAAAAAAATCCCTTATTACTCAGTTCCTCTAATTGTTTCTTTAGTTACACTAATTCCATAGTGGCCATTCTATAAGGGGTCTTCGATACGGGCCTTGAACCAAGAATTAAATCAATGGAAACCTCAATTTCTCGTTTTGGAGGGTGTCCTGGTAGATACTATGGAAACACATCAACATATTATTGCACAATAGGTACTTCATCTATTCGAACATTATTTTCCTCACCCATAAATATTTCATTATCTTCCTCCCTAATAATTCAGTTTAGTAGAGCTACAGGAGGTGGATCTAGATAAGAATAAGGTGGTGACATTTCTGTTCTAAAGATAAGGTACTCCTTAACATCATCAAAAATTGTAACCTCCTTCTTCTTACAATAAATTTTCACATCATGGTCTGAAATCCAATCCATTCCAAGGATTATATCAAATTAAATCATGAGTATGACGATGAGATCAGCAGATAAAGAAATTTTATATGCTCTAATGGGAACAGATTCACAAAACTTTGTTGCGATGATACTTCCCTTAGGTGTTTTTACTGAAAACTCCCTTGTTAATTCAAATTGAAAATATCTAATTTTCTTAGTAAATTGGGAAGATATGAAACAATTCAATGATCCAAAATCAAATAAAGCATTGGATAAACTTGAGGAAACCATTAAATTACCAGCCACCACGTCTTTCATAGCTTCAACATCAGTAGTAGTGATCGTATAGGTTTGGTCTTTCTCCCTTGGACTTTTCTAAGGTATGGTCCCTTATCACTTAGGAAATTAATTTTCAGAATTCCCCTTTTCTCTAAAATTATATCATTAAACATTGATAGCCTCTTTCTTCCCCTTGCAATCAAGATCTTGGTGGACTTTTTCACCACACTTGTAACAGACTCCCATTCCCTTCAGGCAAGTGCCGGGAGTTTCTTCCCACTTTTACCGTAGGATAGATATTCAAATTTTCCCTTCTTCCCCTTATTTTCATTTCCAAAGTGTTCAGCAGATCTCTTTTTCTCTTGCTTTGCTTTAAAGTCGCAAGACTTAGAGAATTCCTTTTCTGTCTTGATATCACATGAGACAATATCTTCATTCGATGAGAAGGATTGTGAGACTAATGCTCGATGGAGAAATGGTTTTACCCCATCAAAAATTTGATCAATCTTACTCTTTGGGTTATTCATATAATCTTCTGCATGCCTTGCTAACCTTGTAAATTTATCCTCATACTTTGTGACATTCTCATCCACCTTTTTCCTCAGACTCAGGAATTGTCTTTCTATATCCGCTCGATGGTCATGAGGAAAGTATTTTAATAATAAAATATCTTTAAAGTCCCTTCGTTCCATATTCTATACTTCTTCATCTTTATTTGTGTTTTGGATTAATAACCACCATTTATTTTCATCTCCCGTGAGGCAATAAACTGCCATGAAAACTTTCTCCCTTTCGCTACTCCCCAAAGCATGAAATATTTTCACTAAGGAATTTATCCATTGCTCATCTACTAATGGATTTTTACTCCCATTTAATGTTGGTGGTTTTTTACTCATGAATCGGTCTAACATTAATCCTCCACGTTGTGCATCAGGGTTCTCCATACGGGTAAAGTTATTATTCATAACCTGAGTGAGTTGTCCCAGTATGGTGATAAGCTGATCAGCACCAGTTGCTTCACCAGCTCCACTATAATTATCTTGAGTAGGAGGGAAATCCCTACATGGATTACGTGCATTGATACAGTTTCCATTCCTTCCACTAGGAACCATTTCTAAACAATGGAATACACTATATTAGTTTATGAATCACAATACATAATTCTAAACTTGTAAAATAGTTAACATAAATTGAACAGTTTATGGATATAATTCATAATCATAAAAATTTTTTCTTTGAGGAAATATATACTCATAAACCCTTAATAATGTTTTGTAAAAAAATGAGAATTATCCTAAGAATATACCCCGAGAGTGTCGTAACCAAGAGTGCAGCAAGGCCCGTTGTCGTGCACCAGTCCCCGTTTGAGTCTAGCTCAAAGTGGTGTTTTCGGGTTTTACCCCTAGGTACATCTATTCCAGAGCCGCCTCTACCTGCTCGTATCCAAACAAGGATGTATTGCTTGGAAAACTAACAAAATATCTACATTACTATAATTCTAGGGCGTTCTTCTATACTAATCCTCAATGTATATCTTAGGATAATGTTCACTAATCAAAGTTTTTCTAAATCTAGCTTCCAAGGTTGGTAAAAAACTTCCTCTAATACCAACAAAAACACCCTGAACCGAGTTACCTAGAGTTAGTGCATTATTATATAACATTGGCATGATACAAGGAATCATGTCTTGAAATACCAACCAATTTAGTTGTAACGACCTGAAATTTTGAATAAATATTGTTTCCTAATTTTGTGTGTTATTTTATTTTTATACTCAACAAAACTGTTTCATTTGATAACATGAGTATAATTAAAATGAGACCAATGGGTTTTGACTGTTATATAACCATTGGTCAATATGACTGCTGGAAACTAAATGTTTCGATTATTGTCTCCAAATACAAGTGATCTTGGTTAATTAATATAGAAAGAAGATTCTATGGCCTCACCCAGTAGTCTTGGACTGATCGAAGCCCATCTAACAGAACTTGGGAAGGAGTTAGCACCACTGGGCTTTGCTATGGACCAAACCCAAGCCGAACTTCATCGTGTGAATCTAGAACGGAATCTCCTTCGTGATAAGTTCAAACTGATAGAAATTACTACTCGTGCGATGTTGGCTGAGTCACCCTCAGATTCTCTCACCTTAGCACACCTTACACTTAGGTCCTATGCTAGGGTTATAAGGGGCTATGTAAGGAGACTGTAATTGCCTTGTGTAATCCTTTGTTTTAAATAAAAATTGGGATTTCTTCTTATGATGAAGTTTATGAATTTTCAAAAGACCGGATAAATATAGTATGTATTTTTGATGAATTTTAGAAAAAGGATATTTTAAAAAAGTTTATGTAAACCTTAAATGATTAAAAATGTGTAATGATTTTCAAAAAATGGTCTTCTACAATTATGTTCAGTACGAAATTTGGAGCCTAATAAGATCAACTTAAATTTTGATGAATAGTAAATTATGAATAGTGATTTTACGCTTAGGATTAGTAATGTGACCAAATTGATTAGTAATCTCACTTAAAGAAAGTTTTAATATAATTTAGACACCTTGATTAAGTAATGTGATTCAATAAAATGGGTAAATAACGGTTTCATAAATTATTAGTCAAGTATTAGTTTTTTCAAGTGAATAGTGTTTTATAATTAAAAATTTAATTAAAAATATTTAGATAATTATTTTTATAAAATGGATTTCATTTTTGAACTCAGAGCATCGATATTATGTTAAAGTAATTTTTGGGGATTTTTCTGAAAAAAATGAATTTTCAGTGAATAGTGTATTTATTTAAAAATTAAATTAAAAATATTTAGAAACTTATTTTTATAAAACGAAGTTCATTTTTGAAATCAGAGCACAGATATTTAGTTAAGGTGAAATTTTGGGTTTTTTCTGAGAAAGTTGAATTTTCGATGAATAGTAAAAATACAGTTTTTAAGTTACGGGTGTTTAATGACATCATTAAATGATGTATTAAGTATGTAATCAATATGGTCGACTTATGAATAGTAAGATAAGGTATGAGGTGTCCCATGTGGCCAATACCATGGGAAAATACCATGGGAAAGCCCATGGTTTTGCCAAAACCACCAATGAGGTGTCCCTTGGCCATTAATGCCTTGTCCCCTCACTTTCCCTATAAATACCATGACATCCTGTCATCCATTCGACTCCCAACTCTCCCCCAACTAAGCTCTGGTCTCATTAACTCCCAAGGAGTCCTCCCAAGGTTCCCCCAAGCCCTCAAGGTCCAAACCTTTGAGTTTTAAGAGTTACGTTTTAAGGTAAGAGATCTGACCTCTCTCTTTCTTTTCAAGTAATCTCTTTTTTGTCATTTATTTTATGCTCCATGCTCTTATGTTGAAGAATGTTCTTTTATATTCATCTTACTTCTCTTTTCATGTTCATATGATGAGAGACCCCCTCTTTGTCACGAACCAGTCCGGTGCGTCATCCGACCCGGCGCCCGACCCGGTCCGCGACGTGGCCCGAGGGGCGTTCCCGATCCCCACGGGCTGGCAACTAGTGCCGGGCCTCAAAACAAAACAGTTGGGAACGGTTTAGCCCATAACAAGATGAATAAACATAAACTGAACAAGTATATAAATAAAAGAAAATAAACTGAACAACGTGGCAGCGGAAAAATAAATAAACAAAGAAACGTGACATACCTCAGGTGACCCCGTGGATCACCACGGTACGACAACCACACTCACTCCCAAAAGCGATCCAAGACTGAAACCTGCAACTGAAAAGTAATGTAGGCGTGAGCACCGAGATGCTCAGTAGGAAAGCCAAAAACAACCACATCCTATTCCCCTGCCTTTAATAAGAAATCCAACCAATTCCAGTTTGGAAAATAAGATATACTAAAATAGTATTTTCCTTCCTTTCAAATTCAAGTAACGAGTTTTCATTTTCAGGTAAAGCCTTTTACTCCCACTACATTTTCAAAATAGGTTTCAAGCATGCATTAACATTTCAAAATGAAAAGAAACCAGTTTGGGTTAAAATATGGTTCTCGCAAACAAGACATCAAGTATGAAACAGCTGAAAAGAAAGTTACATCATTAGCAGCATGACAAAAATGAGTACCATGGGTAATCCCTATAGGCAGCTAGAACAAGTGGGAACCTAAAGACCTCATACCTCAGTGAAACGTGGCTTAGAAGACCACGAACCTCAGAAAACGTGTCTTAGAAGGCCACGACCCTCAGAAAACGTGGCTTAGAAGGCCACGACCCTCAGAAATTCATATGTTTAGTTAGTGTTGTTGCGTCAATCCTGCTAGACAAACCGGGATGAACCCCTGCCGTGTCATCTAGCGTACTAGTCCTGGTCACCCACCTAGATACCCGGGTTTCCCATTGTGCTCTATTTCAAATGGTGGTGAGTTTTCTTTATCAAGCAATCAAACAAATACATTACACTTTCTTTATCTAAAACTCATTCAACCTTTCACCACCACACACCCTACTTAAGTGCATTCCCCCTCTTTACACCACACAAACACGCACAAGCCTTTACACTAGGCACACAACACAAACCACCCATCAACACTTGCATCACATTTTAATTTCAAATTTAGGGGAATGACTAAAAAGGGGTTTTCTATTTTCACAAACCAAATCTTAAAGTGCAAACGGGCCTTTCATAAAACATTCTTAAGATGCCAAACCTACTTAATTACATAAAGGGAACACTTTTTAAAAACAGTCGGCCAAAAGGCCAAACACCTTTGGAAATACACATTACTAATTCAAAACCATTTGAGAAATCAATTTTTCAATAAGAGGGTCACTTAAGACCGATAGCATTAAAAATACATTTCAATTTCCAAATCAAAGGCGTAATCATTCCTAGCAACTGTAACCTGATTTCATAGCATGTGTATATAGCGTAAATGTAAAACAAATTTTTTTTTAAAACAAGCAAGCAATTATGAATCTCAAATTAAAGGCATAGGCATAGAGGACCTACCTCAAACTTGTCGCTGCTTGAAGACGAACATTCAAACTGATCCTTGGCGCGCACACGCACATGCATTTATACATATATATATATATATATATATATACACACCCATAGGTGCATTGCACATATATATATATATATATATGCTTTACTTTATGCATGTGCATGCGGGGTACCTCGACACCCGCGGCCCAAAACCATTGTAGCGGGGTCCTGCGCACTCCACAAAACATGTAATAAATTAAAAGAACAAATTATGCAATACATCAAAATTAGTACCACAAAATTTACACAAATGAAACACACCCACACTACATAATAGCGCCACTTCAAAAACACTCGCACGTCAAAATCATTGTAAAACATGAAGTGCATAATTTGTACAAATTAAATAAGCCATCTGCACCACTTATAAAACATTTTAAAAAGACATAACACAACATAAAACAACAACACACCCGAAAACCACTTCTAAGGCCAAAATCATACCGAAACAGACTCCAACGAAATAAAACGCAGCCCTTGCATCATTTAATAAACTCAGTGCACAGTTCATAAACTACCAGTAAATGACACATTGTGGGTTTTTATCAATAAACACACTCGATATCACAATACCTTTTACAAAACTAATAAATCACAGCATACTAAATTTTCTTCAAAACAAATTTGCACAAAACAAATTAATTGTAGTACATGGTAAATTAATTGGACAAGAAAATTGTTTCAGCAATAACGTTTAAGATAAAATCACCAATTTAAAACAAAACCACCTCAATACCATTCACAAATCATTTTCGCACCACCCAAAGGATTAGCATGAAATTACCTACAACATGTGTCGAAAACTCCAAAACTCGGTGCGACGCGTCAACAATGTCCAATCCGCACCACAAGAGAACCAAAATATACTCTGATTAATAAGATTGAAAATGTAAACCACAAATTAAGACCCCAAATTGACACCCTAACTGCTGGAAACCTAAAAACCCGAAGAAACAAGGATGAAAACATAAACGAGGAAGGAAGGTCTACCCTGGTGGTCGCGCCGGAGGTCCAGCGAGAGGGGGAGGCCGGAGTCGCGGCGGTCGTGGTAGGGAGCTGGGGCGGCCGGCCGAGGATCGAAAGGGGGAGGCCAGGCGAGCAGGCTGTGGCTGGGATGGAGAGCGGGGGTTGGTCGGGACGGCGAGGGAGGCCGGACAGAGAGAGGTCAGGACGGAGCGGAGGGGGGTCGGGACGGCGAGGGAGGCCGGCTGCGAGCGGGAGAGTGAGAGGGAGGGGGCCGCCGGATGAATAGGGTTTCAGGTGGGGAGGGGGTAACGTGAGAAGAGAAAGAAAAAAAACGGGAGGGGGCTGTGCGCGACACACAGGAAAGCAGGGAGGAAAAAAAACAAGAAAAGAAAAGAATAAAAAATAAATAAATAAATAAGATAAGAAATAAATAAAAGTAAATAAAATAAAATAAAACAAATAAAACTTTAATAATTAACAATAATAATAACCTTAATAAGGATTTTAATAAACCCCAATAATAATAATAATAATAATAATAATAATAACAACTTCATAATAATTATTATAAACTAAACCGTAATATTATTATTAATAATAATTAGAAGAAAAATTATAATGAACTTGTTAATAATTATATCTATTAACCATACTAATAATAACATTAATCGACATTATTATAATATTGATCCAACTCATGAAAACGCATTTTATCTATTCGCCTTGTACAAGAGGCACGCCGCGCGGTGACCTGAGCAAAGCCGCGCGGCTTTTAACTTATCATGCCCATGCACCGGATGCTGTCAAGGGCAAAGCATTCGTTCATCAACAAAATACAAAAATTTCAAACAGGCTTGGTTGCAGCTCGGTAGAAATTTTCAAAATCTGATAAAATAATAAGATAATATTATCTTAAAAGTTCGGGTGTGACAATTCTCCCCACCACAAAAACTTTCTGCCCCCAGAAAGTCGCCCAGTCGAACGAGGAATCAAACTCGAGTTT
Organism: Viscum album; assembly: GCA_963277665.1. Taxonomy (NCBI): domain Eukaryota; kingdom Viridiplantae; phylum Streptophyta; class Magnoliopsida; order Santalales; family Viscaceae; genus Viscum; species Viscum album. The sequence goes on from OY728150.1 coordinate 2,119,334,383, forward strand.
GAAACTAAACGTGGCCAACAAGATCACAACTCAGCGTGACTTTTCACTCTATCAGTCACACCCGACCAACTCTGAGGGAAACTAAAAAGAGAAGAACCATCAGGAAACGAGGAGGGTTCTCCCCACTACAAGAACCCGACTAGCACAACCGACATTGAGACTCTGAGCATGAACTCACTCTGGAACTGCTAACTTGATCCACGAGGGAACCGCTACACCGACCAAACCTCAAAAAAGGCACGACAAGATTCATGGTGAGTCTCCCCACCATTTAAGAACTGACTAGCTTAAACCAACCAGTATAAACCAACATGAGAACTTCCAACCCAAACCAGAAACCACTGCGACATGAGAAAACCCACAGAAGAGTTCTACCAAATAACGAACATAACCATGACTCATCATTTCTACAAGAGATGAGCATCTCCAAAACAAGCATGCATTAAAACGAAATGGGTCACACTTGAGGAGGCGCAGCTGCAGGAATTACAAGAAAACAAGATCACCATGCCTTTTTACAACCACAGTGGGGTATTCAAAGAACAAAGACCACAACGAGAAAAAGAGACCTTTGCGCCTCTTACAGAAAAATAGAACCTTCAAAGACGAGGATGCTTGAACCGATAAATTTAAACCGTCCCTATTTTAGCACTAGAGACAAAAGTTAGAACAATGTGACCCACACCCAACGATTCCTGACTGCGTGAAAGGATTCACTCCGAGACCTGTGGCTGGAGCTCTGATGTCTTGAAGCATCTGTTGCCCCGCAGTCAGGAGCTGGAATCCTTCTATCGAGACTCCTCCTGACGAAGCCGCTAGCAGAACCTCTCTAAGTTCACCAAACAGCCACACCGACAGCAAGTCTTCAATGGATGATGATGATGCGACTTAAAGTACCCAAACCGGCCACACAAGAAGCGAACGAGAGAGTGGCCCGACTAATAGAAGATGGAATTGATAAGAAAACTTGTCTGAGATGGGTTCCTCCGGTTCGCTCTCACAGAATGGGGAACCATCCCAAACACCAAAGGGGGCCGGTCCTTGAACAATAGACGAAGACCCCACACAAGAGAAACAATAACTGATTCTGAGACATTATCTTTGGAAAAAAGGGAACCAACTTCTTGAGATGCCCAACGTAGGCCTTCACTATTCGTTGGCATTGCTGGACACTCACGAGCCTTGTCGCTTCCATCACCTTCACTTCCACAAATATAAACCATCTAACGAGAGTGGTCCTAAACACCTTCCAAGTCATATCATCATGCAACGACACTAGGGTTATCTCCTCCACCAATCCAGAGTTGCACCTTCAAACGAACCCAGACCGACACGGACTCTCATACTTTTGGGAGTTTCCAACAACCTGGAAACACCCACGACCTCACCATGCCAGTTTGTTACCTTCAATAGATCACGATCACTATAAAAGATGGACATCAACCGAAAAGAATTAAATTCCACCACTCTGCTAAGAGTCTAGGTAGAACCAACAACTAGAAGTGACTCACTAGAACCTTCTGGGACTTTTCTGGGTGGCATACTAAAAAACAAGGGGCACAAATCCGAATCAAAACTCATCATAAATCAAAATTTCACACCTCAATCACAACTAAAGCTCAAACTCAAATCACTATTCTAACCACAATTCAGTACGTCAAAACCAAGAACTCACGAAAAGGAATACCCAACACGAAAAGAGAACGCTAAACAATTTCTCACTAACTTTTCTAAACATTTGGAAAACCCTTTTTGAAAACCACTTTTCAGCAACCAAAACCACTTAAATATCCACCATTGAAATCCCATGAAGTCTCACACATACATATCCCCGTGCTAGCTCAAGCACCCATCCAATCACTTCACCAATTTCCCCACTTACCACATGCGCACCTCAATGTATGTGATCACTCATAGGAATACCAAGGGTCAATTCAAGAAACTTATCATTTCCAAAACAAACCATTAAGCACACATAACAAATTCCCAACCAATTTGAAAAAGTAACTTATCATCAAGGCAATACATTTCCAATTTCCAAAAACATTTCCAATTCACATTCCAAAAAGTGTTACTGATATTTCAAAACAACTTCCAAAACACCTCCCATTTTTTTTCCTTTTGAAACCACAAATTTGTTAAAAGAAAACAATTTCCATTTCAAAACCACTTTTCCACTCTAACACCACATTCCCATTTGAAACCACCATCACAAAAATCCATTTTCATTTTTGAGATCTACTCACATCAACCAAAATGAAGGTCAAACATAAATCACATCAAACATTCCAAAAATAAGGGACTAGTGGCTATGCCAACCCGGTGACATGGCTTAGCAGACCATGTTCCGAGCGGGCATCCACCACAGGAAGTATCTTGAACCGTGCACTCGGGCTGTACATGGGTCGCTACTCCATGAAAGTCCGCCACGTAACACTGGCTCACTTCCTTGGTCATCCATCATCCACACCTACCAATCCAAAGAAGAAAATTCAAATCCCGAACTACACCTGGCAACTTGAGTCTCGGGACGGCCAAGGATTCATGACGTCCTTCCCGCACCTACCTCTCGAGTCCCGACACACCTGATCACTAAACTACTTGACACCCCAAATAACAAGGGCACCTCTGATACCATTTTGTCACGAACCAGTCCGGTGCGTCATCCGACCCGGCGCCCGACCCGGTCCGCGACGTGGCCCGAGGGGCGTTCCCGACCCCCACGGGATGACAACTAGTGCCGGGCCTCAAAACAAACCAGTTGGGAACGGTTTAGCCCATAACAAGATGAATAAACATAAACTGAACAAGCATATAAATAAAAGAAAATAAACTGAACAACGTGGCAGCGGAAAAAGAAATAAACAAAGAAACGTGACATACCTCAGGTGACCCCGTGGATCACCACGGTACGACAACCACACTCACTCCCAAAAGCGATCCAAGACTGAAACCTGCAACTGAAAAGTAATGTAGGCGTGAGCACCGAGATGCTCAGTAGGAAAGCCAAAAACAACCACATCCTATGCCCCTTCCTTTAATAAGAAATCCAACCAATGCCAGTTTGGAAAATAATATATACTAAAATAGTATTTTCCTTCCTTTCAAATTCAAGTAACGAGTTTTCATTTTCAGGTAAAGCCTTTTACTCCCACTACATTTTCAAAATAGGTTTCAAGCATGCATTAACATTTCAAAATGAAAAGAAACCAGTTTGGGTTAAAATATGGTTCTCGCAAACAAGACATCAATTATGAAACAACTGAAAAGAAAGTTACATCATTAGCAGCATGACAAAAATGAGCACCATGGGTAATCCCTATAGGCAGCTAGAACAAGTGGGAACCTAAAGACCTCGTACCTCAGTGAAACGTGGCTTAGAAGACCACGACCCTCAGAAAACGTGGCTTAGAAGGCCACGACCCTCAGAAAACGTGGCTTAGAAGGCCACGGCCCTCAGAAAACGTGGCTTAGAAGGCCACGACCCTCAGAAATTCATATGTTTAGTTAGTGTTGTTGCGTCAATCATGCTAGACAAACCGGGATGAACCCCTACCGTGTCATCTAGCGTACTAGTCCTGGTCACCCACCTAGATACCCGAGTTTCCCATTGTGCTCTATTTCAAATGGTGGTGAGTTTTCTTTATCAAGCAATCAAACAAATACATTACACTTTCTTTATCTAAAACTCATTCAACCTTTCACCACCGCACACCCTACTTAAGTGCATTCCCCCTCTTTACAACACACAAACACGCACAAGCCTTTACACTAGGCACACACCACAAACCACCCATCAACACTTGCATCACATTTTAATTTCAAATTTAGGGGAATGACTAAAAAGGGGTTTTCTATTTTCGCAAACCAAATCTTAAAGTGCAAACGAGCCTTTCATAAAACATTCTTAAGATGCCAAACCTACTTAATTACATAAAGGGAACACTTTTTAAAAACAGTCGTCCAAAAGGCCAAACACCTTTGGAAATACACATTACTAATTCAAAACCATTTGAGAAATCAATTTTTCAATAAGAGGGTCACTTAAGACCGATAGCATTAAAAATACATTTCAATTTCCAAATCAAAGGCGTAATCATTCCTAGCAACCGTAACCTGATTTCATAGCATGTGTATATAGCGTAAATGTAAAACATATTTTTTTTTAAAACAAGTAAGCAATTATGAATCTCAAATTAAAGGCATAGGCATAGAGGACCTACCTCAAACTTGTCGCTGCTTGAAGACGAACATTCAAACTGATCCTTGGCGCGCACACGCACATGCATTTATACATATATATATATATACACACCCATAGGTGCATTGCACATATATATATATATATATGCTTTACTTTATGCATGTGCATGCGGGGTACCTCGACACCCGCGGCCCAAAACCATTGTAGCGGGGTCCTGCGCACTACACAAAACATGTAATAAATTAAAAGAACAGATTATGTAATACATCAAAATTAGTACCACAAAATTTACACAAACGAAACACACCCAAACTACATCATAGCGCCACTTCAAAAACACTCGCACGTCAAAATCATTGTAAAACATGAAGTGCATAATTTGTACAAATTAAATAAGCCATCTGCACCACTTATAAAACATTTTAAAAAGACATAACACAACATAAAACAACAACACACCCGAAAACCACTTCTAAGGCCAAAAGCATACCGAAACAGACTCCAACGAAATAAAACGCAGCCCTTGCATCATTTAATAAACTCAGTGCACAGTTCATAAACTACCAATAAATGACACATTGTGGGTTTTTATCAATAAACACACTCGATATCACAATACCTTTTACAAAACTAATAAATCACAGCATACTAAATTTTCTTCAGAACAAATTCTCACAAAACAAATTAATTGTAGTACATGGTAAATTAATTGGACAAGAAAATTGTTTCAGCAAGAACGTTTAACATAAAATCACCAATTTAAAACAAAACCACCTCAATACCATTCACAAAGCATTTTCTCACCACCCAAAGGATTAGCATGAAATTACCTACAACATGTGTCGAAAACTCCAAAACTCGGTGCGACGCGTCAACAATGTCCAATCCGCACCACAAGAGAACCAAAATATACTCTGATTAATAAGATTGAAAATGTAAACCACAAATTAAGACCCCAAATTGACACCCTAACTGCTGGAAACCTAAAAACCCGAAGAAACAAGGACGAAAACATAATCTAGGAAGGAAGGTCTACCCTGGTGGTCGCGCCGGAGGTCCAGCGAGAGGGGGAGGCCGGAGTCGCGGCGGTCGTGGTAGGGAGCTGGGGCGACCGGCCGAGGATCGAAAGGGGGAGGCCAGGCGAGCAGGCTGTGGCTGGGATGGAGAGTGGGGGTTGGTCAGGACGGCGAGGGAGGCCGGACAGAGAGAGGTCGGGACAGAGCGGAGGGGGGTCGGGACGGTGAGGGAGGCCGGCTGCTAGCGGGAGAGTGAGAGGGAGGGGGCCACCGGATGAATAGGGTTTCAGGTGGGGAGGGGGTAACGTGAGAAGAGAAAGAAAAAAAATGGGAGGGGGATGTGCGCGACACACAGGAAAGCAGGGAGGAAAAAAACAAGAAAAGAAAAGAATAATAAATAAATAAATAAATAAGATAAGAAATAAATAAAAGTAAATAAAATAAAATAAAACAAATAAAACTTTAATAATTAACAATAATAATAACCTTAATAAGGATTTTAATAAACCCCAATAATAATAATAATAATAATAATAAATTCATAATAATTATTATAAACTAAACCGTAATATTATTATTAATAATAATTAGAAGAAAAATTATAATGAACTTGTTAATTATTATATCTATTAACCATACTAATAATAACATTAATCGACATTATTATAATATTGATCCAACTCATGAAAACGCATTTTATCTATTCGCCTTGTACAAGAGGCACGCCGCGCGGTGACCCGAGCAAAGCCGCGCGGCTTTGAACTTGTCATGCCCATGCACCGGATGCTGTCAAGGGAAAAGCATTCGTTCATCAACAAAATACAAAAATTTCAAACAGGCTTGGTCGCAGCTCGGTAGAAATTTTCAAAATCTGATAAAATAATAAGATAATATTATCTTAAAAGTTCGGGTGTGACACTCTTTCTCTCATAATTTCATTTTAATAATGTTAAAGTGGTGTCGTTAGGCTGCCGAATATTTAAGGGATTCTTTCACCCTTCTCGTTTTCAAGATCTATTTTCATGTCAAGTCTTTAATATTACTTTTTATTATGTTGGGTTATGTTCTCTAAATATATTATACTAATATTTTATGTTCATATGATGATATACCCTATTTTATCTCATCAATTCATTTTTGTTTAAGTTTAAGTGGCGCCTTTAGGCTGCCGAATTTTAAGGGATTCTTTCACCTTTCTCATTTTTCAAAGTTCTACTTTTATGTCAAGTCTTTAATGCTCCTTTTTATTATGTTGGTGTATGATCTATAAATCTATCATAATTATATTTTATGTTCATATGATTATAGACCCTATTTTATCTCTTTAATTCATTTTTGTTGAAGTTTAAGTGGCGCCGTTAGGCTGCTGAATTTTAAGGGATTATTTCACCTTTATCATTTTTCAAAGTTCTTCATTCATGTCAAGCCTTTAAAGTTCCTTTTTATTATGTTGGGGTATGATATCTATATATATCATACTGAAATTTTATTTCCATATGATGATAGACCCTATTTGATCTCATCAAATCATTTTTGTTGAAGTTTAAGTGATGTCGTTAGGTTTCCGAATTTTCATAAGAGAAATCTTATTTTTGTCTTCCTTTCATGTTCTTCATTTAATATGGTATGTCTTTCAAATTTTAGTACCATGTTCTTAAATACTTTATATTCTGTTCCCCTACTGTTTTATGGATCATTTATGAGTGGTTGACTCATGTCCCCTCTCTTTTCAATGTTTTCTAAAACCTCGTAACATAGTCGTTATGCTGTAGAATTTCCGTCTCAAAATGTCTCTCTCTTTTTCTAAAGTTCTTTTATTTTATTAAGTGAATACTCAAAGCTCTCTCTTCTATAGGGGTATTCACATATATACCAAGTTGTTCTATTTTAAATTCTGGGATTTACATACATGAGACCCACCTTCCTTTTCTATGGGTTTTAAAGTGACACAAAGATCATGTCTTTAAAGCAGTTTTTAAAACATTATGATTATGAAATGAAACCCATTTATTTGATACTATATGGGTTGTTTATGAAATGATTGATGATGATATACATGGATCACATGATGATAAAGATAAATTTAAGGGTGCGCCTTGATAGCGCTCCAATGCATTGGGTAAAGACTTAATCTCTAGAGATGACCATTTAGACTGATACCTTGGTGAATAACCTTGGTAATTTTTATTGAAACCTTGGGATGGACCTTGGTGAAATGGAAATGATTTTCTTTGTAAAATTTTGTAGCCACATATTCAAGTTATGAAATACGTTATTTTTATTATGACATGCCTCATGATTTCTTTCTCATGCCTTAAAGTTCTTTTTCATGACTTTATTGATGTATCTCATGTTCACATGTTAAATGTTTCCCTTTTTTCCCTTACTGGGCCTTTTGTTCACCCTTTCCTTTGATGTATTCTCCCAGGTTATGAGATGCTGTAATGAACTTAGGATGAACAAATGAAGAATCCTTTCAAGTGTTTAAGAAGAATGTTTTTTTTCTCATGTAATAAGTTTCTGGTTTCCAAGACACTAAAGCTTAAAGATCCTCAATTTAGTAAAATGTAATGAAAAGTTATGTTATAACAAGGCATGATGCTATAGTTGGTATCAAAGTATGGTTTATTTATTTATGGAAATTAGGATATGAAAACTTTAGGAAGAAGACTATAGAAAAGTTTATATATAAGAAACCTTCCTGGTATTTTGGTGAGTATTGAGTAAGGGGTTGCCAAGCAAATACATCCCTGTCTGGATACGAGCAGGTAGAGGTGGCTCTGGCATAGATGTACATAGGGGTAAAACCCGAAAACACCGCTTTGAGATAGAATCAAACGGGAACTAGTACACGACAATGGGCCTTGCTGCACTCTTGGTTACGACACTCCCGAAGGATATGCTTTGGTAAATTCATAATCTTAGTATGAACCATTATTAAAGGAAAAAAGATAAAATAAAATAAAGATTCACATAAGAATATATGATCATGGATAACCTAGATTGGAACCTAGGGGATCACAAGTTAGGGTATAATTTCCTTATACAAGTTTATCCTTCTATGCTTAAAGTTTCCTTTTAATGATTATTGGCTAAGTATTCAAGCCCATAATTATACTTTCTTTTCTTAGTTAATGGCGGGAAATGGAAGAACATGTCCCAACAACCAATGTGATAGGAAATGTGATGATTTCCTTATTGATATGATAGAGATGACAAGAGATAAAGTTGAACATATTGTGATTATTCCAAACCAGCTATCAAAAATCACAATTAATAATTGGTACCTAGTTGAATGCCCAAATTCGTCAAGAAAGAAGAAGATGAAGTCTCAGGGAGGTTCATATGATAAAGTTGATAAGGGAATGAAGACCCAATTTCCTTTGTGCAAAAAGTGTGGAAAGGGGCACCAAGGAGAATGTCACAAAGGAACCGGGAGATGTTTTAAGTGTGGCAAGATAGGGCATAAAGTATCTAATTTCTTTAAAAAAATGGATAATGTGATGAATGGAGATAAGGTTTGATCTAATGTACCTTATAATTTTCGATGTCGTAAATGTGGAGAATTTAGACATTATCCAAGGAAATTATTTCTTGGAATGTATGAGAAGCATGATGAGCATCAAAAATATTCGAGGACAAGGGAACAATGCAAGTCCTATGCTGAGATGGATCATGATGACTGAAGTACATGTAACTTCTACGCAATAATTGTCTATGTCATGTTGTATTTTAGTTCGTGATCTATGAGAATATCTTTTATGTTTTCTAAGATCATCGAGTCACCACCTAAGATGATTTTATATCATTAAGGAAAACATATACTGTTATGTACCACATGTTGATGTAGTGAAGCTGTTCTCCTTAAAAAAAGAGGGTGATTAGGGGATTAAAAGATGATTATTATTTTGGAAGATGTTCACTATTTTGGGAACCCTATTTGATCGAGGTAAATAGATTACTATGGTATTTTCTTTGATGAGTAAAGGTTGACTTATATTTTGAAGAATTGATGAATTTAAGGCAAACTTATAGTAATTTAGGTTACATATGGAAATGATTAACCTATCTTGGGGAAAATGTGATTAGGTTAGTTACTTTTTTTATAAGATGATAAGAGTGGTTGTTGTTGTTTGGAGATAAACGATAAATTCTATCTTGGAAGACTATGTTATGAGATCGTTATTATAATTGGGTTTCAATCTTAGTTTGGTTTATTTTGAGGAATTTTAAGGACAGTTATTTATGGAATGGTCTATGATGAACTTTGGGTAGTACCAAGTAACTTTGAATATTTAAAAGTAGTTTCCCTTCCTATGGGATTCTTTCTTTTTGAAGAGTTGTTTTATCTTACCCTTTCTATTTTGGTATAATGTTTAAAGATAAAAGAAATTGATAGTTAATATTTTGTGGATTATATAACTCTCAAGAAGATTATTCTTGTGTTTTGATGATACTAAGTGTTTTTGAATGCTCATCGTTTGGAGAAAAGATTAGTTTTGGTAGAAATTTATTAAAGAATTAAACTCTACTTGAAGGTAGGTATATTTCCTTATGTTTTTATTCTATGTAGTAAATGAATTCCTCAAAATTATGAAAAGGAACGTAAAACAAAAATGTTTTTGGTTTACGTTTCCTACTGGGTAATCAAAGACCATTTACACACATCATAAGTTTGTGATTTTCTTGCGGTTAACTTTCTCCTAATCATGTTTTCTATCACTCTCCCTCAGAACTTGACCCTTTGTTTTCTCCTCCATGTCCATGTTTTCCTACATGGAATCCTAGTGTGGGTTAACTCGGGTGACCTTTGTACTTCCCTTTCTTTCTTTTAAAGTAATAGTTTTACTGACTCCTTTTCCGATGTGGTACTTTCGATGAAATTTAAAAACCCAATTTTAAAAATTGCGAGGACACAATTTCTTAAGGGGGGAAGATTATAACAACCCGAAATTTTGAATAAATCTTGTTTCCTAATTTTGTGTGTTATTTTATTTTTATACTCAACAAAACTATTTCATTTGATAACATGAGTATAATTAAAATGAGACTATTGGGTTTTGACTATTATATGACCATTGGTCAATATGACCGCTGGAAACTAAACGTTTCGATTATTGTCTCTAAATACAAGTGATCTTGGTTAATTAATATAAAAAGAAGATTCGATGGCCTCACCCAGTAGTCTTGGACCGATCAAAGCCCATCTAATAGAACTTGGGAAGGAGGTAGCACCACTGGGCTTTTCTCTGGACCAAACCCAAGACGAACTTCATCGTGTGAAGCTAGAATGGAATCACCTTCATGAGAAGTTCAAACTGATAGAAATTACTACTCATGTGATGTTGGCCAAGCCGCCCTCATATTCTCTCACCTTAGCACACCTTACACTTAGGTCCTATGCTGGGGTTATAAGGGGCTATGTAAGGAGACCATAACTGCCATGTGTAATCCTTTGTTTTAAATAAAAATTGGGATTTCTTCTTATGATGAAGTTTATGAATTTTCAAATGACCGGATAAATATAGTATACATATTTTTGATGAATTTTAGAAAAAGGATATTTTAAAAAAGTTTATGTAAACCTTAAATAATTAAAAATGTGTAATGATTTTCAAAAAATGGTCTTCTACAATTATGTTCAGCACAAAATTTGGAGTCTAATAAGATCAACTTAAATTTTGATGAATAGTAAATTATGAATAGTGATTTTACGCTTAGGATTAGTAATCTCACTTAAAGAAAGTTTTAATATAATTTAGACACCTTGATTAAGTAATGTGATTCAATAAAATGGGTAAATAACGGTTTCATAAATTATTAGTCAAGTATTAGTTTTTTCAAGTGAATAGTGTTTTTTAATTAAAAATTAAATTAAAAATATTTAGAAAAATATTTTTTTAAAATGGATTTCATTTTTGAACTCGGAGCATCGATATTATGTTAAAGTAATTTTTGGGGATTTTTCTGAAAAAAATGAATTTTTGGTGAATAGTGTATTTATTTAAAAATTAAATTAAAAATATTTAGAATTTTTTTTTATAAAATGGAGTTCATTTTTGAAATCAGAGCATTGATATTTGGTTGAGGTGAAATTTTGGGTTTTTTCTGAGAAAGTTGAATTTTTGATGAATAGTGAAAATACAATTTTTAAGTTACAGGTGTTTAATGACATTATTAAATGATGTATTAAGTATGTAATCAATATGTTCGACTTATGAATAGTAAGATAATTTATGAGGTGTCCCAAGTGTCCAATACCATGGGAAAATACCATGGGAAAGCCCATGGTTTTGCCAAAACCACCAATGAGGTGTCCCTTGGCCATTAATGCCTTGTCCCCTCACTTTCCCTATGAATACCAAGCCATCCTCTCATCCATTCGACTCCCAACTCTCCCCCAACGAAGATATGGTCTCATTAGCTCCCAAGGAGTCCTCCCAAGGAGTCCTCCCAAGGTTCCCCCAAGCCCTCAAGGTCCAAACCTTTGAGTTTTAAGAGTTACGTTTTAAGGTAAGGGATCCGACCTCTCTCTTTCTTTTCAAGTAATCTCTTTTATGTCATTTCTTTTATGCTACATGATCTTATGTTGAAGGATGTTCTTTTATATTCATATTACTTCCCTTTTCATGTTCATATGATGAGAGACCCCCTCTTGCTCTCATCATTTCATTTTAAGAATGTTAAAGTGACACTGTTAGGCTGCATAATTTTTAAGGGATTCTTTCACCCTTCTCATTTTCAAGATTTATTTTCATGTCAAGTCTTTCATATTCCTTTTTATTATGTTGGTGTATGATATATAAATCTATCATACTGATATTTTATGTTCATATTATGAGAGACCCTATTTGATCTCGTCAATTCATTTTTGTTTAAGTTTAAGTGGCACCGTTAGGCTGCCGAATTTTAAGGGATTCTTTCACCTTTCTCATTTATGATCCTCTAATATTTCTTTGTAAATAATATTTTAGTAGTATAACCATTTTGTGTGTTAAATGATTCATTTTCCTTTATATGGTTGGTTACGTAAGCCATTTTTGTTATGGATAAGATGTATTTGATTTATATACATAATGATATTATGTTCATAAATATTATTTTTAATCATAAAATGAAAATTATTCTGGAATTATTAAGATGGGGAATGAATCTCATCGCGTTCGTGGAGACGGTAATCCGTACGTACGCACGAGTGACAACATCATTATATTTATGGTGAAATCATATTTAATTGGATAGTATATCATATATATAGAATCATTAACATGTTATATTCATTATTATACCAATCCAAAATAATTAAGTTTTTGAATAACAAACTAAACCACAATGTGGAGACGATAAGTTTTACGTACGCATGTATGGTGACTTTGTCATTTATAGGATGGATAGAATAATGAATATGGTTGTACCATATTTATAACATCATCACAGTATATATAAGATATTGGAGTTATTATTTTATAATGGAAACAACAATTAAAGAGGAAGTGTAAGAAGAAAATAACTTGAAAGAGGTGATGAAATATTTACCTCTTCTTTGGGTTCTTCCTTTTGATTTGATCAAAAGGGCTCCTTAGTTTGTCTTTATGACCAAAGGAAGGCCTCTAGGATGAAGGGAGGAAAGTTGGTAGGATATTATGGTAGGGGTTGACCGAGCCAAATGGATTTTGAGCTATGAAATTAAGATAAGGGGAAGTACCCTTTTATAAGAGAGGTGAGGGTCAGTTTAGGAAAAGCTTGAAATGTTATTTTATAATAAAATCATTTTTAGTTTCTAATGGCTCTGAAATGATTTATTTATAGGATATAGTGGGGATGGGTCAAAAAACTCTCAACCAATAGTTTTTATACAGTTTTGGTCACCATGTTAACCTTATCTTTTAGATTTAACTCTTAGTTAAATAGTTTGTCATTTACTACGTCTCTTTGTATTTTTATATTATATGGTTAATAAAATTACTATAAAAAGCCAAGAGAACCCCATGTGGTTCATTATTAATATATATAACCTTATATAAGTCCTTTGTCCGAACATTATATTTTTATCAATATTATATCTATTAATAATATAGTATTTGTTTTAAATACTAAATTATATCAATTTTGACACTATTTTGTATTTAGTTTTTTTGAAAATCATTATAGCATGATTACTTCAAAAAAAAAATTGTTTAATCAATCCTAAAATGTCATATTAACCTATAAAATTAGTGTAATTCATCAAAAGTCTCAAATTACATTTATTTGGATATTTATAATATCAATTATTTTAATCTTTAATTAATAAGGTAATTACTGCATCATCATTGTGTCATCAATAAATTAAATTATTTAATGTCTAAAAATTATAAATAAAATACCATTATGTAGGAAATATTTTATCTTTATAATTAATATTTATAGTCTAATTTATCTTATGTATAACCCTATATTAAAAATGTTTTAGTTATTAAACTTTGAATTTAACTCTTTTAACTCTTCTTTAAATAAAATAATAATAAATGTCCTAATCTAATCCAAGTGGACCAAAGGGGATCATATTTTATTCCTAGGGTTGTTTTTGGTCGAATTACACTTATCCAATAGAATTAGGACATGTGTTAGGGTAATTATAATATAATTTTTACCCTTAATTACCCTATTTACTTTTAACCATGGTAAATAAAAGTAAAAAGTTACTATTCACCAAAAAATATTTTCATCTCATTGAACCACATTTTACTTACTGATGTCAACCGTGTGTCTTAGATTTTTGAAATTCAACTCACAGAATATGTAAAATTATGTTTTATGCAAATTTTCAAATTCTCCTAGGAGGTGGGTAAAAGACGGTAAAAAGTTCAATAAAATTTTTATATATCTAAACTTATTATAAAATGACTCCAATGAATTAAATTGAACTTATATAGGTATTATGTATCTATTTTTACCTAAAATAAATTTAAATAAAATAAATAATTATTTAAATAAAAAGTTCGGTTTTAACCAATAACACAGTGTTTTTCACTATTTATCAAACATTGACATTTTTTAGAAAAATACCAAAAATTCACCCTATGCTAATTTCAATATTCTGAATTCAAAAATGAAGTCCATTTTGAAAAATAAAATTTATAAATTTTCAAAAAGTGGGTATTACTATTCATAATGGCTAGTTTGATTGGTCGCGATGTGTTAGAATCTCAAAGTTGTGTACAATGCAAACTATTGAATTATTTAAAGGGAAACGTACCATAGAAGATTGGGGTGTTACATAATAAATCCATGTGCACTAACTGAAAATAATTATAAGTTGAAACTTCACTAATAGACTTAAAAATCGACTTATGTATCTTTAAAAATTGATAAGGATCAAAAACTTTAGAAGAATTAACCCTAAGCTCTGATAAATATCTAACTAGTCCTTTAGAAATTTTGGCTAAAGTTATAACATTATAGCATCCTAACCTTCTATACCATAACAAAGATTGATCTTCCATTTCACTAAGAAAAGTTATATCTTGGTTTCTTAAATATTATAAGTTTAAAGTGTATACATTCTCATGACTATTAGAATAAAGAATTAATTTACCTTATAAACTTTAAATAATACATTTATCATTTCTAAAGTTCACAAGGTAAACTTCATCACATAATTGAATTTTGATAATGAGGTTCTGCGTATGTCCTACAAAAAATAAAACATTTAAAATTAAAGATTTTATAAGAAGAAAAATATTACCTATACCATATATCACACCTTGAGCATTATCATCGAAAGTGACCTCCCAACCTTTCATCTTGATAATTTTATGAAAGAGTTGTATTTTTCTAGTCATGTTCATAGAATGCTGTAAAATTTTGTGTTTTAGAATGGTTGAAATTTTCAAATGATTTTTTCATTTTTTCGTTAGGTGGATAGTCCAGATCACAAATTGAGCTTCAGAGTGTAATTACGAATGTTGTAATTAATTAACATGTTGGTTTTGGATGAGGCTTAATACCTGGAAGGTTTATCGAGAATCCAGATGAGTTTCAAGATCATTGGATTTTGAAAAATCTATTTTAGGGGGAAACATACCTGGGCACATGTTTAGCACACGTTTGGAGATAACCATGCACCCCAAACCATGCGACCTAATTATAAAGGCACATGGTTTGTTTAAACTATGTGAAGGGATCCAGCTAACTGTGTGCAGTGGTGTATAGGTACAAAGGTACTCACATGATTTGTTTAACTGTGCACTGAAACCAAGTAAGGTGTGGTGTATGGGATAGTGAGGTCTTCATGGTTGGGACATGGTTTTACTAAACATATAGACAAATCATACAACTCATTAAATATTCTAGAAATTACCATTTCCCTCATCCTTCCTCTTAAAACCATTTTCTTTGTTCTCCTCCTCCATTAACACAACATCCCATCCATGGTAGCTCCCATAACCTCCTCCTTTAGGATTTGATGTATCTCTATCATTAGATCTCTAATTCAACTGTCGTTCATCACAATGTATCCCTATCAATAATTTTATTAATCCTCTTTCTTATTATCTCGTTTTCTCTCTCCATATTAGATGTTATTTCCATACGTGATTATTTTTTAAGTTCTCTAATTTTTCTCATTCCATATTGAATAAAAGGTCAATAATGGATGAGTGAAGCTTCCTAAGTATGATTTAGGTAGCATATTTAACATCTTGTTACCCGATTTCAGGTATTTGCCTTCTATTTTCTTATTTTCCTATTTAATTGGATGGATCTTGGGACTCTGGAGGATTGAGAACATTTTCTGAGAAAAATGACCTAAAGTTTGGGAATGTATCTTTGTTTTAATTAATTTATTCTAGGTATAAATGTGTTAATAACTTGGAAAGGTTATCCCTAAGTTTGGAGAACTACGATTTGGTTTGGGTTTTTTGTAAAGAATCTATTTTTTTCACTATTTTCAAGAAATTTACACATTGTGTAAGGAGTAAATGATGTGTAATGTTTTTCAAGATCATGTAGTGAGATTAATACAAAAAATTAAGGAAAAGATTATATGTAAGGATTATACACTATATAATGTTAAAGGTTCAATTTTTAATAAAAAAGGTGATGGGTTTTTTCTAGAATATCAGAGTCCTGGGAATTACATGACATGTAGAGGGATTACACGTCATGTAAATGAAACATACAAGGCTTTTGGGGTGATTATTTGCTAATATGTTTATTCATTATTCCAAATCTCACTTCCCTCTTGAACTAGGGATCTTCTTTGTGGGAGCCACCTTTCATTCTAGATTGATTCATTCAATGATGGATGATTAAGATAGTTTCCTTACATCTCTCCGAGTAAGAGATCCTTTCTACTTATTCATTGACTTTGATCATAGTGGAACCATTTCATTGCGCCATTAGTTTTTTTGATCCATGGTAATGTGGACTTTAATTCCTTTATATATATGTTATATGATCTTATTTCAGGGGTTGATTTATTGTGGGTTATGGGTGGTGGGTGTGCATTCTTTGAGGTATGTGTTGTTTCCTCTTCTCCATTGAACCTTTTGTTAAATTTAATAAATTATGTGTAGATTTATTATAGGTAATTCATTTTCATTGTTTGGTTATCCTTGTTGGTGGATTCCATTATGGGAATGTGTGATCTAAGTTTTGTGTTAGGTGGTTTTGTCTCCAGCTTATGTTGGTAAACTTCATTGCTCTTGTTTTTGATAAATTGTTTTATTAAATGAAATGGAATGATATGGATGATTTTTGTGTGTGTTTAGAACTTTTTTTATAAAATATTGGGTTTCCCTAGTTTAGGTAAATGAAAAGGGGTTTTCAAAGAATTGTGAAATGATTTTCAAAGCACGAAAAGATGAAATGGTTTCGTGAAATGGTTTGGAAAATAGAGAATATGGGAAGCCTTGGGTACTTAGGTGGAAGGTATAGTAATAGGTTTCATCCACTGTCAAAGGGTTTTCTCAGCAGTATTTCCTTTTATCCCAAGGCCTGTTTTTTAGGGACTTGTTAGGCTTGTTTGGAGGTTTACTTTATGGGGTATTCTTATTCTCTCTATATTTGATTGATATATCTAGAGACATGATGGGATCGTGATTTTCTATGCTAGGTATGAGTTTTCTAGCTATCATAACCTAGTGTGATACTTGGAATGATGTTAATTGTGCTTGTTAGCTGATTTGGGATGTATTTAGTTTGTATTATTTTGATTGTACTTCCATGGATTTGATATGATATGTGATTCATGCTTTGGCTTGATTTGATATATCAATTTGATATATGTATCTGAAATTATTTGAATCTCATTTATCTAATTTATTTGGAAATGTAAAAAAGGGGGAATTAAATTGTTTTTCCATGATTTTGATATAAAAAATACTAAATTTTATATCATGCTTTGTTTTCTTTAAAGTTGAGCATGCTTGTATTATTGTTTAGAGACTTGATATGGAACACCTAGGTGAGACCCTACTAAGATTGTTATCTCACAGCTTTCATACCCCTCGGGCAGTGTGTGGAATTGGTTATGTCTTTCAATATAGGAAAAGGAAAGGCACCACAGTGAGGTAGTGAGGTTTTCTATCAACTAGGTTTGGGTATATGGATGGTGTGATGGTGTAGGTTTTCCCACGCTATCACATGGATACTGTTGGAGTTTCTATTTTCGTTTTATAGTCCCTTATTGTTGGACTTGTCTCTTAAAGATTGTTTTTCTACCTTTTCAGTTGCATCGCTTCTGTTGTTCTCTTTCTTTTATGACATATATGTGTAATCATGTTTCCTTTCATTTTTTTTGTTTTTTACATGTGTATATATGTCATGTTGTCTACTTTAGGTTTGAAAAATTGTTCCCTCTATTTTTTGTTATTGCATGGGTGATAGAAACTAGCATGTGGGGATTGAGAATGCCCTTCGAGTATGTGATAGTTCAGTTTAGGTAATAATTAGATAAGGAATTTAGGCAGGGTTTTTCATTATTTGGTATCAAAGGAGGTCTTTTCTCAAGAGTCCTTATCTTAGGATGTTTAGTAGACTGAAGATAAAATTTTCATGACTTGAGAGGTAGATTTTAGTGAGTTCCTAGAAAACAATTTCTGTGATAAGACTCATGTTACCGTGAGATTTTGGGATGTGTGTCTCCTATCATGAGTTTTTTATGTTAATCTCGGTTTTTTCTTATGGATTTTATAGTTTGAACTAAGATTATTATATGTATAATCATTTATATTATTTTGGTGTATATCGGTATGCCCCCAAGATGTGTTCCATGAATTCCTTAGGAGGGTGAAGTTGATTCTCCTTAAGGGAATCCTCCTATCGATTAGAACTTTACCGAGGATATCATGCAGGTAGTTCATGCTATTGACTAGAATGTTCCACAAGTTTAGAAAGTTATTTTTGAGGTATGTTTTAGAGATATTAGAGATAGATCTCGACCATGGGAGTTATTATGTGATAATACACCATCCTTTAAAGGTATAGATTAACCCCAAGAGGTGGATGACTAGATTGAAAATATTTATCAAATCTTCAACTTCCTGGATACACCTGAGAGTATCAAGGTGAATTGTGTGGCATTTAGACTTGAGGGTCCTAGAAAGAAATGGTGGGATTCCATGGTACAAGAAGATAAGCATGTAGTTTTGGACCAAAAGGATTTCAAGACTCACTTATTCAAGTAGTTTTTTCTAGAGTCACTAATAATGGAAAAGTCTCCAGAGTTCCTATATTTGTAGTATGAAGAGTGTTCATTTTAAGTGTAAGCTAATTAGTTTGCTGAGCTAGTTTGTTATTCACCAAAGGTTGTAATGAATGACCAGCTGAAAGCTGAGAATTACTTGAAGGGTTTGCGGTTAGATATCATATCATAGGTATTTATGTTGAATATTTCAAACTATGAAAAGACAATGGATTGAGCTATGATGGTATAAATGAATATGGAAGGATAGGTTGGATATTCTGCCTCTTGTTTTCCACATAGTGGAATATTTAGTGGCGCATCAAGAAAAAAGAGGATGTGGAAAGATCATTGAAGTTGTGGTGGAGGTGGTGTTCAGTAATAGGCCTCTTTAACACCTCCATTTGTAGTTAGTGGCTTTCATATGAATTTTTATCCATGAAAAAAGGTCAGACATAAACAATGTTCTTGTACTTAATTTTCAAAGATATATAACAGTTATGGATGCTATGGTAATCTGTATCTTTTCTATCAGGCCATGTCTACTCCTAAATATGGTTAGGGATCATCGTATCCAAAGGATATTGTGGTATGGTTATATGATTATAATACTATACTACTCCATGAATAGGCCTAAGGAGTGAATCACCTTCACACATTAGATGAGTTTCCAGTAGAGGTAAATGTGGGTCCAGTGATAGCGAGGGGTACCATCTTTATTGCATCTTCATAGTGAATGATTTATTTGATATTGGTGCTACCCAATCATTTATATCTAGAAATTTTTTGATATGATCAAACTTCCAAAAAAACTTATATACATTTTTATGGAGTTAGGGACACCTCTTAGAAATAGGAAAGAGTAAGGGTTTTGGTGTCCTTATTGTGCACTATCAATAGTTGATGCATAGTTAGTCTAGTATTTTCTTGTTCTCGATCTGGATTTGTTTGAGATCATAATTAGGGTGTATTAGCTTGTTTCTCATCATGTTGTGGTTGATTTTTATCATCGACATGTCTCTTTTCTAATGGATGATGGGAGATCATGAGTGTTTCTAGGAGAGTTAGATCCAAGGTCTAGTCATGCAGGATCTTCCTACCTAGATCTCAAGAGTTTTTTGTCTGTGGTTTTAGTTGATCCCAATAAATTTTCTTTTGTTATTGATCTTACCTTTTATGTTAGTGATTTTCCTAATGCTTTCTCAGATGATTTCTCCAGGATTCCTCTAGAGAGGGAGGTAGGGTTTATGATTGACCTGGTTCCAGGTACGTAGGTAATTTTGAAACTTTATTATCATATAAAACTAATAGAGCTAAAATATCTCAAAATTTAGTCGGATGACTTGATGAAAATGAGATTTTTTCTTCCTAGTGTTTCACCTTGGGAATCCACAGTTCTCTTTTCCTAGAAGAAATATGGTTCACTTGAATTTTGTGTGATTTATCAAAAGTTAAACCAGGTAATAGTTAAGAACAAGTGTCATTTTCTTTATCTTGATGATTTATTTTATTGTTTAAAGGGGGAAAGCGGTTTTAGAATATTGATCTTCGATTGGGTTATCATCAAATCATATTTTAGGAGTGTTATATATCAAATATGGATTTCAGGTGTAGGTATTTTCATTAAAAATATCCCGTGATACTGTCTGTTCTAATGAATTCTCCTATATTTTTTATAGATTTGATGAAATAGATATTCCATTAATATATAAAAACTTTTTTGGTAGTTTTTTTATGATATTTTTGTTTATTATAGATTTTACCAAGATCATGATCACCATCTGATGGGAATCCTGAGGAGTCACCATTAGTATGTAAATCTTTCAAAATGATTTTTTGGATCCAAGAAGTGAATTTATTAGGGAATGTGATATCTGATCATGTATTATCATTTGATCCTAAGAAGATAAAGGGTGTCTTTTCATGTGAATAACCACAAAACATATTTTATATTCAGAGCTTCCTTGGCCTTACTGGATATTATCGATGGTTCATCAAGGATTTCTCAAAGTTTGTATTGCCTTTTAATACTCTTACTAGGAAAGTGGTGAAATTTTTATGGGTTGAAAAGTGTCAATGTTCTTTCGATGAGCTAAAATGAATTTTGACATCAGCTCCTATTCTAATATTACCTGAGTCAGGTTAGGGATATGTGGTTTTCTATGATTCTTATGGAACTAGTTTGAGTAGTGTGCTCCTACATTTTGATCATGCGGTAGCTTATGTCTCTTTCCATCTTTGACCGAAGAAGAAGAATTATCCAAATCATGATTTAGATATTACCATTGTTATATATGTGCTTAAAGTGTTGGTGACACTATCTTTTTGGGGAGAGTTTCACAGTCTTCTATGACCATAAGATTTTGCTATATATCTTTTCTCAGAAAGAATTAAATCTCAAATAGTGATGATTGGTTATAAAGACCCAGAATTTCTATTTTTTTTAATTATATGGGAATTTTACAAGTCCATTAAAATTGACGGTGTGTGATTACAAGGCC
This sequence comes from Viscum album, assembly GCA_963277665.1. Classification (NCBI taxonomy): domain Eukaryota; kingdom Viridiplantae; phylum Streptophyta; class Magnoliopsida; order Santalales; family Viscaceae; genus Viscum; species Viscum album. Next base: position 2,119,355,770 of record OY728150.1, read on the forward strand.
CAGTGTGCCCAGAATGAATTTCTGAACTTTTTTTCGGGTACGTTTAGTAAACATGCGAGCAGGTTTTTGTAACTTTTGAACTGGTGCTCGGAATTAAAATTTGAGGGAACCATTGAACTCGCAGTGCTGCTATTCGCTTAAGGAGACCTTTACCTCGACCACAGTAGGTCGAGGGTGAAAGATAACTTTTCACTTTTTCATGGAAATAGAAATAAAATAAAATAAACTTTTATTTTATTTTTGTTGAAAACTCTATACGTGGGTGGGGACCACCTGAACTAAAACCCCCATTGTGAATTCCTAAATATGGGGACCACCCGAACCCCCATAATGGGAGAAACCCTTAAACTCCCTCTTTAATGTGGAGAAGTCTCTTAAACTTCGTCCACATTAATTGTGCCACACCCTTTAATTAATTATGCCAATTAAATGTGTTGATATTCGCTTAAGGAGACCTTTAACTCGACCACAGTTGGTCATGGGTGAAAGATATAGTTTCACTTTTTCATGGAAATAGAAATAAAATAAAATAAACTTTTATTTTATTTTTGTTGAAACCTCTCTACGTGGGTGGGGACCACCCGAACTAAAACTACCATTTTGAATTAGTAAAGGTGGGGACCACCCAAACACTCATAATGGGAGAAACCCTTAAACTCCCTATTTAATGTGGAGAATTATATTTAACTTCCTCCACATTAATTGTGCCACAACCTTTAATTAATTATTCCAATTAAATGTGCCAAAAAATCAGACCAATTTTGACCCTATACAGTCTTTTGGCCATAACTTTGGCACCGGGAGTCCATTTGACGAACCGTATGTGGCGCTGGAAACCATGGAGAGATAACATCATTTTTGTGTACCCCACATGATATTTGGATAAAGTTGGGATACATTCATGTTGGATAGATCACGAATCCAACCGGGCCCTCAAGACTAAAAGGCTAATAACTTACAGACCGAGCATTCATTTGATGCACTGTTTATTGTGTTGAGACCCCTTTGAAATGGAATTAATTTGGGATACTTATTTGTGGGACTTAGTGGAAGTTGGAGTATTGACCAGTGGCTTTAGGGTTGGACCATCTCAGATACAATCAAGCTTAGTGCAGGAACCCTGTAGCTGGCTGTGACGATGTACTAGGATCTTGTGTGGGTATGACGACGTACTGACGATGTACTAGGATCCTGTGTGTGTCTGATGATGTACTGACGATGTACTAGGATCCTGTGTGAGTCTAACAATGTACTGACGATGTACTAGGATCCTATGTGGGTCTAATGACGTACTGATGATGTATTAGGATCTTGTGTGGTTCTGATGACATACTGACGATGTACTAGGATCATGTGTGGGTTTGACGACGTACTGACGATGTACTAGGTTCATGTGTGGGTCTGAAGACGTACTGATGATGTACTTGGATCCTGTGTGGTTCTGATGATGTAATGACGATGTACTAGGATCCTGTGTGGTTCTAACGACGTACTGACGATGTACTAGGATCCTATGTGGGTCTGACGACGTACTTATGATGTAGTAGGATCCTGTGTGGGTTTGATAATGTACTGATGATTTAATTGGATCCTGTGTGGGTTTGACAATATACCGACTATGTACTAGGATCTTGTGTGGGTCTGACGATGTACTGACGATGCACTAGGATCCTCTGTGGGTCTGACGATGTACTATGATCCTCTATGTGTCAGATGATGATTTAGGATCATACATGGGTCTACCTCTTAATTGAGTAAGATTATTTAGTAGTTACATCTAACCATCTCTACTATTGTACCTAATTTATACCTGGTGTGAGCTGAGTCTGTACATGTGTGGTACTTTCCTTCGTGGTGATACCTTGGTGGTATTATTCTGTGTGGTGTACATGTGTTGTACTTACCTTCATGGTATTCCTTCCTTTTTGGAACAGTTGAGCTTTGGGATTTTGATTTGAACCTTGTGTTTTCTCATGACTGAGATGGGTTTACATGATAACTTAGGAATATGTATGGGAATATACCTAAGTAGAGTTGTCAGTTGATTTCATGATTTGTGGTTTATCCTTTGTGGATTTTGTGAAACCTTGAGGGTCTCGGGGTCCCTACTGAGTATCGTTATGCTCACTCCTGCACAGGCTATGCCTGCACCCTATTGTGCTTGGTGCATACAACGGACAACACTGACTGAGGATGAGGGTACCAGGACTGGAGGTAGCTTGAAGGTAGACCTAGAAAAGGCATACCATAGAGATGACCATTTGAGATCTGTACCTACCCTTTAGGTAGGATCCTTGGTGGGTGTTCGTAGGAACTATTCAGTTTACTTATTATTTTTAGTTTTCTTGTACTTTCTAGTTGGGCTTGTATTCTGGCCCCTTTTTACTTACTGTACACACTCTGTTTACTATATATTTTTCTTGAGTTTGTATTTTTTTATGTTCTTTGTTGAGTGTGTTTACAAGTTATAAAGGAAATGACTTCCCAGTTTTTAAAAAATATGCCTTCGGTGCTAGTTTCCAGCCCCTGGCCTATGGAATGTGGGCTTGGGGTAGTCACGGCATGGGCCCCGGGGGACGGGTCATGAAAAATTGGTATTAGAGGAGTCAGTTCTACCGTAGAACATAAGACTCTGATCTTCTTAACGGAAATAGTGCTGAGTGCAGTGAGTGTGGCTATCAATTTAAGGAATCCAGTGTTGGTGCGGCGACTGATGTATCCATACACCAGGACCCTGACATCTGATTTCCGGCTTAGTGCCTGAAAATGATGATTATGTGTGTGTTTTCGAGATTTTTTTTGTGATCTCTTTGAGTCATCACACCAGGTATAAATTATTGACCGTGGAACACCTGTTTCTTTTCAGTATACCTCCACGCAGATAGCCATCTAGGGTTTCAGATATAGTACGCATTGATAGCCCACCGAGCGATGAGGCCTTAGTGTAGGGCCCTCTTCCAGTAGAGGCACTGGTGGTACCATTACCCATTGGGTCACCGATGCCACCATCCCCAGCAATAGAGGGTGCATGATGATTGAGCGCATTGCACGAGTTCCAGCGCTAGAGGCCACCCAGGTTCAGAGGAGAGACGGACCCACAAGTAGCTGAGGATTGGATGGAGGCCGTGGTGAGAGTTTTCCGACTGATAGGGACACCAGCTAATCTCATGGTAATCCTAGCTGCCTGCCTTCAACAGGAAGCAGCAGACAGATGGTGGAGATTGATGATTCAGGTTCACGACGAGGCATCACTTCTCTGGGAAGAATTTGAGAGCCTATTTTGGGTAGAGTTTGTACCAGCGACTATTTGCACAATGTGCATACAGGAGATTCTTCATCTAAATTAGGGTAGCATGACTGTGGATCAGTACTCAACGAGGTTCACTAACCTATCATGCTACTCCACCGATATAGTGTGGGACCCATTATTCAGATCTCAAACCTTTGAGCAAGGACTCAAGCGGGAGATCAGGGCTTTGATGGTTTCTCTCAACATTTCGACGCAGGAATGGGTGTTCGAATGAGCCCTCTTAGTGGAGAGTTTTCTTGCTGAGCAGTCACCAGTAGTGAGACCCACCACCAGTCATCACGTAGTGAAGTATTCTACAGCTGGCAGCAGACATATGTCACAAAGGTCCAAGAGGACCAGACCTACATGTGGACGAATGCATGACTCAGGATCGGTTGTGCGGGGTACTGGAGACAGAGTCAGTCATGTGAGGAATAACCAGTGTTTCAAAAACGGCGGGTAGGGTAACATGGATCGTGACTACCCGACCCGTCGTATAGATGATCAGCAGATAGTCGGGGGAACGCCCAGACAGAGACAAAGATTCGACCGAGGAGGTCCGTAGGGAGAAAGATAATGTGGCAAAGTAGCTGTCCGTGTAGCTTGCGGTGGGAGACGATTCAAGATGTTACTGCCACCACCACTAGGTGGTTCACCCCGACCACAGGGAGTAGGTGGACAGGGGTGAGCTCAGCTCCATGCAGTTGTGACCTACGACCATGGAACTCCAGAGATGATACGAGGTACGATCTATGTCTACTCCACCTTAGTTTTAGTACTTATATACATAGGTTCCAGTCATTCTTTTATTTCCACTACCCTCATTCAGAGCTCAGAGATTTCGACGGAGCTGTTGGCTCAATACTTATGGATAGAGACTCCTATGAGAGAAGATTCAACGATTACGCACTGGTGCCGGTAGTGTGAGTACACTCTAGGAGGTGAGAGATTCAGCTGAGATCTCCTAGTAGCGGCGTTGAAGCCTTAATACGTCATATTGGGTATGGACTAGTTATCTACAGTCCATGCTTAGATTGATTGTATTAGGTACAAAGTGAAATGTGTCCACACGGATGAGACTAGGTTTACCTTCACCAGCGATAAGGGAGCCTTTACAGCATAGGATGGACTTACCCAAAGGAGGGTGCAGCTGATTACACATTAGTTGGATATCCTTACCCTCAGAGTGGTTGATTTGGAGAGTCTGAGATATCCTGTAGTGGTGGACCAGTATGCAGATGTCTTCCCTAATGATGTTCTGGGTCTACCTCCTCGTAGAGAGGTGGAATTTTACGTTGACTTGCACCCTGGTATGGCACCGATATCTACACTAGTGTATCAGATGACTCCCATGGAGCTTCGTGATCCACGGGTACAACTAGAGGACTTACAAGAAAAGGGGTTCATTCGGCCTAGTGTTTCTCCTTGGGCAGCCCCGATTTTGTTCACCAAGAAGGTATATGGGAGCTTGAGACTTTGTGTTGATTATCGGTGCCTGAACTAGGTGACCATGAAGAACAAGCACCCTTTACCAAGTATTGAAGACCTCTTTGATTAGCTAAAGGGAGCCCAGTGGTTCTTGAAGATAGACCTCAGATCAGGCTATCACCATCTCAGAGTGCAAGACGAGGATGTGAAGAAGACGAATTTCAGATGTCGGTACGACCACTACGAGTTCTTGGTTATTCCATTCAGTGTGACCAATGCTCCCGCAGTGTTCATAGGACTCATGAACATGATATTACAACCATAACTTGATTTCTTTGTGGTGGTATTCATTGATGACATTCTGATCTACTTAGTTACTGAGGAGGATCATGCCTATCATTTGCAGATAGTTCTAGACACACTCTGAGAGCACCATATTTATAGTAAGCTCTCGTAGTACTAGTTCTAGATTTGAGAGGTTAACTTTTTGGGACATGTCATCTCAGAGGCTGGATTTGTAGTGGATCCATTGAATAATGAGGTGGTACTTGCTTGGGATCCACCCAGGAGTGTGCAGAGGTACAAAGTTTTCTGGGTTTGGCTGGATACTATCAAAGATTTGTGCCAGTTTTCTCTAGAGTTGCATCACCTTTATCAGCATTGATGAAGAAGGGTAAACCCTTCATTTTTTGGAGATATGCAATCAGAGTTTTTAGGAGCTGAGGCAGAGGCTGACTAGTGCCCCCATCTTGAGGCTACCGGAGAAAGGCGTAGGGTACGTAGTCTACTGTGACGCATCAGAGGACGGGCTCAGATGTGTCCTGATGAAGGAGTGAGCAGTGAAAATAGCTGAGAAAAAAATAGAATAACTACGCTACCCATGACCGGGAGTTAGTATCAGTGGTCTTTTACTTGAAAATGTGGCAACATTACTTGATGGGTGACATTTTACAGTCTACTCAGATCACAAGAGTCTTAGGTATATCTTCTCTCAGAAGGACCTAAACTTGAGACATAAATGGTGGATTGAGTTCCTCTAGGACTATTATCTCTAGATAGTCTATACTTCTAGGAAGGTAAACGTAGTAGCAGATGCACTCAGCAGAAGATCTGGTATACAACTGCTCAGTGAGGCAATGGAGTAGCTGACCGCTTTGTTGATATCCTTTGTGGATCGGGTTGGAGCATCTTTTCTTCAGTCTCTTACAGTAACTCCCCCACTTCTTAAAAGAGTCAGGGAGGCACAGTATGGGGACACTAACTGCGAGGCTTGATGTGCTCAGATATCCATAGGACATGCACCTGATGGATTTTCTGAAGGTGGGGAGCACGTCATCCTCTTTAGAGGATGTACCATGGTACCAGTGTCGCTTCAAGAGGAAGTATTGAGGGAGTTACACACATCCCATCTAATGGTACATCCAGGAGTAGTGTAGATGTACCAGGACCTTTGACGACAATACTGGTGGCTGGTAATAAATAAAGCAGTAGCAGAGTTTGTCTCTCGGTGCCTCACTTGTCAGCAAGTGAAGGCAGAACATCAGGTACCAGCAGGATGGGTTCAGCCTTTAGAGGTCCCAGAGTGGAAGTGGGATGGGATGTCCATGGACTTCATGACAGGACTTCCACGTACATCCAGAGGTCATGATTCTATCTGTATGATCGTTGACCGACTCACCAAGTTGGACCACTTCCTACCGATCATAGAGAAGGGTTCAGTAGAGAGATTAGGACGCATCTATGTGCAAGAGATTGTGCGGCTACATGGAGTACCCTCAATGATTTTATCTGATCGTGATACACTTTTCACTTCCCAGTTATGGAAGCGGTTTAAGGAGGCTTTCGGGATGCATCTTCGTTTGAGGACCACCTTCTATCCTCAGACGGATGGTCAGACTGAGCGGACCATTCATACCCTCGAGGACATGCTATGTGCTTCCGTCCTCGACTTAGGTCACATCTAGGAGGATCACTTGACTTTGGAGGAGTTTTCATACAACAACAGCTATCACTCCACCATTGGGATGACACCTTTTGATGAGTTGTATGGGGGACCTTGAATATCACCTTTGTGATGGACTGACCTAGGGGAGTCAGCACTAGTAAAACCAGAGATGGTACGGGCAACCACGGAGAAGGTACGAATCATCCAAGAGTGTATGAAGACTACACCGAGTAGGCATAAGTCTTATACCGATAGGATACAGAGACCTCTGGAGTTCGAGGATGGTAACCACGTATTCCTATGAGTCCCACCTCGATGAGGTTTACGGAGATCTGGTCCGGGCGACAAGTTATCTCTGATGTTCATCGGACCTTTTCAGGTCCTCAGCAGAGTTGGCGAGGTGGATTACTGCTTAGAACATCTACCTCAGTTGCACTGGGTGCACGACGTCTTCCACGTATCCTAGCTGAGGATATACATGCATGACCCTTCTCTCATCATCAACTGTGGAGAGATGGACGTCGAAGATGGAGCGACATTTAAAGAGGTTCCAGTAGAGATTGAGGATCGACAGGAGCGGGTCCTTTGTGGATGGTCGATACCTCTGGTGTGTGTTCGCTGGCAGCATGGGAACCTCCAGGAGAGCATATGGGAGTGGGAGGATCAGATTCGTGCTCAGTACCCCCACTAGTTTCCTTAGTTTGAGTTGTGGATTACAGGGATGTAAATCCCTAAGGTAGGGATAATGTAAAGACCTAGAATTTCCATGTATTTTTTTAATTATATAGGAATTTTATGAGTCCACTAAAATTGACGGCGCATGATTCTGAGGCCCGGTGTACCTGAAATGAATTTCTGAACTTTTTTTTGGGTACGTTCAGTAAACGTGCGAGTGGGTTTTTGTAACTTTTGAACTGGTTCTTGGAATTGAAATCTGAGGGCACCATTGAACTTGCAACTCCAGTATTCACTTAAGGATACCATTAACTCGACCATAGTAGGTCGAGGGTAAAATATAGCTTTTCACTTTTTTGTGGAAATAGAAATAAAATAAAGCAAACTTTTATTTTATTTTTGTTGAAACCTCTCTATGTGGGTGGGTACCACCTGAACTACAACCCCCATTTTGAATTCCTAAAGGTGGGGACCACCCGAACCCTCATAATGGGAGAAACCCTTAAACTCCCTCTTTAATCTGGAGAAGTATCTTGAACTTTATCCACATTAATTGTTCCACACCATTTAATTAATTATTCCAATTAAATGTGACAAAAAATTAAATTGGTAAACTTAATTTAATTGGTGTTGGATCCCCACTTGTTTTTGGTTGGGTGAAATCATTGGCGAAAGGGAAGACTTTAGAGGAACCCATCTCCAATGAAGAACACACCATCTTTAATGAAGAATGAGGAAAACGCTTGATCCTAGATCAGAGGCATCTTGCGGAAGCGATGAATGCTGACGACACCATCCCCAATGACTTTGTCTCCTTCCTCGCGATCTCCTCTAATGAACGACAAGGTAGGGATTGTTGTTTCTATTTTTCCCTTTCCCGTTCTTAAAGACTCTTAATAATTCAATAATGAGTCAAATCTTCTTGATACCGCTCTAACACGGAAATTGTGGGCCAAACGAACATGGCCTGACCACTCCACGTTACTTGTGATTATTTGTTGTGTTCTTCGTGATGAAGGTGACGACGTGACCGCGCCACCCGATGGAAGTGAACCGCAACATGTGTCGCAGCGGTGAAAGAAGGACGGTCGGCCGAGCTGGTCACCGGCGAAGGTGCGATGTGCGACCGCACTGCACAGAGAGGACGGCTGGCCATCTGGCCAGCCACGGCGGACCGCCGCACCGTGGCCGCCTCGTCGCAACGTGGCCGCACCACGGCCGCTCCGCCACACCGCGGCTTCCGGACTACCCAGCGCGGGCTGGGACACTGAGAGGGCTGGGTCGGACCCAGCGGGTCAGGGCAGGTCAACCCGAACTGGGTCGGCCCAGGCCGGTTCGGGCCGGGTCGGACCAGACTCGGACCAGTTTCGATCCTATACACTCTTTTGGCCATAACTTTGGCACCAGGAGTCTGTTTGAAGAATCGTCTAAGGTGACATAAACCTTGGAGAGAGACCATCCTTTTAGTGTACCCAATTAATAATTGGATAAATCTGGGGTATAGTCGGGTTGGATAGAGCATGAATCCAACTGGGCCCTTGGGACTAAAAGACTAATAACTTACAGAACGAGCGTCTGTTTGACGCACCGTCTATTGCATTGAGACCCCTTTTACATGGAAGTAATTTGGGATAATTATTCATGGGACTTCATGGAATTTGAAGTATTGACTAGTGAATTGTAGAGCGGACCCTCCAGGAGACAAGCAAGCTTAGTACGAGAACCCTATAGCTAGCTGTGACGATGTACTAGGATCCTGTGTGGGTCTGACGATGTACTGACGATGTACTAGGATCCTATGTGGGTCTGAGGACATAATGAAGATATACTAGAATCATGTGTGTGTCTGAATACATATTGACGATTTACTAGGATCCTGTGTGGGTTTGACGATGTACAGACGATGTACTGGGATCCTACGTGGTTCTGACAACGTACTAATGATGTACTAGGATCCTGTGTGGGTCTGAAGACGTACTAATGATGTACTAGCATCCTATGTGGGTATGACGATGTACTAACGATGTACTAGGATCCTGTGTGGTTCTGACGACGTATTGATGATTTACTAGGATCCTATTTGGGTCTCATGATGTATTGACGATGTACTAGGATCCTGTGTGGGTCTGACAACGTACTAACGATGTACTAGGATCTTGTGTGGGTATGACGACGTACCGATGATGTAATAGGATCCTGTGTGGGTCTGACGACATACCAAAAATGTACTAGGATCCTGTGTGGGTCTGACAATGTAATGACGATGTACTAGGATCTTGTGTGGGTCTGATGATGTACTATGATCCTCTGTGGTTCAGATGATGATTTAGGATCCTATGTGGGTCTGCCTCTTAACAGAGTAAGATGATTAAGTAGTTACATCTAATTATCTCTACTAATGTACCTAAGTTATACCTGGTGTGATCTGAGTTTGTACCTTTGTGGTACTTACCTTCGTGGTATTCCTTCCTTTGTGGAACAGTTGGGCTTCGAGATTTTGAGTTGGACCTTGTGTTTCCTCATGACTCAGATGGGTTTACATGATAACTTAGGTATATGCATGGGAATATACCTAAGTAGAGTTTTCAGTTGATTTCATTCTTTTTGGTTTATCATTTGTAGATTTTGTGAGACCTTGAGGGTCTCGGGGTCCCTACTGAGTATCGTTATACTCACCCCTGCATGGGTTATGCCCGCACCCTGTTGTGTTTAGTGAATACGACAGACAATGTTGACTGAGGACGAGGGTACCAAGACTAGAGGTAGCTCAGAGGTAGACCTAGACTAGGTGTACCACATAGACTACCATTTGAGAGTTGTACCTACCCTTCAGGTAGGATCCTTGGCGGGTGTTCATAGGAGCTGTTCATTTTACTTGTTCTTTTCAGTTTTCTTGTACTTTCCAGTTGGGATTGTATTTTGGCCCATTTTTACTTACTGTACACACTCTATTTACCATATAGTCTTCTTGAGTTTTTATTTTTTAGTGTTCTTGGTTGAGTGTGTTTATAGGTTATAAAGGCAATGCCTTCCCGGTTTTAGGGAAATACACCTTCCGTGCTAGTCTCCAGCCCCTGACCTATGAAAGGTGGGCTTAAGGTAGTCACGGCACGGGCCCCGGGGGACGGGTCGCGACATTGGTGGGATACCTTCATTTGTTTTACTCATTCATCACCTAAACCCTAGGGAATGATAATGTTATTACAAAAACTCTTAGAAGGAAATTTCTATCTCAAGATATTTTGGAATTGAAGGAGGAGTGGAACCTTATGGGTTTTTTAATCTGTTGCATCTGGATTATCAGGAGGATGTTTCATGAATAGGTTTGATAAGTGTTCAGTTTTCATCATCTCTCATTGAGTCTATTCCATAGAGTCTATAGTAGCAAGATGAGTTCATAGGAATTCAAGAAACCCTATATGGTCAGGAGACCTTTTAGGTTTGGTCTCTCTTTTCATATGGTTTTCTTAGTTTTGTGGATTGGTTTTTCATCCCAACATTAGTGAGAAGGTTAGTTTTTTTTTATTTTCATATTTATTTGTGGTCTGTAAATCTAAGCACTATGAAGATGTATTATGAAATGAGATAGTGATTCCAGTGGCTAGGTATGAAGCATGACATTGCTGATTATGTGTCCCATTGTTACACCTACCAAAAGATAAAGGAAAAGCATCTAAAATACTCTCATTTGTTTTAGCCTCTTCCAGTTTCAGTTTGGAAGTGGGATAAGGTATCCATGAAATTTTTTGTTTGACTACCATGAACACACCAATAGAGGAATTCTATCTACATGGTGATTGATCAGTTGAAAAAGTCATCTCATTTCATTCCGATTAGGGACACCACTAAAGTTGAAGATCTTGGTAAGCTATATGTGTAGGAAATTGTGAGGTTATATGGGGTTCCTTCCACCATTTTTTTATATGGGGATCCTAGGTTTACTTTGAGGTTTCCAAGGACTCTCCAAGAGGATATGGATACTCAGGTTAGGTTGAGTACAACTTATCATCCACAAATATATGGTCAAACATAGCATGCTATTCAGATCCTGTTGGGTATGATTCATGCATGTGTCTTTAATTTTGGTGGATCTTGGGATAACCATCTAGGGATGGTTGATTTTGTTTATAAAAATATTTATCAATAATCAATCAGAATGGATCCTTTTGAGGATTTTTATGGTCACTTGTGTAGATCACCTATTTGTTGGGTAGAGGTGGGTGAAGATTATTTTGTGGGATCGAGTTTGGTTCTGAAGATCTACAAGGATTCATGATATACATCGACATTTGGTAATGACACAAAGTTGATAGAAATATTATACAGATCAATGGGCTTATCCTTTGGAGTTTTTTATAGGTGACCTAGTTTTCTTGAAAGTTTCTCTATGGTTGGGTCACCATTGGCTTGGAAAATGGGGAAAGTTGTCTTTAAGATATGTTGGACCATTTGAGGTCACTGAGAGGCCTGGGAAGGTTTCTCATCAGTTAACATTTCCAATTTAGTTCACAAGCATACATGATGTTTTCCACATATTATAGCTCAGGAAATAAAAAACCTAATTCCTCTCACATTCTAAGTTGGGAATAGATTTAGTTAAATCCATATGTTTCTATTATGGAGTATCCTATTGAGATCACTAACTCTCAAGTGAAAGTATTGTGTGGGAATTCAATTTCATTGTTCAAAGTGTTATGGAGGACCAGATCGGATTCTCATGTGACTTTGAAATTTGAGTCATTAATGAAGGAGTAGTGGCCTCACCTATTTACCAGACTTCATTATTCCACATGACTTTCCAAGGATATAAAGTCTTATGGTGGGGATTTTGTAACGTTCTATTACCCTTTTCAATAATTTCCCTTCTCTTTTCTTGTTTTCCCCTTTAATTGGGTGAGTCTTGGGACTCCCGAGGATGGAGAAAATTTACTAAGAAAAATGAAATAAATTTCTAGGATTTATATTTGTTTTAATTAATGGAGTTCGGGTATAAATGTGTTAATAGCTTGGAACAGTTCTTCCCGAGTTTGGAGAATTCCTGATTTGATTTTGGGGTTTTTGTAAAGAATTTATTGTTTTTATTGTCTGTAAGAACTTTACACACTGTGTAAGGAGTAAAATATGTTTAATGGTTATTAGTTTCATTTCATGTGATGAATACACATCATGAAATAATACACACTATGTAAGGATTACATGCCATATAATGTTAAATTATTGGTTTTTAATAAAATGGTGATAGGTTTTTCAATGTATCTGAGTCCCAAGGATTACATGATGTGTAAAGGGATTACATTACATGTAAATATAACAGAAATGTATTTTAGGGTTATTCTTGGATGATATTTTTATTAATTATTCCATATATCTCTTCCCTTTCAACTTAGGTCTCTTCTCTAGTGATTTTGGAGCCTCCATTCGTTCTAGATTGATTCATTTGTCATTGGATCATCAGGGTAGTTTCATTGCATCTCTCTGGGTAAGAGATCAATTCTACATCTTCATTACCTTTGATTTTGGTGGTTCTATTGTGTTGTGCCATTGGTTTTTTTATTTGTGGTAATGTTTTCTTTGATTACTTTATAAATCCATTGTGTGATCTTGTTCTGGGGTTGATTCCTTATTGGTTGTGGTGCAGTGGGTGTGCGTTCTTGAGGTATGTGTTTTTTCCTCTTCTCCATAGAATCTTTTGTCAAATTAAATCAATTATAATATTTTTAGATTTATTCTAGGGACTCTATTATCATTGTGTGGTTATCCTTGTTGTTGGATTCCATTTCATGAATGTATGACTCGAGTTTTGAGGTGGTTGGTTACATCTCTAGCCTGTGTTGGTGAATTTCATTACTCATATTTTTGATAAATTGTTTTATTAAATGAAATCACATGATATGAATGATTTTGTTTGTTTTTTTGGAACTAGGTTTTCAAAAAATATGGGTTTTATCTAATTTTGGTAAACAAAGAGGTTTTTTTAAAGCATTATGAAATGGTTTTATGAAATAGTTTTAAAATCATGAAAATATGAAATGTTTTGGTGAAATGGTTTGAAAGATATAACACATGGGAAGAATTGTGGTACTTAGGTGGATGTTATAGTAATATGTCTTGTCCAATATTAGAGGGTTTTCTCATGAGGCTTTCCTCTTATCCCTAGGCCTATGGTTATAGGGACTTGTTAGTCCTGTTGGGGTTCAATTTTTGGGGTATTCCTCTGCCCTTTAAACTCAATGAATATTCTTAGAGGAATGATACATGAATTATTGTCTATATTATGTATGAGTTTCCTATCTATTATGACCTAGTGTGATCCTTTTCATGATGTTACTTGTGCTTGTTGGCCAATTTGGGATGCATTTGGTTTGTACTGTTTTGATTGTACTACCAAGGATTTAATATTATATATGATGCATGATTTGGTTTGATTTGTTATATATGTTTGATATATATATATGAAAATATTTGAAAATGATTTACCTGATTTATTTAGAAATGTGTAAAATGGGGGAAATTAATTTTTTCCCCATGCTTTTGACATAAAAACTACTAAACTGTATATCATGCCTTGTTTTATTTAAATTTGAGCGTGCTTTATTATTGTTTAAAGACTTGATATGGAACACTTGAGTGAGAACATACTGATCTTGTTAGTTCACACCCTGTATACCCCTTCGGTGAAACGTAGATCTGGTTATGTCTTTCGGTGTAGGGAAACACAAGGCACCGCAATAAGGTGGATAGGTTTTTTGTCAGCCTGGTTTGGGTAGCTAGATGATGAGATAGTGTAGGTTTTTTCATGCTATCACATGGAGACTTTTGGATTATCTATTCTAGTTTTTAACTCCTATGTTTTTGGACTTGTCTCTTAGAGATTTTTTAGAAAAATTTCTAGTTGTATCATTTCCGTTGTTCTCTTTCTGTTATGACATATATATGTAATCATGTTTCCATCCACTATTTCATTTTGTACATGTGTATATATGTCATGTTGTCTGATTAGGGTTTGGGAAATCATTCCGTATGTTTCTTGTTTCCTGGGTGCTATATGCTAGCTTGTGGGGATCAAGAACGCCCTTTGGGTACATGACGGTTTAGTTCAGGTACCCATTAAAGAGGGTATTCAGGTTAGGTTCATCACAATTTGGTATCAAAGGAGGTTTTTCCCCAAGATTCCTTGTCTTGGGACATTTGGTAGACTGAATATAGGATTGGAGATACTTGATAGGTATATTTCAGTGAGTTCCTAGCTATCTATTTCTATGATTAGACTCAAGTTACCATGGGATATTGGTATGCATGTCTCCTGTCTTGATTTATTGATGTTAATATCATTTTTTTCTTATGGGTTTTTTGGTTTGAACTGAGATTGTTCTATGTCTAAACGTTTCTTATGTTTTGGTGTGCAGTGGTATACCCAAAAGACGTGTTATGCGAGCTGCTTAGGAGGTTTCAGATGATTCTCCTCAAGGGAATCCTACTATGGATCATAACATTATCGAGTCTATCATGAATGATTTCATGCTATTGACCAAAATGTATCACAAGTTTAGAATGCAGTTGTTGAGGTACAACCAGAAGCTATAGAAGATAGAGATTGATCATGCATGTTCTTTCATGAGAAGCCATCATCCATTAAAGGTATGGATGAACCTCAAGAGGTAGAGGACTAGATTGAAAATATTGATTAGATCTTTTACTTCCTAGATACATCTGAGAGTATCAAGGTGAAGTACATGGTGTTCAGACTTGAGGGTCGTAAAAAAAATGGTGGGATTCCATGGTACAAGTAGTTAAGAACACAAGCTTGGACTATAAGGGTTTATATAGTCTCTTCTTATATCTATTTTGAATAGAGTTGCTGATGATGGATAATTCTATGAAGTTACTCAATTTGTAGTAGTGAGAGCGTTCGGTGTTAGCATACACTAATTAGTTTGCTGAGATGGTTCGTTTTTCACCAAAGGTTGTAATGAATGACCAATTGAAAGCTCATAAGTACCTACATGGTTTATAAATGAATATTAGATAGAAATTATTTATGCTAAACATTTTTACCTATTTAGAGATAGTGGATAGAGCTATAACGGTATAAATGAATATGG
This sequence comes from Viscum album, assembly GCA_963277665.1. Classification (NCBI taxonomy): domain Eukaryota; kingdom Viridiplantae; phylum Streptophyta; class Magnoliopsida; order Santalales; family Viscaceae; genus Viscum; species Viscum album. The sequence goes on from OY728150.1 coordinate 2,119,371,209, forward strand.
TGTGCAAGGTTATATATTCTACCTCTCTACTACTACCTAGTCGAAGCTTCAGTGACACTCTAAGAAATAAGAGGAAGTGGAAAGATCATCACATGAGTGGTGGAGGTGGTTATTGGTATCAATCCCCTTCGGCACCTCCAGTTGCATCTAGTGGTGTTACTCTAAATTTCTAACAGTACAAAAAGGTTGGACACACATGGATTTTTTTCCTTCACCAAAAATTATTTGTAATAGTTGTGGATGTTATGGTCATTTGAAACATTTATATTAGGATATGTATACTCCTCAATATGGTCAGGGATCATTGAATCCAAAAGCTACTACAGTGTATTCAAATGCTTCTAAGACTACATGGCTCCAGTTATAGGTCTCAAGAGTTAATAACCATCACGTAGTAGATGAGTCTCTAGTGGAGGTAAATGCGGGTCCAATAATAGTGAGTGGTAACATCTTTATTACATGTTCATTGAGATTTATTTATTTGATACTGGTGATTCCCAATCATTTATATATTGAAATTTTTTTGATATGATTTTCCATCCAACAGAACTCATATCCTTTATTATGGAGTGAGTGACACCTCTTGATGAGAGGAAAGAGCAGGGGTTTCTATGACCTTCTTTTGTGATATCGATATCTGATGCGAAGTTAGTCTGGGATTTCCTCATTCTCAATTTGGATTTATATTATGTCATCATTAGGATGGATTGTCTAGGTGTTCATCATAATAAGGTTGACTGTTATCATCATAATGTCTCATTTATTACTTCCAATGGAAGATAACATGGGTTTTAGGGAGAGTAGGATCCATCCTTTCAAGACCTTCCCACTTAGAGATCAATTTTTTGTATATGGTTTTAGTTGAGCCTAATTTCATTTTTGCTGTTGTTTATCTTCCCATTTTGTTAGGGATTATCATGAAATTTTTCCAAAATATTTCCCCAGGCTTCCTCCAAAGACGTAGGTAGAGTTTACGATTGAATTGGTGCCATATACAAATCCAATTTTGATACATTATTATCATATGGAAATAACAGAGCTAAAGGATCTCAATATTCAGTTGAATGACCTAATAGAAAGGGGTTTTTTTCACCCTAGTTTTTTTTCATTGGGAAGACCTGGTGCGCTTTTCCATGAAGGTAGATGGTTCAATCCAATTCTGTATGAACTATCAAAAGTTGAACGGGGTAACTATTAAGAACAAGTATTATTTTCCTCATGTTGTTGATTTGTTTGATTAGTTAGAGGGGGAAAGTATTTGTTGAAGATCAATCTTTGATTGAGTTATCATCATCTTAGAGTTCAATAATGTGATATACCAAAGACTGCTTTTAGGAGTAGGTATAGACCTTATGAATATATTGTGATATTGTTTGTTCTGATGAATGATCCTACAATTTTTATGGATTTGATGAATCAAATATTCCATCAATATCTTTACAATTTTTTTAGCATTTGTGGATGATAATTTTTTATTCAATTTTTAAGCATTAGTACAAGCACAATATGAATTTGGTTATGGGAATCCTGAGGAGTCACCATTTTTATGGAAAGGTTTCGAAATGAAATTTATGTATCCAAGATGTGAATTTCTTAGGGAACATGGCTTCTCAACATGGATTATTAGTTGATCCTAATAAGGTAATGGTTGTCTTGTCATGGGAAGAACCATGGAATGTCTTTGATATTCAGATCTTACTTAGCCTTGCCAGATATTATCAATGGTTCGTCAAGGATTTCTCAAATTTGGTGTCACCTTTGACTAATATTACTCGAAAAATGGTGAAATTTTTATTAGATGTAAAGTTTTAGTATACTTTTGATGAGATGAAAAAAATTATGATATTGGATCATATTTTGATCTTAATGAGCCCGGAGATAAGTGTATTTCATGTATACATTTTATAATGTTTTAATTTATTGATTTATGGATTTAAATGAATAATCTTTCCAAATTTGGAATGATTTGAGTTGTTTTATGTTTTGTGGAAGGAAATGATGAATTTGTGGAAAAGGAATGAAAAGGGGTGAAAATATTAGCTGAATGACAATGGTGCGAAACCAGATTTTTGAGGAAAAGAAAAGATGGAAATTCTAGAAAAAACACGGTTACACGTCATTTACCACAAGTACACATCGTTCCCTCATCAGAGAAGAAGGTCACCACCAAAACATGTCATGACGAGTATACACACTATGAGAAACAAGTACACATCGTGTACCTTCATTACATGATGTGATAGTGGTCAAACTTCAAATTTATGAACAAGATTTGTGTAAGATTCTTGCAGACACAGAGGTAATGCGGATCGACAGTACACGATGTGTAGACTAAGTACACATCGTGTAGGTGGTAAAATTTTCAAAATCACAACCGAGATCTACGCACGCATCACGCAGATTCACAAAAGGTGGATTGAAATCACACTTCATGTACCTTTAGTACACGTTGTGACCAATGATAGGCAGACCCCATTCAGCACCTATAAATAGAGCCCCTGGCTACACCTTTGGAGCATTCTGGATTCGACTGAAGACCAACACCTAGAGCGAAGCTGATACAATTTTTTTTGAGTTTTTCCTTTATGTTATCTTTTCTCCTTCCCTATAAAACTCGCATCTATAGTATGAGGGGGTGATACCACCTTATTCTAGGGTTATGTAACTGAAGGGGTAAGGTGCGTTGGATTTAACTCTTTTTATTATTCATGTATTTGGTTTTCATAATTTCATTCTTCAAACTTACAATCCCTTTCTTTTTCATTTATCATTACCATCAATATTCAAATCTAAAAGTGACATTTAAATTGCGCAATTGAATACCCTAAATATGGCATGACCATTATCGACTTTAGGGGAAATAAAGTTTAAAATTGGTATCAGTTAAAACTTGATTTGACAACACCCTAAAATACCGGACCAAGGGAAATAGGGGATTAATATTTTGAGGAGGGGATACGATGACCATTGGATATACCTTGTCTCGACTCCGACACCAATCATGAATCAATTAATTTTCTTTCTAAAATCCAATTTCACCTGAACCTGGAAATTACATTACCTCAGCATGATTTCCAAATTTGATCACAATACAATAAATTGTCTTAATTTTGTCTTTTCAAACCCAATCATTTTTTCTCAAACTTTTCTTAATTTAATAAAATAAATCTTTTGGAATTATAAATAAACTAATTTCATCGTCCCTGTGGATTGACATAAAAATTCCTCTTTACTACATTTTTAATTAATTGAGTATCATAGTTTGGGTTTTATAAATATTGTTTTTTCATAATACTATAGGTAATTAACAACTCCCTATGGGGCTGTCACCTATTAAGGGGTATGTAGTTTTCTGTGATGCTTCTGGAACTAGTTGGGTTGTGTGCTCATGAAGGATGATCATGTGGAAGATTACAACTATTTTTAGCTTTGTATGTATGAGAAGAATTACCCCACTCATGATTTAAAGATTTACTTAGTTATGTATGCACTTAATTTTTGGAAGAACTATCTTTTTAAGGAGAGGTTCGTTGTCTTTTCTGACCATAAAAGTTTGAGCTATATCTTTTCTCAGAATTACTTGAATCTTAGAGAGAGATGATGGGTGGAGTACCTTTATAAGTTTTAATTTGACATTGCCTACACCCTGGGGAATGAGACTTTTGTCATAAACACTATTTGTAGGAAATTTCCATCACATGCTATTTTGGAATTTAAGGAGGAGTGGAACCTTATGGGGATTTTAAATCAGTTACACCTAGATTCTCATAAGGATGTTTCTAGTATGATTTTTACCAGTTTTTAGTTATCATCGTCTCTCATTGAGATTATTTTACAGATTTATCACCAATATAATGAGTTCATAGGAATTTGAGAATAACTATATGATGGGGAGACCATTTCTAGTTGGTCTCTCTATTCAGATGGTATTCCCAATTTTAGGGATCAGTTTTTCATCCCAACATCAATGAAGAGCTTGATTTTGTTTTATTTTCATAGTTCTCTATGCTTATTTCATCCAAGAACTATGAAGATTTATTATAACATGAGATGATGATTCTATTGTCTGGGTATGAAGAATGGCATTGCTGATTATGTGTCTCGTTGTTACACCTGCAAATAGATAAATATAGAGTATATAAAAGCCTCTAGTTTTCTTCATCCTCTTCTAGTTATGGTTTAGAAATGGGATTAGGTATCCATGGATTTTATTGTTGGATTAACATAGACTCCCTATGGGAGAAATACTATCTAGGTGGTTATTGATCAGTTGACAAAGTCATCTCATTGTGTTACATGCCAAACTTTTCGTGTGTTTCTCCTAAATTATGAAATAACTTAAACTAAACACCTAGAATATGAATTTAATGTTCTTTAAACCCCTAGATATGGTTGGATGGTTTTTAACTATCTAGAAACACCTCTTAGGGTGTGTTTCTTAAGTATCCTTGATCTTTATGCTTTAATTTTGTCTTAAACTACCTCTTGATGTGTGTTTAATTTTCTCTCACAAATTATTTGGATAAATTAATTAAAATGTAATGTGTATAATAAAACCATATAACTTGGACCTTGTTGATTTATGAATTATTCCCATGGGTAAAAATTGAATTGAAGGGGAAGTGACAATATTATAATTAAATCTCTTTGACCATGGATATGTGTACCTTTATGCCATCGAAGGTTTATGGATTTAGTTTGAATCACCCCATAGGGTGTGTGATATTAAATGTTTCATATGACCATGCTTTGAATATGTAACAAAACACACCCCTAAGGTGTGTTGTCTTATCTCTAATGATTGAATGACTAAATGGAAATGATTGAGTGATAAAAATAGAATGGGTATCCTGTGAACCCCTTTGATTATTATCACCTTAGTCTTGGGACTTTTCCTTATATATATATAATGGAAATGTGAAATTAAATGCATTTATTTATGCCTTGGAACTTGAAAATGAAATGATTAAAGTTATGATTGAATTATAAATTGTCATGGATATTTTATCATATCCTACATTTAATTATTAAATGTAACATGTCTACTTATTAATTATGCCTTGAATGATACTTGGATTCCAATACAGAATGCCATGGTTGGGATCATAAGGCATATTGAAGCAATTGAATTGGGAATGATTAAGCAATGTTGGAAATGGAAATCATATTCATTGATTTATTAAAATCATTAGACATAGTGTTCCTTATCATTTATTAGGAATTATTGGACATGGTGATCTTTATCATTATTTATTGAAATTGTTGAAAATGGAATTTCTCATTATTGAACATGGTGTTCCTTATTATTTATTGGGAATTATTGGACATGGTGTTCCTTGTCATTACTTATTGAAGTTGTTGGACATGAAATTCCCCATTATTGGACATAGAATTCCCTATCATTTATAGGAAATTTTTGTACACGTCGTTACTCATTACTTATTAAAATTGTTGGAAATGGTACCCCTTATAATTTATAGAGAATGTTTGGACATGACTCTCCATGTTTCTTTGGTTAGATGCTCGGGATGATGCCCTTATTTAAATATAAAATCCCTGCATGTTTATCCTTGTACATGGATTCCTTGGTTATATACCATGGTTATCGGGTTAATTTATATAAAATATAAAATGATCATAGAAATTATGTCTTAGGATGAAGTATGTATAGTCATCCAGGTGTCCCATGAAGAACCTACACTTGAATTGGTTATTTATACACTATTTATTTAGTTACCTTATTTATTATACTTTTACACTATTACATTTTATATTCATAGAATTGATTTTCATTAGACACCATTTGTGGTGGCCTACTGAGTTTTACTCACACCCTGTTTAGGCCATCGTTTGGTACCAAGACAGATCTTCTCACTACAGATTGGGGTTTGGATCGTGCTTCTTTGTTGTTTCTTTCTATGGGCTGGGATGTAACATGGGAGTTGTGACTGAGAACGTACTCAGGATGCCTCCTGACGTTGGGGTATTTTATTTATTTCTAATTTTATCATTCCAACCCTTTTTATGTATTACATGGTATATGTTGACAACTTTTATTTATGGATCATCATGTTCATGCATGGTTAATTTATTTAGCACTGGTTGGGTTATCTATTTATTATTATCTATCATGGATTCATTATTGTATTCCACTACCATTAATTAATTTATTTATCTACTATATTTAGTACCAATCTAGAGGGTATAGTATCTCCACTGTACCACCTTTAGATCCTCTCTACTATTTGGCAGCCCCTAGAGTACATGGAGGTGCACTTGAGGCCATGTCACAAACTGGTCTGGTTACTATTCATAGAGAGAATCAGGTCGGGGCCAAACAAACTGGTATTAGGGATTATTTTTTCCTTCTAATTCCATTTTATTCTAGTATATAGGATATTAGGAATGTGTCGGGGCTTGGTAAATAGTTCATGTTTGATAATGGAAAACCCGCACAGGTGGGAAAGATCATGTTTCCAGTGATGGGATTGTTGTTTATGTTGTTCATTATTATAGTTGATTATTATTTCACCCTGAGTGATTTATGTATTTATTATGGTTACTAATTTATGATATTTATATATTTCCCTGGTATGGAAAGATTTTGATTATGTTCATGCATCATTCCAGGCACATAGGATTCATAAGTCATTAGAATTCTTACTTGTATACCATGCTTGGGTAATTATGTGCCATGATTTTCTATGCACCATACTAGTGTGATTATTCAACAAGATTATTTGTATACTGTGTTTGTGTGATTATTTCCATGTCTACGTATATTCTATGCTGATTTGATATCTTCTTTATATATAGTTATGATTTAGGGTGAGTTAAATAATGTGTCCTCATCAACCTAAATGGTGTTTTCTCATATATATTTATGGTGAAATTTTATTTAATCAATCTAAAATTAATTAAAGAAGTGAAATAGTTTTTAAAATGGTTAATGAAATAACCTAAATGGGATCTTTAAATTTCCTAGAAACTGGTTGGTTTTAATATATTCAAGTAATTTATTATGGATTTAAGTTAAATGGTGTGTCAATTGAAAATTATAAAGGCATGTACCTTTTTAACTTGGGAATGATGACTTGTATAACTGGGTCCTTATATAATTGGACACTTATAGGATAGTTTTAATATTTTATTCTTATGAGATAAACCCACTAAGGGTGTGTTAAAATATTTATAAATTTAACTATTATCGGTTTCACTTAAATGGGATGCCAATTTTAATTTCTAGAGTGTTGAATCCATAAATTAGGAATGGATACCCATATAACTGAACCCAGAATGACACGACAACACCCTCATAGACCATATTTACTTCTTATGACTTGGTACTTAACCCCTTGGGGGTGTGTTCCTGATAAATGGGATGGTTATTTAAAGTGTCAGTAGCCACTCATAAGACATTTTTTATAAGTGTATGGTGGAATCTTACTGAACTGATTCCCCTTAAATGATAAAAACTTTAGGTTTTTTAAAACCTTTTTGATATGAGACTTCAGTTAATTAAAATATCAATTAAAACCTAAAGAGTTTTTCACTCTATATATTTTGAGTAAAATTTTCTTTAAATAATACAAAATGTGAGAAATTATGTATAAATAATGGTTTAAATAGAAAATATGAGATAGTTGTCCTAGAATGCTATAAGGCATTATCAAAAGAGAGTGATAATTATAGTTTTCTCTATCACTAGTACTTTACATTACATATATTTAAGTATTTTTATTGTTTATAAATAATTTAAAATTATCAACCAAATTAAATAAAACCTAGTGGTGATGATCATGAGGAAACCTTATACAGGGGTTGGTTCTAATATTTCCTTGAGATGTGTCTTGAAAAAGAATGTGGATATTTCCCATGAGTCTCAGTTATATTATTTTCTTTTGTTTTTTGAACCTAAAGGTTAGTCAGTAGAGCCTAGTAAATTTTTAAGTATGACTATAGTTTAAATTTTATGCCTTATATTAAATTAAGGGGTCATCCCATTGTGGTATAACCCTTGGAGATGAGAAACTATTAGAATTTTGAGCCAAGTTTCTAGGAATAATAAGTGTTGTCTATTTGACCATTTGAGTTGGGTAGAACTCATAGTTGATGAAACAACAACCTTGGGTAGACATGTGGTTGTATAGTAACTTGAACCATAAGGTGGTATTACTGTATGAGGATACCCAGTGAGTGTCATCTTCTTATCCTTTTTACATTGTCATTGTGACCCTCTAGGGAGAACTTTCCTATGGGGATGCTCATAGAGGATCAGGGCATAGTAGGCCAATACTTGACGGGTGATTTTATTATGCCTATATTGATAGTTCTTGACCCTTTTAGATTGATTATATCCTTACCTAATTCTAGTTTTACCACTTTATAGATATTTTTAGGCACTTTAGATGTCATGTAATAGATTTCCTTAAGTGGGACTTGGTTATCATGTGAGTTACCTTAGGTCTATGTGGATGAAACTGGTGGCCCACTTTTGATAATTAATTAGTAGGGCTAGGTGGGAGACCTAGAAGAACTTAGTTTTGATTTGAAACTATTTTAAATGAACTTTGGTTTGATCAAGGTAAACCTACAAGAGGGGTTGGATCAGGTTTATGTTACCCTTAAAGGTGGTGATCTAGGTTGTACACTTGTTTCAAGACTGATTCATGGTAGGTACTTGAGTTTTGTGATATAGGCATGGTGATTTCTCTAGTTTATGAGGAAACACCTAAGGTTCTTGGGTATCGAGAATAGATTTTATGGACAAGACTATTTGGGTTCCTGGCCCTGTTGACTAGTGGTTTCATTGTGAAGACCCGACTCCAGAAAACCAAGAGCCGGTGCCTTCTGAACATGATGTGTCGTTTTGAAATAAAAACATGCATTGATAAACACACATCACATCCCATACAGAGGATCGATTTTGGTTCGGGCTATGGGAAACCAGAAACTTCAGGGATTTTATCTGATAAAAGCTGTTACCTAAAAATTTTATGCCAAAATGAAGGGAGAGCATAAGAATGCCCAGTAAGGGGTTTTAAAATAAACCAATGTAACTTTTGAAAGAATTTTTTAAAACTATCCATAGAAAATTCTCTTAAGGAAAACTGTAATACATCTAACATATCATAAAAGTGCTCAATCAAGATTTTCAAGGAATACATGAATCAATTATGACATTTTTTTCCAAAGGAGTAATAAAGTTCATCATAAACAAGTATGACATATGATTATTTAAGCACAAATTAAACAGTTAAGAGTAATACAAAATCAGAGTTGCATGTGAAGGAAACAACTTCAATATCATAAGTTGGTTACAATCTTACTGAGTGATAAACATAAATCATGCCCTAAACCTTTACTTGTGACATCAATATGAACTTTAATAAAAACATAGGGACAAGAGTAGTGAAAGAATAGGCATATCATTTTGAAATGAACTTCTAACATAACTTGAATATATGGCTTCAACATTTAACTTAGAAAATCATTTCTGTATCACCAAGGTCCATCCCCAAGGTGTAATTAAAAAAATTTACCAAGGTTTTTCACCAAGGTCTTATTAAAATGGTCATCTCTATAGATTAAGTATTTACCCAATGAATTGGAGTGATATCAGGGCACACCCTTAATTTGTCTTTATTATCATGTGAGCCACATATATCATACTTTAATTCGATGGGGTTGTATATTTAAGATGTCCCATACCACCTTGAATAATTCATTTTCATATTACCCAAGGTGTCCCATACCACTTTAGGTAACTTGTTTCTTGGTTCATTATTATGATGTTTCATATGCATGTAGGATGATCAATGATAAGGACAAGGAAAAACCATTGTACAATTGGTCCACAAACACATGAAGTGACAGATAACATAAAAACATGGAATAATTAATCGAAAGAAGGCATGGTTTAGTAAAAATTCTATGTACAAAGGAGAATTACTAAACCACATCAAATGGTAGATGAAAAGGGGTTGTCACATGAAATGATAAGGTGATACTCTTTAAAATTCTTGTTTCATGGAAATGAAATACATAGATACTTGTCATTAAATATGCTGCTAAACTTGGCACTGAAGATGCATATAGGCTAAATCATAAACGTGATTAACCTACAATAAACATTGTAGAAAATTCATTATGTGTTAAAATTTCATGTGAGAATAACATGATTTATAAATCCATTTATTTTCTAATACATTTGGGTCAAGTCAGAGTATATCCCTTTGACTTTCAACTCAGTTAATAATATTAAAATTAAGCAAGCTCATTAGTGTACACGAAAATACAAAATATCATAGACAAACCCTAAAATCCCATGAGTGTTAAAATTTTAACAACCATTAATTGAAATTAGGGTTTCTGAAATTATTCTCATAAAAATATATTTACATAACCATATATACACCAAGAATATATATGGGTTTTTACATAAAATAAACAAGGCCATTAAAATTTCATGAGTTCTAAAAACCTCTAACTACTTATCAATTATTTAATTGAAAATCAAAACCTTATGGGGGTTTAATGTTCATGAAACTATAAATACATAAATATATAACAACTTTGGTTTTAAACTATAACATAATTGTACCTAAACCAAAGGCCTAGTTTGCATCTAAAATATCATTCAAAGATATGTATTCATCCCCTAAATCCATAACTATCTTGTTTTGAAATACATAAACATATATAAATATATAGTTACATATACAAGGTGTACATAAAGAATATACATGTTAAGAGTAGTTTAAAAAGTAACCTTTATAAACATATATTACCTAGTATAACATACTGAATAATCTTGGATACTCAAAAAAAATATTGGATTTGAGTTATATATATATATATTTATATTTATATATACAAAACTATATATACACAATATACATAAATATAAGTTTTAGGTTTTGTAAAATAGAATCGTAAAAAAATTTAAAAAGGATTCTTACATATGTAACCCTTTTGATAGCGCAATGGAAGAAACCTTGAAAAAATTTCAGACTGAAGGGTTTGTGTTATATATATACATATATAAACTGTATATACTAAGTGTATAATAGTATAGGTTTCTCTAAACAAACACAAAACATGAAAGAAACCTTATCGTGACTGAGAAGGAAGCTCGAACTAGGGGTAGCTTGTTGGATTTGCTGGGAGTTCGAGGGATAGAAGGAGGAGAAGAAACCTGTGAGGTTTCATGTGGTAGGGGGGTTTAAGTAGGGGCCTCGGTGCATTTAAAATATCTCGACCCAAGAGGTAGGCCAGTGTAGGTAAGACTAAGATACAGTACCCTAGGAGGTGAGGTGTGCAAGAGTCAAGGGGAGTAGTGGAAAATGAGGTGATAGAGGCGTCCTCAGATGAACCAGTGTGCTGGAACGGATTGCGACAGGGAAGATGATGGGGAGAGGATGACGCGGAGATGAAACAAGTGTCCAAGATTAGATCTAGGTGAGATCGGACGGCTGGAGGGAGTGTGGGAGATGAGTTAATCCGGTTTAAATAAATCAACAACTGAGATTCATCCCTGGAAAGATCGGATGGTCACGGTGAGATGTGGGTTTTTAAAAGAAGTGGTGGCTGGGATTCGATCTTGAATAGATCGGGTGGTCACGGAGAGACGTGATCCCTCTTAATTTTTTATGAAAAATTTATTTGAGAAGAAAAAAATATGAAATGCTAAAAAATGGAAACAGAATGGTTTTATTTAAAAAAAATGTAATACTAATAGTTAAAAATTGAATTTGTATAAACTGTTATAAGTTTTAAGAACTTATAACTTTTAAAATATAAAATCCAATTTATAACATACTCTACCATTTGATTGAAAAGATAAATAGTTTTTTCCCTAATTCAAAATATATAATTTTAAATATCTAACAAAATATATTTTCCAATAATTATTTAAAGGTATATGATTATAAGATACTATTTAAACATGACTTTTTAAAACATTTAGAAGGTGATAAAATACTAGGTTTTAAACCATCTGGATTTTTTAAAATCAATTAGGTTCCTTTATAAGAGTAATCTTTTATTTTAAAATTATGATATTTGAAAATATATAATTTAAATCATTTGAACATTTTAACATACTTGAAATACCATAAGGTTATAGAAACCAAGTTTCTATAAAAAGATAAACTGTAAAAACCAACGTTTATATATATATATAGGTTATAATTTCTAAAGGACCCCTATAAAAATAGCAGGGTAGGGTGTTTCAAACTCAAGGTAACCGAAGAAGATGGTGCTCCCAATCCCACTGATGATCAGCACGGTGTTCATGATTACAGTGTTGATGTTTTTTGCCTTAGTTGACTCAAAGGATCTCCTTTACTTACTGGGCCTCATTGTGGTGATTGGGGGTCTTCTAGTAGCTCTTATAGGTTTTTTCATAGGTATTTTTGGTTAGTGTGTTTACTCTTTTCATCTCACTGTATTGTAAACATCACAGTGTTCTTAATTAAATAAAGAGCCTTATGTTTGTTCTTTAAATTTTTGTTTGGTTAAAAGGGATTTAACAAAAGAAAAATCATAATATCATTATTATAAGATACCCAAAACTCGGGTTGTTACATTATTCCCCCCTTCATAGAATTGTGTCCTTGCAATTCCTTTCATACAAACTCACTAAGAGGAAGCTCCTAGTTGTTCCTACCATATCCCCCATCGTGGGTAATCATCAGGTGTGCTCAGTGGAAGTCCCACATTAATGCTCAAATCCTCTAGTTATCTGATCCAGATACACTTAGGGCAGAAGGGGTTGAACTCATGTACTGGACACTCAGGCTTCCAGAGGGAGGCTCGAATGGTACAAAGTGTGGAAATGTCCATGTGGACCAATGTACGAAGAACTTTCCGAATTATGTCCTGCTCGAGAACATCTAAGTTATAGATGTTGTCATATAGGCTAACGCTGAGGAGTTGGTACATTTAGGTCGCACAAACGTTTCCCTCTAAGGAACCCTCTTGAAATTTTACTCTAGCCATGTAGTTCCGACCTAGGGTGAAACATAGGAAGAGCCCTTCGTGGTATTTCCCCCTCCACTTACGCTCGACCAACTGTGCTGAGCCTATGCGGTAGAAGTGGAAGCATTCCCTTAATAGGTGCGGAGAATATCCAGACCGTTTGTCACCTCAAACAATTGTTTGCACGTTCCTTGCAGGTGTGTGAAGGGATGATACTCGTCTTTACAGGTTTTGATTGTGATAATCTACAGTATCTCAGTAGGAAGAGATAACATGTGGGTTTTTCCTTCCATCTGAAAGTTTAAGATGAGAGTTCAATCACTTGAAATCCATCCAAAAGTATAAAAAAAGCAAAGACAGGAAAGGGGAAAAACAATATTTCAATAAACATAGGTTTATTACTAACATCAGTGCTTGAGTTTCCCCTAATGACCTACTACAAAAACTCCACACAGAGAAGAAAAACTCCCTATCTCCTCAAACCAAACACAGGCTGAGCATTCAGGGTTAAACTCATGGGGGCACCTGTGACATCTCCTGAGTATAGCATGAGGGGTATGAAGTTGGGAGACATCATATTGCACTTTTTGTCTACAAGACAGTCGGGTTGACTCATCTTCTACCATTCCGAAGTCCAATAACTGGCCCTAGAAGCCGTAGTTCAAGATTTGACAAAGATAGGCCGCTCGGAGGTCATCGGAAGCCGCAACTTCTTGAAAAGTGTTGAGGGCCATAAATCAAAAGTCCTCACCTACTGTGAATACCTGAAAAAGTCCCTCATGGTACCTTCCCCGACGTACATAGAAGGGGAATTGGGTCATCATCATAAGGAGGTAATCCAATCCTAACCCCCGGTGTAGCTGAAACACTCGTGGTGAGTTTTACACGTCATATAGGTGTTTCCATGTCATGTGGATATGGGCATAGTTTAGAAAATTCTCTTGGCTAGCTAAAAACACAATACCCTCTAGGGCCTCAGTGGGGAGAGACAAAATATTAGTACCTTATTTTTCCATCTGAAAGTTAAGAAAACTCATTTTTAGTAATGTTGAAGTATATTTTTCTTTTGTTTCAGTTCTGGTTTTCCAGAGTTATCCAAAAACCTCCCTCTGATACCAACTGCGAATACCCGACTCCAGAAAACCAGGATCTGGTTCCTTCTGAACATGATGTGTCATTTTGAAATAAAAACATACACTGATAAACACACATCACGTCCCATACAGAGGATCGAGTTTTATTTGGGCTTTGGGAAACCGACAACTTCAGGGATTTTATCTGATAAAAGCTGTTACCTGAAAATTTTAAATCAAAACGTAGGGTGAACATAAGAATTCATATTAAGGGGTTTTAAAATAAACCAATGTAACTTTTGAAATCATTCTTTAAAACCATCCATAGAACATTCTCTTAAGTAAAACTATAATACATGTAACATATCATAAAAGTGATCAATCAGGATTTTCAAGGAATACATGAATCGATTATGAAATTTTTTTTTCCAAAGGAGTAATAAATGTCATCATAAACAGGTATGACATGTGATTATTTAAGCAAAAATTAAATAGTTAAGATTAATAAAAAATCAGAGTTGCGCGTGAAGGAAACAACTTCAATATCATAAGTTAGTTACAATCTTACTGAGTGATAAACACAAATCATGCCCTAAACCTTTACTTGTGACATCAATATGAACTTTGATAAAAACATAGGGAAAAGAGTAGTGAAAGAATAGGTATATCATTTTTAAATGAACTTGTAACATAACTTGAATATGTGGCTTCAACATTTAACTTAGACAATCATTTCCGTATCACCAAGATCCATCCCCAAGGTGTCATAAAAAAAATTACCAAGGTTGTTCACCAAGGTATTGTTAAAATGATCATCTCTAGAGATTAAGTCTTTACCCAATGCAATAGAGCGGTATCAGGGCACACCCTTAATTTGTCTTTATTATCGTATGAGCCACATAGATCAAACTTTACTTCAATGGGGTTGTATATTCAAGATGTCTCATACCACCTTGAATAATTCATTTTCATATTACCCAAGGTGTCCCATACCACTTTGGGTAACTTTATTCTTGGTTCATTATTATGATGTGTCATATTCATGTAGGATGATCAATGATATGGACAAGGAAAAACCATTTTACAATTTATCCACAAACACATGACATGACAGATAACATACAAACATGGAATAATTAATCAAAATAAGGCATGGTTTAGTAAACATTCTATGTACAAAGGACAATTACTAAACCACATCAAATGGTAGATAAAAAGGGGTTGTCACATGAAATGATAAGGTGATACTCTTTAAAATTATTGTTTCATGGAAATGAAATACATAGAAACTTGTCATTAAATATGCTGCTAAACATGGCACTGAACATGAAAATAGGCTAAATCAGAAACGTGATTAACCTACAATAAACATTGTAGAAAATTCATTATGTGTTAAAATTTCATGCAAGAATAACATGATTTATAAATCCATTTATTTTATAATACATTTGTGTCAAGTCAGAGTATATCCCTTTGACTTTCAACGCAGTTAATAATATTAAAATTAAGCAAGCTCATTAGTGTACACGAAAATACAAAATATCATAGACAAACCCTAAAATCCCATGAGTGTTAAAATTTTAACAACCATTAATTGAAATTAGGGTTTCATAAAATATTCTCATAACCATATATACACCAAAAATATATATGGGTTTTTACATAAAATAAACAAGGCCATTAGAATTTCTTGAGTTATGAAAACCTCTAACTACTTATCAATTATTTAATTGAAAATCAAAACCTTATGGGGGTTTAATGTTCATGAAACTATAAATACATAAATATATAACAACTTTGGTTTTAAACTATAACATAATTGTACCTAAACCAAAAGCCTAGTTTGAATCTAAAATATCATTCAAAGATAGGTATTAATCCCCTAAATCCATAACTGTCTTGTTTTGAAATACATAAACATATATAAAAATATAGTTACATATATAAGGTTTACATAAAGAATATACATGTTAAGAGTAGGTTCAGAAGTAACCTTTATAAACATATATTACCTAGTATAACATTCTGAATAATCTTGGATACTCTAAAAATAACATATTGGGTTTGAGTTATAAATATATATATATATATTTATATATAAAAAACTGTATATACACAATATACATAAATATAAGTTCTAGGTTTTGAAAAACAGAATCGTAAAAAAAAAATTAAAAAGGATTCTTACATATGTAACCCTTCTGATAACATGATGGAAAACACCTTGAAAACATTTCAGACCAAAGGGTTTGTGTTATATATATACATATATAAACTTTATATACTGAGTTTATAATAGTATAGGTTTCTCTAAATGAACACAAAACATGAAATCACCCTTACCATGACTGAGGAGGAATCTCAAACCAGGGGTAGCTTACTGGATTTGCTGGGAGTTCAAGGGAGAGAAGGAGGAGAGGAAACCCATGAGGTTTCATGTGGAAGGGGGTTTAAGTAGGGGCTTCAGTGCATTTAATATATCTTGACCCAAGAGGTAGACGATTTAGGGTAGATGAAGATACAATACCCTAGGAGGTGGGATGTGCAAGAGTCAAGGGGGGCAGTGGAAAAGGAGGTGATCGAGGTGTCCTTAGGTGAACCAGTGCGCTGGAACGGATCACGATGGGGAAGATAATGGGGAGAGGTTGACGCAGATATGAAACGGGAGGCCAAGATTAGATCTAGGTGAGATCGTATGGCTGGAGGGAGTGCGGGCAATGAGTTGAGCAAGTTTAAAGAAACCAACGGCTCAGATTCGGCCCTACAAAGAGTGAATGGTCATGGTGAGACGTGGGTTTTTAAAAGAAGCAATGGCCGAGATTCAATATTGAATATATCGGGTGGTCACAGAGAGATGCGGTCCCTCTTAAGTTTTTATTAAAAATTTATTTGAGAAGAAAAAAATGAAATGCTAAAAAATGGAAATAGAATGGTTTTATTTAAAAAAAATGCAATACTAATAGTTAAAAATTAAATTTTTATAAACTGTTATAAGTTTTAAGAACTTATAACTTTTAAAATATAAAATCCAATTTATAACATACTCTACCATTTGATTAAAAAGATAAATAGTTTTTTTCCAAATTCAAAATACATAATTTTAAAGATCTAACAAAATATATTTTCCAATAATTATTTAAAGTTATATGATTATAAGATACTATTTAAACATGACTTTTTAAAACATTTAGAAGGTGCTAAAATACTAGGTTTTAAACCATTTGGATTTTGTAAAATCACTTAGGTTACTTTATAAGAGTAATATTTTATTTTAAAATTATGATATTTTAAAATATATAATTTAAATCATTTGAACATTTTAACATACTTGAAATACCATAAGGTTATAGAAACCAAGTTTCTATAAAAATATAAACTTTAAAAACCAACGGTCATATATATATAATGGTCATAATTTCTAAAGGACCCCTATAAAAATAGCGGGGTAGGGTGTTTCAAACTCAAGGTAATTGAAGAAGATGGTGCTCCCAATCCCACTGATGATCAACACAGTGTTCATGATTACGGTGATGATGTTTTTTTCCTTAGTTGACTCGAAGGATCTCCTTTACTTACTGGACCTCATTGTGGTGATTGGGGGTCTTCCAGTACCTCTTATAGGATTTTTCATAGGTATTTTTTGTTAGTGTGTTTACTCCTTTCATCTCAGTGTATTGTAAACACCACAGTGTTCTTAATTAAATAATGAGCCTTATGTTTGTCCTTTAAATTTTTGTTTGGTTAAAAGGGATTTAATAAAAGAAAAGTCATATTATCATCATTATAAGATACCCAAAACTCGGGTTGTTACTTTCATGTTGATACTTTAATTTTTTAAATTACATCATGAGACATGCATTCATTTGATAAATCATGGGACATGTGAGGTACTCTATTTTGAATAGTTCAAAGGGATCTTCAAGAATATTAGAAACTGACATGTTGTGTGGAATATTCCTATTAGACTTGTTGAAAGGATGACTCATAGAAGAGTGAGTCAAGTATTGAACCAGGGGTCTAATATTTTTACCGATTGTGTATGAAGAGTTCAGTTCACACTGGTTGGGCATGGTAATTGGTTGATATGGAACATCAATGAGAAGCCTAGTGCGGGATAGGGATAAATAGTTTAAAATGTGATGCTAGTGGGTATAGAGACCTAGAGATTTAGGTATAATCAATGTATGTTCCCATGATAATGGATAATTTGGAACTAAAATAGGTGTTGTGAGTGAGATGGCATGTGAGTGGACCTTGACATGTATTGTCAGAAGACATGGAGTCAAGAGTGGTTTAAAGAAAAGTATAACCTAGTTTATTGTGTTAATAGCTTAGAGTGAGAAATACACACATATCTATTGAATCTTAGTGTACTCTTATTTTATATATGATCATGACCAATGTCTTGACATCATCCTGAGTATGCTAAGACAACATTGACGTTGTGTCAAGATATCTAATATTCTTTCCTAGTTTGATGAAAGGACACCTTGGGAGTTACTCTTGAGGATTGGTTTAAGGTAATACATATGGTGGGGATCACTCCATTGGCCATTGAGGGTGGTGTACCTTATTATTATTTGAAATTTTATGAATGCCATAGGAAAAATTCTTAGGAAGCAGGAATATGTGATGGGTGGTGTTTGTGGTAGTACGTGGAGATTTGTGGATCATTAGCCATTATAGTCATTATTTATGATGATGGATGGGGCATGGTCCATGATAAATGGGAAATAATTTAATTAGTGTGATGAAAAGGATGTTCCAAAGGTGGGGAGTAGGATGTCGGTTGCTGGTAGGGGACCCTCATGTGTTAAGGGTTACCGGACCTTAAGACTGGTTGTGTGACGGTCATTTTGGATCTCATATACCATTGAATAAATGGAAAATCATTTTTATATATTTATTAGTAAATACCAGGTACATGTTTGAATACAAACATAGTGAAATCCGAGTGTGGTCATAAGGAATATGATGGATTATGAAAATCCAAGGGTTTTGGACCGAGTATGTGCCACTACTTGTGTTGTGGCACTATGATGGTTTTGAATAGAGGATTTTTGGGCTAGGAGAAATCACTAGAATTTGATTATGGGATTTGGTGAGCGTGCTAAGAATGATCTCGGTACACCTTGGGATAAATGATTTTTGAAAAGGGTTTTGGATTCATTGGAAATTGAAGCTGATAATTTTCAAACGTAGTCATTCAGAGGTTATTTGACTTTATTTTCTTCAAGAATTTTTATTTTTTCAGTGAGGAGCCACATTAATAATTCCTTTGGGATGAGATGGGTGAAATCTAAAGGTTTTTGGGAGATTTACAAGGAAAATACAGTGTGACCAGGATAGCTTAGTCGATTGGAATTTGGTCATTTTGATCAAATCAAGGAATGAAGGTTGAGTCCTCATGTGTAATTGGGTGTTGTAAGTAATGAAACATTACGGGAGTATCTATAATACACTAAGGAAATACTTCAATAGGAAATTATAATGGTGGGATCACCATGACTCTGAATCAGCTGTTAAAGGATTAGAACCTATGGTAGGGAACATTATAGGCTAGCTGTTGAAAGGGATCATGACGTGATCACACGTCAGGTTTAGATGGGTTCAAGTAAGTACTATCTATATGTTTCGACTATAATTACGAGCATTAGATCATTTTTAGTGGTTTAAGATCCTCATGCTTAAAGTTATTCTTGGGGGTGAATTGGGTGTTTAGAAATGCAATATAGCTATTTCATCGAGAATTTCAGGAACTAATTAGGTCAGGTGATGTTTTCATTATCCACCAAGGATTCTCAAGGATGATAATTTCTAATGTGGGAGGTTGTAAGATCCTATGTTTTTATGGGTTGAAATTTTCAAATGATTTTTTCATTTTCAGCTTGATGGATGGTACCAATCAAAAATTAAGCCTTAGAATGTAATTATGAGTGTTGGAACACTTTAATGTGTTGTTTTTGGATGAGTTTTAAAATACAAAAGGTTTATTGGGAGTATATATGAGTTTTGGGAGTATCAGGTTTTGAAAATTTAGTTTTAGGAGGAAACAGACTGGGGAAAATAGTTAATTCATGGTTAATGCTAACCGTACACCTCAAACTGTGTGTTTTAATTATAAAGGCACACAGTCTGTTCAAACTATGTGAGGAGATCTAGCTAAC
The DNA here is from genome assembly GCA_963277665.1 of Viscum album. Lineage (NCBI taxonomy): Eukaryota > Viridiplantae > Streptophyta > Magnoliopsida > Santalales > Viscaceae > Viscum > Viscum album. The sequence continues at coordinate 2,119,391,430 of OY728150.1, forward strand.
CGTGTAAGGTAGTGAAGAGGTATATAGGGGATCACAAAGTTGGTATAGAGTTTTTCTAACTGTGCACCAAAACAATGCTAGTTGTGTTGTGTGGTGTAGTGAGGTCTATGTGGTTGGCACACGGTTTACTTAACCATGCGTTCAAAATATACAGCTCATTAAGTAGCTTATAAATTACTATTTCCCACTCCTTACTCTTAAAACAATTTTCTCTCTTCTTATCCTCTATCCGCACAATAACCTATCCATGGGAGCTCCCCTCTCCTACTCCTTTAGGATTTGATAGATCTATCTCTTCCAAGATCTGATTCAACTATTTTTAATCACATTGGATCCATCTCAGTCATTCGATCAATCCTGTACATTCTTATATTGTTTTCTCTCACTATCTTGGATGTTATTTCCATGTGATATCGTTTACCCTATTTTCAAGTAATTTTTCTAGATCTAAAATTTCACTCATTCTAAATTAAATCAAAGGATGATAATGGATGATTGAAGATTTATAAAAATGAGGTAGTTAGTTTATGAATTTTCCCTCAAAGTGTTATCATTTATAAATTGTTACAATTACACCACACTCTTTACTTTTCACACATTTCTGCCAAATTATGAAATAACTTAAACTAAATGCATAAACTATGACTTTTATGTTCTTCAAACCTCTATACATAGTTATAGGTTTTTTACCCCTTCTCGAACCACCACTTAGGGTTTGTCTCTTAATATCCTTGATCATTATGCTTTCATTTTGTCTTAAAACCCCTATTTAGGTGTGTTAAATTGTCTCTCATAAATTAGTTGGATATATTTATTAAAACATACTGTGTATGGAAATACCATGTCACTTGCACCATGTTGAGTTATGAAGTATGACCTTGGATAAAAATGGAATTTAAAGGGATGCGATAATCCTATAATTAAATAACTTCAACCATGACTATGAGTCCCTTGAATCCATTGAAGGTTGATGTCCTTTGTTTGAAATACCCCATAAGGCATGTGATATTAAATTTTTTGTATGACCATGCTTTGCCTATGTAACCAAACACCCTCCTATGGTGTGTTGACTTATCTATAAAGATTGAATGACTAAATAGAGACAACTAAGTGGCAAAAAGAAAATGTGTAGCATACATGACCCATTTTAACACTTAAGACTTGGGCCTTTTCATTATATATATAATGGAAAGGTGAAATTAAATGCATTTATTTATGCCTTGGATTTTGAAAATTAAACGATTAAAGGTATAATTGGATGTTAAATTCTTATGGATATTTTCTCACGATTGTTTTTAATTATTAAATGTAACATGTCATCTTTTTAGTTATTACATGAGTGATACTTTGATTATAATATGGAATTCCATAGTTAGGATTATAAGGAGTATTGAAATTAGTGAATTGTGAATGATTAAGTCATGTCATACATAATCATTTATTTATTGAAATCATTGGACATGAAATTCCATATCATTATTTGGGAATTATTGGAAATGGTATTCCTTATCATTATTTATTGAATTTTTTGGACATAACATTCCTCATCATTGTACACGGTGTTCCTTATCATTTATTGGGAATTATTGGTTATGGTGTTCCATATCGTTACTTATTGAAATTTTTGAACAAGGCATTTCTCATTATTGGACATGGTGTTCCTTATCATTTATAAAAAAATTAGGAAATGGAATTCCTCATTACTTATTGAAATTGTTGGAAATAGTACCCCTTATCTTTTATAGGTAATGATAGGACATTATTATCTACATTCCTTTGGTTAGATTCATGGGATGATTCCCTTATTTAAATATGAACTCCCTATATGTTTATCCTTGGACATAGATTCCTTCATTATATATACCATGGGTCCCAAGTCAATTTATATAAAATATAAAATGCCCAGAGACATTGTGGCTTAGGCCAAAGCAGGTATGGTCAGCCAAGTTTTCCATGAGTAACCTGATCTCAACTTGGTTATTTATGTACCATTTCTTTACTAACTTTATTTATTATACCTAAACACCATTAAATTTTATATTCATAGGCTGGATTTACATTAGACACTATTGGTGGTGGCCTACTGAGTTTTACTCACACCCTATTCAGGACACCATTTGGTACCCAAACAGATATCCTAACTGTAGGTTAGGGCTTGGCTTGTGTTTCTTTGTTGTTGATTTCTATAGGATAAGATGTGGTATGGGAGTTGGTCTGAGAATTTACTAAGGATTCTTCTTAGAGTTAGAGTCTTTTATTTATTTCTTATTTTATTAGTCCAGCCATGTTGTATCAATTTTTTGTTGTATGTTGACTACTCATATTTATGGTTCAATAAGTTCATACACGGTTGGTTTATTTGGCACTAGTTGGGTTATCTATCTATTATTATATGTTAGGGATTTATTATTATCTTCTGTTGCCTTTTATTTATTTATTCCTCCATTGTATTTAATATTGATCTAGAGGGTATAGTCACCCAACTGTACCACATTTAGACCCTTAATGATAGTTGGTATCCTATAGAGTGTGGGGAGTCATGATTAAGGCCTTGTCACAAACTTTTCTAGTTACTATTTATAGTGTGAACTCTATCAGGATGTGAAAATACCCATTATCCATGTACTAAATATTGTTGTTGGTAATCTTTTTTTTTCCAAAAAATAAAACGTTAGGATTTTGGTACCCAAACTTGCTTGGGTCCAACATTACTATAAAATAATACATTACGAGTCCATATCTATCCAACTTTTCTATATTTTATATCTTCTGATTTTCCATAAATATAAGCTCTATGAAAACCCAAAGATTGTATTTTATTTAAAGAATATGTTTTTTCAGTGTCCACCAATTTGACATCTTGTACAAAAGGGGGAACATTTTTTAACAAATTGGTTTTTTGAAAATGAGTTTTATACTTCGTAAAATCTATTCCCAAATAATTTTAATGAGATATCATCAATTTATACATGTTATTAAATTTTTCTCTCCTGGAAGTAAAATTTGTTAGTAATTTTTCCAGACTCATAATTTTTGAATTTAGTTTTAAAACTAAATATTTATTTTCTTTACATGTGTTTGAACTAGATTTTTTATCTAATTATTTGATAATATTTGAAATACCTATTAAAATTTTTTAAATTTGAGAATTTTATTTGGGAAGTTCTTCCTTAGGATTTTCATTGTTTTTAGAAACTTTATTATTTTGTCTTTCTAATAAAGTATAAAATCTAGAAAATTCTTCATAACTTGTTAAAGAATCATCTTCATTTGAAGTACTATAATTTTATTCTTTTGAAGAAGTAAAATCACATTCAACCTAAAATCAGGATAATTTTCACTTAAAGATAAATTGTAAAGGGAATCAGTAGATACCTTTTCCATATAGCATTGGTTTGTATTTGGAATTCCATCATATAATACCATAATATTTTGACTATCACGATTATCTTATAAAGAATTATTTAATGAACCATATCCTCTAATTTCAATCCATATGTTTGTAGATTTTAGAATATTATTTATTTTATACTTATAGAACTTCATATAATTTCTATTTTTTATCCTTCTTTTTTAGTCTAGGATAATATGTCTTAATGTGACTTGGTTTCTTACATTTTTAAAAAATAATTTCTAAAGTGTCTTTATTTTCACTTTTATCTTTCAAAATTTTATTATACTTATAATGAAAATCTATTTTCGCAACAATATTGTTCATTATCTTACCAATATTTGCAATATTATTTTGGATTTTCTCAGAATAATTGATTTCTATATCAAAGTTTACTTTATTATTTTTAGAATATTTAGAAACATTATCAGCTAATTTTAATTTCTTAATTATTATAAAATTATAATAAAAAGTAACACCATTATTTTCCTTTTCTTTCTCAACATATTTTTTCATTCTACCCTCAAACTACATAGGAGTTCCAATCAGATCATCTTGACTCAATTTAGTCACATTTTTAGTATCATCAAGAGTTTTCATAATAGATTCCCAGTGATTTTTAATAGTATCAATAATATTTTCAACCAACATTTTATTTATTAATTATTTATCTCCAAGAAATTGAATATTATCCACTGTTTTCATAAACCTTTGATTCATTTTCAATAATAATTATCTAGGAAAGAAATAAGAATATTGATAATACTCTATTAACATAGATCTTCTAGTTTCAATTACTTTAGTTATTCCAAAATGTTTAATCTCAAGTTTCTTCCAAATACTATTTGTAGTTTCACATGATGAAATATGAGTATCTTTTCATTGAACATAAAAAATATTTTTGACTCTTTAGTTTAGTTTGATATTCCAACTTTTCTTTTATGGTAAAATTAAGAACTTCCTTATTAGGAATTTGATAATTTCTTATTAACATAACAAAGTTTTGAACTATAGTATTTATAAAAAAGGTCTTTATACGATCTCTCTAATATTCACAACCAGCTCCATCAAAAATTGGTGGTCTTCTAGGATTGATATTTTCAAGTGTCCCAATGGAAAAACCTTCCATATTAAAAAAAAGATACCATTTACAATAATACCCATTAGTGTATAAATTTATAAAAAATTGAAACCTAATTTTATATAAAATTTAGTAGTTTATAACAAATGTAAATTTTATAATAAATTATTAGAACCTCCTTTGATACTAAATGTAGAATCATAAGAGTATACAATTGACTACAATAAGGGGGTGGATTGTAATTTATACAATAAAACATGAATTTTACTTATCCTATTTATAATGGTATTCCATAAAAACCATTTTCTTATTTATAATAAAGTAATTATATAATCTATCATACTAATACTTTATAAAATCAAAGTTCAGAAAAATTTTATAATAAATAGTAAGAAACTTTCCTCGGACATACAAAGTGAAAATGATGAACTTGTAAAAAAATTTAAAACAAAAATTTATAAAGTTCTCAAGAAAACTTAAATAAAATTTATAAAAGGAATATCCAAACTTTTACCTTTAGTGTAGAGGAATTAAATAACCCAAACTTTAGGTATCCATAGCTTTAACCAAACTGCAATGGTATGTCTTCCTTAAACAAGGTATACCTCGATACTAGGATCAAAAGAACCTCAATTTCCCTAGCCTCATAAACCCTCGATCAGTAAGATAAGAGTATATTCATTGATAAACCTCATAATACCTTGATCAAACCATATTGGAAATAAAAATTACAAATACAAAAGAGATTTTAGGTATTTAAAAGAAACCACAGAATCAGATGCCTTAAATAAAAACTCACTAAAGTTTATAATTAATCATTCAATTATAACAATATATTACAAACTCTTAAAACTAGATTTCGTTATATTGAGTTGAAAAATCATGTTCCTCCTCAAATGAAACTTCTATTTATGATAATTTCTTCAATGGTAATATTTTACATTATTTGGATTTGGTTGCAATAACTTTGGAAGATCACATTATTCACTTAAAAAGTTCATAATAGCTTTATATTATGGTCACCTTGGTAGTACCATTATAATTATTTAGTATTCCATAGAAGTTTCTTCATCTGGTGGAATGGAATTCTTTATCTGATAGATTTTATGGATCTCTGACCGGAAAGCATGACTACCTCCATCTGATGAATTTTTGTTCGGTGGAATTAGTATAAATTTGTTTGGTGATACTTGGTTATACTTAATTAGTTGGAATTTATAACTATGAATATGATATAATTTTATCCATATAATTTACAAAAGTATAGGTTCTTATGGTTATGGAAGGTTCTATCTGATTTACTTCATTCAAAAAACATATATAAAATTTTGTCCGATGTTATGAATTTTCTATATATAGAAAAATATTTTTCCAACAAAAACATTCTTAAGACACTTGGAAATTATAAAAGTCAGTAAATTAAAAACTTTAAATAAGTGAGTTTTTATTTTTAAAACTAAGGTTATAAAGTTTTGAAAGTAAACTTTTGACTTAATGATGTTATGTAATTTGACTCACATGTTATGCCTCATTATCATGATTATTCCTTTATCGAGATTTATATATAACCAATTTATTTTATGAATTCCCTAAGATAGCCTATGAAATTTTAGGAGCTCAAATGGTTTTAGGATCTCATTATTTAGAATAAAATAAATATGTTGTGGTTTAGTTTTTTTATGTATTATGAACCTATTCTTTCAAAGACATTAGGCCTCACGATCTTTGGGTTGTGTTTATTAGATTTTTATGTTAAAATGTATGTAATAATATGTCTAAAAGTTTTGGGTTGTTATAATTTTGATTCCATCTAACTAAATTCCTACAAATTAATTTAATTTTGACTTAATCAATCACGTGATTTCTTTAATACCACTTATTGGTACTATGTGTGCAGTGGAAGCATAAATGCATGAGAAATTATAATTTTCACACCTTGATAGATTCCATAACGTCATATCCAATGAAGAACCACCTAGTATTCAACCTAAATATATCATGTGAATTAAATAATATTTAAAAATAAAAATCAATACGTACATTGTTAATTTTTAATCGATCATGTGTTCCTCTCACTTCTAGAGATCATCACCTGGGGGAACCAAAACAAAAATCATCTAGATCATCCACATGCACTTCCTAAGCTTTATTGAATTCTAAAATTCAAATTCTAGGTGCTATCGTAGAGAATTGAATGGGATTTCTTTGTCAAAAATATCACAAGAGAACCATTTCTTTGATCTAGGGAGGATTTTTTGGATCATGGTGCTCCAATATCTTATTTTTCCTTCCAGAACTTGAGAGAGAAAGGGGAGAAGATTCTAATTTGTAGGAATAATAATTTCTATGAATCTAGGAATATTTTTTATTATATAGTTAGGATAAACTTATTAAAAATTTTACATTGTACCTTTAATAATTCTAAACTTTTAATTACACCCAAAATCTCACTTATAAACTAGAATACATGTCACAAACATCATAAGTCTATCACTTACTTTTAAAACAACCTTATGTTACATAATAATACATTTGTAATTAATTAAACTACTCTCTCCCATAAAATATTTGATGAACCTTTAATATAAAATATTCCTTTGTTAAATGTTTTCCTTATATTCACTGAATAACTTTTGAATTAAATGAGTAAATAAATTCAACATTTATTATTTTTGTCTTCAATAATATCAAATTTATTCATTTCTTATGATCATTCAATCTTGGACATTACCCAACCCCTACCATGGGTCCCATTATGTCCTAAACTATAATTAATTAAAATTGAATAGGTTTCTAGATATACTTTATGTTTAACCCTCTAAGAACTTATCTCTATAGCAGTGAGTGTCACTCATAGACCAAGAGTGCTGTCTAGAAACACATTAAGGACCCTAAGTAGATACAATTTATTTATAGAAAAAAAAACTCCTATGATCATGCTCTATGTAATATAATATCTTTGTCTCAAAATATATCATAAATAAGGATGCATAAATTATGTCACCATCTTTACTTACTTTATTTATTCTTTTAATGACCTTACTGGATGGACTTACCATATTTTACTATGTCCATGGATTTAATGATGATACTGTCGTCCTAATCACCTGGCCCAAAGATATTGCTTCCTCTACTCAAAAGTGAAAAATCCTATATCAACCATTTAATCAATGCAATAAAACAAATTATGCACCTGATACTAAGTATCTCACCACAAACATAAATTTCATGGTTTTCATATGGCATAAATGTAAAAGCTAAAATGATACTTAATGATAATTATATCAATTCATGAGATAAATACACATTCCCCTAGATAGGAACATCCAATGGCACCCAATACACATGGTGTTCCTATCAAAAGGTTGGCCGCAATGACCCCCTTTACTCAAGATCACAGAGTGAAAACTTTATGATAAGATGTCTTAATGCATTTGATCCTACAACAGCTTATAATAATACATCATTTGTGTCCAATTAGTATGATATATCTAGACCATGTGACATATGTTTAATATTACTATCATAATATCTCGAGGTTCTCATTATAGTTGGGAATTACTATAGCCTTTTGATAAGATAAATAATCTAAGTATATTACCATATAAATAGTGTATGCATAAGTATTAACACTATTATGGTAAGAATAAATCATGAATAAATCTACGTATACATGATATGGTAATCAAAAAGTAGTGCTCAAGTTGGGTATAGGGAACCCACTTTTACAATATGAATAAGGCTGAAAACAAAAGTCTTTATCTTTATTCGATAGATTCTCCTTGAAATTAAAGGATAAAAACCCATTTCTATCTTGTGATTTATTTAATCTCATTATACTATAGATTTACTTGATACATTCCATTTACATGTTATGTTTATTGCACTGTAAATTTAAAAAAAAATCTCTTTCCAGTGACTTTTCAGCATGCATGGACTGATTCATTCCCATCAAACTTTGGGTTAAAAAATTGAGTCGTGGTTTTCTCAGGCCATTTCCATTCCATATATATTACTTCATAATTTATTTACAATAAAATTATTATGAATATATTTATAATATCTTTGATAAAATTTTCACTATGAATATGATATCTTTATAAGTGGCCTTATATCTATGTTTTACAAATTATTCTATTATTTATATCTCATTCAATTCATGATTTTATTAATGGTGTTATAAGAAATTCATTGATAATTACTATATATTATTTTATGATCAAAATTTTAGTATATGCAAATGTTATTTAATATATTAACCCCTTCTCATTTATAATATCTTATTGGAATAATTTAACAAATTTCTTTATCACCTTATTATTAATTTACAGGATTTCAAGAATAATGTTAAGTAATGGATTTATGGATCAAAATTTTGATCACTAAATGGTGTGTGGAAATGATGGATTATTGTTGACAAAGGGGGTGAGAGAGGTAGGGTGGGGGTGATGAGTTTTAAAGGTTCATCATATAAATAAATGTAGACTAACAAAAAAACCATGTATACTAATGATCTATCCTCAATAGGATCGATATATAATAAAAATAACAACATAAACAATTATACCTAAATTTATGTGCAATATATCTTTTAATATTCATTTTACACTTGCTAAATTTTACTGTAGCAGCATACAAAAGCCTCATGCCTCTAAGGGAATTATACCAGCCAAAAGATCCCAGAACGTTTCTTGAGGATCCATAAATTCATAAGGTTTTAAAACACCTTCACCTAGTGATAAAATGTATATCAGGAGGAAGATAGTATCAATATTAGTTCATACAATATATCATCCCTAATTGGAGGGATATCATCACTTTATATATCCATCCTTGATGTATTTCATTTAATGAAATGCATTGGCCATATTAAATGCATCATTATACATTAATTTTAAATTAAACAAATAAATTGAACCTATTAAATGGAAATAGAAGTTATAATTTATCCATCCATAATGGGTTAATAAATAAATGAAACTACATGTGAAGGAGGTGATAGATTCATGCACTCAACCTATGAGGTGGAAAATACATGCACTTAACCTGTGAAGTAAAAAATACATACACTCAACCTACATTACATTGGGTGAAAAATATTTTATCATATGTATCATATAAACATGTTTTATTGAATAAAAAATCTCTCACTTTCACTAAAATATCATAAAGACTTTATCCCAAACTCCTCAACTCTTTGTGAATCCATCTAAAATACTTTTTCATACGGTTTTATTGGGATCTCTTCATTTTAGAACAAACGCTTTGTCCAAAATTTATTCCTTATTTAGAGACCTAACTATGTGAACCTACAAACCATAATAGCATTGAAAACAGTTATAAAATCAATATTTCATAGATGTAATAAACGACCATCCACTAGTAAAGAATCAGTGCTACTCAATCTACTAAGGGGTCTAGTGTGACCTCTATAAAACATACTCATATCTCCATATAAACATTTCCTCCACAATATGTATCATATAAATCATATTTATACTTATAATATCCCATTTTATATGACATCAAGTGACTAATATTCATATAACATGTCAATTTAGTATAGTCCAACCCATCTTTTCTTGAATCATTGAAAATGACTAACCAAGTCAATGAATACATCACATATCATTATCCTAGTGGATGATTACATCACATACCCCTCATTCTAGTAAATTAACATGTCTTATGTGACTCAACTAAGAATAGACATGCATTTATTTAGTTTAATTAAATTAAATTATAAATGTCTTTACTTTCCATACAAGTCGACAGATCCCATGTTGGTTAAAATCCAACCGACAACATGATCAATAACATATCCAACCACCCCCTAATTAGCTAAGTCACTTTAAACTTGTATAAATAATGTATCAAAGTATTAAGGTTCTCAAGATAGGTATCTTTACAACCTACGGTAAGAAGTGTTGATAATAAGCATACACACCCTAAGTATATCGATGATATTATAAAATTCCAAGAGATATACTTTGGAAAGTCAATCTAAGTAATAAGTCTCTACTTATTACCTCATGAATCCATTATTTGTATATCACATACAAAACTTTGTAATGAGTATAATAATCTATCCATGAATACTTTAATATATCATCACAACCCATTACACTCTATGATGATTATTTATTAGGAATAACTCAAAGTCATACTTTTAAGGAATATTATCATTCAACTATTCATGTTAGGTAAATTTAAATACACATGAATGAATGATAAATAGATTTTTCATTTTTCATAAATCCATGAAACATTATAAAACTATTACATCAATATCCTAAGTATCTTACACTAAGAAACATTACATAACCCTCATGATTATGCAATGATAATGGTTTCATTAACTCATTACATATATATGTAATTCCTATCACATCTCTACATGACCATCAGATAAAAAAATCCAACTAAAATTTTAATGAGTGGCATAAATGAAGTAAGTTAGTTTGAATAATGGTGAGACTTAGGAATAACATTCCTAATGATAAACTCTTTGAACATATTCAAACTCCTTAACCTCTCAACATAAAATGTTTGATGTCAATATTTTATTGTCCACTTATAACTATTTCTAATCTTAACATAATCATCATACTTAAAACCTATACCATCAAACATTTCCATGAAATCAATTTTACTATTTACATTTTTAATTAATAGAATATCCTAAAATATTTTAGGATAAGATGAAATCTACATTATAGGCTGACACAATCCTTTTGGAAATAGTGAATCTCAATTTCAATTAAATCTGGTATCATTTTTTATTTGTTAATTTTTAACTTATATATTATTAAACATACTCTTACTAGCCTCTTAACACTATATTATCTAAAGAATATCATTCTAAGGCACACAAACTAATTTGTGTGAGAAATAACACATTTTTACTTTTAATAAAAACTATTAACAAATAAATTATTATTTAAATAACATATATGGTAATCTAGGTGTTTAGATCATTTTCTTGAAAAGAATATAATTATTTAAAATATACCACTAGAGAGTATTAGGAAAAAATTTCCTCATATTTTAACTATTATTTGGATAAAACACTTTTACCCTGGATAAAATGCTTATCTTCTTCTAAAAAAAAGTTATAAAATTTGATGAATCATAAACCATGTGTATTTAATTAATCATCACTAATTGTTTATAATAACTATTTAATAATGAAAAACTCTTATCATATAAGAGAAAAAAAGATGGAAATGAATGCCTTTTACTTAGAATCTTATGATCTTGTTAAACTCATTTACATTCAAATAATTTAATTAACAACTATTTACTTCATCACATGAATGTGAACTATGAGCTTAATAAATTATTTCCTTGATTTTCAACTCCTATATATTTACAAAACTTGTAAATATACATTTGGTATCAATACCCTTAAAAACTAAGTAATTTATTTCTATAACATTGATACCTGATATAAACATTCCGTGTAGTTTCATAATCCCCTTTAGGTATCAAGAACTATTCTATCTTATGGAATAATTACTACCCTTTCCTAATAATCATAGGTTTCAATGACCTTAGATATTAGAAGAAACATTATTTCACTCTCCAAATTAATTTTTATTCTTCTTCTGGTTTGAAAGTTTTACCAATTGTATTGTTTATATAACACTAGAAACTAGACATCTTATGAATAGTTCACTTATTCTTAACACTTTGATAATAACATGATGAAAATTTGTTGTACTCATCCAAATTGTTGGGAAAATTCTATCAGAGACAACAATATAAATTCCTTAACTGGAACATTACTTAAAGAAACCTCTGCCTCACTAAGTCATTGGAATGCTCAATAATATTTATTATATGAGTGGATAATAAATTTCTTTATGATATTTTTAATATTATATCTTTAAAACCTTAAGTGAATCATTTTTCAAACAAATTCAACACTTTGTTACTCAGAAAGATGTTTCTTTTACACATAAAATCTTCTTTAAGAAATTTTATTAAGTTAATAGTATTAGAATTTTCTTACATTAAACTTATCATTACCAGGATTATTTTCAAATTAAATTTTGATGAAGATGATTATATTCATATATAAAAAAAGTTTTTAACAAATTAATATCACAAATTATATCTTTTTATCAAGTAAATTTAATGAATTCACTTCCAATAAAATTTAAGAACCTATACATCATACCTATTTAGTGAGCCAGTTCCATATTTCACTAACAAATGAGTTTGATTTGGTGTTCCTCTCACCACTTAGTTATTTAGGTAGGGAATCATATCAGTTATAACATTGATAATTCTTACATAGTTAAGTGGATTACACTTTACCAGGATCCATCATATGGATGTACTCAACTTTATTCCTATGATATCCTTTCAAAGGGTTTTCTATCTATGTTTCACATAAATAAAATATTAAGAACAAGCTAACAAATTAAAATTAAAGGGAACCCTTACTTTGGTAGAACTTACCCAAGGATGATCCATTACCCTTTACATTCTTCCCTTATACAAGATAATCAAGTGACACCTTGTTTTTTAGAACTTACCTAGTTGGATAATTGAGATTTTGATAAGTGAAACTTTGGAAGGAATATCACACTTAGTATTTGAGGGGTTTTCTTAATCTCTTCACACTACATTAATGTGTAACAGTTTATAAAACCAACTATTTTTGTTAATCATCTAAAAAATAGAATTCAAACATATTCATACATATCTTAATACATCATATGCATAAGGTTTAAGTCTTAGTATAAAGTTTTATAACTATATGATATTGATAATCTCCACATGTGTATTTTAGGAGTGATAGATATCCAACACATCACTTTTCAAGAACAATCCGTAAGCCTTCAGATATGTGGGTATTCAGACCCCAATTCCCTCTCTATAGGGAGAATTTACCCAAGATAGAGTTAAACATAGAATAACTCTAAAACCTAATATGAAAAACTATTCCCAATGATTAAATTCAAGATAATAACTTCAATTATAAACTAATTTCAAGGTAGATGAAAAGTAAATTTTAAAGAGTCATACCTATCATGTAATGTAGGTCTCTATATCCTAGAAGCAATTTATCACATAAATAAAGAACACACATTATTCATATTCTGTGAACAATTTATATACAAGAATAAATAAAGTAATAAATTCTAAATAAATGAACATTTCAAACATTTAAACATGAGATACTATTTAGGAACAATTCATAAATAAAACCTAATTATAAATACTTTATAATTTATCTAATCTTATGGGCATTCCATAATCATGAATATAAACACTTTAGATCTAATTTCAATATAAATTCTTTCATATTATACATTATATAACATTTCAATGATATTTTATGAATTATAAACATGTTTATAATTTAATTTTGATCATGTATACATTTTTCATAATCTAAGTATTATATACTTAATAATAATTTTACCTTTGATCAAATTAATTATCAAATTTTTTTTTGACATAGTCTGAATAATATCTTAAATTAGGTTCATTTTTTTATGTGAAAAAATTAAAAAAATAAATTATAAACAATTCATAATTATAAATATAAACTCCTTTATATTATGACCTTATTAATGTAATTTATAAACTCTTTATAAATTACTCTTATAATATTTAAATAAATATTTTATTTCAATATTAAAATACATTCTATATAATTTCATAAAATATATTTTAAATATTAACATTTAATATTTTTAATATTTTATTAACAAACTTTTCTTAAATATTTTGATAATTAATTATAAACTATTTATAATTAATTAATTTATAAACACTTTATAAATTAAAATATTCCCAAAATAACTTTTAATGTGATTTATATTTTTTTATAAACAATATAATTTTTAAAAAGATATTCTATTAATGGAATGTGTATAATAAATACATCAAAAAAATTTAATCATCTAACCATAAAAAATTATAGTTAATTTATAACACAATTTAATATATTTTTATAAATATTCCAAAATATATTTTTCATTTTTTTAAACAATTTATAAATAATCTATTTCAATTCATAATTGAATTTTCTTAAGAAAAAACAATTTATTTATTTATCAAAAATAATTGAAACAAATATGATTTTTTTATATTTCATTTTTACTTGAAAATCCAATTTTACAAAGTCTAACACATGTAATTTATAAATAATTTATAAATTTTAAGCTAAATTAACAAAATATTAAATTTAATTAATCTTAATTTTGTATTGAAACATGACATTATGTTGTCTCACAATGTTGTGTAGGGACAGAGTATCAAACTTCGTATTACTTTAACACTCAATATAATATCAAGAAAAAACATCGCAATACATTGAAACGAAATGTATCATTAAACCAAAAATGATACTATGTTTTTGTGGTGCTGACTATGCTAAACCTTAATATATGATGTACCTAGAATCCAAATTATGTCAACCGTTTAATGTAATGTCGATTCCTCATTGAAAATTATGTAATTTTAATAATGTAGTGTCACGTTCCAAAATAGGATACATTGTTGTACAAACATATCCTCAAGTTTTTGTTGAGGTTGCATTGACACTCAACATAATCTTAGGGGAGTTCCTTAGGTTACATTATCATACAATGTAACCTTAGTTACACTAAACATGACATTACATTGACACTTAACATAATGTTAAGTGGGATGATTCCAGTTATGTTTTATAAACATGTTCTTCATTCAAAAAAATGAAATCAACATGTTGATTAATCCATGAATGTGGATTTGATTCCATTGAAGGGTTTTAGTGATTCATCATATGAATAGACACAATTTCTGAAAAATCCCATATATGTGCCTAATATATCCTCCAAAAAACAATATATAATAAAAATAAGAACTTAAACAAGGAATACCTGAAGTGGTGTAATCCATATTTTAATCTTTATTGTATTCTTGATAAAAACCACCTTAGTAGATAACAAAATCCTTATACCTATGAGGGAATTACACTTTAAAAAATATCCCAAAACGTTTCTTGAGGATACCTAAACACAAAATGGGTTATAAAAATTTCACTTAGTGATAAAATAAATCTTGACAAGAAGAGGGTATCAAAAGGATTACATGCAATCAATCATCCCCAATAGGGGTATATCGTCCTTTTATATTTATATCCTTGATGGGTTTCATTTAATGAAATATATTGGAAATATTAAACATACTGATATATGTTTATTTCCTATTAAAATAATTCATTTAACCTATTAAATATACATGCAATATATAATTAATACATTAATAATGTATTAATAAATAAATGAAACCATCTAGGAAGAAAGTAGTAGATATATGAACTCGTCCTATATTACGTTAGGAGCAACATATTCTATAATATGTATCATATATATATTTTTAAGTGCATATCCAACGGGGGAAGGGTTAATTAATTAATTTTTTTTTGTATTTTTTGAGATTGATTCTTTTGTACATGAATTGTGATTTTTGATAATGCATGTTTGACATATAAATGTTTGATTTCACGGTATGATTTTCATGAATGGTTTCAAAAGGAAACTCTTAAATAATATATTAATGAATTTCATAATTGTATTTGTGCCCATAAATTTTCATGGTGCATTCATATAATGTCTCTTAAGTTACTATAAATTTACTAAACCCATATATGATTTATAATTCATGAATAAAATAGTGGTTGTGCTTTGATGTAAAAATATGTGTGTGTTGTATCAAATAGTATAACCAATACACTGATATAATACTTGTTGTTATGAATATATCATGTTTTTTTGGAAATATTAAGATCCTATGAATTTTGTTATGTTTTATTTGTTGTAAATACATTTTTTAAAGACACCATGTATTATTTTAAGACTTCATGAGAAGCTGAAAATAAAAAATATATTATTTGGAATGTAAAAAATAATATTTTATATGTTGGTTTCTATATAGAACGTAATCTGTATTGAATTAAACATGAGATTATTCCTATTTTTATCTTAATGGAAGTTGATCAAAGAAGTTTTTAGAGGGTATTTGAAGAGTAATGGATGGTTTAAGTCATCTTCGTAGTTTTAAAGGTCATATAGAATCATTTTATATACAGAATGGGATATAGAGGTATCATTATGTACTCAAAACATACATTCTAGAATAAAATAATACTCTCTATATGAACTAAATTTGAGTGATCTTTGAAGACATTGATAATTTGTTATAAAAAGGTGCACAAAAAAAATTAATTCAGAAATGTTATTGTGAAAAAATATTTAGATTTTATACTAAATTTTTTATATGATAAACAAGAATATGATTAGAGGACGATATAGAATATGTCTCAGTGTTAATCAAGTAATTTCCATGAGAATATGACAACTTTAAAATAATTTTTTTTTTGATATAACAGGTGAAGTTGAAAAACAATTTTATAGTTATGTGTGACACTGAAATGGAAAATAAAAGTGTTGTGTGAAGTTGAAATAATATTTTCTATGGCTATGTAACATTGGAATTATTTTTATGTCATTGCATGAGGTTGTACCTAAGGTTGTTTAGTTTGTGTGATATTGAAACCTACTTTAATGAGTTTGAATAAAAGTCGTATAGTTTGTGTGAGATTAAAACCCCTAGTATAAAGGTTTTTAATATTGATATAATCATTTCAAATATTTTGTGAGGATGATTTGAAGGTTGTGTAAGATTTAATGAGAGTCAACTTAGATATAAATACTTTTTTAAAATGTTGTGAATGTTTGAATTTAATTGAAAAAATGGGACTCTTGTATTCCATATTTTTGTTACAATCTTTATTAGTTTCCACCATTCTTAATGTCATGATTCAATGGAGGTTTTATCAATGTCATAAAATTGACCCAATAACTGATAGAGTTTGTAAATGGTCAAGGATAAAATGTTTTCCACCATTTATGAGAAATTTTATTTTTCAAATTAATTGAAATAACTAATATAACCTATATATAGTTTGGGAAGATGAAAAATGAAAAGAAGTTGATGGGGTGAGTTATGAAGGGGGGAACTACATGAGGTTATTCTAGTTATGATGGAACTAAAATTCATGGGATAAAAATATATAAGGTTTTGATAGATGGGAGGAAAATATATTGAGGGATTAATATACTTCATATGCCATTCAAGAACAATTTATGACTCATAAGAAAATATATGTTGAGAGAATTATTTGATCAAGGATGATATTATTATTTAATAGTATTTCTATAATTATAAACACAAAAATAGAAGAAAATATAATTTATGAATGGTTTTCCAGAGACCAACTGGAGATATTTTTCATTATAAATTATCATTTTAAATTGCAGAGATATTATGACTTTTGGTGGGATTATAATTCTTATGGGTCAAGGATGATACATTAAATTATTGATCTACTTTGTGTTATGGATGATACCATACACAATAAGGATATAATGTTCCAAATTAGGGGATGGACCTTTAATAAATGTTGTGATATTGTTGCAATTTATTTATTTTCATTACATACCAAGGAGTGAACAAATAAAATTTAAAAAGATACATTCTCTCTTATCAGCGGTGGTGTATTTTTTAAAAATTTAAAAATTGGATAATATTTATTCACCCTCTTTATTATTATTGCTTCCAAACCTTATTAAGTACCACATGTTATATATATAAGAAATGCATTAGTTGAAATTCTAATTTTATGTATGAATGATATAAAAACACCATTATAATTTGTTTGGTCATATATGTTGCATAAATGAAATTATGTAAGAGATAAGTATGGTATATGTGATGATGAATAGTTAAGATATGTTATGGGTCATTATGTTATTTTAATATGATATTTTATATAATTTTCATATAAGATGATTTTATGATTATCCACTCGAAAATATCTAAGCACTCTATCACATTTTATGGATAATTATATTCAGGTTTTTCATAAATTAATATTATCTTAAGAAATCAATGCTAAATTATTGTAAAATATGCCAAAAAAAATCCATTTTATTAGAATCACTACATTCATTATGTAACTTTTATTCACATAGTTTTTTTATATTTTTTGGAAAGTTTTATAAGGAAATGAACACAAATTTTTATGGTACTAAATAATTCACTCTTGTTTGTTTCTTTTAAATTAAAGGATAAAATATTTGATATGATTTATTTTACAAGCGACCATATTTTCTAATATAAGTGTGCCTTATCAGCTACATCAAAGAGCATCATGGATGTAATAAATATGGTTTAGCCCAAATAAAAATTCCCTCTATGTCAATAAGTAACCTTTTTCATTCAACTGACTTTGATTCTTGGATCAAGTTTATTTTCAAACCTCACTTAGTCATAGTTTAGATTATATTTTTCATGAAACTTTAATTAATTGAAAATTGATACATAATGTTTCATTAATGATAATTTTTTTTCATAATATATCATAAAAACTTCAAAACACTATCTAATGATTCTCTCTATATGTACACTATACTGTGTAGATATCAAGGAAGGGTTTATGAGAGTTCATTGCACTTGTAAGAGCTAAATATATTGTTAAATTGAATTTATATTGTGTATATGAATTATATTGTTTTGATATATGGTTGAGGGTGAATTTTATGGGAGAATTTTATGAGTATTGGGGGTGTTCATTGCAGGAGGAGAGGTAAGAGATTGTTCAACAATACATGAATCATGGGGATATATAGATTTGAGCCATCATGGGGGTATGTATAATCTATTATAACATATATAAAGGTTTTATGTACTAGATTTATTTTGAAAGTGTGTCATGTTGAAATATCTCTACCATATGTGAATGTACAGTGGTGTGGAGATCCTCTTGTATAAATCATCTGGAGATACTTGAATAATATCTCAACTCAATTAGTTTTTGATAAAGTATAACATGTGGTTTATTGATATTTAAATTTTAAAACTTGTTGGAATATTATATCTATTAAAAAATACCTTTAAATGTTTGATAATTAATGTGGGAGGATAGGAAAATATGAAATATTTTGGGAATGAGAGATAAACGCCTCCAACTCAGTTGTTAGGAACAATCATATTGATAAACTAGAAAAGGAAAATCTTATACATATAAATTTCATTCATGATATATATTTAACAAAATTAAACATCATAATCAAGTTGAACTTATAAATTAGGACACTAATATAGCCTCACTTGATTCTAATTGACTTATTCTAACAAGACCATAACAAAATTGACCACACTCAACTCTTCTTGGAACAACCCAACCCTACTTAATATGATATCACATGATTAAAAGGTTAATTTAGATTGATAGATTTTACCCATTAAGTGGGAGATAAATTGATTAACTTTACATAATATCATATTTAAATGCACAGCCGATTGTCGCCTATCGACCGGTCAAAGTTCCGGTGCTCTGCAAATGTGTATAGCAGCACTCGGGTCGAATCCTCGGCAATGATACTTTGTAATAGTCGTTTGTTTTTAGTTAATTGTATTCTGATTGGGGGGTTTGTTTGCAGAGATTATGAAATAATTTATGGATGATGTTTGATTTAACAAATTGATGAAGATTGGGGTGAGTTCATCATTAGGTTAGTTAAGCTTGTGATATCCTTGAGCTTTGCTTTATATTGCATTTAAATTAACACCCATGTCACAAGATGATGTTGATTAGAATTCCTAAGTGTTAAGGCTTTAATCAAAGCCTTAACTTAATTAGGATTTTAATCTCAATCATTACATGTTTATGGTAGTGTATTTTTAGTTCCAATAATCCATGGAAACCACATGCTAAACAAAATATGTCATTAATCCATGACAAATTAAGTCTAACATACACAATGTTAAATTAATGAATACTCATCGAGCAAATACTCTCAATCACTTAACATCCATAAATTATAACTCACCCCAATGAGAGATTTACTCATCCATTTGGGTGATTAATAATATGGTTAAATGATTATGATTATAAATTAATAAGAGAAGACAAAGAAAGTGATAAGAAAAGAGTGGTACATCGACACACACACACGAACAATGATGATAATTAAAAATGAAATTTCGATTGAATGTGGAAGATAAAGAAGGGAAGGGGATTCAACTGAATTTAAAATATTTTAAGAACATAAATATTAAAATACAGAAGGTGGATGAGAATAAGAGATATTTAAGAAGTAACTTGCATTAAAACAGAATTACAAAGAAAGAGAATTACAAGATTACAAAAATGAAGAACACAAAAGTAAGTGAAAACAAAGAGAGGATGAAAGGTATATCAAGTGAAAACTTGAGAATGGAAGGTCCTACCAATCCTTTGGAAAATCTTTGGTCGTGCCAATATGATCTACTCTCTTCTGAAATTCCAAACCCTCTCAAGGAGAGAAGGGGAGAGTATTTATATCCCAAAGAGTGGACTGTTTGCATTCCTAATCTGTCCCTCCAATTGTATCGCCAATTTGGCTATTCAGACAGCCTAATATCCAAATATCTCCTTCTTCAAAGTTGTAGATAATAATGTTGTACGACTACTGTAAAAAGATGGAGTGATTTGGACAAGTGGATCCAAAGTTACTTCGGTTTTATTAAACAAAGGTAAACTGTCCATTTCTATCCATGCTTTTTCGATGGCCAAAATGTGAATGGATTTTGGAACAGGAAGATTCCTTAAAATCCTAATTAATTCTTCAACAAAGTCGGCAGTCTATATCTACTATTTCACACTGAAAAAGCTCAGCTCAATTTGATGCTTACATCATGAGATATGTCATGCATAGTATACTAATTTTAATTCTCGGACAGAATGGTGGTCTGGACTTCAAAGCTTCATTTGGGCCCCTTGTACTTGGATTTGGGACATGAAATTTTTATCCAAGATGAAATGTAGTGTCCCCCGAATTATGGTGGAGAGTTAATGTTTTTGGACTTCTGTATTGAGCCCAGTAAATCAATCTTCAAGGATGGTCCAGTTTGTTCACAGATTCTTTGGTCTTGTTTGTGAGGACCATATGACCCTTCAAATGGCAGAATTGGGTCATGGTTCCTTATAATGAAATGTTGTATATTGAAAGGAGAATCCTATAAAACAGGAACAACACAATTTGGATCAGTATATTGACAGTTATAATTAAAACATTAAACTGACTCAATTGGACTACTTCTAAAAATGCTCAAAAATTATACTTAATATTAAAACATTAATATTTCACACAAATTATGCACATTTCATATAAAATCAGTAAAGGGGGAATATAATAATTCATGAAAATATTAATAACATCAACTCCCCCACACTTAGTTTTGTGCATGTCCTCATGTGAAACAAATATAAAAACATGACAAAATCATTTTTACTCACCAACAGATATTAAAATTTTGTTTTCTCCAATCAGGGGAGGTTTAGACTATTTTTCTCATCCATTTTGAATTCCACCACAAGTTGTTACAGAAACAATGTTCCAAAACTAATTCATTTTTTCATGCTCAAATTTAGAAATAGAAAATGTGGACACTCAAAACTCACACCTCTCAAGATGATAAAATTCATTTGTGGAGGTTCACTCTTTCACCAACCAAAAGTAAAAATCTTAGAGTTTGAAAAGAGCTCTCGTCTTACAATCCCTATCCAAAGTGCACAAAAATCAAGAGGTCTTTTTAAGGGGTTTTTCTGTGGCTATGGGATGGTATGAATATAATGTCCAAGAGAGAGAATAAGGGGGTTAAAATACCAACATAGAAAAAGCAATGCACATTTTTTTTTGAAATAAAACATTGAAGGAAATGAACACACATATTTACAAGGGAATGATTGTGTGAAGAAAGACACAATATATGAAGAAAATATGAAGGTAATGAGATGATGGAATATTTACAAAACACAAAACTTCTCCCAATGATATAAGAATATAATGCAAGTGTTCTTTTTTTTTCTCTTTTTTTCTTTTTTTTCGAAAGTTGACCTTAAAACAGATCTCACACTCATATCCCAACCCATGTTTGATCTCCTCACGACACTAATTTTAATAGTTATAACAAGATCAAAGGTTGAGAAAAAGTGATTTTTGACCCATCCAAGACACAACCCATTCTTATATTCACTTTTTTTGAATTTTTTTCTTGATTTTTTTTTTGAATTTTTTTTGAACACTTTTCAATATCATTTGTACAATACATTCCCAAATCCCACTGAATGACAACCTCCCCCCCCCCACACTAAAATGGATGCTTGCCCTCAAGCATATGATAACACACCAGAAAGTAAGGAAATGATACCAAAAATGAAATCCATTCCCCCCCACACTTAAATTTCAAAAACTTATGAAATGAAAATCCATGTTGATATTGGGTGGGATAAGGTATTGGTATTATAATGTGGCTATCAAAGAAAATGTCTTCATAGGCTCGAAGGGGCTTTCAAAAGGAGGATTAATGTAAGGGAAATGGGAGTCTATTTGGCTATTGTGATTCTCATGTGGTTCAGAAAATGCCTCTATCATATTAATGCACACTAAGTCAGGAAATTCAGCTCAAAGGTCCACAAACTCAAGACTCACAAATGGTGGTGAAAAACACACATTTTGAATAGATGGACATAGGTGGCCTTGGCATGAAAGCAAATGTTTTTTCTCATGGTTTGGGAAAAGCATTTTCCAAATCAAAAATTGAGCATTCAAAATGTGTTGGTTTTGACACAAAATTCTTTATCCAAAGTCATGATGAAAATACAAAATTTTTGAGATGAAAATATGTCTGTTAACTCCCCAAAATGGTTGGACAAAATTTCAAAACTCGATGGTGAGTAAGCATGACTCTTTTTTTGTAATTTTTTTAAGTAATTGTTTTTTTTTGGTTTTTTTAGTTTTTAAGGTTTTTTTAAAATACACACCCACACAAGAAAGATAAAAAGAAAGGGTTTGATGAATAAAGTGGTAAAAAAAATGAAAGAGAGAGGAAGAAGAAGAAATAGGTAGAGAGAGGAAGAGATATAGAGAGAGTTAAAGGGAAAGAGGTGCCCCCTGGTTTGGATTTGGCAGGTCTCTATCCAGTGGTGGTTCTATTGAAGTGGATGGGGTTTCGATGGAAGTCGATGTGGTTCCTAGATTGTGAGACCTCTCATGGTGATGCTTTAACCGATGTCCGTTAACCGTGAATGTCCTTTTGGAAGAGGGGTCTTGGACTTGCACTGCACCAAATGGGTAAAAGTTAGTAATAACAAAAGGACCTTCCCAACGAGAATTAAGCTTACCTGGGTGAAGCCGAAATAGAGAATTGAAGAGCATTACCTTTTCACCATCATGAAATACCTTTATCAGGATGTGTTTGTCATGGAGTACCTTAGCCTTCTCTTTGTACATATTGGAATTCTCATAGGATTCAAGTCGAAGCTCCTCCAGTTCATCTAATTGCAACAATATTTCTTCACCAGATTTTTCAAGATCAAAATTACATGTTTTCACTGCCCAAAATGACTTATGTTGTATTTCAACTGGTAAGTGACATGCTTTACCAAAAACAAGCCGAAGAAGAGACATGCCAATGGGTGTTTTATAGGCAGTTCGATAAGCCCAAAGTGCTTCACCAAGTCTTTCGGGACAGTCTTTTCTGGTGGGTTTTACAATTCTCTCAAGCACCCTTTTCACTTCTCTATTATAAAGTTCATCCATTCCATTTGTTTGGGGGTGATATGAAGTTGAAGTTTTATGTACAACCCCATTCTTTTTCAGAAGAGATTCCATGGTTCTATTACAAAAATGGGTTCCTAAGTCACTGATCAAGGCACGTGGTGTGCCAAATCTTTGGAAGATGTGGGTCTTTAGGAAATCACTAACAGTATGAGCATCATCCTTCCTAGTGGGTTTGGCCTCAACCCACCTTGAAAAATAATCGACCGCAAGAAGAATTTATGAGAATCCATTGGAAGGGGGAAATGGTCCCATGAAATCAATACCCCAAACATCAAAGATTTGACAAAAGATTAAGGGTTTTTGGGGAATTTCATTTCTTTTGGAGATTATGCCAAACTTTTGGCATGTGGGACATGATTTATAGAACTCATGTGAGTCCTTGAAGAGGGAAGACCAGAAGAATCCAGAGTCTAGGACCTTTTGGGAGGTCCTTTGTGGTCCAAAGTGGCCACCACCAGGTATTGAGTGACATAATTCTAAGATGGAAGAATATTCATCTTCATCAACACATCTTCTAATTACCATGTCTGCCCCAGTTTTCCAAAGTTTATTTTCTTCCCAAAAATAGTATTTTGACTCACTTTTCAAATTCATTTTTTGTTCTTTTGAAAAATTTTCAGGAAAAACACTAGAAACCAAGTAATTGACAATTGGGGCATACCATGGTAACTTTGGAGTGAGAGATGAGAGGTGTTCAGTTGGAAATTCAGGATCAATTATTTTAGAATGAGAAGAATTAGAAATTCTACTCAGGTGGTCAGCCACAGGGTTTTATTTTCCAGGTTTATCTTTTATCACAAGGTCAAAATCTTGGAGCATTAAAATCCATCTTATTAGCCTTGGTTTGGAATCACTTTTCTTAAGTAAGAACTTTAATGCTGAGTGGTCCGTAAAGATGATGATTTTGGCACCTAAGAGATAGGGCCGGAATTTATCCAAGGCAAAAACCACAGCTAAAAGTTCTTTTTCACTCACAGTGTAGTGTGATTGAGTTTCATCCAATGTTTTTGAGGCATAAAAGATGACATGAGGAATGTTTTCTCTTATTTGACCAAGAACAGCCCCAATAGCCCTATCAGAAGCATCACACATCAATTCAAATGTTAAGGACCAATCTGGGGGTTGGATTATTGGAGCAGATGTGAGAGCAGATTTGAGTTCAGTGAAGGATCTCTTGCAAGCCTCGTCAAAATTGAATGTGACATCATTTTGAAGTAAACGAGTGAGTGGGAGGGAAATCTTGCTGAAGCTATGAATGAATCACCGATAGAAACCGGCATGACCAAGGAAGGACTGAATGTCTTGAACTGATTTGGGTTCAGGAAGTGATTGGATCACCTCAATTTTGGCTGGATCAGCTTGGATACCCTCTTGAGAAATTATGTGCCCTAGAACAATCCCATTTAAAACCATGAAGTGACATTTTTCAAAATTCAGCACAAGGTTGCCCTTGACACACTTTTGAAGGACCAAAGAGAGTGAATGTAAGCAAGATTCAAATGACTCGCCAAAAATGGTAAAGTCATCCATGAAGACCTCCATGCAATTCTCAATGGATTCAGAAAAGATACTCATCATACACCACTGGAATGTTGCAGGAGCATTACAAAGGCCAAAAGGCATTCGCCTATAGGCATAGGTTCCAAAGGGGCATGTGAAAGTACTCTTTTCTTGGTCCTGAGGTGAGATTGGGATTTGAAAACAACTGGTGTATCCATCAAGAAAGCAATAGTGTGACTTTCCGGCTAATATTTATAGCATTTGATCAAGGAATGGAAGAGGGTAGTGATATTTTCGTGTTTCAGCATTCAATTTTCGATAATAGATGCATACACGCCATTTTTTCTTCACTCGAGTTGTAACTACCTCCCCATATTCATTTGTGACAACAGTTATCCCACCCTTCTTATGTACAACTTGAATTGGACTAACCCATTCACTATCAGAAATTGGGTAGATAATACCAGCTTGAAGAAGCTTGGTGATCTCTTCCCTAACTACCTCAAGGATGAGTGGTTTGAGTCTTCTTTGTGGTTGTCTAATTGGTTTGGATGATTCCTCAAGATGGATGTGATGCATGCAAAGGTCAAGGTTGGTTCCTGGTATGTCATATAGGGTCTGACCTAAGGCTTTTTTGTTTTCCTCTAACACTTGAACAAGTTTGGACTCCTCGGTTTCAGTAAGGGTGACAGAGATAATGACAGGATATGAGTGATCATGGAAGAGGAATGCATATTTCAGGTGTGCAGGAAGAGGTTTCAGATCAATCTCATCTTTCACTTTTGGGCTAGAAAACTCAGAAATGGAGGAAGGGACTTCAGTTTCTTCAGATTCATTTTTCTCAATGCTATCCAAGGTGGATCAGTAGAGATCAGAGTTGATGTGGGATTCAAGAGAGTTTTCAAGTTCCTCTAGATTGATGGAGCCTATGAATGAGAGGTCCACATAAACTTCACCATTTATGACTTTGTTAATCATGGTGCAGATTTCACAAGATCCTTTATCATTATAACATTAATAACATGGTGGATTGGGTTTCGATTGAATCTTAGAAGTGTCCTCAAAAGAATGGATTGAGAATGCAGAGTGATACTCAGATGGGTATCACATGGCTTGAAAAATGTTGAACTTGACCACTTGGTCACCAAATTCCATGGATAAGATTCCTGAATAGACATCGATCTTGGTTCTAGTAGTCATGAGGAATGGTCTTCCTAGAATTAGGGGAGATCGAGAAGAGGTCGTCTCACCTTCCATGTCAAGGACATAGAAATCAGCTGGGAAGATAAGATCATTGACCCGAACAAGAACATACTCAATTATCCCCTCAGGATTGGTAGTGCTTTGATAAGCTAATTGAATGAAAACACCCGTTGGGTGAAAGGGACCTAGACCAAGGTTGGAGAAAATGGATTTTGGCATGACATTTATTGAGGCTCCAAGGTCTATGAGTGCATCATCAAAGTTGGAACTCCCTATTTGACATGGAACCGTGAAGGTCCCTGGATCTTTGCATTTCATGGGAATAGACTGTTGGGTTGAAACATTTTCAATGTTCCTAAGTTGCCTCTTATGGGTGCACAATTCCATAAGAAACTTGGCATACTTAGGGATTTGTTTGATGGCATCTAAGAGGGGGATGTTCACTTCAACACATCTAAACATGTCAAGCATTTCAGGATCAGGTTCAAAGGACTTCTTAGGCTTGGAGATGGCTTAAGTAAAAGGAATTGGGTTCCTTAGAGGAATAGAAGGAGGTGAAGGAGTGGATTCAAGTTCCTTTTCCATCTTTTTGTTCTTTTCATTTTCTAGATCAACATCGAAAGGGGAGGTAGAGGAATCAGCATGGGGCATAGCAATTTGCTTTCCCGATCTAAGTGCAATTGCACCTACATTACCCTTAGGGTTGGGTAATGGTTGAGCTGGGAGTTGGGATGAATTGGATGGTTGTTGTTGGCTAAGGTGGGATTCAAGTTGACCTATTTGGGTTTCAATGTTCTTGAGGCTAGAACGGGTGAAGGAAGCAAGATCCTCTATAGCACTTTCCCATGGTTGTTTAGAAGAAGAGGCTTGTCCCAAATTGGGTTGGCCTTGATTTTGGTTCTTGGGAAAGTGATTGTATTGGGTGGGGAATTGGGAAGGCTCGTTAGGATAGTGGAATCCAGGAGGAGGATTGTTCCTTTGGGGTTGAGGAACAAAAGGATAAGGTTAATGGATGTTACCACCACTTTGACCATATTGGAAATGGTTTGGATTTTGATGAGGGAACTGAGGAGGATGAGAAATGGGATTACCATACCTCAGAGGTGGGTTAAAGGTAGAAGAGAAGAGCTCAGAGTGGGGTTGGTTGAAGTTTCTAAAAAACTGACCTGATTGTTAAGGGTTGAAGTTTCGCTAAGCATATGCCGCATTGAGCTCCATTGGACTAGATGAATCAGATGGATCATCTTGAAGTTGTGGACTTGTGTCAGTCGAATGAGATGGAGAGTTGCAGATTCCAAAATTCTTGATAGGTCCAGGGAATAGTGACTGTGGAGAAGATGAGGTTGGGGCTTTGGTAGCCACCGCTAGTTGACGCACAAGACCTGTAAGTTCACTCATCCACTCAGTCATCTTGTTAGGCTCTATGGATTGATTATCTTGGGCTTGTTTGACTTGAGCATGTGATTGAGTATGGAATTGTTGTGTGTTTGCAGCCATGTTACTTATGAGATATCTTGTAGCTACAGGAGTTTTATCAACCAGAGCACCGCTAATTGCGACATCAATAAGGGTTCACTCCATAGCCAATAAACCCTCATAGAAGTATTGGATCAAGAGTTGGTCAGGGATTTGATGATGTGGGCAGGTTGAAACAATCTTTTTGAACCTCTCCCAGTACTCATGGAGTGATTCACTTGGGAATTGATGGATACCACTTATT
Source organism: Viscum album (assembly GCA_963277665.1). Lineage (NCBI taxonomy): Eukaryota > Viridiplantae > Streptophyta > Magnoliopsida > Santalales > Viscaceae > Viscum > Viscum album. The sequence continues at coordinate 2,119,419,995 of OY728150.1, forward strand.
TCCTTTCGGATAGAAGCAGTACGAGAAGCATGAAAGAATTTCTCTAAGAAGAGTCGCTTCATGTCATTCCATGTGGTTATGGAACCAGGAGGAAGGTAGTAGAGCCATGACTTAGCAGTGTCATCTAGGGAAAAAGGGAATGCTTAGAGTTTGATTTGTTCTTCAGAAACCCCTTGAGGCTTTATGGTAGAGCACAACACCTGGAACTCTTTAAGGTGAAGATGTGGATCCTCACCGGCTAGCCCGTGAAAATGAGGGAGAAGATGAATCAAACCTGATTTGAGTTCGAAGTCAGCTTCTATGTTTGGATATTGAATACCAAGGGGTTGGTAATTCATATCAGGGGAAGCAAGTTCTTTCAATGTTTGTTCCCTAGGATTGGCCATATTGAATTCAATTGGTAGGGCAATGATTGGTTCTTGGGTGATTTGGTTATCCCTAATGGTCCTCCTAAGTCGAAAAAGAGTTCTATCAATTTCAGAGTCAAACAAATCCGAGGGATTGGTTGGGAGGATGCGGGTCATTCAGAGAGATTTATAAAGGATGATGAAGATGGGTTTTCCTTTGTATTTTTTCAGTTTATGATTTTTAAGAGGAATACGGGTTTTTCTTTGTGTTTTTTTTTCAATTTTTTTCAAAATTTTTGATTTTTTTTGGTTTTTTTACAATAACCAGAAACTAATGACTACTTAAAGCACCATCCCCAGCAACGGCGCCATTTTAAACGCACGGCTGATTGTCGCCTATCGATCGGTCAAAGTTCCGGTGCTCTGCTAATGTGTATAGCAGCACTCGGGTCGAATCCTCGGCGATGATACTTTGTAATAGTCGTTTGTTTTTAGTTAATTGTATTCTGATTGGGGGGTTTGTTTACAGAGATTATGAAATAATTTATGGATGATGTTTGATTTAACAAATTCATGAATATTGGGGTGAGTTAATCATTAGGTTAGTTAAGCTTGTGATATCCTTGAGCTTTGCTTTATATTGCATTTAAATTAACACCCATGTCACAAGATGATGTTGATTAGAATTCCTAAGTGTTAAGGCTTTAATCCAAGCCTCAACTTAATTAGGATTTTAATCTCAATCAGTACATGTTTATGGTAGTTTATGTTTAGTTTCAATAATCCATAGAAACCACATGCTAAACAAAATATGTCATTAATCCATGACAAATTAAGTCTAACATACACAATGTTAAATTAATGAATACTCATCGAGCAAATACTCTCAATCACTTAACATACCTAAATTATAACTCACCCCAATGAGAGATTTACTCAGCCATTTGGGTGATTAATAATCTGTTTATAATGATTATGATTATAAATTAATAAGATAAGAAAAAGAAAGTGATAAGAAAAGAGTGGTACATCGACACACACACACGAACAATGATGATAATTAAAAACGAACTTTCGATTGAATGAGGAAGATAAAGAAGGGAAGGGGATTCAACTGAATTTAAACTATTTTAAGAACATAAATATTAAACTATAGAAGGTGGATGAGAATAAGAGATATTTAATAAGTAACTTGCATTAAAACAGAATTACAAAGAAAGAGAATTACAAGATTACAAAAATGAAGAACACAAAAGTAAGTGAAAACAAAGAGAGGAGGAAAGGTATATCAAGTGAAAACTTGAGTATGTCAGGTCCTCCCAAGCCTTTGGCAAAGCTTTGTTCGTGCCAATATGATCTACTCTCTTCTGAAATGCCAACCCCTCTCAAGGAGAGAAGGGGAGAGTATTTATAGCCCAAGGAGTGGACTGTTTGCATTCCTAATCTGTCCCTCCACTTTCATCGCCAATTTGGCTATTCAGACAGCCGAGTCTCCAAATATCTCCTTCTTAAAAGTTGTATATAATAAATTTTTCCGACTACTGTAAAAATATGGAGTCATTTTGACAAGTGGAGCCAATGTTATGGCGGTTTTATTAAACAAAGGTAAACTGTCCATTTCTATCCATGCTTTTTCGATGGCCAAAATGTGAATGGATTTTGGAATAGGAATATGCCTTCAAATCCTAATGACTTCTTCAACAAAGTCGGCCGCCGATATCTCCTCTTTCACACTGAAAAATCTCATCTCGATTTGATTCTTACATCCTGAGATATGTCATGAATAGTATACTGATTTTAATTCTCGGACAGAATGATAGGTTGGACTTCAAAGCTTCATTTGGGCCCCTTGTACTTGGATTTGGGCCATTAAATTTTTATACAAGATGAAATGTAGTGTCCCCCTAATTATGGTGGAGATTTAATGTTTTTGGACTTCTGTATTGAGCCCAGTAAATCAATCTTCAAGACTGGTCCAGTTTGTTCACAGATTCTTTGGTCTTGTTTGTGAGGACCATATGACCCTTCAAATGGCAGAATTGGATCATGGTTCCTTCTAATGAAATGTTTTATATTGAAAGTAGAATCCTATAAAACAATAACCACACAATTTGGATCAGTATAGTGATAGTTATAATTAAAACATTAAACTGACTCAATTGGACTACTTCTAAAAATGCTCAAAAATTATACTTAATATTAAAACATTAATATTTCACACAAATTATGCACATTTAATATAAAATCAGTAAAGGGGTAATATAATAAGTCATGAAAATATTAATAACATCACATATGCTTGTGCTGATGTTGATTTTTGGAGACCCGCTACTCTAACCAGGGATCAGAATTAAAGTCGTAATCACATAGAGTTAACATTGATATACTGTAATCCCTATGGTTTTGTGATATCATGGAATTCCACATAAACATGAGGTATACTAGGGATAAAAACACTAGTCTTTATTTTTGTTTGAGGTATACTCCTTGGAATTAAATATTGATAATCCATTATTGTCTTCTGAGCTTATTGATTCTGTTAGGTTGTATATTTACTTAACTTATTCCATTTTTATGGTAAGTATAATACATTGAAAATATCTAAAATAGTATTATAATAATTACTTTTCACCATGAATGGATTGATTCATTCCCATGAAACTTTTCATAAACATTTGCTGAGTCGTGATTTTCTCATGTTGTTTCCATTATAAATATTTTTGTTCACAACTTTTTTAAAATAAAATTCTAACCAATATATTTATAATATCTTTGATAAAATTATCACTATGTATATGATAACTTGGTAGGTGGACATATATTTATGATGTCTAAATTGTTCTATTATTTATAGCTCATTCGATCTATGATTTATTTCATGATGTAACAATCTAATCATTAATCATTATTACATATCATGTTATGATCAAAATGTTTTTATATGTAAATATTCTTAAATATGTTAGCACCATCTCATTTATAATATAATATTAGGATATTTGAACTCATTTATTTATTAATTTGTTATGAATTTATAGTATTCTAGGAATAATGATAAGTAATGGTTTTATGGATCAAAAATTGTATCTTTGAGATGGTGTTTGTGTGTGTGTGTGGGGGGGGGGGTGTGATAAGGGTTAAATTGATAAAAATGTCATTCTTTTTTTAAGATTGATGCCCATAAAAATACATTGTGATTTTTGATAATTCTTGCTTGAAATGTAAATGTATGATTTCCTGATATGATGTAAATGATTGGAAAAAAATTATTATCACATGATATGATTTTCATGAAATGTTTCAAAAATAAAATTTTCAATAATATATGCATGACTTGAATAAGTGTATTCTTGCCCACAAATTTTCATGGTATATTTATATAATGTCTTTAAATACCTGAAAATTCCATGGTATTTTTTTTCTTAAATACAGGGGATTTTTACGAGTCCGTAAAAATTTACGGCGCTTGATTCTGAGGCCCAGTGTGCCCGGAATCAATTTCTGAAGTTTTGTTCAGGTACGTTCAGTAAACATACGAGCGAGATTTTATAATTTTTGAACTGGTGGTCAGAACTGAAATCTGAGGGCACTGTTGAACTTGCAGTGCTGGTATTCTCTTAATAAGACTTTTACCTCGATGGTAGATGGTCGAGAATAAAAGTTAGTTTTTGACTTTTTATAAAATAATAATAAAATAAAGTGTACAACACTTTATTTTATTTTAAGCTTCCATGTGTGTGATTGTTGGTTAAAATCTCCACTTGGGAGTTGGAGGTGGGACAGCCACACCCTAACCTCCCATGAGAGGTTATGGTGGTGGAGCCCACCCGAATTTAACCTCCCACGAGAGGTTACGATGTGGGGACCACCCAAGACCATAACCTCTCATTTAAATAATAGGGGTGGGGACCAACCGACCCCTATTAATGGGAGTAGAGTATAACCTCTCAACTCTCCCTCATTAATGAAGGAGGGCCTCTCCACCTCTCTTTTTAATTAATTGGACAACGCATAATTTATTATGCTAATCCTCCACATTTATTAGATGAAGCCAATTAATTTATTCTCCCTTTTTGAATTCTATGCCAACAGAATAATAGATAACCAATCTATTATTTTAGTTGGCATGTTTTATTTTGGCGGAATGGAGGAAGAGGAGAGCTAGGGAGAAAAGATCCCAACGAAGAACAAGGAACCTCATCTTCCAACAAAGAACAAAGAATTCCAACAACCTTCTTCGACTTCCTCCCTCAGAACCTACCGATGTGGAGTGTCTTCCACAGCCGATGTAGCCTGGGATTGGGAGTGCGTGACGAACACGGCGAACGAAGAACTTCATCGTCTTCTTTCCACAACTCCGTCAACGAATGACGAATGTCGATCAATGAAATAAAAAGGTAGAAGGTTTATTACTTTTTGAAGTTGTACCTTTTTCTTACCTTCTTCAAAGGTTGATAAGGGATTGATGCAGATGTATTTTTGATCATATTCATCCCATGATGAACCAAATGATATCTCCCAAAATGAAGAGGGTGTGGACCAACCAAACATGGCCCAACATCCTCCCTCAATATCTTTATTCTTGTGACATTCTATGGCAGGTCGACGTATCAATGATGAGGTGACGGAGGTACCAACAACAAAGGCCACACTACCCGTGGCCTTTGAAAATCCAACCGCTGGACCGCGTCGGCCTGAGCTCCGCCAAAACGGCCTGCCCGTGCCCCCCCCCCAGCGCGCTGCCCGGTGCCCAGACCATCTGCCCACAGCCCCTCCGACGCCCTGCCCGGTGCCCCCGCAGCCTGCCCTGCCCCTACCGCGCTCTGCCCGGCGCCCCCGCGGCCTGCTCGGTGCCCCCGCAGCCTGCCCAGCGCCATGCCAAGGCCCTCGCGGCCTCTCGGTGCCCTACTGCGCCCTGCCCGGCACCCCCGTGGCCTGCCTGGTGCCCTATCAGCACCTCCACGACCTGCCTGGCACCCTGTCGCGGCCTGCCCTGCGCCCTGCCGTAGCCTGCCCGACCGCCCCCGCGTCGGCCTCCGCACGCACCACCCCGAACCGAACGCCCCCCCGAGTCGGCCTCTGCGCAACCCGCGCACTCCCAGATGTGCTGGCGTCCTGGCTCCCTCCGGGATGAGCCACGCCGGGCCGCTCCCTCGCAGCACTCCGGGCCGAACTGGCCCCGAGCCCAGGCCGGACCACTCTCACAGTCTGTTGGGCCGGGCCCAACGGTCCGGGACGAACTTAACGGGTTGACCCACACAACGGGCCGGGTCAGATCCAGTGAGTTTGATCAGGTCGACCCAGACCGGGTCGGCCCTGACTGGGTTGGGCCGAGTCGGTCCGACCGGGTCGGACCAGTCCTGGGTCCTCTACTGACCCATTACTTACTTTGGCCATAACTTTGGAACCAGATGACCATTTGACGAACCGTCAGTGGTGCTGGTATACTTGGAGCATGACGGTCTCTTTGAGTATACCCCAATGGAGTTCGAGGTATTTTTGAGTTACGGTCAGGTTGGTTCATACACAAACTCAACCGGGATACTGGGACTAAAAGGCTAATAACTCACAGACCGGGCGTCCGATTGACACGCCGTCAGTTGCGTTGAGACCTCTTCGATGTAGAAAACCATTGAGGTACTTCTACATGGGACTTTGTGATAGTTGGAGTATCGACCAGTAGCTTGTGGATAAGATCTTCTAGAGACAAGCAGGCATTTTTGCGTGAACCTAGTAGCTAGCTGAGACTTGACGACTGTTGATCGATTCGACTCGAAGTGATTCGACTAGCCCAGTGGGGAGCGCCTCTGTTTGAGCGCAGAAGACCCACAGTGGGGAGCACCTCTGTGTGAGCACAACAGACCCACGATACTCAACACGTGGAGTACCTCAACAGGCTACAATGGGGAGTGCCTCTGTGTGAGCGTAGTAGACCCACGGTGGGGAGCACCTCTTTGTGATCACAAAAGATCCACGGTACTCGATAGGAGGAGTACATCAGCAGTCCAAGTTAGTGGGAAGCGCCTCTGTGTGATGCAACAGGCCCACTGTACTCAATATAGGAGTAGTTCTCCAGTAGCCGAGGGTTTATATTGATACTATCCCTAGAATAAAATCCTGGTTAAGCTGAGTCAGAGACTTTGCGTTTTCCTTGTGATTAAGATACATTACTTGATAACTTAGGTATATTTATGGGCATATACCTAAGTGAGGTTATCCTTTGAAATCATACTTTGTGGTTTATCCTTGTTGGATTTTGTGAGACCTTGAGGGTCTCAGGGTCCCTACTATGTATCATTATACTCACCCCTCAACGGGCTATGCCTGCACCTCGTTGTATTGGTTGTAGACGACAGACAACGCTGACTAAGGCAGAGAGTAACAGGACTGGATAGTACCTGGAGGTTGACCACTCAGTGTGATGGTACATGGAGGATACAGACGGATGAGAGTGCTGAGGAGGAAATATGTACCTTCCCTTCAGGTAAGAACCCCGGAGGACGACCCAATAGTTGTTTTAATTTTCTTTAGTTGTACTTGATTTTAGTTGTACTTGTACTTTCCTGTTGGGATTGTATTTCCGGCCCCTTTTACTTTCCATTAATTCTTTTTTATACAGTTTTACTTAGTGTTTTGCTTCTATTTGTGTACTATGATGTGTTTGTTTATAGTTATAAAGGAAATTCCTTTCCAATTTAGGGATTTACGCCTTTGGTGCTAGTCTCCAACCCATATCCTATGGAAGACAGTCTTGGGGTAGTCATGATATGGGCCTCAGGGGACGGGTCATGACAAATTGGCATCAGAGGAGTCGGTTCTACCGCAGAACTTAGAAATCTGATCTTTATTTTCTGTGAAGCAATAGTGTTCAGGGTACTAAGTGTGGTTTTCAGTTTAGGGAGCTCGGTGTTGGTGCGGGTGGCCAACATATCCATACACCAGGACCCTGACTTCTGATTTCTGACTCAGTGCACGAAGAAACTAATTGCGTGCGTGTTTCCAAAAGTTTTCTTTAAGTCAACTCAACCAGGTCAACTCACCAGGTATAATATTTGGACCATGTCTCATCTATTTCTTTCAGGATGCCTCCCCGCGAATGACCAGTTAGAGCTCTGAGAGTCTTATGTACTGACAGCCCACCGAGCGATGAGGCCTCGGTGCAGGGCCCTTTACCAGCGGAGGCACAAGCAGTACTACTTCTCATTGGGCCACCCATTCCACCAGCCCCAGCAGCAGATGATGCACACTTATTGAGTGAATTGCATGAGTTTCATCACTAGAGGCCACCCAGGTTCAGGGGAGAGACAGATCCACAGGCGGCTGAGAATTGACTGGAGGCTATGGTGAGAGTCTTCAGGCTAGTAGGGACACCAACAAACTTTATGGTGATCCTTGTCGCGAGTCTCCTTCAGTAAGCAGCAGGCATATAGTGGATCCTGATGCTCCAGGTGTATGACGAGGTGACACTACTCTAGGTAGACTTCTGGAGCCTGTTTCGGGTGGATTTTGTCCCAGCGACTCTCTACGTAGTACAGATACAAGAGCTACTGCATCTACAGCATGGTAGCATGATGGTGGAACAATACTCAGCGAGGTTCACTGACCTCTCACACTACTCCAGATATATGGTGCATGACCCATTCTTCAGAGTCCGGACCTTCAAACAGGGGCTCAGGCGAGATATCAGAGCATCGATGATCTCACTCAGCATCCCGATGCAAGCGGGGGTGTTAGAGAGATCCCTCCTAGTGGAGAGTTTTCTTATTGAGCAGTCACCAGTAGCGAGACCCATCACTAGTCGACATGCAGCGAAGTCTTCTGCAGCTGGCAGTATACAGATGTCACAAAGGTCCAAGTGGACCAGACCATCTAGTGGACGACCTCAGGATACAGAATCAGTTGTGTGGGGCACACGAGACAGAACCAGTCATGCCAGGAGCGGGCAATTCTACACTTGCGGCGGGCCGGGTCACATGGATCGTGACTGTCTGAACTGCCGTTCAAATGATTAACTGACAGTTGAGGGACCTCCCAGGCAGAGGCAGAGGTTCGAACGAGGTAGTCTGTAGGGAGGAGGCTGACGTGGCAGAGGATCTGGATGTGCAGTTGGTGGTGGATGACGTTACGAGGTGTTACCACCACCACCACTAGGAGGTCCACCCCGACTGTAGGGAGTAGGTGGACAGGGGAGAGCTCAGCTCCAAGTAGCTAAGGCCTACGATCACGGTGCTCTAGAGATGATTCAAGGTGTGATCTATGTCTATTCCACCTTAGCTGCAGTTCTTATAGACATAGGTTCCAGTCACTCTTTCATTGCCACATCCCTCGTTTGAATCTCGGAGATTCCGAATGAGTCGTTAGTTCGATCCTTACGGCTAGAGACTCCTACAGGAGCATACTCGATGATTAGACACTGGTGCCGACAGTGTGAGCTTAATCTAGTAGGCGAGATCTTCGGCTGGGATCTCCTCATAGTAGTATCGAGGCCTTACAACATCATCTTGGGTATGGACTGGTTATCTACATTCCATGATCAGATCGACTGTATTAGGTGAAAAGTGTGGTGTGTCCGCAAGGATGGGACCAGGTTTACCATCACTGGTGATAAGGGAACCTTTGAAGCACATGACAAACTTACTCAGAGGAGAGTGCACCCGATCACTCATCAGTTGGCCTTCCTTACCCTCAGAGTAGTTGATGTGGAGAGTCCGAGCTATCCTGTAGTGGTGGACCAGTACACAGATGTTTTACCTGATGATGTTCCAGGACTACCTCCTTGTAGAGAGGTGGAATTCTACATTGACATGTACCTCGAGACGACGCCGATATCTACTCGAGCATATCAGATGACTTCTACTAAGATTTGTGAGTTGCGGGTACAGTTGGAGGACTTATAGGGGAAGGGATTCATCCGGCCTAGTGTTTCTCCCTGGGAATCCCCAATTCTGTTTTCCAAGAAGGTGGATGGGAGCTTGAGGATATGTGTTGACTACCGTCGCCTGAACTATGTGACCGTGAAGAACAAGTACCCACTTCTGAGGATTGATGACCTTTTTGATCAGCTAAAGGGATATTGATGGTTCTCAAAGATAGACCTCAGATTAGGCTATCACCAGCTCAGAGTTCGAGATGAGGATGTACAGAAGATGACATTCAGATGTCGGTACGACCACTACGAGTTCTTGGTTATGCCTTTCAGTGTAACCAATGCTCCAACACTGTTCATGGGACTCATGAACAAGATCTTCCATCCATACCTCGATTTCTTTTTCGTAGTATTCATCTACGACATTCTGATCTACTCGACTACTGAGGAGGAGTATGCCTACCATTTGCAGGTAGTACTGAACACACTCTAAGAGCACCAGCTTTATGGTAATCTCTCGAAGTGTCAGTTTTGGATTCGAGAGGTTCACTTCTTAGGACACGTCATCTCGGAGGCTGGAGTTGTAGTAGATCCAGTGAATATTGAAGCAATACTTTCTTGAGAGACACCCAAGAGTGTGATGGAGGATTTTTTTTTTCTAGGTTTGGTTGGTTATTACCAGATGTTTGTTCCATACTTATCCAGAGTTGCAGAACCACTATCAGCCTTGACGAAGAAGGGGCAACCCTTCATGTGGTTGGAGAGATGCCAGCAGAGATTTTAGGAGCCGAGGCAGAGGCTGACTAGTGCCCCCATCTTGAGGCTTCTAGAGGAAGGCGTAGGGTACGTAGTTTACTATGACGCATCAGGGACCAGACTTGGGTGTTTCCTGATGTAGGAGCGAGCAGTGATCGCGTATGGTTCTCAGAAGCTGAGATAAGATGAGAAGAACTACGCTACCCATGACCTGGAGTTAGCAGTAGTGGTCTTCTCCTTGAAAATGTGGCGACACTATCAGATTAGAGAGCGTTTTACCGTGTAATATGATCACAAGAGTCTTAGGTATATCTTCTCTTAGAAGGAACTGATCCTGATACAGCGACATTGGCTTAAGTTCCTCCAAGACCTTGACTTCGAGATAGTCTATACTCCTGGGAAGGGGAACGTTGTTGTAGATGCACTCAGTAGGAGGACTGGTATAAAACTTCTAGGAGAGGTGATAGAGTATATGGATGCTTTACAGATATCCTTTATATATTGAGAAGGAGCAACATTCCTATAGTCTCTTACGGTCACTCCCCCACTTCTTCAGCGAGTCAGGGAGTCATAGCATGGGGACGCTGACTACGAGACACGACGTGCTCAGATATCCATAGGGCAAGCACCTGATAGATTTTCTGAAGGTGGGGAGCACGTCATCCTCTTCAGAGGATGTACCTTGGTACCCGTGGCACTTCAAGAGGAAGTGTTGAGGGAGTTCCACACATCCCCTCTAGCGGTACATCCAGGTGTGGAAAATATGTATCAGTACCTTAGACGAGAACACTAGTGGCCAGGTATGAAGAAGGCGGTGGAAGATTTTGTCTCACGATGCCTCACTTTTCAGCAAGTGAAGGCAGAGAACCAGGTACTAGCAGGCTTATTTTAGCCTTTAGAGGTCCTAGAGTGGAAGTGGGATGGGATATCCATGGAATTCGTGATGGGTCTACCATGTATGTTCAGGGGAAATGACTCTATTTGGATGATCATCGACCGAATCACCAAGTCATCCAACTTCCTACCATTCAGAGAGCAGGGTTCTGTAGAGAACTTGGGACGCCTATATGTGCAGGAGATTGTGCGACTACATGGAGCACCATTCTCTATTGTCTCCAACCATGATGCACGATTTACTTCCTGGTTATGGTAGGGGTTGTAGGAGGCTTTTGGGACACAACTTCATTTGAGCACCGCCTTCCATCCTTAGACAGATGGTCAGACTGAGTGGACCATTCAGACCCTCAAGGACATGCTACGTGCATGTGTCCTCGACTTCAGTCGTAGTTGGGAGGATCACTTTCCTTTGGTGAAGTTTTCTTACAACAACAACTATCACTTCACCATAGGGATGGAACCTTTTGAGGCCTTGTATGAGCGACCTTGCAGATCACCCTTGTGCTGGACTGACCCTGGGGAGTCAGCACTAGTGGGACTAGAGATGGTACGAGCTACTACGGAAAAGGTGCAGATCATCCAGGAGCAGATGAAGACTGCACAGAGAAGGAATAAGTTGTATGCTGACAGGAGATAGAGACCTCTGGAGTTTGAGGATGACGACCACATCTTTCTACGGGTCTCACCACGACAAGGTCTACAGAGATTTGGCTGAGGGGGAAAGTTATCTCTGAGATTCATAAGACCTTTCCAGGTCCTTAGCAGAGTCGGTGAGGTGGATTACCGCTTAAATCTTCCACCTTAGTTGCACCGGCTGCACGACGTCTTCCACGTATCTCAGCTGAGGAGATACGTGCATGACCCTTACCACATCATCGACCATGGAGAGCTGAATGTCGATGATGGGGTGACTTCTATGGAGGTTCTAGTGGAGATTGAGGATCGATAGGAGTGGGTCCTTTGTGGATGGTCGATAACTCTGGTGCATGTTCACTGGCAGCATGAGAACCTCCAAGAGAGAACATGGGAGTGGGAGGCTCAGATGTGTGCTCAGTACCCCCATTTGTTCTCATAGTTCGAGTTGCAGCTTACGGGGACGTAAATCCCTGTGGTGGGGAGAATGTAAAGGCTGGGAAATTCCGTGGATTTTTTTTTCTTAAATACGTGGGATTTTTACAAGTACACGAAAATTTATGGCACTTGATTCTAAGGCCCGGTGTTTCCGAAATCAATTTCTAAAGTTTTGTTCAGGTACGTTCTGTAAACATACGAGCAAGATTTTATAATTTATGAACCGGTGCTCAGAACTAAAATCCAAGGGCACCATTGAACTCACAACACCGTTATTCTCTTAAGAATACTTTCACCTCAACAGCAGATGGTCGAGAATAAAAGTTAGTTTTTTGATTTTTATAAGAAAATAATAAAATAAAGTGTACAACACTTTGTTTTATTTTAAGATTCCATGTGTGTGATTGTTGGTTAAAATATCCACTTGGGAGTTGGAGGTGGGACCACCACACCCTAACCTCCCATGAGAGGTGATGGTGGTGGGGCCCACCCGAATTCAACCTCTCGTGAGAGGTTACGACGTGGGGACCACCTGAGACCATAACCTCTCATTTAAATAATAGGGGTGGGGACCACTCGACCCCTATTAATGGGAGTAGAGTATAACCTCTCAACTCTCCCTTATTAATGAGGGAGAGCCTCTCCACCTCCCTTTTTAATTAATTGGACAACGCATAATTTATTTTTCCAATCCACCACATTTATTAGATGGAGCCAATTAATTTATTCTCCCTTTTTGAATTCTATGCCAATGGAATAATAGATAACCAATCTATTATTTTTGTTGGCATGTTTCATTTTGGCAGAACAGAGGAAGAGAAGAGCTAGGGAGAAAATCTCCCAACGAAGAAATAGGAACCTCATCTTCCAATGAAGAACGAAGAATGCCAACAACCTTCTTCGACTTCCTCCCTCAGAACCTATTGACGTGGAGTGTCTTCCATGACTGACGTAGCCCAGGATTGGGAGTGCGTGACGAACGCAGTGAAAAAAGAACTTCATCGTCTTCTTTCCACAACTCCGTCAACGAATGACGAACGTCGATCAACGAAATAAAAAGGTAGGGGGTTTATTACTTCTTGAAGTTGTAACTTTTTCTTGCCTTCTTAAAAGGATGATAAGGGATTGATGCAGATGTATTTTTGACCATCTTCTTCTCATGATGAACCAAATGATATCTCCATAAACACGGAGGGTGCGAGCTAAACTAACATGGCCCGACATCCTCTGTCGATCTCTCTCTTCTTGTGACTTTCTACGGCATGGCGACGTATCAACGACGGGGAGATGGAGGTGGAAATGACAAAGGTCGCGCTACCCACGGTCTCCGCAAATCGTGTCGTCAGTCTGCGCCGGCCCGAGCTCCGCCGAACTGGCCTGCCTGCAGCCCCCCCCCCGGCGCGTTGCCTGGCACCTAGGACATCTGCCCGCGACCCCACTGGAGCCCTGCCCGGTGCCCCTGCGGTCTGCCTGACCCCTACCGTGCCCTACCAGGCACCCTGACCAGCGCCCTGCCGGTGCCCCCGCGGCCTGTCCGACACCCCCACGGCCTGCCTGACTCGCGCGCTCCTGGCTGAGTCGGCATCCTAGATCCCTCGCGCCCTTTGGGCTGAGTCGTGCCATGTTGTTCCCTCGAAACTCTCTGATCCGAACTAGCCCCCGAGCCTAGGCCGAACCGCTCTCGCAGTCCACTGGGCCAGGCCCAGTGGTCCGGGACGAACTTAACGGGATGAACCACCCAATGGGTTGGGTCAGACCTAGAATGTTTGACTAGGTTGACCTAGACTGGATTGGCCCTGACTGGGTTGGGCTGAGTCGGTTCGACCGAGTCGGACCGAACCCATGCCCTCTACTGACCCATTACCTACTTTGGCCATAACTTTGGCACCGGATGACCGTTTGAGGAACTGTCAGTGACGCTAGTATTCTTGGAGCATGACAGTCTCTTTGAGTATACCTCACCAGAGTTTAGGGTATTTTTGAGTTATGGTCAGGTTGGTTCGTACACGAACCCAACCGGGCCCTCGGGACTAAAAGGCTAATAACTCACAGATCAGGCGTCTGATTGACGCACCGTCAATTACGTTGAGACCTCTTTGACGTGGCGGACCTTTAAGATACTTCTATGTCGGACTTCGTGATAGTTGGAGTATCGACTAGTATCTTGTGGAACAGATATTCCAGAGACGAGCAGGAATTTTTGTGGGAACCTAGTTGCTGGATGAGACGTGACGACTGCTGACCGATTCGACTTAGAGTTATTCGACTAGCCCAGTGGGGAGCACCTCTATGTGAGAACAGTAGACCCACAGTGGGGAGCACATCTGTGTGAGCATAGAAAACCTACAATACTCGACATGTGGATTAACTCATTAGGCTATGAGGGGGAGCGCCTCTGTGTGAGCACAGTAGACCCACGGTGGGGAGCGCCTCTGTGTGAGCGCGACAGATCCACGATACTCGACAGGAGGAGTACCTCAGCAGTCCAAGTAATTGGGAAACTCCTTTGTGTGACGCGGCAGGCCCACTGTACTCGATAGAGGAGGAGTTCTCCAATAGCTGAGGGTTCATATTAATACTATCCCAAGAATAAAATCCTGGTTGAGCTAATTCAGAGACTTTGTGTTTTCCTCATGATTGAGATGGATTACTTGATAACTTAGGTATATGTATGGGCATATACCTAAGTGAGGTTATCTGTTGAAATCATACTTTTTGGTTTATCCTTGTTGGATTTTGTGAGACCTTGAGGGTCTCGGGGTCCCTATTGAGTATCGTTATACTCACCCCTGCACGGGCTATGCCCGCACCTTTTTGTGTTGGTTGCAGATGATGGACAACGCTGACTAAGGCAGAGAGTAGTAGGACTGGACGGTACCCGGAGGTGGACCACTCGGTGTGACGGTACATGGAGGAGACGGAATGATGGGAGTGCTGAGGAGGCCATTTGTACCTACCCTTCTGGAAGGAACCCCAGAGGATGACCCAGTAGCTACTTTACTTTTCTTCAGTTGTAATTTCTTTCAGTTGTACTTGTACTTTCCAATTAGGCTTGTATTTCTTGCCCCTTTTACTTTCCATCACTTATTTTGTATATAGTTTTACTTAGTTCTTTGCTTCTAGTTGTGTACTATGATGTGTTTGTTTATAGTTATAAAGGAAATTCCTTCCCAGTTTAGGTATTTACGCCTTTGGTGCTAGTTTCCAGCCCCTGGCCTATGGAAGGTGGGCTTAGGGTATTCACGATATGGGCCTAAGGGACGGGTCGTGACAATTTCTATTAAGTTATAATATATTTAAAGAACCCATATGTGATGTATAATTCCTGAATTGTACTTTAAAAAATATATGTGTATTTTGTATCAAATAGTTCAACCAAGACATTGATTTGAGCCTTGTAGTTATAAATAACCCATATTTTGTGGTGAGAAGATTTAAATCCCTTTATTTTTTTAATATTTTAATTGTTTTCAATACATTTTTTGAAAACACCATGCATCATTTGAAGACTTAATGGGAAGCTTAAAATAAAAAATGTATTAATTTTTATATAAAACATAATATGTTTTATATTGGGTGCTATACAGAACATAATCTCTATTTAATAGAACATGAGAGTACTTTTATGTACATCTAAATGTAAGTTTATCATCAATGTTTTTGGAGGATTTTTTAAGTGTAATGGAAGGTTTTAAAAATCTTTACATATTTTTAAGACCATATAGAATTATTTTATATACTGAATAAGAGATATATTTATCATTAGGTGCATAAAAAATATTGTACAAAATCAAATAAAACCCCCTCTATGAACTAAATTTGAGTTATATTTGAAGATTTTTAGATTTTATTATAAAAAGGTGCATAAAACATTTAGTTCAAAAAAAAATTTGTGAAACAACATCTAGATTTCATGAAGAATTATTGAAGGGATAAGTTGGAATATGATTGTAGAATTATATATAATATGTCTTAGTGTTAATTAAGATATTTCCATGAGAAGAGGACAACTATAAACAACTTTTTCCTTAACAAAACATGTGTGGTTTTAAAATATTTTTAAATTATTATGTGACATTGAAATAGAAAATGAAGGTGTTTTGTAAAGTTTTAATGAGATTGGAAATTTTTTTGTGACATTTGAATTAGTGTGATAGTGTTTCATGAAGTTGAACCTAGGTTTTTTTAGGTTACATGATATTGAAAACTTATTTCATGAGGTTGAATCAAAAGTTATACAGTAGATGCGACATTGAAACTCGTAGTCTGAAGGTTGTGAAGGACTGATCTGATATTTTCAAATATTTTGTGAGGTTGACTTATAGGTTGTGTGATATTAAATAATGGATAAATGATATTAAAAACTTTTTTAAAAGGTCATATAAGGTTGAATTTCATCAGAAACATGACACTTTTTTCTTCCTTATTTTTGTGTCAACCTTTATCACTTTCTAGTATTCTTAAAGTCGTAATTGAAGGGTGGTTTTATTCATTTCATAAAACTGACCCAATAATTATTTGGGATCATAGGTGGTTAAGCATGAAATTTTTTCCACTATTTATGAGGAATTATTTTTTTCAAATTAAGGTAAATAACTGCTAATATCTATATTTAGTATGGGGAGATTAAAATTGAAAAGAAGAAGTTGATGATGTATCCTATGAAAAATGGGGGTGTTCCATGAGAGAATGATAGTTACAGTGGAACTAAAAGTTATGTGATCAAAATATATTATGAATTCATAGATGAGATAAAAATATATTTTTAAATTGATTGAGTGTGTATTCTGATAAAAAAAAAGAGATGATTCATAAGTAAACATGTGTTTAGAAAAATTTTTGATCAAGGAAGATAAGATTATTTACTATTGTTGCTGGAATTCCCAACACAAAACTAGAAGAAAATATGATTTATGTAAGGTATCTATATTCAAAATTAATATCTTTTTCATTATGAATTCTCATTGAAAAAAGAGATATTTTGTGATTTTTGGAAATATTCTAAATCTTTTAGGTCACACATGATACATTCCCATTAACTTTTTATTCATTTTATAAAATTATTGATGTAATTTATATCATGGATGATACCATGTAAAACAAGTATGTGGTGTTCTACATTGGGAGATGATCCTTGTACAAATATCATGATCTTATTATAATTACTTTATTTTCATGTCATACTGTTGAGTGAAAAAAAATAAATTTAAGAAGATGGATTCACTCTAATAAGTCCTGGTGTATTTTTTTAAAAAAAATATAAAATTGGATAAAATTTATCCACTCTCTTTCCTGTCATTGGTTCCAAACATTCTTAGGCACCATGAGTTATATACATAAGTGATGCATTAGTTAAAAATATGAATTTAATGTATGAAGGTTTTAAAAATATAATTATAATTTTTTTGGTCATATATATTTTATGCATGACATTATGATAAAAGTTTGGTGTATGAAATAATTCATAGTTAAGATCTATGATGGGTTATTATGTAACTTTCATGTGATATTTTATATAATTTTCATATAAAATGAGTCAATGATAATCCACTAGTGAATATCTAAGAACCCAACCACATTTTATGGCTAATTATATTCATGATTTTCATAAATGATGATTATATTAAGAAAAAAAATCCAAATTGTTGTAATCCATACTAGAAAAATTAAATTTACTTAGAATATTTTCATTCATTATGAAACTTGTGTTCACATAGTTTATTTAATATTTTTTGGTATGTTTTTAAGGTAATTAACACAAATTATGATGGTACTAGTCAATTCACTCTTGTATATTTATTTTAAATTAAAGAATATTGTATTTGATCCAGTGTCTCTTAGATGCAACCATATTTTATGCCATAAGTATTCTTCTCAACTATATCAGTGAGCATCATGGATGGAATAAATATATCATAGACTAAAGAAAAATTACCTTTATTCTGAGTGATAATATATATCATTAAAATATATTTGATGTATATATTGGGTTTTATTTTCACACTCACTTAGTTCTATTTTGGATTGGATTTTTCATGCAACCTTTAGTAAGTAAAAAATAATACATAATGCCTTATTAATAATCATTTTATTTTATCGCATCTCATGAAAACTCTAAAACATTTTTTAATTATTTTATTTATATATACATAGTATTTTGTTGAAATAAGGGTGGGATTTATGAGAGTGTGATTTACTTTGAATAGTTGAAAGTATTTTTTAGATGAAGGTATGTTGTATCAAATAAATCTATCGTTTTGGCATGTGGTTGAGGGTGTGTTTCGTGGGTAAGTGTTTTAAGTATTAGAGGTGAAAAATATAGAAGGAGAGGGTATATAGGATTTAATACTCCATGGATCACTAGAAGACCCAATTTTGATCCATCATGGGGGTATCATAACATATACAAAATTTTGGTGTACTAGATTTGTTTTGAAAGTGTGTCATGTTAGAATCTCTTGACTAGATGTGAATGTATAGTGGAATAGATATAATATTGTGTAAATAATCTAGGGATACTTTAATAACATTCCAACCCAAATCATTTTTTATCAAGTTCATATTTTTGTTTATTGACATTTAAATTTTAAAACATGTTGGAATCTTGTCTCCATTAAACAAGTCCTTCTCATGTATTCCAAGCAATGCATAAGGAGAGTAAAATAGGAAATAGAGTGGGAATGAGAGACAACCTCCTACAACTTAGTTTTCATGAACAATAATATTTATTAAAATAGAGAATGAAAGTCTTTTTCATAGTAATTTTATGTTTTCTAGGAATTTAATTTAGTTAAATCTCACAATCAAGATGAAATTTCAAATAATGACCCTAACCTAACCTCACTTAATCTAAAACAACTCAGTCTAACATGAATAGACCAAACTCAACCATGTTTCACTATTTATATAACAACATGAACCTACTTAATATGATATTACATGATTCACAGGTTGATACAGATTGATGGAGCTTACCTATTAAGGGGAACATAACTTGTGTAAGTTTCTAGAATATTGTACGCCTACACTAATGATGATCTTTGCAGATCCACTACTCTAAGTAGGGATATAAATTCAAGCCATAAGCCCATATAATTGAAATTAAGATATTAAAATCCCCATGGCTATGTGACCTTATAGAATTCCACATAAACACGATGGGTAATAATGCTAAAAACACAAGTCTTCATCTTTTTTTGAGTGATTCTCCTTGGAATTAAAGGATGGTAAGCCATTATTGTCATTCATGATCTTCAATTTTATTAATATGGAGATTGACTCAACCTGTTCCATTTTCTTAGTAATTATATTACAATGAAAATCTATAAAATAATATCCCACTAATGAATTTTTACCAAAAATTGATTTATTCTATCACATGGAACTTTTGACAAACATTTATCAAGTCCTGGATTTCTCATGGATTTTTCATTTCATAGATTTTACTTTATAATTTTTTATAACAATGATATTTATAGTAGATTTGATAAAATTGTCACTATGTCTATGAAATCAAGGTAGGTGGCCCTATATATACATTTTCCAAATTCTACTATTAATGATATCTCACTCGATCTATGATTTCTTCATGATGTTATAATCCAATCATTGATCAATATTATATATAATTTTATGATCAAAATATTTTTATATGTAAACCTTCTTTAATATGTTAATATCTTCATATTTATAATATATTATTATACTATTTAAGATCATTTATTTATTACTTTGTAATGAATATATAATCTTTGAGGAATAATGTTAAGTAATGGGTTTATGGATCAAAATTTAGATTATTGAGAAGGTGTGTGTGTGTGGAGGGGGGGGGGGTTGTTGTGTTTTTTTTTTGTGACAGATGATTGTGAAAATGAATTTTTATTTTTTATTATGCATCATTGACATATAAATGTATTATTTCATGATATTATGTGCATTATTATCATAAATTTATGATTTCATTATATGATTTTCATTTATGGTTTCAAAAAGAAACTTTTCAACAATAGATGTATTACTTACATAAGTGTATTTTTTCCTCAAAATTTCATATCATATTCATATAATGTCTCTTAAATTACAATATATTTAATGAAACCATATGTGATATATAATTCATGAATTAAATGGTGGTGTACATTGAAGTAAAAATATATATGTGTTACATCAAATAGTATAACCAATACATTAATATGAACCTTGTATTTATAATGAACCCATGGATGTGTTGTGGGAAGACTAAAATTCCAGGAATATTTTATGTTGTATTTGTTGTTAATAAATTTTTTGAAGACACCATGTATCATTTAAAGAATTCATTAGAAGACTAAATATATATATATATATATATATAATTTATAAAGTAAAACATAATATTTTCTATGATGGTTGTTACATAGAACATAATCTTTACTAAAAATAACATGTGAGTATTCCACTTTCTATCTCTATGTAAGTTGATCTTTGAAGTTTTTTAGGATATTTTTATAGTAATGGAAGATTTGATAAACCTTTATATCTTCTAAAGACCATGGATCATCCTTTTATATATAGA
Organism: Viscum album; assembly: GCA_963277665.1. Taxonomy (NCBI): domain Eukaryota; kingdom Viridiplantae; phylum Streptophyta; class Magnoliopsida; order Santalales; family Viscaceae; genus Viscum; species Viscum album. The sequence continues at coordinate 2,119,440,486 of OY728150.1, forward strand.
ATTGGATCTATATTTATCATGATGTACACCAAATAAACAATATTCATAAGAAAATAACACTCTCTATATGAAATAAATTTGGGTAATCTTTGAAGACATTTATATTTTTTTATAAAAGGTGTATATTACATTTATTTCAAAATTTCTATTGTGAAAAAAACATTGGGATTTCATGATTAATTATTTAAGGGATATGTAGGAATATGATTAGAGGATGATATGGAATATGTATCAATGTTAATAAATCAATTTCTATGAGAATAATAAAAATGCAAAACAAATTTTTTCTTAATAGAACATGTGAGGTTGAATAGTAATTTCAAAGTGTTGCGTGACATTAAAATAAAAAATGAAGGTTTTGTGTGAAGTTAAAAGAAGATTTCCAATGTATATGTGACATTGGAAATAGTGTAATGACATTTTATGGGATAGACTCAGGTTTGTTTAGGTTTTGTGACATTGGAACCTTCTTGAAAGAGGTTGAATCAAAAAATTTATAGTTCATGTTACATTAAAACCTGTAGTCTAAAGATTTTTAAATATTGTGATTATCCTTTCAAAATAATGTGAGGTTGATTTGTAGGTTGTGTAATATTGAATTAAGTCTATGTGATATAAAAAATCTATTTAGAAGGTTGGGTGAGATTAAATTTAATAAAAAACATGATACTTTTTGATTCCCTATTTTTTGTGTTGATATTTATCAATTTTCTCTATTCTTAATGCCATAATTTAAGGGAGGTATTGTTCATGTCATAAAATTGACTCACCAACAACTATATATCATAGGTGGTCATGGATGAAATGTTTTCCTCCATTTATGAGAAATTATATTTTTCAAATTAATGGAAATAACTGCAACAACCTGTACATATTATAGGGAGTTGAAAAATGAAAAGAAGAAGTTAATGAAACGAGTTTTGAATGGGGGTGAGTATGCCATTAGAGCATGTCAGTTATGATGGGACCAAAATTCAGGAGATCAAAATAGTTAAGGTGTTGATAGATGGGATATAGAGATATTTAGAAATTAATAGAGTGCTTATGTTGATCAAGAATAAATTATGACTCATAATAAATTCTATTTTGAGATAATTCTTTGATTCAGGAAGATAAGATTCTTTGGTGTTTTTACTAAAATTATCAGCACAAAACTAGAAGAAAATATACTTTATACAAGGTTATATAGAGACTAACTAAAGATATTTTTTATTTTTAATTATCATTGTCAACATGATATATTTTATGATTGTTGGTGGGATACTAATTCTTGTGGGTCAATGATCATACATTCCCATTGACTTTGAAATTAATTTTATAAAATAATTGATATAATTTGTTTCATGTATGATACCATGCACATCAAGGAATTAGTCTTCCATATGGGGGGTGAATTTTTTCTAAATCTTGTGATCTTGTCATGATTTATTTATTTTAATTTCATACCAGGGAGTGAAAAAAATTTCTTTAATAAGATACATTCACTTTAATTAGTTTTGGTGTATTTTTGTTTTAAAAGATGAAAATTAGACAACATTTATTTATCCCTTTGTGAACCATGAGTTATATATAAAAGGGATTCATTATTTTAAAATTTGAATTTGGTGTATGTATGATATAAAAACAACATTATAATTTTTTTTGGTCATATATTTTTCATGTAAAATATGATGTAATAGTACAAGTTTTTTATATGAGAAGATGAATATTTAAGATCGATTATGGGTCATTACGTGACTTGAATGTGATATTTTATATAATTTTTATATAATATGAGATTATAATAGGCCACTAGTAAAGATCTAATCACCAAAATTCATTTTCGGGGTTAATTATATTCATTATTTTTATAAATTATGATTAACATAAGAAATCAATTCCAAATTGTAGTAATTCATGCTTGTAAAATTTTACTTGCTTTGAATATTTGAATTCATTATGTATATTGTGTTTACATAGTTTTCTTTGTATTTATTAGCATATTTTTTAAGGTAATGCAAACAAATTTTTATGTTTCTAATTAATTCACTTTTTTTGTTTCTTTTAAATTAATGGATACAATATTTGATCTAGTGTCTCTTATATGCATCATATTTTATGCTTCCAGTGTGCATGATCAACTACATAAGTGATCATTGTAGATGGGATAAATATGGAAGATCCTAACTAAAAATTCCCTTTATGCCGAGTGATAACCTCTTTTTATTAAACTATCTTTTACTCTTGGATTGGGTTTTATTTTCAGACCTCACTTAGTCCTAGTTTGTATTGGATTTTTTATGCAACATTAAGTAAGTGACAAGTTCAATATAATGTTTTATTAATGATCATTTTATTTTATTGTATCTCATGAAAACTATGAAGTATTTTCTAATGATGTTGTCTCTATGTAAACTGTATTGTGTAGATTGCAGGGATGGGTTTATGAGAGTTTGGTGCACTTTTAGGTGCTGACTGTATTACTAGTATAATGGTATTTTGTGTTGAAGAATAATAATATTTTGTTTTGTGGTTGAGGGTACATTTGGTGGGAATGTGTTGTGAGTATGGGGTATATGGGAGGATAGGGAAAAGTGGGTTCAACAAGACAAATAGCACTGGTAGACCCATCTTTAATCCTTTATAGTGGTGTAAATAAATTATCATAATATATAAAAAGGTGTTGTCTATTATATTTCTTTTGAAAGTATATATTGTTGGAATCTCTACCACATGTTAATGTATATGGAATAAATATTCTCTTGTATAAAACATATGGTGATACTTGAATAATATACCAACTCAATTTGGTTTTCATTAAGTTCATCATGCAGTTTATTGATATTTAAATTTGAAAACATGTTAGAATCTTATCTTTATAAACAAGTACTTTGTATGTTTTAAATTCAATGTCTGAGGAGATTAAAATTTTAAATAAAGTGGGAATGAGAGTCAACCTCCTCTAACTCAGTTTTCATGAACAATCATACTTGGTAAACTATAAATGGAAAGTGTTCTATATAGAAAATTTATGTTTTCTATGTATTGAACAGATATAAACCTCATAATAAAATTTAACTTACAAAGTATGATCCTAACCTAACCACGTTTGATCTGAACTGAATATGCCTAATATGAATAGACTAAACTCGACCATTCTTAACTCTTCCTAAAACAACCTCACCCCACTTAATATGATCTCACATGATTCAAAGGTTGATGTAGATTGTTAGAATTTATCCATTAAGGGGGAGAGAACTTGAGTAAGTTTCTAGAAGGAATAATTGTGAATCTAGAAATCTATAATGTGATAAAAGTTATCATTAATAAGGATATTGAACACATTATCCTATCCTTTTATGGAAAAATTAAATGTTGTTATTAAGAGGGGGAGATTGACTCTTTATTGATAAAATAAAGTAACTTAAAGGGGGAGAAACTTGCTTGTATATGAATGTTTTTAATCTATTTTTTGAAGTTTATTTTTAGTGATTAATTTAAAATCATCATGAATAACCCTTGGAAGTAATTTTCCGAGTTAGTATCACATTCAAGTTCTTTTATTGAAAACATTGATATCTATGTTCATCTAAATTTTTTTCTACATCGTGACAACTCAAAAATACTTAGTTTTGATTAATTTATAGCCCATTGATTAGAGAAGAGTGATATCATACCTATTAGAAGAAACTTTGAATCATGTGATATCATATTAATTAGGGATAAGTTGAGACAGGAAGAGTTAAGCATGGTCTAGTTTGGTCTGATCATGTGAGACCAAGTTGATTCAGATCAAGATAGGTTAAGTTAGGGTCATGCTTTGCAAGTTAAACTTGATTTTGAGGTTTAATTAAATTTAATGTATATAAAACATGAAATGTATATAGATAGGGCTTTCCTTTTTTAGTTTACCAAATATGATTGTCCATAAAAATTGAGTGGGATGAGTTTGACTCTCATTCCCACTATAATTTTTATTTTCCTCTCCTTCTGCATTGCATGTCAAACAAGAAAAGGACTTATTTAAAGAATACAAGATTCCAACATGTTTTAAAATTTAAATATCAATAAACTACAATATGAACTTGATAAAAATGAATTGATTTAGAATATTATTTAATTATTTACAAATGATTTCTACATGATTATCTCTATGCCACTATAAATTCACATGTGGTAGAGCCTCCAACATGACACACTTTGAAAGAAAATATAGTAAATTGAACCTTTTTATCTGTCATGATAGGTTATTCACACACCTATGATGGCTCAAAGTTGGGTCTACTAGTGCAATTTTCCTTATTAAACCCACTTTCCCCTCTCCTCCCATAGCCCCCCTCCCAATACTCATGACACCTAGCCACCAAACGCACCCTCAACCACACACTAAAATAATAGGATTCATCAACACAACATACCTTCATCTTAGAAACATGTTTAGATCTTCCACATGCATCAAAATTTCATAAACCCTACCCTAAAATACACACTATATAGTGTACATAGAGACAATATAATTAGGAAATATTTTAGAGTCTTTATGATATGTGGTGAAATAAAATGATCATTAATGAAACATCATGTAGCACTTGTAATTTATTAAAAGTTACACAAAAAAGACAACTAAACAAGGACTGAGTGAGGCATGAAATTAAAATCCATTACAAGATTCAAAGATAGTTGAATGAAAAAGGTTATCACTTGACACAAAAGGTATTTTTATTTGGGATCTACCATATTTAGTTCATAAATGATGGTCACATATGCAGCTGAGCATGCACACTTATAGTAGAAAATATGGTTGTATGGAAGAGACACAAGACCAAATTTTGTATCCTTTAATTTAAAAGAAACCGATAAGAGTTGATTGAATAATACCATCAAAATTTGTCTGCATTTCCTTAAAAAAATTGAAATAAATATAGAAACTATGTAAACAAAAGAACTGTAATAATTTTAAATATTATAAGAAAATATAATTTTTCTGGAACATATTAAAATAATTTAATATTTATTTTTTAATATAGTCATCATTTATGTAAATTATGAATATATTTATCCATAAAATGCATTTGGGGATTAAATATTTTCTAGTGTCTTATCATAAGATCATCATATATAAAAATTATATAAAATATCACATGAAACTCACATAATGACCTATAATAGATCTTAACTATTCATCATCTCATATATTATACTTCTACTCTTATATCATGTTGTGCATGAAACATTTATGTTGAAACAAATTATAATGTTTTTTTATATTATATATACATAAAATTCAAATTTTCATCTGATTCTTCTCTTCTATATATAAAAATTGGTACCCAAGAATGTTTGGAAGAAATACCAAAAAAGGGGATGAATAAATGTTATCTAATTTTTAACTTTTAAAAATAAAAAATATAAATACAATGATTAGAGTGAATGTGTCTTCTTAAAGTTGTTTTGTTCACTCTATAATATGCAATGAAAATAAAGAAATCACAAAAAGATCACAATATTTGTACAAGGATCATACCCAAATGTGGAACATTGTATCTTTATTTTTCATGGTATCATCCATGACACAAATTACATAAATCATTTAATATATCATCCTTAACCTATAAGAATTAGTATCCAGCCAAAAATCATGAAATCTATCCCTTTTTCAATATGAATTTAGAATGAAAATATATTTAGTTGGTCTGTGGATAACCTTGTATGAAGTATATTTTCTTCTAGTTTTGTGTTTATAATTCTAAAAATAACATCAAATAATCTTATAATTATTGATCAAAGATTTCCCTCAACACATATTTTTTATGAGACATTAGTTGCTTTGATAAACATATGCACTCTATCAATTTCTCAATATCTGTATATCCCATCTATCAATGTCTTGGTAGTTTATCTCCCCTAACTTTCAGTAGCATCATTACTGATACAATCTCATGGAATTCCTCTTTTTTTTTACAAAATACACAAGTACAAAAAAAAGGTTGTATCCATGAGAATTTCCACCATGGCACTGAGTGGTATGGGAAAACCCTATATGGTTATAGCCATGAGAAATGCCTATGGATACAACCCATAACTATAGGGGATTCAATGTGAGGTCTAGTCCACATGAAACTTATAACCACAATTAAGGTAACCATTAAAATAGGGTCTAGATGGACCAGTATATTACCATGGTCTCCTTGGTTGTGTCTATATGGGATTTTCAAAATAACATATAGCACAAATATTTGGACCCATGCCTTGTGATGGTTTTAAAAAAACCACTTCTAGTCCACTACCAGTACTCTTATTTATATATATGCACAATGATATGTAGTGTTTAAGGGTCTAAAAAATAAACATCCACCATATTTCAAACCTGGGCCTCAGGATCGTTCTCTGGAGACCTCTTCCACTACGCTGCAACTAATATTACTCATATATATATACAGATATGTATAGATATATATATATATATATATCACTAGTGCAGAAAATGTTTTTTACGTCGGTTATTTTTCATTTTTTACGTCGGTTTTTAGCCGACGTTAATACAGACGACGTTATAAATAACATTTTTTACGTCAGTTATTTAAAAACCAATGTAAAAAACATAACATCACGATGTTTATCACGTCGGTTAATTAATAACCGACGTGAAAAAACCTGGGGGGATTTATAATATCGGTTATTATATAACTGTCGTGATAAAAAAGGGGTCGTTTATCACGTCAGTTGTATAATAACCGACGTTATAAACCCCACCCCCTGGTTTATCACGTTGGTTATTAATTAACTGACATTCTAAACCATTCCGGGGGGGGGGGGCTTTATCATGTTGGTTAATAAATAACCGACGTGATAAACCATTTCCCAGGCCTTTTATCACGTCGGTTATTTATTAACCGACATGATAAACCATTTCCCAGGCCTTTTATCATGTCAGTTATAAAATAACTGACGTGATAAACCATGCCACATGTGTTTATCACGTCGTTTATTAAAAAAACCGACGTGATAAACCCTTCCCGATTTCTTTATCACGTCTGTTATAAAATAACCGACGTGGAAGCCAAAAAAATTAAAAAAAATTGAATGTAGTCCTCTGCTCTCCCCCAAAATCAACTAGAAACCAAATCAAGAAATCGTACCACAAAAACAAAAGTAGATCAAAACAAGAACTAAAGAAAATTTAAGCATTTACAAACTTACCCCACTTAACAGCCCCCACCCTCATGTATACCCCCTAGATAGCCCTCCCCCACCCCATTGGAGCCCCCACCACACCCCTGGACCGCCCCCCGGCCCCATGGACACCCCCAAACACCCCTCGACAACCCCCACCCTCCTAAACAGCACCCCCTCACCCCACTTGACAACCCCCACCCCATTGGATCCCCCACCACACCCTTGGTGTGCCCCCCGACCCCCTGGACAGCCCCAAACACCCCTCGACAACCCCCCACCCTCCTGAACAGCACCCCCTCACCCCACTTGACAGCCCCCACCACACCCCTGGACTGCCCCTTGACCCCCTGGATAGCTCCAAACACCCCGGAACAACCCCCCCACCCTCATTTATACCCCCACACCCTGTACAGCCCTCCCCCACCCCATTGGAGCTCCCACCACACCCCTGGATAGCCTTAAACACCCTTAGACAACCCCCCCACACTCATGTATACCCCACCCCCTGGACATCACTCCCACACCCCTGGACAGCCCTCCCACAGCCCTGGACAGCCCTCCGACCCCCCTGGACTTCCCCCCACCCCACCAGACAACCCTCCCAGACCCTTGGACACCCCCAACCCCACAGAACACCCCCACACCCTTGGAACCCCTCCCCCCAGACTAGAATCCATACGAGAAAAACCATCATAAGTAGACCAAAGCAAGAAGTAGAGAAAAATTAAACATTCACATATATAACATTCAAAACTTACACTGTCAACTTAAAAAAAACTAAATCCAACCTAAACGACTACCAAATACACGATTTCAATGAAAATATTCAAAATTACATTTTACATTACAAACAACTAAAATTCAATCAAACCTGTAAAATAATTTGACCACTCCACCTATAAGTGTTTGATGTCTTCAACAGTATAGGGTTGAGGGTCATCAAAAATATACAAATGAAAAGGATAGTAGTTAACATGTATAATGAATAAATTAAAATGAAATATTATGGAAAAGTTTAAGAGGAAATCTTACCAGGTCAAAATTCACAACTGTCCCAGTTGTTATTATTTCATACATAAATCATAACATATAATATCTGCATTCGATGATGCCTTCTTGTTCATGAAAATTATTTTTGAATGAGTGTAAATTCAATATATTATTTTTATGTAATAAATCAAAAAGTACAAATTATAAATGGATATTTACCTTCGCATTTACATATTTGATCTTTGCACTCCTTTTCTTTGTGTTTTTTCAAAAGTAGGCCCATGCACTGTTAGAAAATAATATGAATGGGGTAAATTTAAAATTCATTATAATATATAAAACTATTGAGAAATTGAAACTTAATTTTCCAATATATTCTTAAAACTTTCCCGCACATCATCATGGACAGAGCATATCCAATAAAGTGCTTTCTCCCTTGGGCAAAAAAACCCCTAACATCCAATGATCACTGATAAAAGGAAATTTAACGTTAGTGGTTTTTTATGTTAAAAGATATTTAACTCTTTGAGAGAGATGTGTTTCATACCTCTCAAAAAAAGGCATCATCCAAAATTGTGTGACAATATTCTTTTCAAGTCTTTCAGCAATATAAACCATTCTTTGTTCCTCATTCAATGCACATGCTTCAGGAGAAATCAATTGTGAGTCCATGAATCCATATACATCTGTAAGCTCATTCCTCTCAAAAATTTTATAAAGATACCTAATACAAACATATATAAGTATACATTTTTAATAAATATAACGCAGGGAAAAGTTGTTAATACTTACATGGAAAAAATTTGCACCACATTGATGCCCAACTTATCTCCAGTAACAAGCTCCATGATATCAGTTTTCATAATCCCCACACTTATTTCACATCCACAAACATGATCTTCCATTGGAAACTCATAATGACCCACCAATAAATTTGAATATCTTGACAATCTTTCAAGACTACTAGAATTTGTATCTGATGTCATATCCATTTGTATTTGTTGTTGTCTTTACAATATTTCTCTACCTTTAAAGTATTCTTGTAAAAATAAATTGAAAAATATATTAGATTTCAAATGATAAAACAACTTTAATAAAAAAATAAAATAAAATATATAACATTCATACCTCTATGGTAATGAGTCGAAGAAGTCTGGATGGCCAAATTAAAAAATAGCTGATACTATGTCCAACTGTCGCCACCTCATCTGTAGGTAATGGTACCTGAGCTGATCTATCTATAATATCCTGTACAGTGACCCTCTGATTCTCTACCTTTAATTATTGATGATGAACTGTATCTCCTATATAATATAACAACCCATATGCTACTATATGATGTTGAGAATCATCAACATACAACTCACAATAAGTAGGAAGCTATGGCGGAGTAGGATAAAAAATGGGGTCCACAGGCTGAGGTGGGGGAGTGGGAGCTACTGGTGGAGGTGGAGGATAAATAATGGGGTCTGCAGGGGGAGGTGGAGGAGTGGGAGCTACAGTCTGAAATTGTCTTTGCATGTCTGCAAACATAGACTGCACCGATGCTCTAATCTTGTCCTCCATCGTCGCATTAATGTTATGAACTTCAACCTCCAAGGATTCTATTTTTTTATAAACCTCCTCAATGTTAGAAGTTGAAGAACGTGGCAACACTTTTCTTAATGATACACCTGTTGGATATCCTCTTACACGACCAGGATGTTCAGGCCTTCCCAATTCTATAGATAAAATATCTTCCCTCCCAGTAGCTGTAAATGTCCCCTGTGAACTCTACTCCTCAAGATATTCTTGTATTAATTAATTGAACATTTCTGTAATGATTGAAATTATATGAAAAAAACAGTTAAATTAAATAAATAAAATAGATATCTTAAAATCCTCTCAGCTACGATTCTTGATTCTTCAAAAAGATATTGCACTTTTTTTCCCTTCTGACCTCTCTTCCATTTTTCATGTCTAGATGGAGGGGATGGAGGGGCCACCTCTCCAGATCTTGAATACTCAGCTCTTAGTTGTTGAAACTTTTCCGCCATCATTTGTTCTTCCAAAAATACATACCCTCTCCGAGATAAACTATGAGGGTATACATTTTTAGATTGGATCTCCTGATGATATTTCCTTGTTTGCTGTAAATTAAGAATAAGAAACCATTAACAAGACATTAATAAGATCATTTATATAAGAAAGCTTATAAAAGTTTACATTACCCTTACCAAAAATGACTCTTTTCTTCTAATTTCAAAAAATTGTCTCCATGTGTCTTCATCTATAAAAGGATATATACGACATGGATTGTCATGACTCCTATGACCATAAATGAAATCAGATGAGAGGGTTGATTTGAAATCCCTCCATCTCCTGGCAGCCAATGATAAGCATTTCTTCCTGACTCCTCCAGTGTCAGGAATATCAAATTTCATCTGATAAAGAAGAGGTTAAACATATTATATATACTAGAAACATTAAAAGAATAGTCAAACAATAACAAAAGATCTTACCAAAACCATCTCCCACAACTGAGAGATTATCGCTTTATCCACACTTCTCCAGTCATCATACAGAATTCTTACTTTTCTCTTAGCCTGAGTTGCTACAAAACTCTTAAAATATTTTGCATTCCGACCTCTAGGAATATCATCATCATCAAACTCAACGACTATCCTCTGATCCTATGTACGGGCAAGTGATAATTTTGGTAAACGTGTGCACCCACGTTTACCAACCTTTGAACTCTTTGTCGTAATAGGAGCATGTGAATGTTCATACCCAGAGGTATGACCAATATGCTCATCTCCAGAATCATGTGGTTGATCAACTGAATGATCTATCACTATCCTTCAAATCAAAAAAACAAACGTTAGTTCACAAATTTACAAATTCAAATATTTTAATACTACTGTAATAATAAAATAGAAAAGTGTACTCAGTTACGTAACAGTAAACATTGGTAATATGGTAAGCATGTCAAACAATGGTAAAGATGGTAAAGATGGTAAAGATGGTCAAGATGGTAAACATGGTAAACATGGTAAACCTGGTAAACATGGTAAAGTAATTGTCACTAAACAAAAATAATAGATATATAATTCATGTAATGGTTATAAACATGATAAAGTAAACTAAACAAACTTAAAACAAACAAAAACTTATACTTATTTTGTTTTAAAACATATTTTAATAAATAAAAAACTTACAATATCTAACATTTATGAAAAAAATAAATGTAAAAAAGAAATAAAAATATGTTACCTGTAATTTTAGGAATGTAAAAATGGATTGTTTTCCCAAATTCCTTCATCGTGATTGTTCCTTATGGCACAAACCATGTATTCAACATGCTCATCATTATGTTCTGTTAATCTTTCCATGGAAGTAGGGATCTCACATTAATCAGCATCTTCATCAAGTTCATCTTCACCAACATATTGTTTTTTCCCTTATAAAACAACAGCCCACTACATATCTGATTGATCTACTACATAGAAAATTTGTTTTGCATGTGTTTCCATTATAAAAGAATCAGTTGTGTCTTCCAATCTATTCAGATTAACAAGTGTCATTCCAAATTCATCGTGTCTGACACTGTTTCTACCGATAAACCATTTACAGTTAAAAACAGGAACTTTAATTTTAAAGTAATCAACCTCCCATATGTCTTCAATCACTCCATAATATGCACTTGATGCAGAAATTGGGTTTTTGTCCTTAGAACTAGAAAAATGCATTGCTTCTACAAACAGCAATACACCACTATTCTGAACTTCACTTCTATTGTCCTGAGCTTTTGTATGAAATGTATAGCCATTAATGTCATAACCAGACCATGTTATCACATTTAAACATGAACCACCCACTATCCATTTTAATGTCTCTGATACATCTGATCTACCAAGCAAAGTCTTTTTAATCCATGACAAAAAAGTTTTGTTGTGCTCATTAAAAATCCACATTTCTTTCTTCTTTGGATGACATTATTTCAACTCATTAATATGCAATGTGATATATGGTTGAGCATCAGCTATGTTATTCAAGATGTATGATTCTAACTTCTTCATCTGTTCAGCTGACAATGATTTGACTTTCAATCCATGAATCCCCTTTCCCTCATTATTAACTCTTTCATGGAGAGATAGAGGCAAACCTATGTGTTGCGCCGCAGCCAAGTAGCTCGTACAAAACTCTGCTACCTCTTCATAAATATACTTTTCAATAATGGAGGCTTCAGGTTGATATGGATTTTTAACATACCCCTTTAATATTTTCATATACCTTTCAAAAGGATACATCCAACGAAGATATACAGGTCCACAAATCTTTATTTCTCGAACCATATGAATCATTAAATGCACCATTATATCAAAAAAAAGTTGGAGGAAAATACATTTCCAATTGACAAAGTATAAAAATTGCATCCTTTTCCAAAATGTTCAAAGCATTCACATCAATCGCCTTGTTACAAATTGAATTGAAAAAATAACACAACTTCATTATAGTCTTTTGGACACGAATCACTACTAGAAAAATACCCTATACCAACGGTTTGGAACCGTTGGTATAGGTCCCCAAACCGTTGGTATAGGCTATACCAACGGTTTGGAGGACTGTTGGAAAGTAAGCCGTGACAATAGGTCTATACCAACGGTTTGGGGAAAACCGTTGGTATAGGGTCTATACCCACAGTTTTGAAAACCGTTGGTATAAGTAATTAGAAAATCTATACCAACGGTTCTCAAAACCATTGGTATATGTATTTCAAAAAAGAAACATCCAGTGGGATTTGATCCCAGGACCTATAGTTTATAACTGAATGACTTAACCACTTATCTAACATGACTTTTGTTAAAATAATTTCATAAATATATATATGTATTGTTCTAATTATTTTAAATTTTGATTCATATAATGTTCTCCGTAGGTAGATTCCAAAAAAAATCAAAGGACATTTCCCAACGGTTTTCAAAACCGTTGGGAAAGACCTTTCCCAATGGTTTTCAAAATCGTTGGGAAATGTCTTTATTTTTTTTCAAAATTTTGGTTGAAGGCTGAATTCTGGACCCCCTTTCCCAACGGTTTGGGAAAACCATTGGGAAAGGTTTTCCTATTCCAACGGTTTGCCCAAACCATTGGGAAAGGTGGTCCAGAATTCAACCTTTCCCAACGGTTGGGGCAAACCGTTGGGAAAGGGGGTCTAGAATTCAACCTTCCCCAACGGTTTGGGCAAACCGTTGGGAAAGGTGGCCAAAGAATGGGCTTTCCCAACGGTTTGGACAAACCGTTGGGAAAGGGTAACTATACCAATGGTTTTTACAAACCGTTGGTATAAAAGCATTGGGAAAAATCATTTTTCCAGTAGTGAATGGGCAATATTCCACACAATGCAACTGGTAGAATTTGTTGCATCATGACGTGAAAATCATCTGATTTCATACCTATCAACTTCAAGTCCTTCAATTCGACAAAATTTTTTACATTTGAAGAATAACCTTGAGGCACTTTGATATCATGAAGACACTGACAAAATATAATTTTCTCCCTCTTCGATAATGTATGACAAGCCGGGGGAAGAAATGTTCGTATTCCTTTAGGAGTGGGAGCTAACTCCAAATGTATTCCCATTGATAGTAAGTCTAATATTGCATTCAACCCATCTTTTTTATTTCCTTTAATATCTAACAATGTTCCAATCAAACAATCACATATATTCTTCTCCACGTGCATAACATCAATATTATGTTTAACTTCGTGATACCTCCAATATGGTAGCTCAAAAAATATTGACCTTTTCTTCCAAATATGTCTATCATTACCAGATTTCTATGTCTTTCCCAATGTCACATCAGGGTTTTTCACCCTCTCAAAATACAGATCAGAGGATAAAGGGTTTGGAGCAGTATCAAATTCTTGTGAGACATTGAATACCTTTTTTAGTCTTCTATAAGGGTGATTCATAGGCAAAAACTTTTGATGATCCATGTACACTATTTTCCTCCCATGATGCAATTGACAATATGACGTCTATTGTTCGCAAATTGGACATGCTTTATGCCCTTTAACACAATATCCAGACAAATTTTCATATGCTAGGAAGTCATTTATAGTGAACAGAAGCACTGCATGTAGTTGAAAATATTCCATTTTATAAGAATCATACACCCTAATAACATCATCCCATAACAGTTTCAAATCATTAATCAACGGTGACAAGTAAACATCAATATCATTGTCGGGTTGCTTTGGACCAGAGATCATTATACTCAACATGACATATTTGTGCTTCATACAAACTTCAGGAGAGAGGTTGTAAATTAACAATAAAACATGCCATGAACTATGTGTGCTACTGAGGGTTCGGTATGGATTCAATCCATCTGTGCACAACCCTAGTATGAGATTTCTAATTTCACTTCCAAATGTAGAATACTGCGCATAAATTTTCTTCCATTGTGGACAATCAGTTGGATGAAGTATTTTTCCATCACATACCCACTCATCAGCATGCCATCTTAACCTTTTTGCATCATGTGAATTAGCAAATAAACGTTTGAAACGATGAATTATAAGAAGATACCAAAATACCTTTTAAGGGAGCTTTGTAATCTCTACATCAGCCTGGGATTTTTCTTTCACCTTATACCGTGATGTCCCATATTTAGGACACTCTGAGAGAAATTCATATTCCTTCCTATATATAATGCAGTCATTCGGACAGGCATGTATTTTCTTGTATCCGAATCCCGTCGGGCATAATATTTTCTTGGCCTTGTAATGTGAATCTGGAAGATCGTTATCTTTTGGAAGAATGTCTTTCTGCAATTATAGAAGCTCTATAAAACTTCTGTCACTCCATCCATGTTTTGCCTTCAGGTTAATCAATCTTAACACCGCCGAAAAAACTGTAAAATCTGTGCAACTAGGATATAATGGTTTTTCAGCATCACCATATAGACGCGCAACTGTCAGTTCTATCTCAATTTGTTCTGCTACAATATCACGAATCATTTCTTCAATTCCATCAGAGTTACCATCTTGTGAATCATCATCATCAGTGAAATTCTTTCCAGTTTCACCATGCCAAATCCAAGGGTTGTAACTCGGATTAAAACCATGAAAAATCAGACGATCTTTTATCTCTCAACTTTTTAACTTCTTCATATTCAAACATTTCAGGCATGGACAGAAAAAAATGTCACTACTTGGAACATTTCATTTAGCAAATTCCAAAAAGGCATCCACACCTTCCTCATATTCATTGCTCATTTGATGTGTCGTAATCCAACTTTGACTCATTATTACCTATAAAAAATATCAAAAATATATATATTTTTAAGATAAGACAAATATATTTATATATGGAAAAATCATAATTTGAATGTAAAAAAATCTTGAAATATAAAACAAATCTATGGGTATTTAAAAAAATATGCTTGAATATTATTTTTAAAACAAAATATAGTTAGATATAATAGTTTTAAATTCCATTGAATCAAAGAAAACCATGGCGCCTACATGGTTGATAGAAAATTGGAGAAAATGGAGTAAACTTGAGAATCATCCCCACCCCCCGGACAACCCCAAAACCCTATGGACATGCCCCCACCCCCTTGGACATCCCCCCACACCCACCCACCCCCTTGGACCCCCCTGGACACCCCCCAACCCTCTGGGCAGCCCCCACCCCCTGGACAGTCCCCCACCCCTCTAGATAGCACCCCCACCCCTCCTGGACACCACCCCCACCCCCTACCCCCTTAGACACCCCCTGGACACCCCAACCCTCTGGGAAGCCCCCCCACCCCCGTAAAACCCCCAAAACCCTCTGGAAAATCCCCCACCCTCGTGGACAGCCACCCACACCCACCCACCCCCTTGGACCCCCCCCCCGGACACCCCCAACCCTCTGGATAGCCCCCCTCCCCCTAGACAGCCCCTACCCCTCTAGACAGCACCTCCCACCCCTCCTGGACACCACCCCCACCCCCTACCCCCTTGGACACCCCCCTGGACACCCCCAACCCTCTGGATAGTCCCCCCCGGACAACCCCCAAAACCCTCTGGACAAGCCCCCACCCCCGTGGACAACCACCCACACCCACCCACCCCATTGGACACCCCCCAGACACCCCAACCCTCTGTACAGCCCCCCACCCCCTGGACAGCCCCCACCCCTCTAGAAAGCACCTTCTACCCCTTCTAGACACCACCCCCACCCCCCAGACAACCCCCAAAACCCTCTGGATAGGCCCCCACCCCTGTGGATAGCCACCCACACCCACCCACCCCCTTGGACACCCCCAGACACCCCCAACCCTCTAGACAGCCCCCACCCCCTGGACAGCCCCCACCTCTCTAGACAACACCTCCCACCCCTCCTAGAAACCACCCCCACTCCCTACCCCCTTGGACCCCCCTAGACACCCCCAACCCTCAGGACAACCCCCACCCCCGGACAACCCCCAAAACCCTCTGGACAGGCCTCCATCCACTTGGAAAACCCCCCAAACCCACCCACCCCCTTGGACACCCCCCTAGACACCCCCAACCCTCTGGACAACCCCCCCACCCCTCTAGACAGCACATCCCACCCCTCCTGGACAGCACCCCCCACCCTCAACCCCCTTGGACACCCCTCCGGACAACCCCTAAAACCCTCTAGACAGGCTCCACCCCCTTGGACAACCCCCCACACCCACACCCACCCCCTTGGACACCCCCCTGGACACCCCCCAACCCTCTGGACATCCCCCACACCCCGGACAACCCCCCAAACAATGGTTAACATATAAAAACTAGGCATGGTGAACAACTAAAAACACATGCATTTAATCTATACTTAAGCATGAAAGATATGGAATTAAATATTTATACTTAAATGATTGTATGATAATTAAAAATAACCAATGATATTCAACTAGTCAAATGATCACAAGTTTTCTCAATAACTAATATCATAATAAGGTAATGGATAATTCTAGAAATCTTAAACATATTGTCAAGTCCATGGCCAAGGCCTCAAAAAATACTAGGGTAATCCCTCAGCAGAACCCATTTTTATTTGGAATCATGAGACATAGAGATGCATCAAAGGGTCATAGAGGTCAACAACCATTACATTATATGTCTAATAGATTCTCATATAAAAGAGGATAAACATAAGCAACAACAACACATAAAATATCATTTCCGAATTCGTACATTTAATCAATAACCATTCTATGTAGTAATATAGGTGAATGAGATCATTAGTTGTCAATGACAACAAAAATTACCATCAATGTCGAGCATTCACGAAACAAAAACAAACTAAATAGAAGTAGTTGAGGCTTACGTGAATATTGTGAGTCGATCTAATAGATCTAGGGATGATAAATAAGATAATGATGGCAAAAAGAGGTAAGAGGGTTCGAAATGGAAGAATCTTACCTAGTTTAAACACAAAAATCACAAAACATAAATATAGACTATCTGAAAAAAAAAACAAACGAAATAAATTCATGGAAGGCTTACTTGAGTGTTGCGATTTAAGATGATAGATCCGAGGAGAGTAAAGATGATAAACGATAAAGGCAAAACGAGTTTAACGCAGTGAGATCGACGAGCCGATTAGGGTTTACCACGTGAGAGAGACGAGCCGCCGGACAGTCGATCGAAAAATCGTAAATGACAACCCATGAGGCTTGTTAATTTTTTAAATGTTTTATAACGTCGGTTATTTAATAACCGACATTATAAACTATTTTTTACATTTATAACATCGGTTATTATAATAACCGATGTTATAAATGTATCAGATACCGCTTTTTTTACGTCAGTTATTTTATAACCGACGTTAAAAAATATGTATGTTGGTTTTTTACGTCGGTTATATAATAACCGAGGTAAAAAATACATCAGAAATCATAGTTTTTTACGTCAGTTATACAATAACCGACGTAAAAAACTTTTGCAGGTTGTTTTGTTACTTCAGTTATAAAATAACCGACATCAAAAAAGCCTCAAAATCCGCATTTATTACGTCAGTTATAAAATAACCGACGTAAAAAACTTGTAGATAACTCGTTTATTATGTCGGTTATCAAATAACTGACGTAAAAAACCCCGCGCTTTGAGTTTTTACATTAGTTAATTTATAACCAACGTAAAAAATGAACGCGCGCTATTTGTAACATCGGTTATTAAAATAACCGACGTTAAAAATAAACTCACCGCATTTTTTACATCGGTTATAAAATAACCGACATACAAAACCACATTTCATAGATTATCACATCGGTTATATATAACCGATGTAAAAAATGGCGACGTAAAAAACATTTTCTGCACTAGTGTATATATATTTGTGTCTGTGTGTGTGGTCTAAAAAATAAATCCATAGCCTCATTTTGAACCCAGGACTTGTTAAAATTTTCCAATGATCTTTTCCACTCTATTATGAATGATATTTTCTTTATTGATGTACACACACATGTAATAATTTTTAAATATATGCCTATAGTCGCAAGAGAAAATGTTTACGGTTATAGGGTCTTGATGAAATGGCTATATCCATGGAAAATAATGCACATGGATATAGAGTCCCCATTCAAATTCTATATCCATTGGTGACGTCACCCATGGATATACATTCCCAAAAAAAAGGATGTAGCCATGGGTAAAAAAATCTCGTGGATATAGTGTCTTCCTACCATAAAAAACCCCATTCTCACTTTGTTCATGGGAAAAAAAGGTCATGCATCAACCTATAATCACAATCATCCCAACCATGGATATAAATCTATGTCCATAGGTTTTTTTTGCAGTAGTGGTCCCTCATCAACTTCTTTTCATTTTTCATCTTTACACATAATGTATATGTTATAACAGTTATTTCCATTAATTTTAAAAACATAACTTCTCATAAATGTTGGAAACCATTTCATCCATGACCACCTATGATATCCGGTGGTTATTGGGTAATTTTTATGACATGAATAAAACCTCCCTTGAAATACGACATTAAAAATTGTGGAAACTGATAAATATAGACACAAAAACAAGGTATAAAAAATTCCTAGGTTTCAGATGAAATTCAACCTTACATAGCCTTTAAAAACGTTTTTCAATATCATGAAGTCTTTATTGAATCTTAAACAACCTCTAACTAAACCTCACACAATCCTTGAAATGATTACATCAATCTTACACAATATTTTTCCTATATGTTTTATTTTTATGTGGATTGTACAACATTTGATTCAACCTCATGCGATTAGGTTTAAATATCACACAACCTGAATAAATCTAGGTTAAACCTCATGCAATTCCATTTCACTAATTATAATTTTGTAAAACCATTGAATTATTATTTAAAATTTATAAAAAAACATCATTTTATATTTCAATGTCACACAACACTTTAAAATTGTTATCCAACCTTACACGTTCTATCAAGAAAAATGTTGTTTTGGAACGGTAATGTTCTCATAGAAATTACTTGATTAACACTGATACATATTCCATATCATCCTATGATAATATTCCAAGTCATTACTTAAAAAATTTATCATGAAATACAAATGTGTTTTCATGACAATAATTCTGAACTAAATTTTTTATGCGCTATTTTATAACAAAATCCAAAACTCTTAAGAAATCACTCAAATGTATTTATAGAGAGAGTGTTATTTTCTTCTGGGTTGTATGTTTTACATACATAATGATAAAAATATCTATAATTCAGTATATAAAATGATTCTTTGTGATATTTAAAATATTTTAATATTTCTAAAACCTTCCATTACTCTTAAAAAACCCTCTAAAAACATCAATGAACAACTTTTATTCAGATACAGAGAGGAATACTCTCTTGTTCTATTCAATACAGATTATGTTGTATGTAGAACCCATTACATAACATATTATTTTTTACATGAGAAATAATATATTTTATATTTTCATCTTCTCATGAAGTCTTCAAATGATACACAGTGTCTTAAAAAATATATATTAAAAATAAATAAAACATAAAAAATCATGGTATTTCAATCTTCCCACAACACAACAATGGGTTCATCATAACTACAGAGATTATATGAATGTATTGGTTATCATATTTGATAAAACACACATATCTTTTTACATTAAAGTATAACCACCATTTCATTTATGAACTATACAACACATATGGGTTAATTAAATATATTATAACTTAAGAGACATTATATGAATGCACCATAAAGAACTGTGGGAACAAATCACTTATACAAGTCATGCATCTATTATTAAAACATTTATTTTTTAAAACCATACATGAAAATAATATCATAGAATAATAAATTTTTGGTAATCATGCACATCAGATCATGAAATAATACATTTATATGTCAAGAATGCATTATAAAAAATCACAATACAAGTGAAAACGTGTAAATATAAAATATCACAATATTTTTATCAATTTAACCCCCCCCCCCTCTATACCTCTATTCACCCCCACCCCCCTTATAGCCCACAAGCCACTCCCCAATATCTTAGTGATCTAAATGTTGATACATAAACCCATTACTTAACATTATTCTCAGTAGACTAGAAATGAATAACAAAGCAATAAAAAAATGATCTCAAATAACCCAATAAGATATTATAAATGAGAAGGGGTTAGAATATTAAAAATGATTTATATACAACAACATTTTGATCATAACATGATATATAATACTGATCAATTATTTGATTATAACATCAAAAAATAAATCATAGATCAAATGAGATATAAATAATAGAAGAATTTGAACAACATAAATATAAGTCAACCTACCAAGATATCATAGACACGATGATAATATAATCAAATATAATATACATATATTTTTTATAATTTTATTATAAAAAAATTATGAATTAAAATCTATGAAATTTAAACGGAATGAGAAAATAATGACTCAAAAAATGTTTGTCAAAATTTTCATGGGAATGAGTCAATACATGCATGGTGAAAATTCATCAGGGAATATTATTTTATAAATTTTCAGTGAAATATACTAACAAGGAAGGTGTAATAGGTCAAGTCAATCTCTAAATTAATAGAATCGAAGATCTCTCATAATAATAATGTATTATCATCCTTTAATTATATGGATCATCCATCAAACAAAGACAATGACTTGTGTTTTCTAAAATTATTCTCCCTCATGTTTTTTTGGAATTCAAAAATCTCACACATCCATGAGGATTGTAGTATCTTAATTTTTATGTTATGGCCTTGTGGATTAAATTACTAACTTTCCTTGGAGTAGTGAATCTCCAAATAAAAACATTAGTGAAGGTAGATGATGTTACAAGGTGAAAATAATTGATGACGGAAAACCCACTAAACTTATCATATTTCTTTAGTATCTTTTGAATCTGTAGGGAACTAATCATTTAATAGGTAACTGGGTCCTTAACTTGTTGAATCAAGGACCCATGAAACGACTTGAAATTTTGAATAATTTTTGTTTCTTAATTTTGTGTATTATTTTATTTTGTACACAACAAACCTATATACTTTAATTAATTAAGTGAGTATAATTAAAATGATACCGAAGGGTTTCGACTATTATATGATCATTGGTCAATATGACTGTTGGAAACTATACTCCTAATTTTATGATTATTGTTTATAAATACAAGTGATCATGGTTAATTAATACAGAAAGAGGATTTGATGGCCTCATCTAATAGATTCGGGCCATACGAAGCCCATTTATTAGAGCTTGGGAAGGAGGTGGCATCACTGGGATTCACTCTGGACCAAGCTCAAGCTGAGCTTCAATATGTGAAACTTGAATGGAATCGCCTAAGGGATAAGTTCAAGATGATATAAATCACCACTCAGGCAATGTTCTCTGATCCACCCCAATATTCTATCACCATAGAACACCTTACACTTAGGTCCTATGCCGGTGTTATAAGAGGTTATGTAACTAGGCCTTAGTTACATTGTGTAATCAATTTATATAAATAAAATTTTTATTTATTATTATGGTGAAATTTTTGAATTTCATAATTCAAAATAAACATAGGATGAATTTATAGAGGTTCTTTATTATTTCTAAATTTTGGAAAAAAGGTAATTTTATAATATTTTTTGTATATTTTAAATAATTAATAATGTGAAATGATTTTCAAAAGTGGTTTTCTACAGTTGTGATTTGTAAGAAATTTAAAGTCTAATAAGATCAACTTAATTTTTAGAGAATAGTAAAGTATGAAAAGTAATATTTCTCTTATAAATAGTAATGTGACCAATAGAATAGTAACCTCACTTAATAAAGTATAAATATAATTTAGGCATTTTGAATGGTGAAGTGACATAATAGCATAAGTAAATAACAGTTTCAAAAATTAATAGTTAAGTATTAGTATTTTTTTTGGGTAAATACTTTTTTACATAAAAATTAAATATCTCATAATTAGAAAATTATTTTCATAAAATGGAGTTCATTTTTGAATTCAGATCATCGATATTAGGTTAGGGTTAATTTGAGATTTTTTTATAAAATGTTTTACTTTTCAGTGGATAGTGAAAATACAGTTTTGAGTTTCGGTGTGTTTAATGACATCATTAATGATGTAATCATGATGTAATAATTCTGGTATAATTGTGAATAGTAAGATATGTTTTGAGGTGTCCCAAGTGACCAATACCATGGTAAAATACCATGGGAAAGCCCATGTTTTTTTAAATACCACTGATGAGGTGTCCCTTGGAAATTAATTAAATATTCCCTCAATTTTTCTACAAATACCAACCCATTAATTCATTAATTTCCTTCCAAATTACTCCAAATTTAAGATTTGGTATTTTTACCTCCCAAATAGTCCTTAAAAGGTTCCCTCAAGCTCCCCAAGGTCCCAACCTTTGAGCTTTTGAAGTTACTCTTTAAGGTAAGGGTACCTTTCACCCTCCTCTTTTAAGTCATGACTTCTTTTATGTTGTGTCTTCTAGTTTCTATCTTATTATGTTGGGGTATGTTATTATATGTAGTTATTTCTGTTCATTTTATGTCAAATTATTATAGACTCTTTCTACTCTCATCAACTGATTTTCTGAATTTTTAAGTGATGTTGTTAGGCTGTCGAATTTATGTAAAAGAAATCGCATACTCTCTTTTCTTTCAAGTTTTCTTTTCATGTGGTATGTCATTCAAACATCCATAAAATTATCTTATTTAAATTTTATTCTATCCCTATACTATTTTATGAGTTATTTATGATTTATTTTCCCCTTTCCCCTATCTTTTTAAATGTTTTATAAAACCATGTTATATAGCCATTATGCTGCAGAAATTTCATCTCGAAACCTCTCTCTCTTTTTATAAAGAAATTATCTTATTTTTTTATGTGAATACCAAAACCTATTTTAGTTATGGGGGTATTAATCAAGACATAAAAATAGTATATTTAGTTCCTTATTTGACAGACATAAAACCCTCATTCCTTTTTCATGGGTTATAAATGACATAACGATCAAGTTTTTAATCACTTTTAAAACGTCACAATTTTGAAATGAAACCCATTTCTTTTATTCTCTATGGGTTATTTATGAAATGTTTGATCATGATATATGTGGATCACATGAAAATAAATACATATTAAGGGTTATATCTGATATCACTCCAATACATTGGGTAAAGAATTTAATCTCTAGAGATGACAAGTTTCATGATACCTTGGTGAATAACCCTGGTAATTTTTATGACACCTTGGGGATGAACCTTGGTGATATGTTCATGAATGTATAAATTAAAAGTTTTAGAAAAATTTTCACATAATTATTCATGTTATTATTTCTATTATATTCCTCTTTATTATTAATTTATGATATCCCTCATGTTTTTATTGATATCGCTCAAGATCATATGTAAATTGTTTCACTTGTTTTCCTTATTGGGTCTTCTGCTCACCCTTTCCTTTGATTTATGTCTCTAGGTTATGAGATTCAGTAATTGTACTTAGTATGAACTTATTATGAAGCCTTATGAGTGGATTATAAGAATGTTTTTTTTCATGTATATTGTCCCTGATTTTCAAGACACTAGACTTTAAATATCCTATTTTTGTAAAATGTAATGAAAAGATATGTAATTAAAAAGGCGGGATGCAATAGTTGGTATCAAAGAATAGTTTAGTTATTTATTGAAATTAGGATATGAAAACTTTAGAAAGAAACCTATAGAAAATTTTAAATATAGGAAAACTTCTTGGTATTTTGGTGAAATATTAAGTGGTTTTTGAACAAATAAATCCCTTTTTGGATACGAACAAGTGGATGTGGCTCTGGAACAGATGTACCTAGGAGTGAAAACTCCGACAATCAGTTTTGGGCTTGACCTAGGGTATCATGGTACATGAAAATGGGCCTTGCTATACTCCTGATTTGACACTCCCAAGGGATATTTTTGGTTAATCATAATCTTTTTATGAATCATTATGAAGGATTTATAGTGAAATGTAATTGTTTAAGCATGATGTTTTAAGACATAAAATCCTTTATAGTTAAAAGATTCATAAATAAAATAAGCTTCTCACTAGGGTTTTATTATTTTAGAAAAATTCAAGAAAAAGGAGGAACCATGAAAATGGTGACCGCAACGGACCATACAATGATGGCCCTCTGATGGAAGCCGGAATGGAAACTTTCATGAGAATGATTAACCAAATGACTCAAGTTATGGGAAATATCTTGATTCAAGATGAGAGACTGATCTCACCATATAGGGAACAATATTATGCTGAGTCCTTTATACTTTAATGACCACCAACCTTCAGTGGATCTACCGACCCATTTATTACTGAACAGTGGATCGGCTCTATTGAGAATATCTTTTCTATGCTCCGCTGTTCAGAACAAGAGAAGGACACCCTGGATATTTACCTCTAGAGGGATAAGCCAGTCAGTGGTGAGAACTGATTAAAAACATGAGGCCAAGAGTGGAGGTTGAAGCTATGTAGTGGGAAGAGTTTAGAGAGATCTTCTTCAGAAAGTATTTCCTTCGTTCCATGAGAATAAGAATGGGTAAGGAGTTTCTTGAGCTGAATTAGAAGAAGAATGAATCTGTGGGAAGCTACAAGATGAACTTCAAAAGGATTTCATGTTACACCTCTAGCTTTTTCATGGATCCAAATGGTATGATTAATAGATTCTTCAGTGGACTGAGACCTCATCTACGGAATAATTAAACCAACCGAGACTATGATAGCTATGAGGAGGTCATACAGAGTGCGATGAAAGCCGAACTGAAGTTTGGAGAGATGCAATGGTATCATAAATCCAATGAAAAGAAAATATCGATGGATCCACATGTAATAAATATGGAGTTTCTATCAGGGAAGAAGAGGTAAGAAAGTGCAACATCCCACGTGTAATAAATGTGGTAAGAAGCATTTGGGGAACTGCCTGATCAAAAGTGGGAAGTGCTACAAGTGTGGAAAAGATGACCATATCACACGGAACTATCGTAGTGAGGTGAAGCCTCAACTCCCAAATACTAAAAACAAAGGGAATATAGTGTAGGCCCTACATGATGTACAATTCTATATGTGTGGAAAACTTGAGAACTTTTCTAATCACTGTCCAAATATGAGGGCAGTGGAGGGGAATCACCATCATCCTCAGCAACGACCAAGAGAACAAGGTCATACTTTTCCAATCACTACAGCTGAAGTTGAAGCACCAAATGATGTGGTGTCAGGTACTCATGTTGTTCTCTCAAATCTAGAAAGTAATTTGTTTGATTCTAGTTCTACACATTCCTTTATTTCCTCCAAGTTTGGAAAGAATTTAGAATCAACCCCAGAATTTCTAAAAGTAGAGTTATCAGTCAATACTCCTGGTGGGATTACCCAAGAATCGTCAGTGTTTAGAAACTATAGTATTTACATTAGTGAGAAAAATATTATTTCAAATCTAGTAGTCATTCCCATGCTATAATTTGACATTATATTAGGGATGGACTGGCTCTCAAAGTATAATGCTAAGATCAAATGTAGAAGCAAGGAAATATCAGTAGTCCTGAAGGGGAAACCAATAGTTATATTCCAAGAAGAGATATCTCAACCTAATATTTGACTAGAAGAACATCCTATATCCATATTTATGGAGTTGATTGTTGAATAAGAAGAAGGAAATGAGAGTTTAAGGATAGAAAATGTCCCCATAGTCCAGGAATACATTGAGTTATTTCCTGAGCAGTTACCTGGACCTCCCCCGGAAAGAGAGGTAGAGTTCTCCATTGAACTTGAACCAAGATCTCATCCAATATCAAAGACCCCATATAGAACGGAAAATGTGGAGATGAATGAATTAAAGAAATAACTCTAAGTTCTTTTGTAGAAGGGGTTTATCCGACCGATTGTGTCTCCTTGGGGAGAACCTATTCTCTTTTTGAAGAAGGATGGATCAATGCAGCTATGTATAGATTATAGAGAACTTAACAGGATCACAGTGAAGGATAAATACCCTCTTCCAAGAATTGATGACTTATTTGACCAACTTCATGGGGCTCAATTCTTCTCTAAGATTAATCTTCATTCTGGTTATCCTAAATTGAGGGTGAAGAAAGAATATATTCCAAAAAATGTCTTTCTATTAAGATATGGGCATTATGATTTTTTCATTATTCCCTTCGGACTGACTAATACACCAACCATTTTTAGGGATTTGATGAATAGTGTCTTTAAGGACTACCTGGATAACTTTTTGGTAGTTTTAATTGATGATATTATGATATCTTCCAAAAGTCTTGAGGAGCATGAGGATAATCTAAGCGTTATTTTGAAAACTCTACAGAAGGAGAGGATTTTTGGAAAGTTCAGAAAATGTGAATTCTGGTTACAATAATTTACTTTCTTAGGGAACATTGTTACCAATGAAGGAATCATAGTTGACCCTGAAAAGACAAAATTTGTAGAGGATTTGCCTTAGCCTAAAACAATAAGTGATATTCATAGTTTCCTTGGATTAGCAGGATATTATAGGAGGTTTGTGAAAAAAATTTCATGACTTTCTAATCCATTAACACAGTTAACTCAAAAAGGGGTCAAGTTCATCTAGACAAAGGAGTGTGAGGAAAGTTTCCAAGAGATGAAGAAGAGATTGGTTATTGCACCCATGCTAACTCCAAACTCAAGTGGAGAATGATTAGTTATTTTTAGCGATGCATCTCTGAAAGGGCTTGGGTGCGTCCTCATGAAAAATAACAAGGTCATTTCTTGTGCATCTTGACAGTTGAAGAATCATGAGAATAACTATCCTACGCATGATCTGGAGTTGGATGCGTTCGTTTTTTCTCTGAAGATTTGGAGGCACTATATTTATGGAGAGAAATGTGATATATACGCGGACCATCAAAGATTGAAGTATATTTTCAAACAAAAGGAATTGAACATGAGACAAAGGATATGGTTGGAACTTCTTAAGGACTATGATTGTTTAATTCATTATCATCCTAGAAGAGGAAACAAGGTTGCTAATGCTTTAAGCAGGAAAGACCCAGCTGTTATGTCCATGATGAGGATTCAAATAGATCCTTTGATCAATGACCTAGTAAATTTGGACATGGTAATTATAAGGGAAGATACATCATCATCCCTAACCCAAATTATTTCTCAACGTTCATTACTAGAGAAGATCAATAAAGATTAGAAAGAAGATCCTTTTTTATAGAATAAGTTTGAGGCTGTGAAGGATGGAAAGTTTTATCAGTTCAATATTGAACAAGAAGGTGTACTGAAATTTCATACAATACTATGTGTTCCATCTATTCTGGAAATAAAGGAGCTGGTGGATGAAGCTCATAGATCTACTTTCTCTATACATCCTGGAAGCAAGAAAATGTATAGGGACCTTTGTGATCATTTTTGGTGGGATAATATGAAAAGGTAGATTGTTCACTACACTTAAAGGTGCCTAGTATGTCAACAAGTGAAGGGAAAATGAAAAATTCTTAAAGGGGTATTGCAACCACTACCCATACAAGCACGGAAGTGGGACAATATCCCTCTACAGTTTGTCACTGGTCTCCTAAGAACTTCCAAAGGAAATAATGTGATATGGGTTATTGTGGGCTGTCTCACCAAGATTGCCCATTTTATCTCCATTTGAGAAGATTTCTCTCTTGATAAAATTTCCAGGATTTACATAAAGGAAGTGGTAAGGTTGCTTGGAGTTCCACTTTCTATCCTATCTGATCGTGATCCAAGGTTCACATCAAAATTCTAGAGATGTATACAACATGCTATGATCACTGAATTGAATTTTAGTACAGCCTATTACCACCAAACTGATGGCCAATCTGAATGGACAATTCAAAAAATCAAGTACATGCAGAGAACATACTCAATGGAATTTAAAGGTGGATAAGATCAACATCTCCCTTTAGTTGAGTTATCTTTCAACATCAGCTTCCACTAGATCATTCAAATGGAACCATATGAAGCTCTATATGGGAAAGGATGTATAACTCCTACTTTTTGGGATAAAGCTGGTGAGAGAGAGATTCTTGGGTCTGATATTGTTCAAGATATGATAGAGAAAGTCTACGCCATCCAGCAACACATTAAGTTTGCAATGAATTAGCAAAAGAGCTATACCAACAACTGTCGAAGGGACTTGGGGTTTGATGTTGATGACAAGGTATTTCTTTTAATTTTATCTTGAAAGAGATTCATGAGGTTTGGGAAGAAATGGAATCTCATTCCTAAGTATATTAGCCCCTATAAAGTCCTTGATCGTGTGAGAGCAGTGGCCTATCAGCTTGAACTTACTCTAAATCTAGCACAAGTTCATGATGTCTTCCATGTATCTCTCTTGAGGAAGTACATACCTGACCCTTCACATGTACTAAATCCTAAGGTGGTACAGATATAAAATGACCTCTCTTATGAGGAGCAACCAGTGGAGATCTTGGATCATAGAGACAAGGTTCTATGCAATAAGACTACTCACCTTGTTAAGGTGTTGTGGAAAAACCAAAAATGCTAAGAATCTATGTGGGAAACAGAGGAGTACACAAGGCAGAAGTACCCACACCTTTTCTCTTCTAAGGGTACGAGTTAAAATTTCTGGGATGAAATTTCTTAAGGGGGAATAATGTAACAACCTAAAATTTTGAATAATTTTTGTTTCCTAATTTTTGTGTGTTATTTTATTTTGTACTCAACAAAACTATATCCTTTAATTAATGAAGTGAGTATAATTAAAATGATACTGGTGGGTTTTGATTGTTATATGACTATTGGTCAATATGAACATTAGAAAATATACTCTTAATTTTATGATTATTGTTTATAAATACAAGTGATCATGGTTAATTAATACAGAAAGAAGAGTTGATGGCCTCATCCAGTAGACTCAGTTCATATGAAACCCATTTATCAGAGCTTTGGAAGGAGGCAGCGTCGTTGGGCTTCGATTTGGACTAAGCTTAAGCCGAGCTTCAACATGTGAAGCTTGAATGGAATCTCCTAAGGGAGAAGTCCAAGCTGTAGAAATCATCACTCAGGAAATGTTGTCTAAGCCACCCGAAGATTCTATCACCATAGCACACCTTACACTTAGGTCCTATGCAGGTGTTATAAGGGGATATGTAACAAGGCCTTAGTTACTTTGGGTAATCCTTTTGAATAAATAAATTTTTATTTCTTATTATGGAATTTTTTTTGAATTTCAAATGTTAAAAGAAATATAAGATGATTTTGTAGAAGTTTCATATTGTTACTGAATTTTGGAAAAAATTGTATTTTAAAATATTTTTGAATACTTTAAATAATTAATAATGTGAAATGATTTTCAAAAATGGTCTTCTATAGTTATGATCAATAATAAATTTAGAGTCTAATAAGATCAACTTATTTTTTAGTGAATAGTAATGTATGAATAGTAATATTACCCTTATGAATAGTAATGTGACCAATGGAATAGTAACCTCACTTGAGAATGTATAAATATAATTTATGCCTCTTGAATGGTGAAGTGATATAATACCATAAGTAAATAACTGTTTTATAAATTATTAGTTAAGTATTAGAATTTCTTTCAGGTAAATAGTGTTTTTACTTAAAAATTAAATATCTCATAATTAGAAAATTATGTTCATAAAATGAAGTCCATTTTTGAAATTAGATCATCTATATTAGCTTAGGGTTAATTTATGATATTTTTATAAAATGTTTTGTTTTTCGGTGAATAGTGAAAATACAGTTTTGAGTTTCAGTGTGTTTAATGACATCATTAATGATGTAATCGTGATGTAATAATTCTGGTCGACTTTTGAATAGTAAGATATGTTATGAGGTGTCACAAGTATCCAATACCATGGGAAAATACCATGGTCAAGCCCATGGATTTTCAAATACCACTGATGGGGTGTCCCTTGGAAATTAATTAAATATTCCCTCACTTTTTATATAAATACCAACCCATTAATTAATTAATTTCATTCCAAATTCCTCCTCATCTAATATTTGGCCTTTTTACCTGCCAATGAGTCCTCCAAAGGTGCCCTCAATCCCCCCAAGGTCCCAAACATAGAGCTTTCAAAGTTACTCTTCAAGGTAACGGGACCTTTCACCCTCCTCTTTTAAGTCATGAATTCCTTTATGTTGTGTCTTCTAGTTTCCATCTTATTATGTTGGGGTATGTTCTTAAATGTCCTTATTGTGGTTAATTTTATGTCCAAATGATTATATACCCTTTACACTCTCATCAAATAATTTTCTGAATTTTTAAGTGATGTTGTTAGGCTGCCGAATTTACTTAAAGGAAATTGCATACTCTCTTTTATTTCATGTTTCCTTTTCATGTGGTATGTCATTCAAACATCCACACCACGATCTTATTTAAATTTTATTTTGTCCCTATATTTTATTATGATTTATTTATGAGTGGGTGAACCCTATCCCATATCTTTCTAAATTATTTCTAAAACCATGTTATATAGTCGTTATGCTGCAGAAATTTCGTCTTGAAACCTCTCTCTCTTTTTCTCAAGAAATTATCTTATTTTATTTATGTGAATACCCAACCTTATTTTAGTTATGAGTGTATTCATAAAGAAATAAAAATGGTATATTTTTTTTCTAGATTTGACATACATAAAACCCACATTCCTTTTCCATGGGTTATAAATGACATAATGATCATGTTTTTAAGCACTTTTAAAACATCATGATTTTGAAATGAAACCCATTTATTTTATTCTATATAGAATATTTATGAAATGTTTGATCATTATCTATGTGGATCACATAAAAATAAATATATATTAAGGTTGTTCCCTAATAGAGATCCAATGCATTAGTTAAATAATTTAATCTCTAGAGATGACAAGTTTCATGATAGCTTGGTGAATAACCCTGGTAATTTTTATGAAACCTTAGGGATGAACCTTGGTGATATGTTCATGAATGTATAAATTAAATGTTGTAGCCACATTTTCAAGTTATTATTCATGTTATTAGTTCTATAATATGCCTATTTATCATTCATTTATGATATCCCTCGTGTTTTTATTGATATTTCTCAAGATCACATGTAAACTGTTTCACTTGTTTTTCTTACTCGGCCTTCTGCCCACCCTTTCCTTTGATGTATATATCCAGGTTATGAGATGTATTAATTGTACTTAGGGTGAACTTATGATGAAGCCTTAAGAGTGTATTAGAATAATGTTTTATGTTTTTTTTCATGTATATTGTCCCTGATTTTCAAGACACTAGACTTTAAAGATCCACCGTTTGTAAAATGTAATGAAAAGTTATGTAATTAAAAAGGCAGGATGCCATAACCCATGATAACCCATCACCTAGTTCATGAAAAAAATGATGTGTTTTCTGAACCTCATATCTATGTATAGGTCCATCAGCTTATGCACTTGCTCTTTGAATA
Source organism: Viscum album (assembly GCA_963277665.1). Lineage (NCBI taxonomy): Eukaryota > Viridiplantae > Streptophyta > Magnoliopsida > Santalales > Viscaceae > Viscum > Viscum album. Next base: position 2,119,472,539 of record OY728150.1, read on the forward strand.
ACTCAACCACAACAAACATAACTTCTAATATTAAAGGGGTAATGTTCCCATAAAAAAAATATAAGCAGATGAGTTTATAGGTATCCTAAATGTACAAAAACTAAATCCAACACTCTAAAAATCATATACAAGTCCATAAAAAACAAAATTGATAGGGTAGAGAAATATTTTGAAGGAAATTGTAAAAAAGGATATAGATTAATATCTCTATCTTAAAACAGCTAAGAAAAAAACAATCATAAAGGTAACCATAGAGTTCATCATGTGATATAAAATAAGGGGATAACCCTACATCTAGAATAAAAATGAATCATAGTACATGATAGACATGAAAAATAATGAAAAGATGAATAAATTTAAAAAATATATATAGGTGGAATGATAATGGTAAGAATCATCAAAATGGGTGATATATGTATTGCAGTGTCATCATACGGTAATGGTGGTGGTGGTGGGGTGGATAAAAATTCCATTTGGGCCCTTCCTAAACTAATTTTTTCCCTATATTTCTTCAAAACCTTTTTAATATTATTGAATTAAACCTTAGGGATTTCTTACTAATACCCATATATCTACTCCTACTATTTATTATATAACTTCATTCTTAAACGACCCCCTTTTTCTTGTTTTTAATTGGAAATAATGGATTTGGTTATATTTTGGTAGCATTATGTGGGAATCTCTAAAACTGAACCCTTACCATCTCGATAAATCAATATTTTTTCATCATTAAATGACAAAAATTCATAGTACAAATAATAATAGAAAGGAAAATAGAGATCCCCCACCACAGTAGAAAATGTCAAGAGGCCTTGGAGGAGGAAGTGTGACACGTTGAGCCCACAAGAATTCCATAACCTATGGTGTAACAACCTAGGTAATGTCAAGATAAATATTTTTCATTTCTTGTTAATATTTATTAATTAGATTTTATATAGTTATATTAATTATAAAAATATTAAGTAATTTTTCAGTCAAAAGGAAAAAACATTATTTTTAACAAAATTGGGTTTTATGTATTATATTATTTCATTTAAAAAAATTGATTTCAAAATCATGGAATTTTAATTAAAAAATGAAAATATATTTTGAGATAAAAATATAAAAAATTATATTAGGATAAATTTTTGATAAATTTTTGAAATATTGATTTTCTCTTTAATAGTGAAAAATACTAATTTTTAGTGAAAACTATATTTTCTTTTAAATCATTTACAAATTAAAATTATTTTTTACATTAGTTTTAAAATTTAATTAGTTAATTTTAATTAAACATAATCAAATTATGGTATTAAAAATTAATTTTATATTTTAATTGGTATAAAAAAAATTTATACTTAAAAATACATTTTTTTGAAAAGCTGTATTTCATCATGTTTTTCCGGTTTATTTTTAAATTAAATTCTACCACTTCTATGTTTTGAATCTTAAAAAATTGATTCAATATTTTATAACCATAAGTTTCAAATTTTATATATAGGTCCCTTTTATTTTTTGTCATTATGAATAGTGACCTTAGTAAATTTATGTCACCTCAGTAAGGGTAAATCAGGTAATTTGGATTAATATAATATGATAAGGACTCAAAAATGACCCTAAAATTTTCCTTAATTTTATCAGATGAGTATATCTCATCCATAAACATCCAAATGTCAAATTTATGAATTTTTTTTCATTTGTACATGATTTATAACTTTATATTATTTTATATAAATAAAAGTAAAAAATTCTAATCTCTTGGTTTCATTATCTTTAAATTTTTGAAATTGGGAAAAATAAAGGCTATGTTTGGTTAAAAATGGTTATTTGAAATATAAATTAATTTTTTATCGTGGTAATTTATTTTTAAATTTTATTTATGAAATAATTACCTTAAGATATTAAACAATGCTGACATAGTAATTATTCAATTAATAGAAAAATGAAATAAATGATATTAAAAATATTAAAATTAATATAAATTGAAAGAATTATTCTGTTCCAATATTTTTTTAGAAAAATGTTACAGGTTTGGGAATTTTTAAAGTATTATATTCTAATTCTATTTATTTCATGTTGTTTTCAAAGTCAAATTAAATGAATAGTTACAAAATTGACATTAATTGTATTTTATAATAAATAATTTTTTATTAAATGATTTTAAATTCATAATAATATTAAATTCATAAAATTTAATGGGATATTTTTTATGATACCAAACATGTTCCATTTATGCATTTTCCCCTTTTATAGTAACTATATTGACCCTTAATATTGAAAAAACTTTGTTTCATGGTAATCATCAAAAGGGTTAATTTTGGGTAAAAAAAAGATAAGAATGAAAATATCACATAAATTTGTACAAATTTTATTATATGAGATTATTTTGACACATCCTTATATTATCTTTGAATTAAATCATTTTTATCTAATTTTTAAAGAAAATTAATTTATATTAGTTTAATCTTTATTTATGAGTGACCCACCCCTAACTTATAAAATGGAACCTCCTCTCATATTTCATTCACATGTAAATTTTTTTTTCATAAATTACCTACCCAAATACATTCTTTACATCCCTAAACACTTCATATATACCATATTTTGATCATAAAACCATCCGAGGGAATCTTTTTTGTGTAAACCTTAAGAGGTTGTCCAAAGAAGAGGTATAGTTCTTAACTAAACATTTTGGTTTTATTTCTTATTCCATATCCTTAAAATATTATTAAAAAATGATAAAATAATAACAATAATATTTTCTATATACTTAAATTTTATTATGTTAATTTAATAACCTATATCCATATCATATTCTATCAAATGGGAAATAAAACTCTCATTCATGTGTAAGGCTGACTACCGTCTCGTGAACAAGTGTAATTCATTTTCCAACACCATCTAAAATGTATGGTTATAATGATATATTTAATGAATATATATTATATTAATGATATATTTATCATTTTAAATAGACAATATATCATTTACTTTCTTATATTTCTTTTCACTGAAAAATTATAACGCCATTCATGCGTACGTGTGGACTACCACCTTCATCAAGTGATGTGATTTGTTTTTCATTATCACATTACACATATGATATATATAAGTTTATTTAAAGAAATAATATGTTATTAACGATATAATTATAATTATATAAATATTAAATAATACTTACATTCTTTCTATAATGATCATTAAAAAATGTAAATGTTACTCATGCGTACGTACAACCTACCATCTTCATGATTGTAACATAGCTCATTTTTGTAACCATGATTTATGGTTGGTTTATAATTATAATATATGTATAAAAATGATAATTATTTCATCATTATTATTCTATATATGATGGATTAATGACCTCTTTGAGCATAGTCAACCCACTGAAGCCATTTTGGACAAATGATCGGAATATCATCAAAACACCTAACGTGAACTTAATTGATCGAGTAATTGATTATAACTTGGTAAAAAGGAATAATAAAATTTAAAAGGTTCTTAATAAAGTAAATAATTAACATAAGTTTATTATTCAGTAAGATAATTAACGTACACGATGAATCAGGTTAAAGGTAAGAGACTTTCTTTTAAAAATTCTCTTTTAATGTTTTCCTTTTAACTCATTTTCTTCTATGTCTATATTTTTAAAAAATATATTATTAATTAATTTATATGGACATAAAAGAATTATAAAGGAAATTTTATGTCTCTTTTAACTTTATTTCAATGGTTTCCAAAAGGAATATTTTACATAATGTTTTTACTTTCTTTACAAAAGAAAAAAGGAATGTTTTATTTTAACATATATAGTGAAAATGAATTTTCTTACCACAGGATTCCCCCTCATCCCTTGAAAGGGGGGTTATCAAAATCAATAAAAAATAAAGTCTTCGAGCCATTTGGGAAATTTTATTACCACCATAACTATTATTTGATTTGTAAATGGTTATTCCCTTTTTGGTAAAAATGTATGTTTTTAAATCAATGGTTATTCCCTTTTTGGTAAAAATGTATGTTTTTAAAAAAATATTTTTCATAATTTTTCATGTTTTTTAAAAAATCTAATGATTATGATTTTTCCATTATGATTTTTTCCAATGTATTTTATAAAAAAATTTGGGTAGAAAATATATTTTTATTTATATGTAAATGATTCTTTGAGATCAAGGTTTATTATATTAAAGGTAAAATACATTTTTTTATGTCATAGATTTAAAATGGACTAATGAGTTTCTTTCTTCTTTTTAGGTACCTTACTGATATTTTTGTGCTCATACCAAATTTTAAAAAAAATTATATATTTTAAGGATTTATAAAAACAAATAAGATGTCAGGTTAAAAGTTATGAAGTTTTTTCATGAAAATAAAACATGTTTCTTTTTAAAAGTTTTGTTTTGTGGGAAAATGGATACTGAACAAAAGTGTCCACTTTGTAATATATGGTTTTGTTAAATAAGGGTTATGAAGTAACTCTCTAAAATTCTAAACCATACTGATATTCGTGAGTCAAGAAGGTGGATTCTAGTCTAAAGAAACTAGAATATATAATGTTTAAGTATGGGTCCTTATAGTTGGTATCAAAGAAAGGATTAGATAACTTTAGGGGATAGGATAATGTTAATATAATACCCTTAAAATATTTTAATTTATGGTTAAGTTTAAATAATATATCATTTGAAGATTACCATGTCCATTTATATAAAATATGTTTATTAAGAATGGTTTTCTAATAAGTAAATATAGAACATGAATTCAAGGAACCAAAGGTATTATATCCTTCTAAATCAGAAACCTAGAATGGTTGGAATTGGAATAGAGTGGTTTTTTGTAGTGATGGATCAATTGAAATAGGATATAAATATTGGTGGTATCTATATGAGATAGTAACCATGTTCACCATATAGGAACATTTATATAATGAATAATTTCATGAAACAACACCCTCTATAATTCATTAGATTATCTGACACTATGATAGTTTAAGGATGGATTAAATCCTTGGACAAGATATTTGAATTCATGGGTTATTTAGATCATCAAATGGTAACGCTTTTGATTTATTATTTTGAAGGTTAACCTCATCAGGGGTGGTCCATGATTAAGAATATAATATAAAGAGAAGATATTGATTTCATGTAATGGGATGAATTTATGATTATTTTCCTTGAAAAATATTTTCCAAATTATTTTCAACTTAGAATAGAAAATAAATTCATGGAACTTAGAAAAAAGGAGAAAGATTATGTAACTGTATACGAAGAAAACTTCACCCAATTGGAAAGGTGCACTCCAAATTTTATCCAAGATCTTGATAATAAAATTAATTGATTTTTATAATGATTAAATCCAAGATATAGAAACTCATTAGCCTCCTATTAATTTGACGCACGCCTGTCGCAGGGCGTGGACAAAAACAATAATATTTTTCCTAGTGTGGCATAGTGGCTGACCAGGGTCATCTCTCTCGAGTAGCCTTTCAGTTTGGTTCAATTAATTTATTCTAATTCACCTAAACTATTTCGTTTTGTGTTTTTTTTCAAATGAAAATGAAGAAAATCTTTTTAGAGTTTTTGATTTTAAAATATAAACAATCATGAAATGCAAACAGAATGAGTTAAGAAGAAAGAACTTGGTTTTGGGGTTTAGTCTTGGATTCAATCATTATTCTCTTTTATATGTTGATTTTAGTTTGATAATCCAAACATAAAATCTCATATTTTAATCACTACTCTTTTCTAGAATATAAATAGTTTGAGTTTCATGTCATTGGGGGTTGTCACCCAATCGGGGACATTCGCCTCAACAATGCATGATACGCAAATCTACCATAAACAATAAAAAACATTAAAGAAAATTCATGAATATCTTGACATCCTCCCAATCCAAGTCTTGAGCTAGCCTCTCATTTCCGAGAGTATGAGATTACATGGTGTATTGGGTGGAAGAAGATAGAGAGATGGAGAGAGAGAGAGAGAAAGAACAGAAGAAAAATGGATGGAGAAACACAAATGCATGGATTAATAAAACTAGAATTTGAATTACAATTGAAAATAAAACTAAAATAAAACTAAAATTAAAATTAAATAAAATGAAGAAATTATGGGGGTAATAGAAGAGCAGCAGTGGCCCATGCTCCAGTGGGATCCCTCCTTGGCTTTGGGTAACAAAATGATTTTTGGGAGGAGAGGGCCTCTTTTTATAGGCATATTTCCATCCCCCGAATGTTTTCACGTTTTGGGACCCATAAATGGCCGATTAAAGCATGGACCCCTACTTCACTATTGTTCATAAATGTGTTGGACGTTCACCTTACAAATTTTAGCGCATTTGGACCTTGGATGAAGGAGTTATGAATTTTTCATTGAAGGATTTTTTTTCTAGATGAAGCTTCTTGGAAGGTTCCTCCAAAATAATGTCATTCAATGGCCGCCTTAATGACTTCAAAACTACAAAAAAATTTTTAACATCGTTACTATATGTCATAATTCTATAACAGATTGAAAAACCTCATTTGGATGTGTGTAGGCCATGTTTGGGTTCCGTTACTTTGGTGGTGTCCATGCTGTCTGCCCGGAAAAATATCCAACTTCAATGAATTTTTAGACCCTCTATATGGTCGAATCAGCTCTTGGTCCAGAAGAAAAGAAATGAAGTAAATAAAATAATGATTCTAAAAAAATTTGAATCAGAAAATTTTGAATTATATTTTTCAGGAAATGACCAAAATTCCCTTGACGTAAAAATCTGTCAAAAATCCAGAATTAGTCATTTTTCACAATTTTTCTCCTTTTCATTCTAAAACTCAAATTACCCATTATTTTTATAAAAATAATGAAATATATGGGTTTTATCATTGAAAAAAAGTAACAAATACTCATTATTTAATAAAAAAAATGCATGTAAATTTACTCTGTCAGAAATCAAAAAATTTATCAGATTTTTTTTGTTCTAACAGGGTAGAAATAGAGTTTACTGATGATCATATATCTGATGAAAAAAAAAGAATAAAATTTATAGATGGTAGGAAATGGGGAAGAATCCATAAAATAAATATATATGTAATAAAATAAAGTTCCCATTTTGTGATAATTTTGGTAAAAAAAATCATGGGGAATGTATTATATAATCCGGTAAGTGCTTCCTATGTGGAAAGTTTGGACATGTGGCTCATGAATACAAGTAAAATGATTATATAAATAATGATAATTCAATGGTAATATGTTTTAATTATAATAAGATGTGGAATTATGTTAACATGTGTCTGAAGTTAGTAACTTAGGATATAAATCATCATGATTGAAAGAAAAAAGGTTTGGAAAAATCATTTTCTACTATTATAATTAATGTTGGGATATCTAATTAAGTGGTGTCATGTATGTTACTTGTTTATTAGAATTATGCCAACTCCCTATTTGACATTGGATCTTTATATTCCTTCATTTATAATAAATTTTCAAATAAAATGGGAATATCACCTCATGAAAGAAGATATAACTTTTGGTATAAACTCCTGGTGGAAATATTATAGTGACCAAGATTTATTGGAATCTTCCTATTATTATTAATGGGGTGGTCTTTCCTACAAATCTTGTTGAACTTCCCATGATAGATTTTGATATTATTTTGGGTATGGATTTGATTTTAGTTTATCATGATAAGATAGATATGAATCCAAGAAATGTTTTTTCAATGATTCCATACCTTTGATAACCTACCAAGAAGCTAAGAAATTGATTAGAGATAAAAGTGAAGGTTGCCTAGCTCATGTTATTGAAAAGAATGAAATTGTCCATATTAGTGATGTTTCATTATTAAATGAATATATGTATGTATTTAGTGATGGTTTTTCTAGTGATATTCCTAATTGGGAGGTTTAATTTACTATTGACTTAGTGCTTAATGATAAACATATTTCAAAACCCCTATATTGAATGAATCAAGTAGAAATTTTGGAATTGAAAAAGAAGTTGCAGGAGTTTTTAAATAAAGGTTTCATTCATCCAAGAATTTCACTATGGGGTGCTCTTATTTTATTTTTAAATGAGAAATATGGGTTAATGAAACTTTTCAGTGATTATAGATACTTAGATAATATCATTGTTAAGAACAAGTATCATTTTTCCAATATTGATGATTTGTTTAATTAGATACAAGAAGTGTTGTATTTTTTCAAGATTGATCTCAGTTTAGGGTATCAACAGTTGAAGTTTAAGGAGGAATTTATTCTAAAGATAGTGTTTTTAAATATATATGGTAATTATGAGTATGTACTTATTTCCTATGGGTTGTCTAATACACCAGTTGTATTTATGGACCTTATGAAAATAGTTTTATATGAGTTCTTGGATAAGTTTTTGGTTTTGTTTATTAATGATATTTCAGTATATTTGAAAATTTATAAGGAACATGAAATAAACCTAAGGATTTTTTTTTCAAACATTAAAATAACAGAAACAATATGAAAAGTTTAGTAAGTGTAAATTTTGGTTGAAAAAAATTATTTTCTTGGGAATATTATTTCTAAAGATGGAATAACTATAGAACTTTCTAAAACTAAAGTTTAAAAATGGAAAAAAACCTACAAATTTCATATAAATTCATAGTTTTATTGGATTATTAGGAAATTACAAGGAATTTTTCAAAATATTTACTTGGTTATCTTGACCACTAACTAAATTAACTCATAAAGGAGTTAAATTCATCTGGATGAAAGAATGTGATGATTATTTTTAGGAATTTAAAAGAATATTGGATAATGTTATAGTTTTGGACCCGCCTTCTAGAAATGGTGATTTTTTTTTCTACAATGATGATTCTTTGAAGGGTCATGGTCGTGTATTGATGCATAATTATTAATCAATTGTTTATAATTCAAAAAAATTGAAACCACATGAGTTAAATTATCCTGCAAACGATCTTGAATTAGCTATAACATCCTAAAACCCGTACTCCCAGATATTGTGCTAAAATCATAATCTTTACTTTTTTTTTTGTCTTTATTCTGATAAAAATGACCCAAATTTTCCATCCAAAACATATAACAATAAAAGGAAATAGTGGAACAATTACATACCCATGGAAATTTTAGGTTTAAAGTTTCATATAATTAGGATAAAATATTACATAAATAATACCCATCAATTCAAGGGAGTAATTTTCCCACAATACCCAACTTTTCATATTCCATATTAATTCTTAAACATCTCCGAAAAACTTCATCACATTAGAAAACCTTATAAAAAATAATAATTTAATCATCATTCTTCATAACCTAGGGAAAATAAAATATAAGAAGGGTGAGATAAAATTATTAGTAAGGGTAAAAAAACATTAACAATTTAATGTCACTAGTAAGCTTAAGAAGAGAATAAGGGTAATGTGACAGAATCAAAGTACATGAGTATAATATAAGAATATTTATACCCATCAATACCTGGACCATCAAACATGAAAATATGGAATAAGGATTTAAAGAAGGCAAGAGTCGTCAGAATCAATAATAACGAGCCATGTGATATTAATATTTATTCAAGTAAATATTTATAACACATAGAAAGAATAAAAAATGTTTTTTTTATCTTAGAACATCATCTTTATAACTCTTTTTAAACCTGTGTGAGAAATAACTGGATCTTAGTTAAATCTATAAGATAAACCCTCTGGTAACTCCCTCTTTTCCTCTAAATATAAGAAATAATACCCAATGCATTGGAGTGCTATTTGGGAACACCCATCATATAAGCTATATCAGGTCCACCAAGTTCTATACAGGTATATCCATCATATAAGTTATATTGGGAACACCTGGTTCTATCTAAGAACACCCATGATCATCAATAATGTACAAGTACCATTAATGAATAAAATATTTAGAATATTTCACTTGTCAACATAATAAAAATCATTGTTCTATTATTTTTTGACTTATCCATGGAGAATAAATGGGTTCCCTGACAATCTCTTGAAATAATCATAGTCCATCCAGAGAAAGAATGACGATTTTATTATTCCAAATTAACCTAGTGGAGCATAAGTAACAATAGGGTTTGATTACATTGATGAATGGAAATTCCATTATAATTACATTAAGAACATTCTTGAGGAAAATAACCTTTTCACTAGGAGTAATATTAAAGGATATCATCTTAGATGGAAAATGATTTTAAATTATCACTTGGAAAATTTCTTGAGGAAATACCCTTTCCATTTTGAGAACACTGATTTAAAAACTAAAACTTTATAAAAAAATAAATAAATAATTTTATTTTAAAATAACTTTTGAAACATAAAGAATAATATTTAAAACATGGAGTGTTCATGGTATTAGAAATTTTTTTTCATGGAGAGTACATTAAAACATAGATTCCTTTCAAATTTTTGATAAAAGAAAAAACATGTCTCATTCAAAAAAATAGGAAGATTAATTTTAAAAAAATATAAAATGAAAATTATGGGTAAAATTAATTTAAATAATAATAGTAAAAAAAATTAAAAACATTCTTAGAAAACATGTATTTGGAAGAAAAATAATTTTCGACCAAATAGAGAAATGAAGTCGAATTTTATTCAAAACATTTTCTTAAATAATTTTAAGTACCAAAGGGAGAAAAGTTGTAATATTACTTGAAAATTTCATGAATAACCATATTATAATAAAATTAAATGGGTTTATTAGAAAATAATCAAATAATTTCCTTCAATGTAAATTCAAGTAAAAACAATTCGGATTAAAAAGAAGATTGTAACATAAAGTCTTTTTAACTTTGGTACTCTTTAATCATAATACCCATGAAATAAAAACATAAAATGATAATTTAAATATAATGAAAATAATAAATTTTATGATATAACATGTCAAAGGGTTAGTGTATACACCTCAAAAATGAAGATAGGTGTATAACATAATGTATGTCCCAAAGAAGTCAATTTAAGACGAGAAATCCTTATAATGATCATAACATTGAAGTGAGAATTAATCAATGAATCTGTTATATATATATATATAATGTAAACAAACATTAGAAAATTTAAACCAAAACATAATATAATAAAAATTCATTACACATATAATCTTATAATATCAAAGACAATGAAGAAGTAATATAACCCGATGAAAATAAATTGAGTAATGAAATTCTACACCACTTGGTAATTTTCAAGTCAAATACACAAGAATTAAATAATTAAACTTAAAAATTAAAATACCATGAATTATAAAGGATTAATTATATTACATTTAAAATGAGATTTATATACACCATATAAAAAAATTAGGTGCATAACATTACAATATGCCGAAATGAAAGTAAATTGAGTCAAAATTCCTTACCTCAAGTCCAAACTTTCCATGTATGTACTTTAAATATTATATAATAAGCTTATATCAACTATTTAATTTATCAAAAACATTTTTTATTATTAATAACTTATAATTAAATAATTTATTTTATTTATTTTTAATGAAATATTTAAATACTTAATCAGTTAAGTCCATGCCGAGTGTTTTTGAGAATGTTTGGTTAATTATTTCAAAATGGATTCGTTTTGTTCAACAGGGTAAGAGAGGTCATTATTTCAACATATAAATAATAATAATAATGAAATAATTATCATTTATAAACATAAATTATACTTTTAAAACCATTCATAAAATAAGTTTATGTGAAATGAACTACATTACAATCATGGAGACGGTAGGTCGTACGTATGCGTGAGTAACATTTCCATTTTTCAAAGATCAATATGGAATGAAGATAAGTGATATTTTATCATTAAATAATGATCATAATATCATAAAATAACATATTATTTCCTTTAAATATGACTATATATACCATCCATGTTATTTGGTGATGAAAAAATTAACCACATCACTTCATGGAGGCGGTAGTCCACATGCACGCACAAACAACGTCACCATTTTCTAGTGTAAGAAATAAAATTATATATTATATTTTTAGAATGAAAAATATGTCATAAATATCATAATTATTTCATTTATGTCAAACATATTCACTAGTTTTACCCTTATTAACTTTCATGTAAAACATTAGTGAAAAAATGAATTACATCACTTCACGAGGTTGTAGTATGACATACACATGAGTGATGTTATCATATCCACCATCGTACACATGAACTATGGTTTAGTTTCAGATTTTCTAGAAGAGGAAATAGACTCACTTTATTACATTAAAATATCAACATCTCAGAATATGTGAGATACTGGTTTTATTACATTATCATAATTAAATAATTTTTTAAGGAGGTGGAAGAAGAGATAAAATAAAGACACTCAGTTAAGCATGATACATCTTCTTCAGACAACCTCCTTAGGTAAGCACCAAAAGGATTATTAGGATGGATTTATGATCTAAGTGTTATAGGTAATTTTTATTAATGTAAGGAAGATATTTTGGTAGGTATTGACTGATCCAAGGGGATTTTAAGGTTTGTAGAGGAGGGGAGAGGGGGAAGCCTTTTATAAGTGAGGTGAGCGGCATACTTGTAATTTTTGAAAAGAGAAAGATGTGCCCACATTTTTCACAAGGAAAAAATAAAAAAATATAAAATTGTAGATTCTTATACATGATAAGTTCATTATATCCATTAAATATATTTTATACAAGTTTTTAAGTCATATTAACCCTTATCTTTTTAGTCTAACCCTCGATAAATCTATTTTTACCTTAATTGTGGTAAAAGTTTTTTACTATTTTAACTATTCATTATTGAAAAAAATTATTTTGACCTCATTAGTTAATATAAATTATTTTGATTATAAATATGGAATCCATTTTACTAAATTAAATTCATATAAGTGACAAAATCTAATTTAAAATAAAACCCGCTCACACAATGAAAAAGTGGTTTTTCAAGAGATGTATATTTCAAGAAAAATATGATTTTATATTAAATACATGACTAGTAATCATAATTTTATGATTTAAATTAATATTTGTTGATATATAATCTATAAATTTTATTTAAATAATTTATAATTAATTTTTATTTTAATTAATTAAAATAATGAAACATTTTTCACTTTAAATGGTTTTTAGAAGAAGAAAAAAACCCATTTTTTAAACCAAAAAATAAACCCACAATAAAATACAGTGTAAATTTAATTTAAATGTAATTAAATGTATTAAATATAACTTAATAATACTTATGTTACTCTCAATCATATTAAAAACATAATTTTTCTTTTAAATTTCTTAATTTATTAAAATGAAATAACATTTTTGCAAAAAACGATATTTTTCTCTATTCATTGAAAAGTCAATATTTTCTAAAAAATACCAAAATTTCACCCTAAGATAATTTTTTAATGATGAATTAAAAACTTAATTCCAATTTTTAAAATACATTTTCTAAAAGTGGAAAAAATCAATTTTAATCTATCTTCACAAATCACGGTGAAACCGCCTTTTAGAAAAATACATTTTTTTTTCAGAAAGATTTTATTTTTCTTTCAAATTATTATTATTATTATTTTATAATAAATATATAACCATTAAATTTATTTTATAAATTTTTGAACAATATAATTTTTATAAATTTTTTATTCCTATTCATACCCACCAATTTAATGACTTAGTTATAACAGTATACTATATTACGATTCATCTATACTCTGGGTTAGATGTACCATAAGATATTTAAAGAAATATATTTTATAGGTCATTTAATATTGGTGTTGAATTTATGATATTTGATTAAACATAACATCCTTTTTATTTTTAAAATATTTGGGTTTTACATCCCCCCTAATTAATTATGTCCTCAAAATTTGAACTTGATCTCAATAATTAAGGGATTTACATTTGAAAGTACAATTATTGAAAACCAACATCATAAAAAGGGTTTAAAAAATCCTCTTGAAAATAGAGAAAATGAAGTATGAAGTTCATCTACAATAATTCATAACTAGGATCCTAAGTAGGAAAATATTAGTGGAAAGTGAATATATGGACATGTAAGAAAAGCATAATTCCCAAATAATGATGAAGAGTGGCATAGATCATTGATCATAATAAAGTGAATGATCATAAGAATGTTAACAACCATAAAACCATAAACCAAATAGGTGTGAAAAATATTATGATTCTTTTACTATAGTTGAGTAATTACTTTACCATATACACTGAGAGAAAAAGGAAATATAATTACTTGATGAGTATTATTTCATACTTTAATCAATTTCCTCTATAATCTCAACTTTCTCTCCAAATGATGAGTGTTCAAGATGAATTTTTTTAATTCCTAAAGCACTAAAATAAAATTTTAAAGGATCACATAACTATAAAAGGGATAATTGATATATTCCACTTATCTTTATAAATTAACCAAAATAAAAATGGTTAGAATATGGTTATATGTTTTTAAAAATGAATAAGACTTCATATGATCAAATAATGCATTAATCTCAAAAATTCAATAGTAATATCCAAATTTAAAACCAAATCATTCTATAAATAAATGTCCCTATATCCCAAATAACCTCAATAACCACAAGATTAAATAGTTTTTTACCCATAAAGTTTATCCCATACCTTTCAGATTATATGCTCAGAAAATAGTGATATTCTTTTGAAATAACATCAATCACTTAGTCACTAAATCACTTTTCAATATCATGGTTATATATATGATAAAACTTGTATTCCCATAATTACCTCAATATCCAAGAACATAAAACCCTAAAGTTTACCAATATTTTAAAACTTTTTTCTACAAAATTTAAATTCATACTTCATGTTAAACCAAATATTTACATATACTTAAACCTAATAAAACATATCCTAAAATATAATTATTCACATAATATCTCATCACTTATAGCCTCAAAACAGATGTCTAATAATTTTGAACTTATGATCAACCTTAATCATATATACTTATAATGGTATCCATAAATATCAAGATAACCTCACATGAAACTATCCTAATCTCAAAATTTATCTAAATTGTACTCTGATACTAACTATAATATCCCCAAACCCGCACTCCTGGGTTCAATTCTAAAATCATAATCTTTACATTTTTGGCTTGATATGGATAAAAATGGCCCAATTTTTCAATACAAAATAATTAACAACCAAAGGAAATATTATAACACTTAAATACCAATGGAACTTTTAGGTTTATAGTTTATAGAATTATAAAAAATCCTTACATAAAAAATACCCATGAATTCAAGGGAGTATTTTCCCACTATACCCATATTTTCATATTCTATATTAAGTCTTCATCATTCCCCACAAACTTTATCACATTATAAACCTTTCTAGAAAAAAAATATTTTAATCATCATTCATCATAACCCCTATAAAAGGAAACATGATAGGGGTGAGATAAAATGCTCGGTATGGGTAAACATAATCATTAAAAATTAAATTTTATATATGATCTTAAGAAGAGAATAAGGGTATGATGACCTAATCAAAGTACATGATCATAACATAAGAATATGCATACACATAACTACCTGGATTATAAAATATGAAAATTTGTCATAAGGATTTAAAAAAGTAAAGAGTCATCAAAATCTATAATCATGATCCATGTGTTATTTATCTTGATCAAAGGAAACATTTATAGCTCATAACAAGCATAATGAAAACATGTTGGTATCTTAGAACATCATCTTCATAACCCATTTTAAACTCATGTAAAAAATAACTAGAGCCTAGTTAAATCCATAGGATAAACCCTCTAATAACTCCCTCTTTCTTTCCTTTAAACACAAGGAATGTTACTCAATGCATTGGAGTACTATTTGGGTGCACCCATCGTATAAGATATATTGAGTTCATCCAATGTTATCTAGGAAAACCAATGATCATAAATAATGTACAAGTACCATTAATTAATTTAAAATTTAGAATATTACACTTTTCAGTATAAAAATAATCATTTTTATTTCATTATTTGATTTACCCATGGAAAAGAAACAAGTTCCATGATAATCTCTTCAAATAATCATAATCCATTTAGAGAAAGAATAAGGATGATATCATTACTATTTATCCCAATAGATCATAAGTAAAAATAATGGTTGTTGAAGTTTATGAATAGAAATATCATTAAAATAAAATTAAAAACATTCATTAGGAAAATAATATTTTCACTTTGAGTAACATCAAATTATGTCATCTTATATGGTAATATTATTTTGAAATATCACCCGAAAAATTTCTTGAGGAAAATAACCTCTCCATTTTAAAAACACTTATTTAAAAAACAAAACATTATAGTAAATTAAATAAATCATTTTATTTTAAAATAAAATTTGAAACATAAAATGGAATCTTTAAAACATTGAGTGGTCATGACGGCAGAAAATTTCATTCATGTCAACTATAAAAAAACAAAAATTTCTTTCGCGTTTTTTATAAAAGTTAAAAAGTGAATCGTTCAGAAAATTATAGGATTATTAATTTTAAAATATTTTTTAAAAAATATAATTATTGTTAAAAATGAATTTAAAAAATCATAGTAAAACTTTTTTTATTTTTTTAGAAAACATGGATTTGGAAGAAAAATGATTTTCAATCAAAGAGAGAAATGAAGTCAGATTTTATTAAAAACATTTTATTAAATCATTTTAAGTGAAAAAGAAAGGAAACTAGTACTATTATGTGATAATTTCATGAATAAATAGAGTATAATAAAATTAAATGTTTTTATCATACAATGATAAAATAATTTTCTTCAATGGAAATTCAGGCATAAATCATCCTTATTTAAAAGGAGATTATAACATAAGGCCTTTTACACTTTGGTAATCTTAAATCATAATACCTATGAAAGAATTACTCCAAATGATACTTTACATATCATGATTATAATAAGTTTCATGATATAACATATTAAATGGGAAGTATATACACCCCATAAAATAAGATAGGTGTATAATAACATATGTCCCAAAGAGGACAATTTGAGATGAGAAACCCTTGTAATGATTATAACGTTGAAGTGAGAATCAATCAATGAATCGATTATGTGTATCAAATTTAAATACACATAAAATAAGTGGAAATACAAAATAATATATTAAAAATTCATTGCACATATAATATTATAATATCAAAGATAATGAATAAGTAATATGACTCGATGATAATATATTGAGTTATGAAATTCTTTACCACTTGGTAATTTTAAAGTCAAATATAATTAGATGAAATAATTCAAATTAAAACTTAAAATACCAATAAGTATGAAGAATTAATTAAATTACATGTAAATGGTTCATTATATACATCATATAAAAGAAATTAGGTGCATAGTATTAAAATATTCCTTAATGAAGGAAATTGAGACAAAATACATTACCTCGAGTGCATACTTTCCATGTATGTACTTTAACTATTGTATAATAAGATTATATAAATTATTTTATTTATTAATTAAATTTTACAAGATTAATTCATTATAATTAAATAAATTATTTTTTTTATTTTTAATTTTATATTTAAATACTTAATCAGTTAAGTCCACACCAGGTGTTTTGAGGATGTTCAGATCATTGTTTCAAAACCACTTCGGTGTGTTGACCATGGTCAAAAAGGACATTATTTAAAAATACAAATAATAATAATCATGAAAAAATTATAATTTTTATACATAAATTATACTTTTAAAACTAATCAAGAAATATGGTTATGAAAAAAAAACATTACAATCATGGATATGGTAGGTCGTACGTATGCATGAGTAATGTTTCCATTTTTCAAAGATCATTATGGAAATAAAGTAAGTAATATTTTAACTTTTAATAATTTTAAAAATATCATAAATACCCTATACTTTATTTAAATATACTTATATATATCTTACATGTGATTTGGTGATGAAAAATAATCACATCGCTTCATGGAGGTGGTAGTTCACACGTATTTATAAATGAAATTATCATTTTTCAATGTAATAAATAAAATGATATATTATATATTCAAAATGATAAATATTTAGTGAATACAATAATTATTTTTTGAATATAATAAATATTTATTAACTTAATTCTTATTACCTTTCATGTAACTCATTAGTGAAAAATGAATCGTATTGCTTCGCAAGGTGGTATTCCACTATACACATGAGTGACATTATAATATCCCCCATGGAATAGAAAATAAGAAGGTATATGTGATATAATAATTAAATAAGTATAATAATATTAAAAATATTATATATATACTTTAAATCCATCATTATAAAAATCCATTAGATGTGATGATGAAAAATGAATTACATCAGTTCGCGGGGCGATAATCCATCATACACACAAAAGATGGTTTCATTCCCATTTGATGGAATTAGAGGTTAATTTTGGTTATTAGATTAACATAATTACATATTATTATATGGGAAAAACTTTTATTATTATATCATCATAATTTAATAATATTTTAAGGAGGTGGAAGAAGAGATAAAATAAAGATGATCGGTTAAGCACGATACTTATTGTTCAGACAACCTCCTTAGGTAAGCACCAAAAGGATTATTGAAATGGATTTCTGGAAAAATAAGGGTTATAGTTAATGTTTAGCGAATAAATTAATATATTATGATAGTTATTTTATGATCTAAACGGATTTTCAGGTGTGAGGAGGTGAGCATAGGGGGTTTCCTTTTATAAGTGAGGTGAGTGGCACACTTGTAATTTTTGAAAAGAAAAAGGTTCATCTATGGTTATCACATGAAAAAATAGATAATTTTTTATTATAAGGTCAAAATATTTCTATAAAATATATTTTATACAATTTTTTATCTCATTTTAACCCTTATAATATTAGTTTAACCCTTGATAAATCTGTTTTTACCTTAACCCTGATAAAATATTTTTACTGTTTTCACTATTCATTATGTCCAAAAATTAATTTTACCTTATAATGTAATAAATTTTTTTTTTCCAAATATTTAATCTATTTTATGAAATTAAATTCACATATTTTCATAATTTAATTTAAAATAAAACCCGCAGATGCGACGAAAAAGCAGTTTTTCAAGAGATGTATTTTTCAAGCAAAAAATGATTTTATATTAACTTCATGACTAGTAATAATCATTCTATGAATTTAAATTAATATTTATTGATATATAATATATAAATTTAATTTAAATTATTCCACATTAGGGGTTATTTTAATTAATTCAAATGGTGAAACATTATGCACTTTAAAATAGTTTTCAGAAAAAAATACCCATTTTTTATACCTGAAAAAAATACTAAAATACAATATAAATTTGATTCAAAAGTAATTAAGTGTATTAGATATAAATAAATAATACTTATTTTACTTTAAATAATATTCAAAACATTATATTAATTTTAAATTATTCAATTTATTGAAAGGAAATGACATTTTTTACAAAAAATCGATATTTTTCACTATTCACTAGAAAATCAGTATTTTCTAAAAAAACTAAAAAATTTCATTATAATCTATCTTTTATATACTGAGTTAAAAAATAAATTCAATTTTTTTAAATACATCTTCTAAAATTGAAAAAAAAATTATTTTAATGTATGTGTGCAAAGCGCAATGAAACCGCCTTTTAGAAAAATACATGTATTTTGTTGAAAACATTTTCTTTATTTAAAATAATTTTTATTTAATTTTATAATAAATATATAAAAATTGAATTTATTTTATACATGTGTAAACCATATAATTTTCATAATCTAGTTAGTACTGTTCATACCCTACAATTTAACGACTATGTTATAACGGTATACTATATTACGGTTCATTTATACTCGGGGTCGCGTGCACCACAAGATATTTAAGGAAATATATTTTGTGGGTTTTTAAGCTAATTTTTTCATGTATAATACACTATCAAACATATATTATTTTCTATTTTTAAAATATAAGGGTATTACATTAGTCGATGTGGTTTTTTCTTTAACAATTTAGAGGCATCATTTATATGAAGTAAAATGTGAAATATATATTGATCACAAAATATTAAAGTATATATTTACTAAAAAGTATTTGAACATGAGTCAGAGAAGATGGTTGGAACTTATTAAGTACTTTGATTATATGATTTATTATCATCCTGGAAAAGAAAACAAAGTAGTCATTGCTTTGAGTCGGAAAAATAATGTTTCATTAACCATTTTATGTTAGGAACATAACCCTTCAATTAATATATTATATTAGGTCCTTGGGGGTGAAATTACAATAAAACACACACACAACACACACACATAGTCTTAAAATAATTAATCAATATCAAAATGAGGATTATGTTTTACAAAAAAGGTAAAACCTATTAAGAAGGGTAAGTTTCCATAGTTAAATGTTGATAAAGAAGGTTTTATCGGATTTGGAAAAAGATTTTGTGTTCCTTTTAATTCCTAATTGAAGAGATAATTATTGAGTAAATCTAATAGTTCCCCATTTTCTATTTACCCTGGTAGTACTATGATATCAGGTTCAATTTTAATGTTTGCAAAAGAATTTAGAAGTTATTGGATACTAAATTAAATTTTAGTACATCCTTTCATCTATAATTTTATAGACAGTTAGAGAGAACAAATCACACCTTAGAAGAGATGCTTCATCATTTTTAAATGGATTACCAAGGAAGTTGGGATAAATATATTTCATTATTTGAGTTTTCTTATAATAAAATTTTCCATTCCAGTATATATATGGAACCTTTTGAGGAATTATATGGAAATCGGTGTAGGAATTCAGCTTTTTGGGATGAGGTATAAGAAAGGAAGTTTATGGGACCATATTTGGTAGAGGAGATGTTTGATAAGGTAAATATGTTTCTACAAAAAATTATGATAGCTCAGAGTAATCAGAAAAGTTATGTGGATAACCGGAGGAAATATCTTACTTTTTATGGTAGGTGATCATGTTTTTTTAAAGTATCTCTAAGGAAAAGTGTCATCTGTTTTGATAAAAAGGGGAAGCCAAGTAAATGGTGCATTAGAACATAAGAAATCCTAGATAAAGTTGGATGAGTTTCCTACCAAGTGTTCATGCCTCTTATTTTATCCTAGTTACATAATGTATTTCATGTTTTAAGGATAATAAAATATGTTTCAGATTCATCTCATGTTTTGAACACTGAAATAGTTCAGTTGGAAGATAACCTTTCTTATAATGAACAAACTGTTCATATTTTGACCATAAAGAGAAAATTTTGTTGAATAAGGTAATTCATTAATTTAAGGTTTTGTGTAAAAACATATGGTTGAATAATCAACATGAAAATTAGAAAATGCTATGATATAAAGATATACCCACTTGTTCAATAAGTGAATGAAATTGTGAGGATACAATTTCCAAAACGGGGAATAATGCAACAACCTAGATAATTTCAATATAAATAATTTTCATGTCTTTTTAATAATCATTAATTATATTTTATATATTTATATTCATTATAAAAATTTTAGTTAATGTTTCATTCAAAATGAAAAAATCTTTATTTTTAACCAAATTTGGTTTTCATGTATTGTATGGTTTTACTTTGAAAAACATTATTTAAAAATTATATAATTATAATTAGAAAAAATAAACTTCATTTTTTATATCATAATAGAAAAATTTTCGTCGGATAAAGTTTTTATAATTTTCAAAACAAAAATCTTTAATAGTGAAAATTTCTGATTTTTGTTGAAAACTGTATGTTCTTATAAATAATTTACAAAGTTAAATTCATTTTTGGATTATTTATTAAATTTTATTAGGTACTTATTATTAAAAATAATCCAATTATTTTATTTAAAATAATTTTTATACTTTAATTTGGTATAAAAACATTTTTATACTTAAAAAGAAATTTTTCCGAAAAAATGTTTTTCATCATTTTTTTCTGGTTTAATTTTAAATTAAATTATGAAAATTCATATTTTTTAAATATCAAAAAATGGATTCCATATTTTTAATAATGATTTAAATTATTTTAAATAGTTACTTTTATTTTTGGTCATTATGATTAGTAAACTCAGTAAATTTTTTCCACCTTAGTAAAGGTAATTCAGGTAATTTAGGTTAAAAATAATAACACATGAACTTAAAAATTACCCCAAAACTTTCCTTAATTTTATTTGATGATTATATATCGTCCATAAACATAAAAATTTATAATATATGACATTTTTTTTCATTTTTCTATGATTTTTAGCTTTATATTATTTTATATAAAGAAAATTCAAAAATGACATTATCTTTGATTTATTATCTTTAAATTTTTAAAATAGAGATAAATAGAGGATATGTTTGGTTAAAAAAATTATTTTAAAGATAGATTATTTTTTATCACATTAATTTATTTATTACTCTTAGTAAATAAATAATTTCCTTAAGAGCTTACGCAACACATACACAATAATTATTCAATAAATAAAAAAAATGAAAAAAATGATTTTAAAAATATTAAAAGTAATATAAATTGAAATAATTATCATGTAACATTAATTTTTTATATAAATATAACATTTTATGGAAGTTTGACAATATTTTATTTTTAATTTTTTTTCTTTCATATTGTTTCCAAATTCAAATTAAATGAATAGTTCTAAAATTGACATTAATGACATTTTATAATAAATAATGTTTTATTAAATAATTTGAAATTACTAAAAATATTATACTCATCCAACTAAATTTCATATGGTTTATGATATGAACCATGTTCCCTTTATGAGCCTTTTTTCCTTTTATTGTAACTATATTGACCCCTAAAGAGTAAAAAAACTTTATTTCACAATAATCGTCAAAAGGGTTACTAGGGGTTAAAACAAAAAGATAAGGTTTAAAACATAATTGTTGGGAAAAATTCCTCAAGGTATCATTGAAGCATTTTTGAGGTGATTGTGTTTATTGAAAAAGTGGACATCTGTGTGGTGATTACTGACAAAGAAAAACAATGACATACAAATTTGTTGACAAAGGGGATTTCTTGTTGGCATGTTGAGTTCAAGAGCTATGGTCAACGATCCATGTTTGATTTAAGAGTGTCGACAAAGGAATGTATGATCTGGAGGTGGTACAAAAAGAGAAGATACAAGGTGGCACTGTTTTCTAGTGTTTGCCAAATTTTTGGGCCTGAAAATCGACAAATGGAGATAAGTGGTTTTGGCAAAGAGACTTGCGCGCCATGTACTTGAATGAGAGGAAACTTGCGTACCTAGTGTTTTTCAAGATCAGAACATGAAAAAATGTCAAAGGGATAAGGTTCGCGCAAGTGTTTGGTTGGTTGCGCAAGTGACCTGTGTGCCGTGAATTGACTTGAATGCCGGTACTTAGGAGGATTTAAAACTTGTGCACCATATGTTTTTCAAGATCAGAACTTCAAAATATGGAAAAGGAAAGAGGGTCGCGCAAGTTTAGAAGTGGGTCGCGCAAGTGACTTGCAGGGGAAGAAACCTGTGTGCCGTGACTTGCACGTCGAGGGGTGACTTGTGTGCCGCCGCGTAGGTTGAACAAATTACTATAAATATAGGACCACCCCTCCTCATTTTTAATGGATTTCAACACTTAGAAAAATCAGAGCTCACGTCACGCAGGTGTGGTGGTCGCACAAGTGGTGGTGTGTCGCGCAAGTATGACTTGCGCGCCAGATTTGAAGAAGGGAGATTCCTGTTTGTTGCACGCCAATGTTGGTTTGGGTGTAAAGGGAAGTGTATCGCACAAGTTTGGAGTTGAATAATCTTGTGTCGCGAAAATGTCTGAGGTGGACTTGCGCGCCAGTTTTGACTTGCGTGCCGAGACTTGCGCGCTGAGTTAGACCTGTGTGCCAAGTAAGGTTGTTTTCTCGACCGTGTTTTTGAGCTGCGTGGAAGCTGGAAGTTTTCCCGATACCTTCAGTGCAAAGAGAAATTCATCTACGGGTGAAATTTGAAATTCAACAGAGCATCCACATACAACAGAGGATGTATTCATTAGAGATAATGAATAGACCTACAGGTCTATAAACTATGAGTGGATTCCTTCTGGAGCAGTGAGAAAAGGAAGAGGAACAATGTGATCTTCTCCACCAAAAGTGAGCCAGAGAGAAAGAAATAGGGAGTGACCCTTGGGAAAGAAGTGAGATGACCCTAAACCTTGTAAAGGCAGTGATCCTGGGACAGAGTGACTGTGTCTGAACCTTGTAATCCATAGCTAGTGAAGTTTAGTGGAATTTGGTACGACTGACAACCTATCGGCGTATGCTCCTTGGATGTAGCCCTTAGCGGTGAACCAAGTAAAAATTGTTGTGTCCTATGCTTGCTTTACTTTCTGTTTATATTGTGCAATAGGAAAGAGAGAGAAGAGTGTTTTTCTTAACAACGAAACAATACCAGAACGGGCTTTAATTTTTAAATTAGTCATACCCTGATTCACCCCCCTCTCAGGGTATTCAGCCTTGTGGACCTAACAATAACCTAAACTTTTCCAAATTTTATTATATGAGATTTGATTGACCCATGCTCATCCTATACTTGAATTAAATTAGTTTTGAGTCATTTTTTACATAAAAATAAATTTATATTAATTTAATACTTTAAGTAATTTCAAGTATGTCTGTACCCTCACTTATAAAAGGTCACCTCCTCTCTTATTTTATTCAATCTTAAAAATTATTTTGGTTTGTCCAATACCTAGCCTAATCCATTCCTTACATCCCTACACAAGTCTTAAAATCCTTTTTTTATCATGGAATCTTTTTTTATGTAAACCTTATGAGGTTGTCAGAAAAAGAGGTATAGTTCTTAACCAAGAATTTTTGTTTTATTTATTGTTCTACCTTATTAAAATATTCTTGAAACATTATAAAATAATAACACCATTATATTATATATACTGAGATGTTTTTATGCTAATGTTACAACCTGTATCTATCTTCTCTTCCATCAAATGTGAAACAAAACCGCCATTCGTGTGTATGGAGGACTACCGCTTCCCGAACCGATGTAATTTTTTTATATAACTATCTCCCATAGATGATTATAGTGACAGATTTAATGAATATATATTTTATTTATGAAATATTTATAATTTTTAAAAGATAATATATTATTTACTTTCTTACCTTTTCATTCACTGAAAAATGATAACGTCGTTCGTAAATATGTGCGGACTACCACCTCCATGAAGCGATGTGATTCGTTTTTCAAGATCACATTAAAAAGATTATATATGTAAGTGTATTTAAATAATAATATGTTATTAATAATATAATTATTATTCTAGAAATATAAAATAATACTTTCCTTCTTTCTATAATGATCATTGAAAAATTGAAATGTTACTCATGCGTACGTACGACCTACCATCACTATGATTGTAACATAGTTAATTTTTTATAACCATATTTTATTATTGGATTTAAAAGTATAATTGAAATATAAAAATTGTAATTATTTCATGATTATTATTCTATAAGTGGTTAAGTAATGACCACTATTACCATAATCAACCTATCGATGCCATTTTGTACATATGAGTTAAATATCATCAAAACGCCTAATGTAAACTTAATTAATTGAGTGATTGATTATAAAATTGTAAAAAGGAATAGTAAAATTGAAAAATATTCTTAATAAAGTAAAAAAATTACAATAATTTTATTATTCAGGAATATAAATAACGTACGTGATGAGTCAAAATCAAGGAAAGGTACCTCCTTTTTAAAATCATCTTTTAAAGTTTTCCTTTTAACTATTTTTCTTTTATGTCCATATTTTAAAAAAAATATATTATTAGTTTATTTATATGGATATAAAAGAAGTATAAAGAATATTTTATGCCTCTTTTTACTTTATTTCAAAGGTTTTCAAAAGGAATCTTTTATAGAGTGTTTAAACTTTCTTTACAAAATACAAATGTAATGTTCTATTTTAATGTATACAGTGAAAATTACTTTTCCTACCATCTAAAAATTATTTTATTTTTGGATTCCTTTAAAATATTTCATTTTTTATTAAAAAAACACTACTTACTTTTTTTGGGTATTTATGTTTTTAAAAATGATTTTTTAAAAGGAAGGTGTGTTTTGATATCCAAAAAGTGTTTTTAATATGGGTTTAAAAGATTTTTACAAAAGTTTTATTCATGATATGGTCCTTTGAAATTATTTATGATAATGGGTGATCAGGATATAGATCATAATTATGGGTTATCCTGATATATATTATATTATGGGTGTGCCAAGATAGCACTTCAATGGATTGGGTAATTATATTGGAAGTCGACCGTATGGTTATTCTAATTTGTAAGTTATCTATAAGGGTTTTGTAAGGGTTCTTTAAAATTATGTTCTAAGGAACATACATGAAAACCCTATTATTTATTATGATCTTTCATGGAAATCGTTTTATTTCAAAAGGAAATATAAATAACTTTTTAAAAGAAATGGTTATTCCCTTTTGGGTAAAAAGGTATGTTTTAAAGAAAATATTTTTCATGGGTTCACATGTTTTCTAAGAAACCATAATGATTATGATTTTTCGATGAACTTTTTTTAAATGTTTCTTATGAAAAAATTTTGGAAGAAAAGAAAACATGTTTCTTTTTAAAAGTTTCATTTTGTGGAAAAAAGGATACACAATATAAGTGTAAACTTTTTAATATATGGGTTTTTTATGCAATGTTAATGACCTAACTCTCTAAAACTCTAAATCAAAAATATCTTTGGGAATTAAAGAAGGTGAATTACAGTCTAAATAAACAATAATATATAATGTTTAAGATTGGTTCATTATATCCAGGCACTACTCTTCTTACCCTACACTTACAAGTAGATAAAATCAGAAATATAAGGAGTTATTTCACATGATAAATGTAAATTTGTGTGTATATTGATTTATTTCACATGGATTAATTTATTAGTTTTCTTACTAAATAATAAATTTGACCTCAATTATATTAATTATCATTAATTTATAACATTACTATTTATAAATAATTTTAAAATTATAAAATACATTTAACCATTTTGAGTTCACTTTTTTTAATAAACTCCACCCATCCCTTACAAATAATGTTATTTCCGAAATATCCCTTCTCCATCACAAGGGTATATAAACCAAATATCAAATTATCCATGTGAATAGAATGGATAAAAGTTTCCTCCCCCCATACTACGGGGTGTCAAGGGGTTGAATCGGTGGACATGAAATTGCAATGATAGGTTATAACTAGTGGGAGTCAAACCTCCAATCACATAGACCAAAAATATAACCCTTTTTAATGTGCCACCCTTTCATGTTTAATTTCATCTTATATTAGATTTATAAATAAATTTTTATTTTGAGTTAGTTTAAAGTAATTATCATTATTTCATTAATTATATGTTTTAATATGATTTCAAATTATAAAATATGTTTAGTTGATTTTACATCTATTAATGTTATATTTAAAAATGATTTTTAAAATTTTAAAACTATAAATAGATATTTGAATAGATTATAATAGTTAAATATGCACATTAAAATATAATAGATTAGGGTAGAAATATTTAGCTATAAATGGATTCAAATTTTGAAAAATTAAATGAGTTTAGAGTTTGATTAAGTCAAATTTTACAAGTATATAAACTGTTGTCTTCCCTAAATTAATATTTAATCTCTAATGTCAATATCAATTTGTGCTTAAATTAAGAAAAAATAACAATAATAGGATATTTAATGAGTATTCATTTTATTTAAAATGTTCATTAAATTTAAAATTTGAACTTAAAATAAAAAATTTGTTAGAAGTGGGTTAAGCTGGTAGGAAACACCAACTAAAGATTTTACATGTTTTTGTTCAAGGTCATTACCTACCAAGAGGAAATTGAATTATTATACCATAATAGGGTTTTTTCAATGGATTGGGATTCAAATCAGAAATCCCTAGGTCATAACATCTCAAGAAGAAGGTTTTTATCAAGGAAGGAGGCCCAAATGGTGTTTCAGGAGCTTGAGTGGGAGTCAAATAAATACTTGATGTATTTTCTGAAATATTTTCTCTACACTAGATCATGTCGTGACCCCTAGGTCACATTTCATCTGAGGGATTCAAAATATGATGGGTTTTATGAATTTTGGATTAGGGAATGGATCTTACATAGAGTATCCATGATCCTAACAAAGTAGGGAGATGATCTATATGAAGTGGGATCATGTTGCAGCCCCTAGTCACAATGTGATGGTGTTTCTTGAGGGTCAAGTCCACTACCTGGGCTATATCATGTCATAGAACATAGGTTATTCCATGAAAATTCCAAGGGAGGGGATTGGTCACACCACTACCTTCCTGGTCACATCATGACCAACACTTAGGTTCCTTTTTTTATCAAGATCATATCTATGTTTTAAAGGTCATCCCCCATCAAAATTTTGGTCAAAAGTGGTTTAATGAGAGGGATTATTTGAACACTCATACTCTCTATATCTTCCTCAATTTTATCCTCTATATATTATGGATGTTATTTTTTTATTCTATTGTTGTCTTAAGGTGAGTTATTCTAGTCCTTCCTTCATTTTTGGTTCCCTTTTCGAGCCCTAAGTTTGGTGTGATTTCAGATAAGGTTTATGTGTTGTTTCTACTGGATTATGGTGTAATCCGGTGAGAATGATGGGTAATTTTTTTTAAATGTCTAGATGATGTCCTAATAGAATTAACACCTTATGTTTGGGGTGGTTTTAGTGTGATGATGATGACTGGTGAATTTATAATGATTATTCTTCTTGGATTTAAATTAAATAATTAATTATAAATTTTTATAATTAATTATTTATGTTGTATGACATGAGAAAATAGCCTAGGAGTTGATGTGGGATTGGACAAGGATCGAACAATATTGGATGAGGCTTGAAGAATCTTGGCTAGGGGTTAACTTCATGTTTGAGGTAGGTGGACCCTATGAAACAAAATCATAAGCATATCTATTTATGAGCGTTCATGTCTGAATAATTTCATGGGTTTAGGTACAAGGTTTAGGGATTTATGGTGCCTAAGTTAGATGATAAAGGATGGTGGTAGGCCTCTTATGCTTGGAATAAGTTCTCTTTAGCACTTGTGTGAATTTAGATCACCTAAAAACTATATTTCCAAGTAGAGGAGGTTCCAATTAGGTTGAAATGAGGCCTTGGGTAGGTCTTGGGGTTTGAGAGGTGATACAAGGTAAACTAGGTTAGGTTACTAGGGCTAGGGGTAGGCATGAAAGGCTCGGGGTCATTTTATGATAGGATATATGATCATATGTCTCATGAGTGATTATGAACTCTTTCTTATGGCTATAAGATAGTCTTGGCATACAAGAAGAGAAAAATGAGTCCTTTGGGACTTGACATCCATGGAAAATATGGTTACCTCTTAGTAATGGGATGAGATATCTCCCTTAATATATGTGATATGGGACCTAGATACAAATCATTGGAATTATTCAAGACCTAGAATTGTGATTCCAAGGGGGTTTTGTATGGGAATTGGACCCCTCCTATTGAGGCTAGGGTCGATTAAATCCTTTAGCATATGAGGTCATTGAAAGGTGATGACTGTGAGTTGGAATTTAAAACTAGGGACGATGGTTTAGGTATTGAGTGAATAGCTCCATGGTATTGAGTTGGTGAGATATGTAATAGGTTTCATGCTCTGCTTGTTTTTTTATGTGCACGTGATAGGTGAAATGTTTTGGTGAGGTAGATGGGTCCTAAGGCCTAACCCCACCATGAGTGAGATAGCACTTGTTAGACTATCATGGGAGAGATAGAGTCCTTAGTGTATGATGTTTTGACCTTTCCTTGAGTATTATTGGTTCATGATAGTGAACTACCTTGAGTGAGAAGGTTGGGTCATGATGTGATGTAAGATATGGATGATGTACACTACCTTGAGTGATATGGTAGTGGGATGGGACTTGGATGTAGTACCATACCCCATTCCTTTGGGTAGTGGGTTGAGGTTATAGATTAATGTTACCCTAAATCATTGTTTTTAAGATGATTTTTGGGTAAAAAGGTGGCATGAGGCAATTACTAGAATCTGACATAACACCAAAGTGGGTATGGTCAGGCATGATGGTGTCCAGGTTAACACATAGTGACCCAACGAGCTTTTGTACCTCGTTGGGTGTTGTGGTTGATTATTTAGCACAAAAAAACTAGACTATAGTTTTTATTTATATATTTTTATGAATATACATGCATATTATGACATATATTAAGGTTTTATGGTGATTCCCCATTGAGTAATATACTCACACCCTCTACGAGCACCCTTATGCACATGCAGACTTTATAGTAGCTTTCAAGGCAGAGCATGGGATGTGAAATGGTTTGAGTTGGATAAACTTGATAAGAATTTAGAGATATTTTGTGTGTGTCTCAATGATGGAATTGGGTTCTGTTGTGTATTTTTATTCTTTTTTTTTATTTTTTATATGTGATCAGCCCGATGGGTGATCAATTAATATATGATTATATGACTTCCACATGAGAAATTTTTTATAACATTGTTTTTATTTATTTCTGTATACTTTGATTATTTTTTTGTGTATGTTTATATATTTACACTATGTATATGAATCTTATTTGAAGACATAGTCTACCCATTATATGTATTATGACCTTGATAATTTTCTATAGCCTCTTGCATACTCGGATATGCATTTAAGGTCATGTGGTGATCTTAGTCTGGGAATTATAGAGTGGACAAAGGTTTAGGCATTAAAAAAATAATATTAGAGATTTTTTTATTTTTTATTTATATTTTTATATGGTAAATACGGAATTGAAATGTGTATGAGCTTATGATGGACCTCAGACCAGTGCACCACGATCATCTTTCTGGTGGCAGGTCCTAGTTACTAGGGGTGTGGAATTTTTTTTTCTATTTTCACTATTATAGTTAAGGAATTTATGGTTGTTGTTATTTATGGCTTTTTCTCTTAGAAAATTAGAAATGGTACCATGTATATGAATCATATTAAGAACATAGTATTTAGATGACATATTCATGCTTGTGTGTGGTTATTTTCTCATAAGGGGTTAAGTTGTTTAAAGTGTCAATAACAACTTATACAAAGTTTTCCCATATAAATTTTTGGTGAAATTCTACTCATATGGACCAGGATTTTCACTCACAATTGGTTTTATGATGGAAGTTCATGTGTATAATGGTGAAATATATTATCCGATGATGACTATATAACCCATTTATGAAAAGGATAGATAGGAACCCTGATGGGTTAAAAAGGGAATTGAATAACAGAGATATGATCTGAGTATAGTGATAGAAATAATACTTTAATTATTTTTACTTTAATTTCAATAATTTAATCCCCACAAAAATTTTAATTTTAACTTAATTATATAATTTTTGGATTTCTGATTAATGTTGGTCATCATTGTTAAAATTGTTTTATTCTGGATTTTTAACATGTTTCTATCACTTGGTATTTTAGAAATTACTTCTTGTAAACTGATCAAAATTAAATACTTAATATTTTTATAATTATATGTGTATTTAGATTCAATTTATTTAACTGGACCAAGAGATGATTTTAAGCATATAAGGCAAAAATAATTTATTCAATTTGGAAATTTTTTTGGTGGATAGATTTGAATGACCCTCAATAAATAAGGGATAACATGGGATACAAGAATAAAATGAGGTGATTCAAGTATTAAATGAAAAAATAAATTTAAGGATCGTATGACCATTAAATTACATGGAAGAATTTGATTACTAAGGCAGTCGATGTGTTTGGAAAATTAGAGGAAATTGAACATTCTCTTTGACCATAAAAAGTTATCTTTAATAATAAAATTATAACTTCATATACACATGTCCAAAGAACCTAATATTTTGAGGTAAAATGAAAAATACATAGTGTAACAAGTTATAAGAATAAAATTTTCATAAATTTATCCATTTAATATGAAAAAAATGTGAAAATATTCAAAGGACTGATTGTAAAGGGAAAATTTCCACCCATATTCATTATAAATATGTATGTCCATTTCTGTTGAAGGGGGTAGGCTACTACACTAAAGATATGTAAAAATTTCTTCTGTTGTTTTGTTTTTTTTATTTTATTTTCATTATGTAATCACATTACATCTTATATTATATTACTCTCTCATTTTCTCTCCTCGTTCTTCTTCACTGTAAAATCTTATGCCTATAATCATGAGTAGCTAACCCAAGGAATATCTCTGAGGATTAATATAGTGTTAGAACCCAAGTATTCACACATTTATGTAAAATATTTTATATTTTTTTAGATTTGGGCAGAGGGGGGTCTTAGTGAGTAAGGCATATGAGTGTATCCACTTTCCAACTATGATTTATATTATTATTTTTGCAATATTATTCCTTAATCGAACATGTGGATGTACATTGTTTTTAGTGATCTTTGGGTCCACTATATGTTCATAACCTATTTATAATATTATTTTCATGCATATGATGGAGTGTGTTTATTAAGTAACTATGAAATTAATAATACGACCATGGTTCACTCTGGGTGTTCTTCTGGGAGGATCTCATTTCTTTCTAACTTTGTTTTTGCTGCATTCATTTTGTCTACATTGAATATACATGCTTAAATTCTAGTTTTTAATTCATAAAAAAACCAAATTTCATTACTTTCATAAGTATATAATTAGGTTAATTGGGAATAGTGGGTGATTGACTACAAAATCTTCTCAATTGAGAAAAACCTGGTCAACCATTTTGCTGCACTAGGAAAAATGATTAATTTATTTTGGAACACCCCATAAGAGTTGTGAATAAAAAATTATAAAAATTTCTATGGATCCAAGTGGTATTTAATCACCATTTTTTATTTGTAATTTTTTAAATAAAATAATTTTCTTTCAAAATAAAAACATTTAAAAAAAATTAAATAAACTTTTCCATGATGTATAAAAATTGAAATTATTGAGAATTGATTGATTTATCTCAGGTGACACCAAAATAAGAATTTTATAATGATGAAGAATCTCATTTTTAAGGACTTAGATAAAAGTTAAAAAACATATAAATATAAATGGTATGGTTAACTGAATATGTCTATATATCTTAAGAGTTGTAGCTGGAGAAACCCAAACATGAAACTGAACTAGAACCAATGGAGGAATAAGTATCCCCACTAATTTTTCAAGTTAAAAACCCAAAGGAGAATTATAATGAATTAATTAAAGATACTTTTGACCTCTCTTGGACATTTCTCAAATATTTTCTTAAATAAAACATTCCAATTGATGGAATTATGGGAGATAAAGATGATTTGAATGAGTATTGGTCATATTTTATAGAACTTGAAAAGGTAAGTGATGATCCCATCTATGATAATGAAAATTTATCACCTCTCTAAATCACTCTTTCTTTGAAATAATATTATGAAGATTCACTTTTTGAGACTAAGTTTCTAGAGGCCCTTCTAGAAGATATTAAGTTTTAAGCTAACCTACTTAAAGGGGAAGTTTTTTATATTGATTCTTCATGTTTTAATCTTATTTAAGTTGAATTATTCCCCAAATTATCCTTTTTTTTAATTTACAAAACAACACAAAAGGAGTAGGACCTATACATTCAGGTTGAATAAGGAAAAACCCAAGAGGTGGTGATCAAAGAAAAATAAGTGCTCGAGTATAATGTGAAGATGTAACTACCTCTTCTATAATAACCGGTATATCACATAGAGGATTTAACCATAAAATCTAATAGATAGAACCTATATATTCATTTCCCTCCCTCTATACATAAAAAAATCTCCTTTTATTATATTATAGGGTATTTTTTTATTTGGGGGGGGGTCTCCATTCTTGGTTTCTAATCATGGAAATTGATAAAAGTCACTTGTTGTGGTTTATCTCAAAGCAACCACACACACTATCGAATTGGGAATAAAGTTTTGCAACTTCCTGACTAGGGGCTGTAAAAATCGAGCACTCATTTGGGGTTCTAAACAAATTTTTTTCCCTATTATTTTCCCTTTATCTTTCTATTCCTTTATTTCCATTTCAATATATTTCTTATGTTTTATTCATTATTTATTTTAAGTTCAAATTGGTAGTATTGAGGAGCTCAACTCAAATATTCCACTAAAGAATAAGTCAGGTTTTTTCTTTCTTTTATTTATTTTATTTTATTCCTAATTTAACTTCTACATGAAAATATATATTAATCTTATTTGAACTAAAAAGAGGGTAGTAAATGGAATAAGTGCATAGGATGGAAATTTATAGTTTCAAATTTTCAAAATTTTGTGTTTTTTTAAATCTTTTACATTTTTATTTTTATTTTTATTTTTATTTTTAGTATGTTTTTGAAACTTGTGAGCTGAAATTATCATCTTTTCTATTTTTGAAAATCATGTTAATGAGAGAACAAATTTTTCCCATGAAACAAAACATAAATAATTTCTAAAAAATAATTTAATTCAAGTTCCAAACATTGATAATTTCTTAAAAATACTTTTGAATTCTTAATCCCTTTCCAAATATCACTATCTATATTTTCAAAATCACCTTACTATGATTATTCTAAACCTTTTTATATATTCTTTATATTCTCCTCATTTCTTGAGAGAACCAAACTATGATTGATTAACAAGAATTTGATTAATTTCTATCAAAACTTGAGGATTTTTAGAACTTGTGTTTTAAATAATTAAGTAATTTATTTGGTATAAAAGCCCCCTTTTACAATAAAATCCTTTCTTATATTGGTATTACCTATTCATTTTATCTTTTTAGAACTTAATAGCCATGGGTGACTTGTTAGGTATCCACATTACAAGAAACTTTTCCTTATCCAACCTTCTCTTGAAGTAAACATTTCATGATCTAATTGAACTTTAAGTGTGTCGGGGAGCTATATTATGATGTGAAACATCTTTTTTTCTGCTTTGGTAGAAAAATAAAAGGTAAAAAAGTTATTTTGAAGCTAAAATTTTGAATTCTCTGCTACTGTTTATGAGCATATTTTAAAAAAAATGTTGATAAAATTATACTGATATGAAGCTACTATAAAAATGAAATAATAATCATGTTTTTAAATATGAAAATATATATTATAAATGTAATGAATATATGGTAGTCCAAACCATTATTTTGAACTCAAAATAACCCCTCACTACTTTTAATCATTAATTCTGTACGAATTTCAAATATAAAAAACAAAAGTAAATATGTGAAGGAATTTTAGTGGATATTACAATTTTGCTAAAATTATGAATGGTTTACACTTTTATTTACGTTTTTATGGTGACTATTGATGACTTAGTGATAAGTTAGTAAGTAGGAGATTCATTCTAGAGTGTAAATTATATTTATGCATTTTTACTTCTAAAAGAAATGACCCTCCTTATTCAATCACGAATATTTTTGAAATTGGAAACCTATCAGCCCTAATCCATTGAATAACATTATAAATTAATCATGATAATAAAAAATACTTGAATCATATTAGGTAGATAATTAGGAATTTATCAATCCAATAGTGATCCTTTCATGGGTTTGGATGAGAAAAGTTTAGTTAAAAATTCATATTTTCATGATAATTGAAAATTCACATGAGGTAAGTGTATTGAGTGTGTGGGAGGAGAAATGAAGTGGGAATGAATTAAATGGACTAAATGAAGAACTTGAAATAATTTTTTTGGAGTCATAATACCTTTTTTTCTAGTGTTAAATTGGTTGATCTCATGGGTATGTGTTTTGAATTTTCTTTGATTTCATTTTAATATTTACTTGTCTATAATTCTAAGTGTTAAGTGTGGGGAATATATAGATATAAAATTTTCATTATTTTTTCCTTTAATTTTAATAATTTAATCCTCACTAATTCATCAATTTGAGATTAATTGTATCATTTTTATATTTTTAGTGAATTTTGTGCATTATTGTGAAAATGTTTTAATTCTATATTTTTAACAGTTTTTTATCACTTTAGTATTCTAGTTGTAACTTTTTGTAAACTGGTTCAAATTAAAAAATTATTATTTTTATAATGCGATTTGTATTTGGATTTAATTTCTCGAACTAGAACAAGATTTGACTCTAACCATATAAGGCCTAAATATTTTATTCGAATTAGAAACTTTTTTGGTATAAATATTTGACAAACCCTCAAAAAATGAGTCATAAATGGGGATAAAAGATTCT
Organism: Viscum album; assembly: GCA_963277665.1. NCBI lineage: Eukaryota > Viridiplantae > Streptophyta > Magnoliopsida > Santalales > Viscaceae > Viscum > Viscum album. The sequence goes on from OY728150.1 coordinate 2,119,508,645, forward strand.
ATATGAGGTGATTATAGTTTTAAATAAAATAGAACATAGAGTCTCACATTTCCATTAAATTTAATAGAATAATTTAATCATTAAGGTGGCCTATGAACATTCCAAAGTATAGGAAACTGAATTGTGTCTTCGATCATTAAAAGTGATCTTTGATAATAAAATCATAGATTCAACTAAATGTGTATAAATAAATTATATTTTTAGGTAGAATAAAAAAGATATAGTGGAAAAAGTTTCAAGAATATCATTTATTGAGTTTTATCCATTTAATATACCAACAATGTGAAAACATTAAAAGGACTGATTCTAAAGGGAATATTTTTCACACCTCCTCATTATAAATATTTTTCTTCATTTCCTTTGAAGGGGATTGACCAATATAATAAAGATATGTCTGAATTTATTTTATACTTGTTTTTTTTGTTTTATTTTATTTTAATTTGGTAATCACATATAAACTTTTAATAAAAGTGTTTTTTGTTTCTCTCTTATCCAGTCACTCTATCATTTTCTCTCCCCATTATTTTTCACTATGAGCTTTTATACTCATGCTCATGAGTATCTAACCCAATGAATATACTGAGTAAGTAATATAGTGTCAAAAACCAATTCTTTTCATATTTATGTTTAATATTTTTGTATTTTCTTAGAGTTAGGTCAAGGGGGGTCTTAATGTGTAAGGAACCTCTATGTGTCCACTTGCCACTCTTGGTTTAGGTTCTTCTTTCTGAAATATTATATCTTGATTGAGGAGGTGTATGTATGGTGTTCTTGGGGGTCATTTGGTGATATGTATGTTCCAAACCTAGGAAGAAGAGGATTTTTCCACATACGATAGAGTGTATTCATTAAGTGTGAAATTAACAATAATATGACGAGGGTTGACTCTAAGTGTTCTTCTGAGAGGATATCATTTCTTTTTAACTTCATTCTAACTGTATTTTACTTATATTATTATATTATATTTTTTCATTCATAAACAAAAACCCTAAATTTTATTTTATTTTATAATTAGATAATTAGGATAATTTAGAATAGTGGGGGATTAACTATAAAATATCCTTAAGTGAGACTACACTAGTCATCCATTGTGCTACACTAGTAAAATTAATTAATTAATTTTTCCATATTCTATAATAGGTTTGAATCAAATGGGCATGAGTTTCCTTGAGGATGTGTGGTTGGTTACTTAATTTTTCAACAACAAGCTATATGGTTTTTCCCATATGGATTGTTAGTGTAATTCTACTTAATTGAACCTATCACCAAAGGAGAGACATGTAGAGTGATTTAGGACTTTGGGATCTAAATAACATAGATAATTTATGATATCTAGGATAAGTGAGAGGGAAGGATCAGTGGGAAACTTGTCATGGTGGATGGGTGCTCATGGTATTTGTAATGATGCCCCGATGGTGGTTGATCATGCATACGAAATTTGAATGAGTGATATTACTTAGGCTTATTGGGTGAGACTGACCTACATGAGGAGCACATTTGGTGGGTTAAGCATGTGATCCTAGGTTAGGTGGGACCAAATCATTAGAGCATGAGTCAGGTTGTGCGATCATGTTATATAGAAGTGTACACTTGTTTGGTTCGGGAGATATTGAGTAGGATCATGAGAAAGAACTTGTGTTGAGTTCTTGGTGGATCATTATGATTTTATGGTGAGAGTAAGAATTGATGTGTCTTTTAGTGAAAAGTCTCAGTGCATGAGGAATAATGTGTTATGGGTATGTGCAGTTCCTATTTGGGTTGTGGGTTAGTGAACATGCTATGTGTGGCTCTGTTAAGGATCAACATGAGTAGTGTTTCAGTGGTAGTACAGTGGTGATATTCTTGTGAGTATTGAATCCCAAAGATATGAATGGAGGCAATGACTTTGTGGTAATAAGTGACATTTGTGATGGATTAGGGTGTCGTGGTATGGTCGACATGAGGGTTTTTCTTAACATGGGTTGGCAGGGAGGTGTGATGTTGGATTTATCAGGTGTCGTTCTCAAGGAGTGGTGTAAGGGAATCCATATTGTGGGTAGAACACCATTAACCATTAGAGGAAATGATTCCCATAGTGAATGGATTGTTTAACATCAAGGATTTCAGTCCTTGTAGTCTAGGTATGGGTGGTGGTTAGTGTTTTGGGTTGTCACTTGGGTATGAGTGGATTAGTCACATTAGGTCATTGTGTTGGTAATCGGTGGATCATTGTCCATGGAGATTGGATTTTGGTTTGGTAGAGAAACAATAATGATACTCCTGTAGTGGGGAGCATCATATTAGTTGCAGGTGTATATATCTCATGTTTATAAGTCATATATGTGGTCAGACCGTTCAATGAATAGTTGGTGTGGCACCATGATGTCGATGATCTGGTTCCTTATTAAATGAATTATTTGGGATTCAGATGTAATGTTGGATGGATTCAATGTGTTGGCATTAAGATTGAGGTAGAGGAATAGTGATTTGAGGGTGAGTCGGATCGGAGGTATGCTGGTGCACTTTGAAGGAGTGTGATAATTGGTTGGTTCATCTAAAAATTTAGTTGTATATTTACACTGAGTATTGGCTTCAGACTTTAGTGCGAGTTTTGAGAATATCTCATGATGCCTCTAAAAGTTATAGCATCATGATCGGGTGAGGTGGTAGCACATTGGTGGGTGAGGCTGAACATTTTTTTAGGAATTTTACTAGAGGAGGACTTACTAATGTTGTTATGTGGGAATTGGGTGTGGTAAAATGAAAACCACACATAGGTGTTGTTAGACCACTAAAAGTGCAATTTTGGTGGGTGATTCCTATGAAGGGGGACACCATGTATTTGAATCACCCTTTTTTAAGTTAATCCTTATATTAGGGAGCACCATAAGCTTTAGGATGAATCATGTTATGAAACTATGGTGTTTTGAGAAAGATGGGTGTGGATGATAACCATATTGGTGGTTATATTGGTGCCACTGGTGAGTAGGTGGCTTGTCTCTTTGTGAATAGTGATCTTTGGTGTTTGGAGTTGTGCAAAAAAGGTGCATTCGATTATCATAGATAGATCATAGTCAGTTATCGGTGAATTAATAATTGTGGCTGGTTGGGAGATATTATTCAAGGACTACCAAAAATTATTGGGGATGATAAGCCTCATGGTGGGGAGTTTATAATAACCCGTGAATTTTAGGTCGCTATTTTTTTGAGGTAGGGGTTGAATTTTTATACTAGCGTAGGGGTTATTTGGTGAATTGGGATTTATATTAGGAATCTAAGGGTTGAAAAATATCTATATGATGTTTTTGAATGAGGAACAAGGCTTGATGGTGTTTTAGGAACTTGGGTGGGTGTTGGAGTAATTCCTAAAGGCCTTGATAAAATGATGTTTTCGTAGCATTTTATGCCATGACCCCTAGGTTACATCATGATGGACTATAGAATCCAGGTAATTATACAACCAATGGATTCATGATGCAGTTAGTTTTATTTATTTTGGATAAGGTAATGACTTTTATATAAAGGATTCATTCTAAGAATGGGGTTTTCACCCCATGGCCATGATCCTTGAGAATTAGTGTGATGATCCTTATGAAGTGGAATCGTTCCAGGAACATGGTTTATGCCATGTTGGTTTTATCTAAGGTCCATGACCTCTATCTTTGTTGCATCATGTTGTGACCCCCGGGTCACACTGTGAAAATGTCTTGTAAGGTGGGGACAATGCACTGTGACCCTCCTAGTTATTCCATGATCAATTCAAAGGTGTATTTTTTATCAAGGGTAGACCTATCTTTTTTGGGTTCATCCCCCTTTATTAATTAGGTCACGATAGGCATCTAGAGAGGTCCAATTCAACTGACTATCCTTCTCTTCATCCCTTATATCCCTCATTTCATGGGGATGTTCTTGGTGTGTTTTGGTGATATTTTAAGGTGCGTTCTTTTGTTCCTTCCTTTTTTTGGTTCCCTGTTACTAGCCCTAATTTTAGTGAAATTTTGGTTAAGATTTGAGCGTTGATTCCACCAGTGCATGGTGGAATTAGGTAAGAATGATGGGGATATATTTTGAAATTTCTAGAGGAGGTTCTAAGAGGATGAATGCCTTGGGTTTCTTGTGGTTTCAATGTGATGATGATTCCTGGTGAGTTTTTAATGATTATTCCTCTTTGGTTTAAATTAAATAGTTTATTATAAATTTTTATAATTAATTATTTATATCGTATGACACAAGGAAAGATCTTGAGAGTTGATGTGGGCTCATATAAGGAACAAATGTCCTTGCTTAAGGGTCAATGGGGTATGAAGAGGGGTTAACTCTGTGGTTTAGGTAGGTAGACCCTACGATACAAAATCATATTCATTTCTCTTTATGATCATGAATTCATGCATAGTTTCCTGGGTTTGATTATGGGGTTTAGGGATTATGGGTGCTCGAAGTATATGAGATAGGAAAAAGTTAGACCTCATATGTTTGGAATAAATTTTCTTTATAACTTTTGTGAATTAAAATCAATCAAAGACTATGTCACCAAGGGGAAGAGGTGTCATTTAGGTTTATTTGTGTCATTGTGTAGGTCTCAAGGAATGAGTGGTAATTCATAGTAACCTAGGTTAGGTTCCTAGGGAGAGCAGGTAGAAATGATAGTATTGGGTCTAAGTGATGATGAAAACAATGATTATACATCTCAAGAGTGAGTGGGAACTCCCTCTTGTGAACATAAAAGATTCTTGGCATACATGAAGAGTAGGACAAGTCCTCTGGGACTTGAAGTGTGTGGTGGAGAGGGTAACCTCTGGGTGAAGAGTTAAGAGATCTCCCTTAGGAGATGTGATACGAGACATAGGTATGGGTTGTGGTAATTTTATTGGAATTAGAATTGGGATGTAGGGGTGGATTTGAATTAGACCTCACATGTTGAGGTCGAGGTTGGTTATATATTTCGGGCTATGAGGTCATCAAGAGGTGAAGAACATGAGTTGGTGATGATAACTAAGGATGATGTCCTAGGTCCTGAGTGACTAGTGCCTTGGTATTGATATGGAAAGTTGTGTGATAGTCTGTATTCCTTTCTTGTTATTTCATATACTTATGATAAGTAATAGACTCAAATTCAGGTGATTGTTATTGAGGATTTGTTCCTTTATTAGTGATATAAATCTAGATAATTTTTTATGAGTGAGACATATTCCTCAAGTAAATTAAGTTTGGACCTTACTTGAGTAGCCTTGGGACATGATAATGAACTTCCTTGAGTGACAAGGATTTGTTCTTATGTGATTTGAGACATGGAAAATAGACCCTACCTTAATCAATATGATAGTGGGTTAGAACTTGGATGTAATACCATACCATGTTCCTTTGGGTAGTGGGTTGAGGTTTTGAATAATTCTTACATTGAGTCTTTAGGTATAGTCGGGGTTTTTGGTATCAAAGTGGCATGAGGAAATGATTGGACTCTATTATGGATCTAAATAAAGTATGGTTAGGCATCATGGTTCCCTATTTAGCACATGGTGAACTGAAAGGCATGTGTTCCTTATTAGGTTTCATGGTGGACCTCTAAGCACATAATGACTCAACAATAATGTTTATTTATGTATTTATTTTACTCATGCATATTCACACATATGAAGATGTATATTAGGGGTTCTTTGTGAGACTCTACTAAGTTGTATGCTCACATCCTACATGGTAACCCTAATGCACAATTCCTTATGGTTTCTTTCAGGTTAGACCATGAGATGTGTAGTGGTTTAGGCTACAGAAACCTATTGAGTATTTAGGTATATGGTGTGTGTGAAATGGGGATAATAGTAGGTATGGTTGTGCATTTTATTTTATTTTAATTATTTTGTATATTTCATCATATTGATGGGTCAACATTTGATGTGTGATAGTATAACTTCCACATAAGACATTTTTTATAGCATTGTGTTTATTTATTTCTACATACCATGATTATGTGTTATGGATGCTTGGTTATTTTAGCTGTGTATGTGACTCTAATTTCAGGGTATAGACACCAAATTGTATGGATTAAGACCTTGACTCTAGTTAGTGGTCTCCAACATACAAGGAGACACACCTTCGTTCATGTGTAGACCTCAGTTTGGGAGATGTGGATTGGATGAGGGTCGAGGTGTTAAATCAATCATCCACATCTAAACCATTTTTTTGTAAAATGTAAGAGACCCCTTTCCTTACAACATAAAAAAATAAAAAAAATAAAAGATAAATATAATAAATATTTTCAAAATTTATTTCTTTTTAATTTTATTTTTTATTTTTTTATCTCTTATATTTTTTCTTCTAAACAAAGTTCTTCTCATTTTTTAAATTTTACAATACATTATCAGTATAAATAATATGAATGAAAAATTTTATTCCATTAACTAATTATACTATTATTATAATTTATTTAATTTTATTCATATATTAATATGTTGATTATTTTTATTTAATTATTTATTGTATAATAAAAAATTATATGTGTAACATAGAATACATATGTATTTATTTATTTTATCCAAAATAATTGTGTGAAAAAAATATTAACCAATTTATATTGTGTTAATTTTTTAAAATAATATATCATAATGATTTTATTTAAATAAATAAATATTTATTTTTTTTATCTTAAATACAAATATCTATTAAAATTTTCTCCTCTATCTTCAAAATGATTCAATTTTTTGAATATTTATATTTTTGTATTCAATGATTTTTCTTAATCTCATATTTATAGAATGGGGGTCTATGTTAGATATTTAATTTATTTATATTGAATTTATTTATTTATAACTTTTACTTATAATCATTTTATTAACCATGTAATTTTAGTTTTTACTCATATGCAATAATAATACAAGTTTTCTTTCTCATTCTAGTTACCATCATTTTGAATATTTTTTACCCCAAATTAATTACTCTCAATGTTTTTATAAGTACATACATTTCATGGTTCAGGGACATATAAATTCATCTATAATCCATGGATTTTGTATATTAGATATTTTGTAACATATGCTTTTCTATAGAGGATAAAGCTAAAGCTTGAACTTAAAGGATTAAAGTGATTTTGTGTTTCTTGGCAATGGACCTTAAAGGTGGTATAACTTACTATAGAATTTGAAGTCAAGTGACCGTGACTAGTTTTTTGTTTCTAAGGGATTTATAGAATCTTAAACAAAATAAAGGATAATTATATAACTTAATTAAGCCCCAAATAAATCTATATAATTTTATAAACCATGTTTACTATGTATAAGAATCAAATCATATGACCATGCATCATTTCCTTACATTATTCATACCTTCCCAATGTGTAGGTATCAAATCATATAAACCTATACTATTAGATTAAATTCTTGATGTGAAGAACCTATATTGTATCTTATTTATTTTATATTTTTAATGTTATATGTTTTTTATGTCTAATAGTGAATCTTGTGTTTTGGATATTATCCCTTCTTTATCAATCTTTTTTCATCAAGGATTCTATGTATGATAGTACTGGTAAATATTATATCATGTTTTACTTATATCTTTTATCCCTACTCTTCCAAACATGCACTACCTTAAAATTAATCAAATAAATCTTCCATACTTAATTTTAGTTGTCATTGATTTTTTTTTGATTTACTTCATTGTTGTTTCAAAAACATAAATCAGTCTCTTTTATAAATTAAAGAAATTAGTTGTTAAAGATTGATTGTTTTGAATATTTATATAGGTATGATGTAATGTTTTCCCCTTAATTATCCATAAAATTTAATCTATTATTTTATCTTTAATCATATTATTCTGGATGTATTTGTGCAAATTTATAGACTTATAATGTATATAATGGTTCAAAATTTCTATTACAACAATTTTTAATTTAAATTTTAATGAAACTAATTTATTTATAATTTTATAATATTTATTTTGATATAATTTATTCACTATCATCTGATTTATGATTTCCAATATTCCAAGGGTCATTGAATTAGTTTCCTATTTTCTAATTTAGTGTTGAAAATTAATTGTTCACTGAATTTTCTATTACAATGACAGACTCATTCATACAAGTTCTTAACTCAGGTATGTGATTTTATATAAATTATTTTAGTTTTTATACATTCTAAGTATATACTTTTTATATGTATTGATTATATACAATTATGTATATATATATTATGTTTATATTACTACCTATGTATTGAATTTATCAACTCTCCATATTTATTAAATGTATCAAAACCAAAATTTTCATCTACATTGATTATGTCATTTTTTTAACCATTACAATATTTTGGATTTATATTTATATTTACTTATTTATTTATAATGTATTACAATATATAGTGTATATTATTCTTTTCATCTTAGGTAAACATTTAATCCTCTATAATCTGGATCTATATTGATTCATGTAAATACTCATTCCTATATAATTATAAATATATATTAACTATTTCAATTACTAAAATGTTTTATTTTTCACTTAGTATACATTTATTGTGTGACACCCCCAATTTTACAAGGTATGTTAATTTAACTTTTGACATATCTTAAATGGTGTTCTTGAGACTTATGATGGTTAAACTTATATCCAGGATGATTTGAAGGTTGATAGTGTCTTAAAATGAGTTTTTTTTTCATTTTATGGTACCCCATGGTCAAAAATAAACCACGATGTATGATTTTTGTGTGTGTAGAGGCCACTTGTGTGAAACAAACTCATCATAATATCCTTGTCAGGGCATGGTATTGAGCATGTAGTATTGTGAGTTCATCTGTGGACTATGAACATGTCAACCTCACCACGCTATGGTGGAGGGTATAGTGAGTCCCAAATGTACATGGTTCTGGAACCACACCATAGTGGGTGGTGGTGTTGGGTTTCATGGGCTAGGAGTGTTTGAGGCCACCATGACTATAGTGGGCATCACCATGCTGTGGTAGAAGCTATTACAGAATTTGAAACAATTTTAATGATCACCGATCATTGTGGGTTTCATGTGTTTCAAAGAGAAAACACATTTGATCTTAATGGAAGGATGTTTAATTACATTTTAACTCATATATTTCCTATATTAATCTTTTTCCCTTCTTCCATTTTTAGTTTCTTTAAACTGGATGAATCTAGGGTGAGATCTGGACAACCCTTCTTGGTTAAAACCTTGTTCTTCTCAACCTAACCTTATTTTACCATGATAAAAGATCATACCTTGGGATATGGAGGATTTCTCTTACTGATCTAGGATCCTATGGGATCTCATCATTTTCTTTACTAGTCACCATAACCAGGAGCAAGGAGTTTTTCCCTTGAACCAAACCTAGATCTACCGTTGATGGTGGTTGTTTTTGGGTAAGTTGATGTTGTTATAACCTATTGTAATGAGTCAATTATTTAATTTAATTTTATAAAACTTGTTATATTGGTTTGGAATTGGTTTTAGGGACTCTTTTCAGGTGACTTTAATCCAGTTCGTGCACAAGCATGTTTTGGGAATCGATTCTTGATGAATCTTGATGTTGACATTAACAAATTTGAGGTAGTAATTCCCTTACCATATAGATCCATTGTATATATTAATTTTCATGATATAATTGTATATTTTTGTGTGAATCAAAACCCATTATTGAATTTTATTTCATGTGTGTGCATGTGTAGCCCGTGAGACCCATGTTTGATATTGATCACACACATGTGTGTGTGTTTGTGTGTGTGTATCCTGTGAGACCCATGTTTTATATTTATCACATGTGTGTGTGTGTGTGTCCCATGAAGCCCATGTTTGAGTTTGATAACATGTGTGTTTATGTGTATGGATACTAAGACTCATGATTAATATTTTATGTTCTACCTATATGTGTTATGCCCCGTTGTGTGTGAATATATTGCCTTTGGAGGGTTTCCTTCTGGTAGCAAATGATAGGTGGATAATCATGTATTATTATCCCATATAGGGGAAGAATGTGTGACATGAGATTATGATGATGATGTACTAAGACATTGGGTAGGGGTGTGATGGCCTTATAGCCTTGACTAATGATAGAGATGAGGTATGATGACCTTGTGGCCTGACTCATGACAGAGATGAGACATGAAGACCTTGAGGCCCGACCTGATAATTTTTTGTTGTGAAGATACTTAGAGATATATGGTGGCCTTATGGTTGACCCATTTTCATGTATTCTTTTACAAATTCCCTTCCAGCATAGAGCCAAAGAAGTTACGGTCAGGGTTCATGGTAGTTTGGTTAACATGTGTTCACTCGGTACTTGATTGATTGATGCTTGTTTATGCCTTTATTTATTATCAAGGAATACACATCTTTTTCATGTGAACTTATATTAAGGATGCATTTGTGGTGTCTAGAATTTATACTCACACCCTACATGGGAATCTCGGTGGATGTGCATACTTTATAATCTGGAATCCAGGGAAGGGTAAGGGCCTAGAAATAAGGAGCTGATGAGATGGATCTTGGTGTTCTAAGGTGGTACCAAGATGGAATCTTGATTGTTATTGTAGAGTCTTTATTTATTTCTTAAATTTCTTTCTTATAATCTAAGTTTGACCTGCCATTTTGTGGGTCCTTGGTTTATTACATATATGACTTGAGATACCCTCTATGTCATATATTATAGAATTGTTTTTATTTAGTTATATTGTTTCTTTTTATGTTATTATTATTTTCCTGATATATTGATGGTGTAAAAATTTTGATATTAAGGGTATAGTCTCCCCACTGATGATGTTTGGACCCTCACTTCTAGTCTAAAACCTCTTGCATATGGGGAGGGGTGCATGAGGTTATGTTGTACTTCAGCCTAGACTGATTGATTCTTGTTGGGGCACTAGAAAGTGGAATCAGAGGAGTTTTTCCTTTAGTTTCTTCTTGGATATATTTGGGGAAATGTGGAAAGGAGTCAGGATATGTGGAACTTGGGTAGGGTATTCATTTAAGTTCTTGGAAAACTCTTATATATAGGACCTATGAGTTATCGGTGATGGGAATGATGTTACAATCATGGTTTTATAGTTTCATGTTGATCCTAAGTATGTTGTGCTATTATATTTTATGGGATTTTGGTGAATTAATGCATCGTGACTAGGAACTAGGATCACATGTCGCATATATTTTTTTATTTTTATGAATGTAGTTAATTTAATTAAATATAACGATCTGTTCTTTGTGCTTATATGATATATCATGATGACATTTATATTATTTGAACTTGATCATGATTTATGTTATATGTATATGAATATGACTAACATGAAGGTATAGAGATCTAGGATTGATCCTTGAATACTAAAACGAGGGTTATACATTATCATTTTGGATGGAATCCTTGGATAGGATTTCCATAGAAACACCATGTGTGTTTATGTACACTTCTTAGGTTAATATATTAAGTAAGATATGATAGGTATACTAAGAATTCTTTTGGAATTAAAAACAATTCCTCCTAGAAGACATCTGATAGGACCACTGGCAGAAGTAGTTCAGAACTCTCCTGCAAGAGAGAACACCCTTTTTCTACCACCAGATGTACAATAGGATGTGATTGAGAAAGATCTTATTCATATTCTAGTGGTTTAGGTGGAGTAACCAATACAACCAAGATTCTTCCACATGTTTCTTATTCAAGGTGTAAATGTTCCCATAATAATGGTTGATTATGCTTGGAACTTACATCTATAGCATCCTCTATCATTCCAGGGAACTAGGGTCCCTCAGGATACTAAGGACTAGATTGACACCACTGTTGGGATATTCGATATAGTAGTGACTCTGGAGGATCCACAGGTAAATATAGATTCCTTCATGCTTCAATGACCCACCAAGAGGTGGTGGAGTGTCAAAAACCATGAGGTAATATGTGAGGGTATTAGTTGTTTTAATTTTAATGACCTTTTCTTTGTGGAGTTCTTCTCAGATACATTGAATTCATTCTATACTTAGGATTTTATGGAGCTTCAATAAAGACAAATGTTAGTGTATTATTACTCTACTAATTTCATAAAGTTTCTTCACTTTATTACTATCTTATCTAGGTGTAGCATCCCCAATCCAATTATCCAACTGAACAGTGCTATTGATTCGGGTTCTACTATCCTTAGGTGCACCTCCCTGAACTCTAAAGACCAATGAATAGTATAGAGGGTGTAAAGAGGGAAAGTGGAGAGATTATACCCTCATAGATGTAATATAATAATGGTCTATATAATAATATATAATATGCAGTGGAAATAAAATACTCAGCGTACTCGAACCAGACTCTCCAAAGACAGAAGCACAATCAATAGCAGTAAAATAGTGGAAGCAATATAATAACAAAATTAGTGGAAATAAGGAAAAATTCTATTATACCACTTTTAGAAACTAAAAAGAGCATGCATGTCATTATAAGTCATAAATTTCAATATACAAAATAGGGTCTCCCATGGATGACCTTGATATAATACATACATATATACCATTCTGATACAAAAAATGGAAACTAAAATAGAAACTCCTAGCTATGAAAGACATCAAGGTACATTTCCTTCCATTCATGCCAAAAAACTACTAGGATCTAGCTCTTGATCCTGAACCCTTACCTGAACATAAAGACATAAAGTCTACAGGAATCTCGAAGGGCCCATGTAGGGTGTGAAAACATGTCTCGGTAGGATACCACCCAAGTTTACGTACCCAACATAAGTGTTTAAGCAGGTGTGATATAAAATAATAATAAAGCATCACATGCATAAAATGAACAAAGAATTCTCTGGTTCCCAACAGCCATGAGTAAGCCATCACCTACCTCATCCAACCCTAGTATCCCTAAGAAGGAGATGATCCTTGACCCATGACCCAAGGTATCCATGATATCAAATTCCTAGGTGAACCCTTAGGTTCCACATCAAATCAAGTAACCCAGCCCCTCTTGCCTCCTAAAACCTCATGTCTCAAAAAAATCACTAATGTTCTAATTACATGCCCAAGAATAGTAATTGGTCCCCTGTACCTCATCTCGAAATCACACGCCAGCTCAAGTAATGACATCTGGAGGTACAATTACATTTGGCATCAGATAAAAGTCAATGTTAACTCATAGCATGATATCTTGAGTAATGACTATCTCCATCCTCCCAAAGTAATTCAGGACCACGACCTTAATATGTTGAGCCTCATCCCCCAACCAATATCCTTAATTCTATCAACCAAAGGCCCCTCAACTTCCAATTTTATTTCTATGGAAATCAACCCCAACACATATTTCTTAAGCCACACTATCGAGGGCATCTACCCACATGAGTTTTCAAAACCACCTCATCACTGAGTCCTACTGTGTGGACATGACTCCAATCGATGCTTTGGCCATCACAGGTGATCTTCAGTCACCAAATTAAATACCTAATCCACATCAATCGGCATCGCATGCCCCTGTGACCATGTCACTTAAAATGATGGCATTTCCATCCAAATATCTCGGGCCATGCTAGCAACCTGATGGCCTTTCCATCTCAATCCAAAGTCCATAACACCCAAACGATGGTCAACACTATCCAAGTAAATCAGGACAATCCCAAACAGACAACCACATTACCTTAATTATGAATGGTCAACACCATTCCAACCTCAGTTCAAGCTCATCATGTCCCCATGAGTCCCATCTCATACCATAAATCATAGGCATTTCAAATATATATAAACAACTAACTTTAATAAACAATTCAACTTAGTATGATTGAATTATATGATTTAAATAAAGATAACAATTCTATTTAATTGAATTGAATAACTCAAATTCAATTGATTAAATAAATTTCTAAGTTAAATAGGAAAGTTAAATTTAAAAATTCAAATTGAATTAAGAACACACCCCAAAATAACTATATAAGGTGTTATAAAGCCTATAACCTGGCCTCACATGAGTGAATATGGTTTGGGAATTCCCAAAAGAATCCCACATGGTCATACAGTAAATTTTATATGAAGTAATAGGATCTTGATCAATTTCCCAAATGCATGCTAAAAGTCATGCCCCAAAAAATTCAGAAAAAAAACATGAAGAGACATATGTACCACCTACCTTGGAATCGTAGGTGTAGGCACATCCTATATCAAGCTCTAACTCCAAGAGGTTTTAGAGAAATTGAAAATTCCTTCAAATTCTCTAGAAATAGGGTAAAATGGATCATATGGATTTAAAACTTCATGAGGAGAAATCAAAGAATAAAAGATGAATGGGTGAGGAAAGCCTTACTAAGATGGAACTATTGCACCCAACAACAACCAAAACAGAGGTCAGATGAGAGATCTAGGCTATACCCTAGAGGAGAGGAGGAGGATGAGTTCCTCCTTGCTATTGTGCATGACCCATGAGATAAGATAAGGGAAAAGGATGGGAAAATAGGAAAATAAGGGAGGGGAAATGCTATTTTGAACCTTTATTAGGGTCACACAGTTATCTCACATGGTTTTCCAAACCATGCATAAACTATGTGGGATAAAGTGCATAGGTACTTCCTATGTAGATGTATCAGTGTTTATTACCATGCGGTTATATCTAACCAAGCTCAAACAATGTGGTCTTCCTTTTCAATATCTACAGACAAGGTCACACAACCATGTGTTACCCCACACAGTTTATCCAAACCATGCAACAGTTCAAAATAAGGGTGCATGATTACCTAGAAGATGCCACATGGTTTACCCTAAACTATACACCCTAACATGCAACTCCAAAACATGACTTCAGGCCTTCGACCCTCCTGAAAACTTTTTTGGACACCTGAGACTCTAGCTAAGCCCCTAAACCCATGTAAAACTTGATACAAAGGTGATATAACTCTAATAATTTGGTTCCAAACAACAAAAATGAAAACAATGCCCTTTCTACTTCAAAGAATTATGGGAGTGATTTTAAACCCAATTCAAATACCTGAGATGTTACAATTTCCTTGCCTTAACATAACTCACCCCTGAGCTATCAAACTAAACATGAATATGGTACCGAACATACCAATCCTGTTAAAATAAACCCAAACTACCCCGGTATGAAGGGTATAGGCCAACTTCCTCAAGGGGAATCCCCACTTTAGGAGTGACTTACTCTAGTCTCAACCCGACCAAAAGCTTAAATCAATCAATGGTCCATAGACCAATTCCTAGACTGAAATTCCCCTCATGAAACATTGTCACTCCCACACCTCATCAAGTGCTCCTGTTTCATACCGAACACCCAGCAGAATATGGAATCGCATTGATGACCACCTCATGCCCATGGATCACATAGAACCTATGAGTCCCTATATCTCAATAGATGTACAATCAAGTCTCAGTGCCTTACACCTCAATCATGTACCACACCATTATGGTGACTAGATTCCTTTCACCACAAATAATTCCTGAATATACTAGATTCCCTAATGCCAAGAACCTTTGAAACATGCATCCACGATGCTAAAAAAACATGGTTTCACATCCCTCATATATATATATATATATATCACTCATTTGATATCATTCCAACCTATTAACTAGTATCTAGTTAGTCCATATACATATACAATGCATCCAGTGCATCCCAAAATGGATATGCCTCAATATTCCATGCTAAAGAAAAATAAAATAACTAAGCTGAACCCAAAACATACCTCTAACTATCATTGGCTCACTAGCCTGGTCATCCCCTGGTAGCTCCACAACGTACACCTATCCTGAAGCTCGACTACCTGATTTCTAACCTCCCTATGGTGTTGTACCAGCCACTGACCACTGACCCTAGTGTTGGGTCCCACTATCTCTACCATGACCATCGTGTGCAGCTGGAGCTCTGATACCCTCAATTGGTACCAATCTCAAACTAATATCAGACACCTAAGTCTTCCCCTATACCTGACTTTCAAATGAATGAGAAGGCTTACTAAAAAACCTCTTGAGATTCCCAACCTTCCCACATGCTCAAAACTCCTTTGGAGGCCACTCACACTGAGTTCATACATGTCTTGTCTTCCCAAACTGAAAGAAAACCATCAATGATCTACCCTAAGGTAGTTTACTTGAGTCCTTGTCCTGAATGCTCTACTGGAACTCATCTTGACCTCACTTCTTAGCACCCCTGAAATAACATGAGATAAATTCCCAACTCGATTATGACCTTTCCATTAGGTTTTCCTTTCCTATGATCACCTAGTTCACCGCCTCTAAGAATGAGGCCAACCTAAAGATGTTTACTTGTACCCAAATGGTGCACCATAAACTATCATCAAGGAACCTCACCCTAGAGGTTTCATCTCTCACCATACCAGGTGAAAAGCAAGACAACTCGGTGAATTTCACTATATATTCCATAATGTATATGTCACCTTGATTAAGACTTAATAACTCTTGAGCTCTTTCTTCCCTCAGTTTATCTGGGAAAAGTGATCGAAGAACTTGACCTCAAATTCCTTTCATGCCAGCCCCTTACATCATTCTATTTCCACCTACACATCCCATCAATGCTTTTCTAGTCCTCTAAGAATATAGGTTTCCATCTTAACCCTCTACATTGGAGGCATCTATAGCTACTCAAAGATTATCTACATACTCTCAATCCAGTTCTCATCCACTTGTCGACCACCCTCACCCTAGAAAATTGGTAAGTGTTGTGACTGGAACTCTCGAGTAAGGTAATACATGGATGGATCTATTCCTTTAGCACCCCTGTCAATAACCTAGATCACACATACTAGGCTCGTTCGGATCTTCTCGATAATCCATGGACCAAAAGTAGTAAGATCTGGCAGTTGAACTTCCTGCACTCGAACCTATCCCTAAACCTATACCTACTCTGCCGGACCCTCAGGGGTCTGAACTTGGCCATGATCTTGAGGCACTGATTCATCACCCACTTGACACTTCATTTAGCTGAGGTGGAACCTGTTGAAAATCATAAAATGTTCATACAACCCATATATAAATAAAATGAAAATAGGGAAAGTAGTAACAGGAAGAACATCCTCACTACTCTTACCCTTTCCTATTTCAACCATGCCATAAGGAATACTGGACTCATGGACTCCTTACCCTCCCTCAATGAAGCCAAGTATCAATATACAACCTAGGGTTCACCAGTCCTGACAAACAACATTGCCTCAAACTGATGACCTTATCTCTCAACCTGGTGATCATCATCACCCCATTTCATAAAACTTTTATTGTCTTATAAGATCCAATCCCATTTCACATATCATACGCAATTTATATATATAAAGCATGACATAAAACATGGAATAAGAAATTTTATACCATGGAATATTATATTTTAAATCATCTCATATTTCAGGAACTTTCATATTCAGAATTAAAACACCCTATCATGTTCCAAGACAAGAGAAAAAACAAGCATAGCTAACACATCTTACCTTATCAGGACAAGGTTCCAAATCCTCCCTTACCTCACCAGGTCAAGGGCCACATATCACCTTCCTTGTCGTACTATACCAAAAAGAATAAGTCATAACAAATAACAATCACATTTCAAGAATACCACTCTAGGTGGAAAACATATATATTATAAACTGAGAAAAATAGAACAGAAAATCATACCCATGGTAACTTGGTCCATCCCTCATATAAGGGGTTGTAGGCACCCAATCATGAGCTATGAATATAGTTCTAACTACAACCTAATCTCCAATATACCATATCCAAAAATAGTAAGACCATCATAAAAGAAAAGAAAAATATTTCTCAATGTAATTAGTAGATAACCTTACACTATTACTAAATCCCAATCAATAACCCCTCTAATAACACTTGTAGCATCCTCAACCTGATTATCCACCAGAACAGTGCTATCGTCCCAGGCACCACTAGCCTTAGGCACACCTCCCCAAATTCCAAAGACTGGCGACTATCAGTGGGGTGTAAAGAGTGAAACTGGGGAGACTATACTCTCATGTAAGATATATAATAATGATATAAGTAATAATATATAACATGTAGTGGAAATAAAAGACTTAGCAGACTCGAGACCCACCAAATGCAGAAGCACAATCAATGGTAGTAAAATATCAAAAGCAATATAGTAACATAAGTAGTAGAAATAAGGAAACATTTTATCATACCAATTGTAGAAACTAAATAGATCATTCATATCATTATAGGCCATTCATGTAAATATTAAAAAGAGGTTCTCACATGGATGGAATCAATACAATACATTCATATATATCAAGTTGATAAAAAAGGGAAACTAAAATAGAAACTCCTATCTAGGAAAGACCTCAAGGTCCCTCGGCTTCCATCCATGCCAAACTGCTACTAGGATCCAGCTCCTAATCCTAAACCCTTACCTAAACATAAATATATAAAGTCTATAGGCATCCCAAAGGGCCTGTGTAGGGTGTGAGAATGTGTCCCAGTGTGATACCACCCAAGTTTTCATACCCAACACAAGTGTTTAAGCAGGTGTGATATAATAAAATAATAAAGAAGAACATGTGTAAAATAAATAGACTTACCTAGTGCACAACATCCACCAAGAAGTCATCACCTTCCAAAACTAACACCGGAATCCTTGAGAAGGAGAGGATCCTTGGCCCATGGCCTAAGGTATAGTTGATATCAAATGCCTAGTTGAACCCTCAGGTTCCACCTCAAATCATGTAGAACGACACCTCCTGTCTCAAACAAAACACCAATGTCCCAAAGGAATGACCAAGCATATTAACTGATCCCTTGAACCCTTGATTGAAATAACACATTAGTTAAAATCCCAACATCCAGAGGCACAATGATATCTATACTCAAATAAAAGTCTTTTTCAGCTCATAGCACAATGTCTTGAGGAATGATTATATTTATCCTCCCAAAGTAATCCAGGCCCACAACCTTAATAAAACGAGCCTCATCCCCCAATTGATAGCCTAAATGCTATCAACTGAAGTATTCTTACCTTCCATGTGAATTTATATGGAAAGAACCCCCAACATATATTTTCTAAGATACACTACCAGGGGCCTCTACCCACATGAGTGGTAAAAACACCTCATCACTGAGTCCTATTGTGTGAAAACGACTTCAATCAACAATTTGGCCATCATGGGTGAGTGGCAATCACTAAATTAAATACCTAATACACATAAACCAGAACCTCATGCCCCTATGACCGTGTCACTCAAATAGATGGTCATGCCATCCAAATATCATAGGTTATACCCAAAACCTGATGGATTTTCTGCCTTAATCCATCATCCATGATGCCCAACTGATGGTCAACACCATCCAAGTAACCTAGTCCAAGCCTAACAAGACAACCACATCGCCTCAATTCTGAATGGTCAACACTATTACAACCTTGGGATGATCCTATCATGACCCCATGGGTTACATCTCATACCATACATCATAGTCATTTCAAATATATATAATTAACCAACTTTAATGAACAATTCAATTTAATGTGATTGAATTGTGTAATTTAAATCAAAATAACAATTCAATTTAATTGAAATGACTAACCCAAATTTAATTGATCAAATAATTTTTTAAGTAGACAAGAAAATTTAAATTAAAAAACTTAAATTGAATCAAGAATACACCCCATCCTAACTACCTAAGGTGTAAAACAGCCTCCAACCCAGCCTCACATGAGTAAATATGGTTTGGGAATTCCCAAAAACATCTCATATGGTCATATGGTCAATTTGATATGAAGAAATAGGGTCTTTCTCAATTTCCCAAATTAATTCTAAAATATGTGCAAAACAAAATTCCACAAAAAACATTAAGAAAGGTTTTCAACACCTACCTTAGACTCATATACATATTCACCTCTGATATCAAGGTCTAAATTCAAACAGTTTGAGAGAAATCGATGTTTCCATTGAACGCCCTAAAAATATGGTAAAATGAATTGGATAGATTTAGCACTCCATGAGTAAAAATAAAATGTGAAAAGATTTATAGGTGAGTAAAGACTTACCGAGAAGGTTCTATTTCACCTAACAGCAACCAAAACAGAGGTCAGATGAGAGATCTAGGCCACACCCTAGAGGAGAGGAGGAGGAGTTCCTCCTTGTCACTGTGCATGACCCACGGGAGAAGAGAAGGGAAAAGTAGGAGAAAAAGAAGAAAATAAGGGAGGTGAAAATGTAATTTTTCATCTTTAATGGGGCCGCATAGTTAGCTCATATGGTTTTTCAAACCATGCGCAAACCATGTGGACTATAGTATATAGGTACTTCCTAGGTGGAAATACCTGTGCGACTTATCACATGATTTACTCTAACCACGCTCAAACCGTGTGGTATCCATATGCAATATCTATATACAATGCCCTTGGTATGTGCGCTACCTCAACCAATTTATCCAAACTGTGTGGTAGTTCCAAATAAGGTTGAACGATTACTAGGAAGAGGCCGCACAGTTCATCCTAAAACATACACCCTAACCTGAAACTCCAAAATAGGAATTTAGGCCACTGACACGGATTCATTTAAACCCCCAATCCAATTTAAAAACGTGATATAAAGGTGTAATAACTCTCATAATTTGGTTCTGATCAACGAAAAATAAAACGACACCCTTACTAATTCAAATATTCAAAATGGAAGTGGTTTTAACCTGATTAAAAAACCAAGGAAGTTACACTTGGAATTAGGAAAATGAATCAAAAAATTTTGAGTTCAAAATTATTTGGGAGTTCTGGTGTCAATTCAAGAGTGTAACACCCTGATATTTTAAAAGAACACTATGTTCGACAGTGTATACAACACACAACACTGAGATATAAATTCCCACCTTCTTAAAAGAAAACTATGTTTTGAGTCCCGCCTGCCCTTTTTTTTAGATATAAATTCCCACAGTTTTCAAACCATGGGGGCAGTCCTACGCCACCTGTGCAGCGGTGTGTATACACGGTGACCCCTATATATACCCACAGTTTGGATGAACCGTGGGGATAGCCTAAGACCCCTATTGCGACGCCACTCAAACCCACGGTTCCCAAAACCGTGGGTATAGGATATACCCACGGTTTTGAACCGTGGGTATAGATAGTTTTTACAGTAGTGTTATTTTATGACTGTTATAACATAACCTTTTAATTGAAATGTATGAATATAAGTAACTTAATTATAAAAAATATATTTAAATTCCATAATCAATAAAAATGTGTTGATAAATGATTAGGAAATAAGCACTACGTTTTTAGTAAAGTCATTCAATTTTCTAAAAAATGGTTTTTATTGAGTGAACATTATAGTTAATTTTTTGAAATTTTAGGAACATTATTTTATAAAAGTAATAAAACATTTTAAATCATCATATCAAAATTATATTAAGGTGAATTTGATATAAAAACATTTTTTATACTTAAAAACACATTTTTCTAACAGACTATTTCTCATTATGTTTTGAATTTTTATGTTAAATTAATTTATAACACTTTTAGAAAGTTAATCTTGAAAATTAGATTTAAAATTTTGAATCAAGAGGTCAAAATTTTGTAAATAGGACCATTTTATCATTCATTAATATGAATAGTAACCATAATAATTTTTTTACTACGATAAAGGTAAAATGGGTTAATTAGGGATAAAACTAATGTGATAAGGTTTTAAATTCATTCAAACACATGAATTTATTTTATTATATGAGTCTATTTAATATATAATTATCCAAAACTCAAAAATATGACTTTTTAACTATTGAAATTTGATTTTTACCTTTATAATATTTAAGTAAAAGATAAAGTCAAAAATTTCACTTTCTTGACTTTAATATATATAATATTTTTTGACAAGAATAAAAAAAAATTTGATCAGTTATAGATAATTATTTTAAATATGAATGAATATTTTTATCATGTTAATTTATTTTTAATTTTTAGTGATGAAATAATTATATTAAATTATTATGCAATGCTGACACAGTGTTTGTGTAAGAAGTAGAAAAATCAAGTAAATTATTTTAAAAACTATAAATATAATATTTTTGGCAATTTAAAGTGTAACACGAATTAAAAGAAAAATATATAATATATTTAAGATTATTTAAATGTTTATATTTAAATTATATTGCTTAAAAATTGTTTTCAAAGTCAAATTATGTGTATAGTTCTTAAAATAACATTAATAGTATTTATTTTAAATAATATTTTATTAAATTATTTAAAAACATAAAAATATTGAAATAAGAAAATTAAGATGATAAGTTTTTAAAAAAATCATAAATTATCCAATTATTATCCAATTTTCACTTTATAATTAAAATTATAATCTTTTAATATTGAAAAACTCATTACCATAGTTAATGTTAAAATTGGTTAACCAAGGGATTACACCAAAATATAAGGTTTAAAATGATATCTCAACCTATAATAATTTTTTTGGATTATTATATTAATATTATATCCTCCTTATATTAGAATAAATGTAATTTTCGAACCATTTTACATGAGTTAGACTCATATTATATTATAATATTTCATGTATTCTAAAAAATGGCATTAATGATATTTTATAATACATAATATTTTATTAAATGATTTAAAATTCATAAAAATATATATATTTTTTGAAAATTTAATGGTATATGGTTTAAAATATAAATCATGGTCCATTTATGGTCTATGTTTTCTTTTATTGTAACTTTATTTACCCCTGAAGAGTAAAAAAACTTTGTAATCACGGTAATTGTAAAAAGTGTTAACAGGGGTTAAGATAAAAAGATAAGGGTGAAAAAATCACATTAACTTGTCCAAAATTTTATTTTATGAGATTATTTAGACTAATACTCATATTAAATTTTAATTATATCAATTTTGATCCATTTTAACATGAAAAATTATTTATATTAATTTAATACTTTAATAAATTCCAATAATATCTTTCCCCCACTTATAAAAAAGAACCCCCTATCCTATTCTCTCCACACTTCAAGATCCATTTTATTCATTAAATACCTACCCAAAACTCTTAATAACATCTTTTAACATCTTATATATGTCTTATTTTGTGAATAATACCAAAATTAGAGGGATTAAGGTGTGAAGCAAAGGAGGTTGTCCAAAGAAGAGGTATAGCTTTTAACTAAATGTTTTAGTATTATTTATTCTTCTACCTCATTAAAATCTTATTAAACCATGATGATATAATAACATGAGTGACTAAAATATACTTATATTTTATTATTTAAATTTTTTAACCCATACCCATCTCCTCTTTCATCAAATGGGAAATGAAATCATCATTTGTGTGTGTGGTGGACTACCGCCTCACAAATGGATGTAATTCATTTTTCATCACCACCTCTCACAAATTATTATAATTATGGATTTAATATGTATATATATATATTATAATAATTAAATAATTATAATTTTATAATTATAATATATATTATATTATTTTACTATTCCATATATTGAAAAATGATAATGTTGTTCGTGCGTACATGTGGATTACCGCCTCCATGAAGAGATGTGATTCGTTTTTCATAAACACCTCCCATGAATGGTATATATAAGTGTATTTAAAGATATAAAATCATATTTATTATATAATTATAAATTTTTTAAATATAAAATAGTACATACATTATTTATCTCATGTTCATTGAAAAATGGAAACGTTACTCATGTGTATGTATAGCCTACCGTCTCCATGATTGTAACATAGTTTATTTTGAATGGTTAGTTTTAAAAGTATAATTGATGTATAAAAATTATAATTATTTAATGATTATTATTACATTAATTATTTATTAATTATCTCTTTGAATGTGTTCATCCGACCAAAGTTGTTTTGGGGTTATGAAGCGAACATCCTTAAAACACCCGACGTAGACTTAACTGAATAAGTAATTAAATATTTTGTTAAAATAAATTAAATAAATGATTAAGGATAAGTTATTAAACCTATAAAATGTTCTTCAAAAATAAAATAATAGATATAGGTTTATTATACAGGATATAAAGTACATACAATGAAATTACGGATTTGAGGTCAGGGGATTTTTTTATCGCTTTTATTTTTGTGGGACACATGCCATATTCACCAATTGTTTATTTTGTGTGATGTATATACTTCCTATGAATTTATTTTATAATGCCTCTCATGAAAATTATATAGATTTAAAAATCCATCTAATTTTCTCTATTTTATGAAGCCTTTGATTTAGAGATTACCAAAGTGGTAAGGGTTTTATGTTACAATCTCATTGTTTACTAAGACTATTTATGATTAAGTTTCTGATGATGAAATTTATTAATATACCTATCAATAAACTTATAAATTTACTTATAATCTATATATTTCTAGATATTATATTATTTCCTTTAATTTTTCTCTCTTTAATATCTCAAGATACCGAAGAAATGTTTTTAAGGAAAGCTACTTTACTTCTCTCTTCGATCAAAAACCCTTTTAGTCCATATAAATTTTTTCTAAAAAAGTTAAAGAATATTTTCAGTAATATACTATGAGTTTTTAAATTCCTTTTTACCCATAATTGAATTTTTTAAAAATGGTTAAAAAATGAATCTGGTTTTTATTTTTCTAATGAGGTACTTTTTGACTTTTTTTAAAAAAGTGTGAAAGGAATGTTTTCTTTTAACTTATATGGAATGAAGTGAATTTATCACCATAATATAGAATCAATGATTTGAAGATTAATTTAAAATTTTATAGTATTATTTTCAAAGAAATTATTTACTTTAATATCTTTGAAATTATTAGATTTTAAATAATTGATTTCAATGTGAAATGGGTATTTTCCTTAAAAAATGTTCCAACTGATCTTTTAAAGTCATTTTTCATATATGATGACAAACTTTGATGGTAGTTAAAGGTTTAATGGGGATATGATCCAATGATACCATCCTTATTCTTTATCTGGGTGGTTTATGATTATAATGACAAGATGTTTATAAAACATGTTTCTTTTCAATGGGTTATGCTGTGATGAAATGATGAAATGTTTATGAAACCCATTTCTTTTACACATGTTATTATATTAAGAAATGTTTATAAAACCCATTTAATTTATACTATTTATTCTATGATAAATGTTTTATGATCTTTTGGCACACATGTTTATTATTTTCATTATGTGATGGGTGGTCCCATAATTATGTAGATCTCTAATGCATTGGGTAAATATTGATATCTCATGAGATAAACATGACTAGAATAGATATTGAACCCAGTTCAGTAAGATAATCTATCCACTATGATAGTCTTGAGAGTGAACCTTAACTAATATGATGGGATGGGTAGTAAACCCAATCCACTATGATAGTCATATAGGTGAGCCTTGGAAACTAAGGAAATGATTTTCTATGTTTATGTGTATGAAAATAACTTATGTCTTATGCTAATAATATTATCTCATGGATCATTTTATTTGATTCCTTTAGGATTCATGAAAATTTTATTTCAGTGCTTCAGGCTTGAAAAAATCATCTTGAGTAATTATCATTTGGAGAGAGAAATGAGATTATGGTAAAAATTGATTAAAGGATGAAATTATACTTGTCAAGTAAGTATATTTATTTATATTTATATTATATATAGTAAAGTAATTCATTAAATTTAAGTAAAATATTTCAAAAAAATAATTTTATATTATCACATTCTTTTTTGATGAATCAATGATCTTTTTCATACCTTATTGATTTAGGGTTTTTTGGTTATTAACCATCTCATAATCATTAAATTTACTGTTATCAATGTTCTCTATCACTCTACATCATTATTTAGATAGAAAGTTTTCCTCCATATTTATATTTTCACATCTCACTAATTTTATTCTATTTGGAAACCTAGTTATGTGTTATTTCATATTTCCCTTTCCCGCTTTTCAAGAGGAATTTTTATTAACCCTTTTTACAACATGACTTTTCAACAAATTAATTTTCAAAAATCAAACCCTTGATTACCAAGAATATTTTAAAATTATTAGAACACAATTTATTAAAGGGGTATACTGTAACCCTCTGAGATTTTAAAAGAACACTATGTTTGGTAGCGTATACAACACCCAACAAAAATTTTAAATGAACCAAGAAATATTATTATTTTATGACTATTATAACATATCATTTGAATTAGATGTTATTAAAATAATTAACTGAATTATAGAAAAATATATAACGGTCATAATCAATAAAAAAATTTATAAATTCTTAGGAATTAGGCCCTTAATTTTTAGTATAATCATTTTTTTTCAAAAATGGTTTTTATGGAGTGAATATTATAATTAATTTTTGGAAATATTAGAAATTTTATTTTATAAAAAAATATAATTTTTTATATTATCATAACAAAATTATATGAGGGTGAATTTTTATTATTTTCCTAAAAATATGGATTTTCTAGTGAATAGTGAAAAATATTGATTTTATCGAAAACTTTATTTTTGTTTCAAGAATTTACAAAGTTCCATTTTTTTAAATGGTTTAAAAGTAAAATTAGATCTATTTTATTATTAATAATACAATTAATTTCATTGGAATAATTTTTTCTTTGAATTGGGTATGAAAATATTTTTATAATTAAAAATTATTTTTTTAGAAATTTTTTTTATTTGAATTTTTCATTTTCATCTTAAATTAATTTCTATCACTTATAGAAATTGAATACTGATAAATTGATTTAATATTTAGAATAATTTGTTCCAAATTTTTTAAATATTTACCTTTTATTTTTTGTTAATATGAATAGTAACCATAGTAAGTTTTAGTTACTATGGTAAAGGTAAAATGAGTTAATTAAGGTTAAAACTAATGTGATAAAGCTTGAAATTCATTCACTAACTTTCTTTTATTTTACTGGATGATTATATTTTGTCTATAATCATTGAAACTTCTAAAATATGACTTTTTTTATTTAAATTTTATTTATACCTTTATAATATATAACTAAAAGATAAAGTCAAAAATGCCACTTTCTTGGTTTTAATATCTATAATATTTTGTGATTGGGATAAAAAACTATGTTAAATTATAGATAATTATCTGAAATATTAATTAATTTTACTATAATTTTAATTTAATTTTAATTTTTATATATTAAATAATTACCTTAAATTTTTACGCAATGTTGACATGATGTTTGTGAAAGTAGTAGAAATATCAAGTAAATTAGTTTAAAATCTATAAAAATGATATTTTTGGGTGAGTTAAAGTGTACCAATAAATTATAAGATAAATATAACATGTTAGAGATGATATATATTTTTATATTCTAATTCCATTATGATAAATTTGTTTTCAATGTCAAATTATGTAAATTATTCTTAAAGTGACATTAATAGCATTTTATGTTAAAAATATTTTATTTTGAAGATCATAAAAATCTTGAAATAAGACAATTAGTATAATAAATGGCCTTAAATTTAATATTGTTTCCATTTATTATATAATTGTCACCTTATAAGTATAATTATAACCTTTAATAATGAATTAGTAATTAACATAGTTAATGTTAAAATTGATTAACCAATGAGCTAAACCAAAAGATAATGTTTAAAATATCATCTAAACTTGTAAAAATTTGATTATATGATTATATTACAACAACATACTTCATATATTATAATCCATGTCATTTTGGAACCATTTTTCAGGATTTATACACAAATTCAATTATAATATTTCATGTACTACAAAAATGACATTAATGATATTTTATAATATATGATATTTTATTAAATTATTTAGAATTCATAAAAATAATATATTCAGAAAATTTAATTGTATAGTATTTAATATATTATCTATGATCCATTTATGGTCCACTATTCCTTTTATTGTAAGTTTCTTTACCCCTAAAGAGTAAAAAAACTATGTTATCACAATAATTGTCAAAAGGGTTAATGGTGGGTTAAAATAAAAAGATAAGGGTGAAAACATCACCTAAAATTGTCCAAATTTTATTTTATGATATTATTTAGACACATAATCATCTTAAATTTCAATTATATAAATTTGGGGCCATTTTAACATGAAAATTAATTTATACTAATTTAATATTTTAAGAAATTCCAAGAATGTTCTTCCCTCACTTATAAAAGGCACCCCATATCCTCTTCTCTACACACTTAAAGAGTAATTTGAATTGGAAAATACCTACCCAAATACCTTCATAAAATACCTTACTATTTTATAGAGGTATTATTTTGTTCATAATAACAAACTTAGAGGGGTTAACATGTAAAGAAACAAATGTTGTTAAAAAATATGTATATCTTTTAACCATATGTTTTAGTTTAATTTATTTTTATAAATCACTCAAAAAATATTCAACCATGATGATATCGAAACATAAGTATATTAAATATAAATATATTTTATTATTTTAATTTATTAACATATACCCATCTCCTCTTTCATCAAAAGGGAAACAAAACCATCATTTGTGTGTATTACAGATTATCGCCTCACGAACCGATGTAATTTGTTTTCTATAACCATATCTCATGGATTATTATAATAATGTATTTAATGTATATATATATATATGTGATAATAATTTCATAATCAATCTATTGAAAAGTGATAATATCTTTTGTGTGTGCTTGTGGATTACCACCACCACAAAGAAATACTATTCATTTTTCAGCAACACCTCACATGGATGGTATATATAAGTTTATTTAAAGTGATAATAATATATTTATGATATAATTATAATTTTTAAATATAAAATAATACATATATTTTTTCTATCATGTTCATTGAAAAATGGAAACATTACTCATGCATACGTATGACCTATCATCTTCACGATTGTAACGTAGTTCATTTTTCATAACCATTTATCATGGATAGTTTTAAAATTATAATTTTTCTATAAAAATTATAATTATTTTGTGATTATTATTCTAGGTATTATTTAATAATTACCACTTTTACTACATTCATCCTACCAAAGTTTTTTTGGGATTATGAATCGAACATCCTCAAAACACCCAATGTAGACTTAACTTAATAAGTAATTATATATTTCATTAAAATAAATAAAATAAATGGTTTGAGGATTAGGGATTAAACCTATAAAATGTTATTAATAAATAAAATAATTGATATAAGTTTATTATATAGGATATAAAGGACATACATGGAAAGTATGGACTCGAGGTAAGGGGATTTTCGTTTCACTTTTATTTCTATAAGACACATGCCATATTCATCACTTGTTTCTTTTGAGTGGTGTATATACTTCGTATGTATTTTATTTTAGGATTATTCTCATGATTATTATGATGATTTACAAATCCATATAATTTTCCCTCTTTCAGGAGTCATTTTATTCATAGATTACCAAAGTGGTGATGGTTTTATGTCACAACCTCATTATTTATCGAGATTGTTTATGATTAAGTTTCCAATGATTAAATTTCATGATATACCCCTAAATAAACTCATGAATTTTATTATCCTCTATTTATTTATATATATTACTTGTTTTAATTTAATTTTACTCTCTTTAATAACTCCATATACCAAAATAATTTATTTAATGAAAATTGACTTTATTCCTCTCTTTGGTCAAAAATATTTTTTCTTCCATATCTATATTTTATAAAAAAATCAAGAATTTTTTTAATATTATCATATTATTTTTTAAATTCATTTTTTTCAATTATTTAATTTTAAAAAAATTAAAAAAAAAGAACCTTCTTTTTATATTCCGAACGAGGTACTTTTTAATTTTTTTACAAAAGTGTGAAAGTGATGTTTTCTTTTAACTTATATGACATGAATGAAATTTTCAGCCATCATGACCCCTAAATTATTTGAGGATTACTTTACAAGTTTACAAAAAAAAATCAAATAAAATGTTTTCTTTTCTATTTGGGAAATTTTAATATTTTTAAATAAGTGATTTCAAAGAGAAAAGGGTATTTTCATTAAAAAAAATGCTCCAAGTGAACATTTAAATTCATTTTCATCTATAATGACATCCGTTTATGTTACTTAATGTTTTACTCAAGATATGATCCAATTATATCATCCTTATTCATGTTATGTACAAATTATTATATTGATGATAATATTTTTATGAAACTCATTTATTTTCCATAGTTAATGTTATGATAAAATGATGAAATGTTTATGAAACCCATTTATTTTCATAGTTTATGCTATGGTAAAATGTTTATAAAAACTGTTTAATTTCTATGGGTTTATTATATGATGAATGTTTTATGATCTTTTGTAACACATTTATATGATTTTCATTATGTGATGGTTTGTGACGTCCCAGATTGGGTGTCACACATTGGTACTTCGAGCCGATGGCCACATGAGATCAAGCACACCTCCTCATAGGCCAAAGGCTACCAACTAGCAGAAAAGATCTATTATCAATCATGGGGAGACTATACCCTCCTTATCAAAGTACTAACACATCATAAAATAAATAAACAATAACCCAAATAGAATATAATCATAACCAGAACAATGCTATAATCACATGATAACTAAAATAGGAAAATATAATATCAAAACTGAACAGTAGATATATCATGCTAATACATGTCAGTTTTCAAAAATAAAAACCAAAAGTAAAGACACTGGAAACTCCCAAGTGGGTATCAAACCACATCTGGTTCCCTCAACCATGCTCCATCCCAAATTATTCATCAAACAGAGGAACTTTTCCATTATCATATCTTACAAACACGAAGTCTATTTGGGAAATGGTTAGGCGGCCCGAGTATGGTGTGAGTGTAACTAAGTAGGCCACCACCAACAGTGTATAAAATAATATCCAGTCAAAATAGTGTATGTAGTTGTAAAAATAATAAATACTAGTAATAAAGTAAACATTTTACATTTATTCAATTACTCTTTTTCAACCACATAAGACATCGAGTTCTCGAGGACACCCGAACTCTCGATACCTTCTTTAGCCCATGTCGGAGTCTGAACTATCCCCAAGAAATATCATATAATTTAATTCCATTGTTACCATTTGTTATCTCATTTTTCACTATGGGGTTTTGATATGGTAGAACTTATCCCACACACGGTTATCACATATGAATTTCATTATTACCATTCATCATTTCAATTCACACTATGGGATTTTGATGCAGCAGATCCTGTCCCACACATGATTATCACATGTGAATGCCACTATTACCATTCCTCATTTCTTATCATACAATGATATTTTGATACAACATAACATGTCCCAAATGAGATTATCACATTAATTAGTTCACCGATTAATTAATCAAATTCAACAATTGCATTATCATATAATCTCATTAATTAATTCAATAATTAATTAATCACATCTATTCAATTTATTAATTTAATGATTAATTAATCACATAAAAAAATTTCATAATCACAAAAATATTCAATAATTGATTCTACAATTAATTATCCAATAAAACAACTTCAATATAACAATAATTAATTCAATATTTAATTATCCCAAATCAAAAGTTCATAATCCCCACAATTCCCATTAATTAATTCTGTGATTAATTAATCAAGTTTAACTATCTCAATAACTTCACAATTGAATCAACAATCAATTATCCCAAATAAACAATCCCAATTCTCAATATCATAATTTCCTCAATTAATTAATTCACCAAATTTATTATTTAATCAATAACTCAATTGATAAACATCCAATATTAATTCTATAATTACATACACATAATTGAAATATAGACTTTGGGATTTAAATTATAGACCACCTACCTCAATTCATTGAAGAACGATCACCCAACAGAAAATCCTAAATTGATGTAAGAAGGTTGAATAACCAACTGTAGAATAGATCAGGTATCCAACACCAATCCTCAATGATCAAATATTAATAAATCAATCCAAATATTCTAAGAGTCTCCCTAGGGTCAGAGGAGGAGAGATACAGCTGAAAACAATTGATAATTCAGCCACAGTGAATGTTTCAAATAGTTGGTCAAGAATTTACATAGCGTGTAATTTGATTACACAACATGTAAATGTTTTTAATGGAATACACTAAAAAACCCATCACATAGGATTTATTTTACTAAAACCCTTGAACAATTATACAATGTGAAATCCCTTTACACGACGTGTAAATGTTATGAAGTTGATTTTTCTGCACATTTTCCTTTTTATACAATCTGAACCTATTTTAAAGTTTATCATATCACTAATAACCCATGAAACACTTTACACATTTATACTTGGACTCAAAACTTAGGGAGATACATACCTAGAAAAATACAGGATCTTATATGGGTGGTCCAGGAATTATATAACCCTCTATTATATTTGGTAAAGATGGATATATCATGAGATAAACATGACTAAAATGAGGAGGGAACCCAGTTTAGTAAAGGAATTTTTCCACTATGGTAGTCTTGGGAGTAAAACTTGACTAATATGATAAAATAGGGAGTTATCCCAATCTTCTATGATAGTCTTAGTAGTGATCCTTGACTACTAAGGAAATGATTTTATATGATTATCTGTATTCCATAAACTGATGCCTTATCCCAATGTTATGCTCCCATATATCATGCTCTTTGATTTCTTTATGATTAACGTCTTACGAACTACCATGATTTACAAAATTATTCAAGATTATTATCTATGATATCCTAAGTATGGATATTAAAGTGTTAAGATCATGTTCTCATGACCTTATGCTCATGTTTTTCTTAAGCGATCATTGATATTTCTTTTTATTTCCCTTAGTGAGCATCTGATCTCACCCTTTATTATATTTACTTTCCCTAGGTTATGAAGAAATATTTTAAGTATATTTTTCCTAATAATGTTACTATATGTGAATAATTTTTAGGAGATGATATTTTTTTGAACCGGTTGTTTATGTATCCAAGTTTTTAAGTAATTTTTTTCCTAATTCTCTAAAACTATAATCCCAAAAGGTCCTTTAGTATATAAGTGATACAATATTTAGTTTTATTTTTTAAGTTTTATATGGTTTAAAATGGGTCATATTTATTGGTATCAAATCTAGAAAAGTAAATATTATGTTTTTAGCACTAAATCTGGGTGCACGGGTTATGGGCTGTCATAAGAAGCTTTGACCTGATGAGACATATAGAGGTGCTTTACAAGGACTTAGAGATTGAGAAAGGTATGTAGGAGAATATAGTTGTAGTAATCCTTCCATCTCTCGGTGGATCAACTGATGTACTTCTAGTGTTTCAATGGGTGACTCTTTTAGTAGCAAAAATAATAAGGTTTATGAGATTTACCAGGCCGGAGACAATAGTTTCCTCCTCTTCTCTTTCTCCAGTGGTGGAATTTAATCATTATGTCTTCCAAGATGACTTCTCAGGTATCCCAAAAAATATATGAATTGATTTTGAGATCAAACTCATGTTGGGGGTGAAAATTATATCAATTATTCTATATCACATGGAGTCATCTAAGTTGAAGGAACTCAAGTTATAACTCAAGGATTTGGAGGCAAAGGGGTTTATCAAACAAAGAACATATCCCCATATTTCTTTAATGTTATTCAAAAAATAGGAATATGATAATATTTAGTTTTTTGTGGACTATAGGAATCTAAACCAAGTGACCATGAAGAATTAATTCCCATTTTGGGGGATCATTAACTTGTTTGATCAGTTGCAGCAAGCCTGATGTTTCATCATGATTGACTTACGATCAATATATAAAAAGTTTTGATCAAATTAGAGGGATGTTCCTAAGATAGTGTTCAAGATTAGATATGAATAGTATGAGTATTTTATCATGCCTTTCATATTGAAAAATTCTACAACATTGTGTATGGATCTCATGAATAAGATCTTTCATCCATATATCAACTCTTTCTTTATAGTGTTAATTGATGATATCCTTATATACTCATAGACCTTAGATATTCCACTACAAAAAAATAGTAGATTAGAGGGGGTGGGTTAGAGGGTGTTATGCACAACCCCCTCTAAATTCATTTTCTATATAATTAGAGGGGGTTTTACACAACCCCCTATAATCATCAAATTTATAGGGAGTTATGAACCCCCTTTAAATTAATTTTCTATATAAATTAGAGGGGTTATGTGTAACCCTATATAATTATAAAATTTAGAGGGGGTTATGAACACCTTCAGAGTTATTAAATTAGAGGGGATTTTGATCCCCCTCTAATTTTTTTAACATTATTTTTTTAAAATCTGATTGGATTTTAGAGGTTGTATTGAACCCCCTCTAATTTAAGAAAATAGATGGGGTTCATAACCACTGCTAATAAATGATATTAGCACTAGTTCAAAAACCCCTCTAATATCTTAAATGAGTGGGGGTTCAAAACCCCCTCTAATGTCTTAAATTAGAGGGGGTTCAAAAGCCCCTCTAATGTCTATAAATTAGAGGGGTTTCAAAACATCCTCTAATTTAAGAGATTATAGGGGGTTGTGATCCCCCACTATTTAAAAATAAATAAATTCCAATATATATATATATATATAATTAAAAACTATATAAAAATTTATTTAAATACATTATATGATGATATTATATAAAATATTCATATGATTGTATTTAATTGTATTTATATGTATACATACATATATTTGTATAATATTATAATATATATTTATTTTTATAAATTGTATTTCATATAATATTAATTATATACAATATGAAATCTATAAATATATATATAAATATTATTTATATAAAAATATATCATATAAAAACCCAAGCTTGTGTTTTTTCTAATTTATATAATAATAATACTAAGTATATTTTTAAACAATATGTTTATGATTTTATATTATATATAATTAATATTATATTAAAAAAAATTATACAAATAAATATATATTAATGTAAAAAATATTATATAATTATATTTATAGAGATAAATATATAGTAATGTACAAGATAATAAATATATGTATTGAAATATATCATATAAATATTTGTATAAATTGTATTTCCTATAATATTAATTATATATTTGTATAAATTTTATTTCATAAAATATTAATTATATATAATATATATATTAATGAAGTTGGGGGATCTCCCAATTGGTAAAGGATTCCCATAATCCTACATTAGACACAGGTTCAAATCTGGGTGGGAGATAATTTTTGCAAGTAGGCGGTGATGCAGGCAGGCGGTGTTGGAGACATGATGTAGGCAGATGGTGACATATGCATGATGTAGAAATGATGTTGCATTGGGCCTTTGAGCCGGTTTTTGGGCCTTTGGGCTATGTAATAGACTTCATTTCCACTAGGCCTTCAGGCTATGTACTGAATAAATAAGGCTTGATGGGTGGTCTATCCCTTAGGGGGTCTATGGTCTGTCTTTCCAACCTGTGTGTGTGGTGTATGTGTGTTTAATGTAATTATACCCCGAAGAACCTAATATATAATATAATATACATATTAATTATATGTAATATAAAATTATATTTCATATAACATTATATAAATATTTTTATAAATTTTATTTCATATAAAATATTTGTATAAATTGTATTTCATATATATGTATTTCATATCATATTAATTATATATAGTATTATACAATTTATAAAAATAAATATATATTAATGTGAATAGTAATAAATATATGTATTGAAATATATTATAACAATATATTTTTAAATACATTATATAAATATATTAAACAAATACTCATATATATATATATTATAAATAAACATCTATATAGTATATAAATATGTATTTATGTATATAAATAATTTACATAAATATATTTATAAATATATAAATATATGTATATATACATAACATAAATATAAATATAAAATATATCTATTAAAATGTATGTAAATACTTATAAATTATATAGTTTATATAAATGTATAAATTGAATACTATATAAATGTATGATAATATAAATATGTAAATACAAAATATAAACATGTATATATTAATTTATATAAATATATATAGGTTATATATTTATATGTAATTAAATATCTATTCAAATCATATTAATTTAAATAATCTGCATAATATATATAAATACTATAATGACTAATTATAATATTAAAACATCCTTTCCATGTTGGTGGAATGGTAGGAGACAATGCATTTAGATTTGTGGTTCGAAGCCCGCAAGAGGTGATTTTTAAAGGGGGCGCATACACTGGGCACCTGATGGCCACCACTACAGATAGTCAGTAGTTGAGGAATGGGAGGTGTGTGTGGAACTGCATGGGGTAGGGAGGGTCCAGGGAGAACTGGATAGGGACTAGGTAGGGCTAGAGAATGGGGGGGGGGGGTGATGGGAGGGATACATGGGAACTGGGATGGGTATGGGGAATGTGATGGGGTAGGGTGGGTGGGGATGATATTTAAAAAATACAATATTTAAAAAAATATTAGAGGTGGTTTTTTAAACCACCTCTAATATGGGAAATTTGGGTCTCAATTAGAGGTGATTTGAAAAATCACCCCTAATATGGGCTTACGGTACAATTAGAGGTGGTTTACAACTACCTCTAAAATGAGTATGAGATTATAGGGCATTAAACCCCCCCTAATTTGACATTTTCCTATGAAATTATAGGAGGCTATAACCCCCTATACTATAAATACTTCTAGTTGTGAGCTACTTTACCAGCGGTTACTAAAAACCGCCACTAACAGCATGTTGCAGGCACATTAGCAGCGGTTATAGGTAACCACCACTAATATATTTAGAGGGGGTTATAACCCCTTCTAATTAGGGATTTTTTTGTAGTGTGCAGGCTAGAAACCTAGATATATAATTGAGTACACTTTGATAACATCATCTCTATTCTAATATCTCAAAGTGTCACTTCTAGATCTAGGAGGTATGTTTTCTTAAGCATGTGATCTCTGAGATGGGGATTTCCATGAACCTATAGAATGTAGAGTTTTTTATATCCTAGTTACACCCTAGTAATGTGTTTGATATTAGGAGATCTTTTAGTTTATCTGGGTATCACAAATGGTTCATTCATGACTTCTCCCATCTGGAATTTCCTAAGATTCAGCTTACCAAGAAGGGAGTGAAGTTTGAGCAGACATACCAATGTGGTGAGTCCTTATTAGAGTTTAAGATGATATTGAAATCATATTTTGTTTTGACCTTACCTGATCCGAGGATTGGAAACACTTTTCACCACGATTCCCCACGTGTTGGTTTGGGATTTTTGATGATGTAGAGGGATTATGTAGTGTCTTATGGGTCTCTTCATATATGGACCCATCAATAGAACTACACTTTTCATGACTTGGAGTTGGTATTTGTGTTTTATTCTCTAAAGTGTTGGATATATTATCTATTTAGTGAGATATTTTTCATATAAATAGATCACAAGAGATTGTGTTACATCTTATCTAAGTGGGAATTGAATCTCTAGAAAAGGCATTGGGTGGAGTATATACAAAAATTTTATTTTAATATGTATTGTTATCTATGAAAAGGTAATTTCATTGCAGACTCTATCAATATGAAAACAAAATAGTTTAGAGAGATAATTTTATAAAAGTTATAATGGTTGATGATCTTGTTGACTAAATGGTTGATGGATGCATTAGAAGATTTTAGTGTGAGGACATGTGATCCCTCAGTTATCACATCGATGTTGGTGAACTGGGTAAAGACTATCTAGGAGTAGGATCCCGGATTGTTAGTGATATGGGAATGATTGGTGGGAAGTGACTCAGTTCTAGGATGTTTGATGGATAGCGAAGATGTGATCATTTTTCATGGGTGAGTAGTGGTTCTTACTCCCATGAGGGAAGAATTTATGAAGGAATCTTATGCCTCTTGGTGGGTGGTTCACCTAGGTTTTAAAAATATGTATCAAGATATTAATAAATGCTTCTAGTGTCCAAGAATGAAGAGAGACATCACATGATTTTTATCTTGTTGCCTAACCTTTCTGAGGATCAAGGAGGAGTATCGGTGACCAAGAGGGTTACTTTATCCACTTCTCATGTTGATGTGGAAGTGGGATGATTTAAAAATGTTCCTCATGATGGCATTTCCAATGAATATAAGAAGTAAAGATGTTTTTATGGTGATAGTTAATCATCTGAAGAAAGTGTCACACTTATTTTT
Organism: Viscum album; assembly: GCA_963277665.1. Lineage (NCBI taxonomy): Eukaryota > Viridiplantae > Streptophyta > Magnoliopsida > Santalales > Viscaceae > Viscum > Viscum album. The sequence goes on from OY728150.1 coordinate 2,119,546,679, forward strand.
GATTTGAGAGACTCACTTTGTAGATGAGTTGGGAAAGATTTATGTCCAGGATATTTCATGACTGCATAGAGTTCCTTCTAGTATCATATTAGATAGGTATGAAAATTTTACATTGTGGTTATGGAATTTATTTCAAATGGATTTTAAGGACTTAGCTAAAAATGAGTACAATGTATCATCCACAAACTAATGGACTGTCTAAGAGGATGATCTAGATCTTGGAGGATATGATTCAGTCATACAACCTAGACTTTGGTAGAGAATGGGATGATTTTATGGACTTTTTAGAGTTCACATACAATAACAATTTCTAAGATTCTATTTAGGTGGAATATTTTGAGGATATTCATGTTTTGTTGTGTTGCTTACTGTTATGTTGTCATGAGGTGAGTGAGGCAGCTGTTATTGGGATGAGTATGGTGTAGGAGACCATAGATAGAATCAAGTTGATCAAGAAGTGGTTTTTTATCAATCATAGTACAAAATGATCATATGTAAACCAGAGGAGATGACCTTTGGAATTCACTATAGGTGGCTGAGTTTTATTGTGGGTGTCACCTCAGTTGGGGAATCATCATTTTTAGAAGAAAGAAAAGATGGATATATGGTTTTTAGGTTCATTTGTGATCATCAATCATATAGTTGTGGTGTACCATATAGAAAATCCAACATGATATTGATGTATGTATAACCTATTCCATGTTTCTCAACTTTGGAGGTACAAGCTCAATACTACACATGTGATCGACTATGAGGATATTGATTTAGAACCAGATGAATTGTTTTTAGAGTGATTGATGAAGATTATAGACTAAAGGAAAAAGGTATTGAGGGGGAAGATGATACCACTTGTTCAAGTATTGTGGTCGTAGGGATAAATCCAAGATGAGATATGGGCACGAGATTCTGATGTTCAGGCTCAATGGCCTGATTTTTTCAAGAAGTAACACTATAAGTACTTATTGAGAATGATAATTCATTATAGGGAAGATCTTTAATACCCTCGTTTTTACATGGTATGTTAATTTATGTTTTGGAATATCTTAAATGTAATTCTTAAGACATGTGATGCTTAAACATAAATCTGATATGAGTTAGAGGTTGGTGGTGGATTAAACAGATTTTTGGGAATTTTAAGGTACAAAATGGTTAGGACCACACCATGGTATATTCCATTTTGTGTTTGTAGGCCAGCTATGTGAAACGGGATAATCGAAATACCCATAGTAGGGTGTGGTCTTGGGAATTTATCACTGTGAGGAAATTTTTTGACCAAGTCCAGACCACCCTCACCATGTTGTGGTGGAGATAATGGTGATTCCAAAATGGAAAAGGTTATATAACCCTTATATAGTGGGTGTTTATGATTGGTTTCTTGGTATGGGAGTGTTCTAGGCCACCATTAACATGGTGGGAATCACCACACCATGATGGTGGCTATTTTAAAATTTGAAACAGCTAAAACATTTGTTGAGTTTTGTTGGTTTTGTATGTTTCAAGGAGTAAATGCATGAAATCTTTCTGTTAGTATGTTTAATTCCCTTTTTACTTGGTTATTACCTCTATTAATCATTAACCCTCTTTCTCTTATTTTTTTCTTTGAACTATATGAATCTAGTGTGAGATATGTATGACCATTTATGCATTCAAGCCTTATTATTCTCAGTATATCCTTGTTTGAACTCATTGGAAGATCAAACCATGGGAAATGGATGCTTTTTCTTGATGATCTAGGCTCATGGTATATCTCATCATTTTCTTCTCTAGTCACTATTTTCAAGGGAAATGAGTTTTCTTTCTTGGACCAAACCTAGATCTACTGTTGATAGTAGTTATTTTAATGTAAGTTGATGTAGTTATACCCTCTTGGAGCATTCAAACCTTATTATTCTCAGTATATCCTTGTTTGACCCCATTGGGAGATCAGACCTTGGGAAATGGAGGCTTTTTCTTGATGATCTAGGCTCATGGTATATCTCATAATTTTCTTCTCTAGTCACTATTTTCAAGGGCAATGAGTTTTCTTTCTTGGACCAAACCTAGATCTACTGTTGATAGTAGTTATTTTATTATAAGTTAATGTAGTTATACCCTCTTGGAATGATTCCATTCTTGAATATAATTCTATAACCCTTGTTATCTTGGTTTAAAATTGTTTATAGGGACCCTTGTCCTTCTATTTTGATCTGGTTGGTGCATTAGTATGTTTTGGGGATCAATACTTGAAGAATCATGACATTGACATCGAAATATTTGAGGTAGGAAGTTCCTTCCATATAGATCCCATATATATGATTTTTGTAATGATACGGTGGTGTGTGTGTGTGTAGCCCGTGAGACCCATGCTTGAGTTTGATCTCATGTGTGTTCATGAATATTCTGTGAGACCTTTGTTTGATATTGATCACATGTGTATGTATGTATATCCTGTGAGACCCATGTTTGATATTGATCACATGTGTGTGCTTGTGTATCCAATGAGACCCATGTTTGATTTTGATCATGTGTGTGTGTGTGGATATTGAGACTCATTATTGATATGTTATGTTGTTCCTATATGTGTTATTCCCTATTGTGTGTGAATATATGGCCTTTAGAGGTTTTCATTATAGTAGAAAAAATGATAGTTTGATAGTCATATCTTGGTTAGACCATAGAGGGAAAGCATGTATGACATGTGATTATGATGATGATGATGATGATGATAATGATGATCATCATCATCATCATCATCATCATGGAATGAGACATAGGGTATGGGTGTAACAGCCTTATGTCCTATTGTCACAAACCAAGCCGGGTCGTCATCTGACCCAGTGCCCGACCTGGTCCGCAACATGGCCCGAAGGGCGTTCTTGATCCCCACAGGCTGGAAACTAGTGTGGGAATCAAAATAAACCAGTTGGAAATGATTTTTCCCCATAAAAAATATGAATAAACATAAACTAAACAAGCAGATAAATAAAGGGAAATTAACCAAACAACTTGGCAGTGAAAAAAAGAAATTAAAGAAGCAACATGACATACCTCAGGAGACCCAGTGGGTCACTACGGAACGTAAACCATACTTTCTCCCAAAAGCAATCCAAGGCTGAAACCTACAACTGAAAATTAAATTAGGCATGAGCATCGAGATGCTCAGTAGGAATGCCAAAATATAACCATGTCTTATGCCCCCGCCTTTAGTAAGAAATCCAATTATGCCAGTTTGAAAATAAGATATAATAAAATAATGTTTTCCATCTTTAAAATTCAAGTAACGAGTTTTCATTTTCAGGTAAAGCATTTCACTCCCACTAAATTTTCAAAATAGGTTCCAAGCATGCATTAACGTTTCAAAATGAAAGGAAACCATTTTGGATTAAAATATGGTTTTCACAAACAAGACATCAAGTATGAAACAACTGAAAATAAAGTTACATCACAAGAATCATGTCACAAATGAGCACCATAGTTAATCCCTATAGGTAGCTAGAACAAGTGGGAAACTAGAGACCCCGTACCTCGGTGAAACGTGGCATATAAACCACAACCCTCAAAAAACATGTCTTAGAAGACCATGACCCTCAGAAAACGTGGCTTAGAAGACCACGGCCCTCAGTTATTTATATGTTTAGTTAGTTTTGTTGTTGCAATCCTGCTAGACGAACCAAGATGAACCCATGACGTGTCATCTAGCATACTAGTCCGAGTCAACCACCTAGATACCCAGGTTTCCCATTGTGCTCTATTTCAAGTGGTGGTGAGTTTTTCTTTATCAAGAAAACATATATGTACATAACATTATCTTTATCAAAAACCCATTCAACCTCTCACCATCGTTCTCCCTTCTTAAGCGCATTCCCCCTCTTTCATGTCACACAATGCATAAGCATCAAATTAAGCACATAATCACACATTCAACTTAAATTTTTTTTTTCTAAAACCAAAGGTGTCTTGCCTCAAGAGAGGTCTTTCTTTTTTCATAAAGCATTCTTAAGATTCCAAACGGGCTCAATTACATAAAGGGAATTGTTTTTACAATTAACTGGCCAAAAAGGCCAAACACCTTTTGAAATACACATTACCAATTCCAAACCTCTTAGAAAAATCAATTTTCAAGAAAAGGTCACTTAAGACTGATGTCCTTAGAAATACACTTCAATTTCCAAAACAAATGCACAATCATTTTGAGCAACTACAACCAAATTTAATAGCACATGTATATAGTATAATTGTAAAAAATAATTTTAAAACAAGCAAGCAATTATGAAGTTCAAATTAAAGGCATAGGTATAGGGGACCTACCTCAAACAAGCCATTATTTTTCGACGACCACTCAAACTGACCCTCTCACTTCCATGCACATGAATTTATACATATATATATAAATACCCCTAGCTGTATTGCACATATTCCTCACGCTATGAGGTAATATGTAAAATGAGGGAATTTATATATATTTGTCTAACATTATGCATACACATGCAGTCGTTCTTGACACCAGCAACTTGAAACCATGCAGTATATTTCAACGTGCTATACAAAAAATTCAATAAAACAATTAAACACTTAAAAATCTACAAAAAATTTCAAAATAACACATAAGGGTTTGCGCTAATGACACACCCATTTATTATAACACAAGAATAAATTGCATAAACCATAATCTTCATCTGCAACAAGAGGGTTCAACAAGGGAATATCCACAAGAGCTAAACTACTCACACATTTCAACCCACAATTTGTAAGAAAAGTGAAAACCCCATTTTTAAGATGAGACCGCACCTCAATTTAAAACCAAATTCCCATTAAAATATTTAAGGAACCACATTAAACTTTTATGAAACAACTCCAAAAGGGTATCACTAGGCTTTGAACACAAAATCCCACTCAAAAACATCTTCTAAATCCAAACACACACCAATCACATGACAGAACAGAATTTACAGCACTTGCACGACATAATAAACCAACGAAAAAGTTTAAAAAACACAAAGAAATCATATTAAACATTGAGTAAAACTATATTAGAACCAATAAAACTAATCAAATAACACACTAAATTGATCAAACACACAAATTAATTCATCAAATAATACTTATATGTGGAAACACTTACTTTCGATGTCCAAACATCACAAACACAGTGCCCAAACTCCGTCGCACATCAATCGCACTGCAAGGGACCTAAAATAAACAATGGAATCAAAAAATTATCAACAATTAACCCTAATCCTAAAATCCAAACTTCTCAAAACCAAAAACTCCAAATAAAAATGAACCAAAACCTAAGGAAGGAGGGAGAGGGAGGTGCGCCAGAGCTTCTCTCGGTCGGTCGGGTCGTGCGAACCGGGGGTGTGCGCTGGCAGCTTCAGCTAGAGGGGAGGAGTGGGTCGAGGGGGTGTGCTTCGACAACTTCGGCTGGAGGGGGAGAAGTGGAGCGGGTCGAGGGGTTGTGTTCTGACGGCTTCGGCTGGAGGGGAAGACGAGGAGAGGGTCGAGGGGGATCATGATAGGATGGAGGGAGGTAGGCGTGCCAAAGGGCCCTCGCCGGTGAGGGTAGCACGAGCGGGAGAGGAAGGAGGGGGGTTGGCCGCGTAAGGGGAAAGGGTGAGGGGGAGGGAGGATTAGGGTTTGAGAGGAAAAAAATAATAATAAAATAAAATAAAAGAATTAAATAAATAAAATAGAACTAAGGAATTTAAAGAAAATAATATAAAATAAATAAATAAAATATTAACAAATAATAATGAACACAATAAGAATTTTAATAAACTCAAATAATAATAATAATAATATTGTTCATAACAAATTAATAATAATTGTACTAAACTTGATAATAATAAAATTATTAATCATAATAATAATAAAAATAATCACCATTATTATAATTATTAAACTCACTCATAAAAACACATTTTATTTATTTGCCTTGTATGTGAGGCAGGCCGCACGGTGACCCGAGCAAAGCCGCACGGCTTTGAACATGCCTTGCCCATACACCAGATGCTGTTAAGGGAAAAGCATTCATTCATCAAAAAAATGCAAAAATTTTAAATAGGCTTGGCCTGCAGCATGATATAAAGTTTCAAAGTCTGATAAAATAATAAAATAATATTAATTTAAAAGTTCGGGTGTGACAATTCTCCCCACCCCAAAAAATTTCTGCCCTCAGAAAGTCGCCTAGCCAAAAGAGGAATCAAACTCGAGTTTGAAACAGAACAAGGCCCACAAAAACACAAACTCGGTGTGACTTTTCACTCCATCAGTCACACCCGACCAACTCTGAGGGAAACTGAAAAGCGAAGAACCATAAAAAAAATAGGAGGGTTTTCCCCACCACAAGAACCCAACTAGCACAACCAACATTGAGAATCTTAGCACATGATAACTCTAGAACTGCTAACTTGAACCAAAAAGGAAACCGCCAACAAGACCAAAACTCCCACACAAACCAACTCTTGAAGAAGGCATGACAGGATTCATGGTGGGTCTCCCCACTATTTAAGAACCATCCAGCTTAATCCAACCTGCATAGACCAACATAAGAATTTTCAACCCAAAATAGAAACCCCTGACACATGATAAAATCCACAAAATAATTCTACCAAATAGAAAACTTAACCATGAATCATCATTTTCATAAGAGTTGAGCATCCCCAAAATGAGCATGTACTAAAACAAAATAGGTCACACTTGATGAGGCGTAACTATTGAAATTACCAAAAATATGAGATCACTACGCCATATTACAACCACAGTGGGGTATTCAATGAATAAAGACCACAATGAGAAAAAGATACCTTTACACCTCTTATTGAAAAACAGAACCTTCAAAGATGGGAGAGCTACAAAAGGGAAATTCAGACCATCTCCATTTTAGCATTGGAGAAAAAAATTAGCCTAAGGTGTCCCACACCCAACGATTCCTGACTACATGAAGAGCTTCACTCTGAGACCTGTGGCTGGAGCTTTGATGTCTTGGATCATCTGTTTCCCCACAGTCAAGAGTTGACATCCTTCGGTCGAGACTCTTGCTGACGATGCTGCTTGCGGAACCTCTCCAATTCTCCCAAATGGCCACATTGACGACAAGCCTTCAGAGGAGGATGGCAAGGAGACTTAAAGTACCCAAAACAAGCACACTATAAGCAAACAAGGAGGGTGGCCCAACTAATAGAATATGGAATTGAAAAGAAGACTTATCTGAGACAGGTTCCTCCGATTCAATCTCGTCACCGGATGGGGAACCTTCCTGAACACCAAAAGGAAATGGTCCTGGAACCCTGGATGAAGACCCCACAAAAGATAAACTTTAACTGATTCCACGATGCTACCTTCAGAGAAAATGGAATCAACCCCTTGGAATTCCTCACATTGTACTTCACTGGTCACTGGACTTACTCGACACTCACTAGTTCAGTCACTTTCCTCACCTTCAATTCCTCGGGTATAAACCATCGGACGAGAGTGGTCTTAAACACCTTCCAAGACATACCATCATGAAACGATGCTGGTATTATCTACTCCACCAATCCAAAGTTTCACCTTAAAATGGATCTAAACCCACACGAACTTCCATAGATTTTGGAGTTTCCAATAACCTGAAAACACCAACGATTTCACCAAGCCAGTCCGCTATCTTCGATAGATCATGATCACCACGGAAGCTAGACAATAACCAAAAAGAATTCAATTCCACCACTCCGCTAAGATTTTGGGTAGAAACAATAACTAGAAGAGGCTCACTATAAACTTCTGGGACTTTTCTGAGCAGTATAATAAAAAAAGAGAGGCACAAATCCGAATCAAAACTCATCATAAATCAAAATTCCACACCTCAATCACAAACGAAAGCTCAAACTCAAATCACTATTTCAACCACAATTCTGTATGTCAAAACCAAGAACCCACAAAAAATGATACCAAAAATGAAAAGAGAACACTAAAAAATTTCTCACTCACTTTTCTAAACATTTGAAAAACCATTTTTGAAAAAAACAACTTAAATATCCACCATTGGTATCTCATGAAGTCTTACACATATATATACCCTTGTGCTAGCTCATGCCCCTATCCACACATACCACCAATTATCCTTGTGCCACATGTGCACCTCTATATACGTGATCCCTCATTAGAATACCAAGGTTCAATTCAAGACACTTTTCATTTTCAAAACAGATCATTCAGCATGAAGCACAAATTCCCAACCAATCAAAAAAGTCACTTATCATTAAAGCAATACATTTCTAAATTCCAAAAAAAAAATTCCAATTCACATTCCAAAAATTTCTATTGATATCCCAAAAAAACTTCCAAAACACCTCCCATTTTCCATTTTGAAACCACACATTCGTTAAAAGAGAACAATTTCCATCTAAAAACCACTTTTCCACTCTAACACCACATTCCCCTTTGAAAACACCTTCACAAAAATCAATTTTCATTTTTTTTGAGATCTACTCACACCAACCAAAATGAACTGCAAACATATCTCACATTAAAATTTCTAAAAACAAGGAACTAGTGGCTATGCCAACCCGGTAACATGGCTTATCAGACCATGCTCCGAGTGAGCATTAACCACAAGAAGCGACATGAACCATGAACTCGGGTTGTACATGGGTTGTTACTCCATTCAAGCCCACTGCATAACACTAGCTCACTTCCTTTTTCATCCCTTATCTACATAGACCAAGCCAAAGAAGAAAATTCCAAATCCCTGAATACCCCTGGAAACTTGAGTATCGGGACGGGAAAGGGTTCATGACGAACTTCCCGCACCTACCTCTCGAGTCCCGACACACCTAGTCACCAGGCTACTTGACACGCCAAATAACAACCTCCCTCTGATACCATTTTGTCATGAACCAAGCCGGGTCGTCATCTGACCCGGCGCCCGGCCCGGTCCACGACATGGCCCGAACGGCGTTCCTGATCCCCACAGGCTGACAACTATTGTCAGGCATGAAAATAAACCAATTGGGAACGGTTTTGGCCCATAACAAAGATGAATAAACATAAAATAAACAAGAATATAAATAAAGGGAAATAAACTAAACAACTTGGTAGTGAAAAAAAGAAATTAAAGATGCGACATGACATACCTCAGGTGACCCCGTGGGTCACTGGGGAACGTAAACCACACTCGCTCCCAAAAAAAATCCAGGTCCGAAACCTGCAACAGAAAAGAAAAGTAGGCATGAGCATCGAGATTCTCAGTAGGAATTCCAAAATATAACCATTTCCTATGCCCCTTCCATTATCAAGAAATACAATTATTCCAGTTTGAAAATAATATATAATAAAATAATGTTTTTCCTTCTTTTCAAATTCAAGTAATGAGTTTTCATTTTCAGGTAAACCATTTCACTCCCACTACATTTTCAAAATAGGTTCCAAGCATGCATTAACATTTCAAAATGAAAAGAAACCAATTTGGATTAAAATATGGTTTTCACAAACAAGACATCAACTATGAAACAACTGAAAAGAAAGTTACATCGCAAGCAGCATGTCACAAATGAGCACCATGGGTAATCCCTATAGGTAGCTAGCACAACTGGGAAACTAGATACCTTGTACCTCGGTGAAACATGGCTTAGAAACCACGACCCTCAAAAAACGTGGCTTAGAAGACCACGACCCTCAGAAAATGTGGCTTAGAAGACCACGACCCCCAGAAAATGTAGCATAGAAGACCACGACCCTCAGTAATTTACATGTTTAGTTAGTGTTGTTATTGAAATTCTATTAGAAGAATCGAGATGAACCCCTTCCATGTCATCTAGCGTACAAGTCCTGGTCACCCACCTAGATACCCAGGTTTATCATTGTGCTCTATTTCAAGTGGTGATGAGTTTTTATTTATCAAGAAAACATATATGTACATAACATTATCTTTATCAAGAACCCATTAAACCTCTCACCACCATTCTCCCTTCTTAAGCGCATTCCCCCACTTTCACGTCACACAATTCATAAGCATGAAATTAAGAACATAATCACACATTCAACTTAAAAATATTTTTTTTCTAAAACCAAAGGGGCATGCCTGAAAAGAGGTTTTTCTTTTTCATAAAGCATTCTTAAGATGCCAAAAGGGCTCAATTACATAAAGGAATTTTTTTTACAATTAACTGAACAAAAAGGCCAAACAACTTTTGAAATACACATTACCAATTCCAAACCGCTTAGAAAATTCAATTTTCAAGAAAAGGTCACTTAAGACCGATGTCCTTAGAAATACACTTCAATTTCCAAAACAAATGCACAATCATTTCAAGGAACTGCAACCAAATTTCCTAGCACATGTATATAGAATAAATGTAAAACATACTTTTAAAATAAGCAAGAAATTATGAAGTTCAAATTAAAGGCATAGGTATAGGGGACCTACCTCAAACATGCCGTTATTTGTCGACGACCACTCGAACTGACCCTGTGCACTTCCATGAACATGAATTTATACATATATATATAAATACCCCTAGCTACATTGCACATATTCCCCACGCCATGAGGGAATATGTACAATGAGGGAATTTATATATATATATGTATTACCTTATGCATACACAAGCAGTCGTTCTTGACACCCACAACTTGAAACCATACAGTAGAGTTCAACGTGCTATAAAAATAATTCAATAAAACAATTAAACACTTAAAATCTACAAAACATTTCAAAATAACACATAAGGGTTTGCGCTAAGGACACACCCATTTATTATAACACAAGAATCAATCGCATAAACCATAATCGTCATGTGCAACAAGAGGTTTCAACAAGGGCATATCTACAAGAGATAAACAACTCACACATTTCAAGCCACCATTTGAAAGAAAAGTGAAAACCCCATTTTTAAGATGAGACCGCACCATAATTTAAAACAAAATTCCCATTAAAAGATTTAATGAACCACATAAAGTTTTTATGAAACAACTCTAATAGCTATCACAAGGATTTGAACATAAAATCCCACTCAAAAACTTCTTCTAAATCAAAATTCACACCAATCACATGACAGAACAGAATTTATAGCGCTTGCGTGACATAATAAACCAACGACGAAGTTCAAAAAACACAACAAAATCATATTAAACCTTGCGTAAAACTATATTCGCACCAAGAAAACTAATCAAATAAAACACTAAATTGATCAAACACACAAATAAATTCATCAAATAATACTTATATGCGGAAACACTTACTTTCGGTGTCCAAACATCACAAACGCATAGTGCAAACTCCACCGCACATCAATCGCACTGCAAGGGACCTAAAATAAACAACAGAATCAAAAAATTATCAACAATTAACCCTAATTATAACATAAAACCCTCTCAAAACCAAAATCTACAAATAAAAATGAACAAAACCCTAGGGATGGAGGGAGAGGGAGGTGCGCCGGAGCTTCTCCTGGTCGGTCGGGTTGTGCGAACAGGGGGGGGGGGGGGTGCACCAAACACTTCAACTGGAGGGGAGGAGCGGGTTGAGGGGGTGTGTGCTGGTGGCTTCGGCTATAGGGGGAGAAGTGGAGAGGGTCGAGGGGTTGTGCGCCAATGGCTTCGGCTGGAGGGGAAGATGAGGAGTGGGTCGATGGGGGTCGGGACGAGCTGGAGGGAGGGAGGCGCACCGAAGGGCCCTGGCAGGTGGGGGTAGCGCGAGCGGGAGAGGAAGGTGGGGGGGGGGGGTCGGCCGCGTAATGGGAAAGGGTGAGGGGGAGGGAGGATTAGAGTTTGAGAGGAAACAATTAATAATAAAATAAATAAATAAATAAAATAAAACTAAGGAATTTAAAGAAAATAATATAAAATAAATAAATAAAATATTAACAAATAATAATGAACACAATAAGAATTTTAATAAACTCAAATAATAATAATAATAATGTTCATAGAAACTTAATAATAATTATACTAAACTTGATAATAATAATATTATTAATCATAATAATAATAACAATAATCACCATTATTATAATTATTAAACTAACTCGTTAAAACTCATTTTATTTATTTGCCTTGTACATGAAGCAGGCCGCACGGTGACCGGAGCAAAGCCGTTCAGCTTTGAACACACATTGCCCATGCACCATATGCTGTTAAGGGCAAAACATTCATTCATCAACAAAATGCAAAAATTTCAAACAGGCTTGGCCCACAGCATGATATAAAGTTTCAAAGTCTGATAAAATAATTAAATAATATTAATTTAAAAGTTTGGGTTTGACACCTACACCATAATAGAGATGGGGTATGATGGCTGTAAAGCCCCTGAAATACTGTGGAAATTTTTTTCTTAAATACACGAGAATTTTTCGAGTCCGCAGTTTCTGACGGTGCTTGATTCCGAGGCCCGGTGTGTCTGAAATCAATTTATGAAGTTTTGTTCGGGTATGTTCAGTAAGCATACGAGCGGGATTTTATATCCTTTGAACCGGTGCTCAGAATTGAAATCTGAGGGCACCGTTGAACTCGCAACATTGTTATTCGCTTAAGGATACCTTCACCACAGTTTCATTTTAACGAGAGAGGAAGTTAGATATTGGGGTTTTTAATTAAATTGAATAAAAATAAAGTATTAAATTTATTTTTATTTTGGTGGTTGAAACCTCCAAGGGGAGGTTGGAGGTGGGGGCCACCACACCTGAACCTACCATGAGATTTTATGGTGGTGGGGCCCACCCGAGCGTAACCTCCCTTTGGAGGATATTATTAGGTGGGACCCACAAGAGATTTAAACCCCCCTTTAACCCCTTGGAACTCCCAATTAATTGGGGAGCCACTTCACCTTCCCTCATAAGTGTGCCACTCCACATAAATTAATTAATGGTTCATTAATTAATTATTTGAATCCATTTGAATTCATGCCAACCATTAAAAATAATGGTTATGCTATTACTTTATTTTGGTTGGCATAATTATTTGGTGGAGCCTTGGAAGAATTGAGAGAACTTCCTCTCAATGAAGGACATGAAGAATCGTCGTCATCTTCTTCGTTCTTCAAGCGGGGCAAGAAAGGGAAGTGACGCCCATGAAGAACGCCCATGACATCTCCAACGAACTTCATCCACGTCAAAGGAGAAGACACCACCCGCGAAGAACGTCGCCAACGACGATTCCACCTCCTTCTGCTGCCAACAAGCGACAATCGACGTAGGGGTTTGTTTTGATTGAATTAAATCCTCATTCCTCGTCGTTTATTGTGGTTCATTGTTGGCCAATTGTTATCACCTAATTCAGAGGGAATGGGCCAAACAATCATGTCTCGACGTCCCTTCGTTGGTTCTTGATTGGTTGATGGCGACGGTGGCGCAACAGTGCCATCGGAAGAGAGGACCGCGGTGGACCATCGGCGGCCGCACGATGGAACAACCGCGAGAGGAACCGGCAACACAAGGGTCACTAGGTCACCAAAGGGGTGTGGCGCCGTCGCACCATGCAATGAATCAGGTCACGGCCAAGTGGGCCGCGGTGGTACCGGTGGGGCGCGTTGTCATCGCACTGTGCCAGACGAAGGGGGCCACGGCCATGCGGGCCGCGGTGGATGAACACGGCGCGATGTCGTCACGCCGGGCCGAAGAAGACCCACGGCCAAAGTCCGCAGCGGACGGATGAGGGCGGCCGGCTGAGCCGGCCGCCGGCGGGCGCTTCACAGGCGGAACCCCTCGGGTCCCGTGGATACAGGGCCAGCGCCACACGCTGGCTGTTACAGAGAGATGGGGGGGGGGGGGGCACTGACCACCCCCCACGGCCCCCGCTGGCTTCAGCTGGCGGTTTGCCTCCTAACCACGCAGGCCACCTAGGGTCGGGCCGCGCCACCAGGTCAGGCCACCCACATGGGTCAGGCCGCTCCCTTGGACCGGGTCGGACCCACAGACTGGGTCTGACCCCGGTTCGGACCGGGTCAGGTTGGGTCGGTCCGGTGGGGTCAGACCGGACCCGGACACGCTATGGCCTGTTTACACCTTTTTGCCCATATCTTGGGCTACGAGTGTCCAATTGATGAACCGTCTGTGGTGAAAGAAATCTTAGAGAGAGATGGTTCCTTTGGAATACCCCACTTGAGGTTTGGATATAGTTTGGGTATGGTCAGGTTGGTTTGAACCTAAAAACCAACCGGGCCCCTGAAACGGAAATGCCAATAACTTACAGACCGGGTGTCCGATTGACGCGTCGTCTGTTGCGTTGAGATCTCATTGATGAGACGGACCTTTGAGATACTTATATGTGAGACTTCGTGACAGTTGGAGTTTTTACCAGTAGCTCGGGAAGCAGATCCTTCCAGTGATGAGCAGACAGAGTGTGGGGACCTAGTAGCTGGCAGACCTTACTGCTTGACCGATTCGACTAGCCCAGTGGGGAACGCCTGGTAGTTGGCGGCAGACCCATGGTGGAGGAGTGCCTGATAGTTGGAGGAAGACCTGCGGTACTCGACGGGAGGAGTACCTCTGCAGTCTATTAGTATAAGGCCCCAGCCTTAAACATTACTTAATCTTGAGATATTTCAAGAATACACCTTGAGCATCTTTTCAGGTTTAGAGTTTTAGAGAATTAGATCATAAAACATGCATTACATACCACATTTAAACAAAGTGGTTACAATAAAAGATAGTATTCATTTTTTCCCATCAATGGAAATATATTTTAAATAAAACATGGATTCTTTCTTGACACTTCCTTGACACTATCATCATATCATGTACCTTACCTTGACCTGTGAAAAACATTTCAAAAACGTGGGATGAGCATAAAAAGCTCAGTAAGGGATATAAAAATATGGAAAGGAAACATGAGTACATGTATACATAAGAATCAATGAAATCATACTCTACTCATAAAACATAATCACTTTAACATACCTCATCAAATCATGAATAAATCATAGAAATCCTAAGACATAAAGTTAACTTGAGGCATTCATAACATTCTTACGTAGGGAGTAACCCTCTTGGTTACATTTGGAATACCCATCACAGTATATTCCCTAAATCTCTTCGGATAAACCTTAACGTTTAACTCCTTCGCGTTACCCAATGCATTGGAGATCTATATCGGGCTCACCTGCCCTTAGTTTATCATAGAACCACCCGTCTTCATAATAATTCCCAAGAACCATAAAATAACCGTATCACATAAAACATGCATAAAGGAAACATAACATTTCCAATTTTCAATGAAAAGATATAAATACAACACATTGATATAATAACATTATGAAAACCATTTTCAATACCAAAATAAAAGAAAACTAAAACATGGTATTTATTTTTCTTTTAAAAAAAGGTATGGCTTGTAGAGGAAGTCGAAACTTAAATAATGGTCACGGTGGCGGAGAAGTCGTTTTCGCCGCATACATACGACAAAAACATTCCCTTTTTTTATTTAGTAAAACGCTTCGTATAAAAAGATTCCTTTTGGATAAACGTAAAAGTCAAAGGGGTTTATACACCATATAAAAGAAGGTTATGTATAAAACAAAATATGCCTCAATGAAAGGAGATTGAGACGAATTCCCCTACAAAGATCATTTTATTTAAATTAAATAGATCTATTATGTGTATTCACTATAATTACACATAAATAAAGTACAAATACAAGATAAGACATAATAATATCATGAAATAATTTGAAAGTAGGAGATTAACCCAAAGAACGGAAATTGGGTTAAGAAGTTCCCTTACCTCGGGTCCGACTTGACTCGATCATTCTTTAACGTCCTGAATCATAAACTTGAGTTAATTTCTACTTGATTAAGAACCTTTTTATAGTTAATTATTCCTTTTATATCACTTATTACCATGTTATGAACACTATATAATTATTTAAGTTAATAATGGTCTTTTTGTCAGTCATTGGTACTTGAGTCAAAAATAAACTCTTTATAATTACAAGTTGTTCATGTATACATTATATCCAGAGTTATACTCGTGATTTAGATATAATATATATCATATATATCCAGTATATATATGCATTTATAATATTACATAACGTTTAGAGGTAAGAAATGAAATGCACCGTTCATGGAGACGGTAAGTTGTACATACGCATGAACGCTACTTCCATTTCTATTTCATATTTAATGGAATTAAAACATAATGATACATAATATTATTATAATTCCAGTATTGTATCATATATAATATCATTAAATCTATCCTTTATACGTACCACATATGGTATTAACGAATCAAATTACGTTGAGGGGCGGTAGTCCACACTTCCTAAAATGAAGATATCGTGTTTACCCATAATGGAAACCATAAAGGTATGCCACAAATGAAAAATAAAGAAGCATAAGGAAAACATAAACATAATATATATCATATATAAATAGAGTGACATATTAATGGCCACCTTTGAAGGTGTTAGAAGAATATTGAACAATCATCGTTTCGTGAGGCAGAAATTCGGCATCCACAGAAACAGTATGCTCTCTAACCATTAGATGAAGGTGTGTGTAAGTGTAGCTCAAATACTTATTATAACAACATATTAGTATATTTAGGATACTGATTTTGTTACAAAAGAAATTAATAAAAAGAGTTTAGGGGGTTGGAGAAGCAAAATAAAACATAAGAACACAAGAGAAAACACTACCTTTAAAACGGGTAACTCTTTTTGATTTGATCTCAAAGGCTTCCTTGGGAAGAATTCTTCCCAAATTGAGGCTTCTAAGAGTTAGAGAGGGATGTGGAGATACAAAATGGGAAGGGGTTGTCCTAACCAAAGTCTTTGGAAGTGTGGGTATGGTGGTAGAGGTGGGGGCCTTTTATAAGAGGAGAGGAGGGACACTCTTGGAAAGTTAAGAAAAGATACTTTGTTATAAAATGATTTTCGGATAAAAAAGGTCCCACAATTATAAATTTCAAGTATAAGGTGATAAGGGTTAGAAATACACCCATACAATAGGTTTTTGACAAGTGTAGGTCTTAGATGTTACATTATATTTTCATTTTATTTAAATCATTAAATAAAGAGGTAATCACTGCATCATCATGGTGTCATAGATAATTTAATTTATTTAATGTATAAAAATTATAAAAAAAATCATGATGTAGTAAATCTTTTTATATTTCCAAAGACTATTTATAGTAAAAAAATATGACTTGTATAACCCCATGTAAAAATTGTTTTAATAAAACAATACATGTTTGTGTCATTTTTACTTTTACATTAAATAAAAGGCATTAATGTCATTATCTTACCCAAGTGGCTCCATGGGGTCACAAAAATTGACCCATGGGTTGTCATGGTCAGCCATGACACATAAAATAAGGATAGGACATGTGTCAAGTTAATTTCATATTATTAAAACATTATTCTTACCTTAAATTACACTAATTATCTCTAATCGCGATTAAAAATTTAAAAGTTACTATTCCCCAAAAAAATATTTTAATCCCATTACACCACATTTTACTTCCTAATGACAACCATGTATGTCAGATTTTTAAAATTCAAAACACATAGGTGGTAAAATTTCATTTAAACAAAAAATCAGTTTTTTAAGTACCACTTAGTGGTTTCACTATTCATCAAAAATTGAAGTTTTTCAGAAAATACCAAAACTTCACCCTAAGCTATATTTGATACTCCGGATTAAAAAATGATGTGTATTTTAAAAAATTCAAAACATATAAGTTACATTAATTAATTTAACAATTAATTCCCGTTGTCAGAGTAAATAGCGTGTTTTTATGAAACAATAAGTATCAAAAGATTGACACTAGTTTAAGTCCAATTTCAAAGTGAAATTAATTCCAACGACCAATATTGGATTAAATGGTAAAAATATATTCTAGTTGAACTTTAAAACCAATTCAAAATATAATCTAATCATATAAATAAATTAGATTAAAAAGAGGTTTTGAATTAAAATACAACATTTTTCACTATTCATTAAAAAAATGAACTTTATCGGAAAAATACCAAAAATTTACACAAAGTAAATTTTGATGTCCCGATTCTAAAGAAGAGTTTTATTTGTTCCAATAGAAAGTATAAGAGTGACCAAAACTATATTTAATGACGGTTCTCCATTAAAAGGCTATAAGTGGACCTTTAGTGAAAATTAGAGTATATATGCCTAAAATTGAATTCTTTTCGTTTATTAAGACTTTATCATTTATTGGATAAATGTAAAAACATTTAACAAACATATATAATCATATTTCAGTTATTTATATTCATTCCTGCCAATACAACGGCTATGTGTTAACTACCATTTAAAATAATATTATTTTATTACTAGTGTACAACGTAAGATTTCAAAGAAACTCTTCATTGCGTATTGGGTACGCTATTGAACATAACAACCCCTTTAAAGTAAAATTAATATTTAATTCTTAAATATTAATAAATATGAAAATGTATTATTCTTTATTTACCTGGGATATTACATCCTTCCCCCCATTTGGGAATTGCATCCTCGCAATTTTATTCACTTATTAAAATAAGTGGGGGTATTTATCCCTCACAGCATTTTCAGATTCCCATGTTGCCTCTTCAACCATATGGTTTTTACACAAAAACTTACCTGGTGAATTACCTTATTCCGCAACACTTGATCTCTACGGTCAAGAATCTGGACTGGTTGTTCTTCATAAGAGAGATTCTCTTCCAACTGAACTACCTCTGGGCTCAAAACATGAGATGGATATGGCATATACTTTCTCAACATCGAAACATGAAAAACATTGTGTATCTGAGATAAACTCATAGGTAAAGCCACTCGGTAAGCAACTGGTCCAACTCTCTCCAAAATTTCATATGGTTCAATGAACCTTGGACTCAGCTTTCCTTTCTTACCAAATCGCATCACACTTTTCCATGGTGAGACATTGAGAAAAACATGATCACCTACCTCAAAAAGAGAGATCCTTCCTTCTATTGTCCGCATAACTCTTCTTCCTGCTTTGAGCTATTCTCATGTGTTTATGTATCAGCTGAACTTTTTCTGCCAACTCTTCTACCAATTCTGGTCCCATCAGCTTCCTTTCACCCACTTCATCCCAGAAAGCTGGAGTTCAACACCGATTCCTATACAATGCCTCAAATGGTTCCATCTGTATACAAGAATGAAAACTGTTATTATAAGAAAACTCAACCAGAGAAAGATGTTGGTCCCAACTTCCCTGATAATCCATCGAACAAGCATGTAGTATATCTTCCAAAGTCTAAATTGTTCGTTCTGACTGCCCATCTGATTGGGGATGAAAAGATGTACTAAAATTTAATTCAGTACCCAACGACTTCTGAAGGCCTTTCTAAAAGTTAGAAGTGAACCTGGGATCACGGTCAGATACAATAGAGAGAGGAACTCCATGTAAACTGACTATCTCTTTAAGATACAAACGGGGAAGTTTATCTAGGGAAAAAGTATCTCGTATAGCAAGGAAATGGGAATATTTAGTCAAGCGATTAACAATAACCCAGATTGCATTATTACCTCGAGGTGTCTTCGGCAATCCCACAATGAAGTCCATGGATATATTCTCCCATTTCCACTCTGGCACTGGTAAAGGGTGAAGCATCCCTTTCAGTAACTGCCGCTCTGCTTTAACCTGTTCACAAGTCAAACACTTCACAGTAAAATCAGCAATATCCCTTTTCATTCCATCCCACCAGTAATATTTCCACAGATCTCTGTACATTTTAGTACTTCCAGGATGAACTGAAAACAGAGAACTATGAGCTTCACATAAAAACTCTCTCTTCAACTGTGAATCACAAGGCACACACAATCTCTTCCCAAATCTCAATGCATAATCATTATCAATATTGAATTCAGGAAACTTACCCTTCTAAACCAGCTCTACCTTTTTCTACAACTCACTGTCTTGCTTCTGTGCTTGCTTGATTCGGTCTAATAGAGATGATCTCACTGATACCTGGAAAAAAATAGAATAACTTCATGCACCAACAACTTCTATGCCAATGTTTATCAAATCAAAAACCAAAGGATCTCGTTCCAAATGTAGCATGGTTAATGAAGAATTACTTTTTCGACTCAAAGCATCAGCCACTTCATTTGCTTTTCCCAGATGGTAATGAATTGTACAATCATAATCCTTGATTAATTCTAGCCATCTCCTCTGTCTCATGTTCAATTATTTCTGAGTGAATATATACTTTAAACTTTTGTGATCGGCATATATTTCAAACTTTACTCCATACAAATGATGCCTCCAAATTTTTAAAGCGAAAACTACAGTAGCTAATTCCAAATCATGTGTAGGGTAATTTACCTCTTGAGTTTTAACTGACGTGAAGAATATGCAATTACCCCATCATTTTGAATTGGGATGCAACCAAGTCCATTCAATGAAGCATCATTATAGATAACAAACTCACCATTCCTGGAAGGTAGTGCCAAAACTGGATCATTCACCAATCTTATTTTCAGTTCCTGAAAACAATCATCACATTATTTTGTCCAGATAAACTTAACACCCTTCCGAGTTAGCTTAGTCATTGGACTAGATAACCGTGAAAAATTTTCAACAAACCTTTGGTAGTAA
The DNA here is from genome assembly GCA_963277665.1 of Viscum album. Lineage (NCBI taxonomy): Eukaryota > Viridiplantae > Streptophyta > Magnoliopsida > Santalales > Viscaceae > Viscum > Viscum album. The sequence continues at coordinate 2,119,567,195 of OY728150.1, forward strand.
CCTGCCAAACCAAGAAAACTACAGATCTCGGTTACATTTGTGGGTCTTGTCCATTCTTCAACAACCTTTGTTTTTGCAGGATCAACAGTTATCCCATATTTAGAAACAATGTGACCAAGGAAAGAAATTTGTTGCAACCAAAACTCACACTTGCTGAATTTCCCATACAATTTCTTTTCTTTTAAGGTTTTCAAAATAACCCTTAAATGTATTTCATGCTCCTCTTTACTTTTAGAAAACCCCAAAATATCATTAATGAAAACCACCACAAACTTATCCAAGAACTCATGGAAAATTCTATTCATTAAGTCCATGAATACAGCAGGTGCATTGGTTAGCCCAAAAGGCATTAATAAAAATTCATAATGGCCATATCTTGTATGAAACGTAGTCTTCAGAACATCTGCTTCCTTTACCTTCAGCTGATGGTACCCCGATCTCAGGTCAATCATTGAAAAATACTGAGCTCCCTAGAGCTGATCAAAAAAATCATCGATATGAGGCAAAGGATATTTTTTCTTAACAGTGATTTATTCAAGGCTCTATAATCAATGCAAAGTCTCATTGAACCATCTTTCTTTTTAACAAATAAAACAAAAGCACCCCATGGTGATGTTCTAGGTCGAATGAAACCTTTCTCTAATAAATCTTTCAATTGCTCCTTTAAATCTAAAAGTTCAATTTGAGCCATTCGATAAGGGGGTTTTGAAATTGTATTAGCATTAGGAACTAAGTCAACAGTAAATTCAACTTCTTGATCTGGTATTATTCCAGGAAAATCATCAGGAAAAACATCAGGATACTCATTTACCACCGGAACATCATTAATCTGAACAGTTCCTTTGTTTTTAATGATGTATGCAAGGTAACATTCATTTCCATCTTTTACAAGTTTCTTGGCCTCTTGATAAGTTATCAACAGTAAGGGTTCATTCTTTCACACAAACTGAAAGTCTTTCTGAAAAGAAACTTCTTTAGCTCTACAGTCAATCTTAGCATGGTAAATAGAGATCCAATCCATACCCAGGATAACATCAAACTCTACTAGAGGTAAAACAATAAGGTTCACAAGTAGGTTCTTTCCACGGATAAGGATAGGAATATTATTATAAATTATTTTTGCCTCAACATTTCCCCCAGGTGTTTTTACCACAAGTTCAAGAGTCATTTCTTGAGATGGTATTCCAATTTTACTAGAAATGTTTTCAGAGATGAAAGAATGTGTAGACCCCGAATCAAACAACACACTGGAATAATCTGAAAAAACAAAAAAAGTACATGATACAACTTCATTTGATGGCCCGACATCTGCTGAAGTAGTTGCAAAGGATTTCACCACCCCTTTCTGCTTGTAGTCTAACTGCTTCCCATCACTCGAGCTCTTTGTCGGACACTTTTTTGCATAGTGACCCATCTCATTGCACTTAAAACATTTCACTAACTATAAATCAAATTTGAAATTACCATCACCTTGATCATTTTCAGTGCAATCACGAGCCTTATGTCCCATCTTACCACATCGGTAGCACTTTCCAGAATTCAGAAGACATTCCACAGCATGAATTTTCCCACATTTATCACAAACTGGAAACTTAGTTTTCTTACCATCAGACCTTTTTGAATAATTCTTCCCTTTATCCTACCACCTCGATCTCTTCTTCTGCTGGTTGTTATAGAACACTTGATCATCATCAAAATCCATTTCCACCTTCTCAGCACATCGAACAAGATTTTCATAACTTTTGAACTCACGAGAAGCTAAAGCCCTTCGATATTTTGGATTTAATCCTGAGTAAAAATGATTGATTTTACTATCAAGATCTCGGATAAAATTTGGAGCATACCTTGCCAATCGAGTGAACCTCTCTTCATAAGCAGCCATTGAGTCTTCCTCTTGCCTCAATTCCAAGAATTGTTTTTCCATCCTAAGTCGAACAGCCTTAGGAAAATACTTCTCAAGAAACATACATTTGAATTCATCCCAGTCGAGAGCATCAATATAATCAGCCTCCATGATATTTTTAACCATCGACCACCACTGATCTGCTTCACCCTCCAAACGGTAAATAGCAAGACTAACCTTTTGATTTTCGGAACACCCCATGACATCGAAAATATTCTCCAGTGCTTTAATCCACCCTTCAGATAGCACAGGGTCAGATGATCCTCTGAATGATGGGGGGTGTTGCCACATGAAATGTTCCACCACTAACATGTTCCTCTACGGTTGATCTGGCTGATCTCGTGCATGGATACCGCCACCATTTATCACATGAGTCAACTGTTCCATTACTGTAAAAAAACTAATCAGTTCCAATTCCGACCATCTCAGGATGCTGATTCGGAAGGTTGTTTCCTTCTGTATGCCTTCCTAGCACTGCTTCCCTGTTTCCTCTATGGAAAACCATTCTGAACAAACATGTCTTAGATGAAGCAACATGGTAATCTACAAATTCTATATCATTTGAATTTGACCATAAAAAGAAATATTTTTGGATAATCATTTAATAGAATTCTAACTCCTAAAGTTATCTAAACTGACCTCTGATACCAACTATAAGGCCCCAGCCTTAAACATTACATAATCTTGAGATATTTCAAGAATACACCTTGAGGATCTTTTCAAGTTTAGAGTTTTATAGAATTAGATCATAAAATATGCATTACATCCCACATTTAAACAAAGTGGTTACAATAAAAGATAGTATTCATTTTTTCCCATCAACGGAAATATATTTAAAATAAAACATGGATTATTTCTTGACACTTCCTTGACACTATCATCATATCATGTACCCTTCCCTTGACCTGTGAAAAACATTTCAAAAACTTGGGGTGAGCATAAAAAGCTCAGTAAGGGATATAAAAATATGGAAAGGAAACATGAGTACATGTATACATAAGAATCAATGAAATCATACTCTACTCATAAAACATAAGAACATTAACATACCTCATCAAATCATGAATAAATCATAGAAATCATAAGACATAAATGTAACTTGAGGCATTCATAACATTCTTACGTAGGGAGTAACTGTCATGAACCAAATCTGGTCGCCGCCAAAATCGACACCAAACCAAGCCCGTGACAAGGCCCGAAGGGCGTTCCCAATCCCCACGGGCTGGAACAAGTTCCCGGGTATCATATAATGATAATTGGGAATGATTTTCCCAATTTTATAAACATTAAACAACAAAAAAACTCAATAAAACAAATCTGGATTTTTCAACTAAAACCATCTTTTAAAAAATTTCAGAACTGAATTACATAAGTTAAAACTACATTTAAAGACCATTAAAAAGGTAAAAAAACAAATAAGGACAGCCTAAGAACCCTTATGTCAAGGGGCACCACACTTATGCTATCTCCATAAGACTTCACTACCAAGGACCTGCTAGAAACCCGAACCACTGGAAAAAAAAACTGTACCCAACCAGCGACAACAAAAATAACCAAGTCTAATTACACCCAAGGGTGTAAGTAGAGTGTGAGCCAAAGCCCAATAGGATACCACCACTAATAGATTCCATGTGATAAACATTTAATGGCGAAAATCATACAAGTTTTCAAAGACATGAGATGCTAGTTAAAATTTCTAAAAGATGCAACATTAAATAAAAACAGTTTTTAGGTGGGCTAACTTAAAGAATAAAAACATTTAAAATAAATACCATAGCTACTGAATTTTCCAGCCTCTCATACCGTATACCGATGGTAAGAACAAAGTATCCAGTGAGCACAAGCAATGGGAAATAACCCCTAGGCACTAGCTAGATGTGGGTCCCAGGTACCTCGTATCTCGGTGAGAGTAACCATCACAAATATCCATTCTCATGCACGATCCACTAGTAGGGAACATACCAATAACCTAGTGGTCCCCAATAATCATCATCATAGTTTAGTTAGAGTTTTAAGCCTCAATCTTGCTAAGTGAAACTGAGGCCAAATCTCACAGATTCACTATCATACTAGTACACATCCACCCACCTAGATACCCTAGTTTTCCCTTTGTGCTCAAAAAAGTTCAACAAGTCAAGATATATACTTTGCACATGAAAATATCATTTCCATATCAAAAATTCACCAAACATCCCACATTTATACCACAAAAGTCACAAAAGTACACTTTTTATTCAAATTGATTTTGAAATCCAGCTCATACAAAAATAGCCCACAACACTCTTCACATTACATGGACACTTCCTCAAATTCTTTAAACCATTTTTATAAACCATTAAAAGACATTCTAACTCAGATAACAGCCCACTCAAATAACATATAATACCACTTTCATCAACAAAATTCAATTTTCACAACACACTCACACAAAACAGCCCACAACCATGTTTTGCAGCTCTCTACCCATTTTCTAAAACAATCCAGCACTTAATAAAACATTCTAAAAAAAATATTTGAAATCTTAAATAACCACCATACCTTTAAAAAACTCATATTATGTGATCACACCCCCCAAACAGTACATATACACTCTTTTATCCACTTTGTTTAACCAAACAAAACATTCACAATTTTCAAAAAAACAACTCAAGGGGTGTAACTATGTCTTGCACACAAAACTCATTTCAAAACCCCCATTTAAGACCAAAACCATACCAATTCCTATAAAAAATAGAATTGTAAGTCCTATATACATTTATAAAACACATTCAAGTGTTATAAAATAACATTGAATAATACCACAAAAGATACAAATGAAAACACACATTTTCCTAAAATGACCTCAAGAAGTATAACAATGTTTTACACATCAAACCTATTCAAAACCCTTCTTTTTAGAACCACATGACACTAGTAAATTACCAAACCAGAATTGGCAGGCCAAACAAGATTTAATGAACCAATTTCATAAGTTATAAACCACACCCAAATAAAACCCCATGAGTTACACATGAAAACACCCAATTTCATGTTAAAAAGCGACTATAAAATTTAACACATAACCAAATCAATCATAAATAGTTTTCGAACCACACCCAACATATGAGTAATATGAAAAATGTTTAAATACAGCAAGCTAACTCATCACTAATTGTTTACACATGGAACCACCTACCTTTTGAGTCAAAACCCTTGAATCTTGGTGCGAAACATCAACCGCACCTCTGCCGCACCAAAATGATGTGAAAACAAACCCTAAACCAGAATATTTCACCAATAATACCCCAAATAAAATCCTAGGTATGAACCCTAAAATCTGGACACTCTGTAAATTTATGAAAGTTGGAGGAAACCCTAAAGAGAAGGAAGGAATTGAAGAGAGAAACACATACCCAAAATAATCTTTAATAAAACGACTCAAAATACACCATCATCTGAATTTTAAAACATAAAACCATTCATGGGATGTTCGAACAATGGTTAGGATATATTTTAGGGACTGTAATGGGGAAAAAAGAGTAAAAATAGAAGACGTTATTAAAGGATCAATTTACCTCTCCAAATCTGGACGATTTATGAAATCCAGAGACATTTCGACCATTTTTGCGATTCTATAGAGCTCCAAACTGTGGGAGGAGAGAATGGGGGCACGCCTTATGTAAGTGGTCTCGGGTGTGAGTTGGAATCACCGAAAAAAAGCAAATAGTAAAGGAGATATTAAAGAATTAAAATTTATTTTTAATGCAGAAAATGGGCTTTCGGGCAGGCCCAATTCCTTAAATAAAAACCCATATCCACCATGATTATGGATTTATAAATGGTCCAAATAAATATGGTGGTGTTAATATGTCAGGGGATGACAACTAGGAATTGGAATGGATGAAAAATGTTGAAAAATGAAGAAGTTATAGAGGAATCAAAATTTATTTTTAAATCTCGAATTGAGCTCACAGTTTGGCCCAATTCATAAAAACTCCCCCATTCCTCCATAAATGCTTGGGAAACCCTCAAAACAAAGCATGAATGGAAATTAAATGGAATTTAACATTAAAATAAGTCATTTATGTGACAATTCTCCCCACCATGAAAACTTTCCACCCCGGAAAGTCACATCAAGGCCAAAGCAACAACCAAACCCAACTAAGTAACCAACAGGTACTCCCTTGCCCGGTTTCACCCCCAAAGGCCAAAACACCTCCAGTGATCAATTAAGGATTACACTCGCAACCAAAAAATACACCACTTTCCTGAAATTCTCAATCAAATTCATACTTTATCCCAAAAGAAAACTCCTCAAACACTATCTGAACAAGACTCAAGCAATTCACTCAAACGAACAACAACATCGAACAAGGATACACTTACCTTTAACTAAACCATTAGTCACTCTTCAATCCCAACGTTTAATCAAGGAATATGTTGGTAGCTAGATAGTTCCGAATAAAACTACCTACTACCAAGCCAAGACCATGGATAAATCTTAGTTATTGGTACGGGGTGGACACAAATAGGCTCCCCGCCAAAAGAGACAACCTATATTTTTCTGAGACAGAATTAGAACACTAACAGGGGAGGCCTAAACGGACTCCTTAGTACAAAGGGTAGAATTCCATTCAATTTTTTTGAAGGAATGTACATGAGAATCATAGTGGGTCTCCCCACCATAATAACTAACCATCTTAACTGACCAGCATGGGACGACATAGACATGCCCAATTTTTTTTTAAGATTTGGGAAGGGCATAGGGTTAGTCTGCACGTTTGGGAAACCGTGCACTAGCTGTGCAGATCATTCTTTCTGCATTGCTTCCTGGAATACGGTCACTAATAATCTTTCAGAAACCGTGTCCTCAGTATTTCTATCCAAATTTCCAACCATTATATAATGACTCCATAGAAACCAAAGTGGGAGGGAATGACATTACATGAAGTCATGGGTACAATGCCCTCCACCTATTTCCACCGAACGGGAAAAAAAGAGAAAAGATAATGACACCAGTGGTTTAAAATATTATTATCTTTAATGATGAAGATAAGACATTTTACAAGGGTTTAAAAGCCCTGGGATTTCCCCTGACTACGAGCCAGCTTCTCTTCGAGACCTATGGCTGGAGCTCAAATGATGGAAGCATCTTCGGCCTCGCAGTTGGGCTTTGGAAACCCCTTGGACGATAATTATTCTTTCGATGCAACCAATAACTACACCGCAATCCCCGATATGTTTTACATGACATAACACATTCCAAACTCACATTACCCGAACCCGATGTTTCACTGAAACAAGGGATTAGAAAATGCACACACAACAATCCTTGTTTGTTTAGGTGAGAAACAATAGAATTAAAGAACACCTAAACTCACATTCCTATAAAATGGAATATTTTGAAGTTTTTCCAAGGGATACATTCACCCAACATAACAGGGAATCTCAAAGGATTTCACGACTTTCACCTATATGGTCAATCGAGCACATGACATCATAAGGCATCACCAAACATGACCATTGCGACTGATATAAACAATGAATGGAGAGGGACCTTATATGACATCCCCAAACAACACACAATTCTAGAAAGTGGCTACAATATCCTATCATTACAATATATCCCACACCGGTGGTTTAACATGAACTCATGCTTCATAGAAACTTTGAAGAACCCAAGGGTCCTCTTAGACACCATTGATACACTCATCCACACTAACAACCGTAGACCACATCCACCGTCAACAAATCAGGAAACTTAAGAAACTAAGGTATCTTTCAACCTTCCATGAGAACTCTCTCATTAAAAGAGGATCTAAAAATCAAATAAAGGAATGGGTGTAGACTCAATCTACATATCTCGAGAAAAAAAAAAAATTCCTTATATTGATCAACTGGAGGATTTTCAAATGGAAAAATAATCTGGGTTGCACTTTAATTATGCATTAACCCTTAATGGGGGCATACCTTATCCAACAAGAGAACATAAAGACCCAACCAAACTGGTCCATTGGTCAAAAAGTGCCAAAAACCGGATCCAAACACATGAAGGGATCCACCATAAAGGTGTCCCGAAACATATCTTAGAGGAGACTACTAACCGGTCCTTCTACCCAGCTTATCGACCAAATACAAACTCAAAACATAGTTCGAATAGGAGGGGTTCTTGGACTCAAAACATCCCACAACATCAACGTTTTCCAAAAACACATAATATAAACCATCTCAAACAATTCATCAAGACATTATGTTTCTCTTTAAAAACCTTTCTTTGAAAAAAGGGTTCAGCGGTTAGCGCATCCACCAATGGTACCCCATGGGCCTTACACATGCATGTTTCTGTGCCACACCGGGCACCCTCCTCATATCCATCCTGTCACTCATCTAGTCATGTCATCCACCATCCATCTTCCTATATAACCCCATGTATGTGGTTACTCATGAAAATACCAAAGGTTAAAATCAAAATTCATTCCACTTTTCAAAACCAAAATGATCAACCAAAACATCCTTTTTCTTAAAACCGCTAACAACGAGATCAAAATCCCAACTCACATCTTACAAAACATTTCACAAAGACACAACCATTTAGAAAATAACTCACTTTCAAGATATTCACATGAATTTCAAAAAATCTCATCCCATTAAAACACCCTTTGATTGTTTAGAAAACTCAATTGGAAACACTTTTCAAAACCAACTTCAATATAGTTCCTGCTTTCAAAAGAGGTGTTAGCACACCATTTTCCATTTCAAAACAATTCTAAAAATTCAGTTCCACAATTTCATAAATCAAACCATTCCCTCTTTATTTGAAAACCATTTCACAAAAACATTACACTTCTTAAAACCAAAGTGCCAAGATTTCAAAACCTAAGAACAAAACAATGTGAGAGGAAACTAGTTTCAGTGGGTGATTTGGGAATATGGTTGGCATCTATACTCCAATCACTTCACTGTCATAGAGAGTGTTCTAGGGAATATCCTTGGCTCCACATGGATTTCCAGGCCCTGTGAGCTCACTAGGACTATTAACCCAACTCTGTTTTCATTTCCCCTAATCATCATCGAACCAAGAAAACCAAAGGACTTAAATAAATCCCAACTTCTCCTGGAAACATGAATCCCATTATGAGGTGTGGTTATCAGGCACACTTCCCATAATAGGAATTCCATGTCCCAACAAACCTAACTCCAGAATATCCTGACTCTTCCCCAAATAACATGACTCAAAGAGTTAACCTGAACCCCCTTTGATACCATTTTGTCAAGAACCAAATCTGGTCGCCGCCAAAATCGACACCAAACCCAGCCCGTGACAAGGCCTGAAGGGCGTTCCCAATCCCCACGGGATGGAACAAGTGCCCGGGTATCATATAATGATAATTGGGAATTATTTACCCAATTTTATAAACATTAAACAACGAAAAAACTCAATAAAAAAATCTGGATTTTTCAACTAAAACCATCTTTTACAAAATTTCAGAACTGAATTTCATAAGTTAAAACTACATTTAAAGACCATTAAAAAGGTAAAAAACAAATAAGGACAGCCCAAGAACCCTTATGTCAAGGGGCACCACCCTTATGTTATCTCCACAAGACTTTACTACCAAGGACCTGCTAGAAACCCGAACCACTAGAACAAAAAAACTGTACCCAACCTGCGACAACAAAAATAACCAAGTCTACTTACACCCAAGGGTGTAAGTAGGGTGTGATACAAAGCCCAATAGGATACCACCACTAATAGATTCCATGTGATAAACATTTAATGGCGAAAAGCATGCAAGTTTTCAAAGACATGAGATGCTAGTTAAAATTTCTAAAAGATACAACATTAAATAAAAACAGTTTTTAGGTGAGCTAATTTAAATAATAAAAACATTTAAAATAAATACCATAGCTACTGAATTTTCCAGCCTCTCATACCGTATACCGACGGTAAGAACAAAGTATCCAGTGAGCACAAGCAATGGGAAATAACCCCTAGGCACTAGCTAGCTGTGGGTCCCAGGTACCTCATATCTCGGTGAGAGTAACCATCAAAAATATCCATTCTCATGCACACTACACTAGTAGGGAACATACCCATAACCTAGTGGTCCCCAATAATCATCATCATAGTTTATTTAGAGTTGTAAGCGTCAATCTTGCTAAGTGAAACTGAGGCCAAATCTCACAGATTCACTAGCATACTAGTACACATCCACCCACCTAGATACCCGGGTTTTTCCTTTGTGCTCAAACAAGTTCAACAAGTCAAGATATATACTTTTCACATGAAAATATCATTTCCATATAAAAAATTCACCAAAAATCCCACATGTATACCACACAAGTCACAAAAGTACACTTTTCATTCAAATTGATTTTGAAATCCAACTCATACAAAAATATCCCACAACACTCTTCACATTACATGGACACTTCCACAAATACTTTAAACAATTTTTATAAACCATTCCAAGACATTCTAACTCAGATAACAGCCCACTAAAATAACATATAATACCACTTTCATCAACAAAATTCAATTTTCACAACACACTCACACAAAACAGCCCACAACCATGTTTTGTAGCTCTCTTCCCATTTTCTAAAACATTTCAGCACTTTATAAAACATTCTAAAAAAATATTTGAAATCTTAAATAACCACTATACCTTTTAAAAACTCATATTAGGTGATCACACGACCCAAACAGTACATATACACTCTTTTATCCACTTTGTTTAACCAAACAAAACATTCAAAATTTTCAAAAAAACAACTCAAGGGGTGTAACTATGTCTTGCACACAAAACCCATTTCAAAACCCCAATTTAAGAACAAAACCATACCAATTACAATAAAAAATAGAATTGGAAGTCCTAGATACATTTATAAAAACACATTAAAGTGTTATAAAATAACCTTGAATAATACCACAAAAGATACAAATGAAAACACACATTTTCCTAAAATGACCTCAAGAAGTATAACAATGTTTTACACATAAAACCTATTCAAAACCCTTCTTTTTAGAACCACATGACACTAGTAAATTACCAAACCAGAATTTTCAGGCCAAACAAGATTTAATGAACCAATTTCATAAGTTATAAACCACACCCAAATAAAACCCCATGAGTTACACATGAAAACACCCAATTTCATGTTAAAAAGTGACTATAAAATTTAACACATAACAAATTCAATCATAAACAGTTTTCACACCACACACAACATATGCGGAATATGAAAAATGGTTAAATACATCAAGATAACTCATCACTAATTGTTTACACATGGAACCACCTGCCTTTTGAGTCAAAACCCTTGAATCTTGGTGCGAAACGTCAACCGCACCTCCGCCGCACCACAAGGATGTGAAAACAAACCCTAAACCATAATATTTCACCAAAAATACCCCAAATAAAACCCTATGTATGAACCGTAACATCTGGACACTCTATAAATTTATGAATGTGGGAGGAAACCCTAAAGAGAAGGAAGGAATTGAAGAGAGAAACACATACCCAAAATAATCTTGAAGAAAACGACTCAAAATCCACCAGCATCTGAATTTGAAAACATCCAACCATTCATGGGATGTTCGAAAAAAGGTTAGGAGATCTTTTAGGGACTGGAATGGGGCAAAAAGAGTAAAAATAGAAGAAGTTATTAAAGGATCAATTTACCTCTCCAAATCTGAACGATTTCTAAAATATAGAGACATTTCGACCATTTTTGCGATTCTATCGAGCTTCAAATTGTGGGATGAGGGAATGGGGGCACGCCTTAGGTAAGTGGGCTCTGGTGTGAGTTGGAATCACCGAAGAAACGCAAATAGTTAAGGAGATATTAAAGAATTAAAATTTATTTTTTATGCAGAAACTGGGCTTTCGGGCAGGCCCAATTCCTTAAATAAAAACTCATATCCACCATGATTATAGATTTATAAATGGTCCAAATAAATATGGTGGTGTTAATATGTCAGGGGATAAAAACTAGGAATTGTAATGGATGAAAAATGTTGAAAAATGAAGAAGTTATAGAGGAATCAAAATTTATTTTTAAATCTGGAATTAGGCTCACGGTTTGGCCCAATTCATAAAAACTCCCCCATTCCTCCATAAATGCTTGGGAAACCCTAAAAAAAGCATGAATGGAAATTAAATGGAATTTAACATTAAAATAAGTCATGTATGTGACAGTAACCCTCTTGGTTACATTTGGAATACCCATCACAGTATATTCCCTAAATCTCTTCGGAGAAACCTTAACGTTTAACTCCTTCGCGTTACCCAATGCATTGGAGAGCTATATCGGGCTCACCCGCCCTTAGTTTATCACGGAACCACCCGTCTTCATAATAATGCCCAAGAATCATAACATAATCGTATCACATAAAACATGTATAATGGAAACATAACATTTCCACTTTTCAATCACAAGATATCAATATAACACATTGATATAAAAATATTATGAAAACCATTTTCAATACCAAAATAAAAGAAAAGTAAAACATGGTATTTATTTTTCTTTTAAAAAAAAGTATGTCTTGTAGAGGAAGCCGAAACATAAATAGTGGTCACGGCGGCAGAGAAGTCGTTGTCACCACATAGGTATGACAAAAACATTCCCTTTTGTCATTTAGTAAAACACTTCGTATAAAAATATTCTGTTTGGATAAACGTAAAAGTCAAAGGGGTTTATACACCGTATAAAAGAAGGTTGTGTATAAAACAAAATATGCCTCAATGAAAGGAGATTGAGACGAATTCCCATACAAAGATCATTTTTTTAAATTAAATAGATCTATTATGTGTATTTACTATAATTACACATAAAGAAAGTAAAAATACAAGATAGGACATAATAATATCATGATATAATTTGAAAGTAGGAGATTAACCCAAAGAACGGAAATTGGGTTAAGAAGTTCCCTTACCTCGGGTCCGACTTGACTCGATCGTTCTTTAACATCCTGAATCATAAACTTGAGTTAATTTATACTTTCTTAAGAACCTTTTTCAAGTTCATTATTTCTTTTATATCACTTATTACCATGTTATGAACACTATATAATTATTTAAGTTAATAATGCTCGTTTTGTTGATCATTGGTACTTGAGTCAAAAATAAACTCTTTATAATTACAAGTTGTTCATGTATCCATTATATCCAGAGTTATACTCATGATTTAGATATCATATATATATCATATATATACATTATATACATGCATTTATAATATTACATAATGTTTAGAGGTAAGAAATTAAATGCACTGTTCATGGAGACGGTAAGTTGTACGTACGCATGAACGCTACTTCCATTTCTATTTCATATTTAATGGAATTAAAACATAATGATACATAATATTATTATAATTCCAGTATTTTATCATATATAATATCATTAAATCTATCCTTTATACATACCGCATATGGTATTAATGAATCAAATCACTTTGAGGGGGCGGTAGTCCGCACTTCCGAAAATGAAGATATCGTGTTTACCCATAATAGAAACCATAAAGGTATGCCACAAATGAAAAATACAGAAGCATAAGGAAAAAATAAACATAATATATATCATATATAAATATAGTGACTTATTAATGGCCACCTTTGAAGGTGTTATAAGAATATTGAACAATCATCGTTTCGTGAGGCAGAAATTCGCCATCCACGGAAACAGTATGCTCTTTAACCATTAGATGAAGGTGTGTGTAAGTGTACCTCGAATAATTATTATAAAAAAATCCTCGTATATTGAGGATACTGGTGTTGTTACAAAAGAAATGAATAAAAATAGGTTAGGGGGTTGGATAAGAAAAATAAAACATAAGAACACAAGCGAAAACACTACCTTTAAAAGGGGTAACTCTTTTTGATTTGACATCAAAAGATTCCTTGGGAATACTTCTTCCCAAAGTGAGGCTTCTAAGAGTTAGAGAGGGATGTGGAGAGACAAAATGGGCAGATTTTGGCTGAGCCAAAGGCTTTGGAAGTGTGGGTAAGGTGGTAGAGGTGGGGGCCTTTTATAAGAGGAGAGGAGGGGCACTCTTAGAAAGTTAAGAAAAGATACATTAGTATAAAATGATTTTCTGATAAAAAAGGTCCCACAATTATAAATTTCGAGGATAAGGTGATAAGGGTTCTAAATCCACCCATCCAATAGGTTTTTGACAAGTGTAGGTCTTAGAGTTTACATTATATTTTCATTTTATTTAAATCTTTAAATAATGAGGTAATTGCTGCATCATCATGGTGTCATAAATAATTTAATTTATTTAATGTCTAAAAATTATAAAAACAATATCATGATGTAGGAAATCGTTTTATATTTCCAATGATTATTTATAGTAAAACATCTGACTTTTATAACCCCATGTAATTTTTTTTAATAAAACAATACATGTTTGTGTCATTTTTACTTTTACTTTAAATAAAAGGCATTAATGTCATTATCTTACCCAAGTGGATCCATGGGGTCCCACAAATCGACCCATGGGTTTTCATGGTCGCCCATGACACATCCAATAAGGGTAGGACATGTTTCAAGTTCATTTCATATTATTAAAACATTATTCTTACCTTAAATTTACACTAATTACCTCTAATCGCGATTAAAAACTTAAAAGTTACTATTCAACAAAAAAATTATTTTAATTACATTGAACCACATTTTACTTACTAATGACAACCATGTATGTTGGATTTTTGAAATTCAAAACACAGAGGTGGTAAAATTTTCATTTAAACGAAAAATCAGTTTTTTAAGTACCACTTAGTGGTTTCACTATTCATCAAAAATTGAAGTTTTTCAGAAAAATACCAAAAATTCACCCTAATCTATATTTGATATTACGAATTCAAAAATGATGTTTATTTTATGAAATTCAAAACATATAAGTTACATTAATTAATTTAATAATTAATTCCCGCTGTCAAAGCAAATAGCGTGTTTTTATGGAACAATAAGTATCAAAAGATTGACACTAGTTTAAGTCCAATTTCAAAGTGAAATTAATTCCAATGACCACTATTGGATTAAATGGTAAAAATATATTCTAATTTAACTTTAAAACCAATTCAAAAGATAATATAATCATATAAATAAATTATATTAAAAAGAAGTTTTGAATTAAAATACAACATTTTTCACTATTTATTAAAAAAATGAACTTTATCAGAAAAATACCAAAAATTTAAACAAACTAAATTTTGATGTCCCAATTCTAAATAAGGGTTTTATTTGGTCCAATATAAAGTATAAGAGTGACCAAAACTATATTTAATGACGGTTCGCCATCAAAAGGCGATAAGTGGACCTTTTGTGAAAATTAGAGTATATATGCCTAAAATTGAATTATTTTCATTTTTTAAGCCTTTATCCTTTATTGGATAAATGTAAAAACATTTAACAAACATATATAATCATATTTTAGTTATTTCTATTCATTCCCACCAATACAACGGCTACGTGTTAACTACCATTTAAAATAATATTATTTTATTACTAGTGTGCAACGTAAGATTTCAAAGAAACTCTTCGTTGCGTATAGGGTACGATATCGAACATAGAAACCCCTTTAAAATATTTAATTAGTAAATATTAATAAATATGAAAATGTATTATTCTTTATTTACCTGGGATGTTACAATTAGGGGGAGCGCCTCGTAGTTAGCGACAGACCCACAGCGGAGGAGAGCCTGGTAGTTGGCAGTAGACCTGCGGAACTCGACAGGAGGAGTGCATCAGTAGTATAAGGTTAGTGAGAAGCGCCTCAGTGTCATGACAGACCCACTGTACTCGATAGAGGAGGAGTTCTCCAGCAGCCATGGTTTCGATAATAAAAATCCTGGTTTGAGCTAAGTCAATGACTTTTGTGTTTCCTCATGATTGAGAAGAGTTAATAGATAACATAGGTATATGTATGGGTATATACCTAAGTATGGGTTATCCGGTGAATCCTTACCTTGTTGTTTATCCTTGTTGGATTTTGTGAGATCTTAAGGGTCTCGAGGTCCCTACTGAGTATCTTTATACTCACACCTGCACGGGCTATGCCCGTACCTCATTGTGTTGGATACAGACGATGGACAACGCTGACCAAGGCAGAATGTATGAGGACTAGACAGTACATGGAGGTGGACCTCATGACGAGTCAGTACTCGGAGGAGACGGACGGATGTGGAGCACTGAGGAGGCTATCTGTACCTACCCTTCTGGTAGGATCTGTGGTGGATGATCCAGGAGTTGCTAGACACCTTCCAGTTGTTCGTCTTTTTAGTTGTACCTGTCTATCCTTTCCTTGTCCTTTACTATTGGGTTTTTATTTCCGGCCCCTTTTTCTTTCCAGCACATCTTTTGTATATAGTTTTACTTAGTGTTTTACTTCCAGTTGTGTACTCTGTTGTGTGTGGTTACAATTAATAAAGGCAATGCCTTCCTAGGTTAGGGATTTACGCCTTTGGTGCCAGTCGCCAGCCCCTGGCCTATGGAAGGTGGGCTTGGGGTAGTCACGGCACGGGCCCCGGGGAAGGGTCATGACAAATTGGTATCAGAGGATTCGGTTCTACCAAAGAAATTAGGACTCTAATATTTCTTTTCTGTGAAGCAATAGTGTTAAGGGTACCGAGTGTGGTTTTCAGTTCAGGGAGACCAGTGTTGGTGCGGCAGCCGACGTATCCGTACACCAGGACCCTGAATACTGATTTCTGACTTAGTGCACGAAGAGACTGATTATGTGTGTGTTTGAAAAGTTTCTCTTTAAGTCATCTCAACCAGGTCAGCTCACCAGGTATATTGTTTGGACCGTGTCACATCTGTTCCTTTTTTTAAGCCTCCCCACGGACGACCAGTTAGAGCCCCGAGAGTCGTATGCTCTGACTGCCCACTGAGTGACGAGGCCTCAGTGTAGGGCCCCTTTCTAGTTGAGGCACCAACGGAGGCACCATCGATGCCACCACTCGTTGGACCACCGATTCCATCATCCCCAACAGAAAATGATGCACGTAAGTGATGCACACCGACAGAGCCATTGGCTTGATCCTTATAGGTAGAGACTCCCACGGGAGTAGAATTGACGATTACACACTCGTTCCAGCAGTGTGATCTTACTCTAGGAGGCGAGAACTTCGGCTGGGATCTCCTCATAGCGGTGTTGAGGCCTTATGACGTCATCTTGGGTATGGAATGGTTATCTACAGTCCATGCTCAGATCAACTATATTAGGTGAAAAGTGTGGTGTGTCTACATGGATAGGACTAGTTTCACCTTCACTGGTAAGAAGGGAACCTTTTCAGTGCAAGACGAACTTACTCAGAGGAGGGTGTAGTCAATCACTCACCAGTTGGCTTGCCTCACCCTCGAAGCAGTTGATGTTGAGAGTCCGACTTATTCTATAGTGGTGGACCAGTATGCGGATGTTTTCCCTAACGATGTTCTAGGACTACCTCCTCATAGAGAGGTGGACTTCTACATTGACCTTTACCAAGGGATGGAACTGATATATACTCCAGCATATCGGATGGCTCTTGTTGAGCATCGCGAGCTGCAGGTACAATTGGAGGACTTGCAGGGGAAGGGATTCATTCGGCCCAGTGTTTCTCCCTGGGAAGCCCCGATTCTATTCGCCAAGATGGTAGATGGTAGCTTAAGGCTCTGTGTTGACTACCGTCACCTGAACTAGGTGACCGTAAAGAACAAGTACCCACTTCCAAGGATAGACGATCTCTTTGATCAGCTCAAGGGAGCTCGATGGTTCTCGAAGATAGACCTCAAATCAGGCTATCACCAGCCTAGAGTTTGAGACGAGGATGTGAAAAATATGGCCTTAAGGTGTCGGTACGACCAATACGAGTTCTTGGTTATTCCCTTTGGCATAACCAATGCTCCAGCAGTGTTCATGAGCCTCATGAACAGGATCTTCCAGTCTTACCTCGATCGCTTTGTCGTAGTTTTCATTGATGACATTCTGATTTACTCGAATACTAAGGAGGAGCATGTCTACCATTTGCAGGTAATACTGGATACACTCTGAGAACACCGGTTTTATGGGAAGCTCTAAAAGTTCCAGTTTTGGATTCAAGAGGTTCACTTCTTGGGACACGTCATCTCGGAGGCTGGAGTTACAGTGGATCTAGTGAAGATTGAGGCGGTACTTTCTTGGGAGCCACCCAGGAGTCTGACAGAGGTATGAAGTTTCCTGGGCTTGGCTAGATACTATCGGGGGTTCGTTCCAGACTTCTCTAGAGTCACAACACCACTATCAACCTTGAAGAATAAGGGGAAAACCTTCGTGTGGTCGGAGAGATGCCAGCAGATCTTTCAAGAGATGAGGTGGAGGATGACTAGTGCCCCCATTTTGAGGCTTCCAGAGGAAAGCGTAGGGTACGTAGTCTACTGTGACTCATCAGGGATGAGACACAGGTGTTTCCTGATGCAAGAGCGAATTTTGATCGCATATGGTTCTCGGCAGTTGAGATAGAATGAGCAGAACTACGCTACCCATGACCTATAGTTAGTAGCAGTGGTCTTCACCTTAAAGATGTGGTGACACTATCTGATGGGTGAACGTTTTACCATGTACTCTGATCATAAGTTTATCAGGTATATCTTATCTCAGAAGAACCTGAACCTGATACAGCGTCGATATCTTGAGTTCTTCCAAGACTATAACTTTGAGATAGTTTGTACTCCTGGGAAGGGGAAAATGGTTGCAGATGCGCTCAGCAGGAGGACTGGTATATAGCTTATAGGAGAGACGATAGAGCAGCTGGCTGCCTTGCAGATATCCTTTGTAGATACGGATGAAGCAGCCTATCTTCAGTCTCTTACAGTCACTCCACTTCTTCAGCGAGTCAGGGAGGCACAACATGGGGATGCTGACTGTGAGACACGACGTGCTCAGATATCCACAGGGCAGGCACCTGATGGATTTTTTGAATGTGGGGAGCATGTGATCCTCTTTAGAGGACGTACCATGGTACCCATTTCACTTCAGGAGGAGGTGTTTAGGGAGTTAAACACTTCCCCTTTAACGGTATATCCATGAGTAGCGAAGATGTACCAGGACCTTCGACAATAGCATTAGTGGCCAGGTATGAAGAATGCAGTAGCGGAGTTTGTCTCACGCTGCCTCACTTTTCTGCAAGTGAAGGCAGAGAACCAGGTACCAGCAGGCTTGGTTCAGCCTTTAGAGGTCCCAGAGTGGAAGTGGGATGGTATATCTATGGACTTCGTGATGGGTCTTCCACGTACATTCAGGAGTCACGACTCGATATGGGTGATCGTTGACCGACTCACCAAGTCAGCTCACTTCCTACCGATCAGAGAGCAAGGATCAATTGAGAGATTGGGATGCCTCTATGTGCAGGATATAGTGTGTTTATATGGAGTACCTTCCTTGATTGTCTCCTACAGAGATGCATGGTTTACTTCCCGGTTATGGAAGGGGTTGCAGGAGGCTTTCGAGATGCAGCTACGTCTGAGCACCGCCTTCCATCCTCAGACAGATGGTCAGACCGAGAGGACCATTCAGACCCTCTAGGATATGCTTCGTGCATGTGTTCTCAACTTCGGTCATAGATGGAAGGATCACTTTACTTTGGTGTAGTTTTCCTACAACAACAGTTATCACTCCACCATACGTATGGCACCTTTTGAGGCCTTGTATGGTTGGCTTTGCAGATCGCCACTGTGTTGGACAGACCCAGGTGAGTCAGCACTAGTGGGACCAGAGATGGTACGGGCTACCACGGAGAAGGTGCAAATCATATAGGATCAGATAAAGACTACACAGAGCAGACAAAATTTGTGTGCTGACAGGATAAAGAGACCTCTGGAGTTCGAGGATGGCAACCACATATTTCTACGGGTCTCACCTAGACGAGGTTTGCGGAGATTTGGCTGAGGTGGAAAGTTATATCCATGGTTCATAGGACATTTCCAGGTCCTCAATAGAGTAGGCAAGATGGCTTACTGCTTAGCTCTTCCACCTCAGTTGCACCAGGTGCATGACGTCTTCCATGTATCTCAACTGAGGAGATATGTGCAGGACTCATCCCACATCATCGATCACAGGGAGATGGACATCGATGACGGGGCGACTTTCATGGAGTTTCTGGTATAGATGGAGGATAGATAGGAGTGGGTCCTATGTGGATGGTCGATACCTCTGGTGCGTGTTCGTTGGCAGCACGGGAACCTCCAGGAGAGCATATGTGAGTGGGAGGCTCAGATGCATGCTCAGTACCCCCATTTGTTCCCTTAGTTAAATTTGTAGCTTACGGGGACATAAAGACTTAAGGTGGGGAGAATGTAAAGACCCAGAAATTCCCTGGAATTTTTTTTCTTAAATACATAGGAATTTTACGAGTCCGCAGTTTATAACAGCGCTTGATTCTGAGCCCCGGTGTGTCCGGAATCAATTTTTGAAGCTTCGTTCGGGTACGTTTTGTAAACGTACAAACGTGATTTTATATATTTTTAACCGGTGCTCAGAATTGAAATATGAGGGCACCGTTGAACTCGCAGTGTTGGTATTCGCTTAAGGATACCTTCACCGCAGTTGCATTCTAACGAGAGAGGAAGTTAGATATTGGGGTTTTTAATTAAATTGAATAAAAATAATGTATTAACTTTATTTTTATTTTGGTGGTTGAAACCTCCAAGGGGAGGTTGGAGGTGGGGGACACCACACCCTAACCTCCCATGGGAGGTTATGGTGGTGGGGCCCACCCAATCGCAACCTCCCTTTGGAGGATGTTATTAGGTTGGACCCACACGAGATTTAAACCCCCTTTAACCCCTTGGAACTCCAATTAATTGGGGATCCTCTTCACCTTCCCTCATAAGTGTGCCACTCCACATAAATTAATTAATGGTTCACTAATTAATTCTTTGAATCCATTTGAATTCATGCCAACCATTTAAAATAAAGGTTATGCTATTAATTTATTTTGGTTGGAATAATTCTTTGGTGGAGCCTTGGAAGAATTGAGAGAACATCTTCTCAACGAAGTACATGAAGAACTGTCACCATCTTCTTCCTTCTTCAATCGGGGCAATAAAGGGAAGTGATGCCCACGAAGAACACCCATGACATCTCCAACGAACTTCATCCATGTCAAAGGAGAAGACATTGCCCGTGAAGAATGTCGCCACTGACGACATCACCTCCTTCCGCTGCCAACGAGCGACAATCGAGGTAGGGGTTTGTTTTAATTGAATTAAATCCTCGTTCCTCATCGTTTATTGTGGTTCATTGTTGGAAAATTGTTATGACCTAACGTGGAGGGCGCGGTCCGAACAAACACAGCCCGAAGTCCCTATGTTGGTTCTTGATTGGTTGACGGCGGTGGTGGCACAACAACGCCATCGGAAGAGAGGACCGTGGTGGAGCATCGACGGCCGACGATGGGCTGGCCGCGAGAGGAACCGGTACCACCAGGGTCACAGGGTCGCCAAAGGGGCATGGTGTCGTCGCGCCATGCAAAGAACTGGGTCATGGCTAGATGGGCCGTGGTGGTACCAAAGGGGCGTGGTGTCGTCGCACCGTGCTGGAGGAAGGGGACTGTGGCCATGCGGGACTCAGCAGACAAAGATGGCATGGCGTCGTCACGCCGCAGCGGACGGAGGAGGGTGTCCAGCTGAGCCGGCCACCGGCGGGCGCTCCACTGGGTTTGCGCCATGCGTCGGACATTACAGGGAGACGGGGGGGGGGGGGCACTGACCACCCCCTGTGGCCACCGCTGGCTTCGGCCGGTGGTCCACCTCCCAACCACGCAAGCCTCCTTAGGCCGGGCCACCTCGGGCCGGGCAGCCATGGGCCGGGCCGCCACGGGCCGGGCCACCTCAGGCCGGGCCGCCTCGGTCCAGGCCGCCACGGGCCGGGCAGCCACGGGCGGGCCGCCACGGGCCGGGCCCCCTCGGTCCGGGCTGTGCCCTCAGGCCGGGACGCCCTCTCGGGTCGGGCCACCCACATGGGTCGGGCCTCCCCCTTGAACCGGGTCAGATCCGTGGACCAAGTTAGACCACGGTTCAGACTGGGTCGGTTCGACTGGGTCGGACCGGACCCAGACCCGCTCTGGCATGTTTACACCTTTCCGCCCATATCTTCGGCTACAGGTGTCCGATCGACGAACCGTCTGTGGCGATGAAAAGCTTAGAGTGAGACGGTTTCTTTAGAATACCCCACTTGAGGTTTGGATAAAGTTGGGGTACATTCAGGTTGGTTTGAATATAAAAACCAACCGGGCCCTTGAAACAGAAATGCCAATAACTTACAGACTGGACGTCCGATTGACGCGCCGTCTATTGCGTTGAGATCTCATTGACGAGACAGACCTTTGAGATACTTCTATGTAAGAATTATCAATAGTTGGAGTTTTTCCTAGTAGCTCGGGAATAAGAGCCTTCTAGTGATGAGCAGACAGGGTGTGGAGACCTAGTAGCTAGCAGACCTGATGACTGATTGACCGATTCGACTAGCCCAGTGGGGAGCGCTTGGTAGTTGACGACAGACCCATAGCGGAGGAGCGCCTAGTAGTTGGCGACATACCCGCGATACTCGACAGGAGAAGTTCCTCTGAAGCCTATTAGGGTGAGGGTTTGGTAGTTGGTGACAGACCCATAGTGGAGGAGCGCCTGGTAGTTGGCAGCAAACCCACGGTACTCGATAGGAGGAGTACCTCAGCAGTCCAAGGTTAGTGATAAGTGTCTCGGTGTCGCGACAGGCCCACTGTACTCGACAGAGGAGGAGTTCTCCAGCAGTCGTGGTTTTGATAATAAAAATCCCAGTTTGAGCTAAGTCAATGACTTTTGTGTTTCCTCATGATTGAGATGAGTTACTAGATAACTTAGGTATATGTATGTGCATATAACTAAGTATGGGTTATCCAGTTAATCTTTACCTTGTAGTTTATCCTTGTTGGATTTTGTGAGACCTTGAGGGTCTCGGGGTACCTACTGAGTATCATAATACTCACCCCTGCATGAGCTATGCACACACCTCTTTGTGTTGGATGTAGACGATGGATAGCACTGACCGAGGTGGAATGTACGAGGAATGGATGGTACCCCGAGGTGGACCTCACGACGAGTCGGTCTCCAGAGGAGACGGACGGGCGTGGAGCACTGAGGAGGATATCTGTACCTACCCTTCTAGTAGGATACGTGGTGGATGATCCAGAAGATGCTATACACCTTCCAGCTATTTGTCTTTTTAGTATTACATGTTTGTCCTTTCCTTGTAATTTACTTTTGGGCTTGTATTTTTGGCCCCTTTTTCTTTCTAGCACATCTTTTGTATATAGTTTTACTTAGTGTTTTACTTCCAGTTGCGTACTATATTGTGTGTATTTACAATTAATAAAGGCAATGTCTTCTCAGCTTAGGGATTTACGCCTTTGGTGCTAGCCGCCAGCCCCTTTCCTATGGAAGGAGGGCTTGGGGTAGTCACGACACGGGCCCTGAGGACGGGTCATGATAATGGCCTTCTGGCCTGACCCATGAAATAGATGGGAGATGGAAGCCTTGAGTCCTAACCCCGGACTTTTTGGTCATGTGGCTACTTAGAGATATATGTTGTCTTTGTGTCTGACCCATGTTCATGACTTCCATTTCAACTTCCATTTCTTACATGGAGCTTAAGCGGGTAGGGATGAGGTTCATGGAAGATTGGTTAGTCCGCAATCACTCGATAATTTATTGACTGATGCTTTCACGTTCCATTATTTTCTATCATGGAATACACCTATTATGAATGTGAACTTATGTTAAGGAAAAATTGGTGGTGTACTATTAGGTTTATACTCACACTCTTCATGGTAATATCAACTCACATGTAGACTTTGTGATCAGGGATCCAGGAAAGGGAAAGGGCCCAATGACAATGAGCTGAGGAGATAGATATTGGTGTTCAGAGGTAGTACCGAGGTAGACACCAGAGTGATACCACAATATTTATTTATTTATTTTGTTTCTTTCTTATACTTTGGTTTTGACCTTCCACTTTAGGGGTCCTTGATTTAATAGTTGTATGACTTGAGATACCTACCATGTCATCTGTTATAGCATTTTATTTATTTATTTTAACTATGATTTTTTATGTTATTATTATTTTATTGATATATTGATGATGTGAAACTTTTAATTATGAGGGTATAGTCTCACCACTAACAATGTTAAGACCCTTGATGCTATTCAGCAACCTCTTGTATAAGGGGAGGCATGTATGAGGTCTTATAGAACCCCATCCCAAATCAGGTGATTCAAGTAGGGCATTACAGATTGTGCATTATTTTTTAAATGAATATAGTGTGTCATTTTTAAAATAAATTATATATATTAATCATTTGTTGACTTTTAATGTATTTTACATATAAATTTTCATATGCATTAGGCTCTCCATGTTGCAAAAACCATGTTTTATTCATAATTTTTAATTAAGGAATTTTTTTTAATTATGTTGTTAAAGCCAATAGTGGTTTTTTATTCTTGATGTTCAATTTTGAAAGCTTATGTTATACAATTTATATATTTTTGATATATATACATCTTATGATTTTATATTTATGATATATATATATATATAATTTTTAATTTATATATATATATATGAGATATATACATTATAAAATTAAATATTTTTATAAATTTTGATATATATACATTATGGTATGATATATTTATGAAATATATATATATATATATATATATATATTTTTGAGATATACACATTCTGTCATTATATATATATATATATGTTTTTTATATACTCTAAAATTATAAATTCTTTAAATTACATGTACATTATTAAATTATATCTTTTTTATATACTCAAATAATGAATATTGTGTGTGAAAACATCTATCAATTGAGGATGATGGAAGGGTGCATTAAAAATGGCATGATTTTCCTTACCCTCTTTCATTTTACTCTTCATATTGACTTTATTTTTGTTTGGATTAGTGATTACTAACAATGCATATTTTTTACACTGATTTTTATCCATTGTATTTCATTGTCTCATATAGTTTAATCTTTGATTTCACAATTTTTTTAATGGTTCATGAGATCATACATTGATGTCACAAATAATTTTAAATCTCAAAGATATTGCAGATAGTGTCCCTGAATTTTTAATAGTGTTAGTTATGTTTTTCATTCTTTTTATTTTGTATGATTTTCATTTTATATCCTACAGGATTTACTATATTTTATGGTATTTTGGATCAGAGGTGATAGCTTTGAAATCGGTATTTAATTATAAAGTTTTTTCTATTTAAAAATGAAAAATAATTATGTATAATGAGTGTATTGATGTTTTCTGCTATATTTTCCCATTTGATTACTCTATATCTAATTTGGTGTTGTGCATAGGGGTATATAGGGGAAATCCTTTCCAAAAAATTTCAAGTCTAGTTATGAGACTTATTATTTCTTCACATAATAAAGCTGATTTGGAATGAGTCAAGTTATAACTTATTAGTACATGTGGCCATTAAGATTTTTTCCTTAGAATTCAAGGGTTTACATGTATTGTTTAACTTTTTATTCCTATTATGTTTCTTTAAATAGGTACACATTCACCTCATTGTGTGAAAATATTATATTTGGGTTTAACATCAAGGGGATATTCTCTCAATCTAGTTATAGAGAAATAAAAATCCATTCTCCCTAATGTTGGTGTTAAGTATATGGCCCTTAATGCAGCATTTTCAGCATTCTATAAGTGATATATCGATTATTTCTTCCCCCTACCCATTCGATTTTTAGTTTCTGGGTCCTATATTAAAAGATAATTTAGATTAAGGATAGTTTTACCATATATGGATTGAGTTATTACATTTTCATTTCACTCATTAATGCTTTTGGTCAAATGTGAGGGTGGAGAAAATGAGTACATATTGGAGGTGTCCTTTCATGTCGTTTATACTTTGTTCAATGCTTGAAGAATTGGAATATATTGGT
Organism: Viscum album; assembly: GCA_963277665.1. NCBI lineage: Eukaryota > Viridiplantae > Streptophyta > Magnoliopsida > Santalales > Viscaceae > Viscum > Viscum album. The sequence goes on from OY728150.1 coordinate 2,119,593,055, forward strand.
TAAATATTTCTGAATTTTCAAATAAAGTGGTTTTAATTACAAAGTACACATATCATCATTTCATCCCCTTTCTAGAATGGTATTTTATCCACTTACTTTCAGACTCTATTTTACTACATTAATCATTATATGATTGATAGAGATTTATTTTAAAGGTTTATATATTGATTATAAATATATGTTATCTATATATATATATATTCTGAGTATATATATATATATATTATATATTCTGAATATATGCTCATGTGGACTAGGGTTGGGTTTTTTTTGAATAATCCCCCAACGAGTTGGTGGATACAGTCTCCATAGATATGGTTTGGAATGAATTCTCTATAGGAATAAAATGTTAACTATGTGTGGTCTCTTGATGAGAATCCTAAGGGTGGGGAATGGATTTAGATCACCCACAACTACCTTCAAAATTAATATTGGATATCTAAGATATAATAATTTTAAGGAAAGTATTATATTTTCTACCAAGATTTTAATTTGACCTAATTATACATCCATTTAATTAGAAATTATCAGTAGTGGTCTAGAATTTATTCCACAAAATAAAAAATGAAGTATCCAGTATTTGAATAAATTAAAAAAAATGTATCAATGATATTACCTGTAAAATAAATAATATCCAAGGAATACAACTTCTTATATCTAAATAACTAAAAATGACATGTTTTAAGATATGATTTACAATCAATGCAACAATCAGTATGACTCATAGGTTTCATAACCACAATTTTTTCATATCCATCTTATCATCTTCTACCTCTCCTCTAATGTGTCTATACAAGGACATAATTGTGGAATAAAAAATGTGACTTTTGAGGGATAATTATTTTGATTATTATATGTGTGTTTATCCTCCCTTCTATGTGTGTCTCCTTTATCATTCATTACTGTTATCTTATTTATAATATGTTATCAACATGAGACTGTAAAAAATTTAAGGATATAATGGTAAGTATTATTTTTTATTTTTTATCTTAATATATAAATATAAATTTTATTCTTTTGGTTATTTTTTAATTATCATACTATTAAAAAAGGACTCTTTTGATGGAAAATATCTCAAAACTTGAGGTCTTCACATGAGAAATTTCTATAAGAAATTATCTATAATTGGTACTTGATGTTGTGATTCACTTGAATGCGATGAATCTTAGAGATGTATTTGAGGAAGGAAATATCATATCACTATAACATCAGGCTAAAGCATTCATATTTATTCTACATCATGCTGATGAAGAATTTAAAATGGATTATCTCATTAATAAATAACCGTTAGAGTTTTGGAATAATTTTAAAGAAATGTATCAAAAAAAAGATAATATTTCTTTTAAAAATCTTAGTATAATTAGATAAAATTTTGATTTCAAGATTTTAAAGTTGTAAGTGAATACAATTCATCACATTTTATAATTAGGTTTCAATTTAAATTATGTGTTGAAAAAATTATTGACAATGATGTATTGGGAAAAATGTTTTCTACCTTTCATGCCTTGAATGTGCTCCTATGGTAATAGTATCAAGAAAACCAATTTAAAAAGTATTCTGAGTTAATTTCGTCTTTACTTATGGCTAAACAAAATAATGATTTATTGATAAATGATAAACAATCATGTCCAAATGGTTTAGAACCATTCCTAGAAGTGAAATATTTTTTTAAAATAATGGTTGGGTACGTGGTAGAGGAAGAGATAATGGAAAAAAGAATGTATGGACATGAGTTTATCACTATCATAAACCTAAACATCGTAACAATGGGAAAAAATGGTTAAGGAATCAAGATGTTCAAGATAAAAATCAACACGACAATAATATATTCATTTTTTGTAAAAGAATGGTCACTGGTCTCACATATGTTGTACTCAAAGATATCTTGTATACCTTTACAAGCCATAGGTTAAATAAAATAACAAAAATACTGAAGTAAATATATCACATCCTGGGGTGAAATCCCTATAATCTGTGGATCATGAAGGTACTTGAGCATGAAAGAAGCATTCATAACTGAAATTTAAAAAAAAAAATTAAACTAGACTGACATCTGGACACTACATCTGGCATACTGGGTTTGGGTTCATCCAAGAATCATGTGTAATTAAATTAAGTGTGAAAAAAGAATCAAAATGGTACCTTGGTGGAAAAACTCAATCCCGGTGTACTCCACTCATCTTCAAATCATCATAGCTCGAAGGCACCAAGATAGGAACCCTATAGATGATTCATATGTGCAACATGAAACCTAGTTCACAAATCTATGATCTTCATGTCCCAATATGAAATAATAGAGGTCTTTAAAATATACACATAATCATGAGAAGAACATACAATTGGTTTGAGAAAGTGGAATCAATTTGATCTAGTTCACCTCACCTATATCTCTCTCTAAACCTTTAGTGAACATGTAAAAAAATCATAAGACTACAGGTCGATCTATTAGCCTATGGATTTATGTGGGTTGGGGATTTCAATATTTAGGCCCACAAAATTTCAGACCGCATTTGATCCCCCACCTGTGAAACCCACAGCCCGCTCGAACTATCCCATCAGGTGTCTGCGGGTCCCGTTTGGCCTTCAATTATAAGTAGGGTTTCAAAAAGTTACGTTTGAAAAATAAAATAAAATAATGTAATACAATACATTATACTAATTTTTTTATAGCGGTTAATTTTTTTATAGTGGTTAATTTTTTTTTTAATTTTTTAGGTTTCAGTTTGTTTTATTTTGGTTTCTAGGTTTCTCTAGCATCAAAATAATTGACGCCATGGGTGGCATCAATAGTCATTTTTTTCTGGCATTTTAAGGCTAGCCATTTTTTATTGTGTTTTGGCTTTCCTTTTTTGTGTTTTGTTGTGTTATTTTTTGTTTTCCTTTTTTTATTTTTATTTAATATTTAAAATTACATTTTACTAAAAGTGTAATGATCAATAAGAAAACTAATAAATATTTATTAATAAATAATATTTTAATTATTATTAAAAATATTATTAATATAACTAATATTATAATTAATTATTAATAATTAGTAAAATATTTATTTTTTAATAATTTGAATATTAAAAACAAAAAATATAATAATAATTAACACGAAAAACAATAAATAATAATATAATTATTCATTAATATTATTATCAATAATTAATAATATAATAAATAACTAATAACTAAAGAAATAAATATAAATAAATAATCATATTATTAACATAATTAACATGATAATTAAAAATTACTAATTACCAGTATAAATATTTAATAATAATTTAAATATAATTTTTTAGAATAATTAAAATTATTAATTAGCAGGCACTGTTTGACACTGTAGCAGCCAGGAATATTCACCCGTTTGGGCCTTCGGGCCACCGATTTGGTCCCCGAGTCCTTTAAGGCCTTCGGGCCACCCAAGCCTTTGGGTTAGTAAGGCCTTTGGGCCACTTCAAGGCCTTCGGGCCACCTTAAGCGCAGATGAAAAACCAGACAACCTACAAGGAACAAGTTTCAAAAGGAGGAGAAAGGAGCTTTCACCATAGCAAAAGCTAAACAGATTACAAGAATGAGAGGGTATGACACATGCTATCGAGACAAGCATGTGCATGCATGGGAAAGCCTAGTGGAATAGTCATGCGAAGGTGGAGAGCTGATGTCATGATGAAGATGCTGGGAGAGGAGCAGTTCCAAGTAGTTAGTTTGGGTTTTATGTAATGTTTGAAGCCTATGGGCAATGAATTCCTATAAGGCCTATGGGTCATGTAATACTTACACCTACGGGCCTTTTAAGGTTTTCACCTCACCCCTTGAAAGGTGGATTATCCAAAATCAATAAAAAATAAAGGTCTTCTAGCCATTGGAAGAATGTTATCGATTAAAAATCAATAACTAATAATTAAATTATTTACAATATATTAAATTTTTAATAGATAATTTATATAATTTATAATTATTAATAATTTATAATATGATTTATAATATAATATAATTTACAATATTTAAAATATAATTTAAAATTATCACTAATTTATAATATAATTTATATAATTAATAAAAATGTAATTAAAATTAATCTTTTAGATTTTAGATTTTTTTATAAGAATTTTGTAAAAAAATTAAAAATATTTGATACATTTTAATTTTTAAGAACTCTATTATAATTTTTAAATTTTTTATTTTGTTTTTAAAATAACATTTTACAAAAAAAAATTAATACTTAACATAAAAAATAAAAAATATATAATAATAGTTACTAATTTATAATACTAATAATTTATAATTACTTATTTAAATTTTATATTAATGATATGATTAATTATATTTGTGAATCTGTAGGCTATAGATCAGACATAAAAAAACTTTTTTAATTTTTTTAATATTTAAATTATTAATTATTAAAAAATATTTTTTATTTTGATGTCAATTATTGATTTTTTTAGTAAAAAGTCGTTTTAAAAACAAAATTTTAAATTTTAAAAAATATAAAAACTTTTCAAAAATAAAACATTTCAAAACATTTAAAAAAAATTATTTTACAAATTTTTTATAACATGTTTTTAAATTATTAATAGAATGTTTTTAAAAATGTTTCAAAAGCCAAAAAACTAAAAAAACGGGGGGAAATGAGTAATGTCAGGTGAATTGACGCCAGTCATGTAGTCAATTCCCTAGGAAACCCATATCCCCAAATTTTAAAACCCTAAACCCATAAAAATAAATAAAAATTACAAAAAACAAATATAAATGTTATCCTAATAAATTAAAATGAGTTGGAAAAAAGTTTCAACTTTATACTCACCTTATACAACCATAAATAAACCATCAAAGATATAATTTTTTAGTGGATGATGTTGTTAGGGTCATTGTTAATTGAAAAATAAATATTTTATCCCAATCTCAAAACTTTTTCTTTTCCCGCTCCACTTTATAATGGTTCAATAAGAATATATATATATATATTATTTTATTTAAGCCCATGGGTCGGCCTGTTAGTCTATGAGTCCCGCATGGATAGGCTTGAGCTTTTATTTTTTAATCCTGAATTCTTTATGGACCAGGCCAGACCACTCAATAAAATCCGTTGCCCCCATAGTTCGCCTTGTGGGCCGACCCGCCCCACCCTATTAACACCTATAAGTGAAGGTATGTGAGGAATAAAATTCTTGCAAGGGTACTTTCCATTTCATTTTGTGTGTAAAAATTATTTATATAGTTAGGATAAATTCTCATTAATTTCACTTTAGTCCTTTAATGAGAGTTAACCTTAAAAATCCCCAAAAGGTCATTCAATATCATTTTAACTTTTCATAAATGTTATAAACATTTCATAAATAACTTGAAACATTATCAAATGTAACATGATGAATTATAAGCCATTAAATTATCTCATTCCCCCTAAATTAGTTTAATGAACCTTGAATAAATAATATTTGTTCGAAAAACTATTATTACTATATTTATTTTTTATAGTTAAATAACTTGTGAATTATTTGAGAAATAAATTCAATTGTAATTATTATATGATTTAATAATATATCATTAAATTTATTAATTAATTTAATTATGATCACTCACTCTTGGGAATTTACCCACCCATGCATGTTGGGCTCACATTTCCCAAAACTCAAATTCATTCGGATTAGGGGAACTTAAGGATATTGATAGCCCATAGGGCGTCGTTATTTTCCTATGGGGATAACCAAATTTAATACTTTATAAAATTTCATTATTTTTCATATTTATGGTTCGAGTGATGATAAATTTAGAAATTAAATTACCTTTTCATGATTGTTATTGGAGTTGATATGAGGGAGATCCTTTGTCTTGGTATCCCCTCATTGACACAACAATCCACCTTTCCCATGGTTAGGTATTTAGGGAATTAATGAATTATATTTGTCTCAATATCATTTTTAAACACAATTACCCCAAACTATTCAATGGTCACGCCTAATTTAGGGTAATTGGTTGTGCAATTTTAAATATTACATTCCAGATTCATAAATCAATAGCCATAAAATAAGAAAAAGAAAGATATTGGAATTGAAATTGAATATTGTAGAAACCCAAAATATGAACAAAAATAAAGATGAATATAAGTAGCACATTCTACCATTATCTACATCACCTAGAACAATCGAGAGTAACTTGATCATGCTATCCATGAGGTGGTAAGAGGGAAGGAGAAAAGAAAATTTAAGGATGAATAAAAAATGGCAAGGAAGAACTGGTGAAGGGCTCTACAATGTAGCACCTCACCCCAGATTTTGGTCTCCAATTAATTCATCTATAGTGGAACCCATGTCTTCAATTTATAGGAATCTAGGGTGCTCGATTTTTCTTTAATTCACCCATTAATGCGGTCATAAATGAGTCTCGGGTCAATTCTGATGGTAAACAGTGGTTCCAGGTCATTAGTGTTATCTTCCATCAAAATTTACATAACTCCCATAATTTACTGGTTTTGTCTAGCCAAAGTCACATCATGACACATGTTTCACACCATGAAATTTTGGGTCTTTCCTCCAGGTGTAGTTTTTCATGCTTTGTATTCATGTCATGAGTTATTCTCATGTCCCGAATTACTGTTAATGATGTTAATGACCAATTTCTAGCACGTTCGGATCTATTTCAGCTTGATTAATTAGTTTCAAGCCCCAAAAGCATCCCATGTACATCCAGTATCATGGAAATCCTTCTCATGATGCAAATATCAATTTGTCTGTCCCTTGTTTCTCATTTCCAATCAACTGTCGTATCCTTCAATAGATGAAAAAATAATTAGACATCCGAGAAAGAATTAAAAAATTAAATCAAAAAAGTAATTTATTTTAATATAAAAAAGGAATGTATGAAACATAAGTATCAAATCCCCCACACTTGAATTTAGATTTTTCAACAAGGATAAAATCTCAATATACTATAAAGGATACTCACTAAACCATAATTTAAATTTAATGTCAATAAAATCAATTGATTAAATGAGGAATTAAGTGTTCAATCATCACATAATAAAATTTCATAAACTCCTCGCTATTCAAAGAAACATGTTAACCATGTGTTTTAATTTTCCCCTTTTGAATTAACCATTCTTATTCATACTTTTATTTTTATTTTTCAATTCATTATCAATATGTGTTTCACTTGAAATTTACCTCAGTTTGAATTTTTTCACTCATCATCAAAGTCAAAATGTATATGAATTTCACCACATACCTCGAATCATGCTCCTTACCTAAGCTTGCAATGCATCTAATTTCTCCACCCCATATAGAAAAAATCACAAATAATCACGAGGCTTAATCAATAGGATCAAATGACTCTGAGGATTAGAGAAAGTGAGAAAATGATGTAAAAAAATTACTGCTCAAAACAAAGAAGGTAATTTTCGTGATAATAAAAAATATTCTAATGGAAATATCCTTTGTAAAAGTCATGTCACCCCTTACCCAATATTTCAAAGTAGGAACATGAAGCAATCAATTTAAATGAATGAAACATTCTCTTGTTTTATTCACATATATGTATATATATATATATTCAAAATATGTGCTTGATAAAAATATCATATCCACCACTCAACCCAAAATGATATCCTTATAACACTATTTTTAATAGTTATAACAAGATCATTGGTTAATCAATGAGATTTTTTAATTTCATATGACATGACCCATTTTTCAATTTTTCAATTTTTCATTTTTTTAATAAGTAGGTGTGAATATAATACAAAATATGACAATCAAGAGACTTTCCCAAAATCCCATAAACTCACCCTAATGCTTATCTAGATCAGAATGTGTGTCCCTTCCACTATGAAACCATCTCTCTTGTATTAATTTTGTATAACCATTGAAAATATTTAGAGTGGATTATAAATGGATAAAATAAGCTTGTAATGCAGTTCTTCCCTAACAATGTTATTCGTGGCTTCTAAAAGCTTAAGAAATATTAATTTAAGGTGGTTCAAGGTAAATGGCTAATAAAAAATATGCCTCAGTCATATTAAATGTGGCTTTGTACAATCATAGCTTTGAAAAGATGCAAAGAAAGTTCTAACATTAAAATATGACCAAGTTTCACTCAAGAAATATACTTAAGAGAGAATGGGAAAAATTAGGCTCAAAGAATTTATAGGGAATGAGAAAAAATGGTTGGTACAATCACTTATGTCAATTCACATCAATAATAAAATCAATTAATACAAATATCATAAATTCAAGGTAGGCCAAATCTTAGAAAAAATTCATTTACAAAAAATAACTGGTATCCCTAAATAATGATGTATCAAATCTAAATCTCATGTTTATATCAACCAATTATTTCCCTCATTTGTTTCTTTCAATTTTATTGAAAAATAAATTGAAGTCATGGCATAGTGATTATTATAAGTAGTTTATGTCTCCTAAATCGATGGTTGAAGAAAAGAATCAAGGCAGGGCATGCAATTTGTAGTTAAAATATTTAAAAAATAAAATAAAATAGTGGGGATAAAATAAAATAAATAAATTGAAACTCATAATCCCATTCCATTTATTTTTCTAATTATGGTAGTAAATTCTTCTTCCTTATTACCAGTGATCTAATTTTGGACCTAAAAATTACAGAATCAATTGAAAATGCAGGCTCTTTTAATGAAATTTTAAAATATTTGGGGGATAGTGCACACACATAAATGAAAAAAATAAAAAATCCTAAAAAAACTTGATTTGCCTCTCGGAATCAATTTTATTTAATGTCGCAATATCAGATTTACATTTTTAGATTAAGTGACGGGTGATTGAAAATATTGTACCTAGTCTAGGTCTAAAATTGACCTCATCTATGACTTTTCCAAGTAGGTTGGCCCCTATCCTTTATCTGAAAACAGCTTAAATCGTCCCATGGGCAATACCTACTCAAACTCCATCAGATTGATCCACTAGTGTTTCTTTAATATTGAAAAACTAAATGAAAGGTTATGTACCATCCATACCTTCTTTCCCTTTTCAAACTTAGAAAAATCACTTACCCCTCTACTGTCTTTAATTTTATCTTTCTTCTTTTCAGCACCACCTCTTTGAATTTCCTTTTTTATAATAACAACCACCTCATGTACTTCTTCAAATTCATCAGTATCTTCAACATTGGGTATGTTGTCCTCCTCCTGGTCATTGTCATCTTTCACTTCATAATTCTTTATCACCCAGTGAATGTTGAAACTTACTTGTTTGATGCCAACTCTCAAATAGAGTTCCCTACTATTCACTTTAATCAATGATCATCTGGTAGTTAAGAACATCCTTCCCAAAATGATAGGGGTCCTCACTTTTTCCATGTATAGCACTGATAATTCCATTGGGAAATAGAATATTTTAATAGAGTATCACATTTTGTTTAAACCTAATATTGTGTGCATCACATACTATGGAAGATATTGAATTTATTTAAAAAGAAATATATTACAAAGTCTCAGGTTACTATAAATGAAATCATTTGAAGGATTAGTTATGATATAATATGATTGATGGAAAAAGAGAATAGTTGATGTGAAAATGAATTGAGGATGAATAGATGAAATACTGATAGTGGGTATTTTTCTAGCCACTATTTATTTGAAGCTATTGTTTGATATTTTCTAGTCAAAATTTATTTTTTTGATAGCTGTTGTAACTTACTTTATAGCTTCTTTTCTTATTTAGCTGATGGTTTCTTATTTTCCAGCACTGTTTGTCGGTGTTTATTGTTTTCTTATTTTCTTGATATTGTTTTCTTATTTGTTGGCTATCGTATACTAAATTTCTTGATATGACAGAGCACCGAAATGTGCATATTATTTAGTGCTTACTGGTTATATTATTTGATGTTATAATTGGTTTTGCTGAAGAAACGCTTAAAAGTTTTAAAGGATTTTTTTAAAAAAAATGCATAAATGTTTTTTTTAAAGATCAAGAAGATTTTATTAAAAAAAGAGAGAGATGGGTTACATGAATCGGAAAGATGGTATATTATTACAATCTCTTACTAAGTGAAGGAGAATATGAACCAACAAAGTATCACTCCATGTCATATCTTGGTTGACTCCTTTATTGGCAAGGTCATCTGCAACCATGTTTTCTTCTTGATACGTATGGGTGGCAATGTATCTGATTTCAAGAAGAGAATTGAGGAAGTTCATCCAGCGAGCAGTGAGAGGCCAGACAAGCTGGATCACCCCATTCCAAATAGCATGCACAATGGTGGTGGAGTCACTTTCTATCCAGATGTTATTCCATCCTTTTAGCTTGACAAAAATACTGGTCTGAATCGCTGTCATCATTTCTTCTTCAAGCTCATAGGCATTGCCACAGCTTCTAAAGAAGCATCCATGACAATGACCTAGATAATCTCGGAAAATGGACCCACATCCTGCAGGACCCGGGTTTCCTCTGGAAGCTCCATCTACATTGATCTTGATCCATCTAGGAGTCGTAGCTTGCCAAAAAAAATGATTTAATTTATTTTGGAAATAACCCATATTGCTATATTTAGTTTTCCTTTATGGGTATTATTATTATTATTATTATTTGTTGGGTTTGGATTCTCGTTGGAAAAAATAATTCGAGAAGTATTTAATGTGAAGACTCAATTTTACCATTCCTTTTCTTGGGTTGGTCTCTCTCTTTTTTCCATTGAGTTTTATTTTAATTCTCAAGGACAAGAATTGTTTGAGAGATATCTATTGTAAGAGTTTGTATTTTCTAGAGCCTCTATTTTATCATTTATTAGATATCGAGGGAGTCCTAGTATGACCTATAATAGAGGTAGGAAATATTTATATTGATTTTAGCTAAATCTATAAATTTTTGGGTTTAATTTCATTTTTCAGATTTAGCTAAATGATATATATCATGCATTGATTTTAAGCATCTCACTTAACTAATATTACATATCATCTATATTTTTATGTATTGAGTTATTTGAAATTAAATAATATTGTGCATGTAAAATACATTACACATTATATATATATATATATTAATTTTCTTGTATATTATATTTCAATATATATATATTTTATTACAAATTATGGAATTAAAAAATGCGTGAAATAAAAAAAAAATAAAACTACAGGGTGTTTCATGATTTTAAATAGAAATTAAATAGGAAATAATTAAATGAAATCTCAGGCGAGTGAATAATGATTTTAGGTGGGGAGGAAAAAAAGAATGTAATGTTTTGTACAAAAATATGTGAAACGTTTTGAAAAAAAAGTTTAAGATTAGAAACAAAAATTAAATGAAAGCGTAAGATAAAAAAAATTTAAGAAAAGAGGGGAAGTGGGCGGTACGACACAATGTTGGTAAAAAAACGGAAATAAAAAACGTTTCAGAAAAATATTTCACGTAGCGCTTTAAAAAAAGTGGTTAATATGAAAAAAACGTTTATGAGAGAATGCATAAAAGTAAAACGTTTTTTAAAATAAAGAGGGAATATATAATGACACATTTTTATATATAACGTTTCTTAACGAAACCGTTTTATAATGAAACACATTTTATATATATTAAATGATTCCATATAAAAATATTTACAAATAAAACTTTTTTGATGATAATAAAATTATAGAATAAATGGAAGTTATAAAAATGTTACGCATGGGTAATTTAATAAATTTGTAGAATTATTTATTACATTTATATAGGGATATTATAGAGTTTTATAGAACCATTATTTTAGTGAAATTAATTCCCAAGGTTGGATTTCTATTATAAATAGAGATCTTAAAGACCGTGTTTATTTGCACTTAAAAAATATGACTCCTTCAATTACTAGATTTGGGTCAGAGGGTTACATAACGACACACACACCTCCTCATACATAAGAGACTATCGACTAACGGTGAGAGAATGAATGATGTCTTGGAGAGACTATGCCCTTGGTAACAACATCTATGCATCATAAACTTAGTAAACACAAATAAATAACCACAACACAACACAAAAAAAAGTAAAAAATAATGTCATATAGTGACAAGTAGCATAGAAGTATGTAGGGTCCACTCCCAAATATGGGGTGACATTTTTCGGCGGAGGAAGTCCTTGGGTAGTAACCAACCCTGCTGCAGGTCTTCTTTGGTGGGCGTCAAGGTGGACGACAGGCGGCGGGAGGAAGTTCCATGGGTAGATGAGCTACCCACCATGTGAAGGAGAAAACTGGATTTCTTCCTCCATTCAAATGGGATCAAATCCCATCATCTGTAATTTTGTGATTGTGTGATCCTCCGTTATTATGCTGAGATAAGGGAATAGAGAAGCGACCCTGTTTCTCCCAGCTTCAAAGCCGAACCATGTAAATCTTGTGTGTTTCTATGTTTTCTACTTCCGTTTTATGTGTTTGAAGTACCACGCACCTCCGCTGCGCTCCAACAAGTGGTATCAAAGGAGAGACGGACCAAACGGAGTTGAACCGGCGAGGCGGTAATGATTTTTCCGGTGGCCAAAAAATTGAAAGTGGTCAGAAATTTTTTTTCTGAGGCCAGATTCTTGAAGAGGAAAGTGAGACGATTGCAACGGCGCAAGCGGCGATAAAAACAGAGTTGAAACGAACCCGGTAGGCTCGGTCAAAGTTTGGTCAAACCCGCGGGTGAACAGTAACCCGTTCAGGAGAAGACGACTCTATTCACGCCGCTGGCGACAAATTCCGACGAGATTCCGTCAGGAACTCCGGCATGCCACGTCAGCGCCATGTCAGTGGGTGATCTAGACCGTTGAACATGTTTTGACAATACCTCAGTCAATTGGTGTCCGATTTCGGCGATCCAGGAGTTGATTCCAACTATTTTGACTGTTCCAGACGCATCTGTATGGTTAGTTTTTCAAAATTGTCACTCTATTAGTTGGTTTTAGAAAGGTGCGACATCGACGGTGGTGATCGCGTTTTGCGACAACGACGATGGCTGGTAGCGGAGCACTACCAAGATTTGATATCAAGAAATTCGATGGTCGAAACAATTTAGTATTGTGTCAAAGCACGGAGAAATATCTTTTGGTGCAGCAGGGCATGATCAGACCGTTGATTGGAGAAAAGCTCTAGACAACCAGCACCGATGATTGGGAAGAGCTCGAGATGTGGGTCGTCAGCACAATTCGACTGTGTTTGGAGAATGACGTAAAATATTTGGTGTTGGAAGAGACCTCACCGAAGGAGATCTAAAAGAAGTTGGAGAAACGGTATATGGCTAAGTCGCTCACCAACAAATTGTTCCTGAAGAAGAAACTGTACCAGTTGCGCATGGACGAGGGAACGAATTTGTTGGATCACACCAACGAATTCAACAAGATCTTGACGCAGTTATTGGGGATCAGTGTAAAAGTTGGAGAGGAATATAAATCACTTTTGATTTTATCATCCCTACCAATATCATTTGATGGGCTTGTGACTGCATTGCTTGTGGGGAAGGAGACTTTGAAGCTGGTCGAGGTGATGACGTCACTTCAAGATTCAGAGGCATTTCGAAGACCCGTGATGCATTCAGGTGAGAAAATCATGGTGATGCGAGATGATCAACATGGGAGGAGTCGACATCGACAGTAGGGAGGTAAAGAATGGCGGCCAAAATCCAGGGGGCATGATCCTAGCGAAATCACCTGTTTTCAGTGCGAGAAAAAAGGTCACTATAAAAGTGACTGTGGAGAGCGCAAACGGTACGTTTTCGGGAAGAAGAAAGTTGAAGAGGAGGATGTGGACATCACAGGATTATCAACAGATGATGAAATCTGCGTGACAATGAGAATCATATACTTAGATGTGCGAGTTGATCGGGAAGAAGTGCAGTGTCATTACTTCAAAAGATATGGGCACATGAAGCGGGAATGCAGATTTCTGAAGAGGAAGAACGAGTGGGCTCAAAATCCAAAGGAAGATAGATGGGTTCTGGATTCGGGGAGCTCAACACACATATGTATGACGAGAGGTACATTTGATACTTTTTAGCAGGTGTGAGACTCGGTGAGACTTGGTGATGGGTCAACATGCGAGGTTCGAGGAGTTGGGACAATGAAATTGAAGACACCCGATGGAGGAATTCGGAAACTGGCTGATGTGAAATTCGTTCCAGGATGAGACAGAACCTGGTAACATTAAGTAGGCTTGATGAAAAAGGGTTAAATATTTCCATAGCAGGTGGAGTGTTGGAAGTCTCACGTGGGGATGCAGCAAAGCTTACTGGGAAGGAGTCCCAAGGGTTGTATCATTTGATGGGGACCGCAGTCAGCTCGAGATCAAGTGAAGATGGTGGAAGTTCTACGTCATCTGGCATGAAGAAGCGTGTTCGATTTGCCGATGAAGTTTTCAACACCTGCAAGGATACTACTGGTCAAGCTTCTACCCCAAATTGGTCGTGAGGGGGAGATTTGTGGGGTCCACTCCCAATATGGGGCGTCGTTTTTCGGTAGAGAAAGTCCTTGGGGCAGTAACCAACCCTACTACAGGTCTTCTTTGGCAGGCGTCAATGTGGACAACAAGCGGAAAGAGGAAGTTCCATGGGTAGATGAGCTACCCACCAACTGAAGGAGAAGGCTGGATTTCTTCCTCCATTTAAACGGGATCAAATCCCATCGTTTGTAATTTTGTGATTGTGTGATCCTCCGTTATTATCCGGAGAGAAGGGAATAGAGAAGCGGACATGTTTCTCCCATGGACATAGGCTTCAAAGCCGAACCACGTAAATCTTGCGTGTTGCTCCGTTTTCTGCTTCCATTTTGTGTGTTTGAGGAACCACACACCTCCGCTGCACCCCAAAAAAGTCATACAAGATAATCAAAGGACCCCCCCATGTGGTAGGCCAACCAAGTGTAAAAATACAAAAAAACCCAAAAAATTAAAGGCTCTATAGTAATAGACTGGAGTCTGGTCCAATATTGCCTATGTCCTCTAAGCTCCACCTACTCAGTTACCCAATGTAGGGACCTTTCCCTTAGCTAGATCCATGGCCATGAAATCTACATGCACATCGAGATTCCCGTGCATTGTATGAGCATATAAGAACATAATCAATGCGTCCTTAACATAAGTGAAATAATATATATAGAAGTGTATTCAATGAACATAAGGTAAATTAATAAAAAACATTCATGTGCTAAGTCTTTATGCACTAACCAAGTTTCCACTAATCCCAACTCTACCTACTTCCACACCATGTTGGAATAAAGGTCAAAAGTAATCATTACATGACTTAGATCATACCAAATGATCCACATGCACTACAAAAAAGGTCATTAGCGATGGTTTTTTGTAGACTAACCGTGGTTTAAACTTCCACCTAATAGTATAGTGGTGGTTGATAAAACTGTCGCATATTACACGGTCGGTAGTCATTTAACGGGAATTGTTTTTTTAAATTTTGAGGCGTTTTATTATGTGTCATTTTTTGAACATTTAGCGGTGGTTTCATGTTTATTTAGTAGTAGTTTTTTTTATTTAAAATAATATCTAAGAGAAATATAAATAAAATGAAACTAACAACCGCTGAACATATTAGTGGCAGTTAATTGTAACTGCCGCTAAAACATATTTTATTTAATGCATTTAGCGGCGATTACTAAAAACCATCGCTAAATCAGATTTTTTTAAAAAAAATTATTTAATAAAAAATGGTAAATATAAAAAAACTGACATGCAATAAACTAAAACATGAATATATGATAAACTCATCATTACATCATACATCTGCAGTCATATATACAAACATCCACAGTCACCATAACCTCAGTCTCAGTCAACCCATACATTTGTCAACTAATACCTTAGTCATCAATATATACATATAAAATATGTCCAGCAACAACTCAGGCTCAATATACATCCATGACCTACACTACATCTGTCTGCCTCCACATCATCTCA
The DNA here is from genome assembly GCA_963277665.1 of Viscum album. Lineage (NCBI taxonomy): Eukaryota > Viridiplantae > Streptophyta > Magnoliopsida > Santalales > Viscaceae > Viscum > Viscum album. The sequence continues at coordinate 2,119,608,913 of OY728150.1, forward strand.
TCAACTGAAACCGACCATGTCATCTCATCAACTGTAACAAAAAAAATTAAACATAATAAATCAAAATTACAGTAGAAAACCAGAAGAATATCATGGATCGAAACAATCAACCTCCCTCGCCTACTGTTGATGTAACAACCCAAGAATTTATGAAAAATATTCTTTTTAATTTTATTAATGTCTTGTGTTGTACGCTACACCAAAAGGAGCTTGCACAACACACATCCTTGACTTGACTTGCATTACACGCAATCGCGACCTTCCTCGATAGCGTGTGTAGTACGCAATACCGAGCTTCACTAAACAATGATATGCTATAAAAATATTATTAAAACTAGCCGTTATGAATAGTAATAACCACCTTTTGAAATCCAGTAAATCTTATTTTTCAAAATGAACTTTATTTTTGGATTCGGAGTATCGAATTTAGCCTAAGGTGAAATTTTGGTACTTTTCGGATAACTTTCATATTTTGATGAATAGTGAAAATTACTAAATTATAATTAAAAACAACTTTTTTAATCGAAATAATTAATAGTGATAAATCATTAATTTGAGTGGTTTTAAAGTATATTTAGAATATATTTTTACAATTTAATACAATGTTGGTCATTGGATGTAGTTTCACATTTAAACTAGACATAAACAAGTGTCAATCTTTTGATAGATATTGTTTCTTAAAAACACGCTATTTGTTTTAACAGCGGGATTTAATTATAAAATTAATTAATGCAACTTTTATGTTATGAATTTGGTAAAATAGACTTCATTTTTGAATTCGGAATATGAAATATAGCTTGGGATGAAATTTTGGCATTGTTCTGAAAAACATCAATTTTTGATGAATAGTGAAACTACTAAGTGGTAGGTTAAAAACTGAATTTTGCATAAAACTTAATTTTACCGCTTCTGTGAATGGAATTTCGAAAATCCGAGAGACACGGTTAATATCAAGGACTAAAATGTGGTTCAATGAGATGAAAATAATTTTTTGGTGAATAGTAACTTTTTACTTTTTTACCGCGGTTAATAGTAAATAGGGTAACTAAGGGTAAATATGATATTACTATTACCCTAACACATGTCCTAATTCTATTGGACAAGTGTAATTCGACCAAAAACAAACTTAGGAATAACATATGACCATTTAGGCCCACTTGGATTAGATTAGGACATTTATTATTAATTTATTTAAAGAAAGGTTAAAATAGTTAAAATGAAAGTTTAATAAGTAAATCATTTTTAATATGGGGTTATACATAAGATAAATTCGATTGTAAATATTCATTAGAAAGCTAAAAAGATTTCCTACATTATGGTATTTTATTTGTAATTTTTAGACATAAAATAATTTAATTTATTTATGACACAACGATGATGCAGTAATTATCTTATTAATGAAATATTGACATAATTGATGTTATAAACACCAAAATAAATGTAATTTGAGATTTTTTATGAATTCCACTAATTTTCTAGGTTACTATGATATATTAATGTTGATTTAATTATTTAATTCTTTTATGACTTTCACAAAAATCATATATCAAATAGTGTCAAAATTGACACAAAATAGTTTTTAAATCAAATATTATATTATTAATTGTTATTGTATTCCTAAAAATCTAAGGTTCGGCCAAATGACTTAGATAAGGATATATATATTAATAATAAACAATTTGGGGTTAGTTTGGCATGTTATAGTAAGTTTATTAACCATATAGTGAAAGAAAACAAAAAGACATGGTAAAAGTTAAATTATTTAACTTAGAGTTAAATCTAATTGATAAGGTTAAAATAACATCCTAAACTTGTCTAAATTCTATTGGTTGATAGGATTTCGACCCCTCCCCACCTTATCTTCGAAATAAGACCCTTTGGAACCATTATAAACCGATTTTGACTTTAATATAAAATAATATTTTGAGATATTCCTAAGGTGCCCCTCTCCTCCCTTATAAAAGGACACCTCCTCCCCCTCCTCCTCACACCAAATTGAGCACTCAAGCTCGGCCAACCCCTGCCATTTTCTCCTCTCCAATTCCCTAGTATCATCCTAGAGGTTCTGGTCTTCTTAAAAGACCAATTTTAGTTCCCTAAAAGGAGGTCTCAAAGAAGCACTTCAAAGAAGAGGTAATATCCATTACCGATCTTTTTCAATTTCTTTCTTCTTCAACTTATTCTTCTTTAGTTGTTTCATGATAAAGTAATAACATCAGTATTTCTTATATACTGATATGTTATTATAAATATGAAACAACTCTAATTAACCTTCTAACCATCCTACGGAAAAAGGAAATCACCGCGCGTGCGTACGTACGGAATACCGTCTCCACGCCGTGGTGTAATCTATTTTCCGCCACCACCTTAATAGGATGGGTATAAAGGTGTAATGAGTAACTATATATGATTATTATAAAGTGATATTGATACTGAAATAGTATACATACACTTAAACACAATTCCACGACCATGGGAACGATATCATCGCTCGTGCGTACGTACGGACTACCGTCTCCACGACGCGATGAGATTCATTTTCAATGATTAACCATTAATGAATGATTATAAAGTATATATAATAAGTTCTAATGAAATATATTACATAATAATGATACTGGAATTATGTATATTTATATGTATGTCATCTACTTAATTCCATTCAATTCAATAAGGAAACGAAAACAGCGTTCATGCGTACGTACGGACTACCGTCTCCATGAACGGTGTATTTCATTCCATTAACAATATATTATATATATATGTATATTCTGAATATATATTATATATAAATCATGTTTTACATTCTGGATATAAGTAATCATGATCCAAGTAATCATATTAATAATTACAAGTTAAAAACACGAACGACAAATAAGACGATTTTACCCAAAATGCTACTTTAACATGAATTTACAAAAGACCGGGTAATATAAAGCCATAAGAGAACCATATATGATATCATAACAATGAATATGATTCTGTAATAAGTCAATAACATTATGTAAATCATTATACAGGAGGTTCGGACACGTACAAAGCAAGTCGGACCTAAGGTAAGGGAAATATCACAATCTCATTTTTATCCGAGATTGTTTATTCGTAAGTATTTACTGGGGTGTATTTTATCATCCACATCCATGTTTCATCAATATGTAATATTACTTCCATCCACCTACAATTGTTTAAATCCATTTTTACCCTTCGGTGAGTTTTTAGTAAAAGATATGAAAGGAATCTTTTGTCGTTTTTCATACGAGGTACTTTTTGACTTTTCCCACAAAAGTACGAAGAATGTTTTTTTTTAACTTATACGGCACGAACGGATTTTTACTGTTTTATAAAGCCTTATTTTCATGAAGCTTCCTCTAAAAGATTTCATGACTATTTTCAATAAAATCTCTTTCTTTTAAAATTGCATGATGTTTTATGAAAAGAAATTGATTTTGAAGAAGAAAGGATATTTTCCACAAGAATTCAATTCAAGTGTTTTATCAAAATTATTTTCCATCTAAGATAATAAAGGGTTCTGTTTTTATCCCTATTATTACATTGATTTGATTATGTTGTAAGTGAATTATTTTTATGAAGTCATTTACCTTATATGATTTGTTTTATGATGTCATGATGTTTCAAGAATCCCATTTTTGTTACATGTGTTATGCGATGATGTATGATTTATGATTATGTGGCACACATAAGAAAGTATTCATTATAAGATGGGTGGGACCTATATCTCCCTCCAATGCATTGGGTAAAGATTTCATATCTCATGAGATAGACATGGCTGGAATGGTAGGTTATACCGGTTCAGTGAAACAGGACTGAAACGAGGATTACTCGATTCAGAAAGGGACTTTGTCCACTAAGATAGTCTTGGCAATGAGTCATGACTAACAAGAAATGATTTTCCATGATTATGTGTGTATGCCACAAAGTTTCATGTTTTAAGTTATGATTATTGGGATTTCATTTCACTACTATGATTTATCCCATGTTATGAAATTATGCTCTCTTTTGCAGGTTAAGATTTCCAAAAGTTATGTTCTTATGAATATGATGTAATTGATTTTTCTTTTGTTTACCCTTACTGAGCATTTGAGCTCACCCTTTTATGTTTTCTTTTCCCCAGGATATAAAGAAAGGTTTTAGGTAAAAAAAAAAGGGAAGATCTTTATGGGAGATGTTGAAGATCTTTCCCCACGATTAGAAGATTTTATTCCGAGTTTCCAAAGACACTAAACTATTACGATCCATGTGTGTGTGTTTTTGTTATGTACTAAGTATTCCGCAAATGTAATGTAATGTCCATGTACGTCAAGATACGGGTCTCTACAGTTGGTATCAGAGGAAAGGTTTAGTCAACCTTTGGAAACTAGGATGCGAGAACTTTAGTGAGATCCCTAGAGATATTTTTAAGGTATGTCTAGGGATGTCCCTAAGGATAAGTATACGTATAGGATATAGTCCTAGAACTATGGTAACGATCTTAGAATTTAACCTAAGATGTTAGATATTGAGGGTTCTCCCCCTTTACTATGTTGTTTTCCCTAGCATGATTTTTGCCTCTCACACTATTCTTTTGGGGTTTTAGACGATGGCTGGAACCCGAAGGAACCGTGTTGATCAATGCAATGGACAATGAAATGATTGCCCTCCTGAACAAACAAATGTTATGGGATATGGAGTGCAAAATCTTATTGCTATACTTACACAAGCTATGAATCATTCTGGACTTCCAAATGAGCAGAGAAGGGAACAATATTCTATTGAGTCCTTCATGAGGCAACGTCCACCTTCTTTCAGTGGGTCTTCTGATCCACTTGTGGCTGAACAATGGATCAGTACTACTGAAAAGATATTTTCAGTTCTTCAATGTTCTGAACATGATAAAGTCATCTTAGCAGTATATCGTTTGGAAGGTGAAGCTGATCAATGGTGGAATCTTATCAAGAATACGAGGCCAAGAGATGAAATTGAGTCCATGGAATGGGACGAGTTCAAGAACTTGTTTTTCAGTAAGTACTTCCCTCGTATTCTTCGAACAAAGATGGAGAAAGAATTTCTTGAACTGAAGCAAAGGGACGATGAATCTGTTGGTACCTATGAAGCAAATTTTACAAGACTTGCAAGGTATGCTTCTGGAATTATCATCCAACCTGAAAGTAAAGTTGATCGATTTTTCTGTGGCTTAAAACCAAGTCTTCGAAGGGAATTAGCTATAAGAGACTTCAGTAGCTATGAAGAAATTGTGCATTGTGCTATCAAGGTAGAAATGGAAGTTGATGTTACATATCCATCTCATGGTTTTGACAAGAAACGAAAGATGGAGTTCAAGGAGAAATCTCAGAATAATGGTGAAAAGAAGATGAATGTTTCCTTATGCACAAAGTGTGGAAAGAAGCATGGTGGAGATTGTCTAAAAGGGACTAGAAAATGTTTTAAGTGTGGAAAAGAAGGTCATAAAGTAGCTGAGTGTCGAAGTAATGGAAAAAGGGTTTCTAATGATGTGAATAAAGCAAACACTGCAGAGAACACACCGCCAACACTTCAATGCTTCAAGTGCAAGGAAATGGGGCATTATGCTAATAATTGCCCTAATCCAAGGGTTAGTGATGATCAACATGAGCAACCACTGAAGGCAAAGGACAAAGGGAAATCACATGCGATCACTATTGGCAATGTTGAATATGACAACGATGTGGTGGAATGATTAAGTGTTTATGTAATGGGATTCCAAAATAATGTTGTATCATTGAGTATTGCAATATTTATTGATGTGGTATTCAAAGTGATTGAGATATTTTTTGGAAATAAGATGATATGCGCATAATGAAGACGAGAAAATGAAATGTTTAATAGTATTCATGAGCTCATGATTGATATAAGGACTAAGTGATATCATGGTTTGAGTATATAGAATTTTGAGGATTTTGGTATGTAGAAAGTGTTAACTTTTAACTGCACTCATGTTTTCACTAAGGTATTCAAGAGAATACACGATTAAGGACTTTGAATGTTTGGAATGTGACCAACAAGACATATCTTATGATATGTGGGGATCAACGACAGTATTAAATCTCTGGTAATCGATGTCACTATATTATGAGAGTGGACTGTAGTATTATGTATAAGCCTAAAGATTAGACTGGATTATGTTGGACATAAGTTAGTATTGTTTAAGGATAGAAGATTTTCGATATTATTGATGGGATGTTATAGTAACGTAGTTTTAGAAAAAGGGACAACCTGCAGGACGGGCGACAACCCATCGCTTCGGACAAGGCTGTAGGAATCGAACCCACAACCGAAGTACGACTGGCCTTTATCGCCTACCACTGGCCTACAGGAAGTCCCTGTTTAGTAGAAACTGGTTTTATTATATTAAGCAGTATGATATATGAAGTATAAGTCCATTTTAGGAACTATATATGATTAATCTCACTATAGAATGACTTATGTATATTTAATAACTTTTTCTTACCTTTTGTTTGAGATAGATGGAATGACCCATCATTCTATCACATGATCTGCTAACACTTCACGAATAACAAATTCAACTTCATTTATTTAAGAGATGAAGTGGAAATTGTTCAAGGCACGAACAACAGTGATATTGTATCAAAATAAAGTAAGTATTTATTCTAATTCAAATTTTCAACTTTAGGGAAATGATCTTGAAAACCAAAAATGTTGTCCTAGTGATCTTATACATGATGAATCAGATGGTACCTTAGATCGTCACAAATTTATGGATTTGTGATTACTGGATTTTCCATAGCTATGTTCTCTACCACTCTCCATCAGAACATGATGGTTAGATTTCTCTTCCATATCCATATTTTCACCTATGTGGAAACCCAGTGATTAGTTTATTTGGGTAATCATTACATTTCATACTTTAGTTTTTAAAGCCAAGTTTTGGTATTCCCTTTTACGATGTGGGTTTCTATTAAAGAAACTTTCAAATAGTAAACCATTTATAACCCCGACGAATTTCGAGGGCGAAATTCATTTTAAGGGGGGTAGAATGTAACAACCCAAGAATTTATGAAAAATATTCTTTTTAATTTTATTAATGTCTTGTGTTGTACGCTACACCAAAAGGAGCTTGCACAACACACATCCTTGACTTGACTTGCATTACACGCAATCGCGACCTTCCTCGATAGCGTGTGTAGTACGCAATACCGAGTTTCACTAAACAATGATATGCTATAAAAATATTATTAAAACTAGCCGTTATGAATAGTAATAACCACCTTTTGAAATCCAGTAAATCTTATTTTTCAAAATGAACTTTATTTTTGGATTCGGAGTATCGAATTTAGCCTAAGGTGAAATTTTGGTACTTTTCGGATAACTTTCATATTTTGATGAATAGTGAAAATTACTAAATTATAATTAAAAACAACTTTTTTAATCGAAATAATTAATAGTGATAAATCATTAATTTGAGTGGTTTTAAAGTATATTTAGAATATATTTTTACAATTTAATACAATGTTGGTCATTGGATGTAGTTTCACATTTAAACTAGACATAAACAAGTGTCAATCTTTTGATAGATATTGTTTCTTAAAAACACGCTATTTGTTTTAACAGTGGGATTTAATTATAAAATTAATTAATGCAACTTTTATGTTATGAATTTGGTAAAATAGACTTCATTTTTGAATTCAGAATATGAAATATAGCTTGGGATGAAATTTTGGCATTGTTCTGAAAAACATCAATTTTTGATGAATAGTGAAACTACTAAGTGGTAGGTTAAAAACTGAATTTTGCATAAAACTTAATTTTACCGCTTCTGTGAATGGAATTTCAAAAATCCGAGAGACACGGTTAATATCAAGGACTAAAATGTGATTCAATGAGATGAAAATAATTTTTTGGTGAATAGTAACTTTTTACTTTTTTACCGCGGTTAATAGTAAATAGGGTAACTAAGGGTAAATATGATATTACTATTACCCTAACACATGTCCTAATTCTATTGGACAAGTGTAATTCGACCAAAAATAAACTTAGGAATAAAATATGACCATTTAGGCCCACTTGGATTAGATTAGGACATTTATTATTAATTTATTTAAAGAATGGTTAAAATAGTTAAAATCAATGTTTAATAAGTAAATCATTTTTAATATGGGGTTATACATAAGATAAATTCGATTGTAAATATTCATTAGAAAGCTAAAAAGATTTCCTACATTATGGTATTTTATTTGTAATTTTTAGACATAAAATAATTTAATTTATTTATGACACAACGATGATGCAGTAATTATCTTATTAATGAAATATTGACATAATTGATGTTATAAACACCAAAATAAATGTAATTTGAGATTTTTTATGAATTAAACTAATTTTCTAGGTTACTATGATATATTAATGTTGATTTAATAAACTTGGTTTGAACATTTAATTCTGTTATGACTTTCATAAAAATCATATATCAAATAGTGTCAAAATTGACACAAAATAGTTTTTAAATCAAATATTATATTATTAATTGTTATTGTATTCCTAAAAATCTAAGGTTCGGCCAAATGACTTAGATAAGGATATATATATTAATAATAAACAATTTGGGGTTCTTTTGGAATGTTATAGTAAGTTTATTAACCATATAGTGAAAGAAAACAAAAAGACATGGTAAAAGTTAAATTATTTAACTTAGAGTTAAATCTAATTGATAAGGTTAAAATAACATCCTAAACTTGTCTAAATTCTATTGGTTGATAGGATTTAGACCCCTACCCACCTTATCTTCGAAATAAGACCCTTTGGAACCATTATAAACCGATTTTGACTTTAATATAAAATAATATTTTGAGATATTCCTAAGGCGCCCCTCTCCTCCCTTATAAAAGGACACCTCCTCCCCCTCCTCCTCACACCAAATTGAGCACTCAAGCTCGGCCAAACCCTGCCATTTTCTCCTCTACAATTCCCTAGTATCATCCTAGAGGTTCTGGTCTTCTTAAAAGACCAATTTTAGTTCCCTAAAAGGAGGTCTCAAAGAAGCACTTCAAAGAAGAGGTAATATCCATTACCGATCTTTTTCAATTTCTTTCTTCTTCAACTTATTCTTCTTTAGTTGTTTCATGATAAAGTAATAACATCAGTATTTCTTATATACTGATATGTTATTATAAATATGAAACAACTCTAATTAACCTTCTAACCATCCTACGGAAAAAGGAAATCACCGCGCGTGCGTACGTACGGAATACCGTCTCCACGCCGTGGTGTAATCTATTTTCCGCCACCACCTTAATAGGATGGGTATAAAGGTGTAATGAGTAACTATATATGATTATTATAAAGTTATATTGATACTGAAATATTATACATACACTTAAACACAATTCCACGACCATGGGAACGATATCATCGCTCGTGCGTACGTACGGACTACCGTCTCCACGACGCGATGAGATTCATTTTCAATGATTAACCATTAATGAATGATTATAAAGTATATATAATAAGTTCTAATGAAATATATTACATAATAATGATACTGGAATTATTTATATTTATATGTATGTCATCTACTTAATTCCATTCAATTCAATAAGGAAACGAAAACAGCGTTCATGCGTACGTACGGACTACCGTCTCCATGAACGGTGTATTTCATTCCATTAACAATATATTATATATATATATATGTATATTCTGAATATATATTATATATAAATCATGTTTTACATTCTGGATATAAGTAATCATGATCCAAGTAATCATATTAATAATTACAAGTTAAAAACACGAACGACAAATAAGACGATTTTACCCAAAATGCTACTTTAACATGAATTTACAAAAGACCGGGTAATATAAAGCCATAAGAGAACCATATATGATATCATAACAATGAATATGATTCTGTAATAAGTCAATAACATTATGTAAATCATTATACAGGAGGTTCGGACACGTACAAAGCAAGTCGGACCTAAGGTAAGGGAAATATCACAATCTCATTTTTATCCGAGATTGTTTATTCGTAAGTATTTACTGGGGTGTATTTTATCATCCACATCCATGTTTCATCAATATGTAATATTACTTCCATCCACCTACAATTGTTTAAATCCATTTTTACCCTTCGGTGAGTTTTTAGTAAAAGATATGAAAGGAATCTTTTGTCGTTTTTCATACGAGGTACTTTTTGACTTTTCCGACAAAAGTACGAAGAATGTTTTTTTTAACTTATACGGCACGAACGGATTTTTACTGTTTTATAAAGCCTTATTTTCATGAAGCTTCCTCTAAAAGATTTCATGACTATTTTCAATAAAATCTCTTTCTTTTAAAATTGCATGATGTTTTATGAAAAGAAATTGATTTTGAAGAAGAAAGGATATTTTCCACAAGAATTCAATTCAAGTGTTTTATCAAAATTATTTTCCATCTAAGATAATAAAGGGTTCTGTTTTTATCCCTATTATTACATTGATTTGATTATTTTGTAAGTGAATTATTTTTATGAAGTCATTTACCTTATATGATTTGTTTTATGATGTCATGATGTTTCAAGAATCCCATTTTTGTTACATGTGTTATGCGATGATGTATGATTTATGATTATGTGGCACACATAAGAAAGGATTCATTATAATATGGGTGGGACCTATATCTCCCTCCAATGCATTGGGTAAAGATTTCATATCTCATGAGATAGACATGGCTAGAATGGTAGGTTATACCGGTTCAGTGAAACAGGACTGAAACGAGGATTACTCGATTCAGAAAGGGACTTTGTCCACTAAGATAGTCTTGGCAATGAGTCATGACTAACAAGAAATGATTTTCCATGATTATGTGTGTATGCCACAAAGTTTCATGTTTTAAGTTATTATTATTGGGATTTCATTTCACTACTATGATTTATCCCATGTTATGAAATTATGCTCTCTTTTGCAGGTTAAGATTTCCAAAAGTTATGTTCTTATGAATATGATGTAATTGATTTTTCTTTTGTTTACCCTTACTGAGCATTTGAGCTCACCCTTTTATGTTTTCTTTTCCCCAGGATATAAATAAAGGTTTTAGGTAAAAAAAAAGGGAAGATCTTTATGGGAGATGTTGAAGATCTTTCCCCACGATTAGAAGATTTTATTCCGAGTTTCCAAAGACACTAAACTATTACGATCCTTGTGTGTGTGTTTTTGTTATGTACTAAGTATTCCGCAAATGTAATGTAATGTCCATGTACGTCAAGATACGGGTCTCTACAGTTGATATCACCCACCTACAATGAAAACCAGAACATTTAAGAAAATAAATACAAAATAAAAAAGGTACAAAATATATTTAGAATGCTGCACATAAAATTTTTCATTTTGTTAATCAAACAGAAAAAAGTTTAACATAAATAAAAATAATGTATAATGAAATTTTTTTTGAAAACATAAACTTACCTATTTGATTCAACACTTGAAATTGAAAAGAGATAAGTAAATTTTCTAATTTATTTTTAAAGCGACGTGTGGTGTGCTTGAACTTGACTTAATAAATAAATTTTAAAGAATTTGAAATCATAACAATTCCTATATTTTAAAAACAACTCAACAATGGTTGTCTAATGATTTCAATCAATTTGAGGTCACTTGTTATGTTTTTAACCATTCCACATATATTTTAGTGTTTTAAAACAATAAAATACATTTACAACCATCACATGCAAAGAATAATTTGAAATGATGTGTCGTCAGTATATTTTTTAAATATTTTATATAAATTTAAATATAAACAGTTTATTTTATATTTATGTAGGTAGTCGAGCATCCCGATATTACAGAGTTCGAAATTTATCATAGGATGTACAATAATCCAGCCAGTGGAGAGATTAGAGGTGATCGCCAGTGTCAGATTGTGGTTAGTATTATTTTTTCAGTTTGACAATTAAGTGCATATAATATTTTCACAATTTTAATTTTAAATTGGAATTAAAGGAGTCATATGAGGCTGAAACCACTCAGACATAGGCTGAGGGTCAGGACGAGACGACTGATGAGACCAGTGCGCACCATTTCGATGAGGCGGCATGGATGCAGGCGACTCAGTATGGATTTGAGAAGGGCAGAGTAGTTGGTATCGACTCTCATTTGACTCCTGGTACTTATTATGGTACTGCTGCGATGTTGACGTCTAGCTCGAGAGGAGCTCGTGGAGATGCATCATCTCTTGGCTCACAATATCAGGAGCAGTTGTGAGCTCATGTTGAGCTTATAGAGACTTTGCAGAAGCAACAAGAAGAGAAGTGTCGGCGGCAGCAACAACAGGGGAAACATCACGAGGAGAAGATGCGTCGATGGCAGCAGCAGCAGCAGCATAAATATGAGGAGGAGATGCATCGATGGCAGCATGATCATTACTAGCAGATGGAGTATATGCACCGTCTGACTCATAGTTTAGGGATGGAGTTTCCTCCACCAGCTCCTTCAGCTCCTCCACCTCCTCCAGAAGTCGACCCTCAGTGATTTTTTTATGTTAAAAACATTTGAATTTAACATTGTAATATGAGTTATTTACATTTTTTGTCTTTTATATCGATGCAAATATTACATAATTTAATTTTTAATATTTTATTATTTTTTTATATTTTTTTGTGAATATTGAGAATTTTAATATTTTTTATATTTTTTATCGTTTTAATAATATTAATATTATTTTATTAAATATATTATTTTAGTATTATATTTTTTAATGTTTGTTTATTTACTAATAATAATAATAGTAATATTTTATGATTTTTTTATTTTTTTTGTGAATATTGCGAATTTTAATATTTTTTATTTTTTTAATAATAGTAATATTATTTTTTCATTAATAGTAATTTTATTAAATTTATTTTTTTAAATTAATTTATTATTTGCGATGGGACCTTTTGCGATGGGACCCCGTCGCAAATAGTCTAACTAAATAGTTTTTAAAAACATATTTGTGACAGGACTACTTACCCGTCACAAATACTTTTTTGCGACGAGCCCGTCGCAGAATGTTATATATATATTTGCGACGGGACGAGGGCCCGTCGCAAAAACTATTTGCAACAGGCCCGTTGCGAAAAATTTTATGTATATATAATACATATAATCAGAGACTTATTTGCGACGGTGATGTTTCCCGTCACAAATAATGGTATTTGCGATGAGCCTGTCGCAAATAATGGTATTTGCGACGGCGTTTTCTGCAACGAACTATTTGTGACGGGGCCCCGTCGCTAAATCTTATTTGCGACGAGATCCCATTGAAAATAAGCCGTCGAAAATACCAAGAATTCTAGTAGTGTATATACATCATACATCTGCAGTCATATATACAGACATCCACAGTCACCATAACCTCAGTCTCAGTCGACCCATACATTTGTCAACTAGTACCTCGATCATTAATATATACATATAAAATATGTCCAACAACAACTCATTCTCAATATACATCCACGACCTCCACTACATATGTTTGCCTCCACATCATCTCATCAACTGAAACCGACCATGTCACCTCATCAACTGTAACAAAAAAAAAATTAAACATAATAAATCAAAATTACAGTAGAAAACCAGAAGAATATCTTGGATCAGAACGATCAACCTCCCTCACCTACTATTGACATCACCCACCTATAATGAAAACCATAACATTTAAGAAAATAAATACAAAATAAAAAAGGTACAAAATATATTCAGAATGCTGCAAATAAAATTTGTCATTTTGTTAATCAAACAGAAAAAAGTTTAACATAAAAAAATAATGTATAATGAAAAACAATTTGAAAACATAAAATTACCTAATTGATTCAACACTTGAAATTTAGAAGAGATAAGTAAATATTTTAATTTATTTTTAAAGCGACGTGCGGTGTTCTTGAACTTGACTTAATAAATAAATTTTAAAGAATTTGATATCATAACATTTCCTATATTTTAAAAATAACTCAACAGTGGTTGTACAATGATTTCATATCAATATGAGGTCATTTTATATGTTTTTGACCGTTCCACACATATTTTAGTTTTTTAAAACAATAAAATGTATTTACGACCATCACGGGCAAAGCATAATTTGAAATGATGTGTCGTCAGTTCCTAAATTTCACAATTTCAATTTATAGTCATTATTCCCTGATTTTAGGGTAATCTGACATCGTTTTCCTGGTTTTGACCCTCCGATACTTATTTTTAAAGGCTTTTATACCTTTAAGATGTATTTACTGAGTAATTTCAACCATACCGCATGTCAGATTGACGTGTTGTCTTGCGTACAAGTCAAAAACAAATCAGCAGTGGTTGTATCATGATTTTCACATAAATTTGAGGTTGTTTTCTAAGGATTTGAATGTTCTATGCACGTTTTAGCATTTTAAAACACTAAAAGCGTGTTTATAGCTATTCTGGGAAAACTGTAATTCGGAATGACATGTTGTCAGTTCCTACATTTCACAATTAAATCCACAGTCAATGTCTCCTGATTTCAGGGAAATCCAGCATTGTTTTATAGGTTTTGACCCATTACACTTATTTTTAAAGATTTTTTCACCTTTAAGAAGTGTTTACTGAGTAATTCTGAAAACACCACACGTTGAACTGACATGTTTCCTGTTCATACACATCAAAAACAATTCAGTGGTTGTTGTAAGTTGGGAAAAAAATCCCTCAAGGTTACATTGAATCATTTTTTGGTTGATTGTGTTTGTTGACAAACATGGTTTCCATGGTGAGTTGTTGAGTTCCAGAGAGATTGTTGAAAATATATGTTAAGAAAGAACCACAACAAAAGAATGGATAATCTGGAGGCAGTATAAAAAGAATAGATACAAGGTGGTGCCATTTTCCAGTGTTTGCCAAATTTTTGGGCCTCAAAATTAGAAAATTAAGAAAGGTGTTTTTGGAAAAGGAATGAGTGCGAAAGTTTTAGAATGTGTGCAAAATATTGGTTTTTTCGTGCAATATTGAAGATTATTTGAAAATTTGCACGCAATTCATGTTTTAGGATCAGAACATCAAAAAATGCTAAAGGCATGAAGTGCGAAAAAGAAGTTTGCACGCCCAATGAAACGTCAAATTGGGTTTTGCACGATGCTTCAGGATTTTTCATGATGCAGTAGAGTTTTGCGCGTAAGGGTCGGTGATGCCTATAAATAAGAGGTGACCCCCTCATTCGAGGTTGCTCAACACTTAGAAAAAATTGGAGTTCTTAATCACGTAAGAATTTTGTGCAAAGGGAGTTGCGTGAAAGAATTTGAGTTGCGCGCAAGCTAAGAAAATTGTGTGTATGATTTTAGTTGCGTGTAAGATTGAAGTTGTGCACAAAAGGTGTTTCACAACAAAAGTTAAATCTTGCACGCAAGATGCAATACGGGTTGCGTGAAAGATTTGAAATTTCCCAGCACATCTATGGTAAATTGGTATTCATCAATGAATAAAAGTGGGACATCAATAGAACATCTACATACAGTTGATGATGCATTCATTAGAGATAATGAAGAGACCTAAAAGTTAATAAACTACGAGTGAAACCCTTCTAAGACCAGTGAGCGAAGGAAGAGGAAGATGGCGATCCTTCCCACCGACAGTGATTCAGAGGAAGAGACATAGAGAGTGACCATTGGGAATGCATTGAGCAGACCCTAAACTTTGTAAAGGCAATGAGCCTGGGTATAGAATATCTAGCCTAAACTTCGTAATTATAAGTGAGATTTAGTGGATTTGGTACATTGACACATCGCCATTTTATGTTCCTTGAATGTATCCCAGTGTGGGTGAACCAAGTAAAAATTGTTGTGTCCTTGTGCTTACTTTTATGCATTGCATTCAAAGCATCATCATCAGATAATGAAGGAATGAATAATACCAAAATTTAAACCTAAGTGCAAACCAAGTGACCCCTCTAATAAAGAGTTCAAGATCCAATGGAGAAGGAATAATTTTGAAAAGAATATCCATACCCTGATTCACCCCCCTCTCAGGGTATCTAGGCCCATTTTAGATGTAATATTGTCCCATTATTTCACACCAATATGAGGTCATTTTCTATGGTTTGGACCATTCCATGCACGTTTTAGTGTTTTAAAACACTAAAAATGCATTTATGGCTATCCAGGGAAACTGTAATTCAAAATGATGTGCTGTTGATTCCTACATGTCATAAATAACTTATGGATTATTTTCCTAAAGTATCAAATTGATTCGAATTATTTTTCTTGTTTTTGAGTAGATCAATAGACCTTTTTACTAAAATTGATGTCATTTTTAAATAAAAAGATGCACTTGGAGTCATGCTGGTCACACCGTGCATTGGATTGAGATGTGTCTGATTTCTACACATCTCAAATGATTTATGTATCGTTTTCCTAAAGTATCAAAACAATATGAATGCATTTACTCAATTTTTAGCACGTCATTTGTCTTTTTTTTTACTAAAATGTCATTTTAAACTAGAAAAAAACATTGACTCATACCGATCACATCGGGTATTAGTTTGATTTGAGACTAATTCCTACACATCAAAAATGACTTATGAATCAATGTCTTAAATTAGCAAGAAAATCCTAGTGTGTTTTCTCGGTTTTTAGTGAGTGGCAATTTTTTAACTAAAATGTCGATTTTAAAATGATAATGGATACATTGAGTCATACAAGGAACATAGTGTATTATATTGAGGTAAAATGGATCCCTACACATCAAAAATGACTTATGAATCATTTTGCTAAAGTATCAAACAATATGAATGTGTTTGATCGGTTTTGAGTAGGTCAGTTGTCCTTCATACTAAAATCAATGTCAATTTTAAATAAAAAGATGCACTTGGATTCATATCGGGCACATAATGTATCAGATTGAGGCAAGTTTGATTCCTAGATTTCAAAAATTAATTATGGATTATTTTCCTAAAGTATCAAAACAATCAGAATGTGTTTGCTCAATTTGGAGTATGCCATGTTTCCTTTTTACTAAAATTGATGTCAATTTTAAATTAAAAGATGCACTTGGAGTCAAACCCATGACATCGTTCATTGGATTGTGTTGAGACTAATTTATAAATGTCTCAAATGACTTATGGATCATTTTCATAATGTATCAAAATAATCCTAATGAGTTTGTTCAGTTTTGAGTATGTCACTTATCTTTTTTACTAAATTGTTATTTTAAACTCGAAACACAAACTTTGACTCTTAAAAATCATAACATGTATAAATTTGATGTGTGATAGATTAATAAACATCACAAATGACTTATGAATCAATTTCCTAATTTATCAAGAAAATACAACCGCATTCGCTCAGTTTTCAGTGAGTGACATTTTTTGAACTAAAATGTCAATTTTAAATTGATAACAGACACATTGAGTCATACCGGACACATCACGTATCAGATTGAGGTGAGAATGATTCATAAATATAAAAAATAACATATGGATCATTTTACTAAATCATTAAAATAATACAAATGCGTTTTCTCAGTTTTGAGTAGGTCAGTTGTCCTTTTTACTAAAATGGGTGTCAATTTTAAATAAAAAGATGCACTTGGTGTCATACCGGGCACACCGTGTGTCAGATTGATTAGTGGATGATTCCTACACATCTCAAATGACTTATGAATCATTTTACTAAAGTATCAAAACAATCTGAATGAGTTTTATTTGTTTTGAGTATGTCACTTGTCTTTTTTACTAAATTGTCATTTTAAATTAGAAACACACACTTTGACTCATACAGATCACATCATGTATCAGTTTGACAAGAGACTGATTCCTACACATCAAAAATGATTTATGAATTTATTTACTAAATTATCAATAAAATAAGATCTTATTTTCTCTATTTCCAATAAATGACACTTTTTTAACTAAAATGTTGATTTTAAACTGATAACGGACACTTTGAGTCATACCAGACACATCGTGTATCATATTGAGTTATAGATAATTCCTAAACATCAAAAATGAATTATATATTATTTTAATAAAGTATAAAAACAATTGGAATATGTTTTCCCAGTTTTGAGTATGTAATTGTTTTTACTAAAATTAATGTCAATTTTAATCAAAACAAGCACTTGAAGTCATACCGGTCACACTGTATGTCAGATTAAGGTGTGATTGATTCCTAAATGTCCCAAAGTTTCAAAATAATTCTAATTTCCAATGTTACCATGACTTCCATTGTCTTTATTTATCGAACTACTAACACTGCATATTGACTCGCTGTTATTAGCCGAAAAACCTTTCTCATCATTGAAAGCTAGAACAACAGAGGAAACTCATGTGCCCATTATATCATGAGAAGTCACCACAATGGGAACACAATATTCCTATAATCTTATAGTTTTCAATAATGAGAAAGGTTATTTTGTTAATAACATAAACTCAATATGAAATATTGGCAGTTCAAAAAAGAAAGACAATGAAAATAGCAACCATTGTAACATTAGAAGAAAGAAACATTTTATCTCTGTTCCTTGTTGCAGATAATTGAAAGAAAAATAGGACTTCCCAAAATAACTATGAAGAAACTAAATAAGTATTAGATAAAATTCATAAAGAAATTAATATACAAATAATAGATAAAATGATGACAAAAGTAATTAAATAAGTAATAGGAATTCACCTTTTCATGTTGGTTGTATGCATTCTTGACACATTTCCTTATTGTAATTATCCCATTTGCAGGCTCGAAGTCAAATCTTGGACAAGCATGAACAATTTCGAACAAACCACCCTAATTTGAACAAAATAATCCACTTGTATAAGAAAATAATTATTATATGAGTAATACTAAAAAGAAATAAATTAAACATAAATATGAAACAACACATTTTAGCACAAAGGAAACCCATGAACGTTCTAAAAGATATCAAATATTTATTCCTAAATTGAGAGTTATAAGATGAAGTTTCTTTCTTAGTAAATATAAAATTATTTGTTCTTATATAATTACTTTTTACTTTTTTTTTATTTTTACTGTGATAACATGTTTTTACCTATATAAATTATGTTTTACTAAAAATATAAAATAACCCCTCTAACTAAATTTTGGGTTGTTCATCCTTTATTTTTATGAATTTAATGTAATTAAATTTATAATCATGATAAAATAGACATTTAAAATAATCATTTTATATATTAGAAACTATTTTTTTGTGGAAAAATGATATTCTTACAACTATTTTTTCTTAATATTATAATGCATTGATTACCAATAGAATGCCTGTTAATATAATAATATATGTTTGTAAACATCATTATAATGTCATTATTTTAAATAGATCAATCTAATTTATTAGTTAAATGTTACAAAACATTAATAAAATAATTTATTAAAAATAATATTTTTATCATTATCATGGTCATAAACATTAATCATATTAATTATACATTTATTCCCAAAACATACAATGGAATTATTACATAATATGATAATATTGATCTAAAATAAAATGTACATTTTATGGATATAATATCAATAGGTTAAGAAAACTAGTTTTTTAATTTAGACGACTAAATCAGTATTTGGATTAAAATATTACATATGTTTGAAAAATTATATACAAGTGTTTTATAAATGAAAAAATTATATTTTTTGATTTATTATATATATATATATTTATAAAATAAACATGCTTCATAAAAATTTAATCCATTCTTCCATTATAGTAATATAATGAAAGTAAATGTTTTAGAAAAATTGGCATTTTTTCACCATTTAGCTAGAAAATAATTATTTATGAAAATTCTGAAAAATTATTCATAAGATAATATTTAAATATTAGAATAAAAAAATATGTTTATTTTATAAAATTAAAATTAATAATCTTTATAATAAAAAATATATATATATAATGATTTTTTTCATAGGAAATTTACTATTACAAAAATATTCAACTTTATATGAGATCACGATATGTCATGCATACCCAAAATATTCAACTCTATATGTCTACCATGACTATAAAAGATAAAACACCCCTTTATACCACTATAGAGGATGCACCCCAGAGAAAATGACATGTTCAGGCTATACATAGTGTTTTTATTTCTAATTTTAAAGATTTCATTGATTTTACCAAAGTAAATTTTTATTTCATTTTTCAAGAATTCCCACTTTGGGGAAAAGCGTAACAACTTACAAAACTGAAACGACACTAAAGTAAGAGAAAAATAGAAAACCAAAATGAAACCATACCTCACTGGATAGACCACCCAGCCGAATCATCCCAATACTTCCATGCTATGTATAAGAACCCAGACCTTCTTTTCAGGTATATTTTTCCTTTTCTGGTCATTTTTGGGAAAAAGGGGAGAATCTGGAAATTTTCTAAGTACACGACGTGTACTTTATAAGTACACGCCGTGTACTTTTTACCGCTCGAGGCCGTGTGCTGGCCATGTCATGGCTTCACACACGGCTATGTAGGGGTGATGTGGAGGCTTCTTAATGTAGTGTACGGAAAATCCTAGTACACACCGTGTACTCTAAAAGTACACACTGTGTACTTTCTTTTTTTCATTAAACGGACCGGGGTCGCACCTAATCGACAGAATCATATTTTTTCTCCAGGTTCTTTGACTGAGAGCATCCCGTATGGCCGTGAACATCCTCTGAGCCCCCGATCCTCCATCTGTTTGCCGAATCGACCACCGTCGATTGTGTTGGAACTGCAGCGGTGAGCTCTTCCTTTTTATTGAGTTTCATTCCATGATTCCCCATATTTCTCAAGATATCATGGGTTGACCATTTTATGCATTTTCATATATCTACAATGTTATAAGGACAATAAATCCTCATCGGTCAACTATATTGATCTCTTAGGATCGAGGTAGGTGGTTTGTTGCCCCAAATTTAACATCTTTGAGTTTTTGTGCAAAAGTACCGGATTCCCATGTTTCGGGTATCTAAAGTTAGGGTTTTGATCCTATTTTATTATTTGCCTTAGATTTCTTATATTCTAGAGGCTATTATAGGGATAATTATTTCTTTTTAGCAAGTTTGAGGATCACCCCATGGGTATTTTCCCTTGTTTTGGCTGTTTACCGCCGTTTGGCTTAGGTTGCCTGTGAGGCATACCTTGTTGCATTGATTGCCTGCATTAATATAATTGATTTCATGTATCACCTGCTGTTTATCTACTTGTGATGCATTGTATCTATTAGCCAAGTAGTTTTTGAACTTACTTAGGGCTGCTGACAGTCGATTACACACGACTAGACTGCTTAGGGCTGTGTGAACCTGGTGTGGTAGACTAAAGAGGGAATTGATGATTAAAGACTTCCCTAGAGAGTCTGTTATAAATTAGTATCATTCAAAAAACCTAGAGAAATTGAACTTTGTGCTTCCTCAGAGTGTCCTTAGTTACTTATCGATACTATAGGGGGAATTAGACGTAAGTACTTCCTCAGAGAGTCTATAACTATCATTGTAAGACAACATGGGAATTGACGGTGAGTGCTTCCCAGAGTGTCTGTGCATTTGTATGATTACATGACTATAGGGGTATGCCAGTATGAGCCACCCAGAGAGTTAGTGTGAATATTGTTTGGTTGGTTGTGATGAGTCCACCAAGCCAAAGAACAAGGTTGTGTTTTGTACTGCTTGTAGTTTAGGTAGTCTGCTGAGATACCTGTTGTGTTACTTGCTATGCTTTGGGAATATAGAGATTTTTATAGATTCCTTGGGTGATAATTAAATGACTGAATCAATTTACTAAATAAATGTGAATGGAGATTCATAGGATTGTTTACATTAGTGTACTCCTGTTTCTCTGATTCATTTATTTAATTTAATTTTTCTATATTGCTCACTGACAGTAGGGCACAGATCTTGTGGTGGTTGCCTACTGGGATTAGTATCACACCCTATTTGGGTCCTTCTTTTCAGCCCAAACAGGTTATATGGTTGTAGGTGTGGATAGAGACTGTGGCACTTCTACTTCAGGTACATGATTGCTGTTCGGAGCTGGAGATCATAAAACCGAGCCTAGGCTTGTGATGTTGCTGAAGTTGCTGTTTACTTTTAGTACTTTTTTATTAGTTATATTTTAGCACATTGTTGTGTTTGATACTTTCCTTAGATACTTGTACCTACTGCATAATTATCATCATTATTATATTATACATTGTTTCTGGTATTTAGTTTTAGTTGTTGTATACTGTTTACTGCTTCTGCTATTGTTTATGTTTATCCTTCTGTTGTATACCTTACCAAATGAGGTCATAGTTTCCCCATCGACTCACCAAGACCCTCAATTATATTCGGAAGCCTCTGGAGTTTGGGGGAATGTGCCTGAGGTCATGTGGTGAACCGGGTACAGGGCACCAGTTGAGTGGCTCTGGATTCAGGCCGTTACAAAGTGGTATCAGAGGAGCTTCTTTTCTCTTCTATTGACTTACTATTTGGAGACATTAGACAAGGATAAGACAAAATAGGTAAATGGTAAATAGATGTTCCCGGGAGTTCTAGAACCCGTGTACAGGAAAAAAGCCAGGTTACCTCAAATATTGCAATTTTTGAGTTTTGAAAATGTTACTATTTAATTGATTTCACCATTGGGTGGTGCACTTGTTTTGTGCTGTTACTGTTTATATGATTATGGTTCTATTTTGTTGCAACCCGATGAGATGAGGGTATGCCATCTCATGCATCATATAGGCACTTGTTAGGAAATCACATGTCATGCATTTTTCCATGCCATCTAGATTTCATTAGAAATTTCATGCTGTTGTGATAGAATTTGTGACAGTCGATGCATGATGTTGTGATAGATGTTGTGATAGAATACCTGCTATGTTGATAGGGTATCATTTGTTTAGAGATTCTTTATCATAGACACCAAACTTTGGTCTTAGAGGTGTTATGGGCCCTCAAGTATTGGAATTTGGTGGATCATGAGTTTGTTATACTGTTTACTTGTTGTATGCATTACTATGATGCCAAGATTTGATTCGCAGGGAGTATGGCCCCCCACAGATCAGAATTTGGCACCTTAACGCTTTTATTTCTGTGTTTTCAAGGATCCGGTGTAGTTCTGAGGCTACTATCTGGAAAAACCCATAATACAAGGCGTGTACTTCATGAATACACACCGTGTAGTTTTTAGCCGCGTCATTGACTATGTGGGCAGGGACACAGAGTTATGAAAGTTCTTATAAGAACACGTCATGTACTAGTTTACACTCCATGTAGTATGACCTCAGTATCCGGCTGTGTAGCTAACAACACGGGTCTATTTTACCTTTCTCATACATGCTGTGCCCGTCAGGAACATGCCGTGTAGGGTCATCCGTGTGTCAGGCCGTGTCGCTAACAACACGGGCTAGGTAAGGCATGTCTAGTACACTCCGTGTCATCCTTGAACACGCCGTGTAGTTTTGTCTTAGAGGAGTTGTGTGACCTAGCCGTGTATCTGAATACATGGGTTGGGAAATCTGTAGGGAAACATGCCATGTACCATGTTGACACGCCATGTATTAGTGGTCTGTGTACCAGTCCGTGTGAATAATGACACAGACAGGGGAAAAATCTTAAGGACACGCTGTGTGGTGGAGAAACACACCGTGTAGTTTCCTGCTGGGATATTCTGTGTTCCTAGACGCGTGGGAGTAATTGGGCAGGAAGAGAAAGGTTTAGTATAGGCCGTGTAGTTTGAGAACACACCATGTAGTCGGGTGGTTTAAATAGCCATGTATGTCCAGGGTAAACGCCAGGGTAAAATATCAGGAAACACACCGTGTAGTGGTACTAAACGCCGTGTAATCATGTTTTCAACAAATTTTAGTGTTTTACTCTCCTATTCTATTTTACTCTCTTAATTTGAAACTGTGTTCGTCCTTAATAAAAGTGTGGTTGTGACCTTGCAGACTCATGGAACCAAGACATCCTCCCGTTGCACATCAGGAACTAGGCAGTGATCGTATGACTGATACGACAGATCAGGTACTTCTAGTAGTTCCGCCTATCATTCCGGATATGGCACCTGAAGTAATTCCAGACACTAGTGCTAATGATCAGTTCAAAGAAGGTTTCATGAGATTCATGCAAACCTTCCAAGGAGCTCAACATCCTGCTCCGTCTATGGAAGAGCTGACGCAGGTTTTTCAGCAGCAACATCCTCCCATGTTCACAGGGGATGGAGGACCATAGACTGTAGAGTCATGGCTAGAAGCCATGTGATCCATATTCGAGCACCTAGAGGCACATCTGGAGATGAGAGTGAAGCTCACGACTTATATGCTGCGAGAATCTGCCAAGAGATGGTGGGATGTGGTTTCACAGGCAGGGCGCCAACAGATTATAGATTGGGATGAGTTTCAGCGTACGTTCTACGACTAATTCTACCCGGAGACGCTGAGGACTGACAGATCTAGAGAGTTCATGAACCTAAAGCAGGGTACTCTCACAGTTATGGAGTATTCCTCTTGCTTCATAGAGTTACAGAGTTTCACTCCCACTCTGGGGAATGAAGAGCTATTTTTAGTGACAAAGTTTGAGGAAGGACTCAGACCGGACATCAAATCACAGGTGAACATATTCCAATTGACTTATATTACTCTGATAGTCAACCAGGCACTTATAAAGAAGAGAAACCTAAGGAAGACTAGATATGTGGACTAGGGTGGTTCAGCTTCCAGGGCTGATTCATTTTAGGTAGACATCAGGAAGCGCCGCCGAGAGTCTACAAGAGGTGACTCAAGGAAGCGAGGTATTTCTTTCTGGTAGATGAGATCTTCTTTTTGGAAACAAAATGGTGTGCTATCAGTGTGGGAAAAATGGGAATAAGAAGACTCAGTTCCTGAGAGACCCAGTGGAGTACCGATTATGCAGCTAGATGGGTTATCTGCAGCGTTTTTGCAAGGTTCTTCTTCTAGTGGCTAGTGAAGGAGGATCAATTTCGACTCCGTGCATATGATCAGGATTACCAGTTCCACAGTAGACTGGGGGCTAGAGTTCTTCAGGTCATTCAGGCCAGGGTAAAGGCTGTGGATGTAGTGGTCAGGCTCGGGGAGGGTCATCTCAAGGATCTCAGGCTGCTACATAGGGCCGCAGTGTAGGCCAGACTTTTACGGTAGAGCAGAGCCATCAGGAATAGGATCCTGGACCTTCTACAGTTCAAGGTACAATTTTAGTAGCCTTAGTTTTATCCTCTTCACTTTTCGATACATGAGCTTCTCATAGATTTATTTCTGTGTATACTGTGGGAATCCTTAGACTTACTATTTATACTTCTGAGGATATGATGACGCTAGACACTCCCTTGGGAACTAGAACTGCTAACATGCGTCAGTGCTTAGACTTCTCCCTTGAGGTTGGTGGGTGTCGTTTTTCATGGAATATCTAGGTTTTAGAGATGAAAGGCTATGCTGTCATTATCATAATGGACTAATTAGTTCCCTCGTAGGCCTTTATTGATTTTTATCATTGTAGGGTGAGTTTCACATCACCGAAGGGCAGATCTTTTCTTCACAAGGGCGAATGGAATTTCCAGGCGAGCAGATCTGGACCAGAGCATCATGGGTTGGGAGGTGTTATGGCCCAGATTTCCAGCTTATATATGGATGACCAGGGGACTTCTCAGAGGGATTTTCCTCCAGTGGTTAATCGCTTTCCAGATGTCTTTCCAGAAGACTTTTTAGGTTTGCCTCCAGAGTACGAGGTAGACTTTTCGATCGAGGTTGTTCCAGGAGCGACACCGATGTCCATTCCTCCTTATAGAATGGCTACACCTGAGTTTTAGGAGCTCAAGTAGCAGTTGAAGGAGTTGCAGGAAAGGGGTTGCATCCGACCTAGTACTTATTCTTGGGGTTCTCCTGTCCTGTTTTCAAAGAAGGAAGACGACACCCTTAGACTTTGTGTGGATTATCGGAAGCTAAACCATTTGACGGTAAAGAACTGATATTCATTTCCACAGATAGATGATCTCTTTGATCATCTTCAAGGATACATAGATTTCTTGAAGATCTACTTGAGATCCAGATATTATCAGTTGCGTGTCAGTCCATCTGATATACCTCTTACAACCTTCCAAAGCAGGTATGGTCTATATGAGTATTTTGTTATGCCATTCGGTCTCATGAACGCGCCATCAGTTTTCATGGCACTGATAAACAGGGTTTTCCATCTTTAAATTCTTTCGTGGTTGTTTTCGTGGATGATATCTTGGTATACTCTCACACTCGACACAACCATGCTACCCATCTTGAGATCGTTTTGAGTACACATAGGGAGCATCAGTTATATGATAAGATCTCAAAGTGACACTTTTGGATGGACAAGATTCACTTCCTAGGTCATGCAATCTTAGAGACAGGAGTATCAGTAGACCCAGAGAAGGTGAGAGTAGTAGTTACCTGGGAGCAGCCAAAGAATGTCTTCGAGGTACGAAGTTTCTTAGGGCTGGCTGATTACTACAGGTGGTTTATACACGACTTCTCATGCTTAGAAGCGCTGTTAACGAGATTGACTAAGAAGGGGGTGAAGTATGTTTGGTCAGAATCTTGCGATTCAGCCTTTTAGAAGCTAAAGGGGAGATTGACTTCTGCAACGATTCTAGTTTTTCTGGAGCCGGGAAAGAGTTATACAGTTTTCTGTGATGCATCTAGCATCAGTCTTGGAGAAGTGCTTATGCCGTACGATCGTGTTGTTGCGTACAGATCTCGGTAGTTGAGGCCACATGAGAGAAACTATCCTATGCACAACCTAGAGTTAGCTGCCGTCATTCATGCTTTGCGTTTTTGGAGACATTATCTTCTGGGAGATAATTTTGTGGTATATACGAACCATAAGAGCCTCAAGTATATCTTCACACAACGTGACTTTAATCTGAGACAACGGATGTGGGTTGAGTACCTACAGGATTTCGATTTAGAACTTTCTTATATGCCTAGGAAAGGAAACACTATGGCAGAGGCACTGAGTAGGAGGACACATATACATGCAGTTCAGGAGGCCAGTATCGAGTGGTAGCTTATGGTTCTGTTATCTGAAATGCATTTGGAGGTGCACGACAGACAGGGTCATACTTTTCTTTCTTATATAGCTATTACCTCTACCCTTCTTGACCGAATTCGAATGAGGTAGCTATCAGATTCTGAAGGCCTAGTCCTACGGGAAAGCATGTCAGGAGGGGACCCTCTTCCCGGATGGACCATTGACGAGGATTAGATCTTGCATTTCCAGGGATGCGTACGGGTTCTAGCAGATATACGTGAGGAGCTGATGCGATACTTTCATTCCTCAGTTTGGGAAGTTCATCCTGGCGTCACCAATATGTATCGTGATCTACACCGCTAATATTGGTGGCCAAGTATGAAGAGATATGTTGTTAGTTTTGTCATGAGATGTTCTACCTGTCAGCAGGTGAAGGCGGAGCAGCAGCAACCAACAGTGCTTTTACAGCAGCTACCCATTCCTGAGTGGAAGTGGAACGATGTCGTGATGGACTTCATGACAGGGTTATTGAGATCGCCTTGAGGGAATGATGCAGTATGGGTTGTCATTGATAGGCTCACAAAGGTTTCTCACTTCTTGCTGATTAAGGAGACCTTCGGTGTTGATGAGCTTGGATAGTTGTACATCCATGAGATTGTACGCTTGCACGGGGTTCCAGGTACTATCATTTCAAATAGGGATGCCTGCTTTACGTCGCATTTCTGGAAAGGGTTATAGAGGGATTTGGGAACATAGGTACTTCTGAGTATAACTTACCCTCCCCAGACAGATGGCCAGTCAGAGCACACAATTCAGGTGATAGAGGACATGCTGTGAGCATGCATCCTCAATTTTGGAGGTTCTTGGGAGAAACATGTACCTCTAGAGGAGTTTGCCTACAATAATAGTTTTCAAGAAACTATTCAGATGTCACCTTATGAGGCTTTGTACGGTAGGCCATGCCGATCACCCTTGTGCTGGATGGAGGCAGGAGAGGTAGCTATGCTGGGACCTCATCTTGTTCAGGAGACCACAAAACATGTGGAGTTGATTCGGAAAAGGATGACTACTGCACGGTCTCGAAAGAAGTCTTATGCTGATCAGTGGAGACGACCTTTGGAGTTCAAGGTCGGAGATCAAGTTTTCCTACGTGTTACCCCGAGGTTGGGACACAAGAGGATCAGGAGGCAGGCTAATATTTCACTGAGATACGTCGGGCCGTTTGAGGTTCTGGAGAGATTCGGGTTGGTTGCTTATAGGTTGCGGTTACCTCATAGGTACCAGTCTATACACGACATCTTCCATATTTATCATCTTCGACGCTATTTCTCAAACCCATCTCATGTTTTTCAACCCAAGGAGGTTGAGCTGGAGCAGGATGCATCATTCGAGGAGCATCCTATCAGGATTGTTGATCATAGTGAAAAGGTACTCCGTGGCTGGTCTATTCCTCTAGTACGGGTGTTATGGCAGCATGGACATGTACAGGACAAGACTTGGGAGTGGGAGGCCGATATGTGATCATAGTGGCCAGAGTTATTCGAGGTTTATTCTTCGCCGCCTTGTTAGGGAAATTGAGGGACAAATTTCTTTAAGGGGGGAAGTTTGTAAGAACCCGTACCTTCTTTTCAGGTATGTTTTTCCTTTTTTTGTCATTTTTGGGAAAAAGAGGAGAATATGGAAATTTTCTAAGTACACGCCATGTACATTAAAAGTACACTCCGTGTACTTTGTTGCTGCTCGAGGAAATGTGCTGGACGTGTCATGGATACACACACGACCATGTAGGGGTGATGTGGAGGCTTCTTAATGCGGTGTATGGAAAATCCTAGTACACACCATGTACTCTAAAAGTACACGCCGTGTACTTTATTTTTTTCATTAAACAGACTGGGGTCACACCTAATCGACTGAATCATCTTCTTCTCCAGGTTCTTTGACCAAGAGCGTCCCGTACGGCCGTGAACATCCTACAAGCCCCCGAGCCTCTGTCTATTTTCTAAATCGACTGCCGTTGATTGCATTGGAACCGCAACGGTGAGCTCTTCCTTTTTCTTGAGTTTCGTTACATAATTTCCCCTCTTTCTCAAGATATCTTGGATTGAATGTTTTGTGCATTTTCGTAGATCTACAACATTATAAGGAGAATCAAGCCCCGTGGTTCAAGTATATTGATCTCCTCAGATCGAGGTAGGTGTTTTGTTTCCCCACATTGAACGTCTTTGAGTTTTTGTGCAAAAGTACTGGATTCCCATGTTTCGGGTATCTCAGGTTAGGGTTTTGATCCTGTTTTATTATCTGCCTTAGATTTCTTGTGTGCTAGAGGCTATTAGATGGATAATGATTGCTTATTAGCAAGTTTTAGGATCACCTCGTGGGTGTTTTCCCTTATTTTGTCTATTTACCACCGTTTGGCTTAGGTTTCCTGTGAGGTATACCTTGTTGCATTGATTGCCTACATTAATATAATTGATTGCATGTATTGACTACTATTTATCTACTTTTGATGCATTTTAGCTATTAGCCAAGTAGTTTTTGAACTTACTTAGGGCTGCTGACAGTCGATTACGCATGACTAGACTGCTCAGGGCTATGTGAACCTGGTGCGGTAGACTAAAGAGGGAATTAATGATTAAGGGCTTCCCTAGAGAGTCTGTTATAAATTAGTATTATTCACAGGACCTATAGGAATTGTACATTGTGCTTTCTCAGAGTGTCTTTAGTTATGTATCAAGACTATAGGGGGAATTAGACGTAAGTGCTTCCTCAGAGAGTCTATACCTATCATTGCAAGACCACAGGGGAATTGATGGTGAGTGCTTCCCAGAGTGTTTGTGCCTTTGTATGATTACTTGACTATAGGGGTATGCTTGTATGATTCACCTAGAGAGTCAGTGTGAATATTTTTTGGTTGGTTGTGATGAGTCCACCAAGCCAAAGAACAATCTTGTGTTTTGTACTGCTTGAAGTTTAGGTAGTGTGCTGAGATACTTGTTTTGTTACTTGCTATGCTTTGGGAATATAGAGTTCTTGCTAGATTCCTTGGGTTATATTTAAATGACTGAATCAAATTACTAAATAAATATGAATGGAGATTTGTAGGATTGTTTACTTTAGTGTACTCCTATTTCTCTACTACATTTATTTCATTTACTTTTACTATATTGCTCACTGATAGTAGGGCACATATCTTGTGGTGGTTGCCTACTGGGATTAGTCTCACACCCTGTTTGGGTCCTGCGTTTCGGCCCAAATAGGTTATATGGTTACAGGTGTGAATAGGAACTGTGGCCCTTCTACTTCAGGTATACGATTTCTGGTTGGAGCTGAAGAGCATAGGACCGAGCCTAGGCTTGCGATGTTGCTGGAGTTGCTGTTTACTTTTAGTACTTTGTTCTTAGTTGTATTTCAGCAGGTTGTTGTGTTTACTACTTTCCTTAGATACTTGTACCTACTGCATCATTATCATCATTATTATATTATACATTGTTTCCGTTGTTTAGTTTCAGTTGTTATATGTTGTTTACTGCTTCTGCTATTGTTTATATTTATCCTTCCATTTTATACCTTACCAAATGAGGGAATAGTTTCCCCACGGACTCACCAAGGCCCTCGCTGCTAGTCGAAAGCCTCTGGCATTTGGGTAAACGTGCTTGAGGTCATGTGGTGAACCAGGTACGGGGAACCAGTTGAGTGGATCTAGATTCGGGTCATTACACAATGTCTCTGATATCAGTATATGGGTGTGAAGCGACAAAACCATATAACTTTATTGTAATAAATTCGGTCTACTTTAGAAGAATTATGTTAGGTCCACAAGGATGAATACCCTGAGAGGGGGGGGGGGTGAATCAGGGTATGACTAATTTAAAAATAAATCCCATTCTGATCTTGTTTCTCTATTAAGTAAAACACTCTTCTCTCTCTTTCCGATTGCACAATATAAACAGAAATTAAAGAAAGCACAGGGCACAAAAATTTTTACTTAGTTCACCACTAAGGGATACATCCAAGGAGCATACACCGATAGGTTTTTGGTCATACCAAATTCCACTAAACTTCACTAGCTGTGGATTACAAGGTTCGGGAATAGTCACTCTGTCCCAGGCTCACTGCCTTTACAAGGTTTAGGGTTAGGTCACTGCTTTCCCAAGGGTCACTCCCTATTTATCTCTCTCTGGCTCACTGCCGGTGGAGAGGATCACCTTGTTCCTCTTCCTTTTCTCACTACTCTTTAAATGATCCACTCATAGTTTATAGACTTGTAGGTCTCTTAATTATCTCTAATGAATGCATCCACTTTTGTATGTAGATGCTCTGTTGAAGTCCAACTTTCACCCGTAGATGAATTTCTCTTTGCACCGAAGGTATTGGGAAATCGTCCAACCTTCACGCAGCCCTGAATAACTATCGTGAATCAACCTTACTTGGCGCGCAGGTCTAAACCGGTGCACAAGTATCAGCACGTAGGTCACAACTGGCGTGCAAGTCACTTAAAACACTTGCACGACACAATCTTCTGCAACTCCAAACCTGTGTGACTCAACCCCTTTTACGCCCAAACCAATATTGGCGCAAAACAACCAACCGACACACAACTTCAAACACTGGCGCACATGTCCACCCATGCAACCACACACCACTTGCGCGACCACCACACCAGCGCGAAGGGAGCTCTGATTTTTCAAAGTGTTGAAGTCCGTTAAAAATGAGGAGGGGTGGTCCTGAATTTATAGGCATCTGGTCATCCTACGCAGCAGAGCGCAAGTCTCCCCTCGATGCGCAAGTCCCGGAGCGTAGGTTTCTTCCCCTAAAAGACACCTGCGTGACCCTATTTCCTTTGACATATTTCAAAGGTCAGATCTTGAAAAACATATGGCACACAACCTTCCAACCCTCCTAAGCACCGGTGTGTTGGTCCTTTCACAGCGCGCAAGTCACCTGCGCGATCACACCAATACCTGCACAAAACTCATTCCTTTTCCATATTTTGACCTTATTATATTTAAAAAAATTAGGTGCACAAGTTTCCTATCCTTCAAGTACATGGAGTTCTAGTCCCTTTGCCAAAAACCACTTTTCTTCATTTGTCGATTTTCAGGCCCAAAAATTTGCAAAAACTAGAAAATAGTGCCACCTTGTATCTGGTCTTTTTGTACCGCCTCCAGATCATCCATTCCTTTGTCTACATTCTTGAATCAATCATGGATCGTTGACCACAACTCTTGAACTCAACATTCCACCATGTAATCCCCTTTGTCAACAAATTTGTATGTCATTGTTTTGCTTTGTCAACAATCACTACACAGATGTCAACTTTGTCAACAAACACAATCACCCCAAAAATTCTTCAATGATACCTTGAGGAATTTTTGCCCAACAATCTCCCCTTTTGGGTTTGTTGAAAACTCTTACATAAAAAGATACATCGTTAATTCTTCAGCCACCATTCGCCTTTTGCGATTCTGATAGCGATCAAAGATTTACTCAACACATACTCTAAGCCCACATGAGCAATACTCGGTGTGAGAAACAAGAGTAAATGAAAAGTTCATCAATGGATCACTTCATCTCTGACATCCACTGTTGACACCAAACTGATACCAAGTTTTTGGAATATTTGGAAATACTCTAAAATATTCTTACCGCATTCCAACACCACTCTTCTTCTTTTATAACGATCCTCAGCTATCGTGATATCTATTCTATGATCGATCACTTCTAGAATTGTTAGATTTAATACTCTCCCCTTTCTCATTGCTCCCCCTATCTCACTACTCCACTTTTCAGCTTCTCCCCGTATCTGTCATGATTTCTCAAATAGCTACACTGTCTCCGCCTTGAACAATCACTAGTTTCTCCCCCTTTGTCAATGAACCCAAAGGTCAATCCTTTTTAGTCTGTAACAGAGTATAGAACAAATATCAATACATTAGGAAAAAACAAATCATACCTCGGGGAGAGGGGGGAGGGGGGGGGTTTCTACATCCACACTCTTTTAAGTGCAGGGAGTCGACTGAACTCCTAGATCCAGTCGATGCCTCTCAAAAGCATATTTGGGTAAGGCCTTTGTCAAAATGTCTACAACCTGTAGTTCTGTAGGCACTTACTCTAACTTCATGATTCCTTGCTCAAATTTCTCCTTGATAAAATGATACTTTATCTCAATGTTCTTTGTCCTTGAGTGATAGACGAGATTTTTGCTGAGATTTATAGAACTTGAGTTATCACACTGGATTCCGATTGGAGACTTCACTTCAACTCCCATATCTTCAAGCTGTTGCTTCATCCACAATAACTATGTGCATTCTTGAGTGGCCGAAATATACTCAGCCTCTGTGGTGCTCAATGAAATGCAATCTTGCTTCTTGCTTAGCCAAGAAATACACAATCCACCAAGATAGAATGCACCTCCTGATGTTCATTTTCTGTCATCTGCTGATCCGGCCCAATCTGCATCTATGTAACCCAATAACACTGATTGAGATTTGTCATTATACATCAGAATGAAATCCACATTTCCTTTGATATACCGAATTATTATTTTCACTGCAAGCATGTGGATTTCCTTGGTATTACTCTGATATCTCGCTGCTTGGCATGTGGTGAAAACAATATCAGGCCTTGTCGCGGTCAAGTACAACAAACTTCTAATAATTTGCCTACATTCTATGATAATAACTGCCTTTCCATCCTCATCTTTTGATAATTTCATCCGGGTAGCAACTGGAGTCGTCATCTCCTTGGAACTCTGATTTCCAAACCTTCTTGAAACTTTCCTTGACATATTTGGATTGAGAAATTAATGTTACATTCCTTCCTTATGTCACATGTAGACCAAGGAAAAATGTTAGCTCTCCAATCATTGACATTTCAAACTCATTTTTCATGAATTTAGAAAACTGTCTGCACTAAGCTTCATCTGATCCACCAAATATTATGTCATTGACATAAACCAACACCATAATTCTTTTATTACTGTCATTGTTGAAATAGAGATTGTAATCAACTCCCCCATGCTGGAAACCAAGCTTCTTCAAGTACTGATCAAGCCTTGAGTACCATGCTCTTGGTGCTTGTTTCAGCCCATACAATGCCTTCTTCAGCCTAAAAACATTGTTCTCATCTTCATGGATGATAAAACCATCTAGATTCTTAATATAATCCTCCTCTTCCAGATCTCTATTCAAGAATGAAGATTTGACATCCATCTGAAACACTTTGAACTTTCTTTGTACTGCTATGACAAATAATAATCTGATTGTCTCCAGCCTAGCAACTGATGAAAATGTCTCATCAATGTCAACAACCACTATTTTAGAGTATCCTTTGCACACCAGTAGTGCTCTGTTTCTAATCACTATTCCATCTTCATTCATCTTGTTATGAAAGACCCATTTAGTCCCGATGACGTTCTTATATACTGGCCTCGAAATAATCTCCCATGTCTAGTTATTCTCAATCTGATCAAGTTCTTCATTCATAGCCTGAACCCAGTTTTCATCTTCAACTACATTGTAAAAATATTTCAGCTCCACCAGGGATAAAAACGATGTTTTCTGTAATGATTTCATTCTTCGGGTTTGAACTGGAGCTGTCCAATCACCAATGATATTTTGACTATCTATTTCAGCTCGACTCTTTGGCTTCCTTGTAGTCATACACTTGACACTTTCTTGTTCATCACTAGTATCTTCTTCTGAGTTAGCCTCTGCCACTTCTACTCCCCCTGTGTTGCTTACCTCATCATCAATTTTATCCATAAAATGTGCACTGGGACATTGAGTATTCTATTCATTTTCAACTATAGTGACATCATTACTCTCAACAATTTTTCCCAGCCTTTTGTTGAATCATTTATATGATTTTCTTTTCCTTGAGTAGCCAAGGAATATCCCCTCATCTCCTCCTGACTCAAACTTCCTATGATTTTGTTTATTGAGAATGAAACACTTACTTCCAAATATTCGAAAGTATTTCAACATTGGATTCTTTCCATACCACATTTCATATAGAGTTTTCCCTTCCTTCGGACACAACAGAGACCTATTCAAAATATAGACCGATGCCAAAACTGCTTCCTTCCAAAATTTATCTGGTAGGTCTTTTTCAATAAGCATCATTCTGGTCATGTTGTTGATGATCTGATTTCTCCTCTCTACCACTCCATTATGTTGGGGAGTTCTCACTGATGAAACTTGATGCCTTATCCCATGTTTCTTGAGATAGTCTTCGACTTGAATTTTTGTGAATTCCATACCGTTATCAATACAAAACTTTAAAATTTTCTGCCCAAACATCCTTTCTGATTCCCTCCTATACAACTTTATGTAACTGAACACTTCTGTCTTATGGGTAATGACATACACCCAGAAAATTATGCTATAATCATCAATGAAAAGAACATAATTCCTTTTCCCATTTATAGATCATAACGAGATAGGTCCACATAAATTAGCATGCACCAATTCAATTACTCTAGTTGATTTCTGTTCCTTTGGCCTGTATGTTTTTCTGATGATCTTCCATTGTTGGAAAGCATCACACGTATGAGTGTGATCACGTTATAGTTTGGGAAGGTCTCTAGCAACATCACACTTCACTAGATCTTCCATGGATGGTTGACATAGATGACCAAGTCTCTTATGACACAACTGGTTTTCTTCCTCTCCGGATAAAAGGCACGTATCTTCTTCCCCACCTACAAGGTAAAGATTTCCCTTTGTCCTTTTTCCCTATAGAACAACTACTCCATCTTTTCCTTTCACAACACATATCTTTTTGGTAAATCGGATAGAGTGCCCAGAGTCACATAGTTGACTGACATTGAGAAAGTTATGACTAAGACCCTCTACTACCAAGACATCAACACGTCTCATTTCTTTTCCCCCAAACTTGGTTTTTTCTGAGACAATAATCTTCATTCCTTCATCATTTCCAAATTTGAAAACTTCTTCTTTGTCATATTTTATGCCTATAACAAGATCCTTATTACCTGTCATGTGAGACGTGTAACCACTATCAAGGATCCATACACCAAAGCGATCTGATGCCTTAAGAGAAATTTCTACCACCACAGCCTTCTCATTTTTCTTATTCTTGGTCCATTATTTTTCCTTCACACTCAACATGGATTGATACTTTTGTTCATTATTAGAGTATGATGGACCATCTTCATCTTTCAAATCCTCAAATCTATTCTGCATTTTTAACTCACTTGTGGGTTTATTGATTTTTTGCTTGTGAACATTTTGATTCTGTTTTGGCACATTTCTATGTATGGTCGAAGTATAGTACCTAGCCATGTGCCCAAATCCTCCGGACCAAAAATAGTTTCCTTTGAAATATGTTCTGGAAAACCATTCTCTGTTTGGTTGCCACCTCTGTTCTCATTCTCTTCGATATCACTTGGATATGGAACACCCATACTACGAATGTACCATCTTTCCACAATAATAAAACATGATATAAGGTGAATTCCCTCATGTTACTTCATCACAACTAGTTTACCCTTGGTATCTCTGAATATTTTGATTCTGCTTTGTGCCCAAATCAACCTTCAATCTCGGGATGGGTGCTTGCGGTCTGACTTCAATTGCCACAGATTTTTGCTTCTAATAAAGCCCTGAATCAGCCATAACATTTGAGCTCACTTGCTTCTTATTTCCTGCTGAACTACTAGGCCCCTCTTTCATCTTTTCAGTCTTTGGAATTACCTACTTTCCCAATAATGTATTGGGAATCAAGGGTTTTTCCTGGTCTTTAGCTTTTCTCCGTAGACCGACAACTTATTCTTCAAGCTCTTCGATATGCTTGACGTGATCTTTCACTTTTCTGTTCAATCCATCAATCTCCCTTTTCTGTTCTTCAATCTTGATCTTATACTCACTAACTGATTCTGAGTTCTCTAGTGTTGATAACAAGAGCTTTTCAATTTATTCCATCAACTCAGACTTCTCTTCTTCCTGCTACTGTATATAGAGTTTGGCATCACGAACAACTTTATTGGATTTCTTCATTCTGTATCTCCAAACATCTATCTTCTTAAGAGATACTTCCAATTCGTCTTCCATATCAACTCTTGCTTCAACTTATTCTTCTTCTTCTATAATATCAGTTTCTTCCTTTTCTTGAGAACTACCAATGACCGCCACCATAGCATTTTCTCCTCGTTCTTTGCAGTTCTCTATTTCCTCAACCTCTTCAACCTGAGACTCATCTGAACTGTCTATTTCTTGTTAAAGAAGATTCTTCTTCTTGAAGAAATTTTTCTTGAACTGCTTCTTCCCTTTCACATAGGATGAAGATTTCTTCTTGGGAATTTCAACATCATCTTCATCATTTTCTTCTTGAAACTTTTTGGGACATCTTGCTGTGAGATGTCCAACCTTTCCACATCTAAAGCATGCAAGAAAAAGTTTCCCTTTGAACTTTCCTTTTCCTCTTTGAATATTTGAGGAGAGGAATGAAATTACCTCATCTGTCTCTTCTTCCTCCTGAGAATATTCAATGGTGAGCTTCTTCATGGCCTTAAATACCACCTCTTTGGATTTATCCTTTTCCACAACATTGTTATCATCATTTCTCATTTCATATGCAACAAGGGTGCTGTGCAGGTTATCCAATGTCAGTTATTTCGGGTCTTTATCTTCCAAAAAAGAAACTTTTGGATTGAACTAAGGTGGAAGTTTTCTCAAGATGCTTTTCACAATTTTTATGTCTTCAATAATCTCACCAAGACCTCACATGTCTTCTACCACAACATTTACCCTATAAAATAATGCATCAACAGACTCTTCGGGTTCATTCTCAGATCTTCATACTTGTTCCACAACACTTGCAGCTTTGCCTCTTTGACATTTGTACCCCCTTCATAAATATTCAAAAGCTTTTCCCACATGGCATGTGACGTTTTTCATGACATCACCTTTGTATAGACGGGATTGGAAAGGGATACCCCTAAGGCATTGATTTCTTTGGCATCAGCATCCAACTCTCTATACTCAGCTTCTGATAATGCACCAATAGTAATATCAGTTGTGATACCAGACATAGCTGCTGAAAACACATCCACTCCCAAAGATCGGAAATAGTGTTTCATTCGATTCTTCCATATATGAAAACTATATCCATTGAATATCAGAATCTCTTTATGATTAGTGACCTACATTGAGAGAAGAACAAATATCAACCTTTCCCTTTGATACCAATTGTTAGGTCCACAAGGCTAAATACCCTGAGGGGGGGGGGGTGAATCAGGGTATGACTAATTTAAAAATAAATCCCCTTCTAACATTATTTCTCTATTAAGCAAAACACTCTTCTCTCTCTTTCCAGTTGCACAATATAAACAAAAAGTAAAGCAAGAACATGACACAAAATTTTTTACTTGGTTCACTACTAAGGGCTACGTTCAAGCAGCATACGCCGACAGGTTGTCAGTCGTACCAAATTCCACTAAAATTTATTAGCTGTGGATTACAAGGTTCGGGCATAGTCACTCTTTCCCAATCTCACTACCTTTACAAGGTTTAGGGTCAGCTCACTACTTTCCCAATGGTCACTCCCTATTTCTCTCTCTCTGGCTCACTACTGGTGGAGAGGATCACCTTCTTCCTCTTTCTTTGCTCACTGATCCGGAAAGGATCCACTCACAGTTTATAGACTTGTATGTCTCTTCATTATCTCTAATGAATGCATCCTATGTTGTATGTAGATGCTCTGTTGAAGTCCAACTTTCACCCGTAGATGAATTTCTCTTTGCACTGAAGGTATCTGGAAATCTTCCAGCCTTCACGCAGCCCTGAATAACCGCCGTGAATCAACCTTACTTGGTGCACAGGTCTAACCCAACATTCAAGTATTGGCACGCAGGTCACAACTGGCACGCAAGTCACTTCAAACACTTGTGCGGCACAATCTTCTGCAACTCCAAACCTACGCGACTCAACCCATTTTACGCCCAAACCAATATTGGCGTGCAACAACCAACCAGCGCACAACTTCAAACACTTGTGCGCAAGTCCACCTGTGCGACCACACACCACTTGCGCCACCACCACACCAGCACAACGGGAGCTCTAATTTTTCAAAGTGTTGAACTCCATTAAAAATGAAGAGGGGTGGTCCTGATTTTATAGGCATTTGGTCAACCTACGCAGTGGCATGCAAGTCTCCCCTCGGCGCGCAAGTCCTGGAACGCAGGTTTATTCCCCTGCAAGACACCTGCGCGACCCTATTTCCTTTGCCATATTTCGAAGATCTGATCTTGAAAAACATATGTCATGCAACTTCCCAACCCTCCTAGGCACTGGTGCACAGGTCCTTTCACAGCGCGCAAGTCACCTGTGCGACCACACCAATACCTGCGCGATCCTCTTTCATTTTCCATATTTTGACCTTCTGATGTTGAAAAACATTAGGTGCACAAGTTTCCTCTCCTTCAGGTACATGGCGTGCAAGTCCCTTTTCCAGAAACCACTTTTCTTCATTTGTTGATTCTCAGGCCCAAAAATTTGGTAAACACTGGAAAACAGCACCACCTTGTATCTTCTCTCTTCGTATCGCCTCCAGATCATCCATTCCTTTGTCGACATTCTTGAATCAATCATGGATCGTTGACCACAGCCCTAGAACATGACATTCCACCATGTAATCCCCTTTGTCAAAAAATTTGTATGTCATTGTTTTGCTTTGTCAACAATCACCACAAAGATGTCCACTTTGTCAAAAAACACAATCACCCCAAAAATGCTTCAATGATACCTTGAGGAATTTTTTCCCAACAAATTATGATTAAATAATGACGAGTTATAATTAATGCAAAAGGGGTAAATTATATTAGCCCTAAAATATTCCCAATCTATCAATACTATTATTGTATAATAAACCTTTTTATCTATTATATAGAAGCATATATAAAATGATATCTATCCAATTAATCTAGGGAATGAATATATTATAAGTGTGATAACCAAATCCACACCCACAACAACTTTAACCCCCCTTCCCTATTCTGAATATAAATAAGCTCCCTATGAGGGAGTTTTCTAGGAGAAACTTAAAAAGTCACAACTAAAATTACTTATTCACTAACCAATAAAGTACAATATAATACCATGTATACATAAAATCAAAAATGTAGAGAGAAATTACAAGAAAATAACCCCCTTGAGGAATAATATATTTAGGGTGATTATGGGGAGGATGATGCAACCTTTAGGGGAGGTCTGTGTTGCCATTGAGGAGGGGATCCGAGCCAGGGAGAGGGAGGTCAGGGGCGAGTCCACACCACCTCTAAGGAGGAGAACTGAGTTGGGGAGAGGGAGGTTGGAGGGGGGTGTCATGGTGGTCGGGGTCTCTACTGAGAATGAAGGAGGTAGGTTGGAGGGGTGGGGAAAATGGGGGTGTGGGGTTGGGGTCACCACCAGGGAAGGGAGAGGAGGAGGGAGGGGGAGGGAGGGGGTGGAAAGGGGTCAAGGTCATGTAGAGGGAGTGGGAGAGGGGGAGGAATTAGTGTTTTTTAAAACATTTAGTGGTGGTTCAATTAAAACCACTTATAATTGTTAAAATAATTAAAATATAGCAGCAGTTTTATCAAACCACTGCTATATTATTTTTTTATCCGATTTAATTTGTGGCGGTTGCTAGAACCACCACTAATAAACCACCACTAATAAACCACCACTGAAAAATGTTTTTTTAGTGATGTCGGCTTGAAAAACTCATCCAACAATCCTATATCCACATTCCACCTTTAAAGAAAAATTTCATGCCCACCTTTAAGGGCAAGTCACAATGTACACATGTCGACCCAATTCATAGTTATGGGGAAAGCCACATTTACACATATAAACCCAATATCCATATTTGGGGCAAGCCACATCCTTACACGATGACCCAATATCCAGATTTAGGGAAATCCACATTACCACAGGTCATATTCGAAGGTGAAATCACAACCTCACAACCAAAATGGCGGCTCTACCCCTCTAAGGGGATAACTAGTCGAGTTAGACCAACTTGATACCTTGAAACCACTCATAGAGAAACCAAACATGCATCTAGACACAAGCCATAAATAAGAAAGTATTAGGCATTTAATATCAAGTAAGGGTCTCACAGGATACACATGCAACCACATTCACATCTCATCAAGAAAGGGTCTCATAGGCTACACACACACACACCCAAATGTGAATC
This sequence comes from Viscum album, assembly GCA_963277665.1. Classification (NCBI taxonomy): domain Eukaryota; kingdom Viridiplantae; phylum Streptophyta; class Magnoliopsida; order Santalales; family Viscaceae; genus Viscum; species Viscum album. The sequence continues at coordinate 2,119,650,059 of OY728150.1, forward strand.
ATATAATGCAAGGGTCTCATGGACTACACACACGCCCACATGCGAATCATATCAAGAAAGGGTCTCATGGTCATGAACACACACAATAGTTTCATATCATACAATTAATATATAAAGGTCATCAAATTGTAAGGAATTCCCACCTCAAGAGTATCGATGACCAAAGATAAGAATCACCACTTGGATCAAGCCTCTAGAAGGAATCTCCCAATGAGATCCACCACCAATGATAGATATAGATCCATTTGTAAAAAATATGAAAATTATATAGATTCAACCATTGATACATTGATAAAATAAATATTCCAACATTAGATTACAATAGAATTAATATATTTATCCACGGTAGATTGGATCTATGATTCATTCTAAGAAGTGGAGAGGAGATCTAGAAGGAACGTGAAGAACAAAATAAGAAAGAACCCTTACCTTGAATTATAATGATCCAAAGCCTCTAGATCCACCAAAATTGGTGTTTTAAGGGAAATTAATCACCAAGAATGACCACTAAATCCCATAGGTTCAATATCCCTAGGCATAAGTGTAACGTCCCGGATCCGGGTGACACTCAACGGGTGCCCCGAACCCATTTGGTCACATGAACTCAAGAGAATTTCCCCAAATTCCAGAGGCTGCCGAATAGCAGCGAGGGCCCAGGTCTGATAGTGGGGAAACTATGCCCTCATTTTTCAAAGTGTAGCACAACGGAAAAGATAAATAACATGCAACATCGGAAGTAGTAGACAATATTCAATTGAAATGGACAACTGAAGTAAAAGGGAACCAGAAGTCATATATATATATATATATATCAAGATGCATCATGTCACTATTATATGAAAACAACTAGAACATGATACACTGCAATATAATACAATATAACTCAAGTACAAGGTACAACAAAAACGAAACAAAACAGTGCAATAGGAGATCAACAACATCGCAAGCCTAAGCTCAGTCCCATGCTCTCCTACTCCTCTAAAACAATCATGTACCTGTATAGGGACCCTTTCCCCTATTGACACCTGTAACAATATAGTCTGTTTGGGCCAAAGACATGACCCAAACAGGGTGTGAGAAATAAATCCTAGTAGGCAACCACTAAAGGCCCGTGCCCAACTATCAGTGAAAATGTTCAACAACAGTGTGAAGGTAAATGCAATAAACTAAGAAGTACTCAAAAGTAACTAACTCTATCAGTTATATTGCCATTTTAATATTCATTTAACAATGCCAAGCTTGTGCTTTAACTTGGAAGTTATAATATATGAAAATCACCACGGTGAACATTCATGATAATACTGTCCTCAGAAATACAAACCTTAACCTCAGGTAATCAGAGTCACAACCCATAGGTAATTTCCCATAGGCATAACATATATTTCCCTCATGCATACGAAGTGTATCCCTCAGGAACAAAATCTACTTCCCACAGGAATAACACATATTGCCCTCAGGCTAAAAGAACCACTTCCCTCAGGCTAAAGGAAACACTGCCCGCAGGAAAAGAAAGTAACTGGGCCAAGCCCAAAGAATAAACATGTAATTTATATACAATTTCTCTCAAGAAAATTAAATACACATTATAATCATGGCATACCCTCGGGTGTCCAGGCCAAATGGCTAAACAGAGGAATGCACCCCCAGGGTGGTCCTGGATCCAAGAAGTGATCCCAAACAGCAGTTTATAATTACATTTAATTACCTATACAATTCTAGGTATTTAAAACAGCCAAGTCCTCAGCCACACAACACCCCAACATGGGTTCATAGCACAACGGTACACAAAAACACACAGTATTTGGAATTTAAACACCAGACCACCTACCTCGATCGCCCCTGATCAGTATATGTGAATGACACCTCCCAAAACAAAAAAGAATAGAGTAGATATGAGGTGCACATAATCCTATTCAACTAAAATAATATTCCCTCAGGATAGAATTGGTAATAAAGGCTCTAGAAGAAGGAAGATCTTACCCGTGCGGTTCTAAGGAGATCGACGGATACGGAATCAGGTTCCTGGTGTGCGGTCAGGTGATCCTCTAAGCTCCGTCCATCTCTCCCACTCTCCTCAAGTGTTCTAAGCTTCATCTGTGAACAGAGGAGGCTACTTCCCATTTTAAGAAAAAAAAAACAAACTTCACGGTGTGTACTCTCAAGTACACGACGTGTACTTTTTATCATTTAACTATTCCTCTGGAGGCTACTTTTTTCCACCGCCGAATTGTTCATCTGTCAACATGAGTAAACGGTGTGTATTTCCAAATACACAATGTGTACTATCGCTCAGATAGAGGCTACTCCCACTGCCTTACTATTCACCTGCTGACTGACTACATGGCGTGTAAATACCCACTACACGATGTGTATTCGGTTTTTACACCTTTCAGTGTCGACAGGACTGCACGCCCTGTGTACTCATCCCACATGGCCAAAGTACACAGTGTGTGGAAAAGTACATGGCGTGTACCCACAAAATTTGGGATTTTTCTCCATTTTCCTTATTTTCTATGAAACACTTAAGGAAAAAGGAAAAGAAGAAACCTGTACCTCAAGAATAAGAACTGGGTTCTTACAAACTTCCCCCCTTAAATAAATTCATACCCAAATTGCCCTTCCAAGGGTGGAGAAGATAAAGCTCAGAACAACTCTAGCCACCAAGCATGTATGTCGGTCTCCCGCTCCCAGGTTTCGTCCTGCACTCGGCCATGCTACCATATCACCCATACGAGTGGAACTGATCGGCCTCAGAGAACCTTTGTGCACCTATCAACAATAATAATTAGATGCTCCTCAAAGGACGCATCGATCTGAAGCTCAACCTCATCGGCCTGAAAGGCGTGAGACGAGTCTGAATGATAATGGCACAGCTGAGATACATGGAAGACGTAGTGCATGGCCCGGTACCTCTCTGGTAACTGCAACCGATAGGAAACCAGCCCGACTCTCTCCAGAATCTCAAACGAACCCACATACCTCAGTGAAATTTTATCCTATCTCCTGATTTTCCTGTGTCCCAAAATCAATGAAACAAGCAAGAAAACCTGATTCCCGACCATGAACTCCAAGGGTCGTCTGTGGCGATCAGCATAAGATTTCTGACGAGACTGTGTAGTAGCCATCCACTTCTATATCAACCGGACCTACTATGATGTCTCCTGCACAAGGTATGGTCCCAACAAAGCTGCCTCACCTACCTCTAACCAACACAGGGGTGATCGGCATGACCTACCATATAAATCCCCGTAAGGTTCCATCTGAATAGTTGCCTAAAAATTGTTATTATAGAAAAACTCGACTAGTGGTATGTGCCTCTCCCAAGATCCCCCAATGTCCAAGACGCATGCACGAAACATATCCTCTAGCACCTGTATCATACGCTCTGATTGACCATCGGTCTGAGGGTGGTAAGTTGTGCTCAGAAGCACCTGTGTACCCAGTGCCTTATGAAAAATCTGCGAGAAATGAGACGTAAAGTGGGCGTCCCTATCTGAAACGATAGAATGAGGAACCCCATGAAGATGCACTATCTCTCGGATATACAACTTCCCTAGCAAGTCAACAACAAAGGTCTCCTTGATCGGAAAAAAGTGAGCTACCTTCATAAGTTTGTCTACAACAACCCACACGACATCACTACCTTGAGGTGAACTTGGAAACCTAGTCAAGAAATCCATCACGAAATCATCCCATTTCCAGTCCCGAATGGGTAAATACTGTAACAGTCTTACTAGCCTTTGATGCTCTGCCTTCACCTGCTGACAGGTGTAACATCTTGCAACAAAACCAGCTACCTCACTCTTCATACCCGACCACCAATACTGATGTCTCAACTCACGCTACATTTTGGTAACTCTGGGATGCACTGCCCAAGCTGAAGCATGAAACTCCTACATCATCTCCTCACATATATCCCATGGAACCCGTACTCATCCATAAAAACGCATTACCTCATCACCGCCTATCGCCCAACCAGGAGGAGGGTCCTCACTTTCCACTGACTCTTGTAGAACTAGGACTTCTGAATCCAATAGCTGTCTCATCCTCACTCTATCTAGGAGGGTAGAAGTCACAGTTAAGGAAGAAAGATAGGTTTTCCCCTGACTGTCGTGCATCTAAAGATGCATCTCAGAGAACAAAGCCATAAGCTTCCACTCACCACTGGCCTCATGAACTACCTATGTATGAGTCTTCCTGCTCAGTGCATCAGCAACTGCATTACCCTTACCCGGTGTATAGACAATCTCAAAATCAATGGACTGAAGGTATTCCACCCACCTTTCTTGTCTCAAGTTCAAGTCATGCTGAGTAAAGATATACTTGAGACTTTAGTGGTTGGTGAAAACCACAAAATGCTCTCCCAAGAGATAATGTCTTCAACAGTGCAACGCATGAACAACAACAGCCAACTCGAGATCATCCGTCGGCTAATTCCTCTCATGTGTCCTCAACTGTCGAGACCCGAACACAACTACTCGATAACCCTACATCAACACTACTCCCATCCCAATACCTGATGCATCATAGTAAACTGTATAGCCCTACCTTTCTCTAGAAGTATCAGGACTAGTGTCGATGTCAACCTTCCCTTCATCTCCTGAAAGGCTGTCTCGCAAGCTTCTAACCAAACGAACTTCACACCCTTCTTACTCAAACCCGTCAACAACTCTACTAAGTGGGAGAAGTCATGTATAAAGTGCCTGTAGTAACCATCAAACCCCATGAAACTCCGTATCTCAAACACGTTCTTAGGATTCTTCTAGGAAACAACTGCTCTCACCTTCTCTGGGTCTACCACAACTCCTACCTCTAAGATAATATGACCCAGGAAGTGTATCTGGTCCATCCAAAAGTGTCACTTTGAGAGTTTAGCATATATCCGATTCTCTCTCAGTGTACTCAATACGATCTCAAGATGGTTAGCATGTTCATGTCGAGTGTGAAAGTACACCAAGATGTCGTCCACGAAGAGTACCACAAAGGAATATAGATAAGGGTGGAACACACAATTCATCAGAGCCATGAAAACTGTTGGCGCGTTCTTGAGTCCAAATAACATAACCATGTACTCGTATAGACCATATCTTCTCCAAAAAGTTATAAGCGGTATATCCGATGGTCTAACGCACAACTGATGATATCTAGATCTCAAGTCAATCTTCGAGAAAACTCGTGCTCCTCAAAGTTAATAAAAGATATCATCAATCCTCAGCAAGGGATATCGATTCTTAAGCGTCAACTGGTTCAGCTTCCGATAATCCACACAAAGTCTGAGGGTACCATCCGTATTCTTCACAAAAAGGACCGGAGAACCCCAAGGATAAGTACCGGGTCGAATGAAACCCTTTTCCTATAACTCCTCTAACTATCTCTTGAGCTCCTGCAACTCTGGTGTAGCCATACTATAAGGAGGAATGGACACCAGTGCTACTCCTGGCACACTATCAATAGATAAATCCACCTCTCACTTCAGAGGTAGACCCGAAAAGTCGTCCTGGAAGACATACCTGAAACGATCAACCACTGGAGGGAAATACTTCTGACAAGTCCCCTGATCATCCAGATATAAACTTGAAATATAGGCTGTCACAACACCTCTCCCATGATGCTCAGGTCCAGCTTGGCTCGCTTGGAAATCCCATTAACCTTTATATAGAAACTCTCCGCCCTTGGTGACGTGAAACTCATCCTGCGATGATAGAAATCTACAAAGGCTTGAAAGGGTACCAACCAGTCCATCCCAAGAATCACATCATAAGATGTCATCTCTAAGACATAGAGGTACCATAGGAAGTGACACCCACTAAACTCTAGGGGGAACTCCTTGCATTGACGCACACCATCCATTCTAGTTCCCAACGGAATGTCTGGCATCATAACATCAGAAGAAGAAGAAACACCAAGCCCAAGGATCTCCATAATGGGAACATATATAAAGCTATGTGTAGCACCCATATCGAAATGTATAGAAGACAAAATAGAAGCAACTAGAATAGTACCTCTGACAGTAGAAGGTCCAGGATCCTGCTCTTGTTGGGTCTGTTGCACTGCATATGCCTGCCCAGTACCGCGGCCCTGCGACACAGCCTGGCTACCCTGAGATGTCCCGCCCTGTTTCCTATGAGATCCTGGTGTCTGGATACCACGACCACAACCACCACCTCTTCTTGTACGTCCTGACATATCCAAGTTTCCCGACTGGTAAGAAGCTGCTGGTCCTGCTCCCGCACACAGAGTCTGCATAGAACCCCTCTCACTAGCCACTAGTTGGAACGCCCTGCAAAATCACTATAAATGACCCATCTTTCCGCAAGCTCGACACTCCACTGGGTCTCGAGGACACTGAGGTCTCTTGTGCCCCTCTCTACCAAATTGTTAGCAAATAACCTGGCCACCTGAAGTATTCTTCTGACTATTACTACCTCCGTGAGAGAAATCCATCTGCTTCTTCCTCTTACCGGTAGAAATAGTACCATAAACTGGTGTCGAACCGCTCTAGACCACACCACTAGCTTCTCGTAGGTTCTGTTTAGTAATCAGTGCCTGGTTCATAATTTCATGCACAGTAGGCAACCTAAAAACATTCACCAAATCTTATATTTCATATCGAATACCATTCTCAAAGCGTATGTCCCTCAACATCTCATCACTCACCAGTACAAGTGCAAAAATATAAAGCTAGGTGAAGCAAGCAGAGTAATCCATCACTTACATGGAGCCTTACTGCAGATTCATGAGCTCTCGAGCTTGATCTTCCCTCAGCGTATCGAGGAAGAAGAAGTTATAGAAAGCTGCCTGAAAATCTTCCCATGCCATGTCGCGGTGATTCTCAGACTAGGTGGCAACATCCCACCACCTCTTGGCAGAATCACACAACATATAAGTCGCAAGCTTCACGCTCTGCCCTGGAGGCATCTCAAGATGCTCGAAATTAGTCTGCACTGAATCCAGCCATGACTCCGCAGCCTGTGGTCCACCATCCCCTAAAAATGTAGGCGGATGCTGCTGCTGGAATATACGTGTCATCTCTTCCATAGATGTGGCGGCCTGCAATGCTCACTGGAAGGTCTGTATGAACCGCATGAAGCCTTCACAGAACTACGCCTCCGTGCCTGCATCAGGTATAATGGCTGGTGCTGCTCCTGGAACTGTTGTAGGATCAACTGGTAGCCCATGGACTACCATCTCAGGAGTATAATTGTCACCACTCTCTTGGAAAAAAATTGATGGTTGTCTCGGTGTTATGACTCTACAAGGTCAAATGCATGCCTTAGATCAAGATTTATCAAGTAATGAAAACAATGAGTGTAAGAAGGGGTCAAGTAAAAAGAAAACTTTCATGTTTTACAAAACAAGACTACATGGCGTGTATAATAACTACACGGTGTGTTTCCTCATGTATTCTACATGGGCGTGTACTCTACCAAAACTGGTCACGTGACATCCCAAAACACATGGCGTGTTTTCCACACACACGGCTTGTAATTGAATTTTCCTCCCTGCCTGAGTCCCACTACACAGCTTACCTACACGGCTCTCCTTTAAACAAAACTACACGGCAAGTCCCAGATAGACACAACGTGTACGAATTAATTTCCAACTGCCCATGTTGTTAGTGACACGACGAGCCACTCAGCCGACACTACATGGCGTGTTACACCCACACACGACGTGTACACCACTCCATCTTCCCAGCCACACGACCAGGTCCACACAGTCTCTCCTCGGTCAAGACTACACAGCGTGCCCTATAGGAACTCGGCGTGTACCAAGTAGGGTAACACTAACCCATGTTGTTAGTGACACGGCTAGGTACCTGGTTCAAACTACACGGCGTGTTCAAGGTGGACACGGCATGTATGTCTTAAGATTTCGCCGTTCGTGTTGTTAGTTACACAGGCGGTCTCGGGGTCAACACCACACGACGTGTACAACCGGTACATGGCGTGTTTTCCCAAGCCATTCCCTACCCCGTGTCCCCTCCCACAAGGCCTATGACATGGGAAGAGAATACACGACATGTACTTAGGGTAAACGGTGTGTACTTAGGGTACACGACGTGTACTTAAAAACTTTTCTTTTTCTTCCTGAACAGAAGTTTAAACGACATGTAATCATAGAACTACATGGCGTGTATCATGGGTTTTCCAGATAGTAAGCCTCTGAAACTACTCCAGAACCTAGAAAAACACTGAAACAACACCTAAGTTCCAAATTCCTATCTGTGAGGGCCCATACTCCTCGTGAATCAAATCTTGGCATCTTATCTGTGTTATAAATACGGTAAACAACCAATGATGCACCAAATTCCGGTCAATGAGGGCCCATACTCCTCAATAACCAAAGTTTGGTGTTCATTATATCAATGCCTCACACAAAAATACCCCATCAAATAGAAGGTATTTATCAAATAATCTATTACAACAACATGTTGTTGTATATATATATCAAGATGCATCATGTCATTATTCTATGAAAACAGCTAGAACAGGATACAATGCAATACAATACAATACAGATCAAGTACATGGTACATAAAAAACGAAACAAAACAGTGAAACAGGAGCTCAACAGCATCGCAAGACAAAGCTCGGTCCCATGCTCTCCTAATCCTCTACAACAATCATGTACCTGTATAGGGACACTTTCCCCTATCGACACCTGTAGAAATATAGTATGTTTGGGCCTAAGACATGACCCAAATAGGGTGTGAGAAATAAATCCCAGTAGGAAACCACCAAAGGCCTGTACCCAACTGTCAGTGAAAATGTGAAACAACAGTGTGCAGTAGTAAATGCAATAAACTAATCAGTACTCAAAAGTAACTAAATATACTAGTTATATTGCCATTTTAATATTCATTTAACAATTCCAAGCCCGTGCTTTAACTTGGTAGGTATAATATATGAAAATCACCATTGTGAACATTCATGATAACACTATCCTCAGACATACAAACCTTACCCTTAGGTAATCAGAGTCACAACCCGTAGGTAATTTCCCACATGCATAACAGATATTTCCCTCAGGCATACAAAGTGTCTCCCTCAGGCACAAAATCTACTGCCCACATGCATAACACATATTGCCCTCAAGATAAAAGAACCACTGCCCTCAGGCTAAAGGAAACACTACCCACAGGCTAATCAAGTAACCGAGACAAGACCAAAGCATAAACATGCAACTTATATACACTTTATCTCATGAAAATTAAATACACATTATAATCATGGCATACCCTCAGGTATCCAGGCCAAACAGCTAAACAGAGGAACACTCCCCCAAGGTGGTCTTGGATCCAAGCAGTGATCCCAAACAATAGTTTATAATTACATTTAATTACCTATACAATTCTAGGTATTTAAAATAGACAAGGCCTCGGCCACACGACACCCTAAAATGTTTTCGTAGCACAATGGTACAAAAAAACACACAGCAGTTGGAATTTAAACACCAGACAACCTACCTCGATCACCCATGATCGGTATATGTGAACAACGCATCCCAAAAAAAACAAGAACGGAGCATATCTGAGGTGAAAATAATCCCATTCAAACTCAAATAACATTCCCTCAGAAAATAATTGGTAAGAAAGGCTCTGGGAGAAGGAGGATCTTAACCGTACGGTTCCAAGGAGATCGACGGATACAGAATCGGGTTTCTGGTGTGTGGTCGGGAGATCCTCCAAGCTCCGGCCGTCTCTCCCACTCTCCTCCAACGTTCTAATTTTCCTATGTGAATAGAGGAGGATACTGCCCGTTTTAAGTAAAAAAAACAAACTACATGACGTGTACTCTCAAGTACACAGTGTGTACTTTTTATCATTTAACTATTCCTCTGGAGGATACTTTTTCCACCGTCGAACTATTCATCTTTCGACATGAGTACACGACGTGTATTTCCAAATACACAGCGTGTACTGTTTCTCAGCTGGCAGCTACTCCCACTGCCTTACTATTCACCTGCGACTGACTACACGGTGTGTAAATACCCACTACACGGCGTATAGTCAGTTTTTACACCTTTCAGTGCCGACAGGGCTACACGCCCTGTGTACTTTTCCCACACGACCAAAGTACACGACATGTGGAAAAGTACACGGTGTATACCCACAAAATTTGGGATTTTTCCCCATTTTCCTTATTTTCTCAAAAACATTTAAGTAAAAAGGAAAATAAGAAACCCGTACCTCAAGAATAAGAACCAAGTTCTTACAATAAGAGTAATAATGAAGGGTTTTGGGGGTAAAAATCATTTTTTTGGATTAATTAAATTAACGCACATGGTTTGGTCACACGATTTACTAAATTGTGCACCAACGATGAGAGACTTACTGCCTATTCAAGGAACCTGAATAGTTTAGTAAACTACTCTTTTTTCATCAGTTCTGAGTTACAAAGTTTCCTAGAGAATGTCGCACGGTTAGCTCTAACCATGCACCATCTACTGCCCCTCTTCCAACAAGTTGAGCAGTTTCCTAGGAAGAATCCCATGATTTTCCCAAACCGCGCTAAAATCACGAACCCCCTTAAAAGATAATAAAACCCTCTAAAACCATCAAAATGTTATCAAGACTTCACCCAAGAAAATTATAACTCAAAAACACGTAAAGAACGGTAAAAATGAAGGTGTAATGTACCTGAAAATTCTAGTTACTATGACAAACCTCCTCTTTATTACACATTAATTCATGATTTATTACATAATATTACACATAATAAAACCTAGAAAGATGTTGAGAATGTTGCTTCCACTCCAGATGCTACTCAACTTATGTAAATGAAGATTCAATCAGAAGAATTACTTGTTGAAGTAAAGTTACCCTTTATCTTGGATTATGATAGTAAAAGTGCAATCAATCTTACAAGAAATACAGTACAACATTATTGTTCAAAACATATTAACATCATGTAACACTTCATCAATGATTATGTGGAGAATAATTAATTGAAGATGGAGTATGTTACTACATCAGAACAAGTAGCTAAAATTTTCACAAAACTTTTAAGGAATGAATCTTTTTGTAAACTAAGTTTGAAAATGGGAATATAAGCACTTTCTCATTGATTCACGCTAAAATTTATCCAAAATAACAAGGTAGGATGGTCCTTGTAGTCTAGCTTGGGTTTTCAAATCCTCAAAGACCTAAGAAGTACCTACAGACACATACATTCTATGGATTGTTTTTGGATATGAAGTGTCCAACTTGGGTTGATTTAAGATGTTTTTAAATTAACTCTAAGAGTCTTAAGTGAATTCAATTTAAAAGAATGAGTTGATCCTAGGTTATCACTTGGGGTGGATTAGACGTATTCCCTTTTCAATTATTTCAATTTATTATATTTGAGTTGAGTTCATCTAAGGAGATCAAACAACTTCATCACTTACTGATTTTATACCAAAAAACCATAATACTAATCACCTATACACTTTGAGGATCAAATTTATGAGCACTCCAAGTTAAAGGTTTGTATTATCACTTGAAGTATGCGGCCTCAAAATTCAACAAGGACGAAGAAGTTTTAAAATCATTAAATAAAAATATCAATTAAAAGAAGTGAGTATACATTAATAGGGTGATAAATAATATCCAATACAACCCCTTTGTACTCCCTTAGATCAATGCATAAGTGGGTTAGCACTCCATTTATGCGATGGTTTCAATGGAAGTGGGAAGTAGACTCATGAGGGAGGAATTGAATAAGTAAAGAAAACAATAAAAAGAAAATGATCACTGCACCATTGTGTGAATAATTTCACAATGATTGGTGTGAATATATTCACACCTTGAGGAAACGGTACCAAAGTGATATGGAGAATAATAGAATAATATTATAAGAAGAACTTTTATTGAGAAACTAGGATGAATTAAAACAACTTACATGTGATGGAAGAACGTTACAAAGACAAATTGGCAGCATAACATTAAGATGAAAACAAAGCTCAAAGATGATAACATACTCCACCAAAACTGATTTAAATAGGAATTTATGGAGCCTTGGGTCTAGACTCCAATAGTACAAAAGATCCCACTTGAGTATGGTAGGCCTAGGGTGGTGGAAAGTAAGGGAGAGGAGGCTTTTCCACCCTTGACCCGAGGTGGCAGCCAACTTGCTTCCACCGAACAGATGCACCTGTAAGACCTTTTAGATGGAAGAGTTAGAGTGGGCCATATAAGACAAAAATAAATCTCCAGATTTTCCCTAACCTTATGTAAATTTTATGCCCAAAATAGTTTATGGTTAACGAGATATGTGTAAAATGGTGGGATGTTTTTCTGGGCCACAGAATCTGGCCCATAATTTTATCTTCAACTTGGGCCGCCTAAATAACTACAATGGATGCCAAATTAGCATGGTCTCCTCAAGAATTATTTGTTTCTAAATAGGTCTTATATAAAATCACTAAATTTGGGCTTAATTGGGTTTGTAATTTGGGTCCCACATTCTCATCAGTGGGCTGGTGTCCAATATGCCTTCTCTAGAATTGCTTCCATTCATCTCCAAATATCATCATCATCCTTTATGAATCCTCTATTGATCCCTAAATGAAAAATGTTCATATTTAAGTGTATATAGAGTTAACAAAATATCAAATTAAAATATGGATAATTAAAATCCTTAAAATTAGATGAATCATTGAGCCCAAATTGGTGTAAATTAGGCATAAAGTGCAGAAATGATAAGAATGGATGTTCAAAATTAAAATCCATTAAATCAGGCCCATAAGATCAAAAATTAACATTTCATACCATTAAAATGTAATTAAAATATGTATTTTTATTGGATAATCACACCCCCAAGTTGAAATTTTCTAGTCCCGAGCAAAATGTATCTCAACAATATGAAATTCGAATTCCCTTTTCCAAAAACATTTTAATACACAATGATCACCAAAACCATTATACCACATAGTCATGAAACCCATAAAAATATTTTAATACAATATAGTTTCACAAGAAGATCCCAACCCCAAGCCCATTCCTTTGTTCAAATTTATTTCCATATTTAATCCAATATTAATTAAGTATGAGGATGTGTTGTGCATCACAATAGACATGGGGGTTCATCTTTATTCAAGGAGGAAATGACAGAAGCGCTAGGTGGAATCACATTTCAATATTAAGATGAGTATTCAATTTTTTTATTGTATTTTTTTTTGCAATTTTTCCATGGTAATTGAAATTGCACTCAAAAGAGTCAACCCTTGTAGAGAGACTTTTCCGATGACTCCTAGGATCAAAGAACTTAGGGAACCAAGTGAAGCCCACATACTCAAGGATCATCTCAAGTTAACTCAGTCAAAATAATTCAAATTACCAAAAATAGAGATAAAATTACTAACTCTAGGCCAGACAACTCTGGAGTCACGATCCCCAAGTGCCAAAAGCCACGCATTAGGTCATTTCATTGCTCTACATGCAAATTTATTATTTTTTTAATTTTTTTATTTAATAATCATATTAAAACTAAAATGATCACCAAACCTATGCTATTTACTTAGGGGACCCCATGAACTCAAACTAATAACCCATTATCCAAAGGACATGCATTGTGATCTTTTTATATTTGGATGAAAATATAAATGATGAAATATCACATTGGATAGGCACACTTTCCAAAATCTATGCTCATAAAATTATACAAGGATTAAAATCAGAATCGGGGCATGCTAAATTATTTGATATTCAGTTTCAACATGTGCAATTTGTATTACCATGTTCAAAGTTAAAGGAATTTTCCTTTTATTTAGACAATTTTTTTTCTTCAAATCATTCAATTTTTTTGACACAAAATCATTTTTTATTTTATCTCCCCCCCCCAACTTAAAATAACACTATCCCCAGTGTTTGAAGAAATGAAAATTTAGAAGGAGTAGAGGTAGATAAGGTAATTTCAAAAAGGAAATTGAAATATGAGGATTATGGAATGAAGTCACTTGGTGGTTGAAGTTGAAGTTCTTGCTGCTCTAATTTAGTCCCTTGATCTCGATGTCACTCTAAGAATTCCCAAGTGAAATATATATATATATATATATATTCATATAATAAAAAAAGTAAAATATAAGTATATATATAAAAATTATCGAATAAGGAAGCACAAAAATCCATAGGTCAGTGGTAAGCGCGCGCCCCTGTCTACCTTCGGCCCTGGGTTCGATTCTCCGCAGTTTAGCCAGTTGTGATGGGGTTTGACCCATGACCTATGATGTGTCCCTTTTTTAATTAATATATATATTTTTTTATTTTTTATTTTTATTTTAACCTACCGACACATAAAAAAAATAACTGATGATACATTGTATTCTTTTTAAATTTCTGGGTAAGGTATTACTCAAGGATCACACCATGTGACGCAGATGAATATGGTGCTCCCCTTTCATACCCATCCATAATCATAATAGAAGAACAGATCAACAATATATTTTTTTTAAATATCAAAATGATTAATAAAAAAATGATTCCAAAAAGATTTAAAACATGAAAACCATGGGTTACCTCCCATACAATGCTTAGTTTAACGTCGTTAGCCCAACATGGATCCTAAATCTATCAATTTTTTTTCTGTTTCATAGGTTGGCTCAGTTAACTCAACCTCTATTTCCTGTTTTTTGAATTATTTAATGAATGTTTTTAACCTTTGACCATTTACCTTGAAAATGTAACCACTTGTGGGATCTTTAATCTCTACTTCCCCATGGGGGTACACATGATGCACTATGAAAGGACCAGACTATCTAGACCTTAACTTTCCTAGGTGTAAATGAATTTTTGAACTATACAAGAGAATAGGTTTACCCGGTACAATGTGTTTGGTTTAAAGATTTCAAGATTGGTAGGCTTGTACTTTAGCTTTATTGATCCTTGAATTTTCATAAGCCCCCATCCTAAGTTCCTCAAGTTCATTGAGATCCAATTTCATTTTTTGTTTTAGCCAATGAGAGTTCATAATTCATTTTCTTAATTGCCCAAAAATCCTTATGTTCAATCTCCAATGGAAAATGGAATGCTTTACCATAAACCAACCTATATGGGGACATTCCTAAAATGGTTTCATATGTGGTTTGATAGGCCCAAAGGGCATCTAAGAGTTTGATCGACCAATATTTCTTAGATGGATTAACAGTTTTCTCAAGAATTTTTTTGATTTCTTGATTGGATGACTCAGCTTGACCATTGGTCTATGGGTATTAAGAAGTGGAAACTATGTGAGAAATTCCAAACTCTTCCATGAGTTATGAGAATGGATGATTGCAAAAATGAGTTCTATAATCACTAATGATATCCCTAGGAATTCCAAATCTAGAGAAGATGTTTTCTTTTAGGAATCTAATCATAGTTTGATGATCATTGGATTTTTTTGGGAATGGCCTCAACCCATTTTGACACATAATCAATAGATAAAAGAATGTAAAGATATCCTCTAGAGTTTGGGAAGGGACCCATGAAATCAATTCCCCAACAGTCAAAGATTTCAACCACTAAGATGGGAGTGAGTGGAATTTGATTCCTTTTTGTGATGGGCCCTACTTGTTGACACCTAGGACCGCTTTGAAAAAATTTGTAGGAGTACCTTGAGAGGGTGGGCCAGAAGAGACCACACTGAAGAATCTTAGCAGAAGTTTTCTTAGAGGAAAAGTGACCTCCACATGCCTCACTATGACAGTATTTAAGGATGGACTCTTGTTCAGATTCTAGGACACACCTTCTAATGACTTGGTCAGGGAAGAACTTATAGAGGTATGGATCATCAAACACATAGTGTCTAACATCAGAAAGAAATTTCCTTCGAGCTTGAGTCCCTAAGAATTTTGGAATGACTCCTGTAACTAAGAAATTGGCTATGTCAGCATACCAAGGGCCATCACTCACATAGTATAGGTGTTCATTAGGAAATGAATGAGACACAGAAAGGTGATTTGAGTTGTCTTTGAATTCCATCCAAGAGAGGTGATTAGCTTCAACATTTTCAACGCCCTTTTTTTCCTTGATTGTGAGGTCAAATTCTTATAAGATAAGGACCCACCTAATCAGTATAGCCTTAGCATTTTGTTTTTGGAAGAGGTATTTTAGTGCAGAATGGTCAGTGAACATAGTGATGGGGGATCCTAAGAGGTAGGACCTAAACTTATCTAAGGAAAAAAATAGCAAGTAACTCCTTTTAAGTAGTGATTTAGTTGATTTGGGCATTATTTAAGAATTTTCATGTATAATAAATTACATAAGGAGTTTTATCACAACATTTTCTTAACAAAACTCCTATAGAAAAGTCACTGGAATCACACATAAGTTCGAAAGGAAGGTTCCAATTTGGAGATTTCATAATGGGAGGAGAGGTGAGAGAGGATTTGAGGGTTGATAATGAACCCTCACAGCTTTCTGTCCAAACAAATGGAACATCCTTTACTAGGAGAGCACAAAGGAGACGGGAGATTGAACCAAAGTCCTTGATGAATCTTCTATAGAAACCAGAATGTCCTAAGAAATACCTCACTTACTTGATAGTTTTGGGTGATGGAAGGTGATATATGATGTTAACCTTGGCTTTATATACTTCAATTCCCCGACCTGAGACCAGATGGCCTAGAACTAGTCCCTCTTTAACCATGAAATGACATTTTCCCAGTTTAGGACCAGATTTGTTTCTTCACATCTTGACAAGACTCTCTCCAAATTTTACAGACATCTTTCAAATGTATCCCCAAACACAGAGAATTCATCCATGAATACCTCTATAAAATCCCCTACCATGTCTGAGAAGATTCTTATCATGCACCGCTAGAAGGTTCCAGGGGCATTTCATAAAACGAAGGGCATGCGTTTGAAGGAAAAGGTGCCGAATGGACATGTGAATGTAGTCTTCCATTGACCCTCTAGGGAGAACTCAATTTAATTATACCCTGAGTACCCATCTAAGAAACAATAGAAGGCATGACCGACCACTCTCTCAAGGACTTAGTCAATGAATGGTAATGGGAAATGGTCCTTCTTGGTGAATGAGTTTACCTTCCTATAGTCAATGCAGACCCTCCATCCACTACTCACCCTAGTTGGAAGAATCTCTCCATCCTTATTGGTTATCACTGTGATTCCTTCCTTCTTGGAGACCACTTGGATTAGGCTGACCCACTCACTCACTACTATGGGATATATGATACCAACTTTTAACGATTTCAGAAGTTCTATTCACACTAATTCCATGAGATTAGGATTGGGTCGCCGTTGAGGTTGACGACATGGCTTTGAATCATATTCTAGAACAATCTTATGAGTCTCGATAAGTGGGCTAATCCCAGGAATATCATACAGGGTCCAACCAATGGATTTCTTATGTTTCCTAAGGACATCTAGAAGCATCCTCTCATGATTGGATTCAAGAGAAGAAGAAATTACAATAGTATGTGTTTGATTTTCCCCTAGGAAGGCATACTTGAGTGCAGCAGGAAGTTCCTTCAATTCAAGATCAGGTTGGTTTAGAATTTCAGCAGAAGATTGGAACATCGGATCAAGATCAGTTTTGTTTCCTAGAGTTTTAGATAGGATTGATTCCCCACATGTAGAAGGTTCAGCTACTAGATTGGCTTGATCAGATTTAGGGAAGGAAGTTGGAGTGGTCTCCATGAAAATGGTTTCCTGAAAGGTTTCACTAATTTGTGGACCTAATAATTCATCATAAGAGAAATTTGAAAATGATTCAATCCAAGGAGATAAAATTCCTTCATGTGAACAATGGAAATCAATCTCATCCTGACTTAAACATCCATCAAATATTCCTTTATGTTATATGGATTCATTATCAATGCTTCCTATCATGTTTACTTCATGAATTTCCTTATCATCCCCTATTTTTGAGCTTACATTATAGATGTTTAAGTCTTGACTCATGTTTCCAAAGGCGATGGTCATGCTCCCATTTCAGACTCAGATAACAGAGTTGATTGTTTCAAGGAAAGGACGACCATGGATTATTGGGGTTTGTTCCTTATTTCCTAAGTTTCGATGGTTGTAAAAGATAATGAAGTCAGTAGGGTAGATGATGTTTTCGACCTTTACCAGAACGTCCTTTAAAATCACCTTTGGAACCATAATGCTACGATCAACAAGTTGAAGTGTGACAGATGTGGGTTGGAGTTCTTCTAGGTCTAATTGGAAGTACACATCATAGGGGATGATATTGACACTAGCACATAGGTCACACAAGTCCTTGAAAACTTTTCTCTCTCCTAGTTCAACATTGATGTAATGGAAACCTGGATCTTTCAACTTATGAGGAATTGTCCCTTGAATGGTGGTACTCACATTAGCAGCCAAAAGGACTTGGTTTTTATGTGAAAATTTTCTTTTAAAGGTGAAAAATTCCATAAGGTACTTTGAGTAGACATGTATGGTATAGATGGAATCGAGAAGGGGAATGTTCAACTTGACTTGTGAGAAGATTTCCCTTAATGTTTTACTCAATTCGGGCTTGGTTTTCCCCCTCATGCATTGAGGAAATGGTGTAGGTTGTGGGGTTATTTGTTGAAGAGTTGTTTCTTTGAAAATGTTATCCTGTTTTTCAGTTTGATAATTTGGTTCATTTGAATTTTCATCCAAGTTTGAATCTTCAGGTGGGTTATGAATTAGTTGTTCAAATTTCTCAATTTATTTCCCACTTCTTAAAACAGTCACAACCTTTAGTTGTTCATGAGTTATTTGAGTACAACTTGAATCTCCCCTTGAAGTTGAGGATGAAACCACCTAATTAGGCATGGGTGCCTTTCCAGTTTTGATGGCTTGAAGTTATTTTTTAAGGTAAGAGACTTCCGAGTTCATCCTTTCCATTTTTTTTCACAGTTGTTCTAGTAGGCTTTGTGGAACAGTTTGGTTTGGTGCTTGAGAAGATTGGTTTATCCCAGGGGGATGTTTTGGAGGTGGGATGGTTTTTTAAAAATGGACCAGTGACTATTGGTATTGGATAGGTTGGGTTTGGAACTAGTTATGGGTTTGATAGTTCTGATGGGGGTAAGGATTTTGTCCCTGTGGTTGGCTAGGTTGTTGGTTATCTTTCCAACGGAAGCCTGGGTGGTCATTATACCTTGGGTTAAAGTTGTTTTGGTACTGAGGATTTTTAATGTTCAAATCATTTAATTCCGCTGGGGGTCCTTCTAAATGAACATCTTTTATGGATGGAATGGTTGGGCAGTTGTTTGTCTTATAGTCATGTTTGTCACAAATTGTGCAAACAGGGTCAACAGTTTGGATTTCATGGACTTTACTAAGGTCTATATCTTCAACCTTTTTAGAAAGTGCTGTGAGTTTACTGTAAGGCTTTCCTCTCCTCTATGTTTATGAATTCCCGTAGTTATTTGTGGATTTTCAGAATAAGCTGAATTTCCCCATGTTTGGTTTTGTTCAGAAAGGATTTCCAGATACTCGTAAGCATCATTTGGGGCATTGTTTTTAAAGGTTCCATTATACATCATGTCGATGAATTGTTTGTTCCCCAGACGAATCCTTCATAGAAAATTCTCACTTGTTCTGGAATAGAAAACCCATGGTGTGGAACCATGTTTAGAGTGTCCTTGAACCTCTCCCATGTTTCATAGAATGACTCTCCCTCTTTTTCAAATTTTTTTTGGATTCTCTTTTTAAGTGAAATTGTTTTTTGGTGGGGAAAGTATTTTCTATAAAATTATATTTTTAATTGGTCCCAAGAGTTTATGGATGATGGTCTCAAATTGTTTAGCCAATTTTTTGGTCAATCCTTTAAATAAAAAGGAAATAGCCTCATCTTAGCAGATTCTAGTTGATGTGGGGGACACATGGTTTCTACAATGTCATTGAACTCCTTAATGTAAAGGTATGGAATCTCCAACTCCATTCCATGGAATGTTGGAAGGTGGTTATGGACATGGGGTTTAGATATGTAGTTGGAATATCCTAGGGAGTTGTGTCTAATGCATAAGGGGGCATTGGTCTAGGTAGGTGTGAGGTAGTCCTTCGTGGTTTGATCGATTGCATTCCCCAAGTTTGGGGCCGCCTCATTTTGGTTTCCATTTTGGTACCCACCTGGGTTTATGAGTTGGTTTCTTTGAAGAAATTCCATTCAAATATGATCAATTTTTGACTCTGGAGTATTAGGAATATTAGGATCTAATGTAAATAGTTCCCTTGGTGTACTTGAATCCCCACCCCAGGACTATCCACCCTAACTAGACGGTTTGATTGGTCGCGAGTGTAGGCATACATGCGCCAAAAAAAATGAGAAAGGGACAAGATAAGATAATTTAGATGAGAAAAGATGAAATGGGGGAGAATAGAATGGGTGTTTATATTACTTACTTGGGTCCCCGGAAACGGGGACAAAATTTTATTTATGCTCAAATTTACCCAAAAGAAGAAGGTAGGACGGTCCTTGTAGTCTAGCTTGGGTTGTCGAATCCTTAGAGACCTAAGAAGTACCTACAGACACATACATTCTATGGATTGTTTTAGTATATGAAGTGGCCAACATGGTTTGATTTAATATGGTTTTAAATGAAATCTAATAGTATTATGTTAATTCAATTTAAAAGAATGAGTTGATCCAAGGTTATCACTTGGGGTGGATTGGACGTATTCCCTTTTTAATTATTTCAATTTCTTAAATTTTATTTGAGTTCATTTAAGGAGATCAAAAAACTTAATAACTTACTAATTTTATACCAAAACACTATAATAATAATCACCTATAGACTTTGAGGATCAAATTTATGAGCACTCCAATGTAAAGGTTTGTATTAGCACTTGAAGTATGTGGCCTTAAAATTCAACAAGGACTAAGAAGTTTTAAAATCATCAAATAAAAATCACAATTAAAAGAAGTGAGTATACATTAATGGGGTGATAAATAACATCCAATACAGCCCCTTTATACTCCCTTGGGTCAACCCATAAGTGGGTCATCCCTCCATTAATGCTATGGTTTCAATGGATCTGGGAAGTAGACTCATGAGGGAGGAATTGAAGAAGTAAAGAAAACAATAAAAAGAAAATGATCACTCCACTGTTGTGTGAATAATTTCACAATGTTTGGTGAGAATAAATTCACAACTTGAGGCAATAGTATAAAATTCATTTGGAGAAGAATAGAATAATAGTAGAATAATAACTTTTATTAATAAACTAGGATGAATTAAAACAACTTACATGTGAAGGAAGAACGTTACAAAGGCAAATTGGAAGCATAACATTAAGATGAAAACAAAGCTCAAAGATGATAAAATCCTCCACAAAAACTGATTTAAATAGGAATTTTGGGAGCCTTGGGTCGAGCATCTAATAGTAAAAAAGATCCCACTTGAGTATGGTAGGCCTAGGGTGGTGGAAAGTAAGGGAGAGGAGACTTTTCCACCCTTGACCTGACGTGGAATCCATCTTGCTTCCACGGAACAGATGCGCCAATAAGACATTCTAGATGGACAAATTGGAGTGGTCCATAGAATAAAAAAATTAAGCTCCAGAGGTCCCATAACAGTATGTAAATTTTCATACAAAAATAGTTTATGGTTAACGAGATATGTGTAAAATGGTGGGATATTTTTCTGGTACATAGAATCTGACCCATAATTTTATCTTCAAATTGGGATGCCTAAATAAAAAAATGGAGGCAGAATTAGCATTGGATCCTGAAGAATTATTTGTTCCTATATATGTATTATAGAATCCAAAGAAATTTGGACTTCATTGGGTTCTAAATTTGGGTCCCACATTCTCATCAGTGGGATGGTGTCCAATATGCCTTCTCTAGAATTGCTTCAATTCATCTCCAAATATCTCCATCATCCTTTATGAATCCTCCATTGATACCTGAATGAAAAAAGTTCATATTTAAGTTTATATACATTTCCCAAAATATAAAATTAAAATATTGATAATTAAAATACTTAAAATTAGATGAATCATTGAGCCTAAATTGGTGTACATTAGGCATGAAGTGCACAAATGATAAGAATGTATGTTCAAAATTAAAATCCACTAAATCAGGACCATAAGATCAAAAATGAACATTTAATACCATTAAAATGTAATTAAAATATGTATTTTTATTGGTTAATCACACCCCCAACTTGATATTTGATAGTCCCGAGAAAAATGTATATCAACAATCTGAAATTCAAATTCCCTTTTCCAAAAACATTTTAATAAACAATGATCAACAAAACCCTTATACTAAATAATCATGAAACCCCTAAAAATATTTTAATATAAGATATTTTAATATGCATATCCAAATACCAAGCTCATTCCTTTGTTTGAATTCATTGCTATATTTCATCCAATATCAATTACGTATGAGGATGTGTTGTGCATCACAATAGACATGGGGGTTCATCTTTATTCAAGGGGGAAATGACAGAAGCGCTAGGTGGAATAAAATTTCAATATTAAGATGAGTATTCAATTTTTTTATTGTATTTTTTTTTTGTTTTTTTCAATTTTTATGTGGTGATTGAAATTGCACTCAAAAGATTCAACCCCTACAGCGAGACTTTGCCGATGACTCCCAGGCTCAAAGACCTTAGGGCACCAAGTGAAGCCCACATACTTCGGTATCATCTCGAGTTAAATCAGTCGAAAACAAATTCAAATTACCAAAAATAGAGATAAAATTACTAACTCTGGGCTAGACAACTGTGGAGTTACGATCCCTAAGTGCCTAAAGCCACGCATTAGGTCATTTCACTACTCTACACGCAAATTTATTGTTTTTTTAATTTATTTTATTGAATACTCATATTAAAACTAAAATGATCACCAAACCTATGCTATTTATTTGTGGGACCCCATGAACTCAAACTAATAACCCAATATCCAAAGGATGTGCATTGTGATCTTTTTTTTATTTGGATGAATTTATAAACGATGAAATATCACATTGGATAGCCACACTTTCCAATATATATGCTCATGAAATTATACAAGGATTAAAATAAGAATTGGGGCATGAAAAATTATTTGATATTCAGTTTCAAAGTGTGCAATGTGTATTACCATGTTCAAAGTTAAAGGAATTTTTCCTTCCATTTACACAATTTTTTTTCAAATCATTCATTTTTTTTTGACACAAAAGAATTTTTTATTTTATCTCCCCCAAACTTAAAATAACACTATCCCCAGTGTTTTAAGAAATGAAAATTTATAAGGAGTTGAGGTAGATAAGGGAAGTTCAAAAAGGAAATTGAAATATGAGGATCATGGAATGAAGTCACCTGGTGGTTGAAGTTGAAGTTCTTGTTGCTCCAATTTAGTCCCTTGATCTCGATGTCACTCTGAGAATTCCCTAGTGAAAAAAACTATATATATATATATTCATATAATAAAAATAAGTAAAATATAAATATATATATATAAATTATAGAATAAGGAAGCACAAAAGCCATAGGTCAGTGGTAAGCACACGCCCCTGTCCCCCTTCGGTCCCGGGTTCGATTCCCCATGGCTTCGACAGTTGTGACAAGGTTTGACCCACGACCTATGATGTGTCCCTTTTTCTTATTAATATATTTTTATTATTTTTATTTCATTTTTATTTTAACCTACTGACACATAAAAAAACAAAATGATGATACATTGTCTTCTTTTTAAATTTTTGGGTAAGGTATTACTCAAGGATCACACCACATGACACGAATGAATATGGTTCTCCCCTTTCATACCCATCCATGCTCATAATAGAGGAACATATCAACAGTCTATTTTTTTAAATATCAAAATTATTAATAAAAAAATGATTCCAAAAAGATCAAAAAAATGACAACCATGGGTTGCCTCCCATGCAGTGCTTTGTTTAACGTCGTTATCCCGACATGGATCCTAAATCTATTGATTTTTTCCGGTTTATAGGTAGAATCAGTTAAATTAACCTCTATTTCCTATTTATTGAATTATTCAATGAATGGTTTTAACCTTTGACCATTGACCTCTAAAATGTAACCACTTGTGGGATATTTAATCTCTACTTCCCCATGGGGGTACACATGATGCACTATGAAAGGACCTGACCATCTAGACCTTAACTGTCCCAGGTGTAAATGATGTTTTTAACTATACAATAGAATAGGTTTACCCGATACAATGTGTTTGGTTTTAATATTTCGAGATTGGTGGGATTGTACTTTATCTTTATTGATCCTTGAATTTTCATAAACCTCCATCATAATTTCCTCAAGTTCATTGAGATCTAATTTCCTTTTTTTTTCGGCCAATGAGAGGTCATAATTCATTTTCTTAATTGCCCAAAAAGCCTTATTTTCAATCTCCAATGGCAAATGGCATGCTTTACCATAATCCAACCTATATGGGGACATTCCTAAAATGGTTTTATATGTGGTTCGATAGGCCCAAAGGGCATCTAAGATTTTTATCGACCAATCTTTCCTAGATGGATTAACAATTTTCTCAAGAATTTGTTTGATTTCTCGATTGGATAACTTAGATTGACCATTGGTTTGTGGGTGGTAAGCAATGGGCAATTTTTTACAAATTCCATACTTGTCCATGAGTGATGAGAATGGATGATTGTAAAAAAGAGTTCCACGATCACTGATGACAGCCCTAGGAATTCCAAATCTAGAAAAGATGTTTTCTTTTAGGAATCTAATCACAGTTTGATGATCATTGGATTTTGTTGGAATGACCTCAACCCATTTTGAGACATAATCAATAGTTAAGAGAATGTAAAGATATCCCCTAGAGTTTGGGAAGGGACCCATGAAATAAATTCCCCAATAGTCAAAGATTTCAACCAGTAAGATGGGAGTGAGTGGCATTTTATTCCTTTTTGTGATGGACCCTACTTATTGACACCTAGGACAACTTTGACAAAATGTGTAGGAGTCCCTTTAGAGGGTGGGCCAGAAGACACCACACTGAAGAATCTTAGCAGAAGTTTTCTTAGAGGAAAGGTGACCTCCACATGCCTCACTATGACAGCATTTAAGGATGGACTCTTGTTCAGATTCTAGGACACACCTTCTAATGACTTGGTCAGGGAAGAACTTATAGAGGTATGGATCATCAAACACATAGTGTCTAACATCAGAAAGAAATTTCCTTCGAGCTTGAGTCCCTAAGAATTTTGGAATGACTCCTGTAACTATGAAATTGGCTATGTCAGCATACCAAGGGCAGTCACTCACAGAGTATAGGTGTTCATCAGGAAATTAATCAAACACAAAAAGGTGATTTGAGTTGTCTTTGAATTCCATCCTAGAGAGGTGATCACCTACAACATTTTTAACTCCCTTTTTATCCTTGATTGTGAGGTCAAATTCTTGTAAGAGAAAGACCCACCTAATCTATCTAGCCTTAGAATATTGTTTTTGGAAGAGGTATTTTAGTGCAGAATGGTCAGTGAACACAGTGATGGGGGATCCTAAGAGGTATAACCTAAACTTATATAATGAAAACACAATAGAAATTAACTCCTTTTCAGTAGTGGTGTAGTTGATTTGGGAATCATTTAAGGATTTTCTTGCATAAACAATGACATAAGGAGTTTTATCACAAGGTTTTCCTAACAGAGATCCTACAGCAAAGTCACTGGCATCACACATAATTTCGAAAGGAAGGTTCAAATTTGGAGATTTCATAATGGAAGGAGAGGTGAGAGAGTATTTGAGGGTTGACAATGAACCCTCGCAGCTTTCTGTCCAAACAAATGGAGAATCTTTTACTAGGAGAGCTCAAAGGGGATGGGAGATTGAACTAAAGTCCTTGATAAATATTCTATAGAAACTAGCTTGTCCTAAGAAAGAACTCACTTCCTTTCAGTTTTGGGTGATTGAAGCTGACGAATGATGTCAACCTTGGCTTTATCAACTTTAACCCCCCTACCTAAGACTAGATGGCCTAGAACTAGTCCCTATTTAACAATGAAATGGAGTTTTTCCTAGTTTAGGACCAGATTCTTTTCTTCACATCTTGAGAATACTCTCTCCACATTCTGCAGACATCCCTCAAATGTAACCCCAAACACAAAGAAGTCATCCATGATGACCTCTAGAAAATACCCTACCATGTCTGAGAAGATTCCCATCATGCACCGCTGGAAGGTTCGAGGGGAATTGCATAAACCGAAGGGCATGTGTTTTAAGGAAAAGTTGCCAAATGGACAAGTGAATGTATTCTTCCCTTGATCCTCTAGGGAGACCTCAGTTTGATTATACCCCAAGTACCCATCTAAGAAACAGTAGAAGGCATGACCTGCCACTCTCTCAAGGACTTGGTCAATGAATGGTAAGGGGAAATGGTCCTTCTTGGTGAATTAGTTTAGCTTCCTATAGTCAATGCAGACCCTCCATCCACTACTCACCCTAGTTAGAAGAATCTCTCCATCCTTATTGGTTATCACTGTGATTCCTGCCTTCTTGGGGACCACTTGGATTGGGTTGACCCACTCACTCTCAGCTATGGGATATATGATACCAGATTTTAACAATTTCAAAAGTTCTTTTCTCACTACTTCCATTAGATTAGGATTGAGTCACCTTTGATGTTGACGACATGGCTTTGAATTAGATTCCAGAACAATCCTATGAGTCCCGATAAGTGAGCTAATCCCAGGAATATCAGACAGGGTCTAACCAATGGCTTTCTTATGTTTCCTAAGGATATCTAGAATCATAATCTCATGATTGTCTTCAAGAGAAGAATAAATGACAATAGTATGTGTTTGATTGTACCCTAGGAAGGAATACTTGAGTGCAGCAGGATGTTCCTTCAATTCAAGATCAGGTTGGTTCAGAATTTCAGCAGAATATTGGAACATTGGATCAAGATCAATATCGTTTCCTAGATTTTTAGATAGGATTGATTCCCCACATGTAGAAGGTTCATCTACTAGATTGTCTTGATCATATTTAGGGAAGGAAGTTGGAGTGGTCTCCATGAAAGTGGTTTCCTGAAAGGTTTCACTGATTGTTGGACCTAAGACTTGATCATAAGAGAAATTTGAAAATTATTCAAGCAAAGGAGATAAACTTCCATTAGGTGAACAAAGTAAATCAATCTCATCCTAACTTAAACATCCATCAAATATTCCTTGATGTTCTATGGACTCATTATCATTGCTTCCTATCATGTTTACTTCATGAATTTCCTCCTCATCCTCTATTTGTGAGATTACATTATAGATGTTCAAGTCTAGACTCATGTTTCCAAAGGTGATGGTCATGTTCCCATTTCAGACTTGGATAACAGAGTTTATTATTGCAAGGAAAGGATGACCAAGGATGATTTGGGTTTGTTCCTTATTTCCTAAGTTTGGATGGTTGTCAAGGACAACGAATTCAGTAGGGTAGATGAAGTTTTCAAACTTTACTAGGACGTCCTTTAAAATACCCTTTGGAACCTTAATGCTACGATCAGCAAGTTGAAGTGTGAAAGATTTGGGTTGGAGTTCTTCTAGGCCTAACTAGCAATACACAACATAGTGGATGAGATTGACACTAGCACCTAGGTCACACAAGGCCTTGACAACTTTTCTCTCTCCTAGTTCAACATTGATGTAAGGGAAACCCGGGTCTTTCAACTTAGGAGGAATGGTCCTTTTAATTGGTGGTACTCACATCAGCAGCCAAAAGGACTTGGTTTTTATGTGAAAAATTTTCTTTTAAAAGTACACAAGTCATTAAGGTACTTTGAGTAGGAAGGTATTGTATGGATGACATAGAGAAGTGGAATGTTTAACTTTACTTGTGAGATTATGTTTCTCAATGTTTCACTCAATTAAGGCTTGGTTTCCCCCCTCATGCATTGAGGAAATGGTGCTGGTTGTGGGGTTGTTTGTTGAAGAGTTGTTTCTTTGACAATGTTATGGTGTTTTTCAGTTTGATAATTTGGTTCATTTGAATTTTCATCCAAGTTTGAATCTTCAGGTGGGTTTTGAATTAGTTTTTTAGGTTTCTCAATTGATTTCCCACTTCTTAAAATAGTCACAACCTTTAGTTGTTCATTATTTATTTGAGTACAACTTGACTCTTCCCTTGACTTTGAGGATGGAACCGCCTGAGTGGGAATGGGTGCCTTTCCAGTTTTGATGGTTTGAAGTTATTGTTTAAGAGAAGACAATTCTTAGTTCATCTTTTCCATTTGTTTGCACAGTTTTTCTAGTAGGATTTGTGGAATAGTTTGGGTTGGTGCTTGAGAAATTGGTTTATCCCAGGGGGATATTTTGGAGGTGGGATAGTTTCTTGAAACTGGACCAGTGACTGTTGGTATTGGATTGGTTGGGTTTGGAACTGGTTATGGGTTTGGTAGTTTTAATGGGGGTAAGGACTTCATCCCCATGGTTGGCTTGGTTGTTGGTTATCTTTCCAGTGGAAGCCTGGGTGGTCATTATACCTTGGGTTGAAGTTGTTTTGGTATTGAGGCTTTTGAATGTTCAAATAATTTACTTCCACTGGGGGTCCTCCTAAAATAACATATTTGATGGATGGAATGGTTGGGAAGTTGTATGTCTTATGTTCATGTTTGTCACAAATTGTGCAAACAGGGTCAACAGTTTGGATTTCATGGACTTTCCTAAGGTCTATCTCTTCAACCTTCTTAGAGAGTGCTATGAGTTTACCCTAAGTATTTCCTCTTCTCTAAGTGTATGAATTCCAATAGATCTTTGTGCCATTTCAGAATAAGGTGAATTTCCCCATGTTTGGTTTTGTTCAGAAAGGCTTTCTAGATACTCGTAAGCATCATTTTGGGCTTTGTTTTTAAAGGTTCCATTACACATCATGTCAAAGAATTGTTTGTTCCCCGGACACAATCCTTCATAGAAAATTCTCACTTCTTCTGGAATAGAAAAACCATGGTGTGTAACCATGTTTAGAGTATCCTTGAACCTCTCCCATGTTTCATAGAATGAATCTCCCTCTTTTTCAAAAAAGTTTTGGATGATCTTTTTAAGAGAAATTGTTTTGTGGTGGGGAAAGTATTTTTTGTATAATTCTCTTTGTAATTGGTCCCAAGAGTTTATAGATTATGGTCTCAAATTTTTTAGTGAAATTTTTTCTCGATCCTTTAAAGAAAAAGGAAATATCATCATCTTAGTAGATTCTAGTTGATGTGGGGGACACATGGTTTCTAAAATGTCATTGAACTCCTTAATGTGAAGGTAGGGCATCTCGGACTCCATTCCATAGAATGTGGGAAGGTGGTTTAGGACATGGGGTTTAAAGACTTAGTTGTAATCTCCTAGGGAGTTGTTTCTAATTCATGATGGGGAATTGGTCTAGGCAGGTGTGAGGTAGTCATTCATGGTTTGATCGATCGCATTTCCCAAGTTTGGGGCTGCCTCATTTAGGTTTCCATTTTGGTTCCCACTCGGGTTTATGAGTTGGTTTCTTTGAAGAACATCCATTGAAATAGGATCAATTTTTGACTCTGGAGTATTAGTAAGATTAGAATCTAATGGAAAGAGCTACCTTGGTGTACTTGACTCCCCAACCCCAGGACTATCCACCCTAACTAGACGGTTTGATTGATCGCGGGTGTAGGCGGACAAGCTCCAAAAGAAAAAAAATGAGAAAGGGACAAGATAATAGAATTTGGATGAGAAAAGAAGAAATGTGGGAGAATAGAATGGGTGTTTAGATTAATTACTTGGGTCCCTGGAAACCACGCCAAAATTTGATTCACGCTCAAATTTACCCAAAAGAAGAAGGTAGAACGGTCCTTGTAGTCTAGCTTGGGTTGTCGAATCCTCAGAGACCTAAGAAGTACCTAAAAACACGTACATTCTATGTATTGTTTTTTTCTATAAAGTGGCCAACTTGGGCTGATTTAATATGGTTTTAAATTAACTCTAAGAGACTTAAGTGAATTCAATTTAAAAGAATGAGTTGATCCTAGGTTATCACTTGGGGTGGATTGGACGTACTCCCTTTTAAATTATTTTAATTTCTTATATTTGAGTTGAGTTCATTTAAGGAGATCAAAAAACTTCACCACTTACCGATTTTATACCAAAACACCATAATAATAATCACCTATACACTTTGAGGATCAAATTTATGATCACTCCAAGGTAAAGGTTTGTATTAGCACTTAAAGTATGTGGCCTTAAAATTCAACAATGACGAAGAAGTTTTAAAATCATCAAATAAAAATCTCAATTAAAAGAAGTGAGTATACATTAATGGGGTGATAAATAAAATCCAATACAGCCCCTTTATACACCCTTGTATCAACCCATAAGTGGGTTATCCCTCCATTGATGCTATGGTTTCAATGGAAGCGGGAAGTAGACTCATGAGGGAGGAATTGAAGAAGTAAAGAAAACAATAAAAAGAAAATGATCACTCCACCGTTGTGTGAATTATTTCAAAATATTTGGTGTGAATAAATTCACACCTTGAGTCAAGGGTATAAAATTGATATGGATAAGAATATAATAATGGTAGAATAAGAACTTTTATGAAGAAACTAGGATGAATTAAAACAACTTACATGTGAAGGAAGAACGTTACAAAGACAAATTGGCATCATAACATTAAGATGAAAACAAAGCTCAAAGATGATAAAATCCTCCACCAACACTGCCTTAAATAGGAATTTTGGGAGCCTTGGGTCGATCCTCCAATAGTACAAAAGATCCCACTTGAGTATGGTAGGCATAGGGTGGTGGAAAGTAAGGGAGAGGAGACTTTTCCACCCTTGACCTGAGGTGACAGCTAGCTCGCTTCCACCGAACAGATGCGCCTGTAAGACCTTCTAGATGGCCGAATTGGAGTGGGCCATAGAAGAAAAAAATGAATCTGCAGATGTACCCTAATATTATGTAAATTTTAAGCCCAAACTAGTTTATGGTTAACGAGATATGTGTAAAATTGTGGGATGTTTTTCTGGGCCATAGAATCTGGCCCATAATTTTATCTTCAACTTGGGCCGCCTAAATAACCACAATGGAAGTCGAATTAGCAGTGGATCCTAGAAAATTATTTGTTCATGTATATTTATTCTAGAATCCCATGAAATTTGGGCTTCATTGGGTTTGTAATTTGGGTCCCACATTCTCATCAGTGGGATGGTGTCCAATCTTCCTTCTCTAGAATTTCTTCCATTCATATACAAATATCTCCATCATACTTTATGAATCCTCCAATGATCCCTGAATAAAAAATGTTCATATTTAAGTGCATATATAGTTCAAAAAATATAAAATTAAAAT
Organism: Viscum album; assembly: GCA_963277665.1. Lineage (NCBI taxonomy): Eukaryota > Viridiplantae > Streptophyta > Magnoliopsida > Santalales > Viscaceae > Viscum > Viscum album. The sequence goes on from OY728150.1 coordinate 2,119,681,246, forward strand.
ATAGATAATTACAATCATTAAAATCAGATGAATCATTGATCCTAAATTGGTGTACATTAGACATGAAGTGCACAAATGATAAGAATGGATGTTCAAAATTAAAATCCACTAACTCAGCCCCATAAGATCAAAAATGAACATTTAATACCATTAAAATGTAATTAAAATATGTATTTTTATTATCTAATCACACCCCCAAATTGAGATTTTCTAGTCCAGGGAAAAATGTATCTCAACAATATGAAATTCGAATTCCCTTTTCCAAAATATTTTTAATACACAATGATCACCAAAGCCCTTATACCAAATAATCATGAAACCCATAAAAATATTTTAATACAAGATAGTTTCATAAGCATATCCCAATCCCAATCCCATTCCTCTGTTCTAATTCATTTCCATATTTCATCCAATATCAGTTAAGTATGAGGATTTGTTGTGCATCACAATAGACATGGGGGTTCATATTTATTCAAGGGGGGAAATGAAGGAAGTTCTAGGTGGAATCAAATTTCAATATTAAGATGATTATTTTTTTTATTGTATTATTTTTTTTGTTTTTGTTTTTCAAATTTTCCATCGTAATTGAAATTGCACTCAAAAGAGTCCACCACTGTAGCGAGACTTTTCTAATGACTCCCAAGCTCCAAGGCCTTAGGGAAACAAGTGAAGCCCACATACTCGGGAATCATCTTTAGTTAACTCAGTCAAAAAAATTCAAATTACCAAAAATAGATATAAAATTACTAACTTCGGGCCAGGAAACTATGGATTCACGATCCCCAAGTTCCGAAAGCCACGCATTAGGTCATTTCATTGCTCTACACACACATTTGTTGTTATTTTAATTTCTTTTATTTAATATTCATATTAAAACTAAAATGATCATAAAAACTATGATATTTATTTGAGGGACCCCATGAACTCAAACTAATACCCCACTATCCAAAGTACATGCATTGTGATCTCTTTTTTATTTGCATGAAAATATAAATGATGAAATATCACATTGGATAGCCACAATTTCCAAAATCTAAGCTCATGAAGTTATAAAAGGATTAAAATTATAATCAGGGCATGCTAAATTATTTGATATTCAGTTTCAAGGTGTGCAATGTGTATTACGATGTTCAAAGTTATGGGAATTTTTCCTTCCATTTACACATTTTTTTTCGAATCATTCATTTTTTTGACACAAAATCATTTTTTATTTTATCTCCCCCCAACATAAAATAACACTATCCCCAGTGTTTTAAGAAATAAAAATTTATGAGTAGAGGTAGATAAGGGAAGTTCAAAAAGGAAATTGAAATATGAGGATCATGGAATGAAGTCACCTAGTGGTTGAAGTTGAAGTTATTGCTGCTCCAATTTAGTCCCTTGATCTTGATGTCACTCTGAGAATTCCCTAGTTGAAAAAAATCTCTCTCTCTCTCTATATATTCATATAAAAAAAGTAAAATATAATTATATATTTAAAAATTATAGAATAAGGAAGCACAAAAAGTAGTATGTCAGTGGTAAGCGCGTTCCCCTGTCTCCCTTCGGTCCCAGGTTCAATTCCCAGCGGCTTTGCCGGTTGTGACAGGGTTTGACCCACGACCTATGATGTGTCCTTTTTTTTATTAATATATTATTATTATTTCTTTGTATTTTTATTTTAACCTACCGACACATAAAAAAACAAACTGATGATACATTGTCTTCTTTTTAAATTTCTGGGTAAGGTATTAATCAAAGATCACACCATGTGACACAGATGAATATGGTGTTCCCCTTTTATACCCATCCATACTCATAATAGAAGAACATATCAATAGTCTATTTTTTTTAATATCAAAATTATTAATAAAAAATGATTTCAAAAATATTGAAAACATGAAAACCATGGGTTTCCTCCCATGTAGTGCTTTGTTTAACGTTGTTAGCCTAACATGGATCCTAAATCTATCAAATGTTTTCCAGTTCATAGGTCGGCTAAGTTAACTCAACCTCTATTTTCTGTTTATTGAATGATTCAATGAATGGTTTTAAACTTTGACCATTGACCTTGAAAATGTAACCACTTATGGGATCTTTATTCTCTACTACCCCATGGGGGTACACATGATGCACTATGAAAGGAACTGACAATATAGACCTTAAATTTCTCTGGTGTAAATGATGTTTTGAACTATACAAGAGAATAGGTTTACCCGGTACAATGTGTTTGGTTTTAAGATTTTGAGATTGGTAGGCTTGCACTCTAGCTTTATTGATCCTTGAATTTTCATAAGCCTCCATCCTAAGTTCCTCAAGTTCATTGAGATCTAATTTCATTTTTGTTTCAGCCAATGAGAGGTCATAATCCATTTTCTTAATTTCCCAAAAAGCCTTATACTCAATCTCCACTGGCAAATGGCATGCTTTACCATAAACCAACCTATATGGGGACATTCCTAAAATGGTTTTATATACGGTTCGATAGGCCCAAAGGGAATCTAAGAGTTTGATCGACCAATTTTTTCTAGATGGATTAACAGTTTTCTCAAGAATTTGTTTGATTTCTCGAATGGCTAACTCGGTTTGACCATTGGACTGTGGGTGGTAAGCAGTGGACACTTTGTGATAAATTCCACACTTTTCCCTAAGTTATGAGAATGGATGATTGCAAAAATGAGTTCCATGATCACTAATGATATCCTTGGGAATTACAAATCTAGAGAAGATGTTTTCTTTTAGGAATATAATCACAGTTTGATTATCCTTGGATTTTGTGGGAATAGCCTCAACACATTTTGAGACATAATAAATAGATAAGAGAATGTAAAGATATCCCCTAGAGTTTGGGAAGGGAACCATGAAATCAATTCCCCAAGTCGAACCCATGGCTTCTTCAAGACGGTCAGAGGTCTCAGGTAAGGGGAACTGTTATCTCCAAGCATCTTCATTCTCATGCAGGACACTTTTAGTTAGATTATTGACAGTGGACTCGCATGAGGTGATGTCCTCTCTTTCCGAAGGTGGCTAGGGCTTCCTCCTATTTCTCATTTTATGTTTGCAGACGATACCCTTATTTTTATCAATGCGAGGAAACGTTCCATGCAGGGCATGTCCAAGATCCTTGAGGATTACTGTCACTGGAGTGGACAACAGATCAAAAAAGAAAAGAGAGACTTCTATGTGGAAGACTCATGTAGTCCGAGCAGGGTGGAGGTTTTGGGGGGAAGCTTGGGGATGTGTCATGGTTTTTTTCCAATGAAGTATCTTGGTACACCCGTTTCCCCGGGCTGAAAGAGAATCAGAGATTTTGATAGTGTGGTGAGCAAGATTATGGGTCATATTCTTAATTATATGAACCACTTCTTATCCTTCGATGGTCAGATTACTCTCATGAATAGTGTTCTGTCAGCCATTCCCGTGCATGCCCTTTCGACTACTAATGTGCCAAAGGGAGTCATGAGATCTATAGATAAACTACTGGCCCGGTTCATTTGGAATGCATCCTCGGAGGGGAAGCGGCATTGGGTGTCATGGGGAAAGATGGATCATCCTATTGCGGAGGGAGGGATCAATGTTAAAAGTCTCGAGAGTACTATCAGTTACATGCAAGCGAAGCTGGCTTGGGAGGTGATCGAAGAGCGTACTCTGTGGGGTAAGATGATGGCTCTTCGGGTTGGGGCCAATGTCCGGACTTCTTCATGGAGGGAGTCTCCACTTTGGTCCTCGGTGTGCAACAAGATTCCGAGCCTTCTCAATTCATCGAAGTGGATCATTGGGGAGGGAAAAGTCCTGTTCTGGAAACACAATTGGGTTGGGTGTGTCCTTGGATACCCGGGCTATCTGGGCCCCTTGATTTTATTCAGGGAAGCCTGTCAGTACCCCCAGTTCTATAGAGAAATCCTGGATACAAATCAGCGGGAGCTTTAAGAATCTATCACCTTGAGTTCGGAAGAAGATCGATGTGTTTTTAATCCCTCCTCTTCCAGTCGATTTAACATTAAATATTTCCATAGTCTCAGCTCTATCCAAGGGCATTAGGGGTATCAAGGGGGCTGGTTTGTCTTGGTATGGTGTAAGAAGATTCTGACCAAATTCATTTTTTTAACGTGGCGAATTCAGCATCGGGCCCTTCCAACTGATGAAAACATCAAATGGATCGGCATTAGCATGACTTCTAGTTGCCACTATTGTGAGAATAGAAGGGAGGAGTCCATCAAGAATATTTTCTTCGAGGGAGAGTGGTCCAGGTAGGTTTGGGATTTCTTCAGGTGCTGGACGAGCTTTTCTTCATCAGCGGCCAACATAGGGGATTTTCTGGGGGGTTGGTTTCAGGGGGTGGAAGGGGCAGTGAAGGAGGGCTTGGCGCGCACCTACATTTTCAGCACGGGCTGCTGGGCATTGTGGAATGTGCGTAACCGGGCCAGGTTTGAGGGTGTATGCACCACGGGTAGCAAGATTATTTCCAGTGCGAGATGCAACCTTCTCGACCTGTGCAGGAGCGAGGGGTTCTGGGTGGGCACGCAGTCCATGCATGGGCTGTACGTGCTGCAAGTTGATGTTCAACAGGGGGGTTATCGGCAGGTGTAGGCTTCAGACCTGCTGGAGGGACCTCGACAGGTGCATGAATCTGTCCAGCAAGCGGGTGCTCGCTAGGTGCAGGGGGGTGCTCGCCAGGTGGGACATCGGCAGGGACAAGCCCGTGTCCTACAGGGGGTGCTCGGCAGGAGTAGGCTTCGGACCAGCAGTAGGTCCATCGGCAGGTGCTCTAGTAGGATCCCTCTATCCAGTAGGTGGGTCCTCGGCAAGGACAAGCCTGTGTCCCTCGGCAGGGGCTGGCTTCTGTCCACCAGGTGCAGCAGGGCGGGGCGAATGCGATGCACGCATCTGTCTAGAATGCGGGTACTTGGAAGAGGGGAAGGCTGGTTGTGTTGTAGGCAGCTTCAGGCCAGCAGGAGGGTACTTGGAGGCAAGGCTCCTAGGTGCGGTGGCATCCTCCTGGCGTTGGCCTTAAGCTGAATACGGATGGGTCATGTGTGATGGGCGTCATGCGAGACGCAGGAGTGGTCCAGGACAATCAGGGCAGTGTGTTTGTTGCTTTTACAGCACACTATGGTATTGGTAACCCCATGATAGAGGAGACTAAGGCCATTCTTTCGGGCATTTCATTATGCAGGCAACGGGAGCTCCACATCTCACATGTGGGGTCAGACTCAATGTTAATATGCGAGGCATTGCGTGGAAATAGTACTGTTCCTTGGCCCATTGTTTACATCATCTGGAAGTGCAGAGCTCTCCTCGCTAGTAATACTCAGATCACCCATACGTGGAGGGATGGGAATAAGGTGGCTGACCACTTGGCTTCCTTAGCGACCCCAGGTATCCCGTTTCAATGTATTTTTCATCTTTCTTAACTTAAACCTGAGGGGGTGAACTTGATCCGGGGGGATGCCCTCGGTCTCCGTTACTTCCAGACTCCCTGAGCTTTACCGTTCCTATTTTTTTGTTGTGTGGTGTTGTTCCGTGTTTCTTCGAATAAAAAGGTAATGTTGATTATGAATTCCCCAACAGTCAAATATTTCAACCACTAAGATGGTATTGAGTGGAATTTGATTCCTTTTTGTTATGGACCCTACTTGTTGACACCTAGGAAAGCTTTGAAAAAATGTTCAGGAGTCCCTTGAAAGGGTGGGCTAGAAGAGACCACAATAAATAATCTTACCAGAAGTTTTCTTAGAGGAAAAGTGACCTCCACATGCCTCACTATGACAGAATTTATGGATGGACTCTTGTTCAGATTATGGGACACACCGCCTAATGACTTGGTCAGGGCAGAACTTATAGAGGTATAGATCATCAAACACATAGTGTCTAACATCAGAAAAGAATTTCTTTAGAGTTTTAGTCCCTACGAATTTTGGAATGACTCCTGTAACTAAGAAATTGGCTATGTTAGCATACCAAGGGTAGTCACTCACAGAGTATAGGTGTTCATCAGGAAATGAATCAGACATAGAAAGGTGATTTTAGTTGTCTTTAAATTACATCCTAGAGAGGTGACCAACGACAACATTTTCAACACCCTTTTTATTCTTGATTGTGAGGTCAAATTCTTGTAAGAGAATGACCCACCTAATCAGTCTAGCCTTAGCATCTTGTTTTTGGAAGAGGTATTTTAGTACAGAATGGTCAGTGAACATAGTGATGGGGGATCCTAAGAGGTAGGACTTAAACTTCTCTAAGGCAAACACAATAGAAAGTAACTCCTTTTCAGTAGTGGTGTAGTTGATTCAGGCATCGTTTAAGGATTTTCTTGCATAAGCAATGACATAAGGAGTTTTATCACAACGTTTTCCTAACACAACTCCTACAACAAAGTCACTGGAATCACATATAAGTTCAAAAGGAAGGTTCCAATTTATAGATTTCATAATGGGAGGAGAGGTGGGAGAGGATTTGAGGGTTGATAATGAACACTCACAGCTTTCTATCCAAACAAATGGAGCATCCTTTACTAGGAGAGGACAAAGGGGATGGGAGATTGAACTAAATTCCTTGATGAATCTTCTATAGAAACCGTCATGTCCTAAGAAAGACCTCACTTCCTTGACAGTTTTGGGTGGTGGAAGGTGACAAATGATGTCAAACTTGGAGTTATAAACTTCAATCCCCCTACCTGAGACCATATGGCCTAGAACTAGTCCCTTTTTAACCATTAAATGGCATTTTCCCCAGTTTAGGACCAGATTCTTTTCTTCACATCTTGACAAGAATCTCTCCATATTCGGCAGACATCCCTCAAATGTATCCCCAAACATAGATAATTCATCCATGAAGACCTCTAGAAAATACCCTACCATGTCTGAGAAGATTCCCATCATGCACCGCTAGAAGGTTCCTGGGGCATTCCATAAACCGAAGGGAATGCGTTTGAAGGAAAAGGTGCCAAATGGACAGGCGAATGTAGTCTTCCCTTGATCCTCTAGGGAGACCTCAATTTGATTATACCCCAAGTACCCATCTAATAAACAGTAGAAGGAATGACCTACCACTCTCTCAAGGACTTGGTCAATGAATGGTAAGGGAAAATGCTCCTTCCTGGTGAATGAGTTTAGCTTCCTATAGTCAATGCAGACCCTCCATCCACTACTCACCCTATTTGGAAGAAACTTTCCATCCTTATTGTTTATCACAGTGATTCCTGCCTTCTTGGGGACCAATTGGATTGGGATGACCTACTCACTCTCAGCTATGGGATATATGATACCAGCTTTTAACAATTTCATAAGTTCTTTTCTCACTACTTCCATGAGATTAGGATTGAGTCGCGGTTGAGGTTGATGGCATGGATTTGAATCAGATTCCAGAACAATCCTATGAGTCCCGATAAGTGGGATAATCCCAGCAATATCAGACAGGTCCAACCAATGGCTTTCTTATGTTTTTTAAGGACATATAGAAGCATCCTCTCATTATTGGATTTAATAGAAGAAGAAATGACAATAGGATGTGTTTGATTATCCCCTAGGAAGACATACTTGAGTGTAGTGGGAAGTTCCTTCAATTCAAGATCAGGTTGGTTTAGAATTTTAGCATAAGATTGGAACATTGAATCAAGATCAATTTTGTTTCCTAGAGTTTTAGATAGGATTGATTCCCCACATGTAGAAGGTTCAGCTACTATATTGTCTTGATCAGATTTAGGGGAGGAAGTTGGAGTGGTATCCATGAAAGTGTTTTCCTGAAAGGTTTCACTGATTGTTGGACCTAAGACTTCATCATAAGAGAAATTTTCAAATGATTTAATCCAAGGAGAAAAACATCCATCATGGGAACAAAGGAAATCAATCTCATCCTAACTTAAACATCCATCAAATATTCCTTGATGTTCTATGGATTCATTATCAATGCTTCCTATCATGTTTACTTCATGAATGTCCTCATCATCCCCTATTTTTGAGCTTACATTATAGATGTTCAAGTCTAGACTCATGTTTCCAAAGGTGATGGTCTTGTTCCCATTTCAGACTCAGATAAAAGAGTTAATTGTTGCAAGGAAAGGATGACCAAGGATGATTGGGGTTTATTCATTATTTTTTAAGTTTGGATGGTTTTCAAGGACAATGAAGCCATCGGGGTATATGAAGTTTTCAACCTTTACCATAACGTCCTTTAAAATCCCCTTTGGAACCCTAATGCTACGATTAGCAAGTTGAAGTGTGACAGATATAGGTTGGAGTTCTTCTAGGCCTGACTGGAAGTACAAAACCAGGGGATGAGATTGAAACTAGAACCTAGGTCATACAAGGCATAGACAACTTTTCTCTCTCCTACTTCAACATTGATGTAAGGGAAACCCAGGTCTTTCAACTTAGGAGGAATGGTCCCTTGAATTGCGGTACTCACATTAGTAGCCAAAAGGACTTGATTTTTATATGATTTTTTTTAAAGTGCACAAGTCCTTAAGGAACTTTGAGTAAGAAGGTATGGTATGGATGGCATCGATAAGGGGAATGTCCAAATTGACTTGTGAGAATATTTCCCTCAATGTTTCACTCAATTCAGGCTTGGTTTTCCCCCTCATGCATTGAGGAAATTGTGCAGGTTGTTGGGTTGTTTGTTGAAGAGTTGTTTCTTTGACAATGTTATGGTGTTTTTCAGTTGATAATTTGGTTCATTTGAATTTTCATCCAAGTTTGAATCTTCAGGTGGATTCTGATTTAGTTGTTTAGGTTTCTCAATTGATTTCCTACTTCTTAAAATAGTCACAACCTTTAGTTGTTCATGAGTTATTTGAGTACAACTTGACTCTTCCCTTGAAGTTGAGGATGACACCTCCTGAGTAGGCATGGGTGCCTTTCCAGTTTTTATGGTTTGAATTTATTGTTTAAGGGAAGAGTCTTCCGAGTTCATTCTTTCCATTTGTTTGCATAGTTAATCTAGTAGGCTTTATGGAATAGTTTGGGTTGGTGCTTGAGAATATTGGTTTATCCTAGAGAGATATTTTGGAGGTGGGATGGTTTGTAGAAAATGGACCGGTGGCTATTGGTATTGGATAGGTTGGGTTTGGAACTGGTTATGGGTTTGGTAGTTCTGATGGGGGTAATGATTTTTTCCCTGTGGTTGGCTAGGTTGTTGGTTATCTTTCAAGCGGAAGCTTGGGTGGTCATTATACCTTGGGTTGAAGTTGTTTTGGTATTGAGGCTTTTGAAAGTTCAAAGCATTTACTTCCGCTGGGGGTCCTCCTAAAAGAACATCCTTGATAGATGGAATGGTTGGGAAGTTGTCCATCTTATGGTCATGTTTGTCACAAATTGTGAAAACAGGGTCAATGCTTTGGATTTCATGGACTTTCCTAAGGTCTATCTCTTCAACCTACTTAGAGAGTGCTGCAAGTTTAGCCCTAAGGCTTTTCTCTTCTCTAAGTGTTTGAATTACAGTAGTTCTTTGTGGATTTTCAGAATAAGGTGAAGTTCCCCATGTTTGGTTTTGTTCAGCAAGGCTTTCCAGATACTCGTAAGCATCATTTGGGGCTTTGTTTTTAAAGGTTTCATTACACATCATGTCAATGAATTGTTTGTTCCCCAGACCCAATCCTCAATAGAAAATTATCACTTGTTCTAGAATAGAAAAACCATGGTGTGGAACCATGTTTACAGTGTCCTTGAACCTCTCCCATGTTTCATAGAATGACTCTCCCTCTTTTTCAAAAAAGTTTTAGATGCTCTTTTTAAGTGTAATTGTTTTGTATGGGGGGGGGGGAATTATTTTTTGTAGAATTCTCTTTATAATTGGTCCTAAGAGTTTATGGATGATGGTCTAAAATTTTTTAGCCAATTTTTTTACTTTATAATTTAAATAGAAATGAAATAGCCTAATCTTATCAGATTCTAGTTGATGTGGGGGACACATGGTTTCTACAATGTCATTGAACTCCTTAATGTGAAGGTAGGGCATCTCAGACTCCATTCCATGGAATGTGGGAAGGTGGTTTAGGAAATGTGGTTTAAATATGTAGTTAGAATCTCCTAGGGAGTTGTGTCTAAGGAATGAGGGTTCATTGGTCCAGGAAGGTGTGAGGTAGTCATTCCTAGTTTGATCGATTTCATTCCCCAAGTTTGGGGCTGCCTCATTTGGGTTTCCATTTTGGTTCCCACCCGGGTTTATGAGTTGGTTTCTTTGAAGACCTTACATTGAAATAGGATCAATTTTTGACTCTGGAGTATTAGGAAGATTAAGATACAATGTAAAGAGTTCATTTGGTGTACTTGACTCCCCAACCCTAGGACTATCTACCCTAACTAGACGGTTTGGTTGATCGTGGGGGTAGGTGGACATGCGCCAAAAGAAAAAAAATGAGAAAGGGACAAGATAAGAGAATTTGGATGAGAAAATAAGAAATGGGGGAAAATAGAATAGGTGTTTAGATGACTTACTTGGGTCCCCGTAAGCAATGACAAAATTCAATTCACGCTCAATTTTACCCAAAAGAAGAAGGTAGGACGGTCCTTGTAGTCTAGCTTGGGTTGTCGAATCCTTAGAGACCTAAGAAGTACCTACAGACATGTACATTCTATGTATTGTTTTTGGCTATGAAGTGGCCAAATTGGGTTGATTTAAGATGGTTTTAAATGAACTCTAAGATACTTAATTTAATTCAATTTAAAATAATGAGCAGATCTTAGGTTATCACTTGGGGTGGATTGGATGTATTCCCTTTTCAATTATTTCAATTTCTTATATTTGAGTTGAGTTCATTTAAGGAGATAAAACAACTTCATCACTTTCTGATTTTATACCAAAAAACCATAATACTAACCCCATATACACTTTGAGGATCAAATTTATGAGCACTCCAAGGTAAAGGTTTGTATTAGCACTTGAAATATGTGGCCTTAAAATTCAACAAGGACGAAGAAGTTTTAAAATCATCAAATAAAAATATCAATTAAAAGAAGTGAGTATACATTAATGGGCTGATAAATAACATCCAATCCAGACCCTTGCTACTACCTTGGATCAACCCACAAGTGTGTTATCCCTTTATTGATTCTATGGTTTTAATGGAAGCGGGAAGTAGACTCATGAGGGAGGAATTGAAGAAGTAAAGAAAACAATAAAAAGAAAATGATCACTCCACCGTTGTGTGAATAATTTCACAATGTTTGGTGTGAATAAATTCGCACTTTTAGGCAATGGTATCAAAGTGATATGGATAATAATATAATAATAGTTGAAGAAGAACTTTTATTAATACACTAGGATGAATTTAAACAACTTACATGTGAAGGAAGAACGTTACAAAGACAAATTGGCAGCATAACATTAAGATGAAAACAAAGCTCAAAGATGATAAAATCATCCCCCAAAACTACCTTACATATGAATTTTGGGAGCCTTGGGTCGAGCCTCAAACATTAAAAAAGATCCCACTTGAGTATGGTAGGCCTAGGGTGGTGGAAAGTAAGGGAGAGGAGACTTTTCCACCCTTGACCTGAGGTGGCAGCCAACTTGCTTCCACCGAACAGATGTGCTTATAAGACCTTCTATATGGCCTAATTAGAGTGGTACATAGAAGAAAATAAAATAAATCTCTAGATTTACCCTAAACTTATGTAACGTTTCAGCCCAAAATAGTTTATGGTTAACTATATATGTGTAAAATGGTGGGCTATTTTTCTGGGCCGCAGAATCTGGCCCAGAATTATATTTTCAACATGGTCCACCTAAATACCTACAATGGAGTCCGAATTTTCACTGGATCCTGAAGAATTATTTGTTCTTATATATGTCTTCTATCATACCACAAAATTTGGGTTTCATTGGGTTTGTAATTTGGGTCCCAAATTCTCATCAGTGGTCTGGTGTCCAATATGCCTTCTCTAGAATTGCTTCCATTCATCTCCAAATATCTCCATCATCCTTTATGAATCCTCCATTGATCACTGAATGAGAAATGTTCATATTTAAGTTTATATAAATTTAAAAAAATATAAAATTAAAATATGGATAATTAAAATCTTTAAAATTAGATTAATCATTGAGCCTAAATTGGTGTACATTAGGCATGAATTGCACAAATGATAAGAATGGATGTTCAAAATTAAAATCCACTAACTCAGGCCCATAAGATCAAAAATGAACATTTAATACCATTAAAATGTAATTAAAATATGATTTTTTATTGTCTAATCACTCATCAAGGTTGAGGTATGTTTTTTTGTTTTGTGTATCATCTTATCTTTGTATAGTGTTTTCAAGGGATAAAATTGTTTCATAAATCTATCCATTTTTATGTGATAAACCTTTTAAGGAAGCATGTAAATAGGGGGAGTTGTGGGTATGCTGTGAATCCAGAAGTTAAGTGTGTGAACTATTATATTTTTTTGTTGGAGTGTTTGTAAGAAACTTTTGTTGACAAGAAAGTTGAAGAAGTGAAAAAGATGTGAAGAAAAGATGAAGAAGTTTCACGGGTCACTACTTTTGGACAACATGGGTTTGTAATCAATGATTCTTGTTTCCTACAATGAGTTAGATCATGCAAGATTATAATTTTTGATAAGTAGTCTATATCTTTAATTTAGAAAGTTTAGTGATTTATAAATATTTGTTGAAAATAAAATCCAAAGGGGGATATTTTTAGGAACAATTTGAAAAAAAATATGTTTTTGGAAGCTGAAAGAAGTTTATATTCAATGTATTGTATTTTTCTTTCAAAGAGAAAAGAAATAAATTAAATTTTTAATAGTTGACAACCAGACTAATCATTTTATTCGATGATCAGACTCAAAATGATTAAGAAATTCCATCAGATTGAGAAGACGTTATTTGTAAGAAAAGGTTCATCAGACTCACATTAGGCCTAGAATTAAAGTCTCGATCATAATGAGAAGCTATATGGGATTATCCACGGGTTTGATGTAAATATGATGATAATTTTATATTTTTTAATTCTCAAATATCATAAGTCACCTAGAAAAACTTATGATGAAATCCTTATGAAATAAAGGGGGAGAAAAAGTGCTGCCAATTGTATTGAGGTTTGGTTGGAAATAAAGAAGAAGTTGGATAGGATGGGGAGTTATAACACTTTACATTATAATTTAGAAAATTATATTCTGATCTTAAATAGTCACAAATTCATGAGGAATTCATGATACAAGTAGGATATTGTGATGGAAGAAAGTTTGTGAAGAGAAATATTTCCAGTCTCAGTTAATCAGTGTGAGATCACTAGATATAGAAATCTGTGAAGGCTATAAAGTTTTGATCAGAATGTGAGAAGGAAAAGATATTGGTTTTTATTTAGACCAATAAACCAAAAGAAAAAATCTCCAGATAAATAAGTTGATTTGTATCATAATAAAAAAATGGAAGAAGTTTCTGAATTCAAAGTTGCTGATATCGATCCATTAGACATTGTGTGCCACCAATCGTTAGAGGTATCCTGAAACCAATCATCAGATGTAGTGATGGTTGAAAAAGGGAATTAGAGGCATATTTTTTTATTGGAAGTTGTTGGGACCGATGTGTGTAAAGGATTTAGAGACCAATCAACAATGTAGTCAACCATTTTCATTAAGATGAATTGTTCATTGTTTTCAATTAGGTCAATAGAAAAGAAAAGATATATTTGATATGTTTTTCAATTGGGTCAATATTCATCATAATGGAACTGAAACCGATTATCAAAGTGAAATAGAGACCGATTCATTAGACACAGGCTGACACTGATAAATTAATTAGAAGTAGGATCATCATTCTGAGAAAAATAATAAAATAAGAACCACTTAAACAGGTTAAAAAAGTGGAGTCAATGGTATCTTGAGGTTCAAAGAGTTTAGATAATATGTTTTTCAATGATGTTTGAAGCTGATGCTGAAGTGATGCTGAAAAGTGTTGGAATCTTTATAAGTTACCACTATTTTTATGAAAAAATAAAGGTGATTGAAGTTTAACAATGTGTCAACAATGTATATGGTAAAATGGTTTCAATATACTATATCTAATAGTTGGTATGAAGCATCATAATTATTTGTTAGTTTTCAGTTGGTTTTGAGAATCATAACGAGAATAAATTTTATTTCATATCTTTTAATTGGTGTGGAGAAACGTAATAAAGAATCTATTGGCTTCATTATAATGAAGAAATCAAAATCAGACTGAAGAATGTTTAGAAATTCAGAAGTATGATGAAGGTGTGAGAATATTAAAGAAGGTTATAAAAGAGTTTAAAAGCACTGAAAAAGTAAAAATATGTATCTAAAATTTAAGGAAATTTTATGATTCATTAAATTTGGTTATGCAGGAATGATTTTCAGAATCTCACCTAAACCACATTTGGAACACCTATAAATAGTAGAAAGTAATTTGTACTTCCTAACACATGTAATATTCACGGGTTAAGTGAGAAGGAGAAGTGATGAAATATTTTAGGGAGAAGGAGTTTTAGGATTGAGTATTCGTGAGGAAGTTTTCCAGATAGAAGAAGAAGAAGGAAGATCATATTCAGAGTTTTCAGATCATATTGAGAAATCAAATTGTGATTTCTAGACTGATACAAAAGTAGTTCAAAATTTTTTTAGCAGTATTATGGTAGAGTTATTTTATCAGACTGAGCAATTAGACTGGGTAATCGGACTAAATAATTGGTTTAAGCATCATTATGATGTCCAAATAAGTTCTTATCTAAAACTGGGTAGAAAAGTGAAGATTTTTTTATAGTTTATATTTGTTAAATTTGACAAGTCATCATCATAACATGTTTTTAATAAATGGTGAAAGTTTCTCAATTTGTTATAAAAAACTTCATTACATCATTTCATGCTACTTGAATCACACACACGGTTTCATTGATCATAATGCTACACTAGTGTAAGGGTATATACTACTTGTTGTATCTACACAAAATGATTATTTTCTAGTAGATTATATGGTATTGGATTGTTTCCAAACCATACTAAGGATGTAGCTACTCTTTTTGAGTAGTGAACCTTTTAAATACTTGTGTTCTCATGGATGTGTGATTGTTTTTTTAAAAAGTGATCATTCTTTAATAGGAGGTGAATATTGTTTCAAAATAAAGGAAACGTAAAATAAAAAGATATCAATGATTCACCCCTCACACTATCAGTGATACTTAGATCCTAGATGGGAACTAACAAAACCAACTATACTATATCCCGAGCATCGAATTTATTGAAGTAAATCTTACTCTCACTATCTATTTTGGAGATGTGCTTCCTCTTAATGAATATAGTATACCTTTCCACCATTACCTTATTTTATGATGGATCATATATATAATATCCCTTTATTTACTTGGTATATCCTATAAAGATACACTTCATTCCCCAAGGTTCTAGTTTGTTACTAGAAGTGTCTTTAACAAATGGATTACAACCCCATACATGTGTTTGAGATAACACAGATTTCCTCTTATACATTAATTCATATGGAATTATGTTTACTGATTTAGTTAGAAATTGGTTTAGTATGTGTGTATAATTTATAATTCAAGGATATTAAAATATTTTCATGACTCATAATCAACCTCAACATGTCCAAAAAGGTGTGATTCCTCCTTTCACTAGCACCATTCATCTATGGTGTATAAAGAGAAGTGAGTTCAAAGAGAATCACAAACTCCATTAAGTATTTGATGAACTCTTTATTAATATATTCAACACCTTAATCCAATATATGTTTCTTTATCTTTTTATCGATATTATTATCTACTTTAATACTGAACTCCTTAAATTTATCAAAGGATTTAGATTTATAACTCATCAGAAAGACACATCTATATCTACTCATGTCATCATTAAAAGTAATAAAGTAAGAATACCTACATCTAGTTTCTACTAGAAATGGTCCACACATATTTATATGAACTAGTTCTTGAAGCTCTATGGCCCTTTCACCCTTTACACTAAATAGAGTTTGGTCATTTTCCTTGTAACCAAGCATGCCATCTTTCAAGTAGTTTTAGTTTAAAAGAATCTAAATACCCATCTTGATATATATTTGAAAATACTTACTTATTTATAGAACCATTTCAGTAATGTCATAAATTATTATGATATAATTCAAGTTAACATAATTCATTATTAATTTATAACACTTGGTTATCATGTTCTAGTACATAAAGACCATTATTAAGGTGTGCCAAACCATAAAAAAATATCTTTATAGAAGAAACATCTTTATTCCCAAACTTGATTAAAAATCCATCCATGTATAAATTAAACACAAATATAATGTTTTTGGTGACACTAGGAACATAATAATAATACTTAAAAACTAGATTCATTCCCATTGGCAATGTAAGGTGGTAGTCTCTTATATACAATGTAACCGATCATGCTCCTTTAGTGACATGAAGATCCAATTCACCTTTAGAAACCTTTCTAAATCCACATGGATCCTATATTTGGATAAAAATGTGAGAAAAAAAATCTATATATAATACCCAACTAGTATATTTATAATGTTTAGAATCAATAAAAAATGCACCAGAAGCTTCACCTTGATTCCTCACACTGGTGCAATTCTTCTTCTAGTGGCCCTTATTGACACATGAAAAGCATTCTCTATCTTGTTTACTTTCCTAACTCTAGATATTTCACTTCTTAGTTAGATGGTTCTTATAATCCTTAGACCTTGAGTGATTCTTAGGGACATTTTCCTCGCCCTTTATCTTATTCAGTATAAATAATACATGCTTTTTATGCCTCATGTACTTATCTTCTTGAGAATAAAGTGAGGAGTTTTGGAAGTGACTTCTCAATATTTTTCATATTATAATTCATAATAAAATAATATAGGATCTTAGGTAGCGAGGAAATCATGAGGTTTCTATGAAACTCATCTAAAATCTTGAAACTCAATATTTCCAAACACTCAATATATCCAAACATCTTGACTATACGAGGTCCTTCTAGAGAACCTTCTCCAAACATTCATGTAAAGAGTTCCTTGGAGATCTTATACTACTCTTATATATCCTTCTATTAACATATATCACGAAGGTGAGACAACATACTATATGCATATATATCCTCTTGTTTCTTCTAGATATCAATAGACATAGATGATAACATGAGGTGTTGTACATCTAGTGCACCATCCAAGTATCGTAGGTAGATAAAGAGATCTTCCTTACTAGCCTCTTTAGGAGGCACACCAGGAGTAAGGGACTACAACATGTAATACTTTCACTCTTGACATTATATTATGAACAATTTCTTGTACCATACATGGAAGTTACTACTGGTGTGGAGATTATCTTTTTCTAAAATTGATCATCGTGATAACATCAAAGTCAAATTACTCTCTGTTTTCTATAAAAAATACAATTATATATTATTAGTTTATCTTTATGACCAAATGTAATGTAATAAATTTTATTTATTATTATCCCACTATTTTATCAAATACCAATAACCGTCACAATTGGATTCAGAATACCCCATAACATGGATATTACAGAGGAAAGAATCCATATTTCCCTTCTTATAACCTAGATGGGCCCTTGAAAAGTTATTAAAAGGTATTTAGGTAGGTGTATCTTTACAACTATATTAACTCATAGGTTTTTGATCCATTGAGTGGACTCCCCAATCCTAAAATCTTGGACTCATATTTCCTCAAAACTTGCATACTAGTTGCACCAGGTTTCATAGAGGTGATCAAACCTTGATATAAACTAAGTTAATTTGAACCAAAACTTTTGTTAAAACTCCTTGATAATTAAAATCACTTTTATAGAGTCTAGTAAGTAATTTGAACTATAGTTTTATATTAACTCAAGTGATGGGAGAATATACCGAGTTAATATTTTTCTTTGAATTTTTTTTCTTTATGTGTAAATATTATTTATATTATCCTTTTAAATTCTTAGTAATATTAAATGGATTTTACATAATTGATTAACCATGTCTTGATAAAATGGCTTATGCATATTTTATTTATTTTATTCCATCTTACATGCTTGTTAATTTAGTTATATTATTTAACCACAATAAAAAATATTGTAAATGTAAATAACTGACCATTAAGTAGACAAAAATAAAATAAATTAATGTTTCCTGGCCATGAGATTTTATATTAGTTTGTTTATCGAGCAGATGATAAAATAACCCTTGACCATAGGGGGATAACTCCTTAAATCAATGTTGGTTCGAGTTGCAACATTCTGCCTATCCACTTATGTATCAACTTGGTTGGTTTCACATTGGATCCAAACATGAACAATCTCCACTCACCCAAGAGATCCTTCCTTTATATATGTTTACTCACACATAGGTGAGGGTAAGTAGGGGTATTATGTTACATAAAAGAAACCATGGAAATGTATGCCCATACATAAAAAAGAGATGGGGATGAAACACATTCAATCATATTTATTTAATAATAATTATTAAAAAACCCCGTGAAATAATAATTAAATTAAAATAAATCCAACACATACATAGGGCGATCAAACTCATGATCATCCACACATACAATGAATATGAATTCAAAACTAGTCAACAATCATTTCAATTTTTTTGTTATTAAGATAAAATCACAGAATTAATAAATTAATTATCTTATTAATTAATCAATTCATTTATATTAATTTTCCATCAAAATAGTCATAGGGATTCCCATTATCAATAATTTTAAATAAATAAATTAAATAAATTTAATTTTAAATTTATTAAGTACATGACATGTACTTAGAGGTAACTCAATGTGTACCCATTTTAATCACCCAACATCTTGTATGTTCCATGTCATGTACTGTGTACTTACACAATATGTAGTGTACATGGTGTTTCATGATATTAAATGTTGTGTAGTTACATATGCCAAGAAAAGTAGTCAATTTTGAATTTATTATAAATGGAATGCATTAATATATAAGGCGTATACCACTTTTAATGTGTTTTAAGTACATGACATGTATGATAACCATACATGATATATAATTCTAAAATAAATGTAGAATTAATTAGGAATACATTGTAAAAACATTCCACATATCATGTACACCAGTTTCATGACATGTAGTTTAGTTTAATCTCATAATTAATTTTTTATTCTGCATAATTAATTTATGAGGTATATCCAACTATATTCCATGCATCCACAAAAACCACGTTCCATCCATATGGTCAACACATGACGTGCAATGACACAACATACTCCCCTCCTATGAGACAATCTTTGATATGTGTGGATCATCCTGGTGTGGTGAATAAGGGTACACGATGTGTACTTTTCAGTTACACAATGTATATCCATGTTACCCAACCACAATATCTAGTACTTCCATGTGAGATCTTTGAATTCTCTTCATCTTTTTCTTGGATTTTTATTGTTCATATGAAGGTGAAAAAAGATAATATCTCAACTTTTGGATTCAATAACAAATAAACTAGAAATTAAAAATCAACAAAATATTTTTAAATCATCTAATGATTAATAGGTAATTATATATTAACATGCGATTTCTTTGATACCACTTAAAGGTTCTGGGGAATAGTGGGAGCAGTTGATCCCATTCCCAACAAAGAAATTTCATAGATTTCTTCAGATAAATTCTCAGAAAAATAAAAACTCTGAAATCCTCGAAATAGGATCTTTAACACATAATTTATTATTAATTTATTTAAAAAATAATTACCTAAATTTGTAATTCTTTCTTCATTAAAGAATCATTTGAACACTCTTTTTATTCTATCATTATGAAAAAATATCCAAGTGTAGAATACCTCTATAATCAATCCACACATGCCCCATGAACCTCATAACATCACCGTAGAATCATTGGGTGCTAGAGCAGATGATTCTCACTACTTGAGACATCCATTGTTGTTCACAATAAGAATTCATTCAAGGATTAATGGTTTTTTTCTTATTCTATTGGGTACATGATATGGAGGAGGAGGAACAACACTCTCCATTCTTAAGAGAGTTCTTGAGATATTTCTCTCCAGGTCTTAAGGTAATTCTCTTTAGTAAATGTTGTGCACAATTACTATCTTTCATTTATAAATGATATAACCAGGTTTAAATAGTTAGGCTAGAGAATAAATAATTTTATAAAGTCCCTTTACCTTTCTTTTAATCCTAAGTGAAACCCATGTTGAATAATAATAATAATAATAATAATAATAATAATAATAGTAATAATAATAATAATACAATTTCGTTAACATGCGCAATACTCACAAATAATTTTAATATCATTTCTTAAATAAATAAATCAATATTTATTTAAACGATATTAAATATATCATTCCTAAAAAAACCTTAAATCGATCCATATATCCTATTCAATATTTTTAAAACCATGAATAATGTATATTTATTAAAATAAATAAATATCACTGTAATATTAATTCAATAAAGAAATAAATATTATAGTCACTAAACTCACAAATAAATATTTAATAAATAGTCAAATCACATATTTATTCTCTCAAATAAATGGTGAATGAATAATTTCGATCAATATAACCTGAATAAATATTATTCCATAGAACTTGGGAATACTATTCCATTATAATATTAAATTCAAATAAAATTTAACTAAGGTTCCATAAACACTCAGTGTGTGGCCCTTTAGGCCCCTTTATCAATGACATTAATCTAATTGGAATAAAGTCCAAGATCACCAAATAGAGACATCTCAAGACACCCATAGATAATTTAATTAATGACACAATGATGACAACGACTTTATATGAATTTTCACTATGTAATATAATCCCTTTGTATCAATATCTCATCAAGCAGGTTGCATCGTTTGTGTCATCGATCTATATGCTTGATATATATTTATTTGAATTTCAAAAATGAACTTTCCAATAAAACCACCATATCCATGGAATTAATTAGGATGTTCTATTTCAATCAAAGGGTTATAGGTATATACATCTATTAACTAGGAAGGGAGAAAAAAAATCCTTTATCGACTTATTAATTAATTCTATATCACTCATGACACAACCAATGTATCCAACCTAATCGCAAGCATATGTTGTCATGGGTTTTCTCAATACATCAAAGTATGTGACTCATGATATCCATTAATATTAATCTCAAGTACAAGGAACAATACACACATACACTGATATAAATATCCAATGACACATAAAACATGTGGAATTCCTATGGACAAGTCTATTATCATAACCTCCTCTCTTGAAGAATACTATGGGAAATCTTAATGACAATAAGTGTTAATGTCTTGTGTGAATCCTACCCTTGATAACTTATATCATTTATATGCATTTACATGATATCATTTGATAATAGAACACTTATTTTAAAATACCTTCATAACACTTCAAGGTTCTCATCATAATAAGGAATTTCTATAACCTTTATACGTGAAAGATACTCTAAGGAAGTTATCACATTAAATTTCATGTAGAATAATAATAATTTTGTGATAAAATGTTTATTAATTTTCATGACCACAAATATACATGTAATCGAAATTAAAAATTAGTTGGTTATAGGGATCCAAATCTAACATAACAACCAATATTTATTTATTAGTATTCACTTTACTATATATGCCCATATTTATCTTGAATACCTATTTAGACCTAGTGGGATTTATATCAACTGGAGATTCTTCAAAAATAAATATCTAATTTTGGTACATGGAATAAATTAAATTGTGTTTCTATGCATTTTCTAATTTTATATTACTTTTGTTTTTATTCTTAATTGTAGGATAAATATTTATTATTGTTAATGAATAATAAATCACCTAAACAGTGATTATAAAACCACTTATCCTTGGTTTTATGTCTCCTCTATAGTATGATTCTATAGAATAGTCCTTTTCCATGATCTCTTATGGAAATTTTTCCTATGAAAACTACATGCGAATCACAAGCCTAGAATTTATGTAAGTCTATATTACTCCCATTATTTCAAATAAAGACGTGCACCCTTTTATATGAATATAGTCTTTCACCTGACTATTACATTTTTATCTTAGGGATTTATGAAAAATTCTTATTAACTTTAGAATAATTACTTAAGATACACTTTATGTTTTTCTTGATAAAAGTTTTTTTCTCAAGATACCCTTAACAAACATTTTTCATCTAAATATATGTATTTTTTAGATAATGTATTTTCTTCAAATTATAAATTATATGATATCCACTTTTAATTATAATTGGAACATGGCTAAGTATCAATGCCTCTATTTTTCAAAGAATGTATCGAAATAAATAATGGAAGACTTGCAAGAATTATAAAAATCCTTATCGATCCTCCTTTTTCTAAAACTATAACTATGATGTGTATGAGAAAATATTAAGTTAGGAGTAACTCTACTATATATTTTAATGATTGATGAATGATTAGTTAAGATATTTGTTTGGATCACCTAACTAAATCATAATTTATATTATTAAAAATATTGTTCCATACTTATAATAAGATTACTTAAATATTTTAAAGGAATCTCATAAAGTATAAGATATTACCTCTGTCTCCTACCAAAAATAGTTTATATGCATCTAGATAAAATAAATATAGAATCAATGTGGATTTATCACCTTTAACACCAAATTATTTCTTTATCATTATAACATATTAGAAAGTAAGTCAAATACCTAAGAGTTATAATCAAAGAGCTTAAACACCCTACTTGGTATATCTTTGATATTTTATTTTGGTTTTTACTTGAATAAAAATTATTTTTTTACAACTATGTATTATTTGATTCTTATATTTTATATTCATCATTAATTTTCAATAAAGTACATCTTTGATTAATGTAAAATTAAATTATTAATTAATTATGGTATACCATGAAAAAATTTATTCCAGACATGAAATAGTCTCATTGTGTCTAAACTAGACACTTAAATAGTGTCTTTGGTAATACAAAATATGTAAAAATTGTTTTCAAATACAAAAATAATTCCCATGGAAATGTGAAGTTATAATATTTTCTAGATGATATAGTAGTCAAGATACATCAACAACTTGAATGTTCAATTCACTTTTGTAAACAGTATGAATATCCTTAGTTCCTGTATTTAGATACAAATGTGTGAGTCACAATTTTTATCTAATACCCAAAAAGAAAAATATAAATATTTTATATAATTATGAATATACCTAAATAAGAAGCTTATAATTCCTCTTTGATTCGTTGAGAATTTTCCTCCAATGAACTTTATTTCCACATACAAAGAAAATAGCCTCCTATTAAATTTCCCCTCTTTGTCTTCAGTTTCTTAGGATATTATGAAGGTGGATTTGGCAGTTTACTTGTCACTTTTACCTTAACTTTCCTCTTGTTCGCCATGATATATTAAGGATTATTATATTTTCAAGTTCTCATCAACTTAGAAAACCTTATCTAAAAGATATTGAAGTGGTTTCTACACAATATTAATTTTATAATTCTAAATGAAACTTAAGTAACTAGGTGATGAGGATGAGAGAGTGGGATGTATTAAAAGATTATTATTTATCTTAAATCACAACTTTACTAGTCGCTCAAGGTATACTATCATCTTGAGTACACGAGGAAAAGACTGAATTCCATCCTTAAATTTACATGTGTTCAGTGTAATTATAATATCATTTGTTTCTTTCTTTACTTTATACTTACAAACATCTCAGAGATGAGAAAACATGGTGTAACCATCCTTGTACTCACATTTTTTTGAAATTCATTGGACATTGATGATGAAATTATGATGTAAAAATCATATTTTTTATCCATTTATCTCATATAAGATTCATTTTCACCCTAACTTTCTTCTTGATGTGGCTTATTAGGTAGTTGGGGCTCTAAAACATACAATTTCCTTTTATATTTTAGAACTATGCACAAGTGCCTATATCACTCTTATAAATTTATACCGTTGAGAACATGTTATTTTTCCAATATTTACCATAGTGATTCTATGGGGTTACTTTAAAATTTCTTCTATAAAATAAAAATTTACCATATTAGTAATTTTATTTTGAAAAAAAATATTAGAAATTATAGATTTATTAATATTAAATATCTCACACTATTTTATCTAAATCCCAGTATCCCTAAACTACTAGATTTAGAATAATCGATCACTTGATTAATCTTATGGGAAAAGATATTTAAACCTATTTTAATATACTAAGATTTGGAATCACCACTACTCTTAGAGTCTAAGGTAGTATTTTAGTTTTCCAACCACATTAACTAATGGCTCCTTGAGTTGTGGAGTAAAGTATCATCTCTAATAAATCCTCAGCTTGGATTCTATCAATATCCACCTCTAAAATTGCACTAAGATAGATATTAATAATTATTTGATGCCAAT
Source organism: Viscum album (assembly GCA_963277665.1). Lineage (NCBI taxonomy): Eukaryota > Viridiplantae > Streptophyta > Magnoliopsida > Santalales > Viscaceae > Viscum > Viscum album. The sequence continues at coordinate 2,119,705,563 of OY728150.1, forward strand.
TTTAGCTAATTAAATCCATCACAATTGTTATAACTCTCCAATAGGTTTAGGGACCCTTAATTATGGCTAATGATCAACTCAAACTATGGGGTTGTTATAAATTAAGTAATTAAAGACATTTAGACTTAATATTTACTTTGAGGGGTTTTAAGTTCTTCCCATTTTCTTTATTACTAAAATATGATTATATTTATCATACACATTTCTATTTGATCACACTCAAAACTTTATCTATCCATAAATAGAAAATTATTTATCATGTATTTATTCATTTTTATATTTTCATGCTCATTAACTATCCTATGTGATTACATTCCATACATACATTTATATAATAATATAATTTACCATGAAAGACAAAAATAAATAAATAAAATGATAAGATCATGAGATATATAATAATGGTTTTGAAATTAAGAAGATAACGGATCAAATGAGACCCTAGGATAACTCCTTGATCTATTCACTAGTTTGATTTGAAATGCCTATCAAACTACCATTCATTTTCTTATTTGGTTCCAAGATGGATCTCGACTCAAACATCATCACCTTGAACACCTCCAATCACTACGATGTATACTAACATGAAGGTAAGGGGAACTCATGATGCAAGAATTACATTTTATCACTTAAATAAGGAAATACAAGACCTTATACATTTAAATGTAGAGGGATGATAGAAATATTATCAAATAATATCATTTATTGATTAATTATTAAAAACCACACATAAATGTAATAATTAAAATAAATAAACAAACACCCAAACATACACGAGTAAACCTAAGCTCATGATCAGCTAATATACATTCACATTTCATGATAAATAATAAATAATAACTTTATAAATTTATTATGCAATGCAACATTGAAAAACCATAATGGTGCAGGATTCTGAGGGTGCTAATTCTTCAGTGGGGATCTAATAGCCCAATAAGCGAGTGAGGGTCTGGGGAAATTTTCATATAAGGTCAAGGGGTAGGGAAAATTTATTTTTTTCATTCAATTAAATTTATATAAATAATATTTAAATAATTTAAATAATATTAAAATAATTTTAATTATTATTTTAAAAATCAAATTCTACTCATTTTTTAAAATAAATTCACAATGACTAAAAATAATATTATATATTTTTTATATTTTTAGGGATATTAAATCTTAAAAAGAACTTTTTGGGACTTACTGGGTTGGTATGGGATGGGTTTGACCCAGGTCAGAGGGTGATGATCCATTGGTGAAGTGTATGATACGGCACCTGCAAACACCTTTTTGTGGAATATTCATCACCTTCTTATGTGGGATTTTTTTCCATTTTATATTTTAAAAAATACATCACCTACACCTTTGTAACATGAATTGTTTAGTGATAAACACGTTGGTAAATGGGGTGGTGGGGGTGGGAAATAAGTATCATCTGTCTCCTCTCACTTTAAATAACTTTTTTTATTTTTTTAATTTTTTATTCAAATCATTTTGTGGTTTTTCTCTCCCTAGAACCCATGTATGCTTCCTTTTCTTTATTATTTTATATTAATTAAATAAAATTAATAATAATAATAATTAAAACACATAGATGTATATTTATATTTATATGACCATATATCGACCACCCAACCTCTAATCGATGCATCATTAGTAGAACTAGGATTGTATCAATGCTCTTTACACAAATTATAACAAATTTAGTTGAAATTATAAGTTAACTAATTTCCCCATATCTTTGATACCGATTGAGAGAGAACAATCATGGAAAAAGTGTTTATAATTGGTATTAAAAAAAATATATTTTCTTGTATTATGATCTTGGTACTAGATCCGAAATACCAGGTTTAGGTTTATCCATGGATCACGTGACATTAAATTTAGTATGAAAAGAAAATATAAATAGTAACTTAGTGGAATGATACAATCCCAATGTTATTTACACATTTTTGAATTATCATATATTGAATGAACCAATATATTCACCCTCTATATTATACAAAAATTTACCAAAAATACCAATTGATTGATCTATGATATTTGTGTACTTACATGAAATAATTGAGAGATTTATGATGAACACATGATTGTGGGAAGGATGAAAGCTTGATCTGAGAAGAAAGTATCGATATGATCTAGTTTATCTCACCTATATCTCTCTAAAACTTTAAATAATGTATGGTAAGGCTAAAATTTAGTCAAGGGGACATTCCATTTCCTTTTTCGGGTTAAAAATAATTTATATAGTTAGGTTAAAATATCATTAATTTCACTTTAGTCTTTTAATGATATTTAACCTAAAAAATAATCCAAAAATATTATTTATGATCATTTTATCTTGTCATAAATGTTATTAAAATTTCATCACTTACTTATAAAATTATTAAATGACATGTAATTAATTAAGAACCATTAACTTATCTCATTCATCTTGAATTAGTTTAATGAACCTTAGATAAGTAACATTCCTTTGATTTTTTATTGCATTCACTTTTTATACTTAAATAACTTGTGAATACCTTGAGAAATAAATTCAATTATCATTAGTTTAAACTTTACTAATATATTTTTTAATTTATCAATTAATTTAATTATGATCATTTACACTCATACATTCATTGACCCATGCATATGGGTCCCACATTTCCCAAAACTCCGATTCATCCAAATTGGTGGAACTTATGGATACACTTTGTGTGTGACCCTATATGACCTTATCTAGATATAAGTGAGTTATAATAATAAACCGAGAGTGGTATCAAGAAACAAATTATGGTACTTAAATAGATAATGACAATTCATAGCTATGACAACCTCCTATGAACAATTACCATGTAATATAATCTCTTTGTCTAGTGATATCTCATAAATAATGATTCATACTTTGTGTAATCATACTTTAATGACTTATTTATATCTATTGAACAAGTTATATGGAATTTAATTCATCTACCGTGGTAATGGATTTATTTAAGGCACTACCATCCTTATTAAATTGCCATAGATATCTTATTTCATTTAAAATAAATAAATCTTGTCTTGATCATTCAATAAATTCCATAAAACCAATGACACACTCGAAACAAGTTACCTTTCCATAAATGTATAAGCCATGATTTTCATATTGCATAAAATTACATGATCAAATGTTACACATTAATAATAAGTTGAGAGGCCAATACATAGGCTCATAGATAGGAACATCCAATGACACCTAAAACATGTGGTGTTCCTATAAGAGTTCTAGTATTTATGATCTACTCTACTTAATAATAGAAATTAAAGACTTCATGATATGAACTATTGATGCTTATGATCCCCCTGCACCTAATATTTAGACATCATGTGTGTCCTGTCACTTTGATGTATTGTCAAAAAATAGTCTAGGTACCCTGGTAACCTGATAAATGATCCAGCTCTGACATAGCCAGAAGGGCATTCCCAATTCCCATAGGCTGTAAGATAACACCTGAAATCATAAAACATGTAAGTGGGAACTAATTTTCCATAGAACATAGTGGAAACAAGATAAGAAAGTCAACATGCATATAAAAGAAACCCAATTGGGATTAAAGTACCATAAGTCAACAAGGAATAAAATCCCAAAGTATTATAACCCAAGTACCAAAAGAGAGAAAAACAACCCAAGTCACTAAGGACACAACTCACCACATCCTAGTTCAACAGCTAGATCCACCTTCAAGAGATCCTTTCCTCTTGCTCAAATCTAGAAGGAGATAATCTACAAACACCCAAAGGCACAAGTAGGGTGTGAGCTAAAAATCCCAATAGGGTCTCACCAAGGATTCCATAATAGATACCAATAATATATTAACTAATGAAATGATTTAAAATTTTAAAATAAACAGTTTTGGAAATTTCAACGCATATTTAAAAAATTCATGCTACACAGTTCAAATGATGGAAAAATACTTTAAGAAAAGGCTTTACAAGTGACGAAATTTTTCTAAAACAATGGATTAAATAAAAAATTTATATAAAATTATAAGGCATGAAAATTAGTTTTACAACATTGAAATACATTTATATCTCAAATATAAAACAAGCTAGCAACATGGTCATCTGCCAAATAGGTACGAAAGATTCAAACTATAGGAATCCACACTCTCTAAGTGATCATAGAAATATGTGTATACAAACATCCCCATGACACCGGCCAAAGGCTACTCATCACTATCCCATCGGGGATGTAACCCTCTGCATGTATGTTATAGAATGTTGTAATAGCCTGGTGTGTGTCCAAATAACTCACAAACCACTTAAGGCTTTCATGTGCTCTTAAACAATCAATTATGGGAAATTTAAATTAAGACTAATTAAAATTAAATTAAATCCAATTATTCTATTTCAATTCCAATTTTTCATTTAAAATCAAAATGGTTTTTAATAAGAAACATGCCTCTTTAACAACATAAAAACACTGGCTTTGTATCAAAGATTTTTAAGCCATTTTCACAAGTTTAAAATCCATTCAAAACTAATTCCATAAACCTCACAATTAATTTATACAATAAAATTTAACAATTTAATTAAATTATTTTGTTTCAAAACACCAATTTAAATTAAACAATTTCAATCAATTTCAATAAACACAGCCCAATTCGATGGAATTGGGGGAATTCCCAATTCTCATTCCAAAACCATTTTAAATCTCCCAATTCAATGGAATTGGATTTTATTATAGAATCAATTGAAATAAAGTTTGAGAAATTAAATTTAAATCAACATTTTAAATAAATCAAGAAAATTCAATGATAATCATTTTGTCTAAACATGATGGAAGCACCTACCTTTTCCCGAAACTCAACACTCGCAACGACACCCATCAATGAGAAAGAAGGTGTAGAAGTCATTGAAACACAAACTAGAGATGATATCCAAAAAATGATAGATCCATAAATTTCAGGATGATCTATTGAAATAAAAAATGAGGATAAAGAGAGAAAGATAAAGAATGTAGGAGAAAGCTTACCTAAGAATCACACCGTAAGTGAAATGATGATCAAACACTGAACGAGAGGATATGGAAGGGTTGGAAAGCTCCAAGATTGCTTGGATAAGGATTTGGGTTGATAGAAATGAAACTAGAGGGGAGTGGAAAATAGATCTCACTCGTGATTTTCATTTAAAAAACCGTAGTCGGGGTATTACACAATGCGTAACTCCACTAAACATCATGAAATAATTATTATCCCAAACCGCCGAAAAATGAATCACCTTGATTTAAAATACAATTCCATGAATTAGAAAATTTTTTAATTCATTAATGAAATGAAAAGGACCATCACATCATGTAACCTTCACAGTATGAAGCCTTTAATGAATTACCTCCAGAAACCATTACACGTCGTGTAACCTAGTTACATGGCTTGTAACCCTCCGACAACCTGGAGAAAAGGTTGGTTAAAGATGAGTGTCAAACAAATATCTGACTTCACCATTACAGGTATCCTCTCAATTCATTCTCAACAATACCCAATCAATGAAAAGGAAAATCCACGAGAAGGTTAATGGAATACCTTTTCGATTGGTAACGGGATGTTACAACCACCCCACCATAAAAAATTTCTATCCCCAAAAAGAGTATGAAAAATATTCGATGAAAAAAATTTAAGGCCAATGCTCTCTCATATGTGCCTCATGTTCCCATGTCTCATAATTATCAGAACCATTCTTCCATAGCACATGAACCAATGTTATCATCCTCTTACAAAGTACCTTGGTATCAGAATCAACTATTCTGACTGGCCACTCAATCAGAGATAAATCAGGTTTAATCTCAAGATCACTCCACATAAAAACATGATATGGACCAGATAAACACTCTCTCAGGTGAGATACATGGAATATTTTAGGTATCGATGTCATATGTGGTGTAAGTACTATATGATATGAAACTTTCCTCACCTTTTCAAAAACCTTGAAAAGTCTCACAAAATAAAGAGAAATCTTCCCTTGCCTCCCAATCCATTGATGACCCAACCAGGGTGAAACTTTCCAGAACACCTGGTCACCAACTAAGAAATCCAAAGTTCTATAGAGATGATCAACATAAGAACTATATTGGGTTTGTGCTATCAACATTATCTAATGAATAATTTGAATCTTCACTGTCATCTCTTACACTAAGCTTGGTCTGACCAAGAAACTTTCACCAATATTAGACTAAAACAACATAGATTTACAATGATAGCCATAAAAAGCATCAAAATGTGTCATTATGATCACATACTAGTGACTATTATTATAAGGAAAATCAAAAATCTCCAAATGATCATCCCAATCCCCACCAATGTCGAGAACACAAGCACAAAGAATATCGTCTAGAATTTGTATAACTATCTCTATCTGGCCATCCGAATGCAGATAATAGACCATGCTCAAATGAACCTAAGATCCCAGTGCCTCCTAAAGTCCTCTCTAAAAGTAATAAGTGAACTGAGGATCCCTATCAGAAACTATAAAATATGTAACTCTTTGAAAATAGACAATATTCTTCAAATATATATTTCCCAACTCTTAATCCTTGGTTGTATCTTGAATGGGTATGAAGTGAATCGACTTGGTCAGCCTTTCGATCACAACCCATATCAGATTATTCTTTATTTGGGTATGAGGAAACCAAAACACAAATTCCATAGAGATTTAATCTCACTTCCATGTAGGGATTGGAAGTGGCCGATGTAAACCCAAAGGTTTCCGATGCTCAGCCTTCACCTGCTGGTACATATAGAAATGTGAGACAAACTCAGCAATGCCCCATCTCATCCATGGCCACTAGAACTAATGCTTCATGTCATATAACATCTTAGTGGTTGTTGGGTTCACAACCCACTAGTAATTATGACAATACCCCATCGCAACATCTCTTTCTAATAATGAAACAATGAAGAGATTCTGATAGTATAGAACACCCTTTTTGGAGAACGATCACATAGAAACTGTCTCCCCACAACAAAGAGAGTTTCCAATGATATAGAATTTATCATCAAGATATTGATCCTAAAGAATCATCTCGAGAAGATCAAATTTCAACTGAATTTTTTATAAATAAACTTCATCCCCTTTCTCCTAAAATCCAATATGAAACTATACAAAGAGATCCCTCAAATTACACTCCTCCAAATATTCTTTCACTTCAGAGGTTTAAAGTTTTATGCTCAATGCATCTTCAATGAAATTCATTCTCCCTAGGGTGTAGGTGATGTCAAATTCAAAAGATTACAGGTACTCCACCCAATGCCTCTGATAGAGATTAAAATCTTTTTGATAGAAGATATAACTCAAGATTTTGTAGTCTAAATACGTAGTAAACCTTTCTCCAAAAAGTTATTATTGCCAACACTTAATCACATGCATCACAGATTAAACTTCAAGGTCATGGGTAGGATAATTCTTCTCGTGTGGCCTAAGATGATGATATCCATAAGAAAATACATGATTGCACTATATAAGAACTCAACCCAAGCCTAAACCCGATGCATCACAAAATACCACATTGCCTAGCCCGACCCTTGGAAGAGTCAACACTAGTACAGTAGTCAAAAGACATTTCAACTCAATAGAATAACTCTAACACTTATCATTCCAAGAAAACTTCACCCCCTACTAAGTCATATCATTAATCAGAGAATCCAACTTCAAGAATTCAATCATGAACTAACAATAATATCCATCTAAGACCAATAAGCTTCTAATCTCTAAGTAATTTTTTGGTTTTTTTGAATCCATTACAACCTTTACCTTTTAGGATCAATTGATATACCTTTCCCAGACACCATATGTTCTAAGAATTTCACTTTCCAAATCCATAAATAACACTTTCAAAGATTGGTGTAGAGTTGGTGATTTCTTAGTAGACTCAGAACTATCCCTAGGAGATGAACATGATCCTTCTTGGATTTAGAGTAAATGAGTATGTCATCCACAAAGTTTTCCATAAAGGTATCTACATACTCATTGAAAATACTATTTATTCGATACATGAAAATTTGAGGATAATTAGTTGGACTAAAGGGCATAGCAAGGCACTCATATTGGACATAACTACTCCGAAAGGTGGTTTTATAAATGTCATATTATTTTATCCTCAACTAGTGGTAACAAAATTAGAGGTAGATCTTTGATAACCACTTCACTCTATTCAGCTGATCAAACAGATCATCAATTCTTGACAAAAAATACTCATTCTTCACTGTAACTCAATTGAGATTTTGGTAATCCAAACATAAGAAAAGAGAACCATAAAATTTCTTAGCGAAGAAAACCAACACTGCCCAAGGTGAAACACTAGGGATTATAAATCCTTTATCAATAAGATCGTCTAACTAGGACTTAATCTCTTTCATTTTAGCTAGATCCATTCAGTAAGAAGAAATTGAAACTGGTTGAGTGTTAGGAATTAAGTAAATAGAAAACTCAAATTCCCTTGATGGTGGAAAACTAGATAAACCATAAGGTAAAACATTGGGAAACTCAATGAAAATTGGAGGTAGATTGCTGCTAAAATATTCCCACTCCAAATTAAAAGAAAACAATGATATTACCTTCCCTAACTTCATATAATAATTTCCAGACCTGCTCGACCTTGGATCTCATTCTCCTTAAAATATAAGAGATACACCACTGGGTGTAGTAAGGTAGACCCATCTAAAATAACAATCAATCTAAGATTTATTTGAAATGATCCAATACATTTTGAAAACGACATCTAGAGATTTCATGTCAAGGAACAAAAAACTCTAAGACAACTCGACATTGGATAGATAGAAGACACAAGCAGGACTACGAAGACCCCACTATCTCTTTGTTTTAAGGGGTGTAGTAATATCCATCACACAAGATAAAACTCCATAGGAATATTAAGAATATTAAAAATACGAGTTGAAATGAAATAGTGAGATTCACCAGTATCAAATAGAGCAGTCACCAATGATGAAGGTATAGTAACAGTACCTCTCACAGTTGTTGGACCCGTGTCTGCTTCCTCTGGAGACTCTTCCACTATGTGAATTAGCTTAATTTTGTATGACTATGGTTGGAAACCTTTCATACATGAAGCATATAATTTACCCACAATTTTAGGAGGAGATGATAATTCTATTCCACTATATGGAGTATAAAATTTATGGAATAATCTCTGTAAGTGTCCTAAATGTGTGTAGGAACTACAGTTTTTGGGTGCCTCAGTGAAAACCCTTTAAGAATTTCTTGTCTTTCCACACTAATATAAAATAAAAGGACTTCCTCCTGGTTCCATAGGAGGTCTAGAATGACTCTACCATTTATAAATACTACAAGAATCATCACACTTCTATTTTTCCTTTAAGGAACTCACACTACCACTAGGAGAGAAAGAAACTCCTGATAACCCTGACTTTCCAGCCAGGCCCATATCGACCATCATAGCCCTATCGAATACATCAATATAAGTGGGAATATTTTTCAATAAAACCTAATAATGGATATTCTATTGAAGTACCAACTCAAACCGTTGATCCTTCATCCTCTCATTAGATACAATCTTAGGTGCAAACTGCACGAGTTCAACAAAGAAACTTGAATACTCATTCACAGTTACGTCGACCTTCTCAAGATTTCAACAGCCTTGGAAAAAATCATAGACTTTGGATAAAAGTGGTTGGTGAAAATAACCTTGAAGTATTTCCACTATAATCCCTAATGTTTCTTAACCATCACCATCTTGTCCCACCATCTCCTTCTCGGTACTTCCAACACTAAGGTGACACATTTTACCTTCATCTCATCTGGTGTCTCCAAGAACTCAAACAAATGTTCTATCATTCCCAACCATTCATTAGCATGTTTAGGATTAGTGGAGCCTTTTAAAATTGGTGTCTTATAGAAAATTAACTCTTGAGAGAAATTTTTTAGAACAACCCCTTGAGGATCCATAGATGGAGCCTGAATGGGAACTGAAGGTGGTGCATGTCCCAGATCTTGGATAGTGCGCACAATCACCTCAACTAGATTTGGGTCCACTAGAGGATTCAATCACTGCAGTTTAGAAGCATCTTCCTCCTAGATCTAGTTTAAACATCTTCTCAAAGGCATGATGCTACACAACACCAGTAGAAAACAAGACATCATACTAACACTCAAACTGATCAACAAGGGAAATTATTTCCAATAGATAGAATAATGAGATTTTGATTTCACTCCATCCAAATCACAATAGGGAAAAGACTAGAACTAATACACAAGCAATACTTCCTTAATCAACATTACAAACTTAAGGTTTATTATGGTGATATCTGGATAGACACTCAATCACAACTACCTCATAGGTACCAACTAGATTACAACTAAACACTGACTTTAAGAAAAAATATTAACTACTTTCCTATGATACCATTTTTTTCAGGAACTAGATTGGGTACCCTGGTAACCTAATAACTAGGATGGACTTGAAAAAGGCCGAAGGTCATTCCTGATTCCTATGGGTCGACAACTAGCACCTGTCATCATAAAACATGCAAGTGGGAATGAATTTTCAAAGTGGAATAAAGATAATCAGGTCAAAATGCATTTAGAAAGAAACTCCACTGGGAGTAAATTACCACAAGTCAAAAAGAAATAAAATCCCAAAGTACTATAAACCAATTAAAAAAATAGGGGAAGACACCCCAAGTCCATAAGGAAACAACTCACCACATCCTAGGTTCAATAGCTGGATCCACCTCTAATAGATCCTTTCCCTTTGCTCAAACTTGGAAGGAGATAATCTACAAACACCCAAATGAACAAGTAGGGAATGAGATAAAAAGATCGTTAGGGTCTCAACAAGTATTCCATAATAGATACCAATAATATATTAACCAAATAAATGCTTTCAATTTTCAAAATAAATAGGTTTGGCATTTTCAAATCATATTTAAACAAATCATGCTACACAGTTCAAATGATGGAAAAATACATTAAGCAAAGGATTTACAAGTTATTGAATATTTATAAAACAATGGATTAAATAAAAAATTTATATAAAAAAGTTTATATAAATTCATAAGTAATGTAAATTAGTTTTACAACATTGGCATACATTTATATCTAAAATATAAAACAAGCGAGCAACATGGTAATCTTTCAAATAGGTAAAAAAAATTAGGCTATAAGACTCCACACTATCTAAGTGATCTTAGAAATATGTGCATACACATGCCCCCTGATACTATCCAAAGGTGACTCATTACCATCCCATTGGGGATGTGACCCACTGAATGTATGTTTGAGAACATTTTAATATCGTAGAGTGTGTCTAAATAAATCACCAACTACCTAAGGCTTTCATGTTCTCTTACATAATTAATGATGGGAAATTTATTTTAACAATTCTTAAAATAAAATTAAATATCATTCTTCCATTTTATTGAAAATTTTCCGTTTAAAATAAAAATGAGTTTTAATAAAAAACATGCCTCTTTACTAAGATAAAACTACTAGGTTTCTATCAAAACCTTTTAATAAATTTTTTCAAGTTTGAAATCCATTCAAAACCAATTCCATAAATCTCACAATTTGATTCCACAATTAAGTTAAACAATTTAATTAAATTCCTTTACATCAAAACTCCAATTTAAATTAAACAATTCAAATCAACCAATTTCCAAAAACACACCCCAATTCAATGGAATTGGGGGGTTTTCCCAATTCTCATGATGTAACCATTTCAAATATCCCAATTCACTAGAATTGGATTTTATTATTGAATAAATTGAAAGAAAATTTGAGAAATTAAATTTAAATAAACAATTGAGATAAATCAAGAAAATTCAATGTTAATCAATTCGGATAAACAAGATGGAATCACCTACCTTTTCCTAAACTTCAACACTCACAACAACACCCATCAATGAGAAAAAAGGTTTATAAGACCTCGAAACACAAACTAGAGATAAGATATAACAACATAGAGCATAGATCCATCAATTTTAGGATGATCTATTGAAATCCCAAAGGAGGAGAAAGAGAGAAAGATGAAGAACAAGGGAGAAATCTTGCCTGGGAATCACACTGCAAGCTCAAGGATGATCGAATGCTGAATGAAAGGATATGGAAGTGTGGGAAAGATCCAAGATCTAATGGGGAAGGATTTGGGTCAAGGAAAATGAAACTATAGAGGAGGGGAAATGATATCTTAGTTGTGCTACTCATTTAAAAAACCATAGTAGAGGTATTACACAACGTGTAACTCCACTACACATCGTGAAATAGTTATTATGAAAAACTACCGAAAAACGCATCGCCTTGATTTAAAAACCAATGATACAAATTAAAAACCAATATTTAATTAATTCAAGACGTGTAAAGGATCTTCACATCATGTACCCTTCACAGTGTGAATAATTTCATGACTTTCCTCCAGAAACCATTACATATCATGTAACCCAATTACATGGTGTGTAAACCTACGACAACCTACAAAAAAGGTTTGTTAAAGTTGTGAGTCCAAAAAATCTCTAACTTCACCACTATAGGTATCCTCCCAATTCATTCTCAACCCTATTGAGTCAAGGAAAAGGAAAATAGACAACATGGTTAAAGTCATACTTGTCAGATCGATAACGGGATGTTACATGTATCTTAACCATATGAAATATGTTTAAGATTATTGCTATAGTATCTTGAGGTTATCATTATAGTTGGTAATTTATATAACATTTTTATATGAATAATAATCCAAGTACGTTACCATGTAAATAGTGTATGTAAAAGTAAAAACACTATCATGGTAAGAAAAAATCATGCGTAACTCTCAGTATACATGATATGATAATAAAAAAGTGTTACTCAAGTTGGGTTGAAGAAACAAACTTTCACAACATATCCATACTTTGAAACTTTTATGGGAATAAATTTTGATTTATTTGATTTATTTTAATACCATGGGGGAAAATATGATTTAATTGGGGATGAGAGTGGTATGTTAATGTTTTTTTTGTCCAGTAATTTTTTTTGTTTTTGTTTTATACTTGTTTATTTTATTCTTAGATTATTAAAAGAAAACTAATAAAATGTAAGATGAAATGTGTTTGGGATATAATGTAACAAATTATATAATTCATTGTTATTATAAATATTTCATGCAACTAGAATTTTATAAAAACCATATTACTACCATATTAGGTTCTTCAAATGTAATAGATGGCTTCAGAAGAGAAAAACTAATGTTTCCTAATGAAACAAAGTTAAATATTAGAGATGAATTCTATTTTAATAAATTTCAAAGGAATATACTAAATTTTAAAGATACATATCATAATATAAATCATGTAAATATAAAAGATGAAATGGATAGTGACTATCTAATTATTATATCTCAAATTTCAGGTTTAAAGACCAAATTGGATAAATTTTCAATACTCTCATCTATTTTATATTTTAAAAGCATATACATGGTTAGATCAAACTGTGTACACCATAATCATTATGAGACTAATATATTTTCTCTTTTGAATTATCATCTTGGTTATCCTAATTAAATAATAATGAGACATATTATTAAAAATAATCATGGTCTTTCATTAAATGATAAAAACCTTTATTTATCAAATGATTATTTTTTTCATATCTTGTACCTAGGGGAAGTTAATTGCAAAACCATATCTTTCTAAATTATCTTCAAATATTATAACATATTATAATGAATAAATAGTGACATTTATGGTTCTATTCATTCATTTTATGGTTATTTTTGGTTTTTCATGGTATTTATTGAATAATTAACTATATGGAGAGATGTGTGTTTATTATCTACAAAAAATCCTATTTTAGAAAAACTTATAGACTAAATAATAAATTTTAGAGTGAGTTTTCTTAATCAACCAATTCAAATAGTTCATTCAAATAATGTGAGACAATTTTCTTCAAATACATTTTATGATTTTTGTATGTTTATTGGAATTTATATTGAACATCCTATTAGACATAAATATACACAAAATAGTCTTGCATAATATTTCATTAAAAGATCACAACTCATAAAAAGATGAATTATTATATAGTAAAAACTCCATAATTCTACCCAGGGACACACCATCATGCATGGAACATATTGAATAATTATTAATGAAACCACATATCATCAGTTTTATCATTTAAAACTTGTTTTAAATATTCAACCAAATACTTCTCATTTCTATATATTTAGATGTGCTATTCATGTAGCTATTTCTCCACAAAAGATAACAAATATGACACCTCAATGGTCTCTTGGTATCTATGTTGGTTTTGATTCACTTTCCATAATTATATATCATGAACCATCAATAAGATATCATTTTAGAGAATGTTTTTTATATTTTCATTTCAATGATTCATTTTTCCTAGTACTTGGAAAGGAAAATGACAAGAATATTAAAATAGGGAGAAATTAGTTGGAATAAACCAATGTTTTTATATCTTGATGAATATAAAAATAATTGTGAACTTAAATTTCAAAGGATTATTCATTTGAAGAATAAATCCAATTTGTTACCTAATATTGTTACTGATAATGAGAGTATCACTCAATCATGTATTCTAGCTAAAAATATTCCCATAAATGAAATATTCATAAATAATATGAAAATAAAACTAATTTTTATGACTCTAACACACATCATCATCATGGATGTCCTATTAATGAAAAATATTTTTTCCTATGAAATAAAGTAACAACACATAAAGTTAATAACCATAAAGATCTATAAAACAATTTATAATAAAAAAACTGAGTGTTTCTACTAAAATTACCCCTAAATTGGTTCCAATATTGGAAAATAATGAGATATCATTAACACATGAAAATATGTGGAAAAGGAAGGAGTAATGATAAAAATAAAATTTTGAGATATAAATCATGCCTTTTTGCATAAGAATTTTCTCAAATACCAATGATATATTATAATGAAACACATCCTATTATCATGGATGTAGTAACTTTTATATTTTTTATTAGTTTAACTAAAATAAAAGGACATTACATTTGGTTGATAGATGTGGCGATGACTTATTTGTATGGATAATTGGATAATATATATATATATATATATCAAAATCCATGAAGGATTTAAAATACCCATGTTATATAAATATAATCCACTAGATTGTTATTCCATTAAGTTACAAATATCTTCATATAGTCTTAAACAATCTGGTTGAATTTTTATAATATTTTAAGAATGTATTTGAAAAAAATAAGGATATCTAAATGATCTTATTTTCCCATTTGATTTCATTAAGAAAAAATGTATTTGTTTTTTTCATTATTACAATATGTGTTGATGAAATTAATATAATTGGGAATATAAATGAAATTTCTATAAAATAAAACTATCTTAGTAAATAATTTGAGATGAAATATCTTGTTAGGTTAAAATATTATCTTAGTTTCCATGTAGAATAATGGAATTAAAGCATCACTATATATCAAATGAAATATATGGAAAAAATTCTAAAATATCATCCTATAAATACTACTCTTTATTTATATAATTTTTGTTTAGATACCTGTATTTTTGTGATATAAACCTTTAAAATATTTCTAATAATATTTTTGAGATGGGTTGGTAAGTCATCATAATGTTTCAGGAATCATAGGGACTCATTAATAATATATTATTTTCAGTACACACAAGTGTGTTGGTGTTGGAATTTCCTCCTTATTAACAACTCAGATGGAATCTATGACACCATGGTTTCATTTGGAATGGGGGTTTTAACCTAGGGGTGGTATAATATTCATTCACATTAGGGTCCTTGAGTTTGAGTTATTGCCATTGAAATTAATTAATTAATTTATTTTCAATGCTAGAAACCCTAGATCCCTCTTTATTATGGTCATTATCCTCTCATTCTGGGGTTAAACTCTATAAAATATTTCGTAAGAGAGGGAGTGTTAGGAGGATATCATTAGGAGTAATAAAACTAGAACCATAATGACATTGATGATTGGATTGTGCAACAATGATAAATGGTACCTTGGATTTATCAATGGATTGAAGTGATGACCATTGTTTCATTAGGTAGGAATTATTTCTTGAATTTATGCTTTTAATTTCAAGATAAATTGTTTAAGGAATACCCATATATATTTTAATTATTGAGGAATAATGTACTTGATTTTTTTGTAGTTGTTCTTTAGGAATCTAATTTCATAAATCTTGGGATTTATTCATGTAACAATTTACCATGGTGCTTTTCAAAAAATATCACTACATATTTCCCCCTAGGAATTTCCTTTTTGATTTGTATATCTTGATGTGTGTTCCATGAACAAAATTTTAGGTGGTTGATATTCACACTAGTCACAATTCTTTAGTTCCCTTCTTCCTTTGTGTGGAAAACGATCACAATTAGCACTTAATTGAGTTGGTGGTTTGAATTTTGGGTGATTGGATTGGAAACATGGTGATGTCCAGTGATGATAGTGATGCTATAGGAATGGTGGTGGAGAAAGGATAATTCTGAGCGATGTGAAAAATATTTGGCATGATGGATCAAGCTGATTCCATGAGGGATAGAGAATGATGATGAATTGAGTCTCAGGATGGACCGTTGGTAGGCATGTAAAATGGTGGATGGCATGGATGGTGGTAGTTTTGGGTAGAAAAAATGTGAAAATTAGTAGGATCATTGAATCTGGGTGAAGAAAAAGAATACATGGTTTTTAGTCCTGAAGAATACATGTCATGTACCTCCCTAGTTACAATGGATTGGGTTTTCTAAGAGTTAAGGATCACATGGTGTGTGGAATATGAATACACACCATGTTTCCTTATATATAACAATATTACATGTACAAGGAGTATACACCCAGATTTCTATTTATCCATACATTCCATGTGGATCAGGACAACATGTTGTGTTACTCTTGGACTTATACAAATAATCCTAATCAATAGTACATTCAAAGTGAGTCTGTTGAGTCCATACACTATGTGTCGTCTATGAAACATCATGTCATTTGGTCCTTACATGACAGAAACAATATTAGTACATGCTGAGTTCCCCAATGGAACCACACTCATTGTTCCTTATCACACACATAATGTTGGTTGATCCTTTTACAACATTTAATGTGGTATTATGTGACTATACAACTACTATTGGGATACACACCATTTACCTCTATAGTATATACTTTTTTACTTTTCTATCCTTAGTGGATTTTCATATCACCTTAACCAAGGCCCAGATTTGGATTCTTGAGTTTCTATCATGAGTCTTTTTATATATAGAACCTGATGGTGTTATTATCTTATACATTTGAGGTGAGACATAAGGTGGGTAAAGTAGTTTAACCTTATTATCTCTATAGGGTTATCTATTAGGTTTGGGAGAAATAATCAGAGCATTCATGAGGTAGGCACACCCTAGAATCATTAAAGTTTAGTGCGTGGGTACAGTATATATATATTGGAGTTTGGTACTCCACCACATACATGGGGTGTGGTTCCTACATATCGTTATGGATTTAGTACACCCTCTACACTGATGAGGTGTGGGTTCTACACACACTACTAATATATTTTGGTACTCCTTGGATGTTCAGGGAACAAGTCCTTTATTTATGAAGTTAGGTCCTCTTTTATATATTGTGTGCTACTTGATGGGGGTGTGGATCCTCTATCTATGGAGTATTTACCCCCCATGTCTATCATGAACTACTCGATGAGATGAGGGTCCTCCATTTCAGACTCTATGAGGTGCATGGATTTCCATACCTAGGTAGTGGTGATGGTAGGGGTTAATACTCCCCTAGATGACATATATTCTTATCCAAGTGATGAGTTCCTCTATGTATTTTTTTGAATGGTGGTATGATATTGGTTGATAGTAAGGTTCGGTACTCCCTAGGCTACCACACATGCTTCAACTAAGAGTGGGATACCATTACTTGATTTTGGTAGTAGTTTGGAATAAAGGCTGAGTATAGTGGAAACTTTAAGAATTTTGACTCCCCAAGCACCCCTAGGTTTCCTTTGAGATACAATATGCAGCTGGGTTATCTACTTTAGAATTTATGATACTTTCAGTAATCTGAGCCACCCTAGTTTCTTATGAGATGTAGACCTTTGTGGATTGGATCTAAAATGATTATAATATCCTTATATCCTCAAGACTTCTTGATGTAGAGCATATTTGGATGTTCCCTTTTTCTTCCTCCTAACTACCCTATCATACTAGAAGTTTTGAGATGATATATATATATTTTTTCTTACTTTATGGTTTTAATGAATTTTAATGAGTATTTATATACTCACCATTACATGTGCTATGTTCCCACTCATGTTGTGTCTATACAAACAATGCATTGTTTTTAGATGGCCTTTCTGGACACGAAGATGATGTAGATTGTTTGGATTTGATGCCTGGTGACACTTGGTGATGTATGATGGATCATGGTGGTTCATTATGGTAGAAGTGACCATTTTGGATAGAAAATGACCCAAATATACATTCATTGAGGAGTATATTTCTAATGTATTATGCCTGTGAGATTTAGAGGCATGTTAAATATATTTTTCCTTCAGTATTTTTCTATGTGGAAATTTTTTGGTATTTGATGTCTCATTCATGAATTGTATATAGTTTATTTGTTTATATATATATTATTGGTGTTTCTAGTTATTTTATGCATAAGATATATGTGTAGGTTATAGGATGATATATGATAAGGCCTTCTATATTTTGTGATATTCCTACTTGGTTCTAGTCACCAAACCCTGTACTATTAGAGGCTGGCTTGGGGTATCACTCTCAGCTTATTGCTGGTCCAGGTGGTCCCTCGGTGGGTTAGGTCATGTGAAAGTGGAATCAAATAGGTTGAGTCTTAGGGATGAAGTTTTGAGTTAACATTCATTTTAGGATAGGTTTTAGAACTTAGGAAAATGATGTTAAGGGGGTATTGAGTTTGGTTATCAGACTAAGGAGACCAGCATTAGTGTGACAACAAATGTATCCTTTCACCAGAACTCTGATACCCTATTAGTTGACCCAGAGCTTTGAGAAATCATTGTAGGGTACAAGTAAGTTGTTATATACATCATATAGTGGTCATTTATACTATTCCACATCATTCCCATTTCATATCATCCGAATATGCTCTAATCCTTATGTGTTTACCATATCAAAAAAAGGGTGTTTCCCACTAATAACCAACTCATGTATAGAGGAATTTTCATGATGATACCATGCCTATAGATGGGCCTCTCTCTAATAATTAGTGAGTGATGTGGTGCTATTTTAAAGAATTGGTTATGAGATATCCTTTCCTTATGATTTGATTCAGATTATATCACATTTTTTCTTAGTGTAGATCTTCTCATAAAGATAATGGTAATTACCACTTAGTTGTATGATACTAACCATTGAGTGGATATGATGTGTGTGTTTCAATGATATAGGGATCAAGGTTTATGAGGTGATCCTGACCCTTGATAAATAGAGGATTGTATAGAGTTTGGGACTCACATTTCTATTTGATTTAGAATTTAACTAACTAGATGACGGTTCCTTAATTGAGATATCTACATAGCACAATGATCCATTAATGGATGATTCTATTCTCCAACTTGTGATGGGACTGCTCTACCATGGCTAGAGTTTGACCCCTCATATAGGATAAAGTTTTATCTGAGGATTTGGAACCCTCTATAGGGTGGAATGACTATGTTTGGGTACACATTGAGTCCCACATACCTCTTGAGGTGTTCCCTAGACACGTTTAATGATTAAATTATTCAAGATTAGTTGTTCAAGTAAAGAATACAAAGGAAGGGTTTTTGATCTTTTGGTTGTGTTTTCATGTAACTGCACCTTTGTTAAATTTCCCCAAGATATAATTGATATATTGAGAACTCTTAGAAGGGATGCACTCTAGAATTGGGAAGATCCTAGTGTTTCACCTGAAGACTTACAAAGTGGTGTCATGGAAAAACCTCCAATTTTTAGATAACATAGAGACAAGATAATTCCCTATTTTATACCCAATTATCTAATGGAAATATATGTTTAAAGTAAGATACAATGGTGTGAGAGTATTTGGAGATAGAAAATGCATAAATCCACTCCTACAACCACCTTCAGTTTGTTCCTATCAAACATGGGGTGCTGGTAGTTAGAGATGTAGGATGAATAATGATAGGGATGAATATGGTGATATGTTTATGGTTTAAGTTTATAGTATGATCCATTTACTCTCTTTATGAACCCTTATGCTAGTCTATGCCAGCATGATCTATTCATCTTGAACCATATGGTAAAAAATTAGTTATTCCAATGGAATATCATACCAAAACATGATCATATAGAGAATATTTGTTAATGGATACTATTTTTTCTCTCCTCTTCTGATTAAGTGAGTTTATCCTTGGTGAAGAAATAGGTCTTTCAATATATTCCTTCATGGGAGTGAAAATATGTAGTATGCCTACCCCAATATGAATTGATCACCCATTTCTAGTATCATGAGTTATTAGTGATTGGGAAAGTAAGTCATGTTACACTTTAAATAATGAGTGAAACAAACATTGGTTTTTTTAGAAGTTAAAATACTCAAGAAGTTAATGTTGGCTACCCATTTGATGGTAAGAGTTACTATGTGCACAAATGAGAAATATACTTTATGTGAATGTGGATGAATTCACAAGTGATTATGAAGGGTAACCTATAGTTTACCCTTGATTAGTGTCTAATTAATGCATTTAATTTTATTACATAGGTGAAATTTAATTATTTTTGGGTGGGAGGATGAGAAACCTTTTGGATTTGTTGATCATGTGGGATAAAGTTATTCTTAAGATGGTTTATAGTGCAACTTATTAGGTGATTGAGGATTTCCTTAGCCTTACCATGAGAGTGTCTGTTGTTCTATAAACACTCATAGTGTGAGATCAAAATTATTTATGAGGGGTGAGAACTACCAAATCCAAAACGGAAAATTAAGTAAACTAGTGTCAAGGTTTTATATGTTGAGAAAGAAGAATAGAATCATGAAGAGGGATCCACTGAATTCAAAAAGGATTTGTTAGGGGAATATGATTCTATATAGGATAGCTATGACCATGAGTTTGATTGTAAATATGTAAATCACTTTCATACAGGTAAAAAAATGATAAAAATGACAAATTTTATCCCGGATGATATCAGGTTAACAAAGAAAAGTTAACTAGAAATAGGAAGGGCTATTTTGATCTTCCCAAATCGATGCTCACCAGATAGGTGTGGAAAAATAAAGTATAAAAAGTTCATGAAAATCCCCATTAAAGTGGATAGTTATATTTGAGGAGGTATTAGGTAATATCCATCCACCAAGAATATAATAGGAATATACAATGGTCATAGAGTATTATTCCAAGTACAATATGGATCCCGAAGCACCTAAAACTAAAGGTTTCAAGGATTTTTTCATCCAGGAAGATAGAAGTGAAACCAAAACTATTTTATAACTATTAATTAACTCCCTATAGAATATACTATAAGTGTCTTTGAAAATAAATGGTTTAATAGAGGATTCCAAAAAATTTCATGAAAGGGTGCTATGAGTTGACATAAACGAGGAACAATTGGAAAGGATCAACAAAAAGGCTAATTTTTAATTTGTGGTTTTAATTAAGGGAAGATTAGAATGGAAACGTATATAGATAACTAGTAAAATATGGCCCACTACTTTGAGGACCTTATAAAATATGATCTAGAGAAGATGCAATTTTCCATTGACTGGAGTTTTCAAAAGGTACACGGCTCTAATGATTTAAAATATTTCTAGAATGATCTAGTGACGTCCTTTACCACTTAAAATCTATGTTGGTAAAATGATTATATGAGGGTTGAAATTAAACCCATAAAAGAGAGATTATAATTTTTTGTGTAATGTTATCCTTTGCGAGGTTGAATCCACGATAGTTAATGATGTCAGAGTGGTGCAATAATGAAATTGTGGTTGATGCTTATCAGTAGAGGGCATTGTGTCCAGTGAAGGTTTTGGGGTACAACAGAAGTAGTTGTACCCCTAACCAATAATGTTTTTTCTTATTATTCCTTATATTTATCCTCATAACTTGAAAAAAGAAACTACAGAATTCTCCAGAAAATATACTTCATATATAATTTATAATTAATTTATAAATAATAATTACCTCCATCTTGAATTTTACTTCATTAATGTGGTTGAATGATCAAACCTAATTTGATTGTACCATCATTGTATTAAGAGGATAAAAAGTAGAATCCCTATATTAGTATTCTAATGTGATCTATGAACCTCATATCATCATGGATGAATCTTCACAACCCAACACCAATGAACCAATCACCTTGCATCGATCCCATTGATCAAAATTAGAATCCTTCTAGACTAGAAGGAATCTTTATTTTTCTCTTAGTATTTAGAGGGAGGAGGAGGATCAATATATTTTCACTATTGATAGTGTTCATTGATAGAATATATATATTATAGAGATAATTCTCTCTAGTATTATTTGTGCAACAACACTCCATTTTCTATGAAATGTTATATTCAGTTTTATATAACAGTTTTAGATAAAATATATTTGTACAAATTCCCTTAATATTTTTTTCGACTCTAAAATAAACCCCATGTAAAATAATAATAATGAAAATAATAATAATAATAATATTTCCATGGAATGTTATAGCTCATAGATTATTTAAATATCATTTCAATCCTAGAACTTAACTTAGCTCTCCATTCTCCCTTTACATTTATCGAACCTAGAATAAATATTTATTTATCAAATAAATATTATTCATTGATAAATAAATAAATATCATTTTCACTAATTAGTGAATAAATATTTATTTTCTATTTATGTAATTAAATAATTTATTACCTAGGTGATATAATATAAGATATATAAATATTAGATTTTCTAAAATAGAAAACAATATTATTTTAATATTCTAATCACATATTTATTCATTCAAATAACTAGTTATTTAATCTGTATAGTAAAAAAACATGAAAAAATAATATTCCTTAGGAATGCAGAATACTATTTATTATAATATTAAATATAAATAAAATTTAATTGAGATTAATGGAAATACTTTGTGTGAAATCCTTTAGGCATGTTTCTCAGTGCCATTAGGCTAAATAACCTAATGTAAAAGATCAAAATTTAGAAATATGTTAAATAATCCATAGATGAAAAGTAAATTTTACAGTGAAAAAAATCCTCCTATTAATTGTAATTGGTGTAATATAATCCCTTTGTCTTGATATCTCATCATTCAAGTTTCACACTCTTTTCAGCAATGTATATGATTGGTATATCATTATATGACTACCGAAATGAACTCGTCAATAAAACTCCATGGATATGAACTTAATCAGACAGTTCTATTTCAATCAAAGGGTTAAAAAATCATCTTCTATCAAATAGGAGGGAAAAAAATCCTGTCTTGACTTATTCACTGATTCCATATCACTCTTGAAGCACCTAATATACCCTACCTAGATGTGAATATATGACATCATGGTTTTCATTAATACATAAATGTATATGACTCATGATATACCTTAAAAATAATCTAAAGTCTAAGGATCATTACACATTCCCATAGATAGGAATATTTAATGACAGTGAAAAAGTGGAATCCCTATTTATGGGTCAGTTCTTGTTATCTCCTATCTTGGAGATCACCAAGTGATAATTTCTTGAGAATAAGTCTTAATGGCTTGTGAGCCCCATGCACCTGATAGTCTTCATTATCTGCGTCCCATCAGTTGATGTCATCTAACCATATAAAATATATTTAATAATACTTTCACAGCACTTCTAGGATCTTATCATAGTGTGGAAATGCTATGTCCTTTTGATGTAACAAATATTATCAAGACATTATCACATTAATATAATATATAAGAATACACATTATTTGATAATATATTTATTATGTTCATGCTTTTGAATATAAAGGAAATTGAAAGTAAAAAGTAGTTGGTTATAGGGAACCAAATATAACAAACTACCACTTTCACTAGATCCAAACACTAACAAACTTCAGCCTTTTATCTCTCACATGATATTCATGATTTTATTGAGATAAGGATTTCGTCAATGGGTCCATAACATTTTCCTCCATGGAAACTATACTTACTATAAACTTAAACCTTTTATAAAAATCCCTCAATAGGTGATACTTTTGGAGTATATTTTTTATCTATTAATATATCCATGGATCCTTGTAAATAACTACCATTTTAGTATTATCACAATATAACATGAGAAAATATCTACCTCTAGGATCTATATAAATCCACTAGATGAATTGGCTTATCCAAACTGCTTTTATAGCTACATCAAAAGGTGTGATATACTTGGAATATGTTGTATAATAAGTGACCAATAGTTTATTTAATATATTATAGATCAAAACCCCTCTATTAAAAAAATACATATCTTGAATACAATCTTATAACATCTTGATCTTTCTAAAAACTAAAATATGTCTATCTCTAGATGACTAGATCCTAATCTCCTCTATAAACATGGAACGTATCTTTAGAATGCCTCAAATACTTTAATATAGTATTGAATTACATCCAATGGTGGTCACTTGGGTCTTCTTGATATATTCCTACCAAGATCAAGGCATAAGAAACATCAATCTTGGTACATATCATAATATACATGATCAAAACTATTGTTGATTCATAAAGAATCATATTCATACACATCTCTCCTCTTTTTTATGAGGATGCATTTTCTTGGATAGATGTATGCTATGTTACATTGGAAATAATCCAATTATTGACTAATCTATATTAAATATCTTTAATAATTTATCAATACATGCACCCTAACTTAGTTCAAGAAGTACCTTAGATCTATCATGATGTATTTTGATCCCAAGTATTTAGGCTACATTACGTAAGTCCTTTATAGAGAAGTTTATGCCCAAACACATATTAATAGACTATAATATTAGTATCTCATTTCCAATTAGTAATATATCATCAACATATAATAATTTAAAAATGAGTACACTCCCACTAAACCTCTTATACACACAAATATCACATCAATTATTTATGAAATCAAATTCCCTTACAGATTCATCAAATAAATGTTATATGACCTAGATGATTTATTTAACCCATAAATGGATCTCTATAACTTACATAACTAATTGGCATTTATTGTATTCAAAACCCCTTATGGTTATGACATATATATATCTTCTATAAGGCTTCTATTATGGAAAGATGTTTTGACATCCATCTACCAAATTCCATTGCCATGGTAAACTTATATGGAAAACAATTCTAGTGGATTTCAATATAGTAATTGGTTTAAAGGTTTCATTATATATAATTTCATGACATTTCTTAAACCCTTTATCAAATAACCGATCCTAATTGGTAAGAACTTTACCTTCCATGTAAAATTTCTTCCTGAATACCCATTTAAAACCAACAATATTTACATCAACTAGAGGATCTATCAAAATCTATACTTTTTTTAGTACATTAAATTAATATCATAATTAATATCCTATTTCCACATGAAATATTTTGATCCAAAAATAGCTTCCTTATAGGACAAATGTTCATTATTATAAACTATTAATGAGTTACCATCCTCAGTGAACAAAAAACCATGTCTCTATGATTCACTAATATCTATAGTGATCCTATATAGTACTGGTGCCTTTGGAACAACCACTTCCATAGGGATTTGTTTAATTGTTTCCTATTCTAACTTTGGTGTATCTTGAGCATCAGTTTCATAAAAAACAATATTGATCCCACTATCTATTTTGTATATATTGTCCCTCTCAAGGAATATTTCTTACCAAAAAATATTACTTTTTTTTCTTAGGTTTCATATAGATAATACCTTTCATTTCCTTGGGATATCATATAAAGATACACTTCATGACCTTGAGTTCTAATTTGTTTCTAAAGATGTCCTTAACAAACACCTCACAACCTCATGAGAAGACATGTGATAAAACATATTCTCTTTTATACATTGACTCATATATAATTCCATTTTACAATTTAGTTAACACTCAATTTAGTATGTGCAATGTATTATGTAATTAATATCTATAAAGGATAATAGAATAATCACATGACTTATTATCAATATCACCATATCCAATAAGGTGAAATTACTCCTTTCACTGACACCTTTACACTATGGTAAATAAAGATGAGTGTGTTGAGATAGTATCCTATACTATCATAAATAATCAATTAACTGTTGGTTAATATATTCTTAACCTTGATCTAATCAAATATTCCTTATATTTTTACCAATTTGATTCTATACTTAATTCATGAGATCCTTAAATTTATAAAAGGATTCAAAATTATACCTTATTAAGTATACACATCTATATATACTAAAGTCATCAGTAAAAGTAAAAAAGAGTATTCACCTCTATATTGTACTGGAAATGGTATAAATATGTATATATGTTCTAATTATAGAATAGAATCATTGTGGCCCTTTCATCCTTTCCACTAAATAGATATTTTTTTTATCTTTCCTTCTAAATAATTCTAGAATATATCAAGTGGTTTTAGTACAAAAGAATATAAATACTCATCTTGATGTAACCATGCCAAACACATTTGTTTTACAAGAACAATCCAATGATTCCACAATTGGGTGTGATATGAGTCATGTGAAATTAATTAATTATCAATTTCAAACACTTGGTTTTCATATTATAGAATATAAATACCATTATTAAGGAGTTCCATACCATAAAAAATGCTATCTTTGTAAAAGTTGTAGATTTTATTCCCAAACTTGAGAACAAATCCATCAATGCATAAATTATAAATTGATATAATGTTCTTGTTAAAACTAGGAACATAATAAAAATTATTTAATACTATAATAATTCCTATTAGAAACAAGGTTACACTCAATAACAAACACACATGAAGATTCTCTATGTTTCTTTATTGAGGTGTAATTATTCTTCTAATAGAATTTCATTACACAGGGAAACATTATATATCTTCTTCTTTTTCACAAATCTAGATCTATATTCTCTTGGATGGGTAGTTTAAAGAATCTTTATACTTTGAACTGGTTAGAGGGACCTTTGCCTTTCCTTTCCTCTAGATCACTATATGTACTGTATAAGATTTATGATATTTGAATGGAGTCTACAAATGTTTCCATTAAGGTCTTTATCCAAGATGAGTTAGATATGGTTTCTTTAGTGATGAAATAGGATGTTACATTATAAGGTAGTTATGTACCATCTTTGTTTAGATCTTAGACCTTCAATGATTAAGTAAGGGCATGTGAAGGTGGTTTCTTTCTACATAGGGTTGTTTTATGTGCTTTATTATTTGGTAGCTCTAGTTATTTACTTTTAGGATGAAAAGGTGTAAAGGTGGGGAGGATGTGGTGACCAATATTTTTGTGATCTAAATATTTAAAATATTTATAATAATATTCATGAGTTGGGTCACCGAGCCGTTGCAAATTTTATAATGTCATAGAGCCTCATTAATAATAAATTATAAATAATATATTATTTTTAGTCTATATTCATGTGTTGGTAAGTTGCTAGAATTTCCTCCTAAATAACATCTTATATTTAATTTCTAACACCGTGTTTTCATTACCAATGTGGATTTTTTCCTAAGGTAGGTATAATATTCAATCACATTGGGGGCCTTGGGTTTGACAGTCATAGGTGAAATTAATTAATTTAATTAATCACATTAATTAATAATTTTTTTGACGATAAAAAACCTCAAATACTAGTTTATTATCATTATTAACCTCAATATTAAGGTTTATCCTAGACAAAACTTATCTTGAGAGAAGAAGTGAGTGGAGGAGGTCATTTGGAGGAATGTGACTACATCCGGTATGACATCAACAAATAGATCACATGACAATGATGAAAGGTACCTTGAAATCAATAATGGACTTAAGTAATGAACATTATAACATGATCTATGGATTATTTATTAAATTTATTCATTGATATTTGTGTTAATTTTTTTTATATAATCCTCCATTTTAGGTTGTTATCGTTGTTTTAATTATTTCACAATAATGGAATTGATTGTGTTGTGGTTATTCTTCAATAATATAATTTCTTTAATCATAGGATTTATTCATGAAATTATTTCCCAAAATGTTTTTCCTTGATAATCTATACACTTTTCCTCCTTATAATTCCATTCTTGATCCATATTTCCTGAAGTGTGTGCTATTAATAAATTATTGAGTGGTGGGTATTCAGACCAACCATCGTTCTTTTATTATCTTCTTCATTTTTGAGGTGAATGATCACTAATGGTTTTTTCTTGATCTAATGGTTTTAATTTAGGGAAAATAGATTGGAGATGTGGATATGTGTGGGGATTTTAGTGATGATTTAGAAATGGAAATGATTAATGTATAATTATGATTTGAATGATAGATATTTGGCATAAAATACTAATATGATTCTATAGGGGATGGAGAATGGAGGCGATTCAAGTGTGTGGAAGAATCCTTGATAGTCCTAGATGACTATATATGGTGAGATAGAATTTATGGAGGTAGTTATAGGAAAAAAATATAATATTTTTAAAGATCTTTGAATTTGGGTGAAGAACACAACTATACAAAATTTATCCCCATATAACACACAATGTACCTCCTTGCTTGTGATAGATAGGGTTTTTAGAGATTTAAGGATCACATAGTGTGTATCCTAGGTACACACACCATATTCCCCTAATCCAAATGGAATGGAATGTATAGAGATTATGTAACAAAGTGTACATTTATCCATACATTACATGTGGTCCAAGACCACACACCATACACCTCTTGGTATTATATGATTCAACCTATATAGCAGTACATGATGAGTGAGCCGGCTGAGTCCAAAAACCTTGTACCCTATGGGACATGCCATGTTGTTCAACCTTAACATGACATAGGCTATAATGGTACACACTGAGTACCCCACTGGTCCCATACTAAATGTTCCTTATCACACACACCTTGTATGTTGATCCTTACACACCATGTAATGTGGAAATACACATCTAGACAAATATTGATGGAATACATGCCATGTACATTTATAGTACACATTTTTTTAACTTTATAGATTTAGTGTATTTTCATATCTCCTTTATCGGGGCTTATATTTGGATGCTCGATTATTAATCCTCAGTGTTTTTCCACATTTAATGTGATTGTGTACTTCTCTTATGCATAAAAGGTGAGACCTGAGGTAGTTCAAGTAGATTTTTCTTCTTATATCCATAGGTCCATCAACTAGGTTTGAGTGAGATGATCAAAGCATTCATGAGGTAGGTACACCCCTAATAGTATATGAGTGATATGGAATAGGTCTCTAATATTCATATTATAATTTGGTACTCCCCCATATTCATGGGGTGTGGGACCTTTTGATTAGTATGGGTTCAGTACTCCCTTGAAATTAATGAGGTGAAGGCCTCCCACACACTATAGATAGATTTTAGTACACACACACATGTTTGGGGTGTATATCCTCTATCTATGAAGCCAATTTATACTTTGTCTTATGTTTTCTACTTTATGGGGGTACAAATATTATTTACATGGAGTAGGTAAACCCTCATCTTTTGTGTGCTACTCTACATGTAATGAGTCTTCTATTTTAGATTCTATATGGAATGAGGGTTTCTATACATAAGTGGTATTGACGGCAGGGGTTGATACTCCCTTGGAAAATATCAATTATTGGTCACGGTGTAGGTTCCCCTATAGAATTATTTAATGGTGGTGCAGTATTAGTGAAGAGTAAGGTGTGGTAATACCTTGGCTTGCATATATGATTCAATTAGGATAAAGTTACCATTACATAATTATGGTAGTAATTTGGAAGAAATGATGTGAAGGAGAGATACTTCAAAACATGTGACTCTTTAGGTACACCCAGGATACCATTCATATGAGGCATGTAGTTAGGCTATCAAATTTAGACTTTATAATATTTTTTATACAAAGATCCTCCCAAATTGTTCATGATATATAGGCCTTCATGTATTATATTTAAGATGAATGGTATCTAATGTGTCTCTAATACTTATAGTTATAGAGTATATATAGAAATTATCTTTTATTCCTCCTAATTACCCTATCATATAATGAATTTTGAGTCATATGGTTGCTTTGTATTTATGTTTTTGTTTTTATGAATCCTTATAGGTATGCTTATACTCACCCCTATATGGGATATGCACCCACACATATTGTGTCTATGTAGATGAAACATAGTTAATAAATGGTCTCAATGGATGTGGAGTTGGTTTGGTTTGTTTGGAGGTGATTCCTAGTAATGATTGGAGACACATGATAGAGCCTAGTGGTTTAGGATTCCAACTGGTGATCGATTTAGGAGTACACATAACAAGGATGACATTTCTAGTGTTTTATGTCTATTAGATTTAGAGGCATGTTTGATGTAAAATTCATTTTTTATTTTCCTATGTGGTGATATGCTAGTATTTTATGTCTTATACACTGTTTATATATATACTAATGGTGTTTCCGGTTATTTCATGCATTAGATATATATGTATATAATTAGTTGATATAGTCTAAGTCCTCCCATATTGTGTGATATGATTACATAGGGTTAGCAACTATCCTATGTACTATTGGAGGAATGATTGGGGTGGAAAACTTACCTTACTTTTGATTTTATATGGGTCCTGATGGGTTAGTTCATGTTAGGTTTTTTGGTTTCTTGATCATCTAAAGGATCTTTTTTATCCTTTTCAAAATAATGAAAAGATTCATGGTCCTGAAGTGCCTTATTTTTGTGCCATAAGTGTGCTTTTATATCTTATAAATTTCACAATACTAGATATCACATTTGAAGTTAATCTATTATCTCAGTTCTCCTCAACACTGACTCAATGAAATTGGAATAGAGTAAAAAATATCATTCAATATTTATGCTGAACCTTAGACACAATATTTTATTAAACTAAAGGAACACAAATAGAACTGGTTGGATATAAAAATGGAGGTTATCTTTCTGACCCACATAAAGCTCGATCACATAAAAGTTTCACATTAAATATGTAAATACAACCATTTTTTAGATTAGTGAAACAAATTATTACTATTAAATCATAAAATAATTTAGATATTATATAAATTCTTGAATAAATCCATGATTATTTATTTTTACACTTGATGATTCATTATATTTAGAAATTGAGTTGGATGTAAAATTTTAACAAAAATCCCATTATATTAAATGAAGATAATACAACACGTATCACAAAAATTAAAGATGAAAACATTAAAAGAGATAAAATTAATAATATATCTCCAAAATTTTATATATTCATGAACTTTATAAAAATGGATATGTATATTTATGTGAGATTTTTTCATTTGAAAACTGCATTGATATTTTTAAAAATACAATACCAATATTAATTTTTAGAAATCATGTGAGTGATTTTGGGATGCCCCAACTTTAAGATATTTCTCAATCGAGGGAAATTATGAATTATGTACTCTTTTTTCCTTTATTAATAGTTTTTTACATTGGGTTTTCCTTAATAAAGGTTTTAACAAGGCATGCTCATATTATATTTACATTCAAGAGAAACTATTAATATATGAATGGCCATCAATACAACTCACAATGCAGCTCATATGTTTCATAACCACAGTCTCTTTATATCCCCCTTTTCATATTTTATCTCCTATGTCATGTGTCTATATAAATTCATCATTATGGAATAAAAATTTGACTTTTGGTGCCTGATTATTGTGATCATTGGGTGTGTCTTCATCCTTAGTTTGGTGCGTGACTCCTTTATCCTCCATTACTGCTATCTTCTTTATTTTTACATGTATTATATTAATTTTTATAAAAAAATGATTACATCTGAGTAATATGGTGTCCAATATATAAAAACGTTTAAAAAATGGTATCTATGATTTTTTAGGGATATTACAAGACACTGATCACCAGAAGTTATCCTTTGGAACTCCAAACATAATGAAACTGAATCACCATAACTTCCCTAATCAGAAGATCCCACTAAAACATAGTGTACTAGAAATTAGGAAGAAAAAATAATACAATCTAAATCAGTACACCGAGTCAACCTCACACACACACAAGAAAATTCATACCTCATAAGAATTTATGAAAATATAAACAACAATGAAATAGAACATGTAAGGATTTATATGGTTCATACTTTTTACCCTAAATACATAGGGGAAACACTACTACAAATTCAATTTATATTGGAAGATATAAGAATTAAAATCACTCTAACTATTCATCTATGTATATCACTAATTATAAGTAATATTTAATTGTGACAATCCCACCATGAAAGTGTCCCAACTTCCATATTTTTAGAAGTTTCTAACTGGTTGAAAAAGTTTCACCACCATCCTAAATTTGTGAACCACCCACCATTAGGATTTGGTGACCATATCTTCCATGTAGAATCTTCCTCCTCAAATATTTTTTACTATGAAACATCACCTGAAAATATCTACCATTTCACACATATCAAAAGATAACATATTTCTACCAACTTTCCTCATTTAAGGGTTTTCTGCTACTACTGTCTAAACCTCAAGGACATGTTACCTTATAGAGATTCTATAATTGTTTGAATAATCAAAACTTGAATAATTATTCACTTTATTAACAATATACCATGTGTATAATACCATATAAACTCTTCAAA
This sequence comes from Viscum album, assembly GCA_963277665.1. NCBI lineage: Eukaryota > Viridiplantae > Streptophyta > Magnoliopsida > Santalales > Viscaceae > Viscum > Viscum album. The sequence continues at coordinate 2,119,738,294 of OY728150.1, forward strand.
ACTAAGGTAAAACAATTACTAACTCTACAATATGAAACATTTAGTGCTCTCCAACACCTTCTAGTCACCCAAATCCCATTGTGGAATAATGATGACTCAGGCTTTCTTGGACTAGAACTATTGTGAAAGTGTTATCAATTTTCTGCTTAATGTATACATTCCACCACTTAATCACATTTTCCATAAAAAATTATAGATAAATCTATATTTTAAGTCAATGTGTTTCATCCTTGCATGAAAAACCAAATTTTGTGCTAAATGAATTACACTTTGAATATCACAAAATAACACTCCACCTTATGGGAATCTTATGATATATTTTAGAAATTTAATCAATCACATTAATTTCTTTTCTGCTTCTTTTTTTAACACATAATTAGCTTCTATTGTGAACAAAGTAACAACTATTTATAGTCATGTAATCCAACTAAATATCACTCCTTTATTAGTGAACACAAATCCATTAGTTCTCTTTTGGTTGTCTAAATATTCATAAAATTTAGTATCGATATAAACTTTTAATGGATTATCTATCCAAAATCATAAGGTTGTACTTTGTAATGATTTCAAGTAATAGATGATCCATTTCAAAGCCTCCCAATGCCCCATTTTCGAATTTCACATGAAACGACTCACCACTCCCCCTAAAAAAGAAATGTATAGCTAAGTACATATAACGGAATACATAAGGATACCTACCATTTTTTAAAATGGAACATTAACCATGTAATGGACCTTATATTCCATTATGGGCACCTTATCCATGAATAATATGAAGTTTCCAACCATAGGAATCAAGACAAGCTTGTATCCAGTCATCCCAAAATGCAGTCCCTCTAATACAGCACCAAGGTCATGATTTTTACTTATATATTTAAATCCTTATCCCCAATATTTTCTGGGTCCAACTGAGATTATTCATCTCAAATATTTTTTATAGGTCACACACTGACTTTTGAATCCATGTAATTTCCATACCAGCTTGAAACATGTCATCCGTACACAAGAGAAGTATTATATAACTTTAATCATTCCACACATTTCAGTAGAAAAAGTGATACATATTTCTCTAAGTGAAACCTTCCTCATCCATCAAATTATTGAATTTCCAATTCCAATACCTTGGTTACAGTTTTAATTAGTAGAACCTTCACTTTATTTTACACACAAGGTATTCATTATGATGATCTTTGAAACCCACTATTTGATTTATTGAAGTCCCTACCTCTAAATAACCATGAATAAAGGTTGTATTTACATCTATCAACTTCTGGTTCGGATTATTGGAAGTGAATACTCTCAAAACTATTTTGATGGTATCATGATCAACTATCAGTGTAAAAATTTATGATAAATCAATTAATTCCTTCTATTAGAATCTATATAGCACCAACCAGGACTTATAACTCTTCCTTCCATTATCTACCTACTTAAAATAGAACACCCACTTGTTCTCAAGTGACTTCTACCCTTTTCTAAATTATTCAACTCCCATATTTAGTTAGATTCCAATGAATACATTTCTTCATTCAACATCAACTCCTACTTATCAAAGTTACTAAGAGTCATCACTTATTATAGGAATTATGGTTCACTAGTAGGTTCTAGAAGTATAAATTTCATGTCATCCATGACAATTTGTATTGGACATCCAACTTTAGAATATTTTCATAGTTTAAATTACTATTATTTTCTTTTTAGTACTAAATTTTCTAGTGATCAAACTTTTAGAGAGCCTTCTTATGATGCTTTAACTTATAGAGATTTCCCTTAGGCATCAAAATACCTTGAGAATTCTGGTACATCTCATACTAGCCTAACATCTAGACCTATGATGATATTATATAATCTCTTAGAGCTTGTTTCCTTATATTATCCCTATCATTATTAAATTGGACTTGTGTAGTTGGTTCCTTGATCTCAAATTCCTTCTTAGCCAAGTTCTAGTCCTTCCACATAACCTTCTCATTGAAGAGAACATCTTGAATCCTGATTATATTCTATTGATTATCATTATAGAGTTTAAAACCAAAACATTCATTTCTATAACATATAAGGAAACATGTCTGGGACTTTTACTTGAGTTTTACCCTATCCTTGGAATCAATATTGGTGTAGGTGATAGTGCCAAAATTTTTGAGCCAGACAATTTCTCGCTATTTTCTGAACTATAAATTATCTATTAGATCATGTCCCACTATATACAATGGATTTTATTTCACTATTTATTCGATAATATTTATTTCATACAAAAAAAGTTATCTTAGGAATTTTTAATTGCAATCACATTCTCTATTCCTTCTTAGTAAATGTCTAATTTATTTTTTTGACACACCATTATTTTATGGTGTACCAGGCACAATTTTCTCCAACTAGTTCCATTTATTCCAATAAAAGTTATAAAAGGTACAATCATTGTACTCACCACAAGTTTTCGATCTTATAAACTTTAAATTTTAATTAGTTTCCCTTTCCACCATGGATTTCCACTGAAAAAATACTCCAAATATCATATAATTATTTTTAAGAAAGTAAACCCATAATTTACTTATTACATAATCAATGAAAGTGATGGAGTAAAGAGAACCTCTATGACACTGATCTAGGGATGGAACCCAAACATCTTATTTAACAATTTATAACCCTTGGGATCTAGGTTTTTAACCATTCAATTTTAATGATACCCTATTTTTTTCCCAATAACAAAAGTCTCACAACTTCTAATGTCAGTGTGGTTTAGGTTTGATACATTTTTTTATATTAGAAAAATAAAGTTCTTCTTGATGATATATGTTAGCCAAAAATGACATAAATTATGAATTATAGAAGTTATTTCTATAGAAATTACCTCTACATATGATATTTCAATCTGATAAAGAGTCCCATATTTTACTAATCGCACCGCAATCAGGGAACCTTGAATCGCCTTCCAAAATCCATTAGTAAAGCTAGTACCATAGCCTACCTCATCAATCTACCCTATGGAAATTTGATTCTTTTATAGAATGGGGATGTGTCTCACTTATTTGAGTTTCAAGAAGCCACCAATATTTATCTGGATGTTGACATTTCCTTTCTCCACAACTTCTAGATCTTCATTATCCACCATGTACAATTTTTTTAAATCTTTTGGATACATGTTTCATCATGAATCCCCACTCTACCATTTATTTAAATGATACCTCAAATTCAACCACCCATGAATCAAATAGAAAATTGACACTAAGTAAAAATTTCTTAATTCCCTTAGATGAATTCATTGAACTTGAGGTTCCAATAGATTTTTTTAAAATTTTCATTTCAATCCATATAATCCTTCCTGAAATGTTCTTTATTCCCCCAATGCCAACATATGATTCCAAGATAAATATATTTAACTTGGACTATTTATATTTATTTATATTATGGTCATTTATGACTTATCAATTAACGTGAACTCCCCCTTTCACTGGAATTCAATACATTTCCAAAAGGTTCTTGAACCTCCATTCTCCTGATATCTTTATTGATGTTCAAGTTCAAGACTTCTTGAAACAACAATTCAGTCTTCCCACATGAATTTATAACTACCATTACTATCACATTCCATGGATTTTGTGGTGATGAAAATATTATAAGATCCCAAACATCATATGTGAACATAAAATTTAGTAATTTTAGTTGAATTTGAATTATGTTGAAGTTATTCAATAAGAAAATACAGGTTAAACTTCTAATAGAATTATGCTAAATAACCTATGCATGGGAATTTTGTTAGGTTTTTTTGACTTATTGTTCATTTATTAAAGTGTCTTCATCAATTAAACCATTATTTTTATCTCATGGATGTTAAAGGATATATTCTAAGATAATGAAATCATAACTAATCCAATAACTTTCCCATCAAAACTTTCCCACTCTTCTTTGTACATTTTATTTGGATTGAATCCCATAAATATAATTTCTTGGACTTTTTGGATGATATAGTCATCCATATACATTCTACAAAATCCAAAGTCTAACCCATTAAACTTGTTTACCTAGACATTACCATCTTCTGACACTATAATTATGATAACAGTAAATACTAACTAAAATAAAAAAATATGAGCAAGTGAGTGAGATTTACCTGAGCTTATACTAAGTGTGTTGTGAGTGAGGTGAGAAACCAAAATATCTAATATCACTTGTTGAGATCATTCATGAAATATATCAGTAGAATTTACCCTCCATAACATCAAACATAATGAAACATAAGTACCCAAAATTTTAGGATCAAAATATCCCACTAAAACTCAATGTACCAAAAATTTAGAAGAAAACCCCTTCACCATAAATCATCACACTAATTTAACCTCACACACACTCAAGAAAACTCACACCTTACAAGAATTAAATATAAAGAAAAAAAAAATAAAGGGAATATGTAAGGATTTACATGGCTTATACTTTTCATCCTATATCTATGAGAGAGACACTACTATTGATTGAAAAATAAATTTTTATTTTTCAAATCACTTTTTATGAAAAAGTAGGAAACCATTCTAATTTAATAAATAAAATAAAATGACACCAAAAAAATAACCTAATTAATAAAATCAATCATAAGTCGATTAGAAAACTTACCTCTATAAAGAATCCATTATAAATAAGGGGAATTCGTATCCAGGTCATCCATTATGAGGTCTTTGAAATTATAGTCCATCTTATCCCACACTTGAATAAATTATTCCACACCAATCTTCCTCTCATTTAAACCGCACACCAAAATGATATTTTTATTTTCAATCTAAGAACATTGTTCTTGGTTAAGGTTTGCTCGAATAATTATCTCAACCATCATTTCATATTCCTCATATGAGGTTTTTAACTCCACTATATCCTATATAATCTCTTCATTGGAATGAAGGATGAGATCCCATGCTTCCCTTTCTTCTTGGATCACATCATCTGTTACTCTTTTGGAACCCTTATCATCCACCTGATCCTGTAATAGATTATCTATTTTATTATTACCTTTATTTGGTTCCTTGACTTCACCAAACTTCATCATCTATTTATTATAATGAGTAATTGAACTCTCTTGGTATACCAGACCATAATCCATGGTATCACTGTCCACTGCCTAATTCTTTTTGGAAGATCGAGTTTCTATTAGCTCAAGTAAATAAGAATAGTCCTTACAAACTTTAGTATTATTTCCTTTTATAACAATGAATCCCCCTAATTTTTTTTCTTTCCTCTCTTTCTTCCTAATAGGACTATAAAGTCCTATTCCATGTCCTTCATCAACAATTTCCATTGAGACTTGACTAAAAATATCATACTACGATCCAGTTTTATAGTAACTATATTTATACAAGATGTTCTATTATGGTGTTGTGATATGAATCTTTTTTGTAACACATCCCCTTTATTATATTCCAGACCTTTGACCTCCATGTTTCAAAATCAGTTGCACACCTTAATACTCGAGATTCCCCCTCTCAACCTCATCCAACCTGTAACCTTCACCCACTCCCCTCTAGATCAACTCGAACCAATAATGTTTTCTTTATATTCCCCTACCTCCTAGTTGAAAATTGTTGGAGCATCAATTATTTGGGTATCTAACCCTTTAGCTCCATCACCCGTAACCACTACATTTCCATGGATCTCCATAGCCCCTGAAGCACTCACCCCTTCAGGTTGTGTTTTAAACTACCATAGATATCTACAATTTTATGATTAGTAGGTATAACTTATTCCTTCTTATAAATATCATTTTATAGTCCTAAAAAAATAATGGGATCCTCACCATGTTTTGGGATCCGGTCAATCCTTGCCGACTCTCGACCCTTTTGTATTCTATTTCATACCACGTTTAAGAAATTGGCTCAATAAATTTTCACTCCAGATGAAGCTTGATTCATTAGATTTTCACCAGATTCATATTTTAATTCTTTAACACTACTTCCCAATCCCAAAAATGTCTTATGGTTCAAATTCCCATGACTTCACACTGCCGATAGATTCCCAATTTTCTTACATAGATATTAGAAATAAAACCATGACTTGAAAACAACCTATTATTTGTAACAAAACTATTCTCCAATAGAAACCCAAAGAGACTCAATGTGCAGTCTCAAAATTTCCACCTCAACATATATTCTCAATGAAATAGGGTGAAATTATGATCTAGTCCAACTATCATAGCATAAATAACACCCTATGAGATTTCCTAATATAAGAATAATCGAAGGATTCTGAAGATCCATTGTAGGTGTTGGGATCACTCGACCAGGCCAAGATCAGGTCTTATTATGATGCAAACCTTACAATTATGTGCTTGGAATTTAGAAGACCCACTATAGCTCTCTCCTATAAACCCCAAGATCTGAAAATGAGTCAGTTGAAAGAATCCACCAATGGAAGAAATTGTTTGAATTGTTCTATCAAAATTAGATTCAACAGATAAGAATCATCATTAAATTCTAAGGATGAAATCGATAGTTGTGGGTAGCCACAAACAACTCTAGAAGTTTTGGGCTAAGGGAAATCTTAGGGGAGGAAGGAAGACAATATGGGTTAAAAAAGTAGCAAATGGGTATGATCAATCTTCTTTGAGGGATATAAAATGTCCCTCTACCACTGAGGGGGAGATTTCGACATGATTTCCATTACCATCTGGGGCATGAGGAGATGGGGAAATCGACAGCGCCCGAGCCCCTACTTATTAAAAATAAAATGAGAGAAACACTACTACATAGTCCATTTTTATCAGAAGATACAAGATTTAAAATAACTTTGACTATTAAACCAAATAAATCAAAAATTAAAATTAATATTAAATCATGTCAATCCCACCATGAAATATAACCCACTTCCATATTTATAGAAGCATCTAGTTGGTTGAATAGGTTGAATCACTATTTGAAATTTATAAAGCACCCTCCATTAGAATCTGGTAAAATATATTTCTGTAACACCCTTAGTTTGATACATTACTCTATTTTATTCTTTACTTTAAGCTATGTATTGGTTGGTTTTGGCTTTAAAAAGGTTCTAGATATTTTTAAAGTGTTCTTATAACAAACCTAGATTTTAGATAATTTAAAATATATTCTATTCTATTTAACTTATGATACACACAACACCTAATGTAATCATTACACAACATATTAGATGATGATTATTAATAAAATTATTATAAAACCTCCATGATAGTAATAAATTAAATATTCTTACCTTTATATGATAAATTATTAATATGATTTAATATTAAAAGGGTTATTTTCAATAAAAGCAATTTTTGTTATATTTAGTGTTTTATTTTAAAATATAAAATTAATTTTTTTTTCAAATTCTAATTTTATATAGTGAACACCATTTTTGAATTCTTAATTTCAAAATTTAATTTGTATGAATTTTTGAGCTTTTTTTGAAAAGGTTTGTTTTTAGTCTAAAAATACATTTTTTTTAAAACCTGTAATTTTGATGTCTTTATCATGATATATGAAGGATCTTGAAGATTTAAAACCTCTTATGTGATAAAATATGAATATAAGGAATAAAATTATGAATTTAAAAATATTATTTAAACTTATAAAACCCATTTCAAACACTTTTAGAACTAAAGTTAAATGTTAATGTAATAAAAATTATTTTTGATCTTTCTTTGAATAAAGTATTTTCAAGGTGAGATTCAGTTTTGGCTTACCATGAAAGTTTTATAACGTTTATTTTTTTGATAAACCAAATTTCTTCATTATAATTGATAATTTTAATAAATATGTCTTACACATAACTTTTAAGCTTAGAAATACACTTTTTCAAACAACTATTTTGACGTGTTATGTGTGATAATCTTAAAATTAACTTTTAAAAAAATTATAAATTTTATTTAATTAAATTATTTAAAATTTTTAAATCATGACATTAAAATTATTTAAAATGTTAAACATTAATTTTTTTGATTTAAATATATTACTAAGGTTAATAATTAATTACAAAGGTAAAAGTAAATTAGGGTAAAAGTTAAAAAGATAAAAGAAAAAGCCATAAAACACTTAAATTTTCCTATAAAGTTAGTGTTTGAGGTTATTTTAGAAACAAAATAAATTTACCATTATCTATCATCGATTTTTCCATTTACCCTTAAATAGAAACTTCATATTGTTTAAAATTTAATGGTTATATCCAAAACCACCCTTCAATTAGCTTATAAAAAGATAAAAATTCCACCAATTTAAGATTCATATTACCTTAGAATTTATCCTTTAATATATAAAAAATTGATCATCCTAGAACCCTATAATAATTAAAAAATCATTTGGACACTATTAGTTATCATAAGGCCTTCATTTTAATGTATAATCCCTATGGAAAATTCAAGTCCCTGACATGAGTATCCACTTCTTCTTGGAATTTCCTTCTTAATTTTTACTATACTAACCTTCTATAACCTCATGAATATAATTAAATAAGTATAATTAGTATAATAAAATTTTATTATATTAATTAAATAACAATTATTCATTCAATTTCATCCACTAAGAAAAATGAAAACATCGATCATGCATACGTGCAGACTACTGCCTCCACGACGCGATCTGGTCCATTTTTCATCACCACCTCAAAAGGATGGTATAAAGGATGAATTTTATGAATAAATATGTTTTATATATACAAAATACAATTCTAAAAGTATTATTTTTCATATACCATCATTATGTCCATTCATTGAGAAATGGTATTGTTAATCGTGCGTATGTGTGGACTACTGCCTCCACGAATGATGATTTTAATTTTTCATCACCACCCATCATTGATAGTTAATATAATAGATTTAATAAGGATATATTATATTTATTAAATGTTTAATATTATGTATATTCCATATTATAATTATCAAAATATACCCCCTTAGTCTTTAAATCATTATAACATGTGACCATACGGTTGATTTAACCACTTATATAAATGATGTTATTGTTGGGAATGTATTGTATTCAGAATACTATATAAAATATGATGGTTTTGATGCTAAAAAACACCCTTATTTGTTTTCTAATCAAGTTTTATTGAATGAGTTTTTAGGAATTTATATTCTATTTAAGGAATTTAACGTTACAGGAATAACTCTGGAAACACTGTTTCAAAACCCTATGTTCAGTAAATGAATGTAAGGTATCAAACCTATGTTATGATGAAAAATTGAGTGTATGGTATCAACCCTATGTTACACTAAAAATTTTACGCTTGTGTATGGTATCAACAATACGTTATTCTAAATAGTTTTTATTTGGATCGATATCCTAACTTTTAGAAAATCGATATGCGTATAGATCAAAAACCCTACATTGGAGTTTGTATTTACAGTTTATACCCTATGTGTAGAAAAGTTAAATGTATAATTAATTAATGTTACTTTATATATTTTATACTGACAAGGATAAATCAATGGATTATCATCCCTATGCTAGTTTTTGTTCCCTATGTTATGAAAATGTGAATGTATGGTTAAGTAACCCTACAATATGTAGCTCAAACCGATGTTGTGTTCTCAACAATGAAGTTTTTTCAAGATGAATTTTCAATACAAGATTACTAAAACCGTCAAGTAAGAATTAATGAATGATTAATGGATTGTTTTGATTGTTTCAAAGAACCATTTTCATGGGAAACAATATCTCTTATATATATGAGAAATTATGACTCTCTTGGTCAACTGGAATTTGAATTTCCATGATCAATTAGGCTATTCTTTTGGATCTGGTATACTGATGCAAGTTTTATATTCTATATATTTTTTCTGAGTATCTCTTAAAATATATACATATATGTGTGTGTGATAAGCGATTCACATATGTGACTATATTATTGAAATTATATTTTATAGTGTTTCTGTAATGAATGATCGATTATAAAAGAATCTATACTTTGAAGATATATATGTTAAATCTTTTACTGAAGTAATATTACTACTATTGTTTAGTTGCTACCTTATTAAAGATAATTGTGCAACAAGGATCAATTCATACTGATTATTTCTTAAAGATATTATTTTTTGAAGAATAATATCTATCAATTATTAGTTTCTTACTACTGCAACTATGAAGACCAACCCAAACCTTTCAAATCAAAATATTTTGATTTATTAGAGTTTCAACTACTCATAATAAGTTATGGTGGAGTATCAAATTCTCGATCTAAGCTGTGGATAATCAGTTATTTGTTATAAAACCAAAATAAATTTTTATTATTCTTATTATAAATGTATCAACTTCCTGTACTCAGTTTTAACTTTATAGTCTTATGATTAGAGGACCATTCTAGTTAAATTTACCAAGCTCATAGAGAGAGTGATTGGTATAGTGGACTACATGATCTTTGTAACCCAAATCACTATAAAATGCTTTGTTATTTATTTCTATTTATATGCTGCATATTATTTTCATATAGAAGAAAAACAATGTATATCCTCTTAAATCACAGTGGGTGTCAAAAGATAGAATTGTGGAAGATTTTTGAAAAGACACAATTCACCCCCTCTTGTGTTACTTTTTATATTCTGACCTAACAATTGGTATCTAATGAGATATTTTTGGATAAAACTATTTCAAGTGAAATGTATAAGGTCTATATAATGATGGAAATGGATTATCCTAGAGAATAAATGTCAATGGTACGTGCTCTATATTTTAATAGTGAAAATAATGGATGCTATAAATCTTGAATGATTATCTATCTGAAAAATCTTGGATTCAAAGTCTACTAAAAAATCATTACTCCTTATAAAATTCCCGAGAAACCAGAAATTTATACTACTGAAATAGAATCCATGCATGAAATCAATTCTAAAGAAATGAATTCTATCATTTTTGTCTTGGAATAGATGAATTAAATTGTGTATCACAATTCCCAACCACATATGAGATGTGGAAAACTATTACAATTTCCTATGAAGGAACATATAATGTTAGATATATGAGATATGCTACAGCTAAACTAAAATTTTACACATTTAGAATGTTTGATGGTGAAAGAATCACATAGATGAATGGAAGGCATACATAAATTATTAACAATATTATAGCCTTTGGTGAACCCATCAAACAATCTGATCAAGATTTGAAAGTACTGAGAGTACTTCCTTTTAAATAGAATGGCATATCTGCTATAATTCTACAATCATCACCTGTTAAAGATCTGATAATGAAAGATGTAATTGGAACACTAATGATGTATGAAGAAGAAATGAAGTCTGAAGATGAAGATCATAAGATAATAGTAAAGAAGGAAAATAATACTATGAAGGTGACATATCAGAAGCATAGTAGAAGATAAAAGCATGAAGTCAAAGAAAAGAAAAATTCAAATTACTCGGATTTGGAAATGGAATTGGCTCAACTATTTAGAAAGTTTAGAATGTTTTAAAAGAATAAAAGAGGATTCAAAAAATTCTTTAGGAAGGATGACAAAGAACCAAGAGAAATTTGATGCTATGAATGTAATAAATTGGGTCATATTAGACCTGATTGTCCTCAACTGAAAGATGAAATAAAAATGTTAGAAAATAGATATTAGAAAAATTCCTATTATGAGCAAAAAAGAAAAAGGGAAATGAAATATACATGGAGATTATCTGAAGAATCCATCATCCCTTAAAAGTATCATTCATAAAAAGAACAATTTAATATAAAATCCAATATATGATTTATGGATGAAGAGGAAAAGGTAAAAACTTATTACTCTTCTGATTCTGATTCTAGTAGTTGCTCAAATGATAAATTGGAAGCCTTTTGTTATATGTTAGAAATATGATTCTTTTATAAAGAATTATAAATATTTGAAAAGAATTTATAATTTTGTTTTAGGTCAAAGAGATACCATGCTAAAACAACATCAAGATCTACATGAAAAATTCAATTCCTCTGCATCAAACAATATCAATCATGAAAAGAAAATCAAGAACTGTAGGATGAAGTTGAATCATATAAAAGTGATTATATTATTTTAACTAAAGGATAAAATAATTTAAATTCAATTCTTGGAAATAATTTCATTTAGAGGGAAATATTTGAAATATTAAGTAAGGGTGAGAAATCAAAATTGTATCAAAATTATTTTGTGTCCAACTCTAAAAATGATATTTGTTATCTCTGTGGAAGAAAAGGCCATGTGACTAATAATTTCTATTTAAAAAATCATAAAATTGGTGGTATTAAAAGAGTATTTATTTCCCATAGATTATTTGAATCAAGTGATATAAATTATGGACAAATAAAGCATATCTAGATTCCCAAATCATTGCTTACTAACACCGTTGGACCCAAAAAGATTTGGGTACCAAAAAAACATTTGTTTAATCACTTTTTCAGGAAACATGTCACTAAAAAAGAAAATCTATATAGTATATGGATAGTGGTTATTCTATGAATATAAGTGGGGAATCAAAAAACATTCATACACTAACTCAAATGGATAGAGGATTAGTTACTTTTGGTGACAATGCCAAAGAAAAAATTGTTGGATTTGAATGTATTGGAGATCTAAAGACTATCACAATCAATAAAGTACTACATGTACAAGGGATAAAACACAACCTGATAAGTATATCTCAACTTTGTGATGATGAATTTTGTATTTATTTTTCTAAAAATTTCTGCTCCATGTTTAAAGATAAGTTTCTTAAATTTAAAGCACCCAGAAATGATAATGTTTATACTTTGAATTTAAATTCCTTATATAAACAAAAAGTGAAATATTTAAAGGTTAAGACAAATGAATCATTGATTTGTAATAGGAGACTTAGAAACTGTAATATATATTCTTTACATAAATTATCTAAGAAATAGTTAGTTTTTTATTTTCTTAGTCTTAAGTTTGATAATGAAAGATTCTGTCATGTATGGAAAATTAAAAAGCATCAAAAATATTCTTTCAAATATATTAAAAAAAATTCTGCATCTAAACCTTTAGAAAATATCTATATGGATTTGTTTGGACCATCAAGATTATCAAGTTTGGCTGGTAAATTATATGTTTATTTTTTAGTAGATGACTATTCTATATTTACTTGGGTTTATTTTCTAAAAAAAAGTGAAGATTTCACTATTTTTGAATGTTTTTATAAAATTGTTCAACATGAAAAAGGTTTTAAAATAATTTCTTTGAGAAGTGATCAAGGTGGATAATTTGAGAATAAATAATTCAATTATTTTTTCTCAATTATGGATCTTAAACACACCTTCTATGTACCAAGAACACCTCAACAAAATAGAATTATTGAAAGGAGAAATCAAACTATTCAAGAAATGGAAAGGAATATGCTGAATAAATAAAGTATTCCTACCTATATTTGGGTAGAATATGTAAGCACAATCTACTACATCATGAATATAGTTTTAATTCAGCCCTATTTCAAAAAGGAACCTTATGAAATTTGGAATAACAAAAAACCTAAAGTAAAGTACTTTAATGTTTTTAGATGTAAGGCGTATATCTTGAATACTAAAAAAAACCTTGGTAAGTTCGATCCAAAAGCTAATGAAGGAATATTTTTGGGATATTATACTACCTATAAAGCTTATAAAGTGCTTACTAAAAAGTCAAGGATTGTTGAAGAATCAATACATGTGAATTTTGATGATACTGACCCTTTTATTAAAGAGAAAGATCAAACAGATGATGTGAGTGAATATTTTGACAACATGACACTTGAAACTCCTAAAAATGATTTTAAAAATGATATTAATAAAATTAATTCTAGTTCAGAAGAACGTGATAATGAATACCCTAATAGTGTCTTTCTTAGAATGTCTAGAACTCTAAAGAACCATCCTTTAGAAAATGTTATTAGAGACCTAGATACATGAATTAGAACTAGAATAAATGTAGGAAACCTAGATTAATTCTCTACCTTTCTATATCAGTTAGAACCTAAGACTATTAAAGAAGCCTTAGAAGGTGAGAGTTGGATATTAGAAATTAATGAAGATCTAAAACAATTAAAAAGGAATGAATTTTGGGAACTAATAGAAAGACCAACCAATTATATAGTTATAGGAACCAAGTGGGTCTTTAGAAATAAAAATGATGATCAAGGGATCATAACCAAAAATAATTATAGATTAATAGATAAAGGATATAATCAAGAATATGGTACAGATTATGATGATACCTTTTCCCCTGTAGCAAGACTATAAGCCATAATAATCCTTTTATCTTATGTATATCATATGAATTTTAAATTATATCAGAGGGATGTTAAGTATGCCTTTTTTAAATATTTATTTAACGGAGGATGTTTATGATGAACAACCCCCTGGTTTTTAAAATCCTAAATAACAAACTCTGTTTTTAAATTTAAAAAATCTCTATATGGACTTAAACAAGCACCTAGAGCTTGGTATGAAAGATTAAGTTATTTTATTTTGAAAAATGGATTTACTGTTGGATTGGAAGATCCAAAAATTTTCAAGAAAACCATTTTTATAATATTTTATTAGTTTATATTTATATTGATGGTGTTATTTTTGCTTATACTAATAAATATCCTTTTCATGAATTTTCAAATTTTATGAAAAAAGAATTTGAAATAAGTATAATGGGAGAACTGAATTTATTTTTAGTATTTTAGATTTACCAAAAGATTTTCGAAATGTTTTAAATCAAAGTAAGTATATTATTAATTTATTGAAAAAGTTTGGACTTGAGAACAATAAGACATATATAAATCCTATGTGTAGTAATATTAAACTTGATTTGGATGAAGATGGAAGACTAGTTGTCAATAAGTTATATAGAGGTATAATTTGAAGTTTATTATATCTCACTACTAGAAGACCAGACATTATGTTTTCTATATGTATTTGTGCCAGATTTCAATCAAATCCAAAAGAGTCCCATCTTAATTTTGTTAAAAGAATCTATAGATATTTAAAAAGATATGTTTTTAAATCTATTAGTTACCCCAAAACTTATGATTTTAATTTAATTTCATATTTAGATACTGATTTTAGAGGTTGTAGATTAGATAGAAAAAGTACCTCATGAACCTGTCACTTTTTAGGAAAATCTTTCATTTCATGATTTAGTAAGAAATAACACTTAGTTTCCCTGTCAACCGTTGAAGAAGAATATGTATATGTTGGTAGTTTATGTGCACAAGTATTGTGGATGAAAAACACTATATTGGACTTTGGACTAAACTTTAATAGTATACCTATTTTATGTGATAATACAAATGAAATAAATATTTTAAAAAAAATCCTATAAGTCATTCTAAGTATAAGAACATTGATATAAGACATCATTTTCTAAGAGATCATATCCTTAAAAAGGATATATCTTTGTAATTTTTTAATAATGAATATCAATTAGCTGATATTTTTACTAAGCCACGTCCTAGTTGTAACACCCCGAGATTTTATGAAAAATATTCTTTTAATATTATTGATGTCTTGTGTTCTATGCTACAATAGGATTACCTTGCGCTACACGCAACACCGTATGAGCTTGCAGTATACACAACACTATTTTTGGATCATGTAACACACAATTTTGATAATGCGTGTTTATATATATATTCAATGTATAAATGAAATATGTTTGGATTCTATTATACGAAACAATGGAGGAGTCTTCCACAACACGCAACCCTGACTTGGCTTGCATTACACGCAATCGCGACTTTCCTCGATAGCGTGTGTTGTACGCAATACTAGGCTTCACTAAACAACAATATATAGTTATAATATTTTTATGAACTAGCCGTTATGAATAGTATCAACTACATTTTGAATTTTATAACATTATTATTCATCTTACACATTTTCTAGAACATGGTATGAGAACAAAATCAATTTTTCGAGTAAAATATGTATTTTTAAAAAAATGTAGTTTTTCCACCTTTTGATGGCGCACCCACCATAAATCTTGTTTTTGACATGTCTATAAGTTCAATTTGACAAAATAAAATTCTTCCTTGGAATCAGGGTATAAAAATTTACATTGGATAAAATTTTCATATTATTTTGATAACTTTCATATTTTAATGAATACTAAAAACACGCTATATTTTAATTAAAAACTACTTTTTTCATCACAATAATTTATATAGTTAGATTATCTTTTTAATTGGTTTTAAAGTGTAATTAGAATATATTTTTACCATTTAATCCAATGTTGGTCATTGGAATTAATTTCACTTTGAAATTAGATATAAACAAGTATCAATCTTTTGATAGTTATTGTTTCTTAAAAACACGCTATTTGTTTTGACGACATGAATTAATTTTGAAATTAATTAATGCAACTGATATGTTTTGAATTTGCTAAAATAGACAACATTTTTGAATTAATAATATCTAATATTGGTTAGGCCTAAATTTTGGTATTTTTCTGGAAACTTTCATTTTTTGATGAATAGTAAAACCACTAAGTGGTAGTTAAAAAAACTGAATTTTTCATAAAACATAATTTTACCGCTTCTGTGAGTGGAATTTCGAAAATCCGAGAGACACGGTTAATATCAAGGACTAAAATGTGGTTCAACGAGATGAAAATAATTTTTGGTGAATAGTAACTTTTTACTTTTTTTTACCACGGTTAAAAGTAAATAGGGAAATTCAAGGTAAAAGTGTTATTATTATTAACCTAACACATGTCCTAATTCTATTGGATAAGTTTAATTCGACCAAAAACAACCTTAGGAATAAAATATGACCATTTAGGCCCACTTGGATTAGATTAGGACATTTATTATTAATTTATTTAAAGAAGGGTTAAAATAGTTAAAATCAAAGATTAATAACTAAATCATTTTTAATATAGGGTTATACATAAGATGAATTAGACTATAAATATTCATTATAAATCTAAAAATATTTCCTAAATAATGGTATTTTATTTATAATTTTTAGACTTAAAATAATTTAATTTATTTATGAATCAATGATGATGCAATAATTATCTTATTAATGAAATATTGACATAATTGATGTTATAAATACCCAAATAAATGTAATTTGAGACTTTTTATGAATTAAAATAATTTTCTATGTTAATATGACATGTTATTATTGATTTAATTAACTTTTTTTGAACTAATCATTCTGTTATAAGTTTCACAAAAATCAATTACCAAATAGTGTCAAAATTGACATAAAATAGTTTTTAAAACAAATATTATATTATAAATTGTTATTTTATTCCTAAAAATATAAGGTTAGGAAAAATGACTTAGATAAGGTTATATATATTAATAATAAACAACTTGGGGTTCATTTGTATTTTTACATTATGTTTATTAACCTTATAGTGTAAGAAAACAAGAAGACACGGTAAAAGTAAAATTATTTATCTTAAAGTTAAATATAAATGACAAGGTTAAAATAGAAACCTAAACTTGTCTAACTTTTATTAGATGAGAGGCTTTCTACCCATACCCACATTATCTTCGATATAAATCAATTTTGAGCTATTAAAAACCGAATATGACTTTATAATAAAATAATATTTTTAGTTTTTCCAAAGGTGCCCCTCTCCTCCTTTGTAAAAGGGCACCTCCTCCCTCTCTTCCTAACACCACATTG
Organism: Viscum album; assembly: GCA_963277665.1. NCBI lineage: Eukaryota > Viridiplantae > Streptophyta > Magnoliopsida > Santalales > Viscaceae > Viscum > Viscum album. The sequence continues at coordinate 2,119,755,852 of OY728150.1, forward strand.
AGCCTTCAAGATCGGCCATCCCCTGCCAAATTCTCTTCTACACTTCCATAGAAACATCCTAGAGGTTCTGGTCTTCTTCAAAGACCAATTTTAGTGCCCTAAGAGGAGGTCTCAAAGAGGCGCTTCAAAGAAGAGGTAATGTCCGTTACCGATTCTTTCAAATTTATTTATTCTTCCAATTATTCTTCTTAGATTGTTTCATTATGAAGTAATAACATCAGTATCAATCATATACTGATATGTTATAATAAGTATGAAACAACCCTATTTCACCATCTATCCATCCTATGGAAAACGAAATCACCGCGCGTGCGTACGTACAGAATACCGTCTCCACGCTGTGGTGTAATCTATTTTCCACCACCAACTTACTTGGATGGGTATAATTGTGTAAATAATAACTATATATGATTATTTTAAAGTTATATTGATTCTGTAATAGTATACATACACTCCTAAAAAATTCCACGATCATGGGAACGATATCATCGCTCGTGCGTACGTACGGAATACCGTCTCCACGACGCGATGAGATTCATTCTCAATGATTAACCATTCATAAATGATTATAAAGTATATATAATAAGTAATCATGAAATATATGACATAATAATGATACTATATTTATGTATATATATATGTATGACATCCAATTAATTCCATTCAATTCAATGAGGAAACAAAAACAACGTTCATGCATACGTACAGCCTACCGTCTCCATGAACGGTGTATTTCTTTCCATTTATCGATCTATTATATATATGTATATTCTGAATATATATATTATATATAAATCATGCTTTATATTCTGGAATTAAGTAATCATTATCTAAGTAATCATATGAATAATTAGAAATCAAAACACGGACGACAAATGAAACGATTTTGCCCAAAACACTCTTTAACATGGAATTTACAAAAGAATGGGTAATATAAAGTCATAAGTGAACCATATATGATATCATAACAATAAATATGATTCTGTAATAAGTCAATGACATTATTTAAATCATTATACAAGAGGTTCGGATACGTACGAAGCATATCGGACCTAAGGTAAGGGATAATTTTGAAAATCTCATTTTTATCTGAGATTGCTTATTCGTAAGTATTTATTGGGGTTATTATTATCATCCATGTACATGTTTTATAAAAGTGTTTTTATTTATTTTTAATGTCCTTTTTATGAATTTTTAATTTTACTACATGGTATGTAAGGAATCTTTCTTTTGTTTACGCATGAGTCACTTTTTTGACTTTTCCGACAAAAGTACGAGGAGAATGTTTTTTTTAACTTATACAGAATGAAAGGTTTTTTACGGTTTTATAAAGCCTTATTTTCATGAAACTTACTACAAAATATTTCATGACTATTTTCAACAAAATCCTTTTCTTTTAAAATTTCATGACATTTTTTAAAAGAAAATGATTTTGAAGAAAAAAGGACATTTTTCTCAAGAATTCATTTCAAGTGTTTTATCAAAACCATTTTCATCTAAGATGGAATTATTTCACATGTGTATATTTCAAGTATCATGTCTCTATGATTTACATGGTTTCAATTTTCTTATTATTAAATGATATCCATTTCTTTTATATGAATTATGTGATGATGGGATGATGTTTATGAAACCCATTTTATTCATTGGGTTATTATGAATGATGTATGTTTATTTTGTGGCACAAGTCAGAATGATTTCATTATGAGATGGGTGGGACCTATATCTCCCTCCAATGCATTGGGTAAAGATTTATATATCATGAGTTAGACATGGCTGTAATGGAAGGTTAAACCGGTTTAGTATTATAGGACTGGAATGAGGAGTGAACTCGATTCAGAAAGAGATTTTGTCCATTAAGATGGTCTTGGAAGCAATGCCTTGTCTACTATGGAAATCATTACATGTGCTTAATGGATTCCACAATTATATGTTTTATTCCCATGCTATTTTATCATTATTTGTGTTCCATTATGATCTATGCCTTATATACTTCCATGTTTTATGTCGTTGCTCAAGATTTTGATGTTTAAACATTATGTTCATGTTTTTAGGTTCAAATGTATATGGTATGTTTTATTTTATCAATTCTTACCCTTACTGAGCATTTGAGATCACCCTTTTTATGTTTTATTTTCCCCCAGGATTAAAAGAAAGGCTTTAGGTAAGAAAACAAAAGGGGAATATCTTTATGGGAGATGTTGATGATCTTTCACGACGATTAGAATATTACGTTCCGAGTTTCCAAAGACACTAAACTATTACGGTCCTTGTGTGTCTGTTTTTTTATGTATTAAGTATTCCGCAAAAGTAATGTAATGTCCATGTACGTAAAGATTCAGGTCTCAACAGTTGGTATCAGAGGAAAGGTTTAGTCAACCTTGAAACTAGGATGCGAAAACGTTAGTGAGATCCCTAGAGATATTTCTAAGGTATGTCTAGGGATGTCCATGAGGATAAGTATACATATAAGATATAGTCCTAGAACTATGGTAAAGATCTTATAATTTAACCTAAGATGTTAGATATTGTGTGAACTCCCCCTTTACTATGTTGTTTTCCCTAGCATGATTTTTTCCTCTAACACTATTCTTTTTGGGTTTTAGAAAATGGATAGAAACAAGAAGATTCACGATAATGGAGGATACGACAGACAATGGAATGATATTCTTCATGAGAAACCAAATGAAATGTGATTTGGAAGTCCAAACATCATTATTATTCCTAATCAGCAATCTCATAATATGATCAATAATCTTAACTTTGGTAAGTTTCCCGAATTAGATAATAAGAGAAAGATGGGGTTTCATGATAATCATAGAGGAAAGAAAGTTCAATTTCCCCTATGTAAATCATGTGGGAAGAGGCATCAAGGAGAATGTTTCAAAGGAACTGGAAGATTCTTTGGGTGTGGAAAAGAAGGACACAAAGCCAGTAAGTGTAAAGGAAAAGGTTCAGTTAACACCATGGACAAGGATAATGGTATTACTACGACATCAACAATGGTTAAATGTTTTAAATGTGGAATGTACGGGCATTATGAAAAGCAATGACCTAATGGAATGTCTCATGAAGAGAATCAGTACGGTCGTATGGGTAGTATTTATGTTGATGATGAGGAGGAGACTACAAATGATATGTGAGATGAAAGAATTGTTGAAGCTCAGTCAGTGGTTTAAGAAGGTAGTGGAATAATTACATGTTTATCAAGTGTAATGTTGTATAAGTAATCTCATGGTACTATGGAATAAAGAGACATCTAAGGATTGTTACACTGTTGGATTTCCTTATATTTTGAAAGTATATGTTGAATGGTACCAGTAACCATGGAATGTTATTCAGATATTTTTGGAAAGTAGATGATATGCACATAATGAAGGAATAAGTAGATAATGAGATGTTTGATTGTATTAATGAGCTCATGATTGATATAATGACTAAGTGATATCATGGTTTGATTATATAGAATTTTGAGGTTTTTGGTATGTGGAAAGTGTTAATTTTTAACTGCATTCGTGTTTTCACTAAGGTTCAATGGGTATTAATTTTTCAAGAGAATACATGATTAAGGTATTCGAATATTTGGAATGTCACCAACAAGACATATCTTATGATATATGGGGATCAACGATTGTATTAACATGCTTGTTATATGAAATCTCTGGTAATCGTTTTCATTATATTATGAGAGTGGACTACAGTATTATGGATAAGCCTAAAGATTGGAATGGATTATGTTGGACATAAGTTAGTATTGTTTAAGGATAGAAGTTTTTTTTCGATATTATTGAAGGGATGTTATAGTAATATAGTTTTAGAAAAAGGAAAACCTGCAGGATGGGCGACAACCCATCGCATCAGACAAGGATGTGGAAATCGAACCCACAACCGAAGTGCGACTGGCCTTTATCGCCTACCACTGGCCTACAGGAAGTCCCTGGTTAGTAGAAACTAGCTTTATTTTATTAAGCAGTATGATATATGAAGTATAAGTTCATTTTTAGAACCATATACGATTAATCTAACCATAATATGGACTTATAACTTTTCCTAACATTTTGTTTGAAATAGATGGAATGACCCATCATTCTATCACATGATCTTCTAACACATCACGAATAACAAATACAACTTCATTTCTTTAAGGGATGAAGTAGAAATTATTCAATTCATGAACAATAGTGAGATTGTTCCAAAATCATGTAAGTATTTATTTTAATTCATCAACTTTAGGGAAATGATCTAGAAAACCAAAAATGTTGTCCTAGTTCCCTTATATCCGATGAATCAAATGATACCTTCGATCATCACAAATCTATAACTTTGTGATTGTTGGCTTTTTCATAGCCATGTTCTCTACCACTCTCCATCAGAACATGATGGTTAGGTTTCTCTTCCATATACATATTTTCACCTATATTCTCCTACGTGGAAACCCAGTGATGAGTTAATTTGGGTAACCGTTACATTTCATACTTTAGTTTTTAAAGCCAAGTTTTGGTATTCTTTTTACGATGTGGGTTTCTATTAAACAAACTTTCGAGTAGTAAACCATTTATAACCCCGATGAATTTAGAGGGAGAAATTAATTTTAAGGGGGGTAGAATGTAACACCCCGAGATTTTATGAAAAATATTCTTTTAATATCATTTATGTCTTGTGTTGTACGCTACAACAGGATTACCTTGCGCTACACGCAACACCGTATGAGCTTGCAGTATACACAACATTATTTTTGGATCATGTTACACACAATTTTGATAGTGTATATATATATATTCAATGTATAAATAAAATATGTTTGGATTATGTTATACGAAACAACGGAGGATTCTTGCACAACACACAACCCTGACTTGGCCTGCATTACACGCAATCACGACTTTCCTCGATAGCATGTGTTGTACGCAATACCAGGCTTCACTAAACAGCGATATATAGTTATAATATTTTTATGAACTAGCCGTTATGAATATTATCAACTACATTTTAAATTTTATAACATTATTATTCATGTTACACATTTTCTAGAACATGGTATGAGAACAAAATCAATTTTTCGAGTAAAATAAGTATTTTTCAAAAAATGTAGTTTTGCCACCTTTTGATGGCGCACCCACCTTAAATCTTGTTTTTGACATGTCTATAAGTTTAATTTGACAAAATACAATTCTTCCTTGGAATAAGGGTATAAAAATTTACTTTGGATAAATTTTTCATATTATTCTGATAACTTTCATATTTTAATGAATAGTAAAAACACACTATATTTTAATTAAAAACAACTTTTTTCATGACAATAATTTATATGGTTATATTATCTTTTTAATTGGTTTTAAAGTGTAATTATAATATATTTTTACCATTTAATCCAATGTTGGTCATTGGAATTAATTTCACTTTGAAATTAGATATAAACAAGTATCAATCTTTTGATAGTTATTGTTTCTTAAAAACACGCGATTTGTTTTGACAACGGGAATTAATTTTTAAATTAATTAATGCAACTAATATGTTTTGAATTTGGTAAAATAGAAATCATTTTTGAATTAATAATATAAAATATAGATTAGGCCTAAATTTTGGTATTTTTCTGGAAACTTTCATTTTTTTGATGAATAGTGAAACCACTAAGTGGTAGTTAAAAAAAACTGAATTTTTCATAAAACATAATTTTACCGCTTCTGTGAGTGGAATTTCTAAAATCCGAGAGACACGGTTAATATCAAGGACTAAAATTTGGTTCAATGAGATGAAAATAATTATTGGTGAATAGTAACTTTTTACTTTTGTTTTACCACGGTTAAAAGTAAATAGGGTAATTCAAGGTAAAAGTGTTATTATTATTACCCTAACACAGGTCCTAATTCTATTGGATAAGTGTAATTTGACCAAAAACAACCTTAGGAATAAAATATTACCATTTATGCCCACTTGGATTAGATTAGGACATTTATTATTAATTTATTTAAAGAAGGGTTAAAATAGTTAAAATCAAAGTTTAATAACTAAAGCATTTTTAATATAGGGTTATTCATAATATGAATTCGACTATAAATATTCATTAAAAATATAAAAATATTTCATACATAATGGTATTTTATTTATAATTTTTAGATTTAAAATAATTTAATTTATTTATGAAACAATGATGATGCAGTAATTATCTTATTAATGAAATATTGACATAATTGATGTTATAAATACCCAAATAAATGTAATTTGAGACTTTTTATGAATTAAAATAATTTTATATGTTAATATGACATGTTATTATTGATTTAATTAACTTTTTTCTAACTAATTATTCTGTAATTATTTTCACAAAAATCAATTACCAAATATTGTCAAAATTGACATAAAATAGTTCTTAAAACAAATATTATATTATAAATTTTTATTTTATTCCTAAAAATCTAAGGTTCGGCCAAATGACTTAGATAAGGTTATATATATTAATAATAAACAACTTGTGGTTCATTTGGATTTTTATAGTAAGTTTATTAACCTTATAGTGTAAGAAAACAAGAAGACACGGTAAAAGTAAAATTATTTATCTTAAGGTTAAATCTAAATGATAAGGTTAAAATATAAACCTAAACTTGTCTAAATTTTATTGGATTAGAGGATTTCGACCCATCCCCACATTATCTTCGAAATAAATCAATTTTGAGCTATTAAAAACCGAATATGACTTTATAATAAAATAATATTTTTTGTTTTTCCAAAGGTGCCCCTCTCCTCTTTTGTAAAAGGGAACCTCCTCCATCTCTTCCTCACACCACTTTGAGACTTCAAGATCGGCCAAAACCTGACATATTATCTTCTCCACTTCCATAGAAACATCCTAGAGGTTCGGGTCTTCTTCAAAGACTAATTTTAGTGCCCTAAGAGGAGGTCTCAAAGAGGCGCTTCAAAGAAAAGGTAATGTCCGTTACCGATTCTTTCAACTTTATTTCTTCTTCCACTTCTTCTTCTTAGGTTGTTTCATTATGAAGTAATAACATCAGTATCACTAATATAATGATATGTTATTATAAGTATGAAACAACCCTATTTCACCATCTATCCATCCTACGGAAAACGAAATCACCGCGCGTGCATACGTACGGAATACCGTCTCCACGCCGTGGTGTAATCTATTTTTCACCACCACCTTACATGGATGGGTATAATTGTGTAAATAATAAGTATATATGATTACTTTAAAGTGATATTGATTCTTTAATAGTATACATACACTCCAATAAAATTCCACAATCCTGGAAACGATATCATCGCTCGTGCGTACGTACGGAATACCGTCTCCACGACGCGATGAGATTCATTATCAATGATTAACCATTCATAAATGATTATAAAGTATATATAATATGTAATCATGAAATATATGACATAATAATGATACTGGATTTATGTATATATATATGTATGACATCCAATTAATTTCATTCAATTCAATGAGGAAACGAAAACAACCTTCATGCGTACGTACGGCCTACCGTCTCCATGAACGGTGTATTTCTTTACATTTATCGATCTATTATATATATGTATATTCTGAATATATATTATATATAAATCATGTTTTATATTCTGGAATTAAGTAATCATGATCTACGTAATCATTTAAATAATTACAAGTCAAAACACGGACGACAAATGAAACGATTTTACCCAAAACGCTCTTTAACATGGAATTTACAAAACAACGGGTAATATAAAGTCATAAGTGAACCATATATGATATCATAACAACGAATATGATTATGTAATAAGTCAATGACATTATTTATATCATTATACAGGAGGTTTGGATACGTACGAAGCATATCAGACCTAAGGTAAGGGACAATTTTGCAAATCTCATTTTTATCCGAGATTGCTTATTCGTAAGTATTTACTGGGGTTATTTTTATCATCCATGTCCATGTTTTCTAAAAGTGTTTTTATGTATTTTTAATGTCCTTTTTACCCATTTTTAATTTTAATACATGGTATGTAAGGAATCTTTCTTTTGTTTACATACGAGGAACTTTTTTGACTTTTCCGACAAAATTACAAGGAGAATGTTTTTTTAACTTATACGGCATGAAAGGATTTTTACGATTTTATAAATCCTTATATTCATGAAACTTCCTACAAAATATTTCATGACTATTTTCAAAAAAAACCTTTTCTTTTAAAATTGCATGACATTTTGTTAAAAGAAAATGATTTTGAAGAAAAAAGGATATTTTTTTCAAGAATTCATTTCAAGTGTTTTATCAAAACCATTTTCATCTAAGATGGCATTATTTCACATGTGTATGTTTCTAGTATCATGTCACTATTATTTACATGGTTTCAATTTTCTTATTATTAAATGATATCCATTTATTTTATATGAATTATGTGATGATGGGATGATGTTTATGAAACCCATTTTATTCGTTAGGTTATTATGAATGATGTATGTTTATTTTATGACACAAGTAAGAATGATTTCATTATGATATGGGTGGGACCTATATCTCCCTCCAATGCATTGGGTAAAGATTTATATCTCATGAGATAGACATGGATGGAACGGCAGGTTAAACCGGTTCAGTATTACAGGACAAGAACGAGGAGTGAACTCGATTCAGAAAGGGACTTTGTCCACTAAGATGGCCTTGGAAGCAATGCCTTGTCTACTATGGAAATCATTACATGTGCCTAATGGATGCCACAATTACATGTTTTATTCCCATGGTATTTTATCATGATTTATGTTCCATTATGATCTATGCCTTATGTACTTCCATGTTTTATGTCGTTGCTCAAGATTTTGATGTTTAAACATTATGTTCGTGTTTTTAGGTTCAAATCTATATGGTAAGTTTTATTTTATCAATGCTTACCCTTACTGAGCATTTTAGCTCACCCTTTTTATGTTTTATTTTCCCCCAGGATTAAAAGAAAGGATTTAGGTAAGAAAACAAAAGGGGAAGATCTTTATGGGATATGTTTAAGATCTTTCACCATGATTAGAAGATTACGTTCTGAGTTTCCAAAGACACTAAACTATTACGGTCCTTGTGTGTATGTTTTTTTATATATTAAGTATTCCTCAAAATTAATGTAATGTCCATGTATGTCAAGCTTCGAGTCTCTACACTAGTGTTATTTTTTATTTTATTAAGGGTGATTTAGGAATATTTAAGTTTAAGTGATTGTTTATTAATTTATTTCTAGTCTCTCTATTTTTATTTTAGTAAGATTTATTTAATATGTTTTATTCAGTTACAGTTTAATTTATAATTTCATTTCAATGTTATTATATTTGTCTTTTCAAAGCTAAAACGTAACGAGTACATTCTCAATCGGCATGAGAAGATGGTTTGCCTCTCCCACTCTCTTTCTCCTCTCCTACACGTCCTTTCAGTTTATAGTTCTTATTTTAATTCCCATTTTCCAAAACCCTAAACCATCAATCCCTTCAATCTCAAAACCTTTAGTGATGGAAACCTCTTGAAGATCTATAGATACTGAGTTTGAAAAAAATGTATAAACTTCAAGGAAATCCTATAAAGTTCTCCAGCAAAAGGTAATTGATTTTGGTTATTTAGATTCTATGAATATTTCTCTCAAGGAAGCAAAGAAATTTCAAGGTTTGGTTTATAATTTTGTAGAATATAATATGCCTTTGTTTTATGACATTGAAGTAAAGTAATTTTATAGAAATGCTTCATTTAGTATTGGATTTGAAGAAGACTCCATTATCTCTAAGATTATTAATTCTGAGTTTTCTTTGTCTTATGTGGAAATGGATGAGATGTTATGTTGTCCCCATAAAGGGGGAGTTTTAGTTTGATTTAACAGATATCGGTAATGGAATAAATTCATTAGAGGATATTATGTTTTCATTGTTTGGAATAAGAACTGTTAATAAAGTAATGATGAATGAACTTACTCCTAATCATCGAGTTATGTTGAAGTTCATTCAATCTATAATTTTTCCTAGGACTGCTAAGCTAGAGAAATTCATATATCCTGACATGTATATCATGTTTTTGTTTCTAAATCACATAAAGTTTAATTTCTATTAGTTTTTAGTAATATATTTAAACCATTTCTACCATAAAAATATGAATATGGGTTATTATCCATATGGATGGATTATTTATTTTTTTCTACAAAGGAAAGGAAAAATTTCCAATATGTATTTTGGGAAAACATGTCACCACAATAATACTTTGAATACTGAAACCCTTAATAATCTTGGATTTATCTAGAGAAAGTATTACAACAATATTTTACTAGTTGGTGAGAAACAACAATAGAAGTTATTGACAACTACTTGGGGGGAGAAAAGAATAATTACTTCAGTTGGTTTTGTTCGTTAGAGGCTTGATAAAGAAGGAACTTCAAAGCCAGAAGAATATCTTGTCTGTAAAATAAGAATTATAGTTTTCATTCCAGATACCGTGGATAAAGCACTAGGAGTAATAAGTTTAAAAAGAGGATCATAGTCAAGAACTTATTAAGGATGTTGTTCTTGATATCGAAACTCTTTTTTTCTTGATTCTAAAGTTGTTGGAGGATTTGACCTAGGAAACAGATCAGTTTGTAATGAAGAGCCATGTTTGGCCTTAGTATAAGTTCATCACAGGGAATCTATTCCTAACCTCAAAACTCCATCTCCCAAATATTCTGGTTCTCAGGTTTAATCCTTAGATATATAGATCAATATATTGGAATCTCAGAATTTATTTCTCAAAGAACAATTGGAGGCTGAGAAAAATAAATTTGAAGAATACAAGGTTTCTTCTGTGCCAAGATCTGATTTTAAAGATCAAAATCTCCATTTAAGGGAATTCAAAGAAAATATAATTTCTATTAGATACCATAAATAATTTATTATCAAGATTTATAGAGAATTAAATTTTTTAAGATATGAATATGTTATGAAATTTGAGTTTGATGAGTTTAAGTTGATGATAGGGAGATAATTTCAATCTCTCAGGGAAATTAGTCAAGCATTAACCTCCTCTCAACAGACATTTCTAGAACTACTCAGAAAGTTTGAATCTATTGCCTCAGTACTGGCTGAGTTCAATGATAAACTACACACTCTTCAGTGTGATAGTACTCCTTTAAGTGTGCTATTAGAAAATAAAATACATCTGATTAGTCAGCTAACGTCAAGTGAATCTTATTTGGGATAGGTGCTTAATCAAATTAAGGACAAGATTTCCTCATTATTTCAATCATAGGAAGTTGTGAATGAATTTTTGAAGGTTAATCTGATTGAGAATTTGAAGGCTAGAAATTATTCAAATAAGGTTCTTCAACAATGGTCATAGGTCTTCAAAAACCATTTCCAGATCCCAATTTTGAAGTTTCTTGATATTAGGAGTGTAGTTTAAGAACTTCCTCATACTAATGAACCCTCTCCCCCTGTTGATTCAAACCAAATACCTTCATTTTGAACACCCTTTCATTGAATGAGGATTGTACTTTATTTTTCAAAACATTTGAATTAATTTTAATTTCAATTTACTTTCTTATTATGTTTTTACTATCTTTTATTTAATTTAAATGCTTAATTTCCAATCCTAAACTTAATTCTCTTATAAGTTTTTATAAACTATTCATTTATAGTTCAGTGCTACATTAAATGTGGTTTATATCATTTATTCTTTTAAATTGTCTTTTTGATATAAAAAAGGGGGATAAATTTTTGGAAAATTTATAAGGGATAAATTAATAGAGAATCTGTTAGAACCAAAACATTTCATTAGAGAAAATATTCAATTTACAACTATCTATTTTCTTTATCAAAATAATTCTGTGAAAACAAAATATCAAAATATTTTCTATATCTATTTTTTAGGCTTAGAAATGATACATGTTTTTTAAATTTGTATAGATTATGTTATGGGTTTTGTGATCATAAAAAATGGGGTGATTATTGGGAATGTATTTTCTTAAAAATACTCTATTAATTATGATGATTTTGATGCTCACAATTACCTTTGTTTGTTTTCTAATGAATATTTATTGAATAAGTTTTCAGGAATTTATATTCTATTTATGTAATTTAATGTTATAGAAATAACTCTAAAAAACCGTTTCAAAACCCTACATTCGGTAAATGAGAATATGGTATCAACCCTACCTTATGCTGAAAAAGTGAAATGCTTGCGTATGGTATCAACCCTACATTATGCTAAAAAGTTAATGCTTGTGTATGGTATCCAACCTACACTATGCTAAACAAATTTTGTTTGGATTGACATTGCTACGTTTAGAAAATCAACATGTGTATGGATAAAGAACCCTACGATAGAGTTTGGATTTATTGTTCAAACTCTACATGCGAAAAAGTTGAACGTATGGTAAATTAATGTTACGTTCAGGATTTTATGCTGACAAGGATAAACATATTTATTATCATATCTATGCTAATTTTGTTCCCTATGTTATGTAAAGGTGAATGTATGGTTAAGGAACCCTATGCTACGTGAAGGAACACTACGCTACACAACTCAACCCTATATTGTGTTCTCAATGGTAAAGTTCTTCAAGCCATGTTTTCAATCAAAGATTATAGCAATAGTCAAGTCAAAATTAAAGACTGATTCAAGGATCGTTTTGATTATTTCAAAGAACCATATTCATTAAAGAAAATATATCATATTTCTATGGGAATTTATGATTCTCCTGGTCATTTGGAATTTGAATTACCATGATCAATTAGGCTATTCTTTTGGATCTAGTATACCGAAGAAAGTTTTCTGTTCTATTGTAAAGACCCGTAAAATTCAAGGGAAATTTTTTTCTTAATTTTCTTTGGAATTTTACAAGAGCGTGGTTTTTGACGGCACCTGATTCCGAGGCCCGGAGTGCCCGGAATCAATTTCCGAAGTTTGGCTTGGGTACGTTCAGTGAACGAACGAGCGAGAATTTCTAACTTTTGATCCGGTGCTCGGAATTGAAATCCGAGGGCACCGATGAACTCGCAGCGCCGATATTCGCTTAAGGGGACCTTTTCCAAAGTTGCGTTTGCCTAGGAAGAGATGTTTAATTTTCTGGATGAAATGAAGAGTAAAATAAATTTGTTATACAATATTTATTTTATATCTTAAAAGTGGTTATAATCTTTTGTTGGAAGTTGGGTGGTTTAACTACCTAAGAGAGGATTAAGGTGAGGAGGGGCCCACATGAGCCCCACCTTTTCAAATTCCCTAACTCCCCTCTCTCCCTCTTAAAGGCTTGTCAACTTAACATTTATTTAATTATACAGCTCATGTATAATAAATAAGTGAGTTTAATTTTTGAGTTTTTTAAATTCAAACTCTTGAATTTCAAAGGTTGGGTTGTGTTAATAAATTAAGAGTATGCTTAATTTATTTTTGGGTTAGTTCCTTTGTTACTTGAGAGGATTGGGAGAATCGTTGAGAGACTTGAAGATCTTCTTCGTCTTCGACGAAGAACGTGAAGAACGGTTCTTCTCCGACAAAGAACATCGATCCCACGACCTTCGAGGCTCGGCGTCCCGGGTTCTTCTGTCTTCATCTTCCTCCTCGACAAGGGAGAAGTCGCCGACCGTGGTGATCATCACCAACGAAAACGTACCTCCCTTCTTCGTCATAGCGACAAGTGAAGAGACGTCGTTTCCTCCTCGGACGCACCCCGACGTCCACAGAATCTACGTCCGACGCCGCGACGCCTTTCTCCGTGATAACCGACGTGCGACGTCAATCTTTCAAGGTAGGGGTTGTTGATTTTTGTATAATTATTATTCTTGTTCGTGGTTCTAGTATGATTAACGAAAGGATATTTTAGTTGTGTTATCATTTAACGTGTGGGGGCCGGACCGCAAGAACACGGCCGAACCCCCTCCATCGTTCTTGTTGATTTACCTTGCGGGTGGAAACAAGGTGGCGTGGTGCCGTCGCACCACGCGGTTAATCGTGCAATTATATTGCGCGGCGCCGTCGCGCCGCGCCATGGAAGAATCATCAAGAATGCGACGCCGTCGCGCCGCGTCAAGGGGAATCGAAGGTGTGGCAGAGGGGCGCGGTGCCGTCGCACCGCGCCGGACGACGAACACCGCGGCCGGTTCCGGGCCGCGGCGGGATGAGGAGACCGGCGGCCGGGCCGCCGGCGTCGGAAGCCGAAAAGGGGACCGGATTTTCCGGTCCCGTTGGAGAAAACCGGCCAGCAGTTGGCCGGCCGGAAGGTCAAAGGCCAGGGGAAATAAATTCCCCCGACCAGCTCAAAACCCCCCTCATTTAAGAGGGGGGGGGGGTTTCCTTGAGGGGGGGCAGGCGGCCCCCGGTTTTTCCACGAAGCAGGCCCCTAGGAGGGGGGGCGTTGTTGACAAAGGGGCGCGGCCAGATTGCCGCGCCGCCACTCCAAGAAGCGGGGGGCCTTGCCCCCTCCGCGCGCTGCCTCCGTGCGGCGCCAGGCCGCCGCGCCGCCGGCCGGCCGGGCCGGGTTGGACCCGGGTCGGGTCAACCCGGTTTGGGCCGACCCGGGGGGGGGGGGGGGGTCGGGCCGGGTCGTCCCGGACCCGGACCCCCCCGTTTCGAATCAGTTTCGGTCTTTTGGCCATAGCTTGAGCCACGGACCTCCGAATGACGAACCGTCTGCGGAAACGCGATCCTTGGATCGAGACGGTCGTTTCGGTATATCGCACTCATGGTTTCGGAATACTTTGAGTTCGGCCGGGTTGGTTCGTTCACGAAACCAACCGGGCCCTCGGAGCGGAAACGCTCATATCTTAAGCTACGGACGTCCGATTGACGTGCCGTCAGCTTTGTTGTGTTCCTCTTAGTGAGACGGTTCTTTTGGAATATTCCACCCGAGGTTTGGACGCAGGTGGAGTACGATCGGGTTGGTTTTGCCTTAAAAACCAACCGGGCCCCGGGGACGAAAATGCCAATAACTCTCAGACCGGGCGTCCGATCGGCGCGCCGTCTGATGCGTTGAGTTCCTGTTGACGATACAGAACTTTTGGATACATCAACTCTGGACTTTGTGACAGTTGATGTATCAGCCTCTCGGCTCGTGGAGCGGACCCTCCGAACGAGCTTGCTGTGTGCGGGAACCCTAGTGCTGGCTGCGACTGCTTCTCCGACAGCGATGATTGTGCATAGATCCTCCGTGGACTCCGACGACGACCATGCAGAGATCCTCAGTGGACTGCGGCGACGACTGTGCAGAGATCCGCAGTGGACTGCGATGACTACTGCACTCAGCGATCCTACGTGGATCAGTGCTACAGGTCCTGCGTGGGCCCGATCCTGTGTGGGTCCGATCCTGTATAGGTAACTGCGGGGGTTAGTACCTATCGATCCTTCGTGGGTCCGACGACTTAGATGGTTCAGTGATCATCTTTATCGTCATCCGAAGAAGTATACCTGTGTGAGCTGAATCTTCTGTTTTACTCGATAGAGGTGGTGCGCTTGGTTGTAGCGGCAGACCCGCGATACTGGAGACGAGCGTACGGAGTACAGAGACCGTGGCTGAGACCTGAAGACTGCTCGACCGACTCGACTTGGAGTGAGTCGACTAGCCCAGTGGACGGAGCGCCCGGTATTTGGCGGCAGACCCACGGCGGACGGAGCGCCTGGTAGTTGGCAGCAGACCCGCAGTACTCGACTGGAGGAGTACCTCTATAGGCTATTTGGGCGAGCGCCCGGTATTTGGCAGCATACCCTCAGCGGACGGAGCGCCCGGTAGTTGGCGGCAGACCCGCGGTACTCGACAGGAGGAGTACTCAGCAGTCTTAGGTTAGTGAGCAGTATCTCAGAGTCGTGACAGGACACTGTACACTTCAGAGATGGGGCTCTTCAGTAGTTACGTTTTTGATAATGAAAATCCTGTGTGAGCTGAAACCTATTTCTTTCCTGTGTGGATTGTGTTATGCAATCCTGTGTGGATTACGTTTTGCTTTCCTGTGTGGAATACGTTTACTTTCCTGTGTGGACTGAGTTGTACTTGGGCTCGGAGGTTGGAGCGTATTTGAAATTGGTGACTTAGGTATATGTATGGGCATATACCTAAGTAGTGTCGGTTGTTACTTCTTGATTGTACCTTTCCTTGTGGTTTATCCTTTGTGGATTTTGGGAGACCTTCAGGGGTCTCGGGGTCCCTACTGAGTAGATTATACTCACCCCTGCGTGGGCTTTGCCCGCACTAAGTTGTGTTGGTTGCAGACGACGGACTGCGTTGATCTTAGCTGAGGCTTGCAGAGCAGGACGATTCCTGGAGGAGGATCACTGGGCGAGACGTGCTTGGAGCGGACGGCGGGACCCGTGGAGCAGTGGAGCTATCTGTACCCACCCTTCAGGTGGGATTTCCAGTGGACAGCTCGGTGTAGCGGCTTTTACTTTTCAGTTGCTGTTTTCCCTTTCGAGTTATACTTTACTTTCAGTTTGGGTTTGTATACTGGCCCATTTTCTTTTCTGCACTTTCAGTTGTACTCTGCTTTTGCTTAGTATTTACTTTCCGCTTGCTTACTCTGTGGTGTTTGTTTACTTTACAAAGGCAATTCCTTCCCTTTTACCGGGATTTACGCCTTGGTGCTAGTCGCCAGCCCCTGGCCTATGGAAGGCGGGCTTGGGGTAGTCACGGCATAGACCCCGAGGGCGGGTCGTGACAAATTGGTATCAGAGGAGTTCGGTTCTACCGCGAACTCTGATCTTTTCTATGTGAAGAAATAATGTTTAGCGTATTGAGTGTGGTTATCAGTCCAGGGAGTCCAGTGTTGGTGCGGCGGCCGACGTATCCGTACACCAGGACCCTGACTTCTGATTTCCGACTTAATGCACGAAAACATTGATTGCGTGTGTGTTTCAATGTTTTCTTTGTGATTACTTAAATCAGCTCACCAAGTATACTGTTATGACCGTGTCGCACCTGTTTCATTTTCAGGATGGCCCCACGACGGCAGCCAGCTAGGGTTCCGAGAGTTGAGCGTGACGACAGCCCACCGAGCGACGAGGCCTCGGTGCAGGGCCCTTTGTCAGCAGTGGCACCGACGGTAGCACTACCCGCCGAGCCCCCGATACTTCCAGCACCAGCCGCTGACGATGCACGTCGCCTCAGCGCACTGCATGAGTTTCAGCACCAGCGACCACCCAGGTTTCGCGGGGAGACGGATCCCCAGGCAGCAGAGGACTGGCTGGAGGCAGTGGTACGAGTGTTTAGGCTAGTGAGGACACCAGCAGACCTCATGGTGATCCTCGCTGCGAGCCTACTACACGCAGCAGCAGGACGATGGTGGAGCTTGATGCTCCAGGTGCACGATGAGGCATCTCTACTTTGGACAGACTTTGAGAGCCTTTTTCACTCGGAGTTCGTCCCTGCCACCCTTTGTGCGGTGCGTATCCAGGAGCTTCTTCAGCTGTGGCAGGGCAGCATGACGGTCGCTCAGTACTCGGCGAGATTTACCGATCTCTCGCGCTACTCGACCGACATGGTACGGGACCCATTCTTCCGGGCCCGGACCTTCGAGCAGGGTTTGAGACACGAGATCAGGGCATCGCTGATCTCCCTTAGCATACCGACTCAGACAGGAGTACTGGAGCGAGCCCTCCTGATCGAGAGTTTCCTGGCTGAGTCCACAGCGAGACCTATCGCAGGGCAGCAGATAGCGGAGTATTCGGCTCAGGTAGCCGACGGATGACTCAGGGTTCCAGGCAGACCAGACCTACCGGTGGCTGACTGCACGACTCAGGCTCAGTTGTACGGGGAAGCCGGGGTGGAGTCAGAGCCAGGCGTGCCGAGAGTGGGCAGTGTTACTCCTGTGGCGGGATTGGTCACATGGCTCGTGACTGTCCGACCCGTCATGCTGATGATCAGCAGTTAAGTGAATAACCTCCCAGGCAGAGGCAGAGGTTCGACCGTGGCAGTCCGCAGGGAGGAGGCGGACGAGGCAGAGGAGCTGGACGAGCAGCCGGTGGTGGGAGACACTTTGAGGCTCTTCCACCACCACCACCAGGAGGTCCACCCCGACCACAGGGAGTAGGTGAACATGCGAGAGCTCAACTTCAGGAAGCCAAGGACTTCAATCATGGAGCTCTGGGAGCCGATGGACAGGAGCAGAACTAGTGGATACATCCTTTGTACTTTTGGTTCCTTGTTGCATTTGTGTAGCGTCTTGTATTATGAGCTGCAATAATAAAAGACACATACCTTTGTGATATTTTCGTTCCTGTCCTCTTTCGTGAAGTTACTAAGAGGTTCCAGTTTTGGCTGTTGACTTGACCCTCACTTGTGAGACATCTACTGGAGGAGACCCGGTTACCACACACTGATGCCGACAGTGTGACTCAACCCTTGGAGGTGAGAGTAACGGTTGAATCTCTTAGTAGTAGAGTCGAGGCCTTACGACGTCATCCTTGGTATGGATTAGTATCATCCATGTTAGGATTGACTGCTTTAGGCAAAGAATGCGGTTCATCCAGGGGATGGAACTAGATTTCTCTTATCGGCAAAGAAGAAATCTTGCAGCTCTGGTGGGACCGGAGATGGTCCAGGCCACGACAGAGAAGGTCCAGGTCATCCAAGAGCGGATGAGTACAACTCAGAGCCGGCAGAAGCCTTACGCTGACAGGAGGCGGAGGCCACTAGAGTTCGAGGATGGCGACCACGTCTTCATGCGGGTCTCACCTCGACGTGGTATTCGGAGATTTGGACGAGGCAGCAAGTTATCTCCGCGCTTCATCGGACCCTTTCAGGTCCTCAATAGGGTTGGCGAGGTGGCTTATCGCCTGGCTCTGCCACCTCAGTTGCACCGGGTGCACGACGTCTTCCACGTATCTCAGCTGAGGAGATACGTGCATGACCCGACGCACATCATTGACCATGGTGATCTTGACGTTGACGATGGGGCGACTTTTACAGAGGTCCCGGTGGAGATAGAGGATCGACAAGAGCGGGTCCTGCGTGGGAGATCGATTCCTCTTGTGCGCATCAGATGGCAGCACGGGAATCTCCAGGAGAGCACATGGGAGCGGGAGGCTCAGATGCGTGCTCAGTACCCTCATTTGTTTCCCTAGTTTTTGATGTATCTTTACGGGGACGTAAAGCCCTGAGGTGGGAGTAATGTAAAGACCCGTAAAATTCAAGGGAAATTTTTTTCTTAATTTTCTTTGGAATTTTACAAGAGCGCGGTTTCTGACGGCACCTGATTCCGAGGCCCGGAGTGCCCGAAATCAATTTCCGAAGTTTGGCTCGGGTACGTTCAGTGAACGAACGAGCGGGAATTTCTAAATTTTGATCCGGTGCTCGGAATTGAAATCCGAGGGCACCGATGAACTCGCAGCGCCGATATTCGCTTAAGGGGACCTTTTCCGAAGTTGCGTTTCCTAGGAAGAGATGTTTAATTTTCTGGATGAAATGAAGAGTAAAATAAATTTGTTATACAATATTTATTTTATATCTTAAAAGTGGTTATAATCTTTTGTTGGAAGTTGGGTGGTTTAACTACCTAAGAGAGGATTAAGGTGAGGAGGGGCCCACATGAGCCCCACCTTTTCAAATTCCCTAACTCCCCTCTCTCCCTCTTAAAGGCTTGTCAACTTAACATTTATTTAATTATACAACTCATGTATAATAAATAAGTGAGTTTAATTTTTGAGTTTTTGAAATTCAAACTCTTGAATTTCAAAGGTTGGGTTGTGTTAATAAATTAAGAGTAAGCTTAATTTATTTTTGGGTTAGTTCCTTTGTTACTTGAGAGGATTGGGAGAATCGTTGAGAGACTTGAAAATCTTTTTCGTCTTCGACGAAGAACGTGAAGAACGGTTCTTCTCCGACAAAGAACATCGATCCCACGACCTTTGAGACTCGGCGTCCCGGGTTCTTCCGTCTTCATCTTCCTCCTCGACAAGGGAGAAGTCGCCGACCGTGGTGATCATCGCCAACGACAACGTACCTCCCTTCTTCGTCATAGCGACAAGTGAAGAGACGTCATTTCCTCCTTGGACGCACCCCGACGTCCACGGAATCTACGTCCGACGCCGCGACGCCTTTCTCCGCGATAACCGACGTGCGACGTCAATCTTTCAAGGTAGGGGTTGTTGATTTTTGTTTAATTATTATTCTTGTTCGTGGTTCTAGTATGATTAACGAAAGGATATTTTAGCTGTGTTATCATTTAACGTGAGGGGGCCGGACCGCAAGAACACGGCCGAACCCCCTCCATCGTTCTTGTTGATTTACCTTGCGGGTGGAAACAAGGTGGCGTGGTGCCGTCGCACCACGCGGTTAATCGTGCAATTATATTGCGCTGCGCCGTCGCGCCGTGCCGTGGAAGAATCATCAAGAACACGACGCCGTCGCGCCGCGTCAAGGGGAATCGAAGGCGCGACGAAGGGGCGCGGTGCCGTCGCACCGCGCCAGACGATGAACACCGCGGCCGGTTCCGGGCCGCGGCGGGACGAGGAGACCGGCGGCCGGCCCGCCGGCGTCGAAAGCCGAAAAGGGGACCGGATTTTCCGGTCCCGTTGGAGAAAACCGGCCGGCAGTTGGCCGGCCGGAAGGTCAAAGGCCGGGGGAAATAAATTCCCCCGGCCAGCTCAAAACCCCCCTCATTTAAGAGGGGGGCAGTTTCCTTGAGGGGGGGCAGGCGGCCCCCCGGTTTTTCCACGAAGCAGGCCCCCAGGAGGGGGGCCGTTGTTGACAAAGGGGCGCGGCCTAATTGCCGCACTGCCACTCCAAGAAGCGGGGGGCCTTGCCCCCCCCCCCCCCGCGCGCTGCCTCCGTGCCGCACCAGTCCGCCGCGCCGCCGCCGCCAGGCCGCCGCGCCGCCCGGTCGGGTCGACCCGGTTCGGGCCGACCTAGGGGGGGTCGGGCCGGGTCGGCCCGGACCCGGACCCCCCGTTTCGAATCAGTTTCGGTCTTTTGGCCATAGCTTGAGCCACGGACCTCCGAATGATTAACCGTCTGTGGCAACGCGATCCTTGGATCGAGACGGTCGTTTCGGTATATCGCACTCAGGGTTTCGGAATACTTTGAGTTCGGCCGGGTTGGTTCGTTCACGAAACCAACCGGGCCCTCGGAGCGGAAACGCTCATATCTTAAGCTACGGACGTCTGATTGACGTGCCGTCAGCTTTGTTGTGTTCCTCTTAGTGAGACGGTTCTTTTGGCATATTCCGCCCGAGGTTTGGACGCAGGTGGTGTACGGTCGGGTTGGTTTTGCCTTAAAAACCAACCGGGCCCCGGGGACGAAAATGCCAATAACTCTCAGACCGGGCGTCCGATTGACGCGCCGTCTGATGCGTTGAGTTCCTGTTGACGATACGAAACTTTTGGATACATCAACTCTGGACTTTGTGACAGTTGATGTATCAGCCTCTCGGCTCGTGGAGCGGACCCTCCGAACGAGCTTGCTGTGTGCGGGAACCCTAGTGCTTGCTGCGACTGCTTCTCCGACAGCGACGATTGTGCAGAGATCCTCCGTGGACTCCGACGACGACCATGCAGAGATCCTCAGTGGACTGCGGTGACGACTGTGCAGAGATCCGAAGTGGACTGCGACAACTACTGCACTCAGCGATCCTACGTGGATCAGTGCTACAGGTTCTGCGTGGGCCCGATCCTGTGTGGGTCCGATCCTGTGTAGGTCACTGCGGGGGTTAGTACCTATCGATCCTTCGTGGGTCCGACGACTTAGATGGTTCAGTGATCATCTTTATCGTCATCCGAAGAAGTATACCTGTGTGAGCTGAATCTTCTGTTTTACTCGATAGAGGTGGTGCGCTTGGTTGTAGTGGCAGACCCGCGATACTGGAGACGAGCGTACGGAGTACAGAGACCGTGTAGCCGGCTGAGACCTGAAGACTGCTCGACCGACTCGACTTGGAGTGAGTCGAC
Organism: Viscum album; assembly: GCA_963277665.1. NCBI lineage: Eukaryota > Viridiplantae > Streptophyta > Magnoliopsida > Santalales > Viscaceae > Viscum > Viscum album. Next base: position 2,119,777,709 of record OY728150.1, read on the forward strand.
TAGCCCAGTGGACGGAGCGCCCGGTACTTGGCGGCAGACCCACGGTGGACGGAGCGCCTGGTAGTTGGCAGCAGACCCGCGGTACTCGACTGGAGGAGTACCTCTGTAGGCTATTTGGGTGAGCGCCAGGTATTTGGCAGCAGACCCTCAGCGGACGGAGTGCCCGGTAGTTGGCGGAAGACCCGCGGTACTCGACAGGAGGAGTACCTCAGCAGTATTAGGTTAGTGAGAAGTATCTCAGAGTCGTGACAGGACACTGTACACTTCAAAGATGGGGCTCTTCAGTAGTTACGTTTTTGATAATGAAAATCCTGTGTGAGCTGAAACCTATTGCTTTCCTGTGTGGATTGTGTTATGCAATCCTGTGTGGATTACGTTTTGCTTTCCTGTGTGGAATACGTTTACTTTCCTGTGTGGACTGAGTTGTACTTGGGCTTGGAGGTTGGAGCGTATTTGAAATTGGTGACTTAGGTATATGTATGGGCATATACCTAAGCAGTTTCAGTTGTTACTTCGTGATTGTACCTTTCCTTGTGGTTTATCCTTTGTGGATTTTGGGAGACCTTCAGGGGTCTCGGGGTCCCTACTAAGTAGCTTATACTCACCCCTGCACGGGCTTTTCCCGCACTACGTTGTGTTGGTTGCAGACGACGGACAGCGTTGATCTTAGCTGAGGCTTGCAGAGCAGGACGGTACCTGGAGGAGGATCACTGGGCGAGACGTGCTCGGAGCAGACGGCGAGACCCGTGGAGCAGTGGAGCTATCTGTACCCACCCTTCAGGTGGGATTTCCAGTGGACAGCTCGGTGTAGCGGCTTTTACTTTTCAGTTGCTGTTTTCCCTTTCGAGTTGTACTTTACTTTCAGTTTGGGTTTTTATACTGGCCCATTTTCTTTTCCGCACTTTCAGTTGTACTCTGCTTTTTCTTAGTATTTACTTTACGCTTGCTTACTCTGTGGTGTTTGTTTACTTTACAAAGGCAATGCCTTCCCTTTTTACCGGGATTTACGCCTTGGTGCTAGTCGCCAGCCCCTGGCCAATGGAAGGCGGGCTTGGGGTAGTCACGGCACGGACCCCGAGGGCGGGTTGTGACATCTATATATTCTTTCAGAGTATTGCTTCAAATATATACATATATGTGTGTGCGATAAGTGATGCACATATATGACTGCATTATTGAAATTATCTTTTTATAGTGCTGCTACAACGAATGATCGATTCTAAAAGAAGTTACACTTTGGAGATATACATGTTCAATATTTTTCTATTGTAAGATTACTACTACTGTTTAGTTGATACCTTATTAAAGATCACTGTACAAAAAGGATTTATTTAGAATGATTCATTATTGAATATATTCTTTTTTAAAGAAGAATATCCATCAATTTTCAACCTCTTGCTGCTGCAACTGTGAAGATCAACCCGAACTCTTCAAATCAAACTCTTTTGATTTATTGGAGTTTCAACTACTTGTACTCAGTTGTGGTAGAGTATCATCTTCTCTATCTAAGCTATGGATAACCAGTTCTCTATTATAAAACTATAAGGCTTTGTTATTAGTATTATGGTAAAGGTATAAACTTCCTGCACTAAGTTTTAAATTTATGGTCTTGTGATAAGAGGACCATTCTAGTAAAATTTACCAAGCTTATAAAGATATTGATTTATAGAGTAGAATAGGGGATATTTGTGCCTCGAGCCACTATAAAATGTTGTGTTATTTATTTATATTTATACATGAAATATTATTTTCATATAGAATAAAAACACAACATATCCACTTAAATCATAGTGGTTGTCAAAAGGAAGAATTTTGGAAGATTTTTGAAAAGACACAATTCACCCCCTCTTGTGTTACTTTGTATATTCTGACTTAACAGTTATAAAAATAATTACATAAATGATTATGGGATTTAATTTTAATTGAATATCATGTAATAAGGATATATTTAATATATTTTAATGATTCTATATTTTTTTAATATTTAAAATATTTATTAACATATCACCTTTTGATCATTAAAAATGTTGAAAACAAGTTCATTGTGATTTCAATTTTCAGAAGACGTATTCATGTATTTCAACTAATGAAAATGGGAAATAATTAATCATTTAAAAAAAATATTCTATCTTGAATTATTTGGAAATTATGAACTTTAAACACTTAGGAATAATTGATCATGTCTTCATGAAGTTTGTACAAAACAAGAAACTGAATGTTCTAACACCCTATAATAAAAATAAACCAAAATTGGTTAATATATTTGTAATATATGATAATAAAATAATTATATAAATGGTATTATTATTATATTAATGTTATAATATAAGTGATTAAGATATTATTTTTCATTATACATGATGTTAGAGCAAGGTCGAGTAAGCAATAATATAAGGTAAGGGTTTGCATCTCAAATTCTTCTCTTTGCGACACAGTTGGTATTATAAACCTAATATAATTTATATGGATTATATACTACCTATTTTATAAAACATATCATGAATTATATTTTAATCATGGTATTTTAATTTCAACCATGATCCCACCTTTTAAGGGGGTTTGAATAAAATTCCTCTCAATCCACAAGAGTTCTTTGTCTCAAACATTAATTACTTGATACATGTTTAAGTTATGCAACATGTTTTCATTTTAATGTTGTATTAACTAAAAATGGATGTATATTTATCATGTTTTATTGTTATTAATTTTAAACACTAATCCAAATCATTTCATTTTCACCAAATTTATTTTACTCAATTATTACCCCAACCATAAAGATTTTGGTAACCCAAATTTTATTCATTGAGTTATGATCGCCCTATCTAAATTAAAAGTTGGGTACATTATACGAGTTGATTATATTATGTTATATTTTATTTCTTGTCTATAAATGTATATTTCTTCCAAATAACACACTTTTTTGAAATATTTATTACTTTAAAAAATATGTTTCCTATAAAAGATATCGATAACCTAAATCTCTTTTCCTCGAGTTATATTGTTTTTTCATGAAATTATTTCTTCTTTTATTGGGTTATCACAACATATTATATTATTATATGGTAATTTCTCTACCTATATAGGGAAAATATATTTTTATACAAAATAATGTTTTATTACTCTTTTTACAAAATTTGTTTTTGAAGAAGGGTACTTTTCAAGATATTAAAAAAGGATTTTTTATTTCACTTTCATATGTTTTGTATTCCTCTCCTAATTTATACAAGTTAAAATTTATTTATTTGAAATGAAATATAATTGAATATTATTTTTTAAATATTAATTAGTTTTAAATATTTTTTACTTCACCTTTTAAACAAATACTTTTGGAAGTGACCTGTAATATCATCTTTTACATCAATATTAAAAATATTTTCTAAAATCTCATTTAAGTCTTCACTTCCATTTCCATTCTAATTTTGAAAAATATTTTCCCAAATAGGGTTAATGTTTCACTATTTATTCTCTAATATATGTTTATATTCTATGTTAATGTACTCAAGATACAAAACAATTCGTTTCCTTTATTACACTAGGGTTATTTAATTTTGTAACCATACACCTATTTTATCTAGATTAATTATGATCATTTTAATTTAATATTGACTTATCCATGTACTAATTTTTCTATACGGTGTGAATATCACATTTTACATAATTCAGGTTGGATGATGTTCAATAAGAAATAATGTTTTTCTATTGACATGGGAAAAATTACTGACATTATATATATTTTTATTCTAATATGGATGATATTTTGAAATTTTGAAATTTATTTTTTAAGAATTCACCTTCCTTATCTTGATGAGTTATGTTCATGTTATCCCTTTTATTGAAATGGAGAAATATATTAGCATTTTGTATGTTATTATTCCAATACATATGATAATTATAGAGTTTACCATGTATTGTTTGACCATCCACATTTTTTTATCGAGATGGGTTTTGATTATGTTATACCTTTTATTGACATGGGGAAAACATATTTTCATTCTTACTAATATAGGTTGATCATGTATTGAGATTATATATTTTTCATTATACACATAAACATGTTGCTATTTAACCAGATGTTCCTTAGAGAATGGTATGAAATGTATTGTTGACTATTGTGACGAATTAATTGGACTTAAATAAATTCAGGGTGGGGCCTGAAAATATATAGACCCTCGATGCATCGACATGTCTCAGGAGACAAAACAGTTTGGGTTTTGCTGTATACCTCTCCCCATATCTGTATAATGTCTTGGAACATGGCCTTGATTGAATGTTTTTATGTCCATCATTATGGATTCCAAAATTATGTGATTAGTATTATTGATATGAATGTTTTTATTTATTATCCTAGATATATAATGCTCTCAGTTTTAGTTGATTATTTAATTATTCATATTATTTATTCCTACCATATTATGTATACCATGATTATGCTTTTGAAATATTTAGTTATATGTTTCCGTTACTAATCATTTAAACTCACCCCTTTATTATTTTTCCATCCCCTAGGTTATGAAGAAAAGTAGTGCACATGAATTGTTTATAATGATGGAATGTGAGGAATACTTTTTGGGAGATTTTTAAGACTCATTATGGATTAAGTAGTTTCATATATAATGAAAAAATATAAATTATTTGAGAAATACATGGGCTCTATCATTTTATAAATTTTTCTAATTATATAAATATATAAACCTAAAAAATATTTGGTATTTAAGAGATGAAATTATCATTATTTATTTTTTTAATTAGGGATGGTTATATCCAAGATTCTATATACGGTATCAAAGTGAGTATGTAAAGTACATGATTATGGAACCAGATCTGGGAGTGTAGGTCTGGGGCATCACATTTGGAATCATAGTAGGGTTTAGATAAATTTAGATATTACGATGTTTATTGAGGATAATTTAAGGGTTGATAATTTAATGTTTATAATAATAGATAACCCTTTGTGATAGTTTATGATTTAATGTTAAGGAAATCATTCATATTTTATTTAGGTATTTAGATGATAGAACTTTAGTGAAAATCCTAGGAATAATTCTATGTATAGGATGACATCATAAAGTTTTGTTAAAGTCTTGAGTATATGGTTTTCCTAGAAATTAAATATTTTTTGGGATACTAAAAAGAGTATGCGGCTATGGAGAAAATTCATATTGGGGTAATCACCTCAAAGAAGGCTGACTGAGCATTAACCTAAACTTCACTCTAGTGCATGGTGAAAGGACTTAAGACTACACACCTACCTAGACACTCTAAAGGGATAGTTTTTGGTCTATCATATCCAGTTTATGAACCATTATGAAAGATTTATTTCCTAATAATTTTAAGGGATTATGTTAGGAAGTATAAGATAGCTTAACAAAAATAAAAATAGATTGAACTGGAAGCATCAAAGGATAAAATGAAGGTGTCATTATAGAAGAAATATTAGGATTGAGTTTTAATATTCATAAGATAATTTACTCTCATTTTATTGATAACCATTTTGGGTTTTCGTATTTGGTTGAAATATGATCACAAAAATGAATCTGAGAAAGGTATATATCTAGAAACCACTATTTATTATAACCTAATAAGGGAGAATACTTAAAAGGTTAATAATATTATTATAAAACTCTCATGATTGAAAATGTGAGTTTCCTATTTTACGTAAGGAAGTGAGGTTGATATCATAATTGAAATTGATTTTTGATACTCATTACTATCTTCATTAGTGAGAGATATTTATTGATGACATTTTGGTATATTTAAAAATTTATTGATGATTATGTGAAACATATAAAGATCATTCTTTGGTAGTTTTTTATTAATGGTTTGAAATCACATATTAAAAGGTTTCGATAAACTTGAGAAATGATTTTATAAAAAGGTTATATTTTTAGAGATAACTATTGAATAACACATTTTTTAGTGATAGATAAGTTTTAGGTTAATTATATGTTTGATTTTGATATAATAAAGGGTTTGTTTATTTTGATAATGTAAGTTAAGTAGTATCAATATCCTTAGGATTGATGATAATTTATGATATTTTTGCTAAATTTTATCGCATTTTTGAGATTATGGTATATATTTTCTAGTGTGTTATTTAAAGAAATAATGACTAATACCATTTTCAGATTAAAGGTAGAATTAATTTTTATAAGAATATATGATTTCTCTATGGTTTCATAACTTGGAGACTTAGATAGAGTGGCCTTAAATTGATGCTTTTTTCCACATCTCGTTTGTTTTCAAATTGTGTTTTAATGATTAATTTAACATTAATATGATTAAGTATGTATTATAGGTTAGTTTATTATTTCTTTAGTAAACTAATTAAATTATTATTAATTTTTTTATTTTATTGTTAAATATTTCATTTTTTCATTCTTTTAATTATTTATTAATGTTTTTTATTTATAAATTGTTTATTTTTTTTATTTTTATTGTTTCTTTAAGTATTATTTAATTTTGTGTTCTTTGTATTTAATATTTTTTTTTATTTTTTATTTTTTGTTTTAATATATTAATTAATTATCTGTTGTTTAAAATTGAATTTCATTTCTTGAAATAATTTAATATTTTTTAGCATTTATTATTAATTAAATTATTTAGTATTTTTTTATCTTTTCTTTAGTTAGTTAATTAATTAATCAGTTTATTATTCTAAGAGATTTTTTTTAATTTTTAATCTTATATTTTTTTAACAATATAAATAGTATGGATTTATTTTAATCTACTATTAATTTATTTTATTTTTATTTAATTTATTTTAAATTCCTTAATTACTGTATTTTATTTTTCTACAGCTCAGAGCCAACTACACATCACCTTGTAAGATGATTTTTTAGATGAGTATGATTTTTGATTGGTTTTATATAAAATATTTTTGTCCAATATAAGATAAATTTCAGATGCTTTAATGTTATAAAATATAGTTTTTCATGAAATAATTTAGAGTAGACTGTAAGGAAATTGTAGAAGTGGTTATTAAGATAATATCATGCACAATAATTTATCTTACATTATTTATGACCTATGGATGGAAAAATAAAAAAAGAATTTTTTTCGAATCTTGAAAATGGGAGTTGGTAGAACCAAAGAGTGAAAGAAAGTGGAGCTTCCATCGAGGTTTAGGATGAAATCATAACGCCAGAACCATTGAAAAATACTAGGTATCAACTAGGACTGAGGCTTCTGAATTAAGTTTGATGATGTATCTATGAAGTCCTCATTGCTGGCTCAGCGTGTATAAATATCACCTGATTCAGATTAGATCTAACATCACTATTCAAAGAAGGATGAGTTGATTTTATAGATCTATTGGTGATTCCATGTTTTTTGTTTTCAATGTGGATGAAGAAGGTTCCAATTTATTCTCACCAGTCTATTCTCTCCGACTATGTTGAACTATTCTCTTTGAGACTTTGATGCATAAAAGACTCGAAGTTTGATTATTCCTATACATATATTGATCAAGATATTTGACAATGGATCCCAGTTTTGGTATGAATAATAATATAAGTCTTTGCTGATTTATCTAAATCACATAACAGATGTCGATCATTTATTCTATTCTTATTCAGGATCATTGATGAAGATGGAGCATCGAGTATCTCAATTATATGACCATGAGTTCATTCAAGAGTGTGCCTCACATGTTTGAAAAAAATTCTCCAATTAGTTGAAATTGTTCCACTAAGGTTGATGAGGAATGATTGAGCTTCACACTATTTGATTACTTCCAGTTGAATACATGATCTATGATGGTGAGACTGATATAGCTGAATGCAATGGTGACTGATCATATCTGATTTTTGGGTTACTGAAGATCTTGGAAATCCTATTGATTTTGTCCGTGGCTGAACCTTGTTCGAAGGCTAATGGTTGTACAATATTTTGTTTTTTAATTGAAGACCTCTTCTAAGTTTTGGGTTGCTATTATTGTAGATTGTACACATTTTTGGTGAGCTGGTAATGAGTTAGAAGCACATTAAGATTTTATTTTTTTGAATGGGGAAGCTAAAATCACCAATTTATTAGATAAATAAATGATGAAGATCTTACCAGAAGATTACACCTAGTAAAAACAATATTAATACATACCAGATGATAGAAAATAATAATAATAATAAATCAATGGACTAGAGATAGGGTGAAATTTTCGAATAGAATTTTTTGATGGAGATGGGAGCATAGAGAAGGTTTGGGAGAAAATTTATGGAGTGAGGAACTGGTGTAGAAGCGAAAACACTCTCAACTCAAGATATAATTTATTTAAGAGGGTATAATGCAATGATTTTATATTTACGAAAATTTAAAATATATTCTATGTTCTATAACTTATGTTACACACTACACCCAATATAAATTTTCCAAAAAATATTGGATTATTATTATTAATAAAACTATGATAAAACATCTATAATAATAATCAATTAAAAAATCTTACATTTAGAGGATAAATGACTAATATTATTTAATATTAAAAAGGGTTATATTCAATGAAATCATTTTTATTATATTTTGTGTTTTATTTAAAAACATAAAATTAAAAAATGTTAAAATTCTATTTTTAAATAATAAACTTTTTTTTATTTCCTCATATAAAAATTTACTTAGTATGGATTTTTAATTTTTTCTGAAATGGTGGTTTTTAGTAAAAAATAATTCTTTCATGGAACTTGTAATTTTTTCAACTTTATCATTATATAGGAATGATCTAAAAGATTTAAAAAAACTTTTAAGTGATCAAATAGGATTATAAAAAATAAAATTATACATTTTAAAATATTATTTGAACTTATAAAACATTAGGAATCATTTTTATCACTAATGTAAAATGTCATTGTAATAAAAATTATTTTCAGTCTTTCTTTGAATTAAGTATTTTCATGGTGAGATTAAGTTTTTTATTTCCATAAAATACACATTACTTTTATTTTTTATTATAGAAAAAAAATTTCATGATAATTGATAATTTTAATAATTATGGCTTACACATAAATTTAATCTTTAAAGTACACTTGTTCTAAAAGCAGTATTTATGCATTATGTGCGCTAATTTTAAAATAAAATTTAAAAAACCATAGAAATTTGATTTGATGAAATGATATAAAAATTTAAAATCACGAGATTCAAATGAGGCAAAAGGTTCAATATTATTTTTTTCCTTAAAATTAATTACTAAGTATAAAAATTAATTACCAAGGTAAAAATAAATTAGGGTAAAATCTATGAATTTAAAATAAGAATTCCCTAAAACACTCAAATTTATCACAAGAATGAATGGTTGAGGTTATTTTAGACCCCCAATCACTTTACACTCATATTTTTCCATTTTCTTCCATTGAACCATCAATAATAACTTTATATTTTTGAAAATGTATTGGTTAATTCCAAAACTATCATTCTTTTCACTTATAAAAAGATAATACTTCAACCACTTCAAGACTAAGATTAAATTTTAATTTATACATGAAGATCTATCAAATTTATCCTCCTGTAACCATATACAATTTCCAAAATGCTATGGTCACTATTAGTTATCATAAGGCCTTCATTTCAAAGGGTAATTCCTTGGGAAATCAATTCCCCAATGTGAGTATCCACTTCTTCTTAGTGTTTCCCTCTTATTTTTTACTATTCTAATGTTCTATAACATTTTTAAATTAATATAATTAGTATAATCAGTATAATTAAATTTAATTATATTATTTTAAAAAAAAATAATTCAATTCATTCTATCCACTAATAAAAACTAAAACATCAATCATGTTTACGTGCGGACTACCGCCTCCACAACGTGATGTGGTTAATTGTTCATCACTTACTATCAAGGATGATATCAAGGATGTATTTTATGAATAAATATGTTTTATATTACATAAATAAAATATTTAAAGGATAATGTTTCATGAACCATCATTTCATCCATTCATTGATAAGTGGGATTGTTAATCATTCATAGGTGTGGACTACCACCTCCACAAACGATAAATTTCATTTGTCATCACCACCTAGAATTGATGGTCCCTATAATGGATTTAATGAGTATATATTATGTTTATTAAATATTTAAACTTATTTATATTTCATATTATCATTATATAACTACATCCTCTTAGTCATTAAATCATTATAACACATTACCATATGGGTTGACTTAACCACTAGTGTAAATGATGTTATAATAATTATGTCAATAATTATTATGGTATGTAATATAATGTCAATATCATATAATAATGATATTTTTTTCATGATTATTTATTTTTTTAAATATTTAAAATACTTATTAATATATCACCTTTTGATTGTTAAAAACGTCGAAAACAAGGTCATCATGATTTCCATTTTCACAAGACATATTTATGTATTTAACCTAATGAAAATGTACTTAAGTTATTATTTTAAAAAATTATTATTATATTTTTAATTATATGGTAATTATGAACTTTAGACCACTTAGTGAGAATTGATCCTATCTTTGTGAGGTTTGTACAAGACAAGCAACCAATAGTTTTATCACCTAATAATGATAAACAAAACTACAATCCGTTAATATATTTATAATATTTGGTAATGAAATAATTATAAAAAGGGTAGTATTATTATATTAATATTATAAAATAATTTATTAATTTAGTTATGTTCATTATACAAGAGGTTAGAGAGCAGTCGATTAAGTGGAAATACAAGGTAAGGGTTTTCATCACAAATTCATCTATTTGATACATATTTGGTATTATGAACCTAATCCAATTTATGTAGTGTATATACCACCTTATTTAGATACCATATCATGAATTATATTTTAGTCTTGATATTTTAATTTCAATTAAAATCCCACTCTTTCAATGGGATTTGATTAATTTTTTTCTCATGTCGTAAGGGTTCTTTGTCTCAAACATTAATTCCTTTAGACATGTTTATATTATGCAACATGTTTTCCTTTGAAAGGTGGAATACCTAAAACTAGATGTATCTTTAACATATATTTTTTTATTCATTGTTAATACAAAGACAAATTATTTCATTTTAATAAAATTTATTTTGATCAAGAAGATCCATTAATATATTTGGTTAAGGATCGAGAATATTGGAGCGATTTTCTGGGTGATTCCCCTTCGGAGTCGTCCCTCCAAAACCCTTTGCCCTTTATTTGATTCTGTATAATTTTTCCATGGATGGTTTTTATCCACAATGGGAATTTTCTCTTGGGGGAAAGAACCCTACGTCGTAAGATGTTCGAACGCTTGGCACAGATTTACACAAACAAGAGGTACTGGATCGTCTAGATGCGATATCCTTTCACGAAGCACTCAAAAGATCAGATCTGAGTAGTGCGAAGGAGACAAAACCTATGATATTCAAAAAACTTGAGGATGGTGGTTTCCTTGTTGAAGCTGACCCAGATTCTCTACGTCAAAGAGCTCAAATGTGTAAGTATTCGGTCCTCGGTCAAGTTTCATATAGCAGAGGTGATTGTCCCTGGCCCATAACTGAGCTTAAATCCAGGATTTTACACTACTGGGGTTTATCTAAGCGGAAGATGGCTCCAATAGGTAAAGGCTACTATCATATCTTTTTCAACTTGTCGGAGGAACTTGATCAGGTATGGAGAACTGGTAATTTACAACTCCGACCTAGGTTTCTTAGGCTCTCTGATTGGGATGTTTCCTTTAATCCACACATAGACATGAACTCAATGGCACAGATCTGGGTAAGATTACATGGCCTAAATTGGTATTTTTGGCATCCCAAAATCCTTAATGATATTGTTTCATGTATTGGATTACCTTTCAAAATTGATCAAATAACCTTAAATGTAGAATTAGGACTCTTTTATAGGGTCATGGTTGAAGTGAATCTTGCCTTGGAATTGCCTAATGTTATCAACTTTAGTGCTTCTGATTAAGAAATTAAAATAAAGGTGGAATATGAGAAAAAAAAAATCCTTTCTGTGAGGTCTATAAAATCAAAGGGCATAACCTATCTAATTGTAGAGTGGTTAGGAAACAAGTGGCCCCTCCACTTATTAATTAATGTAAGGAGGTTAGATATAAAAATCATAGGTGGTTGACTTACCCAAGACCTCTGGTAAGAAAAAATATGTCTGGGTTAAAAAATCAAATGTTTTTTCCACCTTAAAAGGTAAATCTTGGGGAGAAATAGTGGATGAGGAAGAATTCCTTATTATAGAAAATTCCTTGGTTACAGAAATAGAGGAAATGGTCTTATAAATTCTTCATGCTCACCATGACATTGAGATTAGTAAGGACATGATCACTATATCTTCTACTCATCAATTGAAATCTAATGATTCTATTTTATGTAAAGTATATAAGAATAATGTTTCTTGTAGGGATAAGGATTCCATTGATACCATTAACCCTAATGATGGGAAAATGGTGAATAGAACTTACAAGGCAATGATCTTGGAACAAAAGAGAATTATAAAGGAGAATAATCCTAAAAATCTTGATGAACCCATGGTGAATGCATTGGACAAACAGAGCAGGTCTTTCCCTTTCACTATGTTTGGATCATCTATTCACAAAACCCACTCTTCTGATGCTGCAGATTTGGTTGAATCCCAAGGTAACATGAACAAGAATGCAGACATGGGTAACTGTTCTCTCCATTTTCTTTATAATTATAAATGCTCATATTTTTTTGTTTCTTTACAAGAATATATTCATAAAAATGCTTCTATTTAACTATAAAATAGTTATCTTTTGAATTTGTATGATTCTAATTACACACTATGCACTGTATCTAATGCTTTTAGTCAAGAAACAACTAATAAAGCCAATCCTGGTCCTATGGAATCTTCTGAGATCTTAGAACTACCTGCTATTACTCAAGGAACATCTATTAGAGATGACTATGTTTCTTTTTCATCTTCTTCTGACTTGGTTTCTACTCAGCAAACCAACCCAGAATTAGTGACATCTAGGAAAAACACCACTGATAACTCATCTAGCCCTATACAGAATAGACCTACATAATCTCCATCACCTAGTAATCCTCTTACACATATGCAAAATACAGTTTGTGTTGTAGACAACATTATCCCTCTTAGCCCTACTGCTAGTCTTCATGACAAAAAACCCAAACCAAACTCTTCTTAGGATGTTAGAAGATCAGATAAAAATAAAGGTTCGTGAAAATAAAAAAATGGGCTTCTAACCCAAAAAAAAGTCCAAATGAATATACTCTTTTGGAATTGTTAGGGTATCACAAACTATGAAGCTTTGATTGTTCTTAAGAGGTTTTTGATGATACAAATGCCTAATTTTTTTTTCTCTTTATGAGTCTAAAATCAATTTCACTTATAATTTTAGGAACCTATACTCTCTTAGATACAATTTTCTAGGTTCCTATAAGGATGGTACTGTGGTGGACTCTCTATGGATATTTTATCACTCATCTATTCAAAATGTTAATATTATAAAAAATAGTAATCAACTGTTTACTTTTGATTTCTATTGGGAAGGTCAAAACACTTTTTGCAAGATGATATATTACAAGAATAGATACCAAGAAATAAGAACACTCTGGAAAGATATTTTTGTGTTGGCTAATAACATTCATGACCCTAGGGTTGTGATGGGGGACTTCAATGCTATTCTCACATCCAGTGAAAAAAATGGTCCCTATCACTCATCTATATCTTCGAGGGAGTTTATAGCTTCTATTGAAGACTACAATCTAGTGGATGTTAACCTCACTGGTGCAAAATACACCTGGTATAGAAGACATTATAACAAGATTATTGCTAGTAAACTATATAGAGTTTTTGTTAATATGGATACTCTTGATAAATGGGACACCATCTCTAGCATCACCCTTCCTAGGTTGAACTCAGACCATCACCCCATTCTGGTCAATCTTCTCATTAAAAACCTTAAACCCATTCTCCACTTTAGATTTAACAATGCATGGTCTAGGGACTCAGACTGTGCTTCTTTAATAACAAATACTTGGGAATCTATGAATCATCAACATGATACCTTTTCTTGTATCTTTAATCTTAAAACACTAAAGTTGGATCTTAATGGCGGGTGTAGATCTGAATTTAAATAGATTGACATGGACATATCTTCTCTGGAAAATGAGCTCAGTCAATTGTAAAGTCATAATACCACATCTAATTTTACCCTTGATCGTCAACCTGAATTAAAAATTTCTTTGAAACTAAATTCTCTTCTTACTTTTAAATACAACATGCACAAACAAATTTTTAAAAAAAAGGATCTATGACGGTGATAGAAACACTAAATTCTATAATTATCTTTAGAGAGTTAGGAAAGTCAGATGACCTCTTACTAACCAATGGCATGATGATAAACTTATTGACTCAGAGAAGGCCATCTCAAATCATGTTGTATCTTACTTCCATAACATTTTTAATGGTCTAAATTTTAATAAGGAACTTAGATGTAATATCATCCTGATGATGGTAGATGAGGTTGACAATTATTTTCATTTATGCACCCCCATTTATTATGAAATAAAAGATATAGTTTTCAGTCTTAATCCAGATAGTGCCCCGGGTCCTGATGGCTTTAATAATGTGTTTTTTCAACATCACTAGGAATTCATTCATTTGGATGTGTGAAATCTTGTTAGATCTTTCTTTTCCAATGGTGTTCTTCCTCATGGGATAAATGCAGAATTCCTTACTTTAATACCCCATGTGGATAATACTTCTGATATCCATCAATTTCAGCCTATTTCCCTGATAAATACTCTCTATAAAATCATATATAAGATTATTCCAAATAGACTTACCCTTATATGCAATAAAATTGTTTCTTGGAACCAATTTGGCTTTATTAAAGGAAGGGATATTCAAGACTTCATTTTCCTTGCCACTGAATGCACTAACAACATAAACAAAACTTCTAGGGGAGGTAATTTCTCTATTAATCTTGATATTAGAAAATCCTTTGATATTATATATTGGAGTTTTATCTTAAAAGTTCTGAAATGATTTGGATTTAAAGATATATTTGTGAGGAGGATAAAAACCTTGTTTAAATATGCCTCTATTTCCATTTTGATTAATGGATATCTCAAGGGATAATTCAAATTCCCCAAAGGAGTTAGATATGGAGATCCCCTCTCAACCATCCTCTTTTTCATTGCTGAAGATTACCTCATCAGACTTCTTACTCAACTTGTCAATCAAAATAAACTTAATCCCATTCAGGATGCTAGGAATCTCAATGTTCCTACTCATCTTCTATATGCTGATGACATCATCCTATTTCTTTAAGGTGGTCAAAAGAATATTTAATTTATTAAAAATGCTCTAGTTCATTATGAGAATGCATCTGGTCAAGCTATTTCTTGTAACAAGTACCATATTTTCTTTGGGAAAAACTTCTCCCTGTAGATAAAAGGTTTTATTACCAGCAATCTTGGAATTAAAGAAGGTCTCTTCCCCTTCACATATCTGGGGGTTCCTATTTTTTATAGAAGAATCAAATCTAGCTATTTTTCCCACATTGTTGACCAAATTATCAGTCAAATTTCTACTTGGAAAGGTAAATCCCTCTCCATGGATGGTAGAATATGTCTTTTTAAATTTACCATTGTCTCGAAAATGGTATATTATCTTATGATATATAAGTGGCCTATTGGTACCTTTAAAAAAAATTAACACCTATATTAAAAAATTCATCTGGATGGGAAGTATCCTAGAAAGGAAGCTTGTCACCATCCCTTGTAAGAACTGTTGTAAACCTTTGGATAAGGGTGGTATTGGCATTAAAAAAATAAAGCACTTTAAGGATACTCTCCAAGATAGACTTACATGGAGATTAATTAATAACAAATCTAGTTCTATTGACGTCCTGAAATACAGATTCCTAATTAAACATTAGAAAGGGAACTTAAATTATATTAACTCATCAATCTGGCCCTACATTAGGGATACTTTCTATAACATTATGGAAAATTCTAGATGGATGGTTACAGCTGACTAAAACATGAATTTCTTGCTTGATAATTGGATTGGTGCTCTTTTAATATCCATGTTACCTCCTAATTCTCCTCCTGAGAATAATAACTATACTATTAAAGATGTTTTAAATTATCATAGGAATGATCTACTTGATAACATTTCTCATATCATTGATAACTACTCTTATTCTAGTACTGATGACTTTCTTGTCTAGGAGCCGGCCTCAAATGGCATTCTAGACTTAAAAAATTTCTACAATCACAATTTATTTAGAAATGAATATAACTTTCATTGGATGAATTTTTTTTAACAAGCCTTGGATTAAGCCTTAAAGACTTATGCTTATTTGGCGTATTTCTCACAACAGATTACCCACTAAGGTTTGCCTTCAAACCTTTGGTTTTCAACTCTGTTCTAAATTTCACCAATGGAACCAGCATAGGGAAGATAGTAACCATCTCTTTTTCTCATGTGATACTGCCTCTGCTATTTGAAATTATATTTTTGACATATTTGACTGTAGATGGTTTATCCTCGACTCAAACAGATCTCATCTAAATAAATGTGTTGACCATGAGGCCTCTCAACAAATTAAAAATGTTTTTTTCTCTGCTATTGTTGATATTCTTCACATGATCTAGTATGACAAAAATGATATTCTTCACAATAAATGCCCATTAAATCTTAATGCAGGTAAATCCCGGATTCTCATTGTGGTGTGAGAGGATGCTTAGATTCAAAAGGTGCACTTCAACAACTCTATTAGTGATTTTGAGATTCTGCGTAAACTGCAGATTGATGGCCTCTATTGACAACCAAAGCACACCTCTGAAGTGTTTTGGAAAACTATGTTGCTAGGATGGATCAAGGTGAATGTTGATGGTGCCTCAAAGGGTAACCCAGGACTTGCAGGATGTGGTGAAATTTTTAGAGACTCTTCTGCACAATGCCATGGTTTCTTCTATAGTGGATGCATTATGGCTTCATTATTGGAAGCTTAAATGATGGGTGTTATTCATGCCGTCAACTTTTCCCTTCAAAAAGGTTGGAGGAATCTCTGGATCGAAAGTGATTCAACTACCATTATGAAAGAAATCTGGAATGGTGTGGCTCATATGGCATGGACTCTTACCACTCGTTGGATGAAGTGTCTTGATTCTCTTCTGAGGATCAGTTACATTTACACTCATGTCTTTCGAGAAGCGAACGTTGTTGCTGATTCTCTTTCCAACAAAGGTGTTCACCAGAATTTGACTTGGTTGAATACCCAACCACCTGATTTATTTCATCTTTATGAAAAATATTGTAAAAAACTCCCTTCCTTTCAACTTCTGCAACTTTGCTTTTATTTTTTATTCAATAAAACGTGCTTTGGTCTTTTACCAAGGAACTACCTTCTAAAACAAATTCTCAATTTTTTCCCTAACTATATATATTTTGGTAATCCAATTTCCATTCATTTAGTTATGATCGACCAATTAGAATTAAAAGAATAGTACATTATTAAAATTGATTATATTTTGTAGTATTATATATGTTTTATATTAATTTACATTAATAACATATAATACAACATTTTTAATTATTTCTTACATCAAGGAGTATGTTTCCCATAAGAGATATTTATCACTGAAGTTTCATTTCCTTGAGTTATATTATTTCATTATGATTTTTTTTATTCGATGCTTGGTTCTTCACAAACTAATATTTGATTATATAGAAATTTCTATACCTTTATGGGGGAAAATATATTTTTATAAAAAATAATCTTTTGTTACTCGTTTTACAATATGAGTTTTTGAATAAGGGTATTTTTCAAGATATTAAAAAGGGGTTTTCATATAACTTTCATACGTTTTATCTTCCTATCCTAATTTATCCAAGATAAAATTTATGAAATTTATAGGACCGATTATTGAAGATTATTTTTTAAATATTTATGGGTTTTAAAGGGTTTTCACTTTACATTTAAAAAAATACTTCAGAAATTACCCGTAACATCATCTTTTATGACAATGTCAAAAATGTTTTCTAAAGGCACTTTTAAGTTTTTTACTTCCATTTCCCTTTTCATTTTCAAAAGGATTTACCCTAATAGAGTTTATGTTTCACTATTTATACTATAATATATATTTATCTTTTGGGGTAATGAACTCACAGTACCAAACAATCCAATTCTTGATCCCTTCTTGGGTGGTATCGTTCAAGAATTATTTTGAAAAGTCACTTTCCATCTATATACTTCTAGTTTTCCTTTGTTATACTAGAGTTATGTTCTTTTTCAACTATCCATTTTTTTCATCAGATTATGATCATGTTACTCGAGTATTGTCCAAGTTGTGTACTCATTACTCTATATGGTGTGAACATCACATTTAAAATAATTAGGATTGGATGATGTTCACCTAGAAATAATATTATTCTATTGACATGAGGAAAAGTATTGGTGCTCTGAATGCTTTTATTCTAATATGGATAATTATTGGTAAGTTAATTATTTATTTTTTAATGATAAACCTTCAACCTCTGGATAGGACATGATCATGTTATCTCTTTTATCGACATGAAGAAAAAGTATTAGCATTGTCACGAACCAACCCAGGTACCCTGGTAACACGTTAACTGATCCGGCCCTAACATGACCCAAAGGGAATTCTCAATACCCACAGGGTGGAAACTAGCACCTGGCATCATACAATATAAAAGTGGGAACAATTTTTTCCACAAGAATTCAAAAGTGAAAGATAAAATACAATATGAATATAAATAGAAAAACTCTATTGTGAGTAAAAGTACCAGAACACAGAGGCATAAAATCCAAAGTACTAGAACCAAAAGTATTAAATAGGAAAAAAACCACAAGGTCCCTATGTACACAACTCACCATGTCCAAAGCTCAACAGCTGGATCCACCTCCAAGAGATCCATTCCCTTTTCTCGAGCCTATAAGAAGAAAGTCTACAAACAAATGAAGGAAAAAGTAGGGTGTGAGACTAAACCCAGTAGGATACCACCAATTATTACATAATATATTCCAAATATAGATTATCTTAACAAAATCTTTTAATTTTTAGAATAAACAGGTTTGCAAATTCAAAAGCATATTAAAAAAAACATGCTAAATAATTTTGATATGATGTAAAATTCATTTAAAGGAAAAAATTTGCTTTAAAAGAGATATAATATTTCTAAAACAATGTATTAAGTAAATAATTTATATAAAACATTTTATATAAATTCATTATACATGTAAAGGAGTTAAAACAAACATTGGCATACATTTATATCTCAAATATAAATAAACAAGCGAGCAACATGGTCATATTCCAAAAGGTACAATAGTATTAACCAGGTATAGGATTCCACACTCTCTATGTGAACTCAAAAAAATGTATATACACACATCCATAGGACACTAGCCAAAATAGAATCATCACTAACCCATCGGGGATGTGACCCGCCTCAATTATATTTTAGAACATTATTGTAGTGTATAGTGTATCCAAATAACTCACTGACTACCTAAGGCTTTCATGGGATCTTACATGATGGGTGAACTATTTTAAGACTACTTAAAATATGATCAATCCCATTCTTCCATTTCAAAAATTCTAATTTCTTTCCATTTAAAACCAAAACATGTTTCATTAAAAAACGTTCCTTTTCACAAGATAAAACCACTGGGTTTCTATCAAATAATTTAATCCATTTTCATGAGTTTGAAATCCATTCAAAAATAATTCCATCCTTTTTGAAATTAGTTTACACAATTAAATTCAACAATTTAATTGAAAACATTTCCATCAAATCTATAATTTAAATTCAACAATTTAAATTATCCAATTTCCATAAACCCACCCCAATTCAATGGAATTGGGGGTTTTCCAAATTTCTATGCCAAAACCATTTTAAATCCTCCAATTCATTGGAATTGAGTTTTTATCAAAGAAATTGAAATAAAGATTAAGAAATTGAATTTAAATAAGCAATTGAGATAAATCAAGAAATTCGATGGTAATCAATTTGGAAATTCGGGACAAAAGCACCTATCTCTTTTCTGAAGAACAAAACTCGCAACAACACCCATCAACAAGAACGAAGGTGTAGAAGAACTAGAAACTCAACCTAGTGGCAAGATCCAACACCACAAGACATGGAACCATCAATCCCAAGATGATCCATTGACAACCCAAGAGGAGAGGAAGAGTGAAACTTGAATAATGAGGGGAAACACTTACCCGAGAATCAAACCACAAGAAGAATGAATATCCCAAGCCATTTGGTTCGATTCAGAAGGAGTTGAGTCTCACAAAAATGCACCAGAACTTTTTTAGGTCTAGATCCATGAATTTTGGAGTGAAATGGACCAAGAAAATTGCCAAACACATGACTTTAATCTTGGTACGGGCTGAGTCACGACGTGTACATTGGGGTCATGACTGTAGGCCATGCCAGATAAGTACGCTGGAAAACCCATCGCCTTAGGTTACAAATTCTATATTTATCACATAAAAGATGTGTAGTTTAGGTACACGATGTGTACCAACTCATGGCACGACCGCCCCATTCATGACCTGAAACCATCTCCAAGTACACGATGTGTACTTTAGGTACACGATGTGTGCCTGTCCTAAAACCTGTAGTAAACCCTAGAAATCTATTTTTAAGGATTGTTGACCGAATGGGGACTTAGAAAAAGTTGAAAATTACCTTTTCAAGGTAATGGAATGTTACAACCTCCCCACCATAAAAAATTTCTATCCCCAGAAATCCTATAAAGAATCATCCTTGCCAAAGAGATGAGTCCACTACTCTCTCATTAGTGCCTTCCTCTCCCACGTCTTATGAGAATCAGAATCATGCTTCCATATCACACAAACCGAATGTATCATACTCCCAAAAAATACATTGGTCTCAGAATCAACTATCCTGGCTGGCTACTTAGTGAAATATAAATGAGGCTCAATCTCAATATCACTCCAGCTTAAAACGTGAGATGAATTAGATAGATACTTTCTAAAATATGATACATGGAGCATGTTATGTATCGAAATTAGCTATGGTGTAAGTGATAAGTGGTACAAAACTTTCCCCACCTAATAAATAACCTCAAAATGTCCCACAAAGCGAGGTGTAATATTGAATTACTTCCCAAGCTATTGATGACCCTACCAAGGTGAAACCTTTAAGAACACCTAATCACTAACTGAAAAATAAAAAGGTATATGACGTCGATCAGAATAAGACTTATATCAGCTTTGTGCTATCAAAATCTTTTGATGAATTAACTGAATATTTACTATCGTCTCCTGTACCAAGCTTGGTCCAACCAAATAACTTTCACCGACATCCAACCAACACAACAAGATTTTTACAAGGTCAACCATACAAGGCCTCAAAAGGTGCCATTATGATCGTAGACTGGTAACTGTTATTATAAGAGAACTCAACCAGCCCCAAATGATCATCCCAAGCCTCACTGAAGTCAAGAACACAGGCACAAAGAATATCCTCAAGAATCTATATAAATATTTCTATCTGGCCATCTGAATGTGGATGGTAGGTTGTGCTCAAATGGACCTGAGATCCCAGTGCCTCCTAAAGGCCTCTCCAAAAGTGAGAAGTGAATCGAGGATCCCTATAAGAGACTATAGCAAATGGACCTATATGAAAATGAACAATATAGTTCACATAGAGATTTCCTAACTCCTCAACTTTGGCAATATCATAAATGAGTATAAATTGAGCCGACTTTTTCTGCCTGTTGATCACAACCTATATCACATTATTATTTCTCTGGGTACAAGGAAACCCAACCAAAAATTCCATAAAGATCTCATCCCACTTCCAAGTTGGAACTAGAACTGGATGAAGCAAACTTGAAGGTTTCTGGTGCTCTACTTTCACCTATTGGCACACATAGCAACAAGAGACAAACTCAACAATGCCTTGTCTCATACTTGGACACCAGAACTTACGCCTTATGTCAAATAACATCTTAGTAATTTCTAGGTGCATATCCCATGGAGAATTATGGCAATCCCCCATCACTTCCTTTATTGTCTCTAATTACACAACGAAGCAGTTTTGATTGCATAGAACACCCTATTTGGATAACAACCACTGGGAAACTATCTCCCCACAATAAAGGGATTATCTAGTTCTACAGAACTCATTATCAAGATCTTGATCTTTCAAAATCATCTCGAGAAGAGAAGATTCCAACTGCACACTGGCTAAAGAAATATCACCCCCTTCCTCCTAAACTCCAATATGCAACTATGCAAAGAGAGCCATCAAATTCCACTCTTCTGAAGATTCTTTCACTGCATGGTTTGGAAGTTTCCTACTAAAAGAATCAGTAATGAAATTCCCTTTCCCTAGGGTATAAGCGATGTCAAAGTTTAAATACTACAGGTACTCCACCCAACACCTTTACTGAAGATTAAAATATTTTTGGGAGAAGATATAACTCAGGATTTTGTGGTCTGAATACACAATAAACCTTCCACCAAAAAGGTAATGTCGCAAAATTTTAAGCGCATTAATCACAACTGCATGTTATAGATCGTGGGTAGGATAATTCTTCTCTTGTGGCCTAAGATGATGAGATCCATATGATACTACATGATCACCCTACATAAGAACACAACCCAAGCTAGAACCTGATGCATCAAAAAACACCACATAGCCCCACGTAGATTATGGAAGAGTTGACAACAGCGTAGTTGTCAGCAGACATTTCAGCTCAAAAAAAGAACTCTGAAATTTATTATCCCACACAAAATTTACCCCCTTTCAAGTCATAGTATTCATCAGAAAATCCAGCTTCGAGAATTCCTTCACTAACCGACGATAATATCCACCTAATCCCAAGAAGATCCAGATCTCAAAGACATTTCGTGGTTTCTCCCACATCATAACAAACCTAACCTTCTCAGGATCAACTAATACAACCTGTTCAGACACCATGTGTCCCAATAATTTCACTTCCTAAATCCAGAAATCACACTTTGAAAGATTGGCATAAAGGCGATGATTTCTTATCAGATTCAGAACTATTCTCAGATGATGCACATAATCCTCCTCAGACATGAAGTAAACAATAATGTCATCCACAAATACTACCACAAAGGTATCTAAATACTCGTGGAAAATATTGTTCATTAAATCCATGAAAACTTAAGGATTATTTTTTAAACCAAAGGGAAAAAAAGGTACTCAATGTGAAAGTACCTACTCCGAAAGGCGGTTTTCTGAATATCAGATTCTTTTATCCTAAACTGATGGTAACTAGATCAAAGTTTGATCTTTGAAAACCATTTCAACCATTTAAACTGATCAAACATATCATTAATCTGTGGCAATGGATATTTTTTCTTTATCATTACTTGATTAAGCTTTCGATAATCAACACATAAGTGAAGGGAACTATCCGCCTTCTTATCAAAGAGAACCATCACTACCTATGGTGATACACTTGGACGAATAAATCATTTCTCAAGAAGATCATCCAACTAATACTTTAGCTCTTTCAGCTCAGATAGTGCCATGCGGTAAGAGGGGATAGAGACCGGTTGAGTACCAGAAAGTAAGTCAATATAAAACTCAACCTATCTCACTGGTGGAATACCAGAGAAATATAAAGGGAACACATCAGAAACTCAGCGACCACTGGAGGAAGATCACCACCCATTAAGTCTCACTTCAGGTCAAAATAAAACACTAATATCACTTTCCCAAACTCTGGATAATATGGTCCGTCTCTGCTCAACCTTGGGTCTCATTCTTCTTGAAAAAAAGGGGCACACCACTAGGTGTAGTAAAGTATATCTGTTGAAGATAAAAATCAATTAGGGGTTTATTTGAAATGAGACAATCCATCCTGAATATGACGTCAAGATATTTCATATCAAGAACCAAAAAACTCCAAGCTAGCTCAACTTATGATAGAGTGAAGACACAGTCAGGACTACAGAGTCCCTGCTCTCTCTTTGTACCATGGAGTGTAGTAATATCCATTGCATAAGATAGTTTCTCCATAGGAATATTAAGAAGGTTAACAATACGGGTTGAAATGAAAGAGTGAGATGCACCAATATCAAAAAGAGCAGTCACTAATGAAGAAGCAATGGTAATGGTACCTCTCATAGTCACTAGACCTGTGTATGATTCCTATGGATAATCTTCCATTGCATGAAGAAGCTTTGTTATGGATTCTTGTGGCTGGAACCCTTTTGAATGTGAATAATTTTATTTACCTGTATTGTTAAGAGAAGATGATGATCTTGTCCTACTACATGGGGTAGATAAGTGATGGAAGAACCTTGGTATGTGTCCTGAACATCCATATGAGATATAATTATTTGGTGTCTAAGTGAAAACCCTCCAATAATTTCTTGGATTTCCACACAGGTAGAAAGTCAAAGAACTTACTCCTGGAGCTGTAGGAGGTCAGAAATGAATCTTACATTGAGAAATTCCACAAGGATCATCACACTTCCATTTTCCTTAAAAGGAACCAACATTTCCACTCGGAGAAAAAGGAACTCATTTCAACCCTTATTTTCTAGCCAAGTCCATCTCAACCATCATCACCCTATCCAACACATCATCATAAGTGGGAAAATTCAGCAAGAAAACCTGAGAACAAATATCTGATTGATGTCCCAACTCAAACCGTTGAGCCTTCACCCTATCATTAGATAAAGTCTCAGGAGAAAACTGCACCAGCTCAAAAAAGTAATTTCAATACTCAGTCATGATTTTTTTGGCCTTCCCCATCTTGAAAAACTCTACAACCTTAGACAATACAATTGACTATTGATAGAATTAGTTGATAAAAAGAACCTTGAAGTCATTCCATTATAATCCCTCATGTTTCCCTACCATCACCATCATGTACCACCATCTCCTACTAGGTCCCTCCAGTACGAAGGTGGAACACTTCACCTTGATCACTTTCAGTGTCTCTAAGAACTCAAACAAAAGTTATACCTTTACCAACCATTCCTCAGCATGTTGAGGATCAGTGGAGCCTTTGAAGACTGGTGGATTCTGGTGAAGGAAATCCTGAGAACAATTTCGAAAAAACTCCCTTAGGATCGATAACTTAGGCCGAAGAGGGAACTGGAGGTGGTTCCTATCCCAGAGTTTGGACAGTGCACACAATTACCTCAACCAGATTCGGGTTGACAACAGGATTTGCTTGCTGAGGTTCATTATAATCCTTTTCTTATATCTAATTCACACATCTTCTTAGAGGCATGAT
Source organism: Viscum album (assembly GCA_963277665.1). Classification (NCBI taxonomy): domain Eukaryota; kingdom Viridiplantae; phylum Streptophyta; class Magnoliopsida; order Santalales; family Viscaceae; genus Viscum; species Viscum album. The sequence goes on from OY728150.1 coordinate 2,119,802,944, forward strand.
GCTACAGAACATTATCAGATAAAAGAAGAACATTATATTAACACTCAAAATGAGTTGAAATAGAAATTATTCTCAATAGAAGGGACAAACAAGATTTGGATTCCAACATATCCAAATCTCTATAGGTAAAATACTAGAAATAATCCATAATACATATTTCCCTAACCACTCCTGGTGACTTAAGGTTCATTTTCGTGAGAGCTGGCCAGAAACTCAATCACAACTACCACCTAAGTCCCAAAAATATTTCAAAAATGCATATTGACTTCAGGAAAAAAGAAATATCTCCAACCTCCTTTGATACCAATTTGTCAAGAACCAACTCCGTTACCCTGGTAACCCAATAAATAAGCCATCCCTAACATGAACCGAAGGGTGTTACCAATCCCCACGGGCTGGTGACTAGAACCTGACATCATACAACATACAAGTGGGAAAGATTTATTCCACAAGAATGAAAAAGAGAAATATAAAAGATAGTATGCATATCAATTTAAAAACTACACTAGGAGTAAAAGTACCGGAACACAAAAAGGAATAAAATCCAAAGTACTAAAACCGAAAGTAATAAATAGGAAAATAACCCCAAGGTTCCTAAGGACACAACTGACCATGTCTAAAGCTCAACAGTTGGATCCACCTCCAAGAGATCCCTTCCATTTTCTCATGCCTAGAAGAAGAAAGTCTACAAACACCCGAAGGAAAAATTATGGTGTGAGCCTAAGCCTAGTAGCATACCACCAAGGATTCCATAACAGATTCAAAATATAGATTATCCAAACAAAATCTTTAAATTTTCAAAATAAATAGGTTTGTCAATTCAAAATCATATTTAAAGTAAACATGCTAAACAGTTTCAATATGATAGAAAATTAATTTAAAGCACATTATTTACTTTACAAAAGATGGAATATTTATAAAATAATGGCTTAAGTAAAGCATTTATATAAAAAAATTTATATAAATTTAGTAGGCATGTAAAGCAGTTCCAACAAACATTGTCATACATTTATATCTCAAATATAAATAAACAAGAAAGAAACATGGACATTTTTCAAAAGGTATGATAGTATTAACCATGAATAGGATTCCAAACTCTCTATGTGAACTCAGAAAAATATTTACTCACACATCCTTATGACACTAGCCAAAGGATACTCATCACCAACCCATTAGGGATGTGACCCGCTGCAAGTATGTTTTAGAACATTGTCGTAGTGTAGATTGTATCCAAATAACTGACTAACTACCTAAGTCCTACATACAATATTACATGATGGGAAAACTATTTTAAGACTACTTAAAATATGATCAATCACATTCTTCCATTTCAAAAATTCCAATTTCTTTCCATTTAAAACCAAACATCTTTTATTCAAAAACACACCTTTTCACAAGATAAAACCTCTGCGTTTCTATCAAATAACTTAAGCCATTTTCATGAGTTTGAAATCCATTCAAAACCAATTCCATAATTTTTTAAATTAATTTCCACAATTAAATTTATCAATTTAAATGATAACATTTCCACCAAATCCATAATTTAAATTCAACAATTTAAATCATACAATTTCCATAAACACACCCCAAATAAATAGAATTGGGGGTTTTCCAAATTTACATGCCAAAACCATTTAAAACCATCTAATTCATTGGAATCGTGTTTTTATCAATGAAATTGAAAGCAAGATTAAGCAATTGAATTCAAATCAGTAATTGAGATAAATCAAGCAATTCGATGGTAATCAATTTGGAAAATTAGTATGGAACCACCGACCTCTTTTTTGAATAACGACATTCGTAATGGAACTCTTCAATGAGAATGAATGTGTAGAAGACCTAAAAACTCTACCTAGTGGAAATATTGAACACCAAAAGACATGGATTATTCAATCCCCTGATGATCCATTGAAAACCCAAGAGGAGAGGAAGAGAGAAACTTGAATAACAAGGGGGAACACTTACCCGAGAATCACACCGTAAGAAGAATGATGATCCTAATCCATTTGGTTTGATCCAAAAGGAGTTGAGTTTCTCAAAAATGCACCAGAAATTCTCTAGGTTGATAGCCACGAAGTCTGGAATGAAAAGGACTGATCAAAACATCCAAAAGCATGACTTTAAGCTAGGTGCGGGCCGAGTCACGACGTGTACCTTGGGGTCATGACATGTAGGCCATGCTAGATAAGTACACTGAAAAACCCATCTCATTAGGTTAAAAACTCGATATTTATCATTTACTGGTCAATTGAGAACACCCCTTTATTTTTTCCCATACATTAGGTTATGAAAAAAATAAGTACATGTGACATGTTTAGAAGGATAAAATGTGTGAAATATTTTTTGAGAAATGTTGAAAACTCATTATGGATTATGTAGTTTTGTATGTAATTAAAAAAATTTCAATTAGTTGAGAAAGACAAGGGATTTCTTTGTTTTTTTGTAATTATATAAATCTCTAAACCTAAAATGATAATCATGATGTAAGAGATGAAATTATAATTATTTATTGTTTAATTAAGGATGGTTATATCTAGTCATGTACAAATGGTCTCAATGTGAGTATGTAAAGTATGTGTTTATGAGATTATATTCAAGAGTGCATGTATGGGGAATCACGGTTGGTATCAGAGCATGGTTTAGATAACATTAGATATTAGGATTATTGTGGAGGATAATTTAAGGGTTGATAAGTTAATTTTTATCTTAATATTTAACCCTTTGGGATAATATATGATTTAATGCTAAGGTAATAGTGCAAATTTTTTTTGGGGGTTAGTATGAGAGAAATGTAGTGAAAATTCTAGGAAAAATTCGAAGTATAGGATGAAATACTAAATTTTTATTAAATTATAAAGTATGTGGTTTTCCTAGAAATTAAATCATTTTATAGATATTGGAAAGTGGATAAGGATATCTAACAGATTCATCTAGGGGTAATCAGCTCAAAGATGACTGATTAAACGTTGACTCAATCTTTACTCTCGTGCATAGTGAATGGGCCTATGATTGCTCACCTGGATAAAAACTCTTAGGAGATTTGTTTTGACCCATCACATTCTCTTTATGAACCATTACAAAGGATTTATTTCCTAATTAATTTAATGTATTAGGTTAATAAGTAGAAGGGAACCTAACTTAGATTAAATTAGATTGAATTGGAAGCATTAAAGGATGAAATAAATGTGTCATTATAGAAGACATATTAAGATTGAGTTTTTTATTCATCTGATAATTTAATATAATTTTTTTGATATTTTTTTTAGGATTTTAGTATTTTGTTGAAACAAGATAATTGAAATGAATATAATAAATGTATGTATCTAGAATCTCCTATGTCTTATAACCAAATAAGGGAAAATATTTTAATGGTTGAGAATATTATTATATGCTTGTTATGATGGATAATGTTAGTTTCCTTGTCTTACCTAAGGTAGTGAGGTTGATATAATGATAAAATTAATTCATTATAATTTTCACTATTTTCATTAGTGAGTGATATTTATGGATGCCATTTTTCTATATTTAAAAAGATATTGAGTATTATGTGAAACATATATGGATTGTTCTTATTATTTTTGCATTAATGATTTGAAATAATATATTAAATGGTATCAATAAACTTGAGAAATGATTTTATGTAAAGGTTATAGTTTTGGATAGAAATATTTAAGAATTCATTTTTAGGGATTGATAAGTTTTAGGTTTATTATATATTTTATGTCGAGATAATAATTGGTTGGGTGTTTTTTAAAATTTAAGTTATGTAGCATCGATATCCTTTAGATTGATAACAATTCATGATATTTTAGGTAAACACTTTCACATTTTTGAGATTATGGTATATATAGTCTAGTGTGTGATTTGATGAACTAGTGGATAATTCCATTTTTAGATTAAAGATAGAATTAAGTTTTAGAATAATATTTAATTTCACTGAGGTTGTATGACTTGGATACTTATTTAGTTTTGGGAAAGTTATACTCTGGAGAATATATGATTAGGGTATAAATAATCAATATTTTTTGAGGTAAGATAAGTATGTTGATCTAGCTTAATATAAAAGGGTATATGTCACATTGAAAGATATATCTAGAATATTGAGTTTGTTAAGAATACCCTCACCTACTTTAATATATGAGTAATAATTAAAATTGTGAGGATGAAATTTATTTAAGGGGGAAGGATGTAACGACCCAAAATTTTAGATCTTTTAAAATATATTCTATGTTCTATAACTTATGTTAGACACAAAAACTGATTCAAAAGTTACAAAACATATTGGGTTATTATTATTAATAAAATTATGATAAATCCTCTATGATATTAATAAAATTAAAAATTATTACCTTTATAGGATAAATGATTAATTTGATTTGATATTTCAAATGGCTATTAAAAAAAATCATTTTCATTACATTTTGTGTTTTATTATAAAATATAAAATAAAAATGTTATAATTCAAATTTGATATAATAAAATTAATTTTTTCCTCATATCAAAATCGAGTTAGTATTAATTTTTGATCTTTTTTTTGAAAAGGTTGGTTTTTTGATGAAAAATACGGTTTTATGAAACTTGTATTTTTTATGAATTTATCATTATATAGAAATGATATAATAGATTTTAAAACCTTTTAGGTGACCAAATATGAATCTAAGTAATAAAATTAGTCATTTTAAAATGTTATTTGAACTTATAAAAGCCTATGTCAAACATTTTTAAAACTAAATTAAAATGTTACTTTAATAATTTTTTCTATGTTTCTTGGAATCAAGTATTTGTAAGGTGAGATTCAGTTATGTATAGCCATTAAAGCCTCATAAATTTTATTTGTTTTAAGAAAATAAATTTATAAATGTTAATTGATAATTTTAATAACTAGGGCTTACACATAAATTTTAAGCTTAAAAATACACTTTTTCTTAAAAATATTTTTACATGTTATGTGCACTAATATGATAATTGACATTTAAAACGCTTAGAAATTTTATTTGATAAAATTTTTTAAAAAAATATAAATAATTAGGTTCAAATTAGTTAAAAGGTTCAATATTAATTTTTTCCTTAAAATTAATTACTATGTTTAAAAATTAATTACCATGGTAAAAGTAAATTAGGGTAAAAGTTAAAAAGTTAAAAGAATAAGACCTAAAACACTAATGGTTATATAAAAAATGAATGGTTTAGGTGATTTTATACCACACTCACATTCCCATCATCCTTTTCACTTTTTCCATTGAACCTTGAATAGTAACTTTACATTATTGAAAAATGTAAGGGTTACTTCCAAAACCACCATTCTCTTCACTTATAAATGCCAACCCTTCCACCACTTCAAGACTCACATTACCATAACTTATAAAAGATGTGTTTTATGAATAAATATGTTGACTATGTCACAATTAAACTCTTAAAGGATCATTTTTTAAGTTCCAAAGGATCGAATAACAACTGAGAAGGGGGGGGGGGGGGGGTTGAATCAGTTGTTCACTTTTTGTAGGTTTCAATAGTTTTAAAATTGAACCCCTGAAACCTATTAAAGTTTTCTTCCTTATCAACTTTTAGTAAATACTCAAGCATGAAAAAGTAGGAAAGCAAGTAAAGCACATGTTATTTTAAAGGTTCATCCACAATGTGAGAACTGACACCCTTTCCATAGCCACTCCCGTGGGTCTATAGAAATTTACTATTATGAAGAAGTGAATAAAACTTGTGCCAACTATAGTTAGACACCTTTTATATCATGATAAGAATTATTATACTTAATCCCATTAGTTTACAAAGTTTATTACAAAAAAATGAGCTAAAACAAAAGAATAAGGAATTTCTTCAATCTTCTCCACAAAAGTTCCCAGTTCTGATGACCTTGAGTCTGCTGAGCTTTAGTTTTCTGAACTTAGTCTGATTGAATCAATACGATCAACTCAATATGATTCTCCCTTTCTCATTCTGTGCCTAAAGAAACTTGATGTTCTGTCTGGATAACAAAACATTCACTTCTTAAAAACTAATAAAAACTCAATATGAACTTCCATGGTATGATGAATTCAATATAGTTGACCTAGTACAATAAACCCATTCATAATATGCAAAAACTCAAACTCTTATCAAATACACAATACGATCTTCCTCAATACAGTAAGTAAAAAATTCCGATTTTTGAGCTTCATCTAAGATATCCATCCAGAAAGAAGAACTTTATAATAAGTATACAAACCTTTTCCTTTTTTTCACAATTTTTTTACAAAGTATGAATGTACCATGCTTCTATTTATTAAAAAATTAGAATAGAAACGACAATAAAACTAAATTTTTTTCCCACTTAACGAAATTTTTAATCTCTAAAAAAAATTTGCATTTAAAATTAAACTTTAACTACTTCAAAAATTATCAATATTTATTGGAAATCAATCTTCTTAAACATAATAAATTTTATTTAGTCTGATATAACTTCCTTTGCTTCAGTTTGATGTAACTTCCTTAGCTTCATTGAATTGAAGATTCCTTCCTCTTCTCATTATGATCTAACTATCTTAATCTCATTATTATCTAAATATCTTCAAGAGAGTTAGTCTAATTGAATTTCCATCTCAAATTCAATCTGACCATCTTTCCTTCACAGGTTAAATCCAATGCAATCCTCATAATGATAGAATTTTCATTGTGATAGAATTATCATTATGATGGAATTCTCATTACGATAGAAAATATACTATGAAAGTTTGAAAATTTTCAAACCTCATTAGCTATAACTCATTCAGAATTATGAAAAATTCAATGTACGGTACTTCTGGATATGATGAAAGGTTTTTCTTGATTTATAGAACCAATAAAACCTTTATGATTCCTCCATTTCATCAAGATATTTTATCATGAGAGTTTTCATGAAATATGAGAATATCAAGATTGGAAAATCATCGTCTAAATTAAGTTAGAAAATATGAAAACTTTCTAACTCCTAACTTCACTATCTTCATTAAAAACTCTTCAGTAATATTAAGAATTATTCACTTAGTAAGATCATTCTTCCAGCCTTCTAATATTGTCACACTGATGATTCTTATACTGATGATCGGCATCCTTTTGTGTATAATGTAAATCACATCGATGAGAAACATCTAGAATAACTTACATCGTATTCTCCTCTCTTCCATCAACTCCATCTTGTATCATAACTTATTCATAATTTATAAGAAATTCATGATAAAAAAATCATCATCAAATTTAAAACATGGAAGTTATATTATTTCCCAACCTTTTGGCCTCACTCAGCATCTTCTGAGGTCGATTCTTCCTGAGACCATTTCCCAGTATTCTTTTACTTTCCATCAAAACCTCATTTCAATTTCCTAGTTTCATTGAATAATGCCAATGAGTTGAGTCTAATTTCCCATACTGATGTCTTAAGTCTATCCTGAATAATAAAAATATTATTTTATAGAATGATTATTTGACAACAAATATGAAACTTTGTTAGAAACATCATAATGTTTCTTCAACATCCCCCTTTTTATTTTTTTGGCAACACTTGTTAACAACTTTTTCAAATCTCAATTTTTTTAAAACTCATATTTTTAAACACATCATATTTTTTTGACATTTACTGAAAACAAATTTCTCAAAAGAGTGTGTCCTGACACAACACTACTGGATAAAATAACGTCATTGAAGGAATTACATCCATCATTGATAAGAAAATTTTTCAGCCATATAATTATAAAACCCCCTCACTTTTATCTTTTATCACTTTTCTTTTTCTCCCCCATTTATTTTTATCCAGCCATTATCTAATAACCAAATATTTATATTCATAAAATAGAGATAAGTAAAAACGTCTTACAAAGTAACAAATTTGTAACTTTCTTTCCCCCTTTGTTAAAATAAAACAAATAATGGTGGGGGAATTCATTATGAGATTTTGTAAATCATTTAAGGAGGATAAACATGAAGTTGAAAACTCAAATCAACAAACATTTCTTTTGGAATTTACTTTGTGAAGATATAAGAAATTTGATACTTCATTGAGATATATTCTAGTAAAACATCTTCAGCAACAACATTCTATTTTATAAATTAAAACGTTATATTAATGTGTTTTGATCTTGAATGTTGGAAAAGATTTTTAGAAATATCAATTTCACTTTGATTATAAAAAATTATCTTTAATGGTTTAGAAAATTTTACTTTCAAATATTTCAGTTGAAATTTCATCCACAACATATGAGTACAATCCTGAGTAGCCACAATATATTCTAATTCCACTATTTTTAAAGTTATCAATTTTTTTATTACTATGAAAACTTACAAAATATTATCCTAAGAAAAATGTTCTTCCTGATGTTGATTTTATATCATTACAATCTTCTTCCCAATCAACATGAGTATAACCATGAGAATTCATTTCATTATTTATTTTGTTTAAATACCCTTTTGAAGTTGTATCTTTAAAATATCTTATAATTCTCTTTGATTACAAAATATGTGATTCTTTTAGATTACTTTGATACATAGAACACAAAGTCACAACATAAAAAATATATTGACTTGAGGCAGTAAGGTAAAGTAAACTTCGCATAAGCTTCTGAAAGTCTTTCTGATTTAAAATTTTTCTTGACTAATCTTGACTCAACTTCATCTCCACTAATATAAGAGTACACTTATTTGCATTATTCCTTGGCAAAATTTTGTAATAATTCCCCGATATAATTTTTTTAATATAGGAAAATGTATTTTTTTTAAACTTGTAATCCAAGGAATAAAGTTAGTTCTCCCGAAAATTAAATTTAAAAGTTATTTTTCATTTCTTAAAAAAATGTTTAAAAAACATCTTATCTACCCCCATAAATATTATATCATCCACATAAACATTTACAATTAGAGTTTTTGAGTCATCATATTTCATATATAAGTTGCTATCAACTTTTAAATTAGAAAAAATCAACATTATCAAACATTTTTCAAGAATAGAATACTTGGAATGTGGAGCTTGTTTCATCCCATACAATGATTTCTTCAGTTTTCAATTTTTTAAACCCTCATAATGTATAAAGCCACAAGACTGTTCAATGTAAACTTATTCAATCTCTATTAAGAAACAATAAAATTACATCCATGTGATATAATTTGTAATTGTAGTGATCATACACTACTAGAAATATTCAAATAGTTTCTAACCTTGAAACAGGGTAAAATGTTTCATCAAAATCTACACCTTCCACCTGTGCACAACATTTACAAACAAGCCTCACTTTGTTTCATCAAATTTCTACATGTTCATTGAACTTATTTATATAACTCCACTTTTTTTCTGATAAAATTTTTACCTTTGGGGAATGGAACAAGTTCCCATGTTTCATTTTTCTCAATTTGATCCATCTATTCATTCATAGGATTCACCCATTATTTGTGTTCAATAGCTTTTGGAATTGATTCTGGTTCAACTTTTGAGATAAGTGAAGTTTGATATTATAATATAAAATTTATTCTTGTATAAACATGATCCTATTGATTTCCAAGAATATTTTTGGTCTCAATATGTTTTTTTAAGGTAGTGAATTTCATATATTCTTTTCTATATAAACTTTCGTCATCACATAATTATTTTTAATCTTGGTATGTTTGTTTTGTATCATTGTCAATTTCATTGGAAAACTTCAATTTATCCTCCTCAATATTATCAGCAAATTTTGTTAAGTAATTTTAATTTTCAATAAATTTCACATCATATGAGTCAAATAACTTTTATAAATGTTTTTCCAACATTTTAAATTTCTTCTATTTGGTGAATAACCCATTAAAGTTCCTTCCTCAACTTTATCACTAAAATTTCCTAGATCTAGAATTTTATTTTTAAGTAAACATGGACTTCCAAAAACTTTGAAGTAATTCAATGAAGGTTTTTTATTATACCAAATTTTATAAGAAGTAATGTTGGATTCCAGTCTCAACAAACATTTTTTCTGAATATGTACAACAGTGCTAATACCTTCTCTTTAGTAGAACTTTTAAAGTTTGTATTCTGCTAACATACTTCATTCCATTTCCACAGAACTTATATTCTTTCTTTCCAATAATAATTTTTTTTTCTGTAGTGTAGGGAGCACCATAATGACGTTTTATACCATGATTTCTCATTAAATTTTCAAATGTATAGCTTTTGAATTTAGTACCATTATCTGTTATCAACTTCTTTATATAAGCCCCCCATTTATTTATCAATTTCATTTATGAAAAACATAAACAATTCCACATCTTTTGATTTGTTTTTCATAAACATGATGTTTGTTATCCAAGTGAAATCATCAATAAAAGTGATAAAGTATATATATATATATATTTTTGATTGATATCTCATCAGACCACATAAATCAAAATGAATAAGTTTAAGAGGTATTGTATACTGAATCTCAACTCTCTTATGAATTTTGTTAGTCATCTTCTCTTTCGGAAAAGTAACACAAACATCTTCATCTATTCTTTTCAATTATAGAAAATAATGTACAACATCAAATTTAGAAAGTTATTTCATGTTTTTATGCCTAGGGTTCGAAAGTATTTGGTTCCAGAATTTGTTTTTATCTTCATTACTCAAGTAACATGAGTTATTAAACTCTCTAATTTGAAAAATATTATTGCTAGTGATTTCTCCTTTTGTGATAACTTCTCTATATTTCACACTTCTGATGATAAAAGAATCTTGTATGAAAATAACTTATTTTTCATCATCAAAAAGTTTACTTACACTAATTAAGTTATGTTTTATCCCATCAAAAAATAATACTTTATTAGATTTCAACTTTTTTGCTTCAATCTTAGATATTCTAGTTACTTTTATTTTTAAGGAACTATCATTACCAATGGTAACTTATCCTCCATAATGAATTTAAAAATGTTTCAAAATTTCTATATCACATTTCATATGTGAATAACAACCACTATCAAGTATCCATGGTTTTTTCCTTTTACTTTCTTCAAAATCTATCTCAAAAACAAAATCCCTTTCCTCAAATTTATTCCTCCCAACTTCATTTTATTTTCTACCATAAGACAATTATTCAACTATTATTTCTTATATTATATCTTCTTACTGCAATATTCAAAAATATTTACCTATTCAGAAATTATTATTTTGTAACTTAAGATATTGTGAATGTATTCTTCCTCCTGCTTGATGACATATTTTCTTACTTTTACAACTTTTTCACAATATTTACTCATTACTATGGTTTCTTTATTAAGAGTTATATTTTTATCAAGATATGAAACAATTTATATTTTCAGTTGATACTCTCTATATGATTCTTCACTACCTTATTCACTATCTGAGGAGTTTCTTTTTTCTCATCTTTTGTAATGAAGGTTCTGAATTTTTCTGACCTTTCATATTTTGAATAATTTTTGTCAGTTGAGTTCAATTCATCTTTCTTTCTCATCATACTTATTTTTTCTCCAGTAAAATTCTTATTTTTTTGGATTAATTTTAATCTTTGGAATTTTTTTCCACTTCTTCTATCAAGGGTTTTCAACAAAACTGTCTCGATATTCTCCAACTTTATTCTTGGGTAAATTCATAACAAAGTGTCTGATTCCACCAAACTCAAAAGATTTGAGAGAATTTCTACCTCCATACTTTCCTTTTCCTCTTTGATAGTTCTTAGATATAAGAGACATTATTTTTTCCATTAAATCATCACCATCTTTATAATCAGAGTCACAAGGATCAACATCTTTAGCATCTTGTATTTTTATTTTTCTCATGGATTAAAAATGAATTTCATCTTTCAAAATCTTTTTGAACATTGGTGTTTTGATAATTTCATAAGAAATAAGAAATTTATGCAATTCATCAATAAATAAATAATCATTATCTTTGAAAGAGGAAATATTAGAATCAAACATATCAGAAAAGTTTCTTGTAGCTTTCTTCACAATTATAAAATTATCCAGGTTATCTCCAAATCCTAAAATGTTGAAACAAAATTCATTTAGTCTGGTGAAGTATTCATCAATAGTTTCTTCATCTCTCACTATTATGTTTTCATACTTACTACACCATATTTTTACCTTTTCTTCCTTTAATTTCGTATTTCCTTTTAAAAAACTTTCCTACATATCCCATATACTCTTTGAAGTTTTTAGACCCATCACCTTCATATAAAAATTTTCTGATAAGGACATAAGGAAAATATTTACAAACATTCCATCAACTTATATATTTCTATTACTAGAAAATGTCATAGGAGAATCCTTCTCAATTGGTGGAAATCCAATTGTAGCCACATCAATAACTTCAATGCCAAGAGATAAGAGATAATGAATCATTCTATTTTTCCATCCATAATAATTTTTTCTATAAAATGTATGAATTGATCAATTGTTTATAGAATTGAGATTATCTATAATAAGGATTCACTAAGGTAACCTTCCTCTGATACCAATTGATGTTCTAAAATATTGAATAAAAACCAAGAGGGGGGGAGGGGAGAATCAATTTTTCACTTTTTGTAAGTTTCAATACTTTTAAAACTTAACCCCAACAAATTATTAATGTTTATATCCTTATCATATTTTAGAAAATATTTATTCTGGAAAAAGTAGGAAATAAAGTAAATCACATGATATTTATAAGGTTTAGACTCAGTGTGAGGACCTACATCCTTTCCATAGCCACCTGCATGGGTCTATGTAAATTCACTATTAAGAATAAGTGGATAAAAATTGTACCAAATCCTATTAGACACCTTCTATATCTTCATAAGAATTATTATAATGACTCCTGTTAGTTTAATTTTTTTTTACAAAATAATTGATAAAACAAATAAATACTTTTTTCAATCTACTTCACAAAATTTCCTTGATCTGATGAAACTAATGAAAAATAGGAATTTAACAATGCTAGAAATGGCCTTTATCAGCACTAGAAAATCATTGATAATGTAAGTGATATTAAAATCCCATGACTTTTATTAGCACTAGAAAAGCACCGATAAATGGGTCATTTATCATTACTTTAATTTAGCATCGCTAAAGGAGTCCTTTATCAATGCTTGTATAAGCACTAATAATGGCCTTTTATCAGTAAGGATAGAAGAATTTATAAAGTAGACCTTTATCACCACTTTTAGAAGTGATGATAAATGTATCCTTTATCAGAACTTTTAAAATAACTGATAAATTTTTTATTTATCAATGCTTGTAAAATCCCTGATAAAGGGCCATACTGCAGTGTGCTCTAATAACACACTACAACACCACTGTGGTGTGCTATTACAGCACACCACAACACCATAAACACACGAAAACACACAATATATATCAACAAAAACAAGTCCCAAAAAAGAATTTAAATGAAATGACATTTACAACACAAATAGTAAAAAAAATATATTATAGACATTTTAAACACTGGTTTATACAATTAAATAAATTAAAAATATTATATACATTCAAAAACAATCCTAACTATAAATGTTACCATGATTTCCATTGACTTTATTTGTTGAAATTCCAACACTGCATGAGTGGTTTCGAACAAACCACATCAACTCTAAAAAAATAATCCACATATATAAGAAAACAATTATCATGAGTAATACTACAAATAAATTAATTAAACATAAATATGAAATAATACATTAATTCTATGGACAATGATTTTACTTTGAAAATATCTAGATTAACTCTGTAATTGTGTAGAGATAACATCTTTTCTCTTCTTGAAAATTCATGACACATGGACATAAATCTTCTAAAATAAACAATCTCTTCAAGGAATAATGAAAATTAAATCAACGTTCCATTATATAATTTTTTGGTAAAATTGAGAAAGTATAACATAACATTACCTTTGTATCTGTACAGATGGTTTCCTTGATTATGGTTTGTTATTCCAAGGGATTTGTAACATTATCACATGCAGAAGACATTTTCTCCATGGGTAGTCAAACATTTAATATAGATTATATTAATGCAGTAAAGAATATATAATATTTTGAGGGAAACATAATATATTAAACAAAACTTTTAAATTCTCACTAAAATGTCATTTTTTAAGGTTTCAAGGATTTGGTTCCACTTTCATGAATCCAAATCCACTCTTTTTGGTTCCCTTTAACATACAAGACATTGTGTACATTAGGACCAACATGAACTGATTGTGACGTCCTAATTAAAGGGTCATACCTGATTGAATTTTCATCTAACTCAATATTTGTTTTAGTCACTAGCAGTAAAATCGACCAATTATTGTTTTTTTGGATCAAATGCATAAAATACTTGAACTGATTGTGATTCCATTACGAATGACTTGTATTTTTCCCCTTCTATACTGAAATTCACCTTAAAATATCCCATTTCATCAACTTTCACTCCATTTATATTATCAACCCATTTTCAATGGAAAATAAGCACTTGAAATGATGGGTAATACAAATCGTATATCTGTTAGATAATTCCAAAATATGACATATTTGTATAAATTGGATTTCTATCCTTGGAACCAGATAAATGTATTGCTTCATCCACAAGTGTAACACCACTATTTTTCATCATACAGAAGTCATCATGTTCTTTCGTATAGAACATATAACCATTGATTACAAACCCAGTATAAGATATAACATTTGAATTTGGTCCTCTGGCTAGACATTTAAGTCATTCGAAAATTGAATTCCAATTTTCCGATAACTCCTTATAAATTTGATCTCTGAACCATCCTATAAACTATTGATTATGCGTATCTTATATCCATATTTTAGCCCTTTATGGATTAAATTCTCTAATAATTTCTTTTTGGGATTCAATGTATAGATCAACATCTTCAAAATTATGTAATATATAAAGATGTGATTACTCTGTCAAGGTAATTATAACAACATCTCTTCTGAAAACCCCTTCTCCCATAAAGAATTCGCTATGATGAGACGTTGGGAAACTAATGATTTCAAAATATGATAGGTAATCAGTACATAATTCAATAGCTTCTTCAAAAATATATCATTCTAAAATAAAACCTTATGGATGACTTAGAATATTAACATACCCTTTCTAAATCTTAAAATACTAATCAATGAGGTACTTCCATCTGTAATGGATAGGACCACATAGTTGAACCTCTCTGACGAAGTGAACCATTAAGTGGACCATTATATAAAATATTTATGGTGGGAAGAAAATTTCTAATTCACATAATTTGATTGAAATATCCTTATTCATGATGGGAAACTTCACTAGGTCTACAAATTTACTGTATATGGATCTAAAAAAGAAGCAGAGTCTAGTTAATGTATGTCATACATTTTGAGGCAGAATGCAACAAAAATTAAAAAAACATTAAATATTGCATAAAAACATGAAAGTCATGCGATTTTATTCCTTGTAACTTTAAATTAGTCATTGAAATGAAATTCTTGATATTTGATTAATAACCCTATGAAACTTTTACACTCTATCTGGATAGAGTTCAAGCTATTGGAGGAAGAAAAGTCAAACTTTTACCCTTCATCGGTGCCAAATATTCCCTTATCCCTATTTCAATCAAGTACAACCTAGCTTGCTTCTATCTTTCATTTTTCCAAGAACATTTAGTAATATTCCAATAATACTATCAAATATATTTTTTCTACATGAATGACATCTAGAAAATATCTGACATACAAACAATTCCACTATGGTAATTCAAAGAAAATTGATCTCTTCTTCCAACCTGATTTTTTAATGTTTTTCAAAAATGGTTTACTAAAAAAAGTGTCAATATTTTTTACTTTTTTGTACAGTTGATCACCCATTGCTAGAGACGGTGTTGTATCATGTTAAATATTCTCTTCAAATACTATCATCTAGGATCATTATTTATGTCATCAAGGTAATTTTTTTGATGTCCAAAAAATATAGTATTTGAGGAATGTTTCAACTGAACTGAGTATGTGTATTTTTCAAAAATGGGACACCCTTACACCCCTACATGCCATTAATGCTATATCATGATAAATTTCGATAAGCGGGGAAGTCATTTATCTTTCAATAAAAAATTTCCCTCAATGTGAATTATTCAATTCTATGAGAATAATACATGGCAAAACCTATATCCCACATCAATTTTAGATATTTGATCAATGGAGAAAAATAGACATCAATATCATTACCGAGTTGCTTTAGTCTAGATATAAGCAGATACACCATAATGTATTTTCATTTCATGCATAACCATGGCGGCAAGTTATAATTTACCAACATGATGGGATATATACTATGAGTACTACTCTATACACCAAAAGGATTTATTCCATATGTAGATAATGAAAGCCAAGATTTTCTAGGCTCATCTCCAAATTTAGGAAACTTTCAATCAATTTTATTCCATTGAAAAGAATCTGTTGGATGACGTAGGTTTCCATCTTTAATTCTTGTATATGCATGACATGTTGATTTTCTTGTGGTAACCTGACATCCATATAGTCTTATAAACTATGGATTTATAGGAAAGTACCATACAAATTTCGAAGGACATGAATCATTTTTCTTGTATCGATCAACTCCATACTTAGAGAATTTGATGAGTTATTCATGGTCCTTACGAAAAAATATGAAATAATTTGGACAAGCATGTATTTTTTAGAGGTCATTCCCATTGAATGTAACATTGGTTTAGCATCATATGTTCAGAATGGTAGTTTATTTTCTTCTGGTAGCATATCTTTCAGAAGACCAAGTTGTTCTGTAAAGATGGTGTCACTCCATCTATTTCCATATTTCAAATTTTATAACTTCAATACAGCTGAAAATGCTGTGTATTTAGTACAACCAGTATACAATGGTTTCTTGGAACATATATTTAACTCCTCAAACAACTTTGGACAATCACGAAGGTCATATTAAATTTCTATTTTCATTTCTTTAATTAGTCCTCCATCATCTTTTAAAAAGGTATTCATATCAAATAATTCATAAACTATAGTATCATCCCAATCGATGCCCACATTTAGTTATTTCCTATGTTTAGTACAAAATTTTTATCTTTGATATATTCCGTGAAAAATCAAATGTTCTTCCATCTCTTCCAGACTAATTGGTCTTGAGTAAAAACAACAGAAACAGAGACAAAATACTTTAGAAGGGTCGTTTGTTTTCTTTATTGCAAACTTGATAAACTCCATAACTCCATCTTCACATTAATTACTCAAATGATTAGAATGCATCCATTTTCGGTTCATATAAATCCTATTGGGTTTATAAATGATTAATTTTATACAATATATAAATAAATACACATAAGATATTCATTATAAAAATTGAAAGTTATAGAAAATTATAATAAGGGAATATGGATCATTTCTACTAGAATATATAAGCGCCTAGATATTCCAAATCCAATACTAAGGGTTGTTGTAATTTGAAAAAAAGAGGGAGATAAAGGAATATAATAAATTATATTATCACTAAAATTTATAGGTGTAAATCGGAAGATGGATATTGTAATGATCCTAGCTTGAATTACCCAAACAACACCAGGTCAAATCATCTTATGACCTATAACACACCTAAAAGTCACTATAGGATGGTTTAATCTTTGGGAGTAAAAAACCATAAATTGGAGGTTCCCCCCAAATAGAATAAATTAGTACCAGAGGTTGAACAAAATTCTAGCACGACCCTTGGGGTCAATGGGCATGTAGACCCAAAATCATTATTACCCGATATATGCATACCTGTTAGAAAAACAACTATGAAAATAAATCATGCAATAGCAATATAGACACAAATACATGTCACAATAGTATAAAAACTCACTCACTTATAGTATAAAAAAAATATCAAATATATAACAACCTGTTATTAAAAAATAATGTGAACTAAAGGCACCATAATGATTCAAAAAGTGAAGGATTGGTGTGATAAAACCTAATATTCTTAACTAGGGATAACCCCTTTGAATATTCTCCATAAGAAAACTAAGGACCATAGTGAATTATAAGAGGAACTAGATCCTATGATAAATATAACCAATAGAGG
This sequence comes from Viscum album, assembly GCA_963277665.1. Taxonomy (NCBI): domain Eukaryota; kingdom Viridiplantae; phylum Streptophyta; class Magnoliopsida; order Santalales; family Viscaceae; genus Viscum; species Viscum album. The sequence goes on from OY728150.1 coordinate 2,119,820,956, forward strand.
AACATACATCACTTCACTAACTTGATTATTGAAAAATAGATTCTGAAGCTGGATGTCCACTGAGGTGTCCATGAAAGGTTTCACCATATATATAATCATTAGGGAACCACCAATGTACCTCAAATAAGTAGTCAATAAACAAGAATATATATGAAAATTTATACCGATTTATATACATATATGAAAAAACTATTTAGTAATAAGATATAAAACATAATTGTAAAACAACAATGAATAAATACAAGGTTCAGTGTCAGATATAAACAGAAGATCATACATAGGTAGTCAATAAAAACAATAGACCACATTTCATTCCATAAACAACAGATCACAAAAAAATTGTAAACAACGGATCATAAACAAATAATCATAAACAAATCATAGAATAAGAAATCAAAAACGAAACAAAAAAAACTAAGAAAATAAGAAGGCCTACCTCTCTAGGTTGAAGAAAACCCGAGACCCTCTTCAAATGTTGGATGAGATGTTCAGAGGTACTCAAGTGGTGTGATTCGACCTTCGATTCATCAAGGAGGAGTGCCAACATATGGTGGCTTCCGTGGATAGCTTCTACATCACGACGGGTTCACAAATGGTTAGGGTTTTTAAAAAAGATCAGGACACTTTTATCAGTACTAAAAAAGCACTGATAAAACCAATATTTATCAGTGCTAAACTTATAGCTCTGATAAATGTTCATTTTATCAGTGCTTTGTTTAGCACTAATAAATCCTCAACTTCATCAGCACGAAAAATGCATTGATAAATATTCATTTATCATCACTTATTACTGAAACACTGTTAAAATATTTATAATTATAATTATAAATATGTTTTTAAATATTTATAAATACTTAAAAAATATATATAAATATAAATATATTAAATATATTCCCTTTTAAATATATTTATTATAATTTTATAATTATTTATTTATAATTATATAAATATTTTAAAAAAAATATTATTTATATCATTATATATATTTATATAATTATACATATATATTTAATAAATATAAATATAAATATAAATATAAATATAGTAAATATATTAATTATTTATGTAAATTTATTATAAATTTAATAATTATTTAAATATACATAATTATTTATTTATAATTATATAATCAATTTAAATAAATACTTATTTATTTATAATTATAAATATATAATTTTATAAGTTTAGTGAATGTACATTTATAAATATCTTGATTTTAAAATATTTTTTTAAAAACATTTTTATAACATTATTAATGAATATCTAATTTTGATTGCATGTATATATGTTAAAAATGAGTGAAATTGAATAAATTAATAATATATGTACACTTCAACAATATTGAAAAAATGGATAAGTTCTGTGTGTGGGCATATTGTATATAAAAATGCATTAATTACGTATTTTTGAAATCAATATAACACACATTTGATCTATATTAAATTGAAAAATCAAATGACATTGAATTATATATTGAGTACTATACAATTAATCAATATTTTTAATTCATATAAAATTTTAATTATATTCTATTATTCAATAAATATATGAAAATTTAATGTAAAGTGAATAAATATTTTTTAATATATAAATCATATTTATATACATTAATATATATCTATATATTTAATATATACAATTTAATAAAATTAATTATTATAATTATCTAATTAATAAAATGTTTAATATTTAATAATGTATAATCAATCAATTAATTTTTTTGAATAATTATTTAATTAATAAAAATTGTGATATTTTTTTAATAAAAACTTTTTTATTTTTAATTTATTTAATTATTTCATTTTATCAATACTAAAAAAGTGTTGATGAAAGAAATATTTATCTGCACTAAAAAAAGAACTGATAAAGTGTACCCTTTATCAACACTAAAAATAAAGTTTTGATAAAAGATACCCTTTATTAGAACTAAAAACAAATCATTGATAAGGGTTTCCTTTATCAGCACTAAAATAAATGCACCGATAAAAGGTTAAATTAATCAACACTTTCTTTATCACTGATAAATATTCCATTTATCTAAATTTTCTTTTAGTGCTGATAAATAACAGCATTGTTAAAGTCATATTTTGTAGTAGTTTGACCCTGAGTCCGATGGCCTTCAATCCGATGAACTCAATCTGATTATCTCAATAAAATCAACACAATACGATGATCTCTATCATTCTTTACTTGAGGAAACATTCTATTTTTTCTGGATAAACAAACTTATGCTTCTCCGAAACCACTCAAAAATCAATCCGAACTTCCTATGTTCAAAGAATTCAGTCTGATGGACTCAGTATGATGAACCCATTCTCAATCTTCAAAAACTCAAACTCTACTAAAATTCTCAATAAGATATTCCCCAGTCCATTAAACAAAACTTTTAGGTGTCTAACCTTCTTCTGATATCTCAATCCAGAAAGAAAAACTTGACATGATTTATGTAGTTCTCAACCTTTTCTGCATAATAAAAAGTTACAAAGTACAAATGTTTTGTGATTTTATTTAAAGTAAACTCAGAATAGATAATGCGGGAAACCAAACAACTTTTCCCACTTACCCAAATTTCAAATCTCTGAAAAACACCCACATTTAAACATCAAATTTGACTACATCAAAACTTTTCAATAATTCTCATGAATTAGTCTTCTCAAAATTAATAAATTTTCTTTAGCCCGATATAACTTCCTAATCTTCAGTCTGATCTATCCTCATCATATTCATTTCTATGAAGCTTCCTTCCTTTTCTCATTTTGATATAACTATCTTCATCTCATTACGATCAGAATATCTTCATTAGTGTTAGTTTGATTGAATTTACTTCTCATAGTTAGTTTGATTATCTTTCCTTCTTAGAGTTAGTCCAATGTAATCATAATAAGGATGGAATTATCATTACAATTAAATTATAATTATATTGGAAAATATACTCTTCGACATTGAAATTATTTAAACCCTGTCAACTATAACTCATTCAGACTTCTGAAAACATATGTGTCTGATAATTCTGGAACTGATAAAATCCTTTTCTTGATATTTGGAACCAATACAACCTTTACAATTACTCTATTTAATAAAAATATTTTATCATGAGAGTTTTGATGATATATGAGAACATAAATATTGGTAAATCATCATCTGACTTAGGTTAGAAAGTATGAAATCTTTCTAACTCCTGAATTCACTATCTTCTTTCAAAACTCTTCAGCAACAATATGACTTCTTCACTTGGAAAGATCATTCTTCCAGACTTCTCATATTGTCACACCGATGATTCTCATACTGATGATATGAATATTTCTATGTGTGGTGTTCCTCACATCGATGAGAAATTACTAGAATACTTTACATAATATTCTTCTATCTTCCACAAACTCCAGCTTCTATCATAACTTCTTTATGTTTTATGATAACTTCATGATCATCAAAGCATCATCAGATCTAATAATTTGAATTTATATTACTTCCAAACATTCAGTCCCACTAATCATATTTTGAGATATATTCTTCCTGATATCAATTCCTAGTAGTCTCTGAATTTCCATCAAATTCTCATTCTTATTTCCTGGTTCTGTTGACTCATGCCGATGAGCTGAGTCCGATTTCCTATACAGATGGTCTGATTCCAATCCTTAATAACAAAAAAAATCATTAAAAAGGGTTAGTTTTTAAATAATAAAAATCTTTTTTGAAAATATCATAAAGGTTATTTGATTTTTCATATATCATCATTCCATCCATTCATTGAGAAATGAGGTCGTTAATCATGCGTACATATAGACCACCACCTCTACAAATGACGAATCTCATTTTTCATCTCTATTAATCATTTAAGGTTATTATATTTTATTTAATGAGGATACATGATTCTTGTTACATGATTAATATTCTTTATATGTCACATTATCATTATCTAAATACATCCCCTTAGTTCATAAATCATTATAACATGTTTCATTATGGGTTGAATTAACCTCCTATAAAAATGATGTTATGAAAATTATGTAATAAATGATTATGGGATGTCATATAATTGTAATATCATATAATAATTATATATTTAACATTTTTTAATTATTTTTTAATGGTTTTTAGTATTAAAAATATTTATCAAAATATCACTTTTCGATTGTTAAAAACATCGAAAACAAGTTCACCATGATTTCTATTTTCACTAGCCCTATTCATGTATCTCACCTAATGAAATTTGGACTTATGTAATCATTTAAAAAAATTATTATTCTTTTTAATGATCTATTAATGTTGAACTTTAAACCACTTAGTGAGAATCAATCCAGGCTTTGTGAAGCTTGTACAAAATAAGAAACCAAAAGTTCTAACACCCTATAATGAAAATAAACTAAAATATGTTAATAATTTTTAATATATTGTTATAAAATAATTATAAAATAGTAGTATTATTATATTAAAGTTGTGGGAAAAGTGACTAATGTAGTCATGATAATTATACTAGAGGTTATATCATGAAAAGTAAGCGTGAATACAAGGTAAGGATTTTTACCTCAAACTCCTTTATTTGAGACATGTTAATTATACGAGAGGTTATATCATGAAAAAGTAAGCGTGAATACAAGGTAAGGGTTTTTATCTCAAATTCCTATATTTGAGACATGTTTGGTATAATGCACATAATATCATTTATGTGATCTATATAATAACAATTTAACATACCATATCATTAATTATCTTTTTATTGTGGAATTTTAAGTATAATTACAATCCCACTCTTTAAATGGGTTTTTTTTAAAATGTTTCTCAAGCTACAAGTGTTCTTGTGTAAAAATTTAATTCCTTGAGACTTGTTTATGTTATACACCATGTTTTAAATTTAACAGTGTATTCAATTCCCATGGATGTATATCTATCATATGTTTTTTTATTCATGGGAAATACTAAGCTAAATCATTTATTTTTCATCAAATAGATTTTACTCAATTATTACCCTAACAGTAAAGTTTATAGTAACCTAACTTTTATTAAATGAGTTATGAGCATCCTCTTGGACATAAAATTTGGGGAATATTCTACCAATTTATTATTTTATGTGGTATTATATTTTTTTTCTATGAATTTAAATTTCTACCACTTAGTAATCCTTTTTGATATATTTCTTACTTCAAGGAGTATGTTTCCCGTAAGAGATATTGACAACTCAAGTCTCCTTTCCTTGAGTTGTATTATTTCATCATGAACATCTTTCTTAAATTATTTGAATCTACCACTAATACTTAATGTAATTTTAATTTCTTAATATCTATATGGAAAAATATTTTTTGATTTAAAATAATGTTTTGTTACTATTTTTAAAATATGAGTTTTTAAACAAGGGTATTTTTCAGGATATTAAATAGTGTTTTTTCATTTCAATTTTATATGTTTAGTATTATTGTCCTCATTTATCAAGTATAAACATTATGTATTTTCAAGGACCTATTATCGATGATTATTTTTTTAAAAGTAATGATTTTCAACGATTTTAACTTCACCTTAAAAAAATAATTTTGGAAGTGACCTAGAACACTTTTTTACATCAATGTTAAAAATGTTTTATAAAATCTATATTAAGTTTTTGTTTCCATTTTTATTTTAAAAAGGTTTTACCATAATAAGAATTTTTAACTATTTATAATCTAATATATATTTATCTTTTGGGGGAATGAACTCACAATACCAAACAATCCAATTTATTATCCCTTCTTAGGTGGTATCTTTCAACCACTCTTTTAAAAGGATATTTTTTTTATCTATCTCAATATCATTATTGGTTTACTTTGTTAAAATGGGGTTATATTGTTTTGAAATAATCTAACTTATTTCTCTATATGGATTATGATCATGTTATTAAATTATTTACTTAGTCTTATACTCATTTATATATACTGTGTGAGCATCACATTTTATATAATTCAGATTGGACGATGTTCACCTAGAAAGAATGTTATTATTTTGACATGGGGAAAAGTATTGGATTTTTTTCTTTTATTCCAATATGTATGATTGTTTTTAAGTTGAATATGTAATGTTTAACTATCCACCTTCTTCCTATGGATGATTTATAAGAATGTTATCTATTTAATTGACACGAGGAAAATAATTAGCATTCTGTATATTGTTATTAAAACATGGATGATTATTGTAAAGATGATTATATATTGCTTGACTATATACATTATTTATCTAGATGGTTTATGATCACGGGATAATTTTTATTTACATGATGAAAATTATTGACATTCTTGATGAATATTGACTACTAACACAAGTTGATTATGTATTGACATTCAAAATTTTTCATTATACAGATATCCATATTATTATTCATCCATAAGTTACTTAGGGAATTGTATGAAATGTATTAATGATACTTCTGGTGAATTCATTGGAATTAAACAAGTGATGGGTGGGGCCTGACATTATATAGCCCCTCGATGCATCAATAGGTCTCATGATACAAAAAAGTTTGGATTTTAGTGTATACCTCTCCCCATATCAGTATAGTTCCATGGAATAGGCTTTGAATTTTTTTGATGTATGAAATTATGCATTCCATTAGTATAAGATCAATATTATTGATATACATGTTTTCATTTATTTTCATGCATATAGAATTCTCTCAGTTTTAGTTGATTATGAAATTATTCATATTATTTATTCCTTCTATATTATGTATACCATGCTTATGTTTTTGACAGATCCATTTAAATGTTTCCATTATGGAGTATTTTATACCACTCATTTATTATATATCCATTACCTAGGTTATAAATAAAAGTAGTACACATGACATATTTATAAGTATAAAACATGTGAAATAATTATAAGATATATTGAAGACTCATTATGGATTAAGTAGTTTCATATATAATAAAAAATGTCCATTAGTTGAGAATGGAATTATCTTTATTAGTTTATGATTTTTCTTAATTAACTAAAGCTGTAAACCTAAAAGGTCTTTGGAATGTATGTATTGAAATATTTAATTTATATATTTTTATTATAGGATAGTTATTCCTAGGAATATATAGTTGGAATCAAATCCAATATGTAAAGTATGTGTTTATGGAACTGGATCCAGGAGTGTGGGTTTGGGGTGTCACAATTTTGGAGTGGTTTAAGAGGGAGAATGGTGTGATCATGGTTAGGGGAAACTTTATTGTATTCTCTATGTAACCATGTAAGAATTGGGGTATCTTTTGGGTAGGTTCAATGTTGGTGCATAATTTCACCAAACCATTTGATAACCATGCGATATTGAAATTTTCTAGATAGTGCCAATTTTCATATTTAGCACACAGTTTTAAAAACCATGCAACATGATTAATCAAATCTAAAAATTTGATCAAAGGCCCAAAACTACCTTGAAAACCCGCATTATTTCTCCTCTAACCTTATATCTAGATTTCTGACACTCTTTTAAGAGATTTTATCAATCTTATTCCTTTAATTGGCTGATTTAACTATATTATAGAGTGTTAGATCTATCAAATTAAAGGTAATATCCTCATTATTCTTATCTCTCCATGATCCTTCTGTTTCCTTTAAAGAAGAACCATAAATAGGGCATTTATTTCCCATATCTATTGATTTTTTATTTTCTTGATAAATTTTCTTTGGGATTAATTGAACGAATTAATTAGGAATCCTAGATCATTAAGACCATGAGTAAATTATTCACGTTGAATGTATTATATATTGGTGTATTATTTTCATTTTCCACTTTATCCTAGAACATTAAGGCGAGCTATTTTCTAAATAAATTTATTATGATTTTGGTTAGAAAATTTCTATGAAATCATTTTTTGAAATTCCTCTTGCTTGGTTGTCCATAAAATCTAAAATTTTTCATGAATCCCATAAAGTATTTGATTAAATGACTAAATAATTTTTTTTTCAAAATAAAGGGTTTAAATATAATAATTTAGCATGAACTTGGTGGGTGTGTTTTCATATGTATATGGAAAAGACCATGTGGGTTCGATATAGTCATAGTGCCAGTCTTGTGAAACATTGGATTATGACACCAAGTTATGGCTTGTTACTAGAGGGATGGATATATCTAGAAAGTTGTACTGTTTATTAGTGGTATTTTATTGTGTTCTTGATCACATCAAATTAGATGTTTCTTTTTTTACTAGAATTTCTAAAGTATGGTAGGAAACCCATGTCTCCTCTCAATGGAGCCTTAAATCCTTAATTTTAAAATAAGGTTTTGATTATGAAAAATGGTAATGATATTGTATAAAATTTGGGTTTTTTTATTTAAGAGGCAAGAATATATAATCAAATGATAAAATAAAAAAGAAATTAAAATATTTTATTAAGTGTGTTCAACCTGGGGGAATATCATGATGCTCATACTTTATTTATTCAAGATAAAGGATTTAGATATTTTAATCCATGGTTTGTAACACCTAGAAATATATTTTTACTATGATTATACTATTATTATTCCAAGGGTTTGGTCAAAAACACAAAATGAATCTTCATTTGTCATCGATGATTGGGTGATTTGTGTCCAACTTCATAATTGTAACTCACCAAGGAAAGATATGAAGAACTAAACCTGTTTTCTGGTTTTTTATGTTATTTTATTGTAATAACATAACATAAATTCACATATACATGATAGTTTTTATGTGAATTAAATATACCAATATGAACCACACAAGGGTGAAGAAGAAGTGGTGAATGGTGTGTAAAACATCACAAGAATGGGTACCCCCAAACATGATCACGTGTGTTTGAGTATATAATACTAATATATAACTCAATTAAATAAGAAGATAGGATGAAAAAAAACAACATACACACCGGTAATTTAAATGATCATTTAAAAAAATACAAAAATGATGCTTGGGATTTACATCACATTCCCCTCAAGTGATCAAAAGAAGTTTAAAACTCCAAGGAAGGGTAGGAAGACATAGATAAAGAATAAGCACATCCCAAGAACTCAAAACACACCATATATTTGAGAATAATTTTCTATTGAGGTGTAAGAGTCATTTTATGGAAAATTACATCAGAATTTCCACAAAATAAGTCAAATGTCTAAGGGACTAGGTGGATATTCATGTCATACTTTCTCACTCTATTTTGGTCGCCTAGTTTACTGATTTATACACCATTTATTAAATTATAAATAAGTTGAAATAACATATATTATCTATTAAATGGAGGTATGAATCCCAATATATAGCCAAAATATAGAAGGGTGGTCTAATATACCTCACCCAAATTTTCTTCTCTTCGTGTGATCCATTGGGCCTCATGTGATGAGATCTTGATCTGGATCCAGTTGAAGAAATTTTAACCTAATGAATTTTTCATACTAAAAAAAATGAATTTTAACATTTTGACGAGTATGTATAATGTTATGATAAAAATAGTGAACTAATTTCAAATTGGACCATTGTGTAATTACATCTTTTTAATCACGATTTCAACAAATAAATTCAAAATATAAATTGAGTGGAAAGTAATATAATAGCGTGATAATAAAACCCTAAACAATGTAATGCTCAATTATAAGGGTGATAATATATGATATGTTGTTGTGTGGTCATGCCCCCACACCCAAACCATTGTACTTTTGGAAAAAGTCTTATATCCTAATCAGGTCCCATTCATAAATAAAAGGTAATAAAACTTTCAAGATTATTTTAAAATTAAATCCATAATGTCTCATTTATGAAATCAATTTTCAGATAATTCTTATTCTCTCACATTAAAACCTGTTCAATTTAATTTATTTACCCATGAAGCATGTCACAGCCTACCTCACCTTTAAATTTTCCCTCTTTACTACTGGAACATATGAATGTTGAGTTATGAAAATTTCCCAAATTTGATGTTATATTACCATATTATTTCCGAGATTCTAAGTTCTATATTGGTATAAACTATTGTGTTACTCAAGAGGATTTATAATAGGCTATTCAAAGGTTTGAGGGTTGGTAGGATTTGATGTTTAAAAATATAAGGCATAAGAGGAGTGTTTAATATCTTAAGTACAAATTATGTCAAGACTTAGAACATGTTCACAGTGAATGTACTCTATCAACCCCTCATAGAGTGTATCACTTCCAACTCACCCTCCCTTTTTTTATTTTTCTATAGTTCACAACCAATTAGTGAAAAATAATGAGTAAAATTATTTTTTCTCCATTTATTTTTTATTTTATTTTATTTATTTTTTCAATGTGTTAAACTATTGTATTTTATATAAAATTTTATTTGGAGATAAAGATGAAAACATGTGTAAAATAATGATATAATATGGATTATGAACCCAATTCCCATTTTTTATACACCCTTTCACTCAACTCATAATAAGTAATATTTCCCTAGAATTCCCAAGGAAACACCCTCTATCCTACACTTGCTGAAGACAAAAAACAAAGTACACATGATATGGTTAAGTATGGATAAATTATCTTGTAATGTGGCTACCTAAAAATCATTTCATGGTCTCTAAATCATAATAAGGGTTAAATTTCAAGGTGGAATAAAATTTGAGTTACTTATAGAGAGGTATTTTCAATTGTATGATAGCCTATATCATGGATGTAGCACACTAGATTCTTATGGCTTCAAATAGAATCAAGTAATGTTTAGGTTTCTCGACATGACCTAAGACTCTCAATAAAGTGATTAAAACGAAGAATATGAAATAAATGGATTAAAATATCTCTATAGTAAGGGATTTAAAATATTGGTAAGTGATAACATGTCATGGGTTTCAAAAATCCATTGAACTCCATTGAAGGATTAGGAAATAAAAATTCTAGAAGAATATTCCATATCAACATTCATTTAAAATCATTTAAAAAAAATGAATTATCTACATAATCAAATTAAGTATAAAAATTTAATTTTTGATATTCTATTTAAGGTAAAAATTTATCTAAACACATAAAACAATGAAAAATAAAGAAAAAATGGAAACATAATGTTTTTTTGTTTTTTAAACATATACTTACATGGAATGTAAAAATTAATACAAGTCATTATTTTTTTTTTAATTTAAATCCTAACTATCCTATTTAACCCTCCCTCACACATAAAAACTAAATTTTCCTTAATTAAAGAAGTTTAAATTAATAGACAAGTAAATAAAGGCAAAGAGAAGACACAACCTACTAAGTGGAGTCATATGTAGCATCTATCAGCTAGATTTCCTCTATAAAATTCTTTGGAAAATAATCATAGAAGTGTTTATATATCTTAAAATTGATATTAATCATTCGAGAACTCTTCTCATAAAAAAACTATATTTCACCAAATGGTAAATGTTTGTAATAGTATATGGACTAGGCCATCGAGAATAAAGATTACATGGGTGGATCTTTATCCAGAAATTATATACGAGGAAATTCTCACTAATATAAAAATTACTCTTATTAATCATATCTTCTTGGATAAAATTTTTATTTTCTTTATGAATATGTGAGTTCTCATATGAATCATGTAAAATTTATTCAGACTCCTAAATTAGCAACTTCCTATTATAAGAACCTAGCCTTAAAACATTACATAATCATGAATTAAATGAATAATTCACATTGATGATCTTTTCAGGTTTATATTTTTAGATAATTAGGACATAACTATTACATATCAAATTGAAAATTATATTTAGACACTAATAATATGTATCCATTTTTTTCATAAAATAAAAACTCTTAAAAAGGAACATGTCTAGTTCTATGTTTTAGACAACATGACTTTTCCTTGATCCCATCCTTGACCCTATTAATCTATAACTCCTATGGAAAATATTTAAAAAACATGGGATGAGCATAAAAAGCTCAATAAGGGTTATAAAATAAGGAAAGAAAACATTATCCCATCAATAAATACAAATCAATGAAACTATACTTTTCAATCAGAACATACCTCATGAAATCACAAGATTTATGAATAACACATAGAAATCATAAATCATAAAGGTATCTTATGGAATCCAGATCATACATACATTGTAGCTATCAAAACTACATAGAGAGTTATTTTGGAATACCCATCAAATTATATTCCCTAAATCTATTAGGATAAACATTAATGTTTACCTCTATCATGTTACCCAATACATTGGAGAGCTATCTCAGGCTCACCCACCCTAGGTTTATCACAGAACCACCCGTATTCATAAACAGTGCCAAAAAACCATAACATAGTCATAATATATAAAACAATCACAAAGGAAATATACCATTTCCACATTTCAATCAAAATATATCATTTAAAGATTTTGACATAATCAGTGCTTTATCAAACCATTTCGAAACCATTTAAAACATTTAATAAATATATTTTTGAATCAAAGTGTCCCATACCACATTGAATATTTTACAGGAATTATCATTTTAAAACATTAATGTTCATATAAATAAATCCTTTAAACCATTTTTAAAACATGTACATTAATGAGAAAGTGTCAGAATAATAAATCTTTAAAACATTTAAAACGATATTTTAGTTAAAGATTTTTTAACAAAATGAGAGACGCTTGAATACAAACAATTAAGGAATAACATTTAATCAGAACTTTATAATATCATGAGATTAAAGGGATTTATGATATAATATTCCAAAGGACAGTACATACACCATATAAAAGTGAATTGGTGCATAACAATAATGAAGTCTCAATGGAATGTAATTTGAGACGAAATCCCTTATAAAGATGGTATCCTTAGATTAAGGATAAATCAATGACATAATTATGTGTGAAAAATATAAATACACCCAATATAAGTTTATATTAAGTGTAAAAAAATTATAGGAACTTCAAAAATATTTATAGCATGACATAAGCAAGAAATATAAGTTTAACCCAAAGAATTGAAACTGGGTAAAGAAGTTCCCTTACAAAAATCTGATAGCCTAACGATGTCACTTTAAAATTCAGAAAATTATTTGATGAGATAAAAAAGGGTATATAATTACTTGTACATAAAATTTATAGAAATAAGTATATATAATAACATATCCCAACATAATAATATGTAAATTAAAAGACACAACAAAAAGAATTCTTTTAAAAAGAGGAGGGTGAAAGGTTCCCTTACCGATTTGGTAACATACGAAACATACACCCCATGAATGAAGGATAATTAAATGAAGATGTAAATACCAATAAATTAAATTATATTAAACAAATTATACAATCATGGGTAGTATATTCACCACACAAAATGAAATAATGGGAAATATAGCATGAATCTCATGAGAATAAAAAGTGAGATGAAAACACCTTACCACGTTGTAATCAATCGAGTCATATGACCAAGAGTTAATAACCACAAAATGAATCATAGAATACCATGAAGATAAATATAATCACGAAAATATATATCAAATTACAATACACAATACCCCACATGAAATAAATAAGTGGCGAACAATGGAAATCTCACAGACTTAGAAGTGAGATAAGAAACCCCTTACCTCGTGTCCGAATTGACTCGATCATTATTTAATCTCCTGAAAAATAAAATAAAGTAAATTTATACTTTATTAAAAACATTTTTCAAGTTTATTATTCCTTTTATATCACTTATTACCTTGTTTTAAACATTATGCAATCATTTAAGTTAATGATGGTCATTTTGTCGATATTTGGTACTTGAGTCAAAAATGAACTTCTTATAATTACAAGTTGTTCATATGGTCAAAATTCCATTATATACAGAATTATATTCATGATTTAGATAGAATATATATTATATATATCCATTATATGTATGTATTTATAATATTACATAACATTTGGGGATAAAATGCACTGTTCATGGAGACGGTAAGCCGTACGTACGCATGAACACTACTTTCATTTCTATTTCATATTTAATGGAATGAAAACTTAATGATACATAGGTATATTATAATTACAATATAGTATCATATGATATATGTGTTACATAATTTCATTAATTCCGTCCTTTATACGTTCCATGTATGTCATGAAGGAATCATATCACCTTGACGGGGCGGTAGTCCACACTTGCTCAAATGTAATTATCGTATTTACACATATTTGAAATAATAAAGGTATGTTTGTAAATAAGAAATATAGAAGCATAGAGAAAACATAAACATAATATATATCATATATAAATATAGTGCCATCATAATGGCCACCATGAGAGGTGGTAGGAGAATATTGAACAATCATCATTTCGTGTGGCAGAAGTTCGCCATCCACAGAAATAACATGTTCTCTACCCATTAGATGAAGGTGTGTGTAAGTATAGTTTGAATAATTGTTATAAAAACAACCTAGTATATTTAGGATACTGGTTTTTTTATAAAATAAATGAATAAAAATAGTTTATGGTGTTGGAGATGTAAAATAAAACAAAATAACTTAAGAGAATAATTTACCTTTAAATCAGGTATCTTTCTTTGGTTTGAACCAAAAGGTTTACTTGAATTTCCTTCTGCCTAGGGGTAGGCTTCTAGGAGGAGGATAGGGATTTAGGGAGATTAATTGGGAATATTTTGGACGAGACAAGGGGTTTGAGAAGTGTGAGGAATGGGTTATAAGTGATGGATTTTTATAAGTGGAGGAGGGTCTCTTTAGGAAAGCTTGAAAATATTTTTTTATTATATAATTTTTTTTGGTTTATAAAGGTCAAAAAATCATTAAAGTCAAAGATAAGATGACTCATGTTAGAAATAAAATCATCCAATAAGAATTTGATAGGTTTTGGATATGGTTTTAATATTTATAATCTTATTTATTTAAATTATTCATTAATGAGGTACACACTGCATCATTATTTTGTCATAAATAATATTATTTATTTGATGTCTAAAAATTATACAAAAAATATGATGATATATGGAATACTTTTATATTTAAAATTAATATTTATAGTCTAAGATATAACTTATACAACCCCATGTAAAAATTTATTTACTAAAAGATATATGTTTAATACATTTTTGTTTTTACTTTAAATTAATTAATATAAAGTGTCATTATCACTCCCAAGTGGCTCCACGGGGTCGCAAAATGGACCCAAGGATTTCCATGGTTGTAAATTTATCAATAAATTGGATTAGAATACATTTTAGGGTAATTTAATATTATTATAATATAATTTTTTTCCTTATTTACCAGATTTACCTTTTAACCGTGATAAATACAATTTTTACAGAAGTAAATAATCATATTGTCTAAAAATAAAAGTTACCTATTTACACAATTTTGACCTTATAATTTCAAATATGGAATCCATTTTTACAAATTAAAAACACAGAAGTGGAAGAAATTAATTTAAAATTAATTCCTGCTGTCAAAACGAAAAGTGTGTTTTTAAGAAATAATAACTATCAAAAGATTGACACTTATTTCTGTCCAATTTCAAAGTGAAATTACTTCCAATGACCAAAATTGGATTAAATAGTGACAAAATAATATATTTACACTTTAAAACCCATTAAAAATATAATCTATCCTTATAGATAAATTAGATTAAAAAGAGTTTTTGAATTAAAATAAAGTATTTTTGACTATTCATTAAAAAAATGAATTTTATCAGAAAAATTCCAAAAATTTACCCAAAGTAAATTTTGATGTCCCAATTAAAAATAATAATTTTATTTTGTCAAATAGAATATATAAAAGTGACCAAAACTAGATTTAAATAGGGTTCACCAGTAAATGGTGGTAAATCGACCTTTTAATGAATATTAAAGTATTTATGCTTAAAATCAGATTATTTATTATTTTAAACCTCTAAAATGTATTCATTAAATGTAAAAACATTTAAGAAACATATATAATAATATTTTAGTTATTTTTATTCATTCCTACCAATACAACATCTATGTGTTAACTACCATTTAAAATAATAATATTGTTATATTATTTTTCTGTATAACTCAACGTTGTGTTAAACGTAAGATTTCAAAGAAACCCGTTGTTGCATATTGGGTATTCCATTGAACATAGCATCACATTTAAAGTGAAATTAATATTTAATTCACAAATATTAATAAATATGAAAATTTTATATTCTTTATTTACCTGGGATGTTACATCCTTTTCCCCTTTTGGGAATTGTGCCCTCACAATTTTAAAATCGTGTATAGAAACTTCATTAAAAGTTTTACATCAGAAAAAAATCAATAAAAATATCACTTTAAAATAAATAAATAGAAATACAAAGGTAACCCAAGATATCCCATACTAGGATTCCATGTAGGAAAACATGGATATGGATGAGAAACAAACCATCAAGGTTTGATGGAGAGTGGTAGAAAACATGATTTAGAGAATGTTAACCACCAGAAAATCACAAACTTGTGATGGGTTAAACAGTTTTTGATTCCCCAGTAGGAAAAGTTCACGGAAAATGTTTTTGTTTTAAGTTACTTTTCATAAAGTTGAGGAATTTATTTAAGATCTTGAATAAGAACATAAGGATACATACTTACTTTTCATGTAGACTTTCATACATTACTAGATTTCTACCACAAACTCATCTTTTTCTCCAAACGATGAGTATTTAAGATGACTTGTTCACATTGAAAGCACTATAATAAACTTCTAGAGAATCACATAATCCCCAAAAGATGAACTATATTTTTCCCATGTCTTTAGAAATCTACCAAAACCAAAATGTTTAGTACAAGACCAGATAATCCTCAAAAGGATAATACATTATGAAAAGAAACAATACTCTTAATCCCCAAAATTCGACAAATAATACCTAAAGTTCTTAAAAGAACATTTCATAAACAAATGTACTTAAAATTATTCAAAGTAACCCTAACTAAGATTGTAACCCAAAACTCAGAAGGATTTAATCACATATTCTTCCACCGTAAATCTTAACATTTATATCCAAATAACATCAGTTACTCTTAAAGTCTCATACTAAAAAGTAATTAACCTAATCACTTATTTTCGATGATAGGTTAATCATTTCCATAAATAAAAAAATCGTCATATGTCTATAATAATAACATAGATTCTTCCAAAATAAAATTTCAACCATTACTCCAAAAATGAGATCCCATAGTATTCTATTTCCCTTAAGCATATAATGTTTCCAAAAGAGAAACCATATTCTAAAATAACCATTATCACTTAATCACTAAATCATCTTCCTATATTAAGGATATCCATTTTATAAAGCATAAGTTCCCAAAATAAACTTATTCTTGATACATAAAATAATTTAACTTAATAGAATAAGTCATACTAACTAGGGACTTCACGTAGAACAGTGGTAGGCGATGCACCCTTATCACCCTTCAGTTGTGGGATTGATTCTTATGGCCTTTCTGGACACAATGGGTTGTCACCAATTTTACGGTTTGTCCTTTTTATAAAACACAAAAACATCCCTAACATGTTTTAACCTCAAAGGTTTTGTTATACCTTTCATTTTCATCCCAATACATTAAGACCTCAACATCTTATATATTTTCAATTTTTTTCACCTCCATATGTTAAAATAAAACTATTCCTAAAAGAAATAACAACATACCTTGATCATGGTATCCATATGGTTTCATCATCATCTTGTTCACGTAGGTAGAAGGTCCAGGAATTGAAACAATGATTTAGAGATCCTTCAAAATAATTTTCTTCCTTCATCCAAATACACCTTGTAAAACTTGGGTCATATGTGTGTTCGTAGAAAAACAGTTTCAGAAAATAATCATGTATGACATATAATTTCAAAACATCTGATAGAACATTATTTTTATAAAACAGTCAGACCAAGTTTGAGTTGAAAATTTTAATCAATGTTCTATCTAAAATACTATAGGTATGTGCTGAGAGACTATTTTATAAAATCAAATATAAATTGGTCGTGCAAGGATCTCCTTCTTCATCACCTTTTTCAAAATCATAATTTGCTTCAAAATCTTTTAATAATGTAAAATATTTAAAAATGTCTTGATAATATTTACCTTTCTTTAAAATAAGAGAATATTGAGAAAATAAGATTTGATTAAATACAACTCATGATCCACAATGATATTGAGGTATATTGGAGGAGTTTGATATCTCAAATAACTACTTGAAAGTGAGTTTTATGCAAAAAAAGTTTCACAGTCATCAGAACATGACTTTGTAATAATTATTGCAAGCATGTCATCAGGAAGAGATTATAATTTAATTTGAGATCATCACCCTTCCATTTGTAACCAGCATTCATTGATCTAGAAAATTTATAAAACAAGGATTTAACTGAAATAATAGACATAGAGACTAACCAGGTGTTTAACTAAAACTTTTAATCCCAAAAGATGTCTAAACCGACCTTTGATACCAACTATAAGGACCCGGACTTAAAACATTACATAATGTTGAATTAAATGAATAATTAAAATTGAGGATATTTTCAGGTTTAAAGTTTTAGAGAATTATCTCATAACTATTACATATCAACTTGAAAATTACATGTAGACACTACTACTCAGTATCCATTTTTTTCATAAAATAAAATCCCTTAAAAAGAAACATGTCTAGTTTCATGTTTTAGACAACATGACTTTTCCTTGTCCTATCCTTGACCCTATTCATCTTTAATTCCTGTGGAAAACATTTCAAAAACATGGTATGGGCATGAAAAGATCATTAAGGGTTATAAAATAAGGAAAGAAAACATTAACCCTTCAATAAATATAAGTCAATGAAACCACACTTTTCAATCATAAAATACCTCATGAATTTTTAAGATTTATGAATAACACATAGAAATCATAAATCATAAAGGTAACTTATGGAATCAATATCATACTTAAATTATAGCTATCACAGCTACGTAGGGAGTTACGTTGGAATTCCCATCATAGTATATTCCCTAAATCTCCTAGGATAAATATTAATGTTTACATCTGTCACGTTTCCCAATGAATTGGAGAGCTATCTTGGGCTCACTCACCCTAGGTTTTTCAAGAAACCAATCGTATTCGTAAACAGTAACGAAGAACCATAACATATTCATAACATATAAATCAAGCACAAAGGAAAGATAAAATTTCAACATTTCAATCACAATATATCATTTAAATATTTTTTCATAATCAATGCTTTATCAAACCATTTCCAAACCATTTAAAACATTTAATAAAGAGATTTTTGAATCAAAGAGTCCCACATCACTTTGAAGCTTTTAAAAGAATTAACATTTTAAAACATTAATGTTCATATAAATAAATCTGTAAAACCATTTTAAAAAACATGGGAATTAATGATAAATATTTATAATAATAAATATTTAAAACATTTAAAATGATATTTTATTAAAAGAGTTTTTAACAAAATGAGAGGCACTTGAATACAAAAAATTGAGGGATAACATTTAACCAGAACTTTATAATATCATGAGAATAAATCTATTCATGATATAATATTCCAAAGGATAGTACATATAAAATATAAAAGTGAATTGGTGTATAACAACAATTAAGTCTCAATGGAATGTAATTTGATATGAAATCCCTTATAAAGATGGTATACTTAGATTAAGGATAAATCAATGACATAATTATGTGTAAACTATATAAATACACCCAATATAAGTGTATATTATGTGTAAATAAATTATAGGTATTTCACACATATTTATAGCATGACATAATCAATAAGTAGAAGTTTAACCCAAAGAATTGAAATTGGGTACAGAAGTTCCATTAAAAAAATTCAACAGCCTACCGACGTCACTTTAAAATTCAGAAAATGAGTTGATGAGAGAAAAAAGGGTGTCTCATCACTTGTACATAAAATTTACAGTAATAAGGATTTAGAATAACATATCCCAACATAATAATATGTAAATTAAAAGACATAACAAAAATAAGTATTTTAAAAAGAGGAGGGTGAAAGGTTCCCATACCGATTTGGTAACATACGAAACATACACCCCATGAAAGAAGGATAATTAAATGAAGATGTAAATACACATAAATTAAATTATATTACACAAATTATACAATCATGGGCAGTACATCCACCACATAAAAGGAAATAGTGGCAAATATAGCATGAATTTCACGGGAATAAAAAGTGAGATGAAAACCCCTTACCACGTTTTAATCAATCGAGTCGTATAACCAAGAGTAAATAACCAAAAAATGAATGATAGAATACCATGAATATAAAAAGAATCATGATAATATATATGAAATTATATTACACAATACATCACATTCAATAAATAAGTGGCGAACAATGGAAACCTCATGGAATTAAAAGTGAGATAAGAAACCCCTTACCTCGTGTCCGACATGACTCGATTATTATTTAATCTTCTGAATAATAAAATAAAGTTAATTTATAATTGATTAAGAACATTTTTCAAGTTTATTATTAATATTATATAACTTATTATCATGTTATAAACATTATAAAATCATTTAAGTTAATAATGGTCATTTTGTCGATATTTGGTACTTGAGTCAAAAATGAACTTCTTATAATTACAAGTTGTTCATGTGGTCAAAAGTTCATTATATATATAATGATATTCATTATTTAGATATCATATATATATATTATATATATCTATTATATGTATTTATTTATAATATTACATAACATTTGGTGATAATATGCACTGTTAATGGAGACAGTAATCTGTACGTACGCATGAACGCTACTTTCATTTCTATTTCATATTTAATGGAATGAAAACTTAATGATAAATAGGTATATTATAATTAAATTATAGTATCATATGATATATATGTTACATAATTTCATTAATTCCATACTTTATACATTCCATTAATGTCATGAACGAATAATATCACCTTGAAGGGGCGGTAGTCCGCACTTGCTCAAATGAAATTATCATATTTACACATATTGGAAAGCATAAAGATATGTTTGTAAATAAAAATTACCGAAGAATAGAGAAACAATAAACATAATATATATCATATATAAATAATGTTCCATCATAATGGACACCATGAGAGGTGGTAGGAGAAGATTGAACAATCATCATTTCGTGAGGTAGTAGTTCACCGTCCACAGAAATAATATGCTCTTTACCCATTAGATGAAGGTGTGTGTAAGTGTAGTTTGAATAATTCTTATAAAAACAACCTATTATATTTAGGATACGGGTTTTGTTATAAAATAATGTAATAAAAAGAGTTTATGGGGCTGGATAAGTAAAATAAAACAAAAGAACTTAAGAGAAGACGTTACCTTTAAATCAGGTATCTTTCTTTGGTTTGAACTAAAAGGATTACTTTAATTGACTTCTAACTAGGGGTAGGCTTCTAGGAAGAGGATAGGGATGTAGGGAGATTAATTTTTCAGAGTTTGTAAGATCCAAGGGTCTTGAGAAGTGTGTGTAATGGGTTAGAAGTTAGGGCATTTTATAAGGGGGAGGAGGGGCTCTTTAGGAAAACTTTAAAATATTATTTTATTATATAATTATTTTTGGTTTCTAAAGTTCAAAAACTCATTAAAGTAGAATATTATATGACTCATGTTAGAAATAAAATAATCCAATAATAATTGGACAGGTTTTGGCTATTGTTTTAATCTTTACAATCTTATTTATTTAAATCATTCATCAATGAAGTACACACTGCATGATTATTGTGTCATAAATAATTTTATTTATTTGATGTATAAAAATTATAAAAAAATATCATGATGTATGGAATATTTTTAGATTTAAAATTAATATTTATATTCTAATATATAACATATATAACCCTATGTAAAAAGTAATTTATTAATAGATATATCTTTAAGTCATTTTTTTCTTTACTTTAAATTAATTAATATAAAGTGTCATTATCACTCCCATGTTGCTCCATGAGGTCCCAAAATAGACCCAATGATACCCATGGTCAGAAATTTATCAATAAATAGGATTAAGACACATGTTAGAGTAATTTAATGTTATTATAATAATATTTTGTTACTCTTATTTACCAGATTTACCTTTTAACCGTGGTAAATAAAATTTTTACCGAAGTAAATAATCTTGTTGTCTAAAAATAAAAGTTACCTATTTACACAATTTTAACCTTATGATTCCAAATATGGAAGAAATTTTTAAAAATTCAAGACATATAACTGGTAGAAATTAATTTAAATTTAATTCTCGCTGTCCAAACAAAAAACGTGTTTTTAAGAAATAATAACTATAAAATGATTAACACTTATTTATGTCCAATTCCAAAGTGAAATTACTTATAATGACCAAAATTGGATTAAATAGTAAAAAAATAATATAATTAAACTTTAAAACCAATTAAAAATATAATATATCCTTATAAATAAATTAGATTGAAAATTAGTTTTGAATTACAATACAATATTTTTCACTATTTATTAAAAAATGAATTTTATCAGAAAAATACAAAAAATTTACCCAAAATAAATTTTGATGTTCCAATTCTAAAGAATAATTTTATTTTGTCAAATATAACATATAAAAGTAACTAAACTAGATATAATGAGGGTTCTCTATCAAAAGGAGGTAAATTGACCTTTTAATGAATATTAGAGTATTTATTCTTAAAATTAGATTCTTTCTTATTTTAAGTCTCTAAAATTTATTGGATAAATTTAAAAACATTTAACAAACATATATAATCATATTTTAGTTAGTTCTATTCATTCTCACCAATACAACGACAATGTGTTAACTATCATTTAAAATAATAATATTTTTATATTATTTTTCAGTATAACTCCGCGTTGTTTGCAATGTAAGATTTCAAAGAAAACCATTATTTCATATCAGGTACGCCATCGAACATAGAATCCCCTTTAAAGTAAAATTAATATTTAATTCACAAATATTAATAAATATGAAAATTTTTTATTCTTTATTTACCTGGGATGTTACACCTATAGTCACCTACATCTGAGAGATTCATATTAAATTGCTTAACAACCCAATATTCATGGTTATAGACCTCTACATGGAGTTTAAAGGACTTTAAAAACAAAATACTATATGGTGAAATTATGATTGTGGATTTAAAAGATGTATGATATTCCCAAAGTGAATTATTTAAGCATAAACTCCAATCTTTTCTATTAGGATGTACTGTTTTTATAAGATTATCTTAACTTCCTAATTTGAAAATTCTGCTTGTTTGTTAGTTTGGGGGTGATATACAATGGAGACTTTATAAAAAACTTATAATTATGGAGAAAGTTTTTTATTTTTCAATTAAAAAAATGTGAACCCTGATCACTAATGATTAATCTTGGAAAACCAAACCTTCCAAAAACAAGAGATCACCCAAAATTGAAAACCACTTTTGAGTTATCAAACCTAGTAGCCTTTGTTTACACCCATTTAGAGACATATTGAACAAACAATAAGATATATAAAAATCCAAATGAATTTTTAAAAGAACCCATGAATTCAATTCCCCATTCATAGAAGATGTCACAAAATAACATGGGTTGTTGGAGTATTTCATTCCACTTAGAGACATTCCCTATGAATTGAAATCATGTGCATGACTTAAAAAAATTATGGGAATATTTATATAATTCTGTACAATAAATTAAAGAGCTAAGGACCTTTTGAGTTGTTTGTTGAGAGGAAAATTAGCCCCACAAGCTATAGAGTGGATAAATTTAAAAACAGAGGTAAAATCATGGTCAGGGACACACCAATGAACAACCTAATCACTACAAATTCTCCACAAGTATGGGTCCTCCCAAATGTACCATCATGACTCATGATTATGTTTTTTAGATTTTAAAGTTCTAAAATATATACACACCCTAGATGTGACTAAAAAATTCACAATGTATACTTACCAAGGGGTAAGGTTCATTACATCATAAAGGTACTCATTAGGTAATAAATCTCCAATACGAAGGGATAAGTTAACACAGTGGTCCAATGGTGAGGAAATACTATTAATGTGAATAGCTACCACATTTTACACTCATATCTTATCTCATTGGTTTTGAATTATATTAGAATATTATCTATAAATACTACCAAAAAATTGTTTATGAAATATTTAAAGACTCTATTAATTAAGTCCATGAAGATTGTTGGAACATTAGTGAGTCTGAATGGCATTACTATGAACTCATAGTGATCATAACTTATGTGAAAATCAGTCTTAGGGGTACTTTCTTCTTTACCCTAACATGGTATTATCCTGACCAGAGATCCACCTTGGAGAAGTATTGTGCTCCATTCACCTGATCAAATAGGTCATCAATATGTGGAAGAGGATACTTGTTCTTTATCATGATCTTGTTGAGCTCATGATAATAAATGAAAATGTGCATTGACCAATCCTTCTTCTTAATAAGAGGAATGGTTCACCCCATGGTAAAGCATTTGGGCGTATGATCCCTTTATCTAGATTCTTCTGTAGTTGTTTCTTTATCTCCTAAAGTACCAGGAAAACCATACTATAAGGAGTATTGGATAGTGGTAACGCCCCAGGTATGAGTTTGACTGAAAATTCAACCTCTTAGCTTGGAGGAAGACCAAGAAATTCCTTTGGAAATACATCCTCATATTCCTTAAAAATAGAAATGTCTTCAAGGATTGTTTTTTTTCTTAGAAAAAATTATTTGACCTAGATATGCTCGTTCATAGGGAAATAATAACCATGCTTGAGATGTTGGTGATAAATAAGATTCATCCTCCTCCTTTCACTTGTATAGAATCGATGGTCGATTCACGATATGGAGAGTAATTCCCATATCACAACAATTTATGCTGGATCTATATAGATAAATCCAATCCATACCCAAAATTTCATCAAATTCCACCAATGAAAGTATGAAAAGGTTCACTGGGAAGGTCATCCCACAAATTGTGATAGGGGAGGATTTATATACTTGGGATGAAATAATTTCCCAATTTTTTGTTTTTACTGAAAACACTACTTCCATGATTTGGGGTGGTGTTTGAATAGTTGTACTAATTTTTCATGATATTAAGGAATGCGTAGAACCAGAATAAAAAATTATGTTTATTATTCATGAATGAATAACTAGTATACTAGTCATAACTTCATTGTCAAGATCCACCGCAGTAGTTATAACATAAAAAGATCTCCCTCTCTAACTTAGAGGTTTTTGTTTGTCTCTAAAAACCCATGTCTTAGTGCATTGGTTTGAAAAGTTTCCAAGTTATTTTATAGTTATAGTAATGACCAATGCACCGAGGTTTGACTAGAGAATTCCTATCTTCCAATGAATTATTAGGATTATACTATTGGAAATCGCTCACCAGGTTCCATTACTTATCACACCTAAAGCATTTCCTCACCCCCTTAAAGAAATTTTTGGGGTTCTTCTTTTCTCACATTTGACATGCGGGATATCAAAATTTCTTGGCACTATTATATTTATCCATCAGAATGTTATAATTAAACTCCACTTTCTGATTCTTATCCCTATGGTACCCTTGAGATTCATTGATATCCCTTTCAAATTTGAGGGAACATTGGACAATTTCCTCATAACTATCAAAGTCACGGATCACTAGGGATTTTCATAGACTCGGTTTTATCCCACCAAAGAAGTGGTCAACCTTGAATTTTGGGGTAAACAAATCCAGAGGAATATCATGCAAGTCTTGTAAAAGTTTCCTCATAATACCCAATAGAATTGTCATCTTTTTTATTGAGGTAAAGGAAATCCCTTTCTATTTTAAGTCAGAGAGTGCGTGGAAAATATTTATCGATTTTTTTTAAGAATTCCTTCCACTCCATAAATTTGATATCTTACTCATGATTCATTGATTATTCACTAAAAGTGACTAATATTCATTTTTAATATCTTTATATTCATTTTTCCAAAGTCCATAAACATTGTTTTTAGTGCATTACATAAATAGAACTGCATTTCTCATCTTAAATGCAATTCATGATTAAAATGAAAATTTGGGCCCAATCATTCATCTGTTTGTGGACAACATTATATTCATTTTTTGAATTTGATATTTTGAGATATGATTTATCACTATTTTTAGAACATTTTATCTTTTATTTCCAATGGATTAATCCCAAGGGAAGATGGATATTTTTGCGCCTGAATGCAAAAAGTTGCTAGAGAAAGCATAATGGGCCTAAGGCCCATCAGACGAATGTGGGGCCCACAAACCAAGTCCAATAAAGCTCAAATTTTTACAGTAGAAATAAAAACATAAAAGGATCATTTTATTAAACTGTGGTCAGAGCTAATTCAGAATATTTAAATGAGATACAAGGGGATGAAATTTAGAATTAAAATGTTGGGCCATAGCAGAATGCTCATAAAAACAACCCACCATTTTGAACATAACTCCAAATAGGCTAAACCAAATCAGCTGAAAATTTTAGATCTTCTATAAGACACATGGAAGAAGATATTTACTATTTATGAAACCTTCAGGTTCTTCCGTATGAAGTTTCAAACTCACACGTCAAAATGGAGGATGAATCTGGATTGTTTTGTGGTCAACTTTTTGACGTTAATTTCCTTTTGATTTTTCACCCTCCTTTTGACTCTATTAATTGTTGGGGGGGGGGGGTGAATTAATTATTGGGGTATGGACATAAGGATCCTAATATTACTATATAAGGATCTAATAGTGAAGGGAATAGGGGTGTATATTTTTCTTATCATCTTTTGTTGCTTGTTTCATTGTAAGGTTATGCTTCCAAATTTCCTTTGAAATGTTTTCCATTTCCATGTAAGTTTTTTTTTTTGAAAAAAAATCATTTTTTATCTCCCCCCAACTTATAATAACACTTTCCTCAGTTTTTAAAGAAAATAAAAGTTAGAAGGGGGTAGGAGAGGAGTTCAATGATGAAATTTAAAATGATAAACATGGAACAAATTCACCTGGTTTTTGAAGTTGAAGTTTATGATGCTCCAGATTACTCCTTTGATCTCTTGGGGGATGTAGGAACCTATTTTATTGAACATCTATCACCCAAAATAGTTCTTGAACCATAAAAAGAAGAAAAAAGAAGACAAAACAAACAACACAACAATTTATTTAAAACTAAGTACAACATTTTTATGGTTTCTCTTATTTTTTTTAAAAAAAATCAAACTACTGATACATTGTCTTCTTTATATTTTCTGGATAAGGTATTACTCAGGAATCACACCACGTGAAATGGATGAATACGGTTCTCCCCTTTAATACCCATACATACTCATAAAATAAGAACAGGTCAAGAGTCAAATTTTTTTAACCTACAAAAAAGATAAATAGAATAAAATAAACTGATGAAACATTGTATTCTTTATATTTTCTAGGTAAGGTATTACTCAGGGATCACACCGCGTGACATGGATGAATACGGTACTCCCCTTTCATACCCATCCTTACTCATAAAAGAATAACATGTCAACAGTCTGTTTTTTATTTTTATATTTTTAAAATATCAAAATGATTTATTAATCATATTTGAAAAATAAATATGATTCCAAAAATATTGGAATCATGAAAACCACAGGTTTCCTCCCATGCAGAGCTTTTGTTTAACGTCATTAGCTCGACTTGTACCCCACAACTTATACAATTCCAACTTTCGACATTTTAATTAACCCATCTTTTTCCACTTCAATAATATTGAGATTGGTTATTTTTTTGAAATTTGTTTCATGTAAAATTTTATTTTCTACAATGATTGGTAAAATACAAGGAATATCTGAAATGGTTGATCGAGTTGAACTTATATTATTTCCTAAGACATCAATGACCATTCCAAAATTATTTTCTTATTTAGATGAATGAACTAAAACTGCATGGTCTTTTTTATCACCTATGATGGAATTCTTGTCTGGGGAAGGAAGGATAATGATTTTGAGTTCTGGAGATTTTAATTTCCTAATAAAGATTGGAAATTTGAATGAAAGTCAGTTTATTCTCTAAAAAATTTAGAAAGAATTGGTTCCGTTTTAAAATATGATTCATCCCCAAAAGTTTCTAGTTGAATTTGAGGTGTGGGTATGGGATCAATGTTTGGTATTTCTCCCAATTGTTCAGTGATTTGTGTTTTTGAAAAATCATCAATCGAGAAATATTCAGGACTCTCCATCCACAATGTCATGTTTGCCTCTTGTGAATACAAAAAATCAGTTTCCTCTTGATTTAAGAACCCATCAACAATTCCTTTATTATCTTCGACTATCCCAAATCCAATGGTAGGTTCTTCAATAAATTAATTTGAGGTTTGTGAGAGACAATATTCTTGTATTAGTGATGAGGAAGAGACAACCTAAGTGGGAATGGGTTCCAAAACCATTTCAATGATTTGTAGTTCTAATCTTAAAGATGAAACCTCTGAATTCATTTTATCCATATTTTCACACAAATGTTCAAGAATTTTTTCAGAATTAGGATTGATAGATGTTTGGACATCATAAAATTCATTATGTTTGATCTCTTCAATCATCCTCTTGAGATATGGAAATTGATCTTTTAAACAATCAGCATCCCATTGATTGTACATATCATCTGGTGTGATGTATTCAATCATGGTTTGGTCAATGGAATTTTATATGTGAGGTGATTCAAAATATTGATTTTCCAATTGATTATAGCCTTGGTATATTAATGGATATTGTTGATGATATTCCATTAGAGTTGATTGAAAGTTGTTTTTGGGATTCATTGGACACGCAGAAACAGAAAGGGGAATAGAGAAGAGAAATTCGGGGAGAATAGAGAATTTGGGGTGAGAAAAGAAGATGAGTGTCTAAGGTACTTACTTGGGCCCCCGACAACGACCCCAAAATTTGGTTGCGCCCAAATTTACCCTACTGGTATACGGTCGTTGTAGTACAGGTAGGGATCAAATCCACAGGGACCGAAGAAGAAACCTTGAGACACTATGATTTGTTGATGGATTGGCTATGAAGTGGCCATCTTTGAGGAATATTTTAATTGGAGAAATAAAGATATAATTTAAATAACATATAATAAAAATGATTTGAACTAAACAATTATTGATGGTGGGTTGATCTTAGGGTTTTTCTTGGGGTGGATTGGATGAATTTCTTTTCTTATAAAGTTTCATGTCATTAATTCAAGACATATCCAAACAATGAGACAATTCTCCCAAATCATTCACCAATTTAATCCCTACACAATTCCAAGGCCAATCACCAATTCTTTGAATTCCTCTCCTACCCCCTTCTAACTTTTCTTTTCTTTAAACATTGGGGATAGTGTTATTCTATGTTGGGGGGAGATAAAAAATGATTTTTTTGTGCATAAAAACATGCATGAAAAGAAAAATTTCATTAACTTTAAACATGATAACACACATTGGAAACTCTAAAATTGGATATCAAATAATTATACGTGCCTTGATTTTGATTTTAATGCAAGTTTAAGTTCATGAGCATAGTTTTTGGAAAGTGCGGTTGTCCAATGTGATTTTTCAAAGTTTACATTTTCATCCCCTTAATAAAAATGTCACAATACACGTCTACTAGAATGTGGGTGTAAATTTGAGTTCTTGGGTCCCTTTCATTAGAGCATAGGGTTCTGAGGTCACTTTTAGTTTAATTTGAGTATCCAAAAAAAAACAAAAAACAAAGAAACAAAAAACAGAAAAAAAAAATTGACCACATAGAGCAATGTTTTTTCCAAATGCGTGGCGTTCAGCACTTTGGGATCACGACTCCATAGTTGCCTTGCCCAGAGTTTGGCTTTATATCTCTATTGTAGAGCATGAAATTGACAATATGTGTAGCGTTCGACACTTGGGGATCGTGACTCCATAGTTGTTTTGACCAGATTTAGTCTTTTCATATCTATTGTGGTTAAAAAAATAAAAAAAAAAGGATACTCAACTTGAGTTTTAATGTGATTCCCACCTATCACTTCCATTTTTCCCCTTAAACAATAAAATGGGCCCCATATCTTTTATGATGCACAACACTTTATCATGCTTAATTGGAATTGGATGAAATGTGGCAATGAATTTGAACAAAAGAATGGGCATGTGCTTGGGATATGCTTATGGAACTATCTTGTTTTAAATGATTTTGATGGGTATCATAATTTTTTTGGTGTGAGGTCTTTGGGTGAGCAATGTGTATTAAAATGTTTTTGGAAAAAGGGATTTGAATTTAATATTTGTAATTTATTTTTCTTGGGACTAGAAAAACTCAAGTTGGGGGGTGTGATTTGCCACTAAAAGTGACTAATATTGATTTTAAATATCTTTATATTCATTGTTCCAAATTCCATAAACATTGTTTTTAGTGCATTACATAAATAGAACTTCATTTCTCATCTGAAATGCAATTCATGTTTAAAATGAAAATTTGGGCCCAATCATTCATCTATTTGTGGAAATCATTATATTAATTTCATGAATTTGATATTTTGGGATATTATTTATCACTTTGTTTGGAACATTTTATCTTTTAGGTCCTATGGATGAATCTTAAGGGAAGATGGAGATTTTTGCACCTGAATGAAGAAAGTTGCTGGAAAAAGCATAATGGGCCTAAGGCCCATCAAACAAATGTGGGGCCCAAAAACCAAGCGCAATGAAGCTCAAATTTTTACAGTGGAAATAGAAAAATATAGGGATCATTTTATTAAACTGTGGTCAGAGATAATTCAGAATATTTCAATGAGATATAAGGGGCTAATGTTTAGAATTAAAATGGTGGGCCATAGCAGAATTCTCATAAAAATAGCCCACCATGTTGAACATAACTCCACAACGGCTAAACCAAATCACCTGAAATTTTTAGAGCTTCTATAAGACACATGGAAGAAGAGATTTTCTATTTATTACACCTTCAGGTTCTGCCGTATGAAGTGTCAAACGCACACGTCAAAATGGAGGATGAATCTGGCTGGTTTTGTGGTCAACTTTGTAACGTTAATTTCCTTTTGATTTTTCTCCCTCCTTTTGGCTCTCTTAATTGTTGGGGGTGGACCTAAGGCTCCTAATATTCCTATATAAGGATCTGGTGGTGAATGGAATAATGATCTAACATTTTTCTTTGAATCCTTGTTTTTCCTTCATCCATTGTATTTCTTTCAATTGTAATTTCCTGCTTTCAATTTGTAATCACATCATCAAGTTTTCCCATGTAAGTTTTTATTTAACGTTTATTATTTTAATAAAATTTCTTTTTCTTCTTCAATTTTTTTCCTTTTCTTCACACGTTGATACCGTTGAATCTTGGTGTGAAATTATTCACACCAGAACTTGTGATTTCAATCACACAACGGTGGAGTGTTCATTCTTTTAATAATTTTATTCTTCTTCAATTCCGCCACCATAAGTCTACACCCCGCTTCCATTGGTAGAATAGTATCAATGGAGGGATAACCTCTTAAGGGTTGATCCAAGGGATTATCAAGGTCAGGGATTGAATTTTATTTCATGTATTTAATATTTAAATCTATTCATTATTTTAGGATTTCTATTTGATGAGTTACATTCTTTCTCATCTTTGACAACTTTAACGATGACACATTTTGAGTGCTAGTACGATCTATTTCCTTTGAGTGCTTATTAAAGGGATCCTCAAAGTGAATTAGTGATTTTCCTTGTAATTGTGTATAGATAAAATTGGTGAATGATTTGGGATAATTATCTCATTGTTTGGATATGTCTTGAATTAATGACATTAAATTTTCTAAGAAAAGAAATTTATCCAATCCACCCCAAGAAAAACCCTAAGATCAACCCACCATCAATAGTTGTTTAGTTCACATCATTTTTATTATATGTTATTTAAATTATATCTTTTTTCTCTAATTAAAATCTTCCTCAAAGTAGGCCACTTCATAGCCAATCCATCAAAAAATCATAGTGTCTCAAGGTTTATTCTTCGGTCCCTGTGGATTCGATCCCTACCTGTACTACAACGACCGCATACCAGTAGGGTAAATTTGGGCGCAACCATTCATATTATTGATCAATTTTCAACAATTATCATATTTTACTTATATAGGATAAAAAACTATAGAACCTTCTATTTTTCATAACATTGAAGGATTGATAAGATATTCTCAATAGAGCTGATCCATTATTCTGTAATTAAGGGATCAGATGATCCATTCAATGTCGGAGTCATTTGTCATATAAAGATCTCAATTTAAACCTCTTATTTCATAAGAGGAATTGGGTACTCCTCCTAAACAAGGTTTCTATTAAAAACCTAAGTCATCTGAGAGAGTATCATCACAAAGTTTGTGATTCCTAATCCCATCGGGTTGGGAATCTCATTGGGGTAGTCAACACATTGCCTGTTGAATTGATTGTTTACCCAATTACTCTTATTTCTGAACATTTTCCAAAATAAAGGGAAAATTTGGGATGATTATTTTTAAACTATTAAACACATAAATGTTAATTTAATGATATTGAAGGATTAACTTATAACTTACAGTAATTTCATTAACTTATGAATTCCTAGGCTTCAAACTATGTTATCCAAGATCTATTTTCTAACATATAATCCTATGGGATTTTTTTATTACTTTAATAATAGTTTGTAATGATCATAGGAATTTACCAAATCATATCCCTTAGTATTGTCAAACCATGTTCACGATAATCACCTTTTTCATGTATTATGTTACACGGAGTCAGGTCCGACCCACGTTGTTGGTGTTGTTACACCTAGGGACATATGTTCTAGAAAAAATTACACTTTTAGTATCCATAAAGGGAATTATTTTCTTGATAAACCAATTACTTTATACATACCAAAATATAGGGATGATTTCTTATAGTTAGTCTTTTCCCTATGACTTTCACTAGAGTTTTCTAATCCCAATCCGAAAAATAACTTACCTTTTCCTCTGATACCAACTATAACAACCCGTAATATTATTTCACATTAATACATTATTTATTAAATAAGAATAAACTTAATAAAAACCCAAATATTGATAATTCTAGTGTCTTTTAGAATTAGGTACATTATATGAAAACTTACGTAGGAAAATACATCATCTTTATTGAAAACATCCCTAAAATTCTCATACTTAAAACTAAATGGGATAACTTGGGGGAATATATAAGAAAGGGGTGAGCTATAAAGCCTAGTAGGGGAATAAAAATGGAATAAAATAAATAAGATAATAAATGTTAGAAAATAGGAATATCAATGGGGCATAAATAGAGTATGAATCATAAACATGAATAGTGGGACATGATATAGTTTGATAATCATTAAGGCAAGATGGGAAATGTGGCAACATCTTAAAACAATGTATGATAAACATAGGTTAAGGATAAATAAAAATACATCAGGAAATAAAAAATTCCCACAAAGTAATCAATTTAACTCTCTATCCCAACATGATGTCTCATGAGACTAAACATTACCTAATTCATTGGAGCACTATATAATTTCGAGCGCACCCGTCACATTCATTTAATTCACATGTTTAAGTGTGACACATAGATAATAAAACATGGAATAATTTATCATAACATTTTATTTGTTGAACATGTATTTTGTAATAAATACATTTAATTACCAATTCAAATAGATATAAGTGTATAAAGGTGACCAACTGTGATAATAAATGGGTATGTTATTCACTATAGAATTGCTTTGGAATGGAAAATCACAGTGGAATTTTCATAGCATAATGACATCACTTAAAAATTCATAAAATGGTTTGATAAGAGAGAAAGGGTTCTCTAATAATTTGGAAATATAATAGGAAGTAATAAGAACATTTAATAAAAATCCCAACATTAGGAATTGAAAATAAAAGGCATATGTTAAAGAAAAGCTTAAATAAAGAAGAGAAGGTGAGGATCCCTTAATTGAGTGTTTGATTCCAAATTCTTGGAAAGAGATTCTTTAAAGATTTAGGGAACCTTATGAGGACTCTAGGGAGGGTAGGTAAGAGTAAGAATGTTCTAAAAATATTTTTATTGATAAAAAATGTGATTTTATGTGGGTTTATATATGAAAAGAGTGTAATTTCTTTATCATTTAGGATTTGGACTCTACATAATAAAATAAACAAAACCAAAAACCATCGTATGGTTTTTCCCATTTTTATTCCAAATGGGAGTGGTTCTCATTATTTTATAATTCCAAGGACCTAAATTAATAAAATAATACTCTTTCTTATGTGGAGGTGAGTCATACTCTTAAAGAAATGGTTTTAAAACCTTAAAATATATTAATGGTTTTGGAGGATCCATAAGGGATTTATAAAATTAATAAAATAAAAATAAAATCAAATTATTTTAAAGGTAAAAAATATATTTGGTCTTTTAAACCATTTATTTTATTTACTAATTAACTTTTAGGTCATTATGATTTCATAATATAGAAAGTATACTTATATAGTATTTAATTTCAACCTGAAAATTTGAATGTCTTAGAAAATTATGAAAAATTCATCATTGGATAATTTAGAAATTATAATTCCAAAAAAATATTCATTTTATCTAAATAATTTTGTAAATATTTTAATTTTCACTTTTAAAGTATTAATCGATATTTATTGAGAAATACTAGGTTTTTTTACAATAATAGTTTTTGATCCCATATAAAAATTACATTTGAATTCATATAAATTATTTGATCCTTTATATTTAATAAACATTATTTAATAATAATATTTTATTGAAATTTTATTTATTTCAAAAATCCATTAATTCATCAAAATAAATTCCACAACTGAATTTAAATATACCCAAAAATACTATCTGTGTTTTATTGTATCAAAATAAAAATCATTTATAACATAACAATAATAGGATGAGAATATATCCATTATTATATAAAAAATAATATACATACTCATATCACTATGGTATTGATGCATATTCCTTTAATACACCCACAAACTCCCCAAGAGTAAGGTGTGCGATGGTGAGCCTTTCATGGGGTGGTTCAACATACATGGTTGGGGCCATGATCTCCACGAGATTTAACTTATCCTATAAACGGTTTATCTCATGATTAAGTTGTTAGATATCATCATGGGCATGGTGAAGGAAATATCCCAGTGATTTTATCTCCCTTTCAAGCTCTGATGAATGGTATTCATAGGGTATTATCATTCCGGTTGAGGCCATCACTTTCTTTGACTATGTCAATTGGATTTGTTAAAACCCTATATTTATAATAACCATGTGATAACTATTCAAAGTATATATTATCAATGGTAAGGATAATTTAACTGTATTTTAGAATATAATTAAATAGAATATTTTCATGTGTTTTCTATAACCAAATTACATAATAATAAATTTAATTAAAATCACGTGGGAATTTTTTTCATAACACTTCAGGTCATTACTGTAGGTAACTCTGAATACCTGGTGAAATAAAAAATGTACAATATCTGAACTATCTATCTTCCTAAAAACAATGTTATCTCACTGAATAAATAGAAAAGTACAAACTTGATAGAATACCCACCTCATCATATAAATATCATGAATAATTGAACTTGAAAACATTAATGGTAAAATACTAAACCTCCCTAATCATTCTCGATAAGGAAAGGGTATAGAGCATGTCCATCATATGATAAAATCATAACCAAATATCCATATATTTATTAATGGTAATTAATATAGTTTTAAACCCACTAATGATTCCATTAATGATATGAACCACAAAAACCATTATAGAAGAATGTATTTCTTGACATCTAGGTCATTGAGTTAGACAATTTAATGCATCATTACTTCTAGAATAACATTTTAAGTTATGAGAAATCAATAGAACACTTTCCTCCAAGAAATCTACATTATATTTCAATCATTAATACCCATAACATTTTAGTAAATCATATATTTATTGAGGGAGTATCGACTTCACAAGTGGGGGATCTATACACTATCCTTTGGGGAGTTTCATACCATAGAAAAAGTAATGGGAAATAATGTCTTATTGATAATATAACTACCAATGGATGATCAATGAAACATATGACTAACATTTAGTACAGACACCCCAAACTATGTTATAGTAAAAATTTTGTCAATTAATAAAGAATGAAAACCACATTAAAGGTATAATGACTGAGGAAGTACCTAAAATTGAATTCATTTATCTATTTTACCCATATTCATCAACCTTGGGATTCAGTGGAAGGACAATTCTAAGACTAATTCCAGGCAGTGGTTCACCCTCTCTTACTTATGAAGTTATCCAATGTTAATATAAAAAAATTCACTTTACATCATTACCTAAGTTTATATAGTTGACTAAATAAAATGATAAGGCCTAAAAAACCACTATAATAGAAGCACATTCATTTAATGATTTATGAAACAATTCCACCTCTATGAATCCTTAGTAGGAGAACTCAATCCATGTCATAAGAGTGATGATCAAGGGATTTCTTGACCCCATGATTAGTATGAAGGACCAACACCTCTAGTCCATGGGGGAAGACCAAACCCTATAAAATGTGTGGGGGACCCATATACTATCATCAAACCATTATCAAGGTAATAATAAACACTATACCTACTTTGATCATCATTCATGAACCTGGTTGGCATCTATACATAGATAAAGAAATAAATCATCCCAAAACTCCTCAAAAATTCCTTTGAGTATCTAAAAGGATTAAAATATAATGTTATATATATAAAAAAATCATGATAATCTATTTACTTTCCAAAAATAAACTCAAGGTAAAAAATATGTAAAAAATTCATAAGGAGATGATTTGGAAACACGGAGGGGGTGCTCAGGAGGGTCATGGCCACCATATATATGGGGACGTACAAGGTGCATGGAACCAAACACACCCCTATTCTTAGGTTAACTTAATTGTACTCAAATCATGGTCATCACCCAACATAGACAGATGGCTAGGACGATCTAGTAAGGGAGCCAACTTATGCCTCATGGGATTATTGGGAGGGAGTCTAACTAATAAGTGGACCCATTCACCTCTTAAGATGGGTTGAGTTTTAATACTTGAACCACATGCAATTAAAAAACACTATCTCAGATGAATTACTACATTGGGCTTAATGAAAAATACATCCCACATCCTCCTCGCCCATGTGGTTCTAGTCTTGATCAATCTGTCAGTGGGGTGGACCTGTTAGTATAAATCACACCACCTGGTATGTGGAAGGTTTTATTTTATCCATTATTGATCAACTGGACAAATTTTGTCTAAAACTTATCTTCTCATCTCCTGACACTATAAAAACACCACCTTTCTTGTCCCATCATTGCCATTGTTACATGACAAAGTCACCATTCGACCCTGTCTTCCCAAGATGAGGTGTTATCCACATGATTTTTTTCATCATCATCCCAGAATATCCTACCATAATACACCTTCTTTTATAAACTCATATTCCATGCTAGATCCACCTTTACCACATCTACTATGCCATCACAACTATTAGCCACCATGAGGGCTAGTTTCTATCACCCGATCAAAAGATAGAGGGGATGAAAAATGGGAGTGGGGTTGGTCTCTAGTGATTCAGTGACACTAAAAAATGGTTCAAAACATTTTTTAGTGGAATCATGTGGTACCATGGGTCTTATGAAATGGTATAGAGGGAAGGGTTTAGTGTCCAGGTTTACCAACCACCATGTCTTCAATTTTTGAATTGGTTCCATCATTAATTATCCAGCAGATGAGAAATTAATGTAATAATAATGAATTACAGAATATATTTTCAATAATTGACTTGATAATAATAATGAAAGAATGAATCATTTAATTTAAAATTCATTAGTATTGGATCATATAAAGAGTTACAATACCTACCTCATCATCTATATTAACATTCTTTAATGTTCTCACTTTCTTTGGATTATATCAGCAAGTACTTAAAGAGTGATCAGTTTTATATCAGTTCATTGTATTTATCTATCTAATTAGGGTTTACAGAGTTTAATGGATAACTCAAATTAGGGGTGTTGGAGATAACTTTATCAAGGAATATTTTTTTCCCAATATTATAGTTTAAAATTTGATGCAAGGTTAAGTATATGTACTGAAACCCAAACACTATTTACCCCACCACTAGGGTAAACCACCCATATCATGTCAAGCTACAGTGATAGACTTCCCATTAGGGGTTCTATTTAAGTGGTATTAAACATTTCATTAATTTACACATGTATGATTATATTATTAATTTATTATATAATCCATTAAAAATAAACTATCTCATAATCTCATCGAACTTCAGTCCAATGGTAAAAAACATGATTAAGATTAACAAAACCATCAATTTTTTTTCCATATGTCATTTACTAGGTTAAAATTTCTATTTTATTCACCAGGGGTTCTAAGACCCCCAAACTAAAGAATAATCAAAA
Organism: Viscum album; assembly: GCA_963277665.1. Taxonomy (NCBI): domain Eukaryota; kingdom Viridiplantae; phylum Streptophyta; class Magnoliopsida; order Santalales; family Viscaceae; genus Viscum; species Viscum album. Next base: position 2,119,859,237 of record OY728150.1, read on the forward strand.
TCATTCTCAAGGAAATTCCTAGATCAATATATTCTCCCCACCTTTATACTTTCCATCCTTAAAAGAAAATAACTAGTAATTATAGACAAAGAGGCTCATTTATCAACCACACAAGAAAGTAATACCTTCCTTTTCACATGATCACATCACTTCTAGAGACCTAAGAATTTCCATAGACCTAGAACATGACAAAATATATCTCTTTTTGATCTATTTCATTTAAAATTTAGTTTCCATAACCTCTATCACTACAAAATGTCATTCAAATTTGTCTTACTTTATGGTAATACCTTAAAAACACATAATATTGTGCATTGAAAACCTTGTTAAATACCTTTCAAATAGTGAATTTCACATAAAAAAGTCTCTCCCATTTTAAAACTTGAATTGGAACCATGTACCATCACAGTTTACTTTTAAATGGTTCATTAACAATGTTATACTCTGATAAGAGAATAATTCTCCCTAACTTTATTAAGTGACCTAAAGGACTTCATCACAATTAACTATTTTACTCTGAAGAAAATTTCCATTGATGCCTAAAAAATTACACAAAAAACATCATGGTTATATATTTCTTGAGCTCATAAATTATCGTGGTTAAAATTTTATATGAGATATAAATATATATATCACATGATCACCATGTTTGGAAAAAACAAAATTTTCATTTCCTTTACCTTTTGAATTTTATATGGACAACACATATACACATTTGTCCCTATAATTTTCTAATACATTTTAATATATAGCTTCATGAAATCATTGTTTCACCATTATATAATCAAATTACGAGCATATATAGAAATTTATAATCCTCCTCAACTATCACACTTTCATTTTACCACTATGATAACCACATTGCATCCAGATATCAGTTAATCAATGGACTATTCCACCATAATTCAATGTGCATTGTCCTATCCTATTGAAATAACCCCAGTTTATCAGATCCATACACTAGGATAAAACTTTATATAATTTATGTAACCATAACCCAAACATAATAAATCACAAATGAATATCATTATAAGTTTATGTCACATAAACATACCATCAAAATATCATCACTCCATCTATCATGAAAACCAGAATATCCTTTTGTGTCAAGGGTAAATATCACTCAAAAAAATCATGTGAATAATTATAAATGGTATTATATTAAAACAAATAGAGATATATAAAGGATTATATTGTTATTATAAACCGAATTGTTGAACCTCTATGGAAAAAAATAATCTTAGTCAAAAAACACTCACTGAATATAAAAAAGGATAACGATTATTATAAGAATATAAAAATGGAAAAATAAAATAATTCCTCAATATCGAGAGATAACCACTATAATGTTCATCATATACCCTTCAGTCATGAAATAAATTTATAAATAAGGAATGATTAATTTATAAATAGATTAAAAAATCTTGATCATACCCATATATTTGAGGATCCCTACATGGATTAAGGTTTATAAAAACAACAACTTCCTAAATGATAGAGCCCAATAGGATACACCAATCCAAACAATGGAATCCCTGGGACTGTGCATTTATCCAAATAATGATAAGAATAAAATTTCACACCAAAATAGATCTAAATAACTACTAATAATTTTTGGAAAACCTAATCTACTTTATGTTAAGTGGGAATTATTCAAGAGAGAACCCGATCCCAATAGTGATTGGACCACACCCTTTCTATCGAGGGAGCACCTACTCAAGCTGACGGAGGACCTACACCCTTCTCATAAAGGGAGTACCTAATCCTACCGATAGAGGAACCATGAACCTATCATTAGTGGAGTACCTTATAAAGTTCATAGATAAATCATCCCTCTATTTTATAGGGATTACGAAACCCAATAAATCATATCGGGACCCATTCCTTATTAGTGGTTTGAGGACTAAGGGATTACCCAACCTTGTTAAGTATATGGGACACTCATAGCTTATTGAAAATAGATCAATAAAGGAGTGAAAATTCCTATTCTATAAAAATAATTCATGGTCACTAGGATTCCCACCTCTGTTCTAGGTTTTTGTTGAGAAAATTATCAATCTCAAGAAACTACAACTAATAAAACTTACACAACCATGAATAACATGTTCTTTAATTTGGCTAAGAATATTTTTATTCCATATCTATATTTTCATGAAAATGTTTTCAAGAAATTGGTTACTATTATACTATGAATTTTAAGTCTTTTTATCCATATTTTATTTTTTATATTTTTTAAACGAATCTTCTTATCATTTTTTGAATGTGGTACTTTTTGAATTTTTATAAAAAATATGAAAGGAATCCTTATTTAAACATACTCAGCTTAAACACAATTTTAAAACATTATGACCGCTCAATGCTTTGAATATTCCATTAAAAGTTTCCATGGTTATTTTAAAAGGAAATATTTTCCCTAATATTCTAGAAAGTTTTAGTTTTTAAAAGTTATTTATAAAGTGAAAAGGGTATTTTCCTCAATAATTTTATTAATAACATTTTATGGTCTTTCTATTAATTAAAAACAAAAAAAATGTTATTTTACTTATGATGCATTGTGTATATATTGTAATTATACCATAATTATTATTTATTTGTATGGTTTATGATCAGTTTTACTGCAGAAAGTATTGATATTCTGTATGTTAGTTCTTCCTATGTGGACTGTTTTGGGTTATTATGACATGTTGATTAATTTTTATTATTTATTCATTTGATTAAAGCATTAGAATTATTATGTGATGGGTGGGGAATAAAATTATATAAACCCTAAATGAATCGATAGGTCACATGAGACAAAATAGTTTGGGTATTTGGATTAGGCATTACCCAATTATGTATGATGTCTTGGCTTGAGGATAAAAATATAAGTTTTAGATGTCTGTAATTATGAATTCCATCATTATGGAACCATTTATTAAAGTAAATGTGATTATTATATTACTTATAGTATATATGTATAATTTTCCTTCTCATTTTATTATTTATATACAATTATTTGATCATCATTTATTACTGCCATATTATTCTTCCAGCTCATACAATTGATTAAATGACATGTGATTTTAGTTATTTACCTTTAACTATTGATTATTTATTATTTATTAAATAATAGCTTAAAATGTATGCATTCTATTACTAAGAATATAAGATCAACCCTTTCTTATGTTTGATTTACCCAAGATTCTAGAAAGAGAACTATGATTTATATACTAGAATATTCTAGAGAGAATATTATAGTTTTCATTGATTTTTATTTATTTTATGTTTTTAAATGTATATGGGATTCAAGTATTTATCTAGATTACAAAGAATACCAAACTATTCGATCCTTTTAGATATGATCTATTATATCTAGATCCAATGTAATAAATTGAATACATGATTTGGGTTAATAGAGTCTAGGTATTTATAAGTGGTATTAGAGGGAAGTTTAGGAGAAACATTGAGAACTTGATTTATAAAGACATAGATTAGAGAACATAACCCTATGATTGAATTTAAGGATGATTATAAGAATAATATAACATCCTAAAGTTTCAATGATGTAGAGATTATATAGGTTTCTTAGAGATACATCCCTTTCCGGATACTACAACAAGATGTGGTTTTAGAACAAATGAATCTAAGGAAAATACCCCTAAAATAGTGGGTAGAGTATATCTTGATCATCATTCTAGTACATGGTGAATGTTTCCTTACTGTGCACCTAGTTTGAAACTCCCGGGGGATAATAAATCACATTTTATTTATGAACCATTATGATGAACGAGAGAATAACACCTATAAAAATCTATGATATTCCATAATGATATGGGATAAACCTAACATGTCTTTTTTTGATAATAATATGTTTAATCATAAGTTAAAAGTCATAGATACCGATTTGTGGGTTTTATGTGATGAGTGTTTAACATTATTAATGATATTTTGTGAGATATTTTTGAGAAAGAACCCTTTAGTTTAATATATTTTTTAGTGAGAAGTTCATTAATAATGATTTTATATTTTGTGGGAACATGTTTAATGTTATTATAATCTTTAGTGTAAATATGATCATTTATGTTAATGTAATAATATTAAATTAAAATTATTTGTTTTTTTTGGAAAAAAAAAGTTGTATAGAAAACCTTAGTGGCTAAAAATATATGTGATGAATAATGTTTCTTAGAATGTTAAAAATATTTTTTGGGAATTTTATAGGAATTTTATTAATATAGTTTTAGAAAAAGGGTAACCCACAAGATAGTAAGTAACCCATAACATCCAGAAAGGCTTTGGGGCATGAACCCACAACTTAAGGGAGAAAAGGGTGGAACACCAACCACTGGTCCACATGATTCCTTGGTTAGTATGAAAATGTTTTGACTTAAAAATTTTGATGGATAAATATTACTTTTATTTTGGGAAGCATAACATAGAATCATTTATTTTGTTTTTTTGGGATTTGAATTGATTAATGATATTTTAGGAGACTTTTTATTGGGTTGAGGTATATATAACCTTTAGGTTTTACATAATGGATTATTTGGGAAAAATGATATTATGTTTTTGGAGGTGCAATATGAAGGGTATGAGATAACCTTTGAGATTAATGGTTTCTTTAATGTTTAGGTTACCAAGGTTTTTTGGGATATAAGGTTATTTATTTATGGAATAATCTATGTTAAACCGAGAGTTTTATTGTTGAATTCTGAATATTAACATGTTATTTATTCATATAAATGTTTATTAATTATGGGTATTATATTACGTTATACTAACGATTCGGGTTTTAGTAAAGATTTGATTAATATCTTGTTAATATGTTTAAGATTATGTGATATTTTATATTTTGATTTTAGTGCATTAGGATTGAAAAAATCATATTTAATGCTAATAATTTGGGAAAAAATATTAGATTATAGTGTAAATTGATTAAAGGATGAAATTATAAATTTTAATGTAAGTACGTTACCTTATATTCATATTCTATATGGTAAATGAATTTCTCAAATCTAGGAAAATTATCTTGAAATGAAAATGTTGTCCTTTTACATTCATTTATGATGAATTTATGGTCTTTTTACCCCTTACTAATTTATGGTTTTTTGGTTATTAACTTTCTCATGACCATGTTCTCTGGTACTCAATATTAGTCTTTTGATGGTAGATTTATCCTCTGTGTCTATATTTTTATTTCCCACCAATGATATGTTTATCTAGGAGCATGATCATGTGTTATTTTAAGTAACCTTTATCCTCTCCACTTAAAATTTTAAAAATTAGTTTTATTATCTCTATATATGATGTGAGTTTTCAATAAAGTTATTTTCAAATAATGAAAATATGATGGATGAGAAAAAATCTCGATGTAAGAATTTAATTAATTAGGTATAAAGTCACAACCTGAACAACTAGTTTAAAATAATATTAATCTAATATATTTCTTAACATGCAACATCGAGCTTTAAGGGAATTGATATATATTATATAAAAATAATTAAATGTGACTGATATAACCTAGTCATAAAATTTTCAGGTATGAATATTAATAAAAATATTATATAAAGTATGTATAAATGTTATATATAAACCATATGTATTTAATAATACATAATAAATAAGTACACAATAGTTATTAAAGTCATTTTAGGCTACAAAAATATGATTTCTTCAAAAAAAGATTTTTATTTCTTTATATACATGAATAAAATAATTAATTTGTGCTACTTTTATAAATTTTATTAAATTAAATGAACATAATTTTTTAAATCATAATCTCAATATTATATTAGGGTTAAATTTTGAGATTTTTTTGAAAAGATAGATTTTTTAGTGAATACTGAAAAATTACCAATTTTTTTAAAAAATTCTATTTATTTTCTTTAAGAAGTACCATTATTATTTGAATTTTATATCAATGTAACATTAGTATTATTTAATTATATATAATATAATTAATAATATAGGAATTATCTTTATACTGTATTTTTTTATAAATTCATTTTTGTGTTTAAAAACTCATTTATCTAAAAACTTTTTTAGTTGCATTTTTCATTTTTATCATAAATTAATTTATTCCACTTAAAGTAATTGAATATTGAAAATTGTATCCCATATTTTGAATTAATAATTTCATATTTTTTAAATAATTTCCTATTTTTTTATTATTAATATTATGCATAATAAATTGTTTTTACCCTGGTAAAGGGAAAATGGGTTAATTTAGCTTAAAAATAATAAGATAAGGTATCAAAATCAAAATAAAACCTGTATATATTTCATTAGAGGGGTATATTTTATCCATAATCATCCAAACATCTAAAATGGAGAAATTTATTTACACTTTACTTTTATTATAACATTTATTTTAATTTTGGTAAATATAAAGCAAAAAATGTCACCCCCTTGATTTTAAAATATATAATATTTTTTGAAAGGTATAAAGAAATAATGTTTGATTCTAAATAATTATTTTAAATTTAAATTATTTTTTTTATTTTAATTTATTTATTTTTTATTTTTGAGATAAATTCCTTAAATATTTACGCATCACCAATATAGTGCTTCTACATATAGTAAAAAAAATCAAGAAAATGATTTTAAAAACTCTAAAAGTAATATTATTTGGGAGAGTTAAATTTTACCATGAATTTTTAAGATATATATAAATTATTTAATATGTTTTAAAGGTTTATATTAAAATTTATTTTTTTAATTTTGTTTTCAAAGTTATATTACGTGAATAGTTCGCAAAAGGACATTAATAGTATTTTATGTTAAATAATTCTTTTTAAATTAATTAAAATTTTAAAAATATTTAAATAATATTATTAGGATGATAAATAGTTTAAAATTTTATCCTGTTGACATTTATGTGATAATTTTCAACATATAATTAAAATTATAAACAGTTAATATTGAAAAATTCATTACCATGGTTAAAGTTAAAATTGTTTAACTAAGGGGTTAAACAAAAATATATGTTTTAAAATGATATATAAACCTATAAAAATTTTATATTTTTATTATATTAAAATAATATCATCCTTATATTCTATTAAATGTCATTTTGGAATCGTTTTACATGATTCAGGCATATATTATATTATAATATTTCATGTATTTCCAAAAAAGACATTAATAATATTTTAAAATAAATAATATTTTATTAAATGATTTAAAATTAATAAAAATCTTATAATCGTCCATGTTAATGGTATATTGTTTAATATATAAACCATATTTCATTTATGGATTAATTTTCCTTTTATGGTAACATTCTTAAACCTTAAATAATTAAAAACTTTTATATTGTGGTAATTGTCAAAAGGATTATCGGGGGGTTAAAAATAATTGACAAGGGTAAAAAATCTGTTAAACTAGTAAAAATTTTATTGGATGAGATTATTTGGATTTATATTTATATTATATTATAAATAAGTTAATTTTGAGTCACTTTATTAGGAAAATTAATTTATATTAATTTAATACTTTATGTTATTTTATGAGTTCCCCTCCCCTCACTTATAAAATGACATATCTCTTACTCTATTTCTAATAACTTTTGATCCTTATATATAATCCAATATCTACCTTAATACCTTAATATATTCCTTCAACACATCCTATATATACTTTTATTTCCAAAATACCATCCCTTCAAGGCTTAATGTGTAATCTAAAAGAGGTTTCTCAATGAAGAGATATAACTCTTAACCGAGCATTTTCAATTTTATTTACTTTATAACTCCTATAAATAAATGGTATCCATTATAAAAAAAATTAATTCTATATATTAAATGTACTTAACTATTATTATTATTATTTTAGTACCATTATCCACTTTATTTTCATTCTATGGAAAGTCTAAACATCACTCATGCGTACATACAACTTACCATCTCCATGTAGAGGTGCAACTCGTTTTTCATCACCACTTTACTTGGATGATTATAATTATGTATTTAATAAATATATATTTAATTTATGAAATTATTATGATTCTATAGAGTTAAATTATTATTTATATATCTTTCATTCCATCCATCGAAAAATTGTAACATTCTTCACGTATACATACGGCCAACCCTCTCTATGAATGGGGTAATTAATTTTTCCATCACTAAATTTTATATAAGACTATTAATATTTATATAATTAATATATATATATATATATTATATTTATATAATTTTTAACAATATGGTGAGGATGTAACCATGATAAAATTACAGGTACTAGAACCATAGAATTGAAACTTCCATGAAAAATGAAATAGTTAACACCTAAACATGAATATTTTAATAAGGAATTATTAATAAATAGGTATTAAAATATTATAATTGGATCATATATGATATTATGATTATGTAGATTATTATTTTATATAATTATAATAAATTTAAATTTATTATATAAGAGGTTCGAACACGTATGAAGCAAGTCAGACCCACAATAAGAGTTTACCATCTCACTTTTGTTTCCATGAGACTTATTCCATATTCAGTACAATTTTCCTTCATGTGATGAATATATTTACAATTTTATATGATATATCATGATTAAAATTATATTATTATGATTTAGAGTTTCATTTTATGTTATTTATTTCGGGTCATAAAAGGCCTTCAGGCCACAGGGCCTTTTGGTCAGGGAGACCATAGAGTAGTCCAGTTCACATAGAACAGGCCCTAGAAGATGATCGGAGCAATGGGAGTAGCAGCCACCAGATGCAGAGCTAACCGGATTGGAAGAATGAGAGGGTATGTCAGCCACCATTGGGACCAGGCACCGTGCATCTTTGTACGGGGCAATGCTAGCCGATCAGAAATTCAAGGTGGGGAGCTAAGGAGATCAATGATTCTAGATGCTGGGGAGGGGAAGTTTTAGTGGGCCGAGCCTACGGGTCACGTAATGGGCATGGTATGCCTCTGGGCCTTTGGGTCATGTATTGCAGGTCATATCGGGCCTTGTGCCTTGGGCCTACGGGTCATGTACGGGTTACCCTTCAACCCTTAAAAGGGGGATTATCTTTAATAAAATAAAAAAGAAGGCCTTCGGGCCATTTGGGCAAAGTACTCTAGAGACTTAGTTTTTTAAGGAAAACTGAATTTTTTTATTTGGTCGTCAATATTATTTTCCATGTCCATATTTTCGTTAAAATGATTTCAAGAATGTTTTTATTAATCTGATATAATTTTTAAAATTATTTTTTAACCATGTTTACTTTCAATAAAAAATTTAAATAGATCTTATTTTTGTTTTCCGAATGAGGTACTTTTTGAAAATTTACCAAAAATGTGAACAAAATATTTGTTTAAATGTAATAAGCCTAAACAGAATTTCTTTCCATCATTAACACTCCATGATTTGAATCATACTTTATAATATTATATAGTTTTCTTCAAATAAAATGTTTTTCTGAATATTATGTAAATTTTTAGTTTTCAAATGTGATTTTAAACAGAAAATGATATTTTCTTCAAGAATGTTTTAAATAACCTTTTCATTGTATTTGTATTCATTAATAACAAAAAACCTTTATTTTACTTATCATACACTAGGGATATTTTATAATGATACTATCTTTATTGTTTATCTAGATGGTTTATGATAAATTTTATTTGGGAAAGTATTGATATTCAGTATTATAGTTCTTCTTATATGGACAATTTTTTATTATTAAGAAATGATGATTATGTTGTATCATTTTCATATAAGATGAATGGATTGGAATTATTAAGTGATGGGTGTGGCCTAAAATTACATATACCCTATATGAATTGGTAGGTCTCATGAGACAAACTAGTTTGGGTATTTAGCTGAGCCCTTACCCATTTATATATGATGTATTGGCAGTAGGCCTCAACGATAAGTTTTATATGTATAGTGTTATGAATTCCATCATTATGAAATTAGTTATTGACGTCTATGTGATTATTTTAATAGTTATGATATCCATGAATATGTTTCAAGCTCATTTGATTATTTATATTTCATTATTTTATCATCATTTATTCCTACCATAGTATTCTTTATACTCATGTTATTAATTAAATGACATGTGTTTTCAATTATTTAACTTTCCATATTGATTAATCCATATTTATTATATGATATATTATAATGTATGTTTTATTTTATTGATAACTTTATTTCACCCATTTCTTATTCTTCCTTTCCACAAGATTATTGGAGTGTTCTATGATTGATATACAAGGATATGATTGAGAGAATAATGATGTTGTCAAAGGAAATACTTTGTTATATTTTATGTTCTCAAATTTTTATGAGAATCAAGTATGTATCTAGTTTACCAAGTCTAATAAAATATTTGGTCATTTAGTTGGTGATCTATTATATCTAGTTCCAATGTAATAAATTAATCAATGGCTCTGGGTTACTGGAATCCCGGTCTTTAAAAATGAAGTACCAAACCCCATGCTCAAAATAGAGGAAATATGCCTTCAATTTATGAGGGTGTAATGGAATATCTTAAATGCATGGGGAATTAATTCCCTCTAATTAGATAGTATACATGGTTGGACTGAACCCCATTACTTATTGGTTTGGTCAAGAAGAACCTACATAGGTCCATCACATTACCCACCCATGTGGCTGGGATAACCTAGAGAGGAAGCTGAAAAAATGACTAGTCCATGATCCCAATCCCAAGAAGGGTTGATCTTAGTAATCTTACCCCATGAAAGGTCCAATATCATTCCTCACAATTCTTCCACATAGTGGGATGTTATCAATTTTATTATATTTGAATGAATGTCTGGTATGGAAACCCTAGCTACCCCTCCCACAATTCCACTGAACTACCAAATTTCCTTCGCCCTCACTGTTGACATCACAACATTGGGATACCACCCAAACCCATATTCCCAAAAAACTCCATGATTCAATCATGTTATACCATCACTATCCAAAATATTTCTATAACACACCACCCACTACCTTCCACCTTCATCCTTTGATCGATTTACCTCCACCATGCCTACTATTGCATCACTGCTGCTAACCACTATAATAGACAATAGCCATCATCTAATAAAAAGAGATATGTTGTCTGAGAGAGGAGATATGTTGGAAGTAAGGGATCTAGAAACCCCATGAGATATATTCAATTATGTTCAAAGGTATCATGTAATATTTTGGGGTGCATATAGTGAGCGAGGTGGAGTGGTCTAGTGGTTGTGATCGACCAACCATCCAATCTTTCATCCATGAGTATTCTATGCATCCAATCATCACAAAAAGAAGAAATATAAGTAATAATAACAAATTATTTAACTCATTTCTAGTAATTTTATCACTAATAACTATTTAAGAACAAATAATTTATTTTAACATTCATTAAGAGTGAAGCAATGAAAAAATAGCAAGCCTTGCTATAGAGGTTGCATTGTCATTCCTTGAAGTGAATGATAGTCTATTTTTTGTATCTTCCATCATTATTGTATGAATTTACCAGATTTATTGGGATATTGAGTTTTTTTTATTTTATATGATGTATTTTTTTGTGTTTTTATCCTATATTCCTAGTATTTTTGAGGCCAATTCCTCCCATATTTATTTTTTATACCCTTAGTGTTAGACACCAACCCATGGCCTATTGGAGGTGATATTTAGGGGGTCACTATTAGATTAATTTTTGGACCAAAAAGGGTTCCAGTGGGTAGAGGTCATGATAAAGATATTTTAGATATTAGGTTGAGAGTTTGGTCGATGTTTGGTGTTAGGAACTAGTGGGGAATGAATTCATTTAGTAAGGAAAAAATATCAATCAAACTTAGTATATGATCTATGCAAGTTAGACTGGATAGGTAAATTTATTTAGGGTACCCATGTTTTGACACAATGACCTTAATCGTTCCAATAATAATGAAGTGATAAAATATGGATTATAGGGTAGATACCTAAATGTGGTAAATGTATCTTTCTTGATTGCAACTATGTCCGAATTGTGGAAAATTTTATGAAATTAAAATAAATTCAATTAAAATATCTTAAATGAATATATTCCCTATGATTACATGTTATTGGTTTTTTTAGATAATGTTCAAGGTTATAATCCTCATGTATTTTAAGATTATAGGTTATAAAATGATATTTCAAATGATCATAGGTAAGTCATTCTTGAGGAGAATGATTTCTAGAGTAAGGCACGATGTGATTTTCGGTGTCAAATTTTACTGATGTATGAGGGTAATATGTCAATATAATAGATATAGTATTAGTTATAGGAGCCTAAACTTTATTTCATTTTATCCATAAAATAGAGGAGAATTGGATTTCACTAGCTTTCAGTTTATTTAGGGGATTTTATCGTTAGTAGTGGGTTTTGTTTCTTAGTAACCACAAGGATTTAGTGATATCATGGGAGAAGTTTCATAGTTAGTGCAATGTTCCTCTATTTTATGTCAAAGGTGGTTAAGTGTAAGGGATTATCTCTATTTAAATGGAATATTATGAGTTCATGGGCTTGAATTTAGGTTCATGAACCTTGAATAATAGGCTTCTAATATTATTCTTAATAATATTTCTAGGGAATGATATTTTAGGGAGGCATTACATCAAGATATTTAGTACTAAGTTAACCCTTTTACATTAACGATGTATTTTGAAGCAGTAGAGAATGTTGATGTGATATATAATATGCTAGTACTGACTACTTTATCTTGAGAATGAATTCATTAGAACATACCAAGTATTATATCCACGGATAAAGGTTACATTGTTTTGGGAAGTTGGGGTTTTAGCTTCCATGGAGTTCTTCTTATCCATTTTCTTCTAATTTATATAAAGTTAATAGTTCTTGGTCCTTTATCTTTATCTTTAGTGTATTTTTAATTAATTATGGGGGTTAAGTTTAACAATAATACATATGTTTGACCATAATTAGTGTCCATTTTGGGGTGGGTTTTTAGTTCCATGTATAGCCTCAAAAATATTTAAATATAAGGAAATATCAGTAGTAGAAGGACCCTTAGGCTTTTGGGTTTCAAAGTAATGATGTAGTAGGTAAAGTAAATCCCCATGATATTCCTTATCTATAGGGACATCAAGTAAAGAGTTGTCATGGTAGTAGTTATCATCATATTTAGTGAGTTATAGAGTATATGTTTGTTAAAATTTATGCTATATTATATATTTACTCATGATTTTTATATTAATATCATCACTAATTTCTCATTAAAAAAATTCACAATTTTAAATTAATGTTCATGTTTTTATCATAAACATATATCAAGAACATTTTTCAAATTTATCTAATTATTATAAAATTTTATATTTTTTTCATTATTCAGAATATAATAATCAAAATTATGTGATTTTTTTATATTCTTTATTGATTTTACTAAAATTTATTCAATTGTATAATTGGCATCTTCCATACAAATTGGACCAAAAAAGATGTTTTATTTTATGGGATCAATCCATAAGTCCAAATATAATGAAACTCCAATAGATTTTGAAAATAATATTTGGTTAACTTGAGTAAAAATTTCATAGAGATAATCAATGAATAAGTTTCCTAAAATAAAAAATGTTTTCAATCCTAAAAAATATATGGGATTGAAGGATCAATCACTAATATCAAATTTTATTCCAATACATCTATACAATGAATCTAAAAATCCATGGGTTTAAATTTAAGAAGCATGGTAATTTTTTTAGAAGATTTGGTTTCTATATGGTGCCATTTTAATCTCCTAAAAACGATTCATATTGAGGACATAGAAGAAAACAAAATAATCCCGGACAACAACACATGTTTTACTAACATCCATATATTTTTCTCCAAATTTTCAATGGTTAGGATATTTTGTGTTTTTATTGTCTAAATATAGTTAAATAATTATATCAGACATTATAAATTGAGATAATATATTATTTACTATCAAATTGTCCCACCAAATAGATAAAAAGAATTGGAGGGAAACTATCCATACCCCTTGGGATATAAATACCTTCCCCACTTCTTCTTATGGAGGGTTATCATTTTGGAAGCTTTAGAGAATAATTAGAATGACCAATCCTTTAAAAATGGTCTTAGAGTACTTTCCAAACTCACGTTTATACTTGATAGAACACTCCTCCATTATCCTTTTACATCATTTTCTTTCATTTTATTTTTTATAATCTTGTAAGTTTCATTGAATTTTGTTTTTTATTTTAATAAAATTTTCATTATAATTTCTTCTTATAATACACTTTTTAGTTTTATATTATTTTTTAAAAAATAAATTTAATTTAGTTTCAAACCCTTTACCTAATCCATATTTTATTCTTCCACAAGCATGTGTAATTTTCTCTTTATTCATGTATGTGTGTTTTATTCATATCACTCTTATCTTGCATCATTTTTTTTATTTTTATGTCATAATTATAAAAGACCCAATATGATTATTAACAACATAAAGGTTTTATTAAATCTCTCATTGGGGTGATTCATAATTTGGGGATGAGTGATTGAGAGTTTTTGGTCATTTGATACTCTTTAAGTTAATATTGTGTATGTTAAACTATATATGTCATGGTTTAATAAAATGATTGATTTAACATGTAGATTACATGGATTATGGGAACAAAAAATAAAACAAGTTTTGTGGATTAATGAAACTTACACCAACATTAAAATCTTTTATATTTAGTTCCATAATCTAAGATCATGAAGGATGGTGATCTCTCTACATCAAGAGGGAAGTACCCCACCACTTCACCAGTAGAGGAGAAATCAATGACTTGTAGAAAACATGTGGCGGTATTATAAGAGGTTATATTTTCAGTACTATCTATTTTATATGCACATGAAATAATTTTTCTTCCTCCCAAGGTGTCATCATCCACCCTTCCGTCGATATTATACTCATGTGCACCGTTTGGTGAAGGAGTAACACTGTCTGGTATAGGAGAAGAACTGTTACATATTCCACAAGTAGCCATGAAATTTAATCCATATAGGGAATAAAATGTACCATATATAGTATCATTGGATCTATATCCTTTCCCTTGAATCATCATTGATGTTAGAAGCCCTACCAATGAATGACTGCCTCATTTTCCCTGGAGTATTATTTTGCCAAGTAGTTGAGTTCTTGATACTAGAATTCCTAAGAAGCTTGGTATATTAGAGTATATGGATGATATCTTGGTCCACACACATTTTATCAATATATTCCATGTCATAAATCCTACTTACTGAGATTTTTTTTGGTTTTATCAACCATATTTGAGTTTGATAGACCCATTTATCATGGGGAACTGAACATCGAGAAACTGATTGGATTCCATATGAGAGGTATAACCTTTTCATTCAAAGTGAGTGAATTTAGATAAGGTTATATTTTTAACCCCATAACACCACTCTAGCATTTTTTCTAACTTAAACTTCCCTTATACTTATGGTTTGCTCATTGTGTGGTGAGATTTTTTCAAACCTAATGTTTGGTATACTCCCACCTCATAAGAAAGCACCCTGATCATATCCACCATGATTATCCTCATCCACTGATGATTCAACTCCATATTATTCCTCACCATGGAGATGGGTGAGTCATTTACAATAGGGTTTTAGAGCTCCTAACTTATACCTTCAACATGACTACCCCAACCTCGCCTACATTACCACTATGTATTTCCATTATATGTTTATTATCCTTTAGGGTGACATGAATGGTGGTTTCTATACCAACCAATTAGTGCACCACTTAGGGGTATTTGATCCATATACTCCACAAAATCTCTTGGGTGCCTCCAAATATATGGAATATCTCATTATTATACACATGGGGATGATGCTGAGGTATTTTGCCACCTATGTCCTTATACCGAAGTTCCCTACACTGATTGTAGATGTTGAGGGCCCTGATTCCCCTAGGGGTACTATCAAATTTTCACCTATAACATTTCTACATGCAGTACCACTGTATACATCCACCCTATATTATTATACACTACCAACATTCACCAACAAGTATCCCACATATGAAACATCGACAACACCCCACAACCTATACCCTCAAATGAGTATGTGGTCCTCTCTAGGATGGATACTATAGATAGATGAATAGAATATATGGAGGGATATATGATGAAACTTTAAGATACCATTGAAATTATTTAACAACATCTTCATAGACTCTTCCCACGCATTACAACACCTCCTATAGACCCATAACATTCTTCCATGTTGGACACATTTTGTACCCTATAAACCATGGATTTTATTTCACATTTGATGACTTAGATGTAAGCTTGGTACCTATTATTCCATTCATATTTACTTAGCCCCATTAGAAGACTCTAGATCCTTCAGTTTAAACTTCCATAAATTTATCTTATGCTCTTTAAAAGTTTGAATATCTAAACATTTCCTCTAATAAGGCCACCTAGTGACTATTTTTTAGCACTTATATTTATTGATATATATATATATATATATTATTTTCATATCATTATGTGATTATTATATTTGGAATAGATTATTTATAATTTTTATATCCATTCTCCCATTATTTATAGATCCATCACATACTTTTATCACTTGAGGGGATCTTTTGAGGACAATGTCATTCAATTTTTGAGACCAACACCATCGAAGGGAATATTATTATGATTTCTATTTTTCATTAATTACTTAAATGCAATTATTTCATTATGTTTTTTTATAGTACCATTTCTTTTCAATACTCATTTATCTTAATTTTTTATTCACATGAGTGACCATATGAAATATTAAGTGTGGGGGAGGGTTCCTCAACACCATAATAGTCATTTTCCCTCAATTGATATTTGATAAATCATTAATTAATATAATTATACTGACATGTCAGAAATTTTTTTATTAATCAGGATTATAAATAATACAAATATAGCTTTAAATTTTGAAAGTTTCATAATCATTCTAGTTTTAAAGATATTTAAAAATTATTTTGGATATAATTTCAGTTTTTGATTATAATTATCCAGAATATTAATTATTAGACAGATTATTTTTATTTCTAGTATGACTTGATTGATCAATATATTTCTTATTCCTATTCTCAAGAGGCACCCTAAATATTTTTTAAAATACTTCTTCTTAATAATTCATTTTTTTATATTTTATGGATATATATAAATACTATAAATTTCTTGTTTTTATTATCAATTCATGAAGATTATAAACCACATTAAAATGATTAAGGTCATCGATTGATTCATTTTCATCCAATTTGATCTTTTAACCCACATTGAATTTGATTATTTTTAAATCCTATAGAGACCAAGAATTTCCATGATATGATTATATAATACAAGCATAATTTTCCTTCACACCGTAATTCTTTGAAATTATCACATTATTATTAATTAATCATTAAAGAGGGAGTACGAAGATTACTGGTTTTTTGGGTGATAGTTTAATGAATTCAGTATTATGGAGTATCTATTGTTCATTTTTGGAGAAGGGTTCAAAAAATATATTTTGTTGTGATTTTTTTGTGCCTAAAAATTGAAAATTTGAACAAAATATTTTCAATGTATTGATATTTAGGATTGTAAAACTATGAAAAATAGGTAAGGGAAGTTGAGTTGATGATATTTGAATGAAATATAAGGAGGAGAGTATTTTTTATTGAGTTTTCTTAAGTATCATGTTTATATTCATAGAATTTACCCTCTTTTTCAAACCTCTACATTGATTATTTTTATATCATTACCCACCACCCCATTAACTTAAATTCATTTGAACCTTTATGATGTCTGATTTATTTTTTAAATTTATTTATAAGTATATATTTTGATTAATTTTGACCATAGTGATACAGTGAATATACTTGATATTGAGCATAACTTTGGTTAAATAATCTTAATTGGTTGGTGAACAAATTTTTTTGTAAGTTAGATCATAAGTGGAATAAAAATTAATGAAAAGGTTGAGTGATGTGAATAAAAGAGGATATGAGTCTTAAAATGGAATTATAAGTGAGGAATTATTTGGATTCTTTGAATTTAATAAGAACCAAACACTTCTATTATTATAGTATGGATTCTTTTTATTGAATATTAAGATTTTTCTTGAGGAAAAAATGATTAATTATGGGAAAGTTGATGCACCCATTTTGTGCCTATTATTTTGGTGTTTTTATTGAATAAATAGTTATATAATACCAGATATATTTCTATATATTTCTCAAATGATTCATTTTATAATATACAGATGTTTTTTATCTTTTCATCATTAAATTCACACTCCAGGAAAAATTTTGTGGAAAATAGAGAAGTACACACTATGTAATTTAATTATACATGTCATGTAATTTTAAAGAATATCGAGTACATTCCCATGTTCCTAAAACAATAGAACATGATGTATTGACTATGGAACACACTGTTTGTTCTCATTCTATAAGAATTTAGCGGTCAAAAATGATACCACACACCTTGTATTATGGTGTTACATGATATGTAACCCTACATTCAAACAGTTGACAAATAAAACTTAATTAGGCAGTGTAATTTCATGAAACATGCATAAAAGTTTTAGAAAGGTATCATTGAATAAGTAGAAACCATGTACTTTTTTTACACCATGTAATTTCAAAATCCTATAAATATTTTCCTTGGGTAGAGGATCAAAAGCTTCACACCACATGGAAATATTCCTCCCATTTCTTATTCTGTTAGATTCTCCCGCTAATTATATTCCCATTTTATTAATTTTCTTTAAATATGATATGTTTTAGTTATAATTTAATTTTAATTATAATGAATGTTTAGTTTTATAATTGTAATTTAAATTATTTATGACTCATATTTCATAATTCAATAATTATTTATCAATTTCTTTAATTTTCATCCTTTCATCACTCCATATATTTATTTGGTCATAATTATATTTGTGTTAATCCACCTCTTAGGGTACTGTTGATATTAAGGATGTAGTTATGATGAAGAGTGCATATTTTCATGATTTTTTTTATTAATGGTGTTAGTCTTCCATGAAGAATTTCATGGATTATTGGAATATTTAATGGGATTTAATGGATCCATGGATTATTTCAGAACTTTTACACGCAACAGTTCATGGATTATAAAACCTATCAATTATAATATACGTGTTCAGATGGAAATTTGGGATAAGTCTTGGATTACATCCAACACCTGATGAAAGTCAAATCCAACTTATATAGTTTAATGGAAGTTAATTTAACTATATTTTTTAATTCTTGATGATATAAAAAGCTTCATTTGTTTTCCTTGACATAAATATGATATAAAAAACCAGTTTTTATATCTTTCATTTTATTCTCAATCAATTATATTTTAATTCATTCTCAAATAGCACCTAATTCTATTTTTATTTTTAATTCAACTTATTAAATATAGATTTTAATCCCCAAATTTATTGATACTTAAGACATAACTAAGGATTTCTAATTTTATATAGTTAATTTTAGTCATAAATAAATATTCAATTTGTGCATATCTTGACAACGTGTACCAAATATGTATTTGTATCATAGATTTATCCCAAATATCAATATAACCCAAAGAGGTATATTTACCTAGTTATCATTATTACCAGATAAATACATAGAGTGAAAAAAGAATAAAAATTAATTAAAGTTAGAAATAAGTAAGGAAAAATGAAAGATGAAACTTAAAGAAACTAAATTTCTATTAAAAACTAAAATTTCAGTACAAAGAAAATGAAATTGTAACTAAAACAGATTATAATTAAAGAAAATGAATAAAATTAGAAGAAAATAATTAAAATAACATGGAAGAATGATAAATGGGTAGAAAATTTCTATATGGTCTGAACTTTTAGATCTTAGACCTGAGGATATTGTTTATAATATTTTGAAATTTCACGATGTGTAAAAACGTGCATGGCATGCACTTGGTCAATGTCACCTTTTGAAATCCTTCCACATGTCTTCCATGAAATTCCACCATCTAATTAATTTTTTGTAGTAAACTATTGGAAGGTGTGGTTACATGTTGTGTAACACAATTATACATGTATTATAGTTTCATTTTCAATCAATAACAACTTCTTAAATGGGAATACATGGTATGTATTATAGTTTACATAATGTGCTCTATTTTTTGAGAACTTGGGGTGTGTACACAAGATATATACTTTTTTTATTCTTCACAGTTAAAAAAAAGTATATTTAAACAGTATAATTTTTTACTTCTATATTTTTCTCCAAATTACTCTTAAAGTGTTCATTTAGAAATAAAAATAGGAAAATCGGCCATATGTAATGAAATAACAATTTTGAACCATATGAGGACATATATATGGTATTATATAAATTTTTATTCAATAAATGACACCAAAATAATACATAAAAATTGGGTATATCAACATGTTATAGAATTTTCTATATTGTGAGGGATAAATGTTTTTTGAGGTATCATTTATTTATCTTCTACACTGGATTAATCTTTTTCTAATTTAGAATCTTAATACTCTATTATTTCTATAATATTATGAGATTTATGAATTAAGGTGGAGATAATAATAATTCCCATGGTGTTGATGTTTCTAATTGGATATTAGTTTATCTTGTTTAAGGTGTATTGAGGTTATGAGCTAATGATGGGAAAATATCAAATTTTTGGAGAGTTCTTCTTATTATCGACATGATTAAACAATAAAATTCTTGGAAAAGATTGGTTTTGTTTAGTTTATGATGAAAGTGATTAATATCTCAAATTATTGGACTTATATTATATTTATGGTTCATTTATGTTGTTTTTTATAAGGATATATCATCAAATAGGTCTTTGGAGTTTAGATCCTTAATATTGTTAGCTATAAAAGTTAATATTGGAGTGAGCAGATGTTTTGGAAGTTGTGTTTTTTAGAGTTGTTGATGGTGTTCCCAATGTTTTCCCAAATAGGTTGTGTCATTACCCCCTTAATGTGATATCATTTTTGGGATAGAGTCACAAATTGTTATCTATTCAATTTCCATGTCCTTGTCTAGGATGATGCCTTTTTAGTTGGGGTTTCATTTGGCTTATCATGTCACATTAGGGTGACCTGTTATTGTTCATGATGAAAGAAAATGGTTGTTTATGGGGTACCATCATTTTCCATTGGTAAAATCATATGAAGGTTATGAAACACTATCCCCTCCCAAGGATTAATTATTTATTTGATAATCTAAAGGGATAAATTTTTTTTCTTGAAGAATTATATATAATCTAAGAATCATAAAATATGGGTGAATAATTAAGTCATCCCAAAAACTTCATTCATGCATTTTTATGGTTATTTTTAATTCATGTACATGCCTATTGGTTTCATGAACACTAAAAATATTTTCATGGGACTAGCAAACTCAATGTTTTATGAGTTATGGGATTAGTTTTTATTAGTGTTCATAAATGAAATTGTCATGTATTCAAGGTCACATGAGGACAACACTAAGCTTTTGATGCCTATTTTGTAAGTACATTGATGGAATCATCTTTATGGTAATTTTTTAAAGTGAATCTTTTGGATGTGATTGGTGAATTTACATGGTAATGTTATTTCTCAGTGGGGTGTAGTTGTAAATCCTTAAATGATTGAGGGAGTTATTTCTTAGGTCCCCCCTAAGAAAGATTATGATATCAAACACATTTCTAGGGTGTGTCTAGAACATCAGAACCTCTACCTTCTCTAGGTCTATAAAAATTCTTTCCTCAATAATTACATGAACAATAAAATGTTCCTCCTTAATCAAGAAGTATGGCTTTTAGATCTTGGAACAGAGATGATGTGTTTGAAGTTTAATCAACACAATATTAAGGTGTTTATCATGAATCTTCATGGTTCATGAGTATATAAGGATATCATCAACAAACACCATTATTAAGGAGTTAGGATATGGATTGAAGATTCCATTCTTGAGATCCATGAACACCACTAGTTATTTTTTCAAACCAAAAGGCATGAAAAGATACTTATAAATCCTACATATACTCCTAAAATTTGTCTTGGGAATATCTCCCCCTCCTAAACCAATGCTGGTGGTAGACTGATCATAGGTTAATCTTAGAGAACCACCAGGCTACCCAAAATTGATCAAGAAAGTCATCGACCCTCAATAATAGGTATCTATTCTTCATGGTCACCCAGTTCTAGTTCATGTAGTTAACAAATAACTGAATAATATCATCTTCATTCTTTGTAAACAACACCAGATCACTCTATTGATATGCTCTCACTCTGATAAAACTGTTCTCCTCCAAATCCTTAAACTACACCTTAAGTTTTATAAACATGTATGGTTCCCTAGGATATAAAGGAATTGATATAGGTCTCTCCCCTAACATGATTTTGATATCAAATCCAATCCCTCAATAATAATGGTGTACATAAAAATTATATAGAAAGATATCCTAATAAAGGTTCGCTATAGGAGGAATATAGAAGGAACATATATCCCGATCAACCATAAGAACCATGACCACTAGTTTCTCCATAATAGATCCAAAATAACTTAGTCTATATCCTTTATACCTACTCCAACATACCATTCACCAATAAAAATATATTTCTCTCCCTTAGGTATATAAAGGATATTGTCTCCTGTAACAGCTTATCTAGGATTGGTAACTGGTTAACTGATCCATTCCAAAGATCCCATCGAATCTAGTCATCTCAACAGTCATGAAATACCATATATATCCATAAAAATCAATTATTATTAGACATTCTAGATAAATCTATAGATGATTCACTTTTTCCCCAAGGGTGTAACAAGGGAGAGAAACTTAGAAGAAAACTTGGCTGGTTTGTCAAGTCCAACACCAACTTGAGAATATATAATTGAGTGGGAAGACTCTATATCAAACAAGGTAAAATATAACATGGATGTGATCAAGATCATACCGCAAACAATTTATGATCCATCTCAATAGTTATTTGGATCCTTCTCCACTATATAAACTCTTCCTATCTCAACTCCATGGCCCTACTCCCAAGGCACATAACTCACCTAGGTCATTGAAGTTTATGGGGCTTTAATCTATCATCGAGGGCCTCCGAAATATCTCTATGTTATAGTCCATGTTTTCCCCCACGCTCTTATGAGATCCCATCTATGATTCCATCAAATAGAACTACTAAATATTCCCCATTTTGACACATAAATGATATTTGTTCTAATTAACTCAAAAACATTCTATAGTCCATGCTTTATCAATAATTGAAACATTGGGGACCTCCAAATATCATAGAGGGGTTTAGGAAAACCATGTTTTTCTCATGTTAACTATAACTACCCTATAGTATCTCCACAACCTTCTTTTTCTTTCTACCAGAAGAGATACCCATTATATCACTGGGAAGTCTAATAAATGATCCACTAAGAGTTGGAAGAATACCTATAACTCTATCTTGATACAGACATTTATCAATGATCAATGACATGCATAGAACCTATAGATAGTTATTCAGGTAAAAAAATCTTGAATTAATGCCTCAGTTCTAGTCAATGTTGAATCTCAAGCTTCCTATAATTCTAGACCTCATTTTCATCCAAGAGTCGAGTAAAGTTATGCAATTATATGAAAAGAGTAGAGTAAGAAGACATCAAAATTTGTCATTTTGTAATCTCTATAAAATATTTAACATAGTTTATATTAAGCATATCCATGTAAAAATACTTGAATAAAAGGTTCTTAATGGCCACCCAAGAAATACTCTCATGTATTCTGTAATGATCCATACAATGAATCATTAACAATTTTCCCAAAAACTTAGTTCCATCAAACGGTTCCACCGAAATGGTGGCACCGTAATGGTCACACCATCACGGTCACACACTGAAATGGTGGAACCATGAGGGTGGCACTGTAACAGTGGCACCGTGACGGTCACACCATCACGGTCGCACACCGAAACAGTGGGACCAATTATGGTGGCATCATGACCGTGGCACCGCTTACAGTGTCTCACCAAACAGTGTCACACCCTTGTTTCTTTTTCCAGTTCCACTCCCACAACGTATCTTTTAATGTAAAAGTGTTATAATACCCCTTTCAAAGCAATTAAAAGCCCATAAATGATATCTAAAACCCCTTAAGATATAAGAGACCCTTGACTTACCAAAACATGTGGCCTTTTCCTCGGTGTCACACCCTTTTCCCGTACTTTCCAGTTCCACCCCTATTATACATTTTCCTCTAATTAAAGGAAATCCTTTAACATAAAACTGTTATGGCCACCTCTCCAATGAGATTTATTAAATAATAATTAATTCAATCATGAGTAACTATCCAATCGCAGGGTGAAACCATGATCCGCCTTTAAATTGGTTCAAGAGTTCATATCCTGTAACTCCAGGCTCTCACCTTTTATCACTTGGGGATTCTTTTGTCTTCTTGGCTGGTATCTTTTCCTTTACTTGGTGCGTTTGTATTCTGCCTTCCCAAGGCTAGTGGTGCGACTTTTCTAGAGCCTTTCCTGCCCACTCTTGGAGCCCATGGAGTTCCTCCCCTACAAGTCGCGCATCCTTAGTTCTTGGCGCGTGGAGAAAAACTTCAATCGTTGATCTCTATGTAGGGTTTTTCCTTCGTCTCTCTTTACTGTGTATCATATAAGTTGGTTTTGATAATGTTTATATGGTATTGGATGAAACCAAACATCAATGAAGATAATAAAAGTACTTTTAAATAATTAAGGGGTGTGTTTAAGGATGCTGATGTACTCTTTTACCCTAGATTATATGTTGTGAATTATATGGGCTTATATCCACTGAATATCATTACCGTTGGTGGTCTTTACTTGATCACTAAGGAACCCCTGTTTTCTATGACGATTGAATGGATGTAACATGGAAATTGGATAATCACATAAGACCGGTTGATTAAATTGATGTCCAGTGAACAAGAATCATTGTTTGATCACCCTAGTTAAACCAATGAAAAAGAAGGAACTCAATTAACGGTGGAAACTCCCTAGCTCTATCTTGGTAATATGTGTGGTTGTTATAATTGATTCTTGTGGGGTGACATGGATGGGGATGTGATCACCAATTGTGGTACAATTGTTGGTTTGTGGATCTAAGGCCCTATGGGGCCATATGGTGGGGCTTGGTTTGGTTCCAGTACTTTGAGGGATCTCATAGATCCCTTTTTTTGTTGTGACTTACAAGAGGACTGGGTGTGAATGCTTAAATTGATGCTTGATTGTTTTTCCTTCCTTGGGTTGTGGATATGCCTATTATTTTCCCAATTGTGAAGAATTATTTAAATAGAATTACTTGAATATGAAAACAAGAATGGGTCCAATGAGGAATTGTTTTCTAGGAAGGAGTTATGACTTGGTTGTGGCTGTGGTGCTTCTTATGAATGAATAATGATAAGGGTGTTTGTGTATTGGCTGGTTTTGGAACCCCTAGGTTGGGAAGAGTGCTTGCTTACCTATATGTATAATTTATTTTTTATATTTCTTATTCATTCCCCACCCAAGTTGAGCACTTCATGCCGAAAACCCCCATTTCATGGGGGAGGGTGTTTTTCCCAACACTCCTATGAGTGGATGGTTATTAGCTCCTTTTATGCTCTATTTACCGAGTAGTACAAGACTATTCGAACATGCTGTGATGGAATGAGGTCCATTATAGCCCAAGATTCTTTGGGCATGGTAGTTTTGGTGGTTGGCCTAGGTTTGTGCACGAAGGTTGTTTCCCAAGTGACTTCGGGATGAGGCCCAGGTGTCTTTGGGTGTGGCAGTAGTTGTTTGGGCCCAGGTGTCTTCAGGAGTTAGGGTATTTATTCTGTCCAAGGTGTCTGCGGGCATGGTTATGTTTGGTTGTGGCCCAGGTGTTTGCAGGCGGGATGTGTGGTTGTGGTAGGCCAGGTGTGTGCGGGCCTGGTATGGAAGCGGGACTGTGGTGAAAATCGTAGGGAAGGTCTGACGTGTAGGATATCTTCAATGACCAGTGGGAAAGTAGTGTGGGGTACCCAACTATTGATGTGTTATTACTATTACTTTACTTGAATTTCATTATTTGGGGAGTGTTCCTTGGTGAGGTTTGGGTGGATAGTTCCCCTACTAGGTGCTTTTGTTATCTCCTTTTCTCACGGGGCATTCGAATTCCTCCCCACTTGTGTATGAGAGATTTTAGTTTTCCCTACTAAGTATACATGTATACTCACCCAATTTATATACAATTTCTTTCAAGTTTCCTTGAGGACTTCAAGGACCGTGCCAGACCATATTAGCAAGGACACCGGGACCGTTGACGTCGTTGTTTATCTTTTCTTTTGGTACTTCTCTTTAGAGTTTTTCTGGTACTTTGTTGCACTGTATTGTTGGAACATGCATATGGGAATGAATTGTTTTGGATTTACTTTTTCTTTTAGTCTTGGTGTTGTTTGGGATTTACTATCATATCTCCCAATCCTACTAAATAAAAAGGGTAATGAATTCCATTTTTCATGTGATTCTATACCCTTGGCGCTAGATGCCGCTTCAGGACCTATTAAAGGTAGGTATTGGGGGTCATTATATCTCCTTCAACTTGAAGAAGGAAAGGTCTATAAATCTGTTATCCCTTCCATCATCTTGGCGAAGGAGCGTCGTGACATATTCCTGCCTAATTTATTACATGCCAGCACCTCATAGTGGGTCCCTGAAGCATGAAAGGATCCATCTTTACCCATTGATATATTGGATTATATTATAGATTAAAGATAAACTCAATGAAATATTCTAGGTTTAATTATATTAATGTGATGTAATTATTAAAAACATGTAATGGTTTACTTAATATAATAACCTAAGTAGTTTATAGGCACACAATATGGGTTTTGTATAGGAAAAATTATCATAGGAGGATACCCATGATGAAAAAAATAACCCTCACAACACTACCCAAGGATCAATATTAGTCCTCTATAATTTCATGTTAGTAATGTCTAATACACTAACACACACACAATAATAATACAATCATGATAAAGATCAAATAATTAAGATGTAAAAAGAGGAAACCAAAAAATCACTATTCAATACATTTAATTAATTGAACTACCATATATAAAAAATTACAAAAATATAAGAAAAGTGATCCTATGTGACTAGTAATAATGCCTAAATACTCCTAAATTCAATTAATTTTCACAAAACAACATATTGAGGATTAACATGAAATTGTAATGTCACAACTATAATAGCAGTGCCAACACAGATATAAAATAGGTACATCATGTAAGAACTAAAAAAGAAATTATATTTCACCCATAATCAAAATACATAAAACCTATCTTCTTTCTACGTTATTCCAAACATAGTTAATAAGAAATAAAAGAAAACCTCCAAAAATACCACTTTATAATGCTCTAACCCAAATCACCAAGTCCGGGATGGAGATCTACATAACCTCTTGCATGCCTCTCCATATGCAAGAGGTTGTTTCCTAGTAGTGAGGGTCCCAATGATAAAATGTAGAGAATATACTCTTAGTATCAATAATTATAAACTATAATAATAATAAGAAGAAAATAGAAAATAACCCAAAAATACACTACAAAACTTAATAAAAATATGTGAAATATCAGGTGGCATGCCAGGTATCATAGAGGAATATAAGCACTAAAATAAGAATCCATAATGTATCTCGTCAAACTATAGTATAATAAATCAACATAAAAAATAAATAATACATCACAAAATCACTCTAGAGTCCATCCTAGTACCACCCCCAAACACCAAGATCTATATCCTCAGTTCCCTGTCACCGAGAACTTTCCCTTTCATGGATCTATGATCATAAAGTATACATGTTCATCGATATTCCCATGTAGGGTGTGATTATAAACATAGTAAGACACAACAAATGTGTCCTTAACATAAGTTCATATGAATAAGCGGTGTATGGAATGATAATAATTAAAGGGGAAAATAAGCATTAATTAATTAAGTGCCAAGTGATTGTATGGAAACCAAGTTATCGCGAACCCCATTTGTACCTTCTTCTACTCCATAATTGGAAAATCATAATGATATTCATGATTATGGGTTATCCATAAGGCCACCATATATATCCTTGATTATCCACAAGGCAATCATGTCTTGGTTCGGTCCACATGGCCACCAATCCTCATCTCTATCATGGGACATATCATAAGACCATCACATGTTTTCTCAGTCATGAGTAAGGGAATAAGGCCATCATAACCTGTCCTTTACTAGGGTCATGAATTAAGGACATCACAACCCTACCTTGTGTCTAGGTCCACCACCCCCCTCTAATGGATAACCAAGCTAGGAAAATCCACCTATTATTACTTGTAATAAGAAAAACCTCTATAGGTTATAAATTCATACAAAACGAGGCATAAAACATATATGAACAATAATGTATATCAATAAAAGTATCAATATCCACACACACACACATTCTATCATAATATAGCATGGTCTAATGGTCTTCCCACATAATCACATGAAATTAATATCAAACCCGGTACCCATAGGCTACACTTGCTCACACATGTGACCAATATTAAGGGAAAAATTATTCAAGGGATCTACATGGTAAGGGACTTCCTACCACATCCTCATTGATTCTAAATGGAAATTTCCACCAATATTTTTCACCCAAAACAATATCGACAACTAAGGGTTCCTATAAATGATTCTAATTCATCACAAATTGGATTCTAGAATAATATTTAAGAATAATGATATGATGAGGGATTAAATGAATTTAGTCTTACCCATTTAGATCCACCACCAATTATAGATCTAGACTAGTTCGAGAGATAAGAAGTGATTCCTAATAGATCAAGGCTCTGATCATTCAATGATCTAGGATTTGTCCATTAAATCACATAGGAATCCATAAACATGGCCATAACCACCTAGATCAAGGATTAATTTCAATAGAAATATGAAATATCATATGAGATCAAGAAGAAAAAAGAATAAATAACATATACCATGAATTCTAATAGATTAAACTCTTGATCCACTTGAATTAGTGTTTGAATGGAGTTGAATTTCCAAAAACTACAACTTGAGTGCCTATGTTTGAGAGCCCTAAGTATAAGAGAAATAATGTAAATATTTGAGGAGTTTTTGGCTTCAAAACTCAATTTTAAAACTAATTAAAACACAATGAATTGTTTGGTCAAATGGTTTACTAAATCATGCAAAAATCATGTGAGGCCTACTGCCTCTTATGGGAAACCACATGGTTGGGATGCCCGATTTGGTAAACCATGCACTAAATATACTTTTTCCAATATCCCGAGCCACATGGTTTTCTAGAGAATATAACATGGTTATATATTAACATGTTCCAACCATACACCACCCACTATACATCTCTAACAAGTCACATGGTTTCCTAGGTGGAATTGTACAGTTTTCCCAAATCATGATCAAATTCTGCACCACCTTAATGATCACCAAAATTCTACAATACCATCTAGAAGATACCTGATACTTCAACCAAGAAAAGTATAACTTGAAAAATCTCAATGGAGGGATGTAATTAAGGTGTATGGTTCCTGTAAATTCAGGTCTATTACAATAATCATGGTAATTATATAACAAATCCCTTTAAAACATATTTTCCTTAATAGTTTTGGAGGAAAACATAAACATGAATAACATAACTTATTGTCTTGTCAAGGATTATTATTCAATTTGTTTCCTAATTATCTCCCAAATAAAACTATCATGGTTAAAATATCTATTGGTTTTTCTTGAATGTGTGAGTCTCAAAAATCTATTTGAAGGATTTACTTTCTACCATAGTATTCTAATTCTCCCTCTTAGAAAAGAATGAAAATGTTTGGATTGATTAGAATTTAAAATGATAAAAACCATGATTAATCTCATAATTAATAAGTAAAAATCATGTCCTTTGTGTCCAGCTGTGATCTCTTATTTATAGGACACTCCATGTAGTGAATGAATCAAAATTTTCTCAAATAATTAATACATTACAACTATTTGTAACCAATACCATGTTTAATTTTATCAAAATAAATATAAATATTTATTACTCCTATTTTAATTATGATGTGTTTTAATTTATTTAAAAATTATCTAATTATATTAATTTTGATTTTTGATATGTTTAGGTAGAGGAAATAAATCAATTGTATATCCTATATCACATGGATACCAATACAATAGATATGTCCACATCACCCCAATGAATGAAAGCAAACATGTATATTAGTCTACACTATATACTCATAAAATATACTATATTAGTATATCCATATTTAACATTTCAATATCATTTTAGGTCATATAATATATTTCATTACCTCACATGAATTAAATACCTATAAACATTATACAAACTTCACTTTATGTCATGTTATGTGAAATAATTTCTAAAACCATATCCAAATCTTTTTTGGATTTTCATCAAATCATTTTTTGGATAAGATATCATTTTATAATTTTTTTCATTTATAAACTCTTTATAACCAATAAAATTTCCCATTCATAATTTTTTTGGTGTGAATATATGGTCCATTATAACATTAAAAATGATTATTAATTCTTATTATAATCATAAGAGAAACATATCCTCTAGAGAATAATTTACACTACTCTAATAGTAAAAGGATTACAAAAGATCTCTATTAATCACATCATTCTCTATAAAAATTCCCTCTAGATATAACACTACGTAAACCACATAATTTTTGAGTAATAATATAATCCATTATATAGGATATTGAATATATACCTTAGTAAATGAAAATGTAAACATTTAATAGGAAAAAATTATATTCTTGATTCATAGATTATAAGTTAATCATGACAGATGATTATATTGCAACTTGTCTATCCTGATGAATAAATCACATATAATTCATCTAAATATATGTGTATATAAAATTTCACTCAAGTTTTTATAAAAATACACTTTGTAATTCTCAATGAGGTACCTAATGTCGCATCAATCATATATAAATAAAAATACTATATTGTTTATAAAAAACCTACCACATGATAAAAAATAATCCCTACACCAATTTATTTGGCCATCCACATGTTTAGAATATTGAAATTCTCAGTTTATGAAATTCACTAGATAAGATAGATTTATGAAATATTATAGTGATTATTACTATGAAACAGGATCTCCATGAAAAAATAACAACATTTATAGAATTACATGGGGGTATACATAGTGGTTTAATCTATAATACAAGTCACACTTATTTCTCTTGAGTAAAATTTATATCTCTACATAAATTCCAACTAACATAGAACTTAACATATCATTATAACCCATTACTTATCATGAACGAAATTTAATTTTTAAGGTGATCCAATAAAAAAAATAATCATAATATCTCTTTATATTTATGTAACATGATACATTCATATAATCGTAACACAATTTTAAGTTAATACTAATAAAAATATTTATAAAAGTTAATGTCTCAAAAACCATATTTTTATAGAATATTATATTTATAATAAATTATATACTTACTCATATTTTGAAATATATTATTATTTAGGAATAATTAGTATTATATCATGAATTTGAAAATTTGATGAAAATTCCATTTTTAACCATTTAAAGAACAATCTAGTATTTTTTACACAACTATTTGTATGAGAAATATTTCGTCTTGATTTT
Organism: Viscum album; assembly: GCA_963277665.1. NCBI lineage: Eukaryota > Viridiplantae > Streptophyta > Magnoliopsida > Santalales > Viscaceae > Viscum > Viscum album. The sequence continues at coordinate 2,119,890,850 of OY728150.1, forward strand.
TTTTATAGTTTTCTCTATTATATGTTCTAAAATACCAAATTAGACCATCCTTTCTAGATATTATATATTATTGGAGATAATGAGTCATGATATCAAAGATAGAGTGGACTTAGCAACACGTACACTACTTCACCATTTGGGCCTACTCATCTTCATTTGAGATTGGATTTGAATAAAATTTGGAGAGTAAATATAGGATAATTTCAAAAAAAAAATATCTTGAAGGATGTATGTATTATTTTTTTTGAGGTCAGCATGTTTTTGAAAGTGATATTAAAGTATTTGGATTAAATTTCCATTTACACTTGTATGTACTTGTGTCCCTAGTTTCCCCTCTACTTAATAAATGTGTATTTCTCTCATTTGGAGGGGTGGATTTTGTATTACATGATTGGGAGATAAGTATATTTGGTGTAATTCAATTTATATAAATCATTGGATGATGTAATATCTCATATAAGGATCTCCTCCATAATACTCCTCTCTCATGTTTATGTGTTGTATTGTTTTTATTCTTAGAATAAATTGTCTCTTTCTCTTTTATTTATCTTCTCTGATTTAATTTGTATTATAATATCTATAAAATATTTGGTTCTAGAATATAAGAGTAGAAACATAATTGTGTTATCCCTTTTCAATCAATGTACTTTCAAAATGTTTCACTGATGACCCATCCGCCTATAGAACCTTTGTTCTATAGTAATAAGTTTAATTTCTAAGATATTCAATTTATTATTTTGAATCAATGTGAATAAATAAATATTATTCATTATATATTAATAAATTATTTTACTTTTAAATTCATCAAGAAATCAAACAATTATCTCATAGAATATGAGTTCGAGTAATGCGTAAATTTTGTGAGAACAATCTAATCGGTAAAAAAACATAATGGGATCAATTTATAGAGTTAAAATATAATAAAAAATTGATCATTATCATTTATAGTGAGGAGATGATTCCCTAATTGATCATAGACCATATGTTCAGTTTGGAACAATAATTAAAGAAGGGTGATTTGATTTATCATCATTGTGGTTGCTTAGTTTTTAATTGTTTTCTTACTTTGTGGTCAATTTTACAACAATAGGGTTCAAGAGATAAAAAGTTATGCAATATTAATTAAATAAAATAATAATTTAAATGATAATGATAAACAATTATCGAATTTTGTGTGTTATATCATTTTTATTTTATTATATAGTTTTTTCAAAACCTATTTCAAACAAACTTCTTCCCATAAAAAATCAATCAAACAAACCCCCTTCCATATTTTTATTTTATTTATTTATTTTTCATTCATAATAATTATGATCATTTGTTTTATGTAATACCTTCTTCTGATAATGACCTTTTTTCATCAATTCTTCTTCATCAATGTATAAAAAATCACACATCATTTGAGAATACCCATAACAATGGTCTTCAAATTGGCATAGTGTCCAAGGAGGATAGTATTTTTGTAAACTAATTAGAGGTTATATAATTTTATTTCATACTTTCATTCTCTCACTACAAAAAATTGTGTTTCCTAGAAGTTTAAACCACTGCTAAATGATGCGTGGTACTTTCTAAAAGCGTGGTGTATTTGTGTGTTGGGAATCATTTCACTGCGCATTTTGGGAAGTGGTTTTTTTACTTCCCGATATTTAATTTGGCGGCAGTGTAAACCTCCACTAAATATTTAGCAGTCATTTTTGTTGTTGTGTTTTTATTATTTTTTATTTATGTAATTAATTAATTAATTATTATTTATTTACATAATTAATTAATTTATTATTATATATTATTTGTATTTTTATTATTTACTTCTTAGTATTTATTATTTATTTATTCTTATTTATTTTTAATTTTTCTTATTATTTATTTATTTACTTATTTTTATTTAATTATTATTATTTCTTATTTAATATTTATTATTATTACTTATTATTTATTTATTATTATTCCTTATTATTTATCCTACCATGCATGCATATTCCATGCATGTATATATCTAGAAAATATATGCACTATGAGAGATTTGAACCCCTTACGTCTTGAATATACTATAACAACTTTACCACTTTAGCAAGCTCTTCATCCGGTGAGTAAACAATATGTAATATACTTATACATTTATAAATAAAAAATAAATAATTATATTAAATAATAATAAATAGCGAATATATAATGAATATATAATGAATATATACTAAAGAATTAATAAATAAATAATAAATTAACAAGTAATAGAAAATAAATAAAAAATAAATAAATAATAATTATTATTAAATAAATAATTAATAAATAATAATTAAATAATAATTAAATATTAAATAATTAATTAATAAATAAATAAATAGTAAAAAATAATAATAAATAAATAATAATAAATAATAATAAATGATAATAAAAATTAAATGATAAAAAAAAATAAAAATAATAATAATAATAAAGAGCTAATAAATAAAAAATAACTAAATAGTAAATAAATATTAAATGAATAAATAATAAATAACAAATAAAAAATAACAAATAAATAATAAATACATATTCAATAAATCCTAAATTTGAATTGAATAAATATAATTAAATATGAAATAAATAACAAATAAATAATTATTAATTAAAAAAAATTCAATAATAGTAAATGATAATAAATAATAATAAATGATAATAAAAAATAATAAATGATAATAAATAATAATAAGTGATAATAAATAATAAATAATAAATTAATAGTAAATAAATAAAAAATAAATAGTAAATAATAAATAAATAAATAATAAATAATAATAACTAATAACTAATAAATAATAAATAATAAATAATAAATAATAAATAATAAATAATAAATAATAAATAATAAATAATAAATAATAAATAATAAATAATAAATAATAAATAATAAATAATAAATAATAAATAATAAATAATAAATAATAAATAACAATTATATAGTTATTTTATAGTAAATTAATAAAAAAATCAATAACAAATAAATAATAAATAATAAATAATAAATAATAAATAATAAACTAATAAATGGTTATAAATATCTATAAATATATATACATATAAAAAAATTTACATAAATATATATAAACACACATTTATGTTACATAAATATATATAAACACACTCAAATATATATTTCTTTATTAATATAAGTATATATAGATATATAAACACAAGTAAATATAAATATCTCTCTATATATATCTACACAAATATGATATAAAAATATATAGACATAAACTTGTGTAAATACTTACAAATGTATATAAATATACACAAATACTTATATATATATGTATTTATTTATATATATTAGAATATAGACATAAATAATTTTTTTTGACATACACATGTTTATATATAAACATTATTTATATAGGTATATATATATAAAATAATGCATTTTTAGAAGGTAAATATAATTGATAATTATTTATTTAATTGAAATGAAGAAAAAATATTTATTTCCATATGGTTTATTTGTTTAAAAATACATTTCTATGTAAATATGTATTTATAAAAGTGATTTATTATTAGTAAATATAAGAAAATATGCATATATTTAACTATAAATAAAACTACATTGTGAAAAATGATAAAACATGAAAACCATAATATTAATATGAATGTAATCCTTGAGAATGAATTCAGTCCCCACAAAAAAACAATAATACCCCTTTAAATGAGGTTGAAATTTCATTGAATGTTAAATAATTGGGATACCCCAACTAAAAAAAATCAATTTTGGAGACCATTAGGGCCTTTTGGCCTCTAAAATAAGTGACCAACGTTTCCTTAGGTCATCATGGAATATTGATTGTTGCATGCTTTAATTTGATATGTGGTAGAGCCCAAATGGACACGCAGATCAAAATTCATGGTCATTTGAAGTTCAAGTTCAATTTTCTAATTTCTTTGAAACTATAATAAATTTTATTTTTTTTAATTATTATAAAATTTAAATCTAATTTGGTTTAAGTTCATTTGAATAAGCTTCAATTAGAATGTTTGTGGAGATAAAATAGACTCCTGGATTAAATGTTATGGTCAATTGATGCCAAAGTATGATTTTCAACTTCTTGAACATATGTTTTAAGTTTCAAATTTTTATTAACAAATAATTTTAAATATTTATTAATTAATACATTATAATTAATTAAAATTATAAAAATAAACTATAAATAATACTAAATAATAAATGATAAATGATATTTAATAAATAATAAATCATATAATATATATATATATATAATTTTTTCCCTTTAATTTAGCGGTGGTTTTTAAAACCACAACTATTTCTCTGTGGTTTTATAAAAAATCATGGGGAAAAAAATAAATATTCTATTGGAAAAAAATAAAAATAAAAATAAAAAAAGATTTAAAACATATTTAGTTGCATTTTTAAAAACCACCACTTAAAAACCATCACTAATTTTTATTTGGGGAAACATTTAACAGTGGTTTTAGAAATCACCATGAAAAAATGCCACTTAATCCCTATTTGGTGTGTTCTTATCCTTACATCTATCATCTTTCTAATATTTTTGGACCATTAATTTAATCATTGTCTCATTATATTATGTTCTAATTTTCTTTTTTTCTCTTTTTCTATGATTCATGACACAATCTTATACCGAATATCTCTTTGATCAAGGCCCTGAGATTGAATGTTTACATAAGGTTCAAATCATAAAGTCTGTGTCTATAGGAGGATTAAAAATTCATCCAACAGTGTAATTCCTCAATTTTGGAAACATTTTAATTATAATAACATCTTAATGGAACATAAAACATGATACAATGGATACAAATAACAATAATGTACTTTATATAATCATTTGATAATTTTATACACCATAAAAAAAATTTCAAACAACATTGACTATATACAAAAATATAGATTTGGAATTTGAATTATAAAAATACTGGTAAAACTTCTTCCAAAATTCTATATAATTTACAGGGAATACCCAAATAAAAAACTTAAATAATTTAAAATCATTTATTCAATATTGAAACCAAAAAATATATCTAATGACCAAATAAAACTAAGAGAATTCCCATTCTCATTTGATGAAATCATAAAAAATTATATTGACTTTATATATCCTAAATATGTACCACATTAGAATTACTTGAAACATATTTTCTTACATAAATTTTTTCTTTCATTGAGGACCACTGATATTTGGAAATAGATCTAATGGATCAAAACAAAATAATGGGAGTCAATGTAGGAGTACTGGAAATGATTCAAGAAGTTGTGCATAAGATTTTTACATTACCAAATCTTTGAGAAACTACTTGTCTAGTAACTATATGAATCCCTCACACCAATAGATAAAATAATGGAGTATTCCAGGATAAGAGGATCATTCGTTGGTGAAAAATATTTAGATTCACATGCATTTCTTGACATGATGGAAAATAAATATCAACCATTAAGTGATTGCGGTACACAATCTATGAGGGCAGTGCACAAGGTAATTCTTTTTAATATTTACAATCATTTAATTTTTTTGCAAGATATATGAATTGACTAGTTTGGTAGGACATATTTCCTTGGAACAAAAGTCATTACCATCCACTCTTATGAATCTTTATGGTATTTTCACTAAATTGGACAACTATATCGATTACTGTACCCATATTCAAGAGGCAAAGGAGTGTTCTAGTGCCTTTATTGGGAAGTCATATCAATAGTAATAATAAACACAAAAGTCCCTCATTATTCTTTATATAAAAAATGATATTGGGCTATAGAAATAATCATAAATCATCATTTTTCTTTTCAATTAAGAAAAACTAAACCACAATTCATGCATTGTACAGACTACTGCCTCCACGAACCAATGTGTTTTCATTTGCTTCACCACTATACAAGGATAATATAAATAGTTAACTTTATAAATAATTATGATACTTATATCATGTTTATTATTTTTAAATAATAAGCTTTATTACTCATTTCTCCCCTTCTATGTAAAATGAAATCATCAACCATGTATACATATGGACTACTGCCTCTATAGAAAAATTGATATTCATTTTTATTTTCATCATTGACTTATATCAATGGTCATGAGGATGTTATAAAAGGATACATATTATATTTTTGGTATCATTAAGGTACTTTGATGAAAATTTATGGAACCAATTAATGATATGATCAACAAAAAATTGTCATTGATTTTATTATTTAAAATGAGTGAACTAAGAGTAAAATGATCTCTTCTTTCTAGCTGATGATTTTAAATAAATTATAATATTTTTATAATTATTTAAAATTCATATATATAAAACAAATAATCACTAAAAAATATAACGATGCTTATGGTATGAGGATATTACAACTAAACCACCTCATAATCATCCATTAATCATGGTAGGTTCTTGTTTGTGTCTGTTTAACAATCTACTTGAAAAATAATTTGAATTCATATCCCGAAGGAATATTAGAACTTATGTACTGGTATAATATAATTTAAATATTTAAATAATAATTTTTTTGGTTTTGGTAATTTTATATCAGCATTTAACTCATTAATTAAGAAAACACCTTTTGTTCATTAAGAAACAATGAAACATGATAATCACTAATTTCATCTTTATGATTTGTAACAAAAAATACAATGAAATGAAATTATATATTTATACAATATCATTGAAATTATATTATAGTAACTTATGGGATATAATAATGCAGTAAATTTAAAAAATAATATATATCAACAAATATTTTATGAAACTAGTTCAAAGTAATAAAGATTAATTACACCTAGTGATGGAAATAGGTAAAAACTTACTAACACACACACACACACACACATATATATATATATATATATGAATTTATATAGTTATTATAAATGATAATTATAAAGGGTTATAGTTATGAATAAGGTTCTTGGGTATGTATTTAATGAACTTAATTTAATTATTCATGATGTTTGGTGAAAGTGTAGAATGAATCAGGAACAAGGTATGAGGTTTCGTCTCTAATACCTCTCTTTGAGACATATTTAGTATTATTCATGTAACATCATTTATGGGGAGTAAATACCAACTATTTTAGATATAATAAAATGTAATATATTTTAATCATGGTATTTGATGTTTATTTTACATCTCACACATTCAAGGGGTTTTGATTTAGAAGTTACTCAAGTCGAATGGTTTCTTTATCTTAAACATAAATTTCATGAGACATGATTATATTATGAATCATGTTTTCCTTTTAATGGTGTATTAAATTACCATGGATTTAAATTTATAATAATTTTTTTATTAATGTAATTTATTAATAAAAACAATTCATTTTCGCCAAATAACTTTTGAATCAGTTTTTTACCTAGTTGTATGGTTTTTAGGTAACTCAATTTTCATTCATTGAGCTATGATCATCCTTTTAGACTTATAAGTTGAATATATTATACCAATTTATTATATTATGTGTTATTTTATTTATTTTGTATGAATATATGTTTCTACCACATAATACACCTTTTTGAAATATTTTTTACTTTAAGGAGTATGTTGTTCGTAGGGAATATTGATAACTCAAGTCTCTATTCCTTGAGTTATATTGTTTCACTATGAAATTATTTATTCCATGATTGGGTTCTACAAAATTAATATTTTATTTTATGAAAATTTATCTAATTATATGGTGAAATAATTTTTTTATACAAAGTAATGTTTTTCTCTCGTTTTATAATGTGCATTTTAAACAAAAATATTTTTTAAGATATTAAAACGGGGGGTTTCCTTTCACTTTCATACATTCTTTCTCCCAATAAAAATTTCTCCAAGAAAAATTTTATATATTTTAAATTCCATTTTATAGAATATTTTTTTTAAATAGTAATGTTTTTAAAAGATTTTTCACATCACATTTTGAAAAAAAGACTTTTGGAAGTGAACCGTAACATCATATTTTACATCAACGTTAAAAATGTGCTCTAAAAACTAATTTATGTTTTCAATACCATTTAAATCTTCATTTTCAAAAAGAAATACCTAAATAGTTTTTATGATTCACTATATATATATATATATTTATTTTTTGGGTTAATGAACTTATAGTACCAAATAATGAAATTACTAATCTCTTTTTTAGTGGTATCATTTAATCATTATTTTACAAGTATGTTTTTCATCTATTTAAATATCCCTCTAGTATTCCTTTTTTATACTTGAGATATGTTCTTTGGAAACAAAAAACCTAATTCTAATTTATGGATTAGGATCATGTTATTCCATTATCGACTTATCTATATACTCATTTCTCTATACAGTGTGAGCATCACATTTTGCATAATTAAGATTGGATGATACTCACCTAGAAATAATAATATTATATTAATATAGGGAAAATTATTTTCATTTAATATTTTGTTATTCCAATATGTATGATTATTAGCATGTCAAATATGTATTTTTTGACCATCCACCTTCTTTCTCTGGATGGGTTATGCTCATGTTATTCCTTTTATTGACATGGGGAAAACTATTAACATTATTAATGATTATTGAGAACTAACTAAGGTTGATTATATACTGAAATTTAATATTTTTTATTATATGGATAGCCATGTTTTCATTCTACTAGATATTCCTTAGAGAATGATACGAAATTCCTTTTTGTCTCTTATGGTGAATGAATTGGACTTAATAAAGTGACGAGTTTCTCCTAAAATTATATAGCCCCTCAATGAATCAACAAGTATCAAGAGACAAAAAAAATTGGGTTTTGGTGTATACCTATTCCCATATCATTATAGTGTCTTTGCCTAAGGCATCGAATTTTTTTCATATTTGATATTATGAATTCCATCGGTATTGTTGGGCACGTATTGTCTCAACAATAATCTATAGTTTTTTTTGATGATTTTGATGCTCACAAAAGACTTTGTTTATTTTCTAATAATGTTTTGTTAAGTGAGTTTTACAAGAATTTATATTCTATTTTAATGTAATTTAGCATTACTAGAATGATTCTGGAAACAGTTTTTCCATACCTACGTTACACTGAAAAACTAAGATGTGTGTATGGTATAAAACCAACATTATGCTAAAGAGTTTTTATTTGGATCATCAACCTTACGTTATAAAAATTGAAACATGTATGGATCAAAAAACCTACTTTGGAGTCTATATTTACTGTTTCCAACCCTACATTTGGGAAAATTAAACGTATGGTTAATCAATGCCACGTTTAGGATTTTTTACTGACAAGGATAAATGTATTGAAAAGGAACCCTATGCTACACAAAGGAACCCTACCCTAAAAAAAGGAATCCTAAGCTATGTAAAGGAACCCTATTCTATGAAATAGAACCCTATGATACGCAAAAGAACCCTATGCTACACAGATCAACCCCATGTTTTGTTCTGAATAATGAAGTTCTTTAAGCTGCATTTTGAATCCTAGATTTCAGCAATGGTCAAGACAAAAATAAGACCAATTCAAGGATCATTTTGATTGATTCAAAGAATCGTGTTCATTAGATAAAATATCTACTATTTATAAGGGATGTAAAAACTCTTCTAGTTAATTGAAATTTCAATTTCCATGACCAATTAGGCTACTCTTCTGGATCTGGAATAATGAAGAATGTTTTTTTATTCTATATATTCCTTCAGAATATCTCTTCAAAAACACATGTGATAAGTGATTCAGATACAAGCCTGCTTTTTGGAAATTATATTTAAAATGATACATAAAATGAAAAAATCTGTTAAAGGACTACATTTTGAAGATATACATGTTCTATCTTATTCTACTGTAAGTTTGTGACTACTCTATTTTATTTGTACTTTTAAATTGAAGATCTATTTGAAACCTAGATCGATCCATACTCATTCTCTCTTGAAGACTATTTCTTTCTTAATAATAAGATCCGTCTACTATCAATTGAGTGATACTGAAATTGTAAAGTTTCATCTATTTCATCAAATCAATATCTATTGATTTATTTGAGTTTCAACTGCTCGTACTCAGTTATAGTGGAGTATTAGATTCTCGATCTATGCCATGGATAACTAGTTCTATGTTATAGAACCAAAATAATTTTTAATTTGTATTGTTCTTAAGTTATCAACTACTTTCAATCATTTTTGGATTCTTGGTCTTGTGATAAGAGGATAATTCTTGTGAAATTTACCAAGCTCACTAAGAGAGTGATTAGTAGAGTGGACTAGGGGATCTTTGTTCCTTGAACCACTATAAAAAGCTTTGTTCTTTATTTTTATTTATCTACTTCATATTTTCATATAGAATAATAACACTACATATTTGCATAAATTATAGTGGGTATCAAAAGTTATAATTTTGAGAGATTTTGAAAAGACACAAATTTCCCCCCTCTTGTATATTACTTTGTATATTTCGACCTAACAATTGGCATAAGAGGAGATATTTTGGATAAAGATATAGCATGATAAAAATTATAAGGTATATACAAAGATAGAAATTGATGATCCTATAGAAGGGATGTCCATGGTTCGACCTCCATACTTAAATGGTAAAAATTATGGGTGTTAGAATTCAAGGATGATTATTTATCTTGAAAATATTGGATTCAAAGTTTACACAAAGATCATTACCCCATATAAGATTCACGAGAAACCAGAGACATGGGATGATTCAATAAAAGAAGAATATGACATGAATTCAAAAGATATGAATGATATTATTTTTGGTCTTGGAACAGATGAGTTCAATCATGTTTCACAATGTACTACTACCTATGAAATGTGGAAAACTATTATAGTTTCCTAAAAAGGAATAGACAATATAAAACAGATGAGGTATGCAATAGTAAAGCTAAAGTTTGACACCTTCAGAATGTTTGATGGATAAATCATCACATAGATGAATGGAAGGCTTATAGAAATTATCAACAATATTACAGCCTTAGGTGATTCCATTAAACAATCCTATGAATCATTAAAAGTAATGTGTGTACTATCTTTTAAATGGAATGACATATCAACTGCTATTCAACAATGATCTCCTCTCAAAGATCTCACAATGAAAGAATTAATTGGTAAACTGATGATGTATGAAGAATAAATTCAAGATGAAGCTGAAGATCATAAGATTATTATAAACAAAGAAAATACTTCTCTAAAAGTAACATCTCAGAAACATAGAATAAGATCAAAGAAAGATGTCAAAGTGGAGAAGAATTCAGATTCATCTGATTCTGAAATGGAACTGGATTAGTTATCCTGAGAGTTCAGAAATTTCTAAAATAAGAAAAGAGGATTTAGAAAATCCTTCATGAAGGATGATAAAGAACTAAGAGAATTTAGATGTTATGAATGCAAGAAATTGGGTCATATCAGACCTTATTGTCCTCAACTAAAAGATGAAAGAAAAAGGCTAAAAAACAGATATAAAAAATACTGATTACGAGCATAATGGAAAAAGAGAAATGAAAGCTACATGGAGTGTATTAGAAGACTGCAATAGTCCTTTAATGTTTTATTCAAAGAAGGAACAATCAAATATGAAGGTCCACATGTACTTTATGGAAAATGAAGAAGAAGAAAATGTACAAACTTACTATTCCTCTGATTCTGATACTAGTAGTTTATCAATGGATAAATTAGTTTCCTACTGTTCAATTTTATAAGAAAAATATGATTCTTTGATAAAGAACCATAAGTATTTAAAAAATATTTATAATGTTGTTTTAGGTGAAAGAGATATCTTACTTAATCAACATCCAAAATTGATGAAAAAATTCAATTCATCCACAAAAAACTGTGCTGAACATGAAAAAAGGATCAAAGCATTACAAAATGAAGTAGATACTTATAAGAGTTATACTATTTTTTTACTAAAGGACTGAATATTTTAAATTAAATCCTTTGAAGGAATATTATTAAAAGGGGAAGATTTGGTATAGAACATAAGGGTGATAAAATCTAAATTGTACAAGAATTATTTTTTCCCCAATTAAAAAATGAAATTTGTTATTTTTATGAAATAAAAGGTCATGTGACAAATAAATGTTATTTGAGAAATCCTAAAATAAATGGAATTAGAAAAAATTTATTTTAATGAGTTTATCTAAATTTAATGATATAAGATATGAAAAAACCAAGCAGGTCTGGATTCCTAGATCTCTTCTAGCTAACACTATTGGACCCAAGAAAGTGTGGGTACCAAAACAAACATTTGTTTAAATACCTTTGCAGGAAATAGGTCATAACAATAGAAATGATATATGTTTTATGGACAATGGATTTTCTAGACATATGTGTGGAGTTCCAGAAAATTTTCACACACTGACTCAAATTGTAAAACCCTGAGATTTTATGAGAATTTTTTTTTATGTCTTATGTTATACGCAACACCAGAGGAATCTTTCACAGCACACAATACGAACTTGGCTTGCATTATACGCAATCACGACCTTCCTCGATAGCGTGTGTAGTACGCAATACCGGGTTTCACTAAACAACGATATATTATTATGAACTAGCCGTTATGAATAGTATTAACTACATTTTTAATTTTATTGTTCATCTTACACATTTTCTAGAACATGGTAAGAGAACAAAATAAATTTTTCGGGTAAGATAAGTATTTTTCAAAAAATGCAGTTTTGCCGCCTTTTGATGGCGCACCCACATTAAATTTAGTTTTTGACATGTTTATAAGTATAATTTGAGAAAATAAAATTTTTCTTTTGAATCAGGTTATAAAAATTTACTTTGGATAAATTTTTGATATTTTTATGATAACTTTCATATTTTGATGAATAGTAAAAAGATGCTAATTTTTAATTAAAAACAACTTTTTTCATTGAGATAATTTATATGGTTAAATTATAATATTGAATGGTTTTAAAGTATAAATAGAATATATTTTTACCATATAATATAATTTATGTCATTAGCATTAATTTTACAATGAATTCATAGGTAAAAACATTTCAATCTTTGGCAATGTTTTAACTTCTAAAACCCATTTTCTTAACAACGAGATTTATTTTAAATTAATTAATACAACTTATATGTTTTGAATTTTGAAAAATAGATTACATATTCGGAATCAGTGGGTCCAAATTATGTTAATAGGCTACTTTTTATTTTTGTTCATTATGAATAGTAACTACGGTAAATTTTATTTACCATAGTTAAAGGTAAATCGGGTAATTAATGGTAAATATAAGATTATAAAATTATACTAACACCTACCAAAATCCTATTGGATTACTAAAAGTAGACCCATATCACCTAAGGGTCGGATTTGATTCATTTAATGGACTTTGTTCCATGAAAATAATTTAATTATTATTAAAACCAAAGAATGTGACAACATGTCACTTTCTTAAATCTTATAAGTATAATAATTTTAATTTAGTGATAAACTTAATGAAACTTCGAACATGAATAGTCTCCAGAAATATAATAAAATTATATACATCATATGAATTTATTTAGAATTTTTAGTGATTAAATCATTATCATTAATTATGACACAATAGTGATGTTGAAATTGTTTTATCAATTAAAATATCAAATAAATGGTTTTAAAAAATATTAAAATAAATATTATATGAACTGTTTAGTTTTCTCCACTAATTTTATAAATACATATGACATTTTATGAATCTATTAAATATTTTAGTTCGAACATATCTTCTGTATATATTTTATTTAAATTCAAATAAATGAATAGTGTCAAAATTGACACTATTGTTATTTTATAAAAATAACATATTATAAAATTGTTTAAAAATCAAAAAAATATTTAAAAATTATAAATTAAAATTTATATGGTCGAAAATGTCATAAAGTTTCAAATTATGGAAAATTCACAACACATATGTAATTATTTATAATAATTTAAAATTTAGAATATTATTACCACAAATAAAATTAAATTGATAAATAAGGATAAATCAAGTTGATAATGTTTAAAATAAATTCCTAACATGTCTAAATTTTATTTTTTGATGACATTACAACCATATCTCATCTAATATTTGGATATGAGTCATTTTGGAAGTTTTTAAGTGGGGTTAGGATTTAATATAAACTAATATTTCTTATATTTCCAAAGGTGCCCCTCTCCTCCCTTATAAAAGGGAACCTCCTCCCTGTCCTACTCACACAAATTTGAGCCTTCACGCTTGACTAATCCCTGACCATTTCACTTCTCCACTTCCCTAGAAACATCCTATAGGTCCTGGTCTTCTTCAAAGACCAATTGTAGTTCCCTAAGAGGAGGTCTCAAAGAGGCGCTTCAAAGAAGAGGTAATGCCCGTTACCAATTCTTTCAACTTTATTTATTCTTACACTTCTTCTTATTTACTTGTTTCGTTATGAATTAATAACATCAGTATCACTAATATACTGATATGTTATTATAATTATGAAACCACCCTATTTCACCATTTATCTATCCTACGGAAAACGAAATCACCGTGCATGCGTACGTACGGAATACCGTCTCCATACTGTGGTGTAATATATTTTCCATCACCACCTTAGTTGGATGGGTATAATGGTGAAAATAAATAACTATATATGTTTATTGTAAATTAATATTTATTTTGAAATAGTATACATACACTCCAATACAATTCCACGATCATGGGAACGATATCATCACTCGTGCGTACGTACGGAATACCGTCTCCACGATGTGATGCGACTCGTTCTACATGTTCTTCATTGAATAATGGTTATATAAATGAATTGAATGAATGAATATGATATATATTACACTAATACCAATCTGGAAATGAGGTATCTATAACCTAAAGAGAAGAATAAGAATTTATTCAACAAAACACGCATAAGAACAAAAAGTAGTAAACACCTGAATAACAAGTAGCAATGAAATATTACTAATAAGAAGCTAAGAATATGGACATATATGATATCATAACAATGAGTATGATTCTAGAATAAGTCAATGAAATTATTTAAATAATTATACAGGAGGTTCAGACACTTATGAAGCAAATCGGACCTAAGGTAAGGGAAAATATCACAATCTCATTTTTATCCGAGATTGTTTATACTTTGGTATTTACTGGGGTGTATTTTATCATCCACATCCATGTTCCCTTAATATGTAATATTTTTTTCCATCCACCTACAATGTTTTAAATCCAATTTTACCCTTCGGTGAGTTTTAGTAAAGGATATGAAAGGAATCTTTTGTCGTTTTTCGTACGAAGTACTTTTTGACTTTTTCGACAAAAGTACGAGAAGAATGTTTTATTTAACTTATATGGCATGAAAGGATTTTTAAAACATTATTTCCCAGAATCTTCCTTTATAAGTTTTCAAGTTTATTTTTAATCAACTTCTTTTAGTTTAAAATTATATGACATGTTAAGAAAGGAAAATGTTTTTGAAGTAGAAAGGATATTTTCCTCAAGAATGGAGTTTAAGTGTTTTATCAAAATTATTTTCCATCTAAGATAATACATGGTTCTATTTATATCCCTATTATTACATTGATTTGAATATGTTGTGATGAAATTTTTTTATGAATTCCTTTATCTTATATGAATTATTTTATGATGTCATGATGTTTAAGAATCCCATTTTTATTACATGGGTTATACAATGATGTATGATTTACTATTTTGTGGCACACATAATAATTGTATCATTATGAGATGGGTGGGACCTATATCTCCCTCCAATTAATTGGGTAAAGATTTATATCTCATGAGATAGACATGGCTGGAATGACAAGTTAAACCGGTTCAGTGAAACAGGACTGAAATGAGGAGTGAACTCAGTTCAGAAATGGACTTTGTCCACTAAGATATTCTTGGAAATGAGTCTTGACTAATAAGAAATGATTCTCTATGATTATGTGTGTATGCCACACAGTTTCATGTTTTAAGTTATGATTATTGGGATTACATTTCACTAATATGATTTATCCCATGTTATGAAATTATGATTTCTTTTGAAGGTAAAGATTTCCAAAATGTTATGTTCTTATGAATATGATGTGATTGATTTTTATTTTGTTTACCCTTACTGAGAATTTGAGCTCACCCTTCTGTATGTTTTCTTTTCCCCAGGCCAGGAAGAAGGTTATTAAGTAGGATAAGCCAAAATGGACTCTAGATATGATGAAATAAATGGGAGATAATGTAGATGCTTTATGAACGAGTTGTTTATGTTTCCTAGTTTCTAAAGACACTATAACTATACGGTCCTTTCATGGTTTTGTTATATGTTGTAATAAGTTTGCTTCAATTTTGAAGTATTAACAATGTATGTAAAGTATGGGTCGTTATAGTTGGTATCAGAGGAAAGGTATAGTCAACCTTTGGAAACTAGGATGTGAAATCCTTTGTAAGAACCCTAAGGATAAGTCTAAGCATAGAACACAATCTTAGTGTTTTAAAAATGGCCATGAATAACCTAAGATAAGACCTTAAGTGTGAAATTTTATTCTTGATTATGTGGTTTTTCTATTATAATTAGTGTTGCTCACACTATTCTTCTTGGTTTTAGTAAATGGCTGGATCCTGAAGGAACCGTGTTAATGCGGAATGCGACGGGCAATGCAATGATTGTCCCCCTGAGCAACCAAACGTTATGGGAGATGGAATGAAAAATCTTGTAGCCATGCTCACACAACTTTCTCAAGCTATGAATCATGCAGGACTTCCAAACGAGTAAAGGAAGGAGCAACATTATGTTGAATCCTTCATGAGGCAGCATCCAACTTGATTCAGCGGGTCTTCTGATCCATTAGTGGCTGAACAATGGATCAATACCACTGAAAAGATATTTTCAGTTCTTCAATATTCTGAACAAGATAAAGTCATCTTAGCAGTTTATCATTTGTAAGGTGAAGCTAATCAATGGTGTAATCTTATTAAGAATACGAGGCAAAGGGATGAAATTGAGTCCATGGAATGGGACGAGTTCAAGAACTTATTTTTCAATAAGCACTTCCCTCATATTCTTCGAACAAAGATGGAGAAAGAGTTTCTTGAACTGAAGCAAAAGGATGATGAATCTGTTGGTACCTATGAAGAAAATTTTACAAGACTTGCAAGGTACTCTTATGGTATTATTATCCAACCCGAGAGTAAGATCGATCGATTCTTTAGTGGCTTAAAACCAAGTCTTCGAAGGGCGTTAGCCATAAGGTACTTCAATAGCTATGAGGAAATCGTTCGATGTGCTCTCAAGGTTGAGATGGAGATTGGAGTAACCCATCAGTCATATGGGTTTGATAAGAAGATGAAAATGGAATTCAAAGGAAAATCTAAAGAGCACACTGAATATAAGATGAGTTTTCCCTTATGCTCAAAGTGTGGAAAGAAACATGGAGGAAATTGTCTTAAGGGGACAAGAAAATGTTATAAGTGTGGAAAAGAAGGTCATCAGGCAATTGAACGTCGAAATAATGGGAAGAAAATGTCTAATGATGCAAACAAAGGAAGGGATACACATAATGAACCTACTACACTTCAATGTTTCAAGTGAAATGAAATGGGGAACTATGCTAATCAATGCCCTAATCCAAGGGTTGATGATGATGATCGACATCAACAAACTCTTAAGGATAAAGAAAAAGGAAAGTCACATGCAATTTCTATCAGCGATGTGGAGTATGATAACGAAGTGGTGAAAGGTACACTTACCATCCACTCTAAAGTAGAAAATGTTTTATTTTATTCTGGATCCACCCACTCTTTTATTTTTGAATAATTTTCTAAGGGTATCACCATATTACCTCAAAAATTAGATGTTGTGTTAACTGTGACAAATCCTAATGGAATAACAGTTGCATCAAAAGTTTATAATTCTTCTCCGATTGAAGTTTGTGTGAAAGTGCTTCCTACAAATCTTTTGATCCTTCCTATAGTGGAATTTGATGTGATTCATGGCATGGATTGGCTTTCTTTATATGGATCTCATATCAATTTCCAAAGAAGGGAAGTCACATTTCATATTCCAGATCAATCTATGATCTTCTATCGATGTAAGGATGAACATAACCTTCCAGTGGAAATTTCTTTCATCTTATGGGTCTTGATTCCACTAAATTAAGGTTATTTATCTCAAATGTTTGGTGAGAAACTCACGATTAAGAATATGCCCATTGTACGGGAGTTTGACGATGTTTTTCCAGAGGAATTTTTGGGTCTTCCACCAAATCATGAAGTAGAGTTTTCAATAGAACTCGTACAGGGTGCTTTGCCTATTTCAAAGACACCTTATAGCATGGATCCAATTGGGTTACATGAATTGAAGAAACAACTCCAAGAGAATCTTGAAAAGGGATTCATACACCCTAGTGCATCACCTTGGGGAGCACCTGTTCTTTTTGTTAAGAATAAAGATGGATCAATGAGACTCTGCATTGATTATTGAGAACTTAACAAGATCACTATCAAGAAAAAATGTCCTCTCCCATGCATTGATGACCTATTTGACCAACTACGTAGAGCTCAATAATTTCTCAAGATTGATCTTCATTCAGGGTATCATCAATTAAGGGTCAAAAGGGAGGATATACCAAAGACGACTTTCTGTACAAGGTATGGACACTATGAATTTATAGTGATGCCATTTGGTCTTACTAATTCCCCTTCTATCTTCATGGATCTGATGAATAGAGTCTTTAGAGACTATCTTGATCAGTTTGTGGTAGTCTTTATAGATGATATTATTTTCTATTCAAAGAGAATGGAAGAACATGAAGATCACTTGAGAATTGTATTAAATACCCTAAGAAAGGAGAAACTTTATGCCAAATTTACCAAGTGTGAATTTTGGCTTCAAAAAGATGCATTTTTGGGTCACATAATCTCAAAAGAGGGGATATCTGTGGATCCAGAAAAAATAGAGTTTATCAAAAGATGGTCGAGACCAACAATAGTAACTAAGATCCGAAGTTTTCTTGGTTTGGCTGGATATTATCGACGTTTTATGAAAGATTTTTCACGATTATCTAATCCACTCACCAAGTTGACTTTAAATGAGTTATGTTTGTTTGGATGGAGGAATGCGAAGATAATTTCAAGGATTTGAAAAGAAGGTTAGCCAGTGCACCTGTGCTCACACTACCTTGCAGTGAAGAACGGTTTATGATCTACATTGATGAATCCAAGAAGGGACTGGGATGTGTTCTCATGCAAAATGATATGGTGATAGCTTATGCCTCACGATAGTTGAAAATCCAGGAGTAAAATTACCCAACTCATGATTTGGAGTTAGCTGCGGTAATCTTTGCATTAAATATTTGGAAGCATTACCTTTATGGTGAAAGGTGTGATATTTATACTGATCATAAAAGTTTTAAGTATATTTTCACACAAAAGGAGCTGAATATGTGTCAAAGAAGATGGTTGGAGATGATTAAGGATTATGACTGCTCAATTCATTACCACCCTGGGAAAGCAAACAGGGTAGCAGACACATTAAGTCGACAAGACCATGCTAGCTTATCCATGATGAGGATCGAAAAAGATCCAATATTTATGGATTTACAAAGGATGGATCTTGTAATTTTAATGGAAGGGGAGAAATCTTATCTTTCTAAAATGAATTTTCAACCATCTATACATGTGAAGATTAAAGAGGTGCAGAAAGAAGATGTCAAGTTACAAAATAAGGTGAGAAATGTTACTGAATTCAACCTTGATTGTGATGGGATAATAAAGTTAAGGAATAATGTTTGTGTTCCTCCAATCCCAGAATTAAAGAAGGAGCTGCTAGATGAGGCTTATAGTTCTTCATTCTCTAATCATCCTGGAAGCACGAAGATGTATAGGGACCTAAAAGAGTACTTCTGGTGGGATGGAATTAAAAGAGATGTTGCTGAATATGTCTCTCGATGATTGGTTTGTCATCAAGTTAAAGATGAGAGACAGAAGTCCAAGGGGATGTTACAACCATTACCCATACCAGAATGGAAATGCGAAAACATCACTATGGACTTTTTCACTGGAATTCCTAAAACATCCAAAAGAAATAATGCTATCTGGGTCATAGTTGATCGTCTTACAAAGTTTGCACACTTCATTTCTATTAGAGAGGATTTCTATCTAGATAAACTTTCTAGGATATATGTAAAGGAAGTGGTAAGATTTAATAGAGTACCACTTTCTATTATATCTGATCGGGATCCGAGGTTTACCTCAATGTTCTGGCGAAGTCTTCAGCATACTCTGGATACAGAGTTCAGTTTCAGCACTTCTTATCATCCTCAGACATACGGTCAGTCTGAGAGGACAATTCAAACTCTAGAAGATATGTTGAGAGCTTTCTCTATAGATTCCAAAGGTGGTTGGGATTAACACATACCTTTGGTGGAATTTTCCTATAATAATAGCTTTCACTCCAGTATTCAGATGGCTCCTTATGAAGCTCTCTATGGAAAGAAATGCAGGACTCCAACTTGCTAGGATGAAGTTAGGGAAATAATGCTATTATGACCTGATCTTGTTGATGAAATGGCAGAAAAGGTCAGATCTATTCAACAACACATAAGAGCAGCTCAGAGTCGATAGAAAAGTTATGCTGACAACCGAAGAAAAGACCTAGAGTTTGAAGTGGGTGATAAAGTGTTCTTACGAATATCTCCCTGGACGAGGGTCATGAGATTTGGAAAGAAGGGAAAGTTGAGCCCCAGATATATTGGTCCTTTTGAAATTTTGGATCGTGCTGGGAAGGTAGCTTACCGATTGGCGCTTCCACCGAATCTCTCTCAAATTCACGATGTGTTCCATGTATCTCTCCTGAGAAAGTACATTCCTGATCCATCACATGTACACAGCTCAGAAGTTGTATCATTGGAGCAAGAACTTTCTTATGAAGAACAACCGATAGAGATTCTGGATCATAGAGAAAAAGTCCTACGGAACAAGACCACTCACTTGGTGAAAGTTTTATGGAGGAACCACCAATTAGAAGAAGCTACATGGGAACTTGAGGATATGACGAGGGAGATGTATCCTCATCTGTTTGTAATGAAGTGACGAATTTCGAGGAAAAAATTCATTTTAAGGGGGGTAGAATGTAACACCCTGAGATTTTATGAGAAATTTCTTTTTTATGTATTATGTTATACGCAACACCAAGGGAATCTTTCATAGCACACAATACGGACTTGGCTAGATTACACACAATCACGACCCTCCTCAATAGCTTGTGTAGTACGCAATACCGGGTTTCACTAAACAACGATATATTATTATGAACTAGACGTTATGAATAGTATTAACTACATTTTTAATTTTATTATTCATCTTACACATTTTCTAGAACATGGTAAGAAAACAAAATAAATTTTTCGGGTAAAATAAGTATTTTTCAAAAAATGCAGTTTTGCCGCCTTTTGATGGCGCACCCACATTAAATCTAGATTTTGACATGTTTATAAGTTTAATTTTACAAAATAAAATTCTTCTTTTTAATAAGGGTATAAAAATTTACTTTTGATAAATTTTTGATATTTTTTTGATAACTGTCATATTTTGATGAATAGTAAAAATACGTTAATTTTTAATTAAATTTTTTTTTTCATTGAGATAATTTATATGGTCAAATTATAATATTGAATGATTTTAAAGTATAAATAGAATATATTTTTACCATTTAATATAATTTATTTCATTAGCATTAATTTCACATTGAGTTCATAGGTAAAAACATTTCAATCTTTGGCAATGTTTTAACTTCTAAAACCCGTTTTCCTAACAACGGGATTTATTTTAAATTAATCACTGCAACTTATATGTTTTGAATTTTGAAAAATGGATTCCATATTCAGAATCAGTGGGTCTAAATTTTGTTAATAGGTTACTTTTTATTTTTGGGAATTATGAATAGTAACTACGGTAAATTTTATTTACCATAGTTAAAGGTAAATCGGGTAATTAAGGGTAAATATAAGATTATAAAATTACCCTAACACCTGCCAAAATACTATTGGATGACTAAAAGTCGACCCATATCACCTAAGGGTCGGATTATATTCATTTAATGGACTTTTGTCCATGAAAACACTATATCACTTTCTTAAATCTTATATGTATAAAAATTTTAATTTAGTGATAACCTTAATAAAACTTCGAACATGAAAAGTATACAGAAAGATAATACAATTATCTACATCATAGTAATTTATTTATAATTTTTAGGGATTAAATAAGTATCATTAATTATGACACAATAGTGATGTTGAAATTATTTTATTAATTAAAATATCAAATAAATGGTTTTAAAAAATATTAAAATAAATATTATATGAACTATTTAATGTGATCCACTAATTTTCTAGATACATATGAAATTTTATGAATCTATTAAATATTTTAGTTTGAACATATCTTCTGTATATATTTTATTTAAATTCAAATAAATGAATAGTGTCAAAATTGACACTATTGTTATTTTATGAAAATAACATATTATAAAACTGTTTAAAAAGCACAAAAATATTTAAAAATTATAAATTAAAATTTATATGGTCGAAAATTTCATAAATTTTCAAATTATGGAAAATTCACAAAACATATGTAATTATTTATAATAATTTAAAATTTAGAATATTATTACCACAAATAAAATTAAATTGATAAATAAGGATAAATCAAGTTAATAATGTTTAAAATAAATTCCTAACATGTATAAATTTTATTGGATGATGATATTACAACCCTATCTCATCTAATCTTCGGATATGAGTCATTTTAGATGTTTTTAAGTAGGGTTGGGATTTAATATAAACTAATACTTATTATATTTTCAAAGGTGCCCCTCTCCTCCCTTATAAAAGGGCACCTCCTCCCTCTCTTCCTCACACCAATTTGAGCCTTCAAACTCGGCCAATACCTACCCATTTCACTTAGCCACTTCCCTAGAAACATCCTAGAGGTCCTGGTCTTCTTTAAAGACCAATGTTAGCGCCCTAAGAGGAGGTCTCAAAGAGATGCTTCAAAGAAGAGGTAATGTCTGTTACCAATTCTTTCAACTTTATTTCTTCTTCAACTTCTTATTATTTAGTTGTTTCATTATGAATTAATTACATTAGTATCACTCATATACTGATATGTTATTATATGTATGAAACAACCCTATGTCACCATCTATCCATCCTACGGAAAACGAAATCACTGCGCGTGCGTACGTACGGAATACCGTCTCCACGCCGTGGTGTAATCTATTTTCCATCACCACATTACTTGTATGGGTATAATGGTGAAAATAAATAACTATATATGATTATTGTAAATTAATATTGATTCTAAAATAGTATACATAAACTCCAATACAATTCCACGATCATGGGAACGATATCATCGCTCGTGCGTACGTACGGAATACCGTATCCACGATGTGATGCGACTCGTTCTACATGATCTTCATTACATAATGATTATATAAATGAATTGAATAAATTAATATGATATATATTACACTAATACCATTCTGGAAATGAGGTATCTATAACCTAAAGAGAAGAATAAGAATTTATTCAACAAAACACGCATAAGAACAAAAAGTAATAAACACCTGAATAACAAGTAGCAATGAAATATTACTAATAAGAAGCTAAGAATATGGCCATATATGATATCATAACAATGAGTATGATTCTGGAATAAGTCAATGACATTATTTAAATCATTATACAGGAGGTTAGGACACTTACGAAGCAAATCGAACCTAAGGTAAGGGAAAATATCACAATCTCATTTTTATCCGGGATTGTTTATACTTTGGTATTTACTGGGGTGTATTTTATCATCCACATCCATGTTCCCTGTTTTTTTAACTTATACGACATGAATGGATTTTTAAAACATTATTTCCAAGAATCTTCCTTTACAAGTTTTCAATTTTATTTTTAATCAACTTCTTTTAGTTTAAAATTGTATGACATGTTAAGAAAGGAAAATTTGTATTGATGTAGAAAGGATATTTTCCTCAAGAATTGAGTTCAAGTGTTTTATCAAAATTATTTTCCATCTAAGATAATATAGGGTTTTGTTTCTATCCCTATTATTACATTGATTTGATTATGTTGTGATGGAATTATTTTTATGAATTCCTTTATCTTATATGAATTTTTTTATGATGTCATGATGTTTAAGAATCCCATTTTTATTACATGGGTTATGCAATGATGTATGATTTATGATTTTGTTGCACACATAAGAATGTTATCATTATGAGATGGGTGGGACCTATATCTACCTCCAATGCATTGGGTAAAGATTTATATCTCATGAGATAGACATGGCTGGAATGGCAAGTTAAACCGGTTTAGTGAAACATGACTGAAATGAGGAGTGAACTCGGTTCAGAAATGGACTTTTTCCACGAAGATAGTCTTGGCAATGAGTCTTGACTAATAAGAAATGATTATATACGATTATGTGTGTATGAAACAAATTCTGATGTTATAAGTTATGATTATTGGGATTATATTTCACTACTATAATTTATCCCTTGTTATGAAATTATGATTTCTTTTGCAGGTAAAGATTTCCAAAATGTTATGTTCTTATGAATATGATGTGTTTGATTTTTATTTTGTTTACCCTTACTGAGCATTTGAGATCACCCTTTTTTATGTTTTCTTCCCCCCAGGTTAGGAAGAAGGTTATTAAGTAGAATATGCCAAAAGGGACTCTAGATATGATGAAATAAATGGGAGACAATGTAGATGATTTATGAACCAGTTGTTTATGTTTCATAGTTTCTAAAGACACTATATCTATACGGTCCTTTCATGGTTTTGTTATATGTTGTAATAAGTGTGCTTAAATTTTTAAGTATTAACAATGTATGTAAAGTATGGGTCGTTATACAAATGGATAGAGGTCTTGTCACTTTTGGTGATAATTTCAAAGGAAAAACAATTGGATTTGGAACTGTTGGAGATATAAAGACTATCTCAATAAAAAAAGTGCTATATGTGAAAGGGTTAGAGAAAAATATAGTAAGTATTTCTCAACTTTTTGATGATTTATTTTATTTTGGTTTTTTTATAATAATTTATATTCTGTGTTTAAATATTAGTTTGTTAAATTTAAAGCACCTAGAACTAATAATGATTATACTTTGGATTTAAATTCTTTATGTAAACAGAACGTGAATTGTTTAACTACTAGGAAAAATGAATCCTGGATATTTCATAGAAGACTTAGACACAGTAATGTTTATGTTTTACATAAATTATCTAAAAAAAATTATTTTTTGATTCACCTAGTCTTATGTTTGATAATGAAAAATTCTATGATGCATGCCAAATTGGGAAGCAACACAAATCATATTTCAAATCTATTAACAAAATTGCTACAATTGAACCTTTAGAACTTATCCATATGGATTTATTTGAACCATCAATGATAAGAAGTTTGTATGATAAATTTTACTTTAATGTTTTAGTAGATGATTATATTATATTTACTTGGTTTTATTTTCTAAAACTCAAAAGTGATTTTTTATTATTTTTGAATTTATTTTTAAAATTATTCAAAATGAAAAAGATTTTAAAATAATTTCATTATAAAGTGATCATGGTGATAATTTTATAATCAATAATTTAATTATTTTTTCTCAAATCTAGGAATTGAACACGCTTTCTCTGTACCCAGAACACCTCAAATAAATGGAATTGTTGAAAGAAGAAATATTACTATTAAAGAAATGGAAAGGACTATGCCGAATGAATACAATATTCCTACCTATTTTTGGAAAGAATTTGTATACACATTCATCTATATCATGATTAAGGTTTTAATTAGGCCCATTTTCAAAAATACACCTGATGAACTTTAGAATAACAGAAAATAAAAAATAATGTATTTTAATGTTTTTGGATGCAACATGTATATCTTGAATACTAAGAAAAAACCGAGTAAGTTTTATCCAAAATACAATGAAGGAATATATTTTTTAAATATTCTACTACCTCTAAATCATATAGAGTGTTCAATAAAAAGTCAAGGATTTTTGATGAATCTGTTCATGTGATGTTTGATGAAACTAACCCTTTTATTATTAAAGAGAAATATTAAACTTAAGAAGTCACAAACTCTTTTGATAACATGAGACTTAAAACACTTAAAAATGATTTGAAAAATGATATTGATAAAACTAAGTCTAGTTCATAAGAACATGATACTGAAGAACCTTAAAGTGTCTTTCCTAGACAATATAGAACCCTAAAGAACCATCCTTTAGAAATTGTAATAGGATATCTAGACACAGAAATTAAAACTAGAATAAATATAGAAAACATATTAGAAATTTATTCCTTTATATATCAATTAGAACCTAAGACTATGGAAGAATCCTTAGATGATGATAGTTTTTGTTATATATACAAGAAGAGATAAATTAGTACAAAAGAAATGAAGATTGTGAATTAGTAGAGAGACTAACAAATTATCCAGTTATAGGAACTAAATGGGTCATTAGAAATAAATAGGATGATCAAGTGATCATAACCCGAAATAAATCTATATTAGTTTATAAAGTATATAATAAGTAATAAGTTATAGATTATGATGAAACATTTCCCCTATATAAATATTGGAATCCATTAGAATTATTTAAGCCTATGTATCTCATAGGAATATTAACTTATATCACATGGATGTTAAACATTCCTTTTTTAATTAGTTATTTAATAGAGGAAGTTTATGTTGAACAACCACTAGTTTTGAAAGTCCTCAAAAAAAATATTTTATTTTTAAACTTACCAAATCTCTCTATGGACTTAAACAATCACCTAAATCATGATATGAATTATTTAGTTCTTTTCTTTTGAAAAATGGTTTTACTATTGGTTTGAAAGATCCAACACTTTTCAAGAAAACTATTTGTTCTAATATTTTATTAGTCCAAATTTATTTTGATGATGTTATTTTTGTCTCAACAAATAAAAATCTTTTTCATGATTTTTCAAATTTGATAAAAAAATCCATTGAAATGAGTATTATGGGATAATTAAATTTCTTTTTTGGATTTTAGATTTAACAAAATATTTTGGAATTTCTTTAAATCAAATAATGTATATTATTGATTTATATAAAAAGTTTGGACTTGAGAAATATCAGAAATATATAAATCCTATGGGTACAAATATAAAACCTGATTTGGATGAAGCTGGAAAACTAGTCGGCAATAAGTTATATAGAGGTATGATTTATAGTTTGTTTTATATTACAACTATCATACCTAAAATTATGTTTTCGGTACGTCTTTGTGCTATATTTTAGTCAAATCCAAAAGAATCCCATATTACTACTATTAAAATATTTTTTAGTTATTTAAAAGGAACCATTTTTCAATCTCTTCTTCATCCTAGAAATTTGGATTTTAATTTAATGTCATATTTAGATTAAGAATTTGGAGGTTTTAGATCAAATAAAAAAAGTACCTTAGGAACCTATCACTTTTTAGGAAAATATTTAGTTTAATGGTCTAGTAAGAAACAATACTCAGTTTCCCTATCAACCACTAAGGCATAATATGTGTCTAGTGGTAGTTTTTGAGAACAAGTATTGTGGATGAAAGACACTCTACTAGATGTTGGAATAAAAATTAATAGTATTTCTATTGTATGTGATAATACTAATGCTATTAATATTTCAAAAAATCATATAATTCATTCTAGGACTAAGAAAATTGATATAAGCCATCATTTTCTAAGAGATCATGTCCTTAAAAAGGATATTTATTTATAATTTGTTAATACTGAATATCAATTAGTTGATATTTTTACTAAACCACTTTATAGTACTAGTTTTTATTTTATTAAGGGGGAGTTATAAATATTTGAGTTTAATTAATTAATAATTAATTTATTTTCAGTTTCATTGATTTAATGTTAGTAATTTTATTTTATATGTTTTATTCAATTTAGTATTAATTTTTTTAATATAATTTCATTTAAATTTCATTTTATTTTTCTTTTAAAAATTAAATACATAATGAGTACATCCCCTATCAACATGAGAAAACTATTTTCCTTCTACTGCTATCGTACTCCTCTCTATTTGAATAACAGAGTACCTATCTCTTTTGATTCCTGTCTACTAAAAACCCTAAAACATCAATCCCTTTTATCCAGAAACCTTTTTAGATAGAATCCTATTGAAGATTCATGCATTCTGAGTTGGATAACAATGTATATTCCTTAGGAAAATATGACAAAGTGTTGAAAGGGAAGGTAATAGATTTTGGATATCCAAATTCAACAAATCTATCTCCCAAGGAAGTGATGCATTTTCAATGTCTAGTATATGAATTTGGTGAAGATAACATGCCAATGGTTTATGAAATAAAAGTAAAATAGTATTGTAAAAATGATTCTTTAAGACTTGGTTTTTATGAATATATTATTATCTCTTTGATTGATAATAAAGATTTTTCTTTATCCTCTATTGAAATGAATGAAATTATTAATTGTCCCCATGAGAGTTTGTTTCAATTCTATTTAAATAATATTGGTAATGGTAGACATACATCTGAGGATATTACGTTTTCTATTTGGTACAAGAACTGTTAAAAAATGATTTTACAAAAGAACTTTATCCTGACTGTCGCATGATGATGATGTTTATTCAATCTGGGATTTTTTCTAGGACCACTAAGCTTGAGAAGTTTCTCTATCTAGATATGTATATCATGTTTTTAATTTTGAATAGTGTATAGTTTCAATTTTCTTGGTTTATGATAAGATATTTAAACCATTATTGCCATGAGGGTGAGAATATGGGATTTTATACCTATGTTAGTATTCTTTACATCTTTCTATGAAGAAAAAGAAAAATAGTTAATATGTTTTTTTTTTGGAAAAACATTTCACCACAACAAAACATTGAATGGAAGAACGATGAAGAAGCAGTGTTTTTTCTAGAGAAACCCATGAAACAGTTTGCTGCCAGTTGGTGTGGAGAAACAACAACAGTTGTTAGTAACTTATCAGGGGGATAGAAGAGTTATAAATTTCTTTGGATCAGTTACTCAGAGGCCTAATGATGAAGAAACTTCAAGGCCTAATGAATATCTTTTTTAGAAAAGAGGAAGAGTTTCATTAAATTTTCAAGAATTTGTTATTGAAGCAGCTATTGGAGGTGTGGATGTCACTCCACTTTGTGAGATAAGAGAAGTTGAAGGAGGGGATAAAGTGGTTAAGCAAGTTGAACAGGAGGCTCAAATACAAGAAATTCACAGGGAAGATATCCTTGGCTAGGGAAATAAAATTGTTTCTGATCCTGGTGTTTTGGGAGGATCTGACTTGGAAAACAGACCAGACAGAAATAGTGAGCCAAACCTAGCTATAATTGAAGTTGATCAAGAATGAGCTAATTATCGTGAATCATCAGATTCAGAGTCTAATTCCTAGGTAATAAAGATACATTTTTTGGAGGCTCAGAATTCATTTTTAAGAGAATAGTTGGAAGCTGAGATGAAAAAGATTGAATAATACAAGGTTGTTTCATTGCTGAGATCATATTTTGAAGATCAAAAGAATCATTTAAGAGAATTAAAAAAATATCATTTTATTATGAGATCTTAAGGATCTT
Source organism: Viscum album (assembly GCA_963277665.1). NCBI lineage: Eukaryota > Viridiplantae > Streptophyta > Magnoliopsida > Santalales > Viscaceae > Viscum > Viscum album. The sequence continues at coordinate 2,119,920,417 of OY728150.1, forward strand.
ATAGACAATATTTGAAGATAATTTTGTTCATTAAAGGATGATTTTGTTAAGAAGACAGATTTTGATGAATTTAAGTTGATGATTGGGAGAGAGTTTCAGTCTCTTCGAGTAAGAAATTAATCATATAATTCCTCTCAACAGACACTACCAAAATTTCTTAGTAAGTTTGAAGTAATTACCTCATCACTGGATAATTTTAATAATAGGCTACACACTCTTCACTATGATAGCATACCTTTAAATGTTATGTGGGAAAATCATATTCATCCAGTGAGTCATATAACATTGAATGAATCCTAGTTGAGACCAATTATTAATCAAGTTAAAGACATGTTAATCTCTTTCATCCAGTCAGAAGAATATGTGACTGAGTTTGAGAAAATCAATTTGTTATAAAGTTTGAAAGTAGTAAATGATTCGAGGAGACTACTTCAGCACTGGATAGAAGTGTTCAAAAAGTATTTTTTATAGCATTTTTATAAAGCAGGTTGATCTTATCATTGCAGTTCAAGAAATTTTTCATCAACAAGAACCCTTAGTCCCTTCCAAAACCAAACTTTAGCCAATCATTTTAAAGAAACTTTTTGATTGTGGATTTTAATATAAGATTTTAAAACATTTTAATATCTATTTAAATTTCGTATATTCATATTTAGATCTATTTATTTTTGTTCAACACTCCACTTTCAATATTAGATTTTATTTATTATGAAAAAATGCATAACTATTGATTTATAGTTATGTGAAATATTAACTATGGTTTATTTACTTTATTCATTCACAACCATATTTTTCATATCACAAAATGGGGAGAAGTTATAAGTTTGTAGAGAAACTATCCTTCTTGGATATGAGAAGAATATTTTCAACCGAAAAAGTTTTTTTATAAATTTTTTTTTATCAAAATAAATCTATGGAATTGAAATTTTAAAAAAAAATTACATATTTAATTTTTTGTTTTACAAATACTTTATTCTATTAATTTTTTTGTTAAGGATTATGTTATGGGTTTTGTGATCATTAAAAAGGGGGAGGTTGTTGGATTGAATTGTCTCAACAATACTCTATATTTTAGGGTGATTTTAATTTTCACAAAATCCCGTGTTTTTTCTAATAAAGTTTTGTTAAGTGAGTTTTATAGGAATTTGTATTCTATTTTGATTAAATTTAGCATTACAGGAATGATTCTAGAAACACTGTTTTCATCCCTATGTTATGATGAAAAACTAACGTGTGTGTATGGTATCATCCCTAAATTACACTAAAGAGTTTTTGTTTGGATCATCATCCTTATGTTCATAAAATTGACACATGTATGGATCAACAACCCAACATTGGAGTATCTATTTACTATTTTCAACCCAAATTTTGGGAAAATTGAATGTATGGTTAATCAATGCTACACTTGGGTTTTTTTTTTCTGAAAATGATAATCTTATGGAAAAAGAACTCTATTCTACACAAAGGAACCCTACGATATGAAAAGGAACCCTACACTATGCAAAGGAACCCTACTCTATGTAAGGGAACCCTATGCTATGCAAAGGAACCACATGATACACAAAGGAACCTTATGCTACGTAGCTCAACCCTACATTGTGTTCTCAATAGTGAAGTTCTTCAAGCCACATTTTTAATCCGATATTTATGCAACGGTCTAGATAGAAATAAACAAAAGTTCAGATATCACTTTGATTATTTCAAAGAATTGTTTTCATTAGAGAAATATATCATATTTCTAGTGGAATTCATAACTCTTCTAGTTAATTTAAATTTGAATTTCCGCAACTAATTAAGCTACTCTTTTGGATATGGAACAATAAAGAAAGTATTTTATGTTCTATATATTCCTTCAATATAAATATTAAAAAAATATGTGATAATTGATTCAAATACAAGGCTGATTTATTGAAATTATTTTTACTATGCTAAAACAAACAAACAACTCTGTTAAACGACTGAATTTTAGAGATATACATATTCTATCTTGTTATACTGTAAGTTTACAACTGATATGTATTATTGGTACTTTTAAAATGAAGATATATTTGAAACTGGGATCGATCCAGACTCGTTTACTCTTGAAGACTATTTTTTTCTTAAGAATAAGACCAATCTACTTTAAACTGAGTGCTATTGAAATTGTGAAGTTTCACCTATTTCATAAAATCATTCTCTTTTGATTTATTTACGTTTCAAATGCTCGTAATCAGTTATAGTGGAATATAAACTTCTTGATTTATGTTTTGGATAATCAATTATCTATTATAGAACTATAGTACTTTGTAAATTTTCTTATTTATAAGGTATCAACTGTGTGCACTCAGTTGTGGATTCTTGGTCTTGTGATAAGAGGAGAATTCTAGTAAAATTTACCAAGCTTGCTGAGAGAGTTATTAGTAGAATGGAATAGGGGATATTTGTTCCCCAAAAAACTATAAAAAGAAGTTTTATTTATTTCTATCTATTCAATATGTATTTTCATTCAGAATAATAATACTTTATATTTTTATAAATTATAGTGGGTATAAAAATCTAGAATTGTGAAAGATATTGAAAATACATAATTCACCCCCCATCTTTTGTATTACTTTGTATATTCTGACCTAACAGGTATGAGATCGATATTTTTGACATCCATGTTTTCATTTATTGTCATAGATATAGAATGATCCCAGCTTATATTGATTATGGAATTATGAATATGATTTACTATTTACTCATTATTTGTTACATGCTTATGTTTTTGATAGATTTAGTTATATGTTTCCCTTACTAATAATTTGAGCTCACCCATTTTCATGTTTCCATTACCCTAGGTTATGAAGAAAAATATTACACACCTTGTTACTAGAAGAATATAATGTGTTAAGGATTTATGGGATATTTTTAAGACTTTTTATGGAATAAGTAGTTCCTTATATAGTGGTAAAAAATTTCTATTAGTTTTAAAAATACATGGGATTTTTTAGTCTATGTTTTTTTATTAATTATATAAAGTTATAAACCAAAAATGTTTTGGGAATGAATATAATGATTTTTTTTCATTAAGTCATGTAATAATGGGATAATTATGCCCATGAATCTATATTTGGTATCAAATACAGTATGTAAAGTATGTGTTTATGACATTGGATATAGGATCTCTAGTTCAAGGTGTCACAATTATTATTATCATATGGTTTAAATAACATTAGATATTGGGATGTTTATTGAGAATAATTTAAGGGTTAATATGTTATGGTCGATCACAATTTCAAAGGAATAAATAACCCGTTGAGACAATATATGATTTAATACTAAGGAAATAATAAATTTTTTTATTTGGGTATTTGGATATGTTAACTTTAGTGAATACCTCTGGGATAAGACTAAGTGATGATTCAATGTGTAAGATAACATCCTAATGTTTTGGTAAAGTAAATATTGTGTGATTATCCTAGAAATTAAAAACATATATGGATTCTAAAAGTGGATGTAGGCACCATAATATATCTACCTAGGGGTAATAACCCTAATAAAGGTTTATTGGTTATTAACATGATCATCACCTGGTGCATGAAAAAAAGACCCATTTTCACACCTAGCTTTCCACTCCCATTGGATATTCTACCATCAATCAAATTATCTATATGAACCATTATTATGGATTTGAATATTTTTAGGTTATATAACCAAATAGTAAAGTGACTGTGGGTAATATATATTGAAATTTATAGTCTTAATTTAATGAATTTGTTAATTGATATGTGTTTTACTGGATAAGAGATAAGTTGGATTTTAAGAGAACAATTTTCAATGATATTTGGGTTTAGAATATTTTAAGAATGTTAATGGTAATTTGGAATCACTATTTTGATGATTAAGTTAAGAAGTATGAGGCAAACCAAATTGAATTAACTTATATTGAACCAAGAATGATATAGGTTAAACTAATAGTGATATTGGTTCAATGAAGTCTGATATAAGTTTAGTTCTAAAACTATAGGCTAATAGGATAGTGTTAAAATGTGAAACATATAGAGTTTAAATTTTCTTGTTGTTATTTATGATAATTCTCTTATAATGATCTTCATTCATGTTAAATCTTTTAGTTTTCATAATGGTTGAACCTTAAAATAACTAATTTAGTAAGTATGTCTTGGACAATGTGGAAAATGTTCCAATGAATAACATAACAGGATAAGATTTGGAGTGAGATATTACATGATTATTCCAAGACGTATATCAAGAATTATAGTTAATAACATAAACATAGTTTAGATTCTAAACAAACCAAATAATAGAAGGATAGAATCTCATAGAATTACTGGTGAAAATGATGATAAAAGAAAGAAGATTCAACTCTGTACATGTTAAAAATATTGGAAGAAGGATGAGGAAAATTTAAATAAAGGGACAAGTAAATTGTATAAGTTTGGATATGAAGGTAATAGTGCTCACAAGAGAAAGGTAAAGAGAAAATATATTAAAATTAATTACTTCAATCACAATAGAGTTATACATTATACAACTCAATGTCTTAATCCAAGGTCTTATAGGGGAAATAGTCCCTGTCAACCATACAAACATGGAAATTCATATTAAACTACCACTAATATATCATATAGTGAGTTTCCACTCTAGATTTTAAATTGGTCTATGTGGTGAAAGTTTTAACTAACTACTGGATATTATATTAAAATAAAAAACCTAGTGGTATGATGATAATATAAATAATTTTCAATGTTTTTGGGAATTTATTTCTTATGGATCAAAATCTTCTTACCTCAAAACAATTCTATGTGATATTTGGCATAGGTTATTTATCTTTTGTAAAGTTGTTATAAAACATTTTCATATAGATATATCCCATTCCACATCCAAAATAATCCCATGATAATCTAGATGTGTATGGTTTGTTATGAGTTCCATATAGAAATTACTCTGATCATATAACCCACAATGCAAGGGTGAAATTTATTTATGAGGGGTTGGGGTTACGTAACACATTATAATTTTAATATATGATTACCTTATATAAGATAATGTGTTCAATGACATTATCCACATGAAATACCAAAAAAAAATGAAAAAAATGAAATGTTTAAATTATTAAAAACCTATCCATTGAATTAGAGGTAATTAATAGGATTAACCACTTTATGAAAAATTTATAGAATGAAAATAAATTCTACTTATAATATGAATGGAATCCAATTAGAATAACTGAAATGACTAATATTTTCATTTTATTATAAGAAAAAAAAATTATAAATATTTCCTTTTTATATGTTATGAATCTCTATTTTAATAAACTAGTGATTAATGATGACAAAATATATTTGATATTAATTGTTTGTTGATAAAAATTTAATTAGTAAATAATTGAAAATATGAATGAGAATGGTTGCCTTTCTAGAAAAATTATTTTCCTAATTTTTATTTGGTTATATCTTACCATTTTATATAAAATTTAGGTTTATAAACTTAGAATATGAATTTAAAAAAATATAAATTATTTTTGGATTCATCAGATTAATTTTTTTTAAGATTAATTTTTTTATTTTTATAAAAAGAATGATTTTAGGTAAATAGTGAAAAATATTGTTTTTACAAATGACATGGACTTTAGAACATTATTAATATATAATTATGAATTGGAAATTCATGATTTTTTTTAAAAAATAGAAAATATTAATTTTATAAATGTATCTATAATTAAAAACAAATTATTTACAAACCCATTTTTGATATTTTAAAACACAATTAATATTTTCTCAAAATTCATTTTTAATACATTAATTATTTTTATATTAAAATTATTTTTTTATCACATTTATATAATGAATCATATGAAATATATTAAAAATTTATAATTAGTGGGTCCAAATTACATAATAAGTACCACTTTATTATTTGGCATAATGTTTAAGTTACCTTTGGAAAAAACTAATTAAAAATATAAAAGCAAAAATGGTAAAAGTAATAATTCAAGGGGTAAAGGGATTGGAACATAATAAAAACTTATCTAGAACTTATTTGATGAGGGTTTTATTGAAATTATGTTTTATACACTCCATTATTTCTCAATTATTTCACCATTTTACATGTTTGACATGAAATCCCTTTATATTAAGTTGAAATATTTCAAAAATTCTATTATCACCACTTATAAAATAGGCCTTTCACCACCCCTTCATGAAAGTCAAAAAAATTTGTTTCATATTTAAACTATTCCATTATTCCTTCCCATAAATTAATATTTCACTCTTTTTAGATTCTGTTAAAAAAGATTAGCCTATGCCATCCATTTTTAAGGGATCTTCCAATGAAATATCAAAGTGCTCAACGTGAATAATCTATTTTAATTAGCTTATTTTGTTTCCATTTTTATTATTTAATTGTAATTTTTAAATACTAGTGTAATAATAATTAGTTATAATACTAATTTTATTATTCTATAGTAATAATAATTTTTCACCTTTTCCCTTTTCAATTATGAAAAATGAAATAGTAATTCTTGTGTTATGAGGACCACCACCTCCACAACACAACATTTGCTTCCATCAACACATTAAAAAGATTTTATAAAAGGGTAATTTCAAAAAAACAATGAAACTTATATCATTTTTATCATTCTAAAATAATAAATCATATTACTACTTTCCCCCATTTCTTGGATAATGATATCGTTGAGCATGGATACGTGTCGACTACAGCCTCCAAGGAATGATTGATTTTCATTTTTATTTTCATCACCACCTTGAAAGGATAGTAATTATGAATATATTAAAGGATACATATTATATTTGTGGTGTAATTAATGTTTTGGTATTAAAAATTGGATAATATAATAATTATATGACCAAAAAATGATTATCGACAATTCAATCATTTAAAACGATTGGACTATGAAGAAACGATCTCTTCTTTCTAAGTAATGAAATTATATAAATTATATTATATTTATAATTATTAAAAATTCATATATATCACACTAATAAACTCTAAATAATATCATTATTATAGTTATATTATAACTAAACCACCTCATAATCATCCTTTAAGATTTTTTGGGGCAGTTTAAGCACCTACTTAAATAATACTATGAATTTATAACATGGATGAATATGAGAAATTATTTAATATTATAATATGATATATATATATATATAGATAATTTTTTTTGTTTTTGTTAAGGTTATATCCATATTTAACACATTAATTAAGCAAACACCTATGGTTTGTTATCACCAAAACATGATTGTTGCTGATTTAATATTCATGGTTTATAACCAAAACTACCATGGAATGAAATTGTTGATTTATAAAATATCATGTAAAATTTATTAAAATACCTTATAGGATCTAATAATGATATAATTTGTAAAATTAATAGATTCCAACACCTCTTTTTGGAAACTAATTAAAAAACATAAATATTACTTTTATATAGAATTGAAAATAAGTAAAAACTAACTAATATATATGTATGAAATGATTATAAATGTTTATTTTTATGAATAAGGTTCTTCGGTATGTATTTAATGAGATTAATTTAATTATTCTGAATTTTGGGTGCTAGTTTAGAATGAATCTGAATTAGGGTAATAGTTTTTGTCTCAAATTACTCTCTTTGAGACATATTTGATATTATTTACTTAATTTAATTTATGAAGTTAAAATAATACCTATTTGAGATATCATATTATAAATTATATTTTTATTATAATATTTTATGTTTAATTACAACCCCACTCTTTAAAGGGGTTTTGATTTAAGAGTTTCCCAAGTCGTAAGGTTTCATTGTCTTAAACATTAATTTCTCGATACATGATTGTGTTATGAAAAATATTTTCCATTGAATTTTGTATTTCATGAACATGTATGTATATTTACCATATTTTTTTTTTCTTATTCATGGTAAATAGTAATACAAATTAATTCATTTTCTTCTAATGGTTTTTGAATCAGTTGTTACCCTATTTCTAAGGATTTTTGGTAACTTAATTTTTATTCATTGAGTTATGATTGTAATATTGGACTTAAAATTTGGGTACATTATAACAATATATTATATTATATGATATTCTTTTTTTTTTCAATTAATGTAAATTTCTACCACATAATAAACCTTTTTAAATATTTCTTACTTCAAGGAGTATGTTTCTCATAAGGAATATTGATAACTCAAGTATCATTTCCTTGATTTATATTGTTTCATCATGAAAATATTTATTCCATGATTGGGTTATACCACAATAATATTTTATTTTTTGTTAATTAATATAATTATATGGGGAAAATATATTTTAATAGAAAATAGTGTATTTTTACTCTTTTTTCAATGTGAGTTTTGAATAATGGAATGTTTCCACGATATTAAAAAGGGGTTTCATTTAACATTAATTTGTTTTTTATTCCTATATAAATATATAAAAGATAAAAATTAAAAAATTTAATGGACTTATTATTGAACATTATTTTTAAAATTTAATGGTTTTTGTAGAGTTTTCAATTTACATTTTGAAAATAATAATTTTAGAGGTGTCCAGTAACAAGATTATTTACGATAATGTTAAAAATGTTTTTAAAAAGCTATGTTACGTTTTCACTTCTATTTAATTGTTAATTTTAAAAAGTATTTACCATAATAGGGATTATTTTTCACTATATATATATATTTATATTTGGGGTGTGAACTCATAGTACTAAATAATCTAATTCATGATACCTTCTTGGGTGGTTTAATTCAAGAATTCTTTTGCAAGGTTGTTTTTCATCTATGTAAACATTATTCTCCGATTCCTAAGTTACATGAGGATATGTTGTTTTAAAACTATACATCATATTCCTATTAATGGATTATGGTCATGTTATTCCAGTATTGAATTACCTGCATACTCATTTCTCTATATAATGTGAACATCACATTATATATAATTGAGGATGTATGATGTTCACCCAAAGAGAATGTTATTCTATTAACATGGGGAAAAGTATTATCATTACACATATTTTTATTCAAATATAGATAATTATTAGTAATTTGACTATGTATTTTTTACCATCCACCTTCTTTATCTGGAATGTTTAGGATCATGTAATCGCTTTTATCAAAATGGGGAAAATATTGACATTCTTAAAGATTATTAACTAATAAAATAGGTTGATTATGTATTAAAATTATCTATTTTTCATTTAGTTGGAGGCTCCTTAGGGAATGGTATAAAATATCTTGTTGACTCTTATGATTAATGCATTAAACTTAATGAAGTGATGGGTTGGGATTGACAATATATATCCCCTCGATACATTGACAGTTCTCATGAGACAAAACACCATGGGTTTTGATGTATAACTCTCCCCATATCAGTATTGTGTATTAGCGCAAGGCCTTGATATCATGTTTTTTTATTTCCTACATTATGAATTCCATCATCACGAGATTATTATTATTGGTATTCATGGTTTCATTTATTGTTATGGATATAACATGATCTTAGTTTCATTTGATTATAGAATTATTCATATTATTTAATATTTCCATATTATGTATTCCATGCTTATTTTTGACATCGTTAGTTATATGTTTCCCTTATCAAGCGTTTGATCTCACCCCTTCTCATATTTACATTTCCATAGGTTATGAATAAAAGTATAACACATGATATGACTATAATAGTAACACGTGTTTTGGATTTTTGGGAGACATTGAATACTTATTATGGAATAAGTAGTTTATTTTATACTGTAAAAATATCCATTATTTTGGAAATAAATTGGATTTATTAGGTTATGTTTCATCCTAATTAGCTAAATCTCTAAACCTAAAATGTCTTGTAAATGTATGAAATTAAATTTTTTCTTTAAGTCATGTAATTACTGGATTGTTATGTGTGATAATTTACATTTAGTATTGTAAAAAGTATTTAGCATAGGTGTGTATGTTAGAAGATCCATGAGGGTGGGTCTAGGGTGTCAAATTTCCAACTTATAAGTTTTGGATTTCAATGAATTCGTTTTTATTCCCATAAATTTCATTAAAGTGATGAATAAAACTCTAAACATGTACTTGATATTCAATAATCACTACAAAATAAACAGTGTTTAGTGGCGGGTTTGTGGCGGTGGTTCAAAAAGCCGCCGTTAAACGTTTTCTGAAATACGTTTCGCGGCAGTTTTTAATAAACCGCCGCTAAACCTTTGTTTTTTTTAAAAACCCCGACCCTTCCCTACCCCGACCCCCGTTTCCCCCGACCCCGCGTGCCGCAACCCTCGCCCGCAGCCCCCCGCGACCCCCCGGCGATCCCGCGACCTCCTCCGGCGACCCCGCGACCTCCTCCGGCGACCCCGCGACCTCCTCCGGCGGTGCCTGCGACCAGCAACCCACAGCCCCCTTCTCCTGACGACCTTTCTCACTTCGACCTCAGCCCCAAAGTGAGTTTTCTCTATTATCACATCCATCTTGATGATTTGTTTTTAATTGAATCTGTGATTCATTATATGGGTCTCTTGGTTAATGGATTTATTTTAGTTTTTGATCCTATTGGTATTTATTTCATTCATTTTTAAAAAAATTATGTGTTTTAGGTAGTAGGCTTTAAAGATATCTTTTATTTTATAATCCATACTTGCTATATCATTTTTTGGTTTATATAAGTTGATTAATAGATTGATTTATGATTCTTATAATGGTTTGTTTTTTGAATTATTTGATTAAATGATTTATTAATTTGGAATTGATTTTGAAAATGGATTTTTAATCATGTTTTATTTTAAATTAAGTAGTTTGATTATTGATGTGTGATATTCCCTCCAAATAGTTTGAATTTTTAATTTAAATCCTACATGTATGGGTCATTTGTGAAATTGAAATCCTTTATGTGTGGGAAAATTAATAAATGAAATCCTTCCAATATGGGCTACGATAGATGGGATCATGTGGTACTTAGTAAGGGATATAATAAGAAAATAATTCTAGGATGAATTGTGGCTACCTATCAATGATTTACACTAAAAATATAACTAAATATTGTTTCCATAGTGGATTCACTTATCAGGGTGATTACCTCATTTAAGGGAACATATTTTAGGGATATGTATGTAAATAGTCATTTGACCATAGATTTAAAAGGATCTTAGATAACTTATACCTAATATACCATAGGAGTATTTTCTATTGTTTTCCTTTTCAAAGAGGTTATTTATAAATACATTATGAAATGGTTTAATCACATTTATTTTAAATGGAATATGATGTATCAATTTGATTATTCTTTTTAATATATTCTAAAAGGGTGAATTACCATTTCTTTAATATATATATATATATATATTTTACTATTTTATTTTCCCTTAATAAGAATAATTGTTTTATTTTTCTAATGTCTCCTTATGAAGAAAATGGTGTAATATTTCTAATATTCATTTTCTCACACCATAGACTAACCATTGGGTGTTTTCAGGTCCTTTTTTATATAATGTATGTAACAGAAAGGTTCCTCATAGAAGTCATGGGTATCCATGTTAGTAGGGTGTGTGATATTTATGGTTACATGGTGTAATTTTTTTCATCATATCACATGGATAAGGGTTGGGATCTTAAAACCTCCCCACCTTATAACATATCATCACATATCCGAACTTCCCAAGCATCACAGCACCCCTAAGGCCAATTTTAGTTCCACGTACCCACCTATAAACTTCCATCTTCTAATATACTCCTTGAACTCAACCATGTTATAACAACACTCGGACTAAGGAAAAGGTCCTACCTGAAAACATTTTCCCCAACCATGAACCACAATTAAAACCCAATTATCTTTGAGGATACATCCACCTCAACTATTTATTATCAACATCAAATGAAAATTAAAGGTTTAGGTAATGTTACTATACCACCGCACAAGAGGATATCGATAAGGCACTACACTACCCTGTGGAGAGCCAATCAGAACACCTTTGTTCCAATCCTCTCCACAACTCATGGCCCAAAATTCTTAGCACCACCTCACCTAGTTACCAAAATTCTAATGGTGACACAAACTCATTGTCGCTGAAGGGATACATAGATTCCAACCACATTCTCTGACCTACATCAATCCAGAACTCAAGGCCCAACAGCCTCACTCCATTTCATACATCCAAAGCACAACCCAAGCATAACCTTCGTCTCAAGGTATTCAAACATCCAAAACCTGATCCAACACCCATCACCAAAACTAATACACTAATATGGTTCCTACCTGAAACCATCCAACTTGAAACTCTACCCACACCATTAATCGATTACTTTCCTTCCATGGTTCTCAACACCATATTACTTACTTCGTCACCACAATTTTCTAGTTTTGAGAACTTCACTCATCTTAAAAGAGGTCAACAGAACCTCAACTCAACCTTCAAAACTTCCCTAACATGTTTTCCAACTCACAACATCCATGAAAACTCCACCCAATTCTAGCATTCATTATTTCTGCCAAAACTACCCAGATTTGTCACACTTTCACCATCCATATCTCAACCAAGGACTACTTGGTTCTTCTTCAAAACTCATTCACATTACTAGGATAAACTTATCATTTGAACATTAACTTGAGGTGCCTCGCAGCCCACAACATCCATTCCCTTTCTATCCAACTATGTCCTTCCATTCCTGCTAACTCACTCCGTTGGTTCCCAACTTCCCCTATTGGCATGTCGCCCCTCTACCCAAACACGAAGCCTTCTCACTTAAGGTATACCTCCATCACCTATACACACCATATCCAAGTTCCACCTGGCCTTCCCTATGAACCCCCAAACATGTCCCTTATAGGTTTCTATTTGGAACCTTGATTCCTCCACATCCACTCTACAGTTTTCTACACATTTCCATGACTAACATAATTCTCTCCACCTTAGGAGGGTCATTATCACTACTTTATTCAAGAAATTAAAACACCATGTCTCATGCTTCCATCACAAGATGAACCCCAAAACTTAAATGTGGCCATTTAGATTTCCCTAGAACAATAAAACAAACATTACCCATTGTGAAAATGGTTTCAGTGAATGTAGTTAACTTGATTTAAAATGCATTATGATCAGTTTCGATCACACATCAATGGGGTGTTGTTTGAGGCAACATAAATGTGTGATCGATGGTGTTATGATAAGTGTGTATCCCGATATTCTTATTGCTCCTCAATGAGGTGTTGACGCTGTCTCCTATGGACCGGACTTGTTCAGTTGGTCTGAAATGGTAAATGTGTTCAATGAATCATCTTTATTATATTATGCATACTTTATGGTCAATGGTTCATCTTTATTATATTATGATTCTTTAATCTTACACTATCGTATATTTTGTGTAGGCACATTGTGATATACATGGATAAAAGCTGGATCACATTACCGAGGAACACACCTCAATATGTTAAGGGTTTGAATGGGTTTTTAGATTATGAAATTTCTAATCGATCCGTTGAAGGTTGAATAAGATGTCCATGTCCTAAATGTAAATTTAGAACATGGTTAAAGAGAGATGAAGTTTATGAACATTTAATACTGAAGCAATTCCCTGATCAATATTTGTGTTGGATTTGGCATAGAGAATCAAACAATATAGAAAGATTGAGGACTGATGTTAATCCACAGAATGAGGTCCCAAGTTCTTCGACAATGGAAAATGAAATGCAAAACCTCATAAATGATGCATTCGGCACTGCAAGACACCACTATGAGCATCAAAACATATCAGAACAAACAGAAGAGGGTGCTACAAATTGCAACGTGACAAGTGATGTTTCTGAGACTGTAACACAAGAAGATCAAGATTGTAACATATCATTGGATCCTCTTGATTCTGTGGAGCCAAATGTAAGGGAAAACTTCAGTGAGGAAAATGCATTTCATGATTTAGTTGATGATGGAAATCAAGAGTTGTATAGTGGGTGTTTGAAATATTCAAGGATTTCATTTCTACTGAAGTTGTACCATATCAAATGTCTATGTGGAATTACAAATAAGGCAATGTCCATGTTATTGGAATTGATTCGTGATGCATTTCCTGAAGCAAAAATCCCAGAATCGTTTTACGATATGAAAAAAGTTGTTAACAAGCTTGTTCTGAATTATACAAAAATACATGCGTGTCCCAATGATTGTATGCTTTACTGGGGAGAGGATTCAAGTAGACAGAATTGTAAGAAATGTTCTTCTTCTAGATGGCAGTCAAAGGGTGATGTTGGAAGTATGACTGAACATAATGTCACAGAGAAGAAGAAAACGAACACACCTGCAAAAGTTTTGCGTTACTTTCCTTTGAAGCCTTGATTGCAAAGATTATTCATGTCATCAAAAACCGTCGAACACATGAAGTGGAATGCTGTAGATAATAACAATGATGGGTTAATGAGAAATCCACGAGATTCCCAATCGTGGAAGACATTTGATTCATTACATTCAGATTTCTCAGCTGATCCTAGGAATGTTTGATTGGGATTGGCTGCCGATGGATTCAACCCATTTGGGACTTTGAGTACGAGTTATAGCATTTGACCAGTTGTTTTGATCCCTTATAATCTGCCTCCGTGGATGTGTATGCAACAAACATCTTTTATCATTTTGATGATTATTCCTGGAAAAAAAATGCCTGGAAATGATATTGATGTATACCTGCAACCTTTGATTGAAGAATTGCAGGAGTTATGGAGCAACGGTGTTGAGACATTTGATGTTTCTTCTAAAACAATGTTTAAAATGCATGCTCCTTTAATGTGGACCATTAGTGACTTCCCTGGGCTTGGGAATTTATCTGGTTGGAACACTTATATGGGTTTGGCTGGTCCCGTTTGTAACTTTGATTTCGAGCCCAAACGGCTACCTCACAGTAGAAAATGGTGCTTCTTGTGCCATCGAATATTTCTTGATGCATCTCATAGATTTCGGCTGAACAAATCAAAATTTAATGGTTGCATTGATCGTAGACCACCTACAAAGTTGTTAACCGGTTATGAAATATTGACACAGCTTGAAAATGTTAAAACAGAATTTGGGAAGGTTCATCATTTGAATGATTGCGGAAAACGAGTGCGAAGTGCATCGTCAAGTGAAATCAGAACGCAACAATGGAAGAAAAAAGTATATTCTTCAAACTTCTGTATTGGGAATTTAATTCTTTGCACCACAATCTTGATGTGATGCATATTGAGAAGAATGTATGTGATAATTTGATTTTCACATTACTTAATGAGCATGGAAAGTCGAAGGATCATCTCAATGCTCGCAAAGACTTACAAGTAATGAACATAAAACGTGATCTCTGGACAGATGAGAATGAAAAGTATGCTCTGGCCATTTTTTCATTGAAAAATAGGGATAAAGATACATTCCTTCAAATTTTAAAGAATGTGAAGGTATCTAATGGGTATTTGAGTAACATCTTGAGGTGTGTTGACTTGAAGAATCGTAAGTTATATGGATTGAAAAGTCATGATTCACATGTTTTGTTACAACAGTTAATACTATTGGCATTGCGTACATTATTACCTGAAAAAGTTACTGCTGTTGTACTCCATTTCTGCACATTTTTCAGACAGTTATGTGAGAAAGCTCTACATCCATTTCAGCTTGACAACCTACAAGAGAGGTTTGTATTGACCCTTTGTGCAATGGAGATGATCTTCCCTCCACCTTTTATTACTGTCATGATGCATTTAACTGTGCATTTGGTTGACGAAGCTAAATTAGGAGGCCCCGTTCATTATCGATGGATGTATCCAATTGAGAGGTATTTTATTTATATGTTTCTAGTTAAGTAAACATTTTTTGGAATTTAAATAAATGCATAATATTATTATTTTTTTTCACATATATCTTGGGCATTTGAAAGCATACGTGAGAAATAAAGCTCAACCAGAAGGCTCTATTGCTGAAGGATATTTGGCCAAGGAGTGTCTCACCTTTTGTTCCAGATATTTGGATGATATTGAGACAAGATTTACTCTAGTTTGACGTGTTGACGACACATCAACTCAATCTCAAATGCATCAGAAATCAAAAATATTTCCTGCTATTGGCCGATCAGTTGGGAGGACCTCATACGCGACACTAACAGAATTGGAATTATTACAGGCACATAGATATGTGCTGCTGAATAGTGAAATTGCAGATCCATTTATTGAAGAGTTGAGGATACAAACAAAGAGACGAATGAGAAGCCGAACATGAAATGAAAAAGATATAACGAAAGCTGTGAATAAAGAGCTGGTAGACTAGTTTGCACGACGTGTAAGTTTATAAATATTGCAATAAATAAGAATATTACTTTGACACATACAATTTGCAAATCTATTAAATTATATATATTTTTTTTCAGATCATGAATACCGATACTCGATCTGACTTTTCAGAAGATTTGAAGTTTCTTGCTAGAGGTCCTATAAAACAAGTTAGAAAGTTCAACTCTTATAATGTGAATGGTTTTAGATTTCGTACAGTCGATCGAGAAGTGGGTTTGAAACACAGAATAGTGGTATTTTTACATTTGCTGAAGTGGAATACTATGGAAAGCTGCATGATATTATTGAATTAAACTACCACGGGCATTTTTCTGTTGTTTTATTCAAATGCAAATGGGTCAATTTTATCAGAGGTGTTAAAAGAGATTCCTTGCAATTTACTTCTGTAAACTTCTCTCGCTTGATGGATGTTGGTGATCGTGAACTGCATGATCCATATATCTTAGCATCGCAGGCAAAAATGGTATATTATGTGAATGATGTTGTGGATGAAGGGTGGAGTGTAGTTACTCACGTAATACAAAGAGATTTGTATGATATGGGTGATGAAGTGGAAGATTTGACCTCTGCAATTGAATTTCATCAACAACAGGAAGCAGAATTATTTGTCCATTATGATATTGAAAATATTGGTCTAGCAATGATGAATGAAGTGGATGAAGCAATGGAGTAGGAAACCGACATGATTGAAGGGGAAAAATGATTGTATGTACAATTATTTATTCATTCAGCAACTACTTGTTTCATTTATGTAGTCATTCATTATCATTGTTATATATATTTTGTTTTTTAATACTGGGCATCTATTATCATTTTTAATTTTTTTTTCTACATAAATTTTTTGAAATATATATTCTGAATTTAATTTTATTTGATTAAATGACAGGAATGCCAAGGAAGAAGCGGTACACTATTCCTTCTTCTTCTGCGACAGATGATGATCCGTCTGTCCCCACGACATCATCTCCCCCCGCACCATCTCTGACACCATAAGTGGATGCCTCATTAGAGGATGAGTCATCGCCTCCCCCTACAGGAGCTTCAGCAGTGGGGCAGCGACACGCCCCCTCCAGTTCATCATGGACATTCTGGAGGGTCGCAGTCATAGGTACAAATTTTAATTAAATAAATTTATTGCATTTTGTTTATAGTAATTGTTTGCTCATTGCAGATGAAGACAATGAAACCGTGAAAAAAGACATAAAAAGTTATGATGTTTGGAACATGCATGGAAAGAAGATAGTGGTTCCATTTGATTCTTATGGGGTCCCGACGGATGACGCCGCAGGTTTACTTGGTCAGATTATAGGTCAGCTGGCAGCGGAGCCCGTTTCCCTGCCTATTTCGTATGATGATTGGAGGTATATGCCTCCAAACTGGAAAAATGAAGTTTATGATTCTCAGATAAAGGTAATTTTATTACTTTATGGTTTAATTGAATGTCATTTTACTAATATATTCAAAATGAATTTTTGTATACAGATGTTCTTCCACTTTACCGTTGCTGATGTGATAGCACGGAAGTGGACATTGAAAAATCTTGGAAAAAAATGGAAAGATTTCAAATGGAGGTTGTGGTGTGATTTCAACGATTCTTCGTTGACCGTGCAATAGATGTATGAGAAGATACCCAGTGGGTTACCGAAAGAACAGTGGAAGGTTTTTGTCGATAGACATCGTGATGAGAAGCGGATGGTATTGAAATATATATTATTATATTATCCTCATTTTAAATTTATACATGTACATCAAGAGGAGATAGACATTGAATACAATACTGTTAAATTGAGTTTTATTTATTTCAGGATCTCTCAAGAAAGAATGCTTCAAACCGGGCGAAGCAGGTAATCCCGCACACTGCAGGTTCAAAAAGCTTTTCAAGAAGCCGAATGTCATTGGTAATATTTTAATTAGTTTAAATATTTATAAGATAATATTATCTATTTAACATATTTGATTGATGATTTATCTTTGTTTAATGCAGTCACAGATTTTTGGGTATGAAGCATCCCGAACAGAACTGTGGCTGGATGTTCATAAAAAAACAGATGGAAGTTTTGTTAATGAACCTACAAGAGAAGTTGGGGTATGAAGTCAATTATTTATTATAATAACTTAATATCAGTTTTTACTGTGTTAATATATATTGATATTTGATTTATAGGTAAAAAATAAGAAATATGGGATGCCAATCCTGGGAAATCCTACTCAGTCTCCCAGGATGACCCGGTTGGTCAAGTCCTTGGGAAGGAGCATCCTGGTAGAGTGCGCGGGATGGGTTTGGGACCCATACCATCTGAGGTATTTCGCATTCCATCAGGGATTTCGGCCTCATCTACTCCTGGTTATAGTCATTTCATACCTGAAGATTCTCAGAGAGAGATGTCTGCTCTACAAAACACAGTTCACCAGCAGGGGGATCAGATATCTGCTTTGCAGAAAGAGTTTCTTGAAATACGCCAGCATATGAGCATATATGCCCCCGGTGGTAGTGCATCGGGTAGTGGTGAGTAGGTAAATCACAAAAAAATCAAAATCATTTAGTTTGAAAACTTTTATTGGTTTTAATTTTTATTATAAATATGCAACAATATTTAATTTTCAATATAATGTTCTTACAGGTGGCAGCAGGTGGTGGAGATGAAGGTGGAGAGGGTGACGATGCTGCATCAGATGATGAGTAGTAGTATTGTTGATGTGTTGAACAAGTATGATAATAGTTGGTTTGTATATGTAACATTTATGGCACATTGTTGCCACCAAACATTTCCATGTCCTAACATTTTCTTGATTTCTCATGTTTCCTTCTATGCATTTTATTTATTGTGTTCTGGATTCCTCATGTGTTGACAAAAAGATTCTTAATGCAATATGCATGTGATGATACCACATCCAATGAGAATACCATATATGTAACCCATATTCATACCCCTATTGGATCCATATCCAAAATGTATCACACTAAAAGACCAATCCCATGACCATAAATGGCTAAGGCATGAAAGGTTAATGATAAAAGGCTCTGTCATGGCCTTAAAATTTTTACACCACTCCAATGGGTCCAGGAATACCAATTTGTTTTTAGTTTAGGCATGGTGGATGTCATTGGATTCGGTGGATGTTGGTTGGAAATTGGTGGTAATACCTTCCTTCTTCTTGGTTAGTTTCCTCTTATTATTCTCTTGGGGATTCAATACAATGATTCCTTTTTTGGTCTAGGGTCTGAGTTGGATTACATTTTGATGATATTTTGGCACAGTGTAGGTTTATTTGTGGGTTTTTCATGCATTTTTGGTTTATGGTCATTTCTTCTTCACCCTATGGTGTGCAGTGAGTCGAAAAATATTCGTTAAGGTAGGGAATCAATTATTTCTCTTTATTGTGTATCATGCATGGGGGGTTACTCTTGTTCATCTATGGGTTCTAGTTGTGCTGGCTTAATCAAAGATAAATAATTGGCTAATTGAAATTGAAGGGGGAAAATAGGAATGATTCACATGTTTTTACAGCTTTGATATTATTATGATATGATGGATTGTATGGTATTGATACCTTGGTTAAAATTATGGTCATTGGGGGATTTTCTTTCACTGGATGATATGTGTTGTGACTGTTGTGTCTATTGTTATTGTTGTGATATCACCCTAAAAGGGAAATTAACCAACCACTTATATTTTTCTAATGAAATGGATACTCTATGATTATGGATTGTGTTACAACACTCCAAAAATAAAGTATCATGTGATAAAATACTCGTTGATAAATCTATAAAATGATCCTTGATGTGTTGTAATGCATGTACATGATTATGGGATGATGATGTGTGGATGTGATATTATGTGGGGCTGATGGGTGAGATGTGGCTGTGGTTTTGGAAAATTTAGGGCAGTGGTGGAGCAGATCCAACATATTTTTTTTTCCAGTTCAACATTTAGTGGCGGTTTTAACCGCCGCTAATGCCATACCTGTGAGCATTTAGCAGCAGTTAAAACCGCCGCTAAATATATTATGTTGATATTTAGCGGCGGTTTTCACCTCCGTATAATAGGCGCATCAAACGCCTGGATTTAGCGGCGGTTAAAACCGCCGCGAATAAAAAATGTCAGATACCCATATAACCGCCACTAAATGAAGAGAAACCGCCGCTAAATGACGGATCTACGACCCATTTCTAAAACCGCCGCAGAATCGAAAAAACCGCCGCTAATAGATTGCCGACGCCAAACTTAGCGGCGGTTTTTGTAAACCTCCGCCACACAATATAGCGACGGTTTAAACCGACGCTAAACAGGAAAAAAACCGCCGCTAGGACTGGCTTTTGTTGTATTGAATTTTATTCCTTGAAAATAATAAAATAATAATAATAATAATAATAAGGATAGGAATGATAAAATGTATAAAAAATGAGGATATGTAGGTTAAGATATTATGGACTTATTTTTAGGAATTATTAAGTGATTGGGTTTTGAAATTTAATGACCCCCTCCCTACAAAGATACTACAATAGTGGGAGAGGGATAATGACCCCCAGTATTACCCTCTATAATAATATAGGATTGAGAGATAAGATGAATCATCCATAAACAACTCCAAGAAAAAAATATAAAATAAATAAAAAACCATACCACATGCATGAATAAATATAAATAATGCAAAAAATTCTATAAATTAATTACCCAAAATTAATGCTAAAGAAGATAGATTTTTTTTCAAAGATTCAAGCTAGTAATGACCAACACAGTCCAGGTAGTGCTCCTGAAAACCTGGAAAAAAGTTTATATATGTAGGGTGTGCATAAAAGTATACTCAATAGAAAAACCAATGTATCTCTTGAACATGTGAAAGAATCATACTAATGCACCTATGGGAAAAAATCAGAACCAAATAGTACCTATCATGGTATACTAACAATCCAAATCTCACCAAGGCATGATCAAAAAATAATTCAAACCAAGTAATATAGTATAAAATAAATCACATCGATAAGGGTACCTCATGACACTTTCCCACTAGTATTACACTCTTACACCCAACATCATACATCATGTAACTCCCATATCTTTTGCATACCACACTTCCCCACAAGCACGGTCACAACACACCTCACTCGAAAACAAAGGGGCTTGCTACCCCACAACCACGACCACACCACATCTCACCTGAAAGAACCAAGGCCAAAACACAACCACCACCATAACCAGAGTATTAAGACATCATGAACAAGTAGGAAATCAACATCTTGACCTCCTACTAACATTCATGACCCCCATTAGAAGGTTCCCCACAACCACAATCATGTATTTCCCTAAAACACGCTGGATGTCACATCTTGCTCGCAAACACATGGGCCATCCCATCTCTCTTGAAGAAACCTGGTCCATCACAACCACTATCTAATGCACTAACAGAACTCCAACATCACAGCCTGTGAAGTACCAACCTCTACTAGAAGAGAGAGAGAGAGGGAAAGAGTGGTACCTAGACATCAGTGCTCCTAATTGAATGTCAGGGAAAAGACCCATTGCGTTATTATGCAGGTCTCGACACAAAGTGGTCAATGTGGGTTGGCTTCGTATAGAAATAAAAAGAATATACAAGTATATCTAAATAATATCAAACAGTCAATCCAAACCTATGGGTTAATAAACAAACCAACAAAATCACAACACTTTCACTTTTTCTACCACCTCTAAATGCCTAAAATCTCACAAAAATCCACAAAACCCATTTCACATTTACAACTAATTTCACTTAACCAGCACATTAATTTTATTATTTATAATAAACTAAATTTAACCAAACGACCAACCATTTAATTATTCATTAACCATTTTCACCCCATTAACCAAACCCATAAATTTCATTTCAATCATTATTAAACAATTATAAATTTATTCCATCACTACATGGGAATCTAGAAAAAAGAAACCACCACCTCACCACCCAAAAATAACATCCAAACAAACCACCTCCTTGCCACCCCAAAAGCATGGCCAAACAAACCACCTCCTCAGCACTGAAAATGTAGGGCCAAACAAACCACCTCCACACTTCCCCAAAAGCCCAAACAAACAGAATACATCCTCACCGTCCTAAAATCATGACCAAACAAACTAACAACCCCACATCCCCCAAACACACATCTTTATCCCAAAATCAAGGAAACACATAAAAACACATCATTATCATTTAAAAAATTTAAAAATGGGGTTTTATCACATTCCACATTATTTTAGGTGAATTATCACACAAGATAAAGTCCTTGAGAAACCACTACATTATCCAAATATAATGTTTAATCAATTTTCATTTTAGGGTGTTATCACAAGAATAACAACCAAAGAAGCTATCACATCACATATATACAGTACATACAAAGCCCCCAATGGACACAATATTTAGTGGGCCATCAAGCGTGTATAATTCACAATATCATAAATAATATAAAAATTGTAAAAGCATAAGAATAAAAACCCATTTTACCCTATCAATTAAATTTACCAATTATTTTTGTTTAATTAAGATGACATATCCATCGATCATAGATAAAAAAGTAATCCCCTCCCACATGATACACAATAAAGAGAAATGAGGGAATCCCTACCATAAAGAATCTTGACGACTCACTATACACTTCAGGGAGAAAAATAATTCTTTAAAACCACAACCGCACCATGATAACCAAAGATCAACCTACACCACACACAAATACCATCAAAATGAAACCCAAAACAAACCAAAACCACAACAACATCACCAAAGATAATTCCTGGGAGAAAATGGAAGAAAAACCACCAAGAAGGGAGAATAACCTACCATAAATCAACTACAGATTTCCAAAGAACAACCACTAGGACCAACTAATCAAAGAGGGAGGAAGATAGATTGAAGAACTCCTCAGGGTAACTTGGGGTTTGACCAAAATGAGAGGAAGAAAAATCCAAGTCTGAATGAATGAAAATTTAGCTGTAAAAGAATTTTAAAACTTCACTAGATCAGGGTTATACAAGATGTGTAATCCCCAGGGTTTAGTTTCACTGAAAAATGCATCTTCTTTTTTATTATTTGACCCATAAAATATACATGTCCTGAAAAAACCCTATAAAATCAATGAAAATAACTTTCATGTCATTTAATACCCTTACATGGTTTGTATTTCCTGAAGCAGCACCACTGCACATCCAACTCCCACAAAAACTCCCAAAACATCCCATGAACACGTCCAGTTACCAAATTTAGAAAAGTAATGGACTGGGAAGGCACAAACTATTACATCAGATACCAATCAAATGATTCTCTCCCTTGATAATCCATAACCATTCCTAGAAGGAAAGGGGTCGGAAAAATCATCTCGTGATATACCACTCAAGGATCCCATCATACCTCAAACACTACCCCTAGACAAACATGCCAACCCAAACGACCACAAAAACACTGCAAGAACTATAAACATACATGCATACCAAACTGAGAACTACTATAACAAATGAAATGCACCACCCCAAACACACTAATTGAGTAATTCCGTTATCCATGTCATGATACTATCCACTCTCGGTGGCACCGACTCTCCCACATGGGTTTAATCGCATCGAAGTTAATGTGTCTCGATTTGGAATATTGTCCTCCCATTTTCATATGTTAGGACATTATTACACATCACACCACACAAATCATAAAAAATTAAAACAAAACATATCATTAAAGAAGGTTCAGACGCCACATTACAAAGAAAAAGGAGAAAAAGAAAACTCAAAACATCTCTGGGTACTGGGAACACATCTGTATTTCTTACTCCCAAGTACTTTCTTCCAGGACACCATTACTGCACAACACCCAAGCCAAAGAAATGTCTATCCACCCAACACCTTTTATTGAAGATCCTAGATATCTTATAGCCTTTCCACAAATGTCATATCATCCTCAATATTCAACTCTCTCTAATCAATGAAATGAGAGTCATTGCGAAGATACTGATGAAGCTGAGAGATGGGGAAGATGTCATGTATACTCTCCAAAAATGGTGGTAATTCCAATCGATACACCAACTCGCCAACTTGCCACAACACCTCAATGAACCCAAAAAACCTGTGAGAAAGCTTACTCCCTCTAACAAATATCTACTACCCACTTCGAGTGGAAACCTTCAAGAAAATGTGGTCCCCAACATTGAAATACAAGGGCCTCCTCTTATGATCGACAAAACAATTCCACCGATACTTCACTACTTTAATCCTTTTATGAACAAGCTGAATCTTTTCTACCATGCTCTGCACCACATCGGGATCAAGAACATCTATCTCCCCAACCTCCCTCTAGCACAACAGAGAATGAAAGGGTCTTCCATACAAATCCTCAAATGGAGACAAGCCAAAAGAATAATGATAAATATTATTATAAGAAAAATAAACAAAAGGAAGGTTTCATACCTAAGATACACCAAAGTCCAAGAAACATTCCCGCAACATATCCTTCAACATTTGGATAGTCTGTTCCATTTTCCCATCTCTCTGAGGGTGGAAAGCAGTGCTGAGCTATAATTGAGTTCCAAAAGCATACTTCAATCCCCTCCAGACTCATGAGGTAAAATGTGTGTCTCAATACCAAAAAATGGACCTCAAAACTCCATAAAACCGCACCACCTCACCCATGTACCTCTTAGCCAAATCATTCACTGTGTCCGAATCCTAGATCTCTAAGAATTGATCCAATTTAATCAGTCGATCCATGAACACCCAGACAGAATCCCAAACTCCTTGAGTTCTAGGTAAACCAGTGACTAAATCCATTGATATTTCATCCCATTTCCGCTTCGGAAAATATAAGGAATGCGACAAACAATTAGGAACATGATGTTTTTCCTTTACTTTCTGGAAAACAAAGAACTTTTGTACAAACTCCACCACTGACGGTTTTACCCCAAGCCACCAAAATTGCATTCTCAAGCCACAATAATTCTTGGAAACTACTTGGTGTACCACCAAAGGTGAGTTATAAAACTCAAGAAGGACTCCATATCTCTTTATAATAAGAAAAAACAACCTTCCAAGAAATAACATCTAGTTTCGACCATCCTTAAAACATCCCTCTCGAGAATCACCATGGACAACATGATAACACAACACCTCTACCTATTAATCCTCACTAAGACTCATCCACATGTTG
This sequence comes from Viscum album, assembly GCA_963277665.1. NCBI lineage: Eukaryota > Viridiplantae > Streptophyta > Magnoliopsida > Santalales > Viscaceae > Viscum > Viscum album. The sequence continues at coordinate 2,119,945,850 of OY728150.1, forward strand.
CATCAGATAATACTGTGTCATCATCTGAAACAAATAGTATCTACCACCATCCACTCATGCATCTATGTTCAAGGATTCCAACTCCTCCATTACTCTCTAAGTATCTTTAGACTGCCAAAAACACCCATCCATGACTTCCTATTCAATGTGTTAGTCACAACATTACACTTTCTAGAGGTATAGGAGACCTCAAAATCACAATCCTGAAGAAACTCCATCCACATCCATTATATCAAGATTTAGATCATGCTGGGAGAATACATAACTCAAGATATTGTGATCTGTAAAGACCACAAAGCACTACCCAATGAGGTAATGTCCCGACAACATCAATGTAAACAAAACTGATGATAGATCCAGATTGTGGGTGGTATAGTTAATCTCGAGGTAATGCTACCCAAACCCATAAGAGATCACCACCTAGTTATGCATTAGCATACATCCCAAGCCCAAATAGGAAGCATCAAAAAACACCTCAAACATCACCCTTGACTTAGGAAATTGGATAACTGGATCACTAACCAATCCCTTTCATGTAACTGAACACTACTTAGAACTGATCACTCCCCAGAAAATCTTGGTAATTACTAGTCAAAGCTATAAATGAGGTTGAAAATTGAGAGAAATAATGTACAAAAATCTGATAATATATTGCGAGATCAAGGAAACCGCAAACCTCTTCCATGTTCTTAGTTGATTCCCATGAAAAAACTACTTCATCCTTTGAGGGGACTAATGGAACACCATGATGAGAAACCACATTCCTAATGAAATACCTGTCATAGAATATGAAATATTTTTTTGAGATTCTCCCCATGCTCCTCCTCTGACTTCTAATAGATTAAGATATCATCAATGAATATGATGACAAGAAGATAAATGAACACCTGAAATAAAGAGTTAATAAGCCCCATGAACATGGTTGGTGTGTTAGTAACACTAAATGACATGACTACAAACTCGAACTTCCCATACCTGTATCTAAAGGCAGTCCTCGGGATACTTCCCACTTTCACCCTCAACTAGTGATATTTAGCCCACATATCAATCTTATAAAAACAAATCACCCCTCTTATCTTGTCAAAAATATCATCTATTCTTATAGTAGGGTAAATGTTTTTAGCTATCACCTGATTAAACCTCTAGTAGTCTATTATTAGCCTAAGATTAACATCATCCTTACTTACAAACAACACTAGAGCACCCCATGGTGACGCACTAGACCAGATTAAACCCTTATGAATCAGATAATCTACATGAATCTTTAACTCCCAGAACTTGGAAGGTTCCATTTGATATAGAGCCATGCAAATTAGAGGAAAACTAGGCTACAAGTCTATCCTAAACTAAACATCATGTCAAGAGGGAAGCATCACAACCTCCTCAGGGAAAAAATTTAGGAACTCCCCAATGACCATGAGGACCTTCACCATCCTAGAATGCACTGATTCCACCAATAACTCTCCCAATAAAGAAATAAAGGGCTCCATACACTGGATAACCACCTAAAAACTCCACTAACCACTAAAAAAACATGTTGGTTATCCAATTTCAAAAAAAATTATCCTCCAGAAGTATTCAATAACAAGATGTACATAATACAACCAGTTAATGATAATCATGAAATCGTATGGCATCATATGTAGAATGAAAAGATCCCCATGAGACTGATGTGGCCCCATTATCAATCTACACCCCCAGTACACATAAAATAAGATGGTTTGACCACCGAATGGAATACTCAACACCAAGGCTATGAGAAGACTTTCAAATTATTGTCCCATAGCATAGGATAGAGCATATGAAACAAAGGAGTGTGGTTCTATTGAATCAAACGAGGCACAAACAAGGGTATTAAACAGACTGATCATACCTCTGATGATCTCTGGACCCTTTGGAACTGTTACCTCCATTACATGAAACTAACCACTCCCAGATCCTTTACCTCTATGATGATGACCATATCCATGACCACGCTTGGATCACGATACCCAAACTTGAAGAACATTATGTGGTTGGACTCTACCTACTCCATCTCCTATTGGAAAATCAAAAACCTACTTCCCCTACTGTTGAAATGACCTCAATAGAAACTACTGTAGAGGTTGGAGTTGAACCTATCCAACTACACCAAATTGAGCTTAGGGAACCACTGAGAACAATTTTTGGAGATATCCATGAACCCCATAGATAAGACATAGTAGCCCAAAGATACCAAGAAAATCACAGAAAACACCATCCCCAAAAGTCCAGAAAGGAAGCTACTGAGGTCGAATCCCTTCCAGTTGAAATATCAAAGGTCCTGGTTCCTGAGACCAACCACTAACAATTATTCTTTTAGAGGAACCCAGTTTGTTCCCCTCTCATGGAAAAATTCATCATGATTGAATCTAATCAATCAACTATGACTTCTTCTGAAACTCTAGATACATTGGAAATGTAAAATGTGTTACTGCATACTGGATAGAAGGATAGAGTGCCTCCTCAAGACTTCTCTCATGAGACTCCTCATCTAAAAAAATATCTTAGAAAAAATTCAGAAGGTACTTAAACCTAATTACCATATTTTTTATTGAGAAGATCCCCTGCTAAATAGAAATAAACTCATGACTCTTTACTACATTCATGGTCAACAAAGAGAACTCTGAATGAAACTCCTTTTGGAATTCGACCCACAAAACATCCACCTATTTCCACTCTACTAGATACAACATCCACTACTGACGCACATCTCCTTACATCTGGATGAATTCCAAAGGGACCCATTACTCTGTCAGGGCCCAAATAAAACTAAATGTGATATCAATATCTTCTAGATAACTCTTTGTCTCCAGATATAAAACACTGCCATCATACTTCCCCAAAGATTTAAACTGGAAAGCACGAAACATCCTCTTCCACTGATCCTCTTCCTCAGTTAGATCAACCCTACGACAATCAACCATATCATTCTATTGATCCTAAACTTCTTGAACCACACACAAAAGATGAATGAGAGGCATAAATGAGAGGTAAAAAGAAATTACTAGGCTTGATAGTGTGGAATTTTTTATTAATTTTCATTTTAACTCATTTAATTATTTTTTATCCATATCAACATTCCAAAAACAACCCATATTCAAATAAGATAAAAAGTAATTATGATGAATTTACCAATCTTATGTCTCTACCCTACATGATGGTCCATATAACTTGGTTGTTCAATAATCTCAGAGTCCATGCACTAGATCATGAGGGACCTAATATCACATGTCCTAGCTGGTCTCCTTGGCCTATGTCCTGCCCCAACATTAACCGACACTACATAAATACCACTCTGTCACAACCCCCTTCCATAAAAAATTCCACAATGAGGGGAGAGAGATAATGACCCCCTTAGTCCCGCCTCCAGTAGGCTCCAGGTTGGTGACATCACCGAGGGTATAAAAATATCATGGTATGAGAGGCATTGCCCTCTTTAATAATATAGGATCGAGAGCTAAGATGAATCATCCACAAAAAACTACAAGATATAATATAAAATAAATTAAAAACCATCATACAAGCATATATAAATAGAACAGATTAAAAAAAGTCTCTGATATAAATACCAAAATGTAAAGCTAAAGCAGCGACACAACAACTGTCAAGGATCCAAGCTAGTAATGTCTATAATAATCAACATATTCCTATTTAAAACCTGAAAACCATTTTATATAAGTAGGGTGATTATACAAGTATACTCAGTAAGAAACCCATATTCTCTCATGCACATGGGAAAGAATCATACTAATACACCTAGGAGAAAATAGTAGAACCAAACAAAACCTATCAAGGTATACTATGCATCCCAGCCTCAGTAAGGCACGATTACCAAATAACGAAAACCAATTAATATAATACAATATGAATCACATCGATAAGGGTACCCTGAACTGCTTCACCATTGGTATGCCGCTCTCACACCCAACATTATACGTCCTGGTACTCCCATTTCTTTTACATACCACACTACCCCACATCACTCAGAGACACCTGGGCTCGCCACCCTATAAGCACGACCACAACACATCTCTCCCAAAAATACCTGGGCTACAAAAAAACCAACACATTAACTGGATTAATAGGGTATCATGAACTTGTAGGACATCAACCTAATTCTCTCCTCCTACCATACATGACCCCCACTAGATGCCTCCCCAGAAGCACTTTCATGTCTTTCTTGAAAAAACATAGGCTATCATATCTCACCTTCAAATACATGGGCTATCAAATCTCAACCAAAGACACCTAGGCCATCACAACCACCATCTAATTCACTAAAAGACCTCTAACCATCATAGCCTGTGCAATACCTACCTCACCAAGAAGAGATAGTGGGTACCTAATCATCTGTACTCCTCATCAAATGTCAGGAATAAAACCCCTCGCGTGACTATGCATGTTTTGGTACAACGTGATCAATGTTGGTGGGGGTGCGTATAGAAATCATAATAGTATACAAGTATATATATATAGTATAAAACACTCAATCCCAACCTCTTGGTTCAAAGACAAACAAACTAACTCACAACATAGTCACTTTTGTTGCCACCTCTAAATGCATAACATACCACAACAAGCCACAAACCCCATTTCACATTTCAAACCGATTTCATTTAATCACCCCATCCATTTTATTATTTTTCATCAACCACATTTAACCACAAAACCCACAATTTAATTATACATTAATCATTTTTATCCAATTAACCAAACCAAACCATGTGATTTCAATCATTATTAAACAATTATAAAATTATTCCATCACTTCTCAGGAATATATCACAAAGAAACAACCACCTCACCTCCCTAAAAGAATGACCAAACAAACCACCTCATCATCACCCCAAAATCAAGTCCAAATAAACCACCTTCTCGTCACCCCAAAAGCAGGCCAAAAAAACCATCTCCTCATCATCCCAAAAGCACGACCAAACCAACTACCTCCTCACCACCCCAAAATCAAGACCCAAAAAAACTAAACGCCCCACATTCCCCAAACACACATCGCCATCCCATAAGCACAACCACACATCACAACACATAAAGATCATTTGACAAATTTACAAAGGGGATTTTATCACATTCCACTTTATTTTAAGGGAATTTTCACACAATCCAAAATCATGGGGCAACGATTTCATCATCCAACTATTAGTGGTTAATAAATTTTCATTTTAGGGTGATATCACAATAATCAAAAAAAAAAGAAATAAAATATATATATACAATTCAAACAAATTCATTAATGGCCACAATCTTCAGTGGGGAATCAGGCTCGTACAATTCACAATATCACAAATAATATCAAAGCTATAAAATCATGTGAATCAAATCCCATTTCCACTTTCTATTATATTAAAAAATTATTTTTCCTTGATTAAGCTAGCACAACCATTACCCATATATAGAAAATGTAAAAACCAGAAACATGATACACAATAAGGACAAACGATGGAATCCCTACCTCAAAGAAGCTTGTCAACTTGCTATACACCATAAGAAGAATAAGAATTATTAAAAACCACAAATGCACCATGTGAACCACAGATCAACCTGCAACCTAACCAAATAACATCAAAACATAACCCAACACACAACCCAAACCCTAAAATCATTACCCCAAAAAACCCTAGGATAAGAATGTAAGAAAACCACCAAGAATGGAGAATAACCAACCACAGATCAACCATGGATTTCCAAGGAACAATCACCGGGACAACCATATCAAATAGGGAGAAAGAGGGATTGAAGAACTAATTAGGGTGCCTAGGATTCACACAAAATGATAGGAAAAAGAATCCATGGCCAAAGGAATAAAAATTAGGTCGGAAAAGAATTTTAAAACTGCACTGGATTAGGGGTTTACACGATTTACAATCCCCTTTCACACTATCTAATCATCGGGGTCCAGTTTCACCGAAATAACACATCTCTTACTACAATGGATTGAAGGCCCTCATTTTTATTGATTTTTGATAATCCACATTTCAAGGGGTGTGGTGTAACCCTTAAAAGGCCAGTAGGAATAAGTATTACATGGATCATAGGCCTTAGAGGAATTCATTGCCCGTAGGCTTCAAACATTACATACAACCCAGACTAACTACTTGGAACTACTCCTCCCTAGCATCTTCATCGTGAAATCATCTATCAACCTTTTAATGGCTATTTGGATAGGCTTTCCCATACATTCACAAGCTTGTACCGATGGCAGGTTCCATACCCTCTCATTCTTGTAATCTGTTTAGCTTATGCTATGGTGAAAGATCCTTGCTCATCCTCCTTCTGGAGTTTGTTCCTTTTAGGTTGTCTGGTTTGCAGCTGCACTTAAGGTGGCCTGAAGGACTTGAGGTGGCCAGAAGTCCTTACCGACCCGAAGCCCTAGGTGGACCAAAGGCCTTAAAAGACTCAGGGACCAAATCGGTGGCCTGAAGGTCCAAACAGAGGAATAGTCCCGGCTGCTCCAGTGCCAAACAGTACCTACTACAGTTCCCGCTACAATACCTACTACAATACCTACTACAGTTCGCTACAGTACCTGCTATATTACTATTGTAGTACTAATACAGTATTGGAAATATTCCTTTTCTTGGATTCGATCCCGGGTTTCTTAGATGAACTTAAGGAGTCCTCACCAACTGCGTTGAGTCTCATGTGACCGAAAAACACATCTCATTTTTATTATTTAACACCAAAATCTTCACAACATGAAAAATACATAGACAAGGTTTGAAACAAACTTTCATCATGTAGTACTCTTACATGACATGTATTTTCTGTAGCATATCTACTGCACCTCTAACTCCCATGAAAACTCTTAAAACCTCCCCTGAACACCTCTATCATCAAAAACTGGAAATGAAACGAACCAAGAGGTAACCTACCGTTACTTGAAAATTTGTTGAAAATGTCATAGAATAGTTTTGATGGATAATGAACTATGTAAGTTAATTTTTTTTACTTGACATGAATATACTGAATAATTCATAGAAAGATAATCTTGAAATGGTTTTCACTCACCCACACATGGGGAATTAGTGGTATAGTTACCCATAAAATTTTTCAACATGATTAGTGTCATTAATAATACTCTATATTATTTTAATAAAATTTTTGATAAAATTTCATTAAAATTTATTGATATTTACTTCTTCATATGATTCTAACTATTTTTATATTGCAATCAAGGATTTTGTGAGGTAAACTTGCATATCTGATCATATCTTTTTTAGAATACATGACAAGTAAATTTTACTAAGAGTAAAAAAGGGTATATGTGGAGGAGTTTATAAACTAAATTTCATATAATATTTTATTGTTAATAAATGCTATTTTTTAGCCACATTGTGATAAAATTTTTTATTTATGGAAAACACGGTATTAGATCCTAAATTTGATTTTTTTTTGAAAAGTCTAGATTTAAAACATTAGAGAACAATCTACTAATTATAACATAAATATTTTTATTGGACTTATTTATACATGAAATTTATTAATTATTTCTTAACTCTATTGGATACATGATTCATTTGGACCATCTTTTCTATATATTACATTCATGGGGATAAATGAGCCATAAAGTCAAAGTTACGATAGACATTGCAGCTGAGATGCTTTTCCACCATTTAGGCTATATAATATTATTTATATCTTGGATTGGGATAAAATTTTGTGATAATATATAAGATAAAATTCCAGAAAAAAAATCATCTTTTTGTATGGATAGTTTTTTTAAGATTATTGGTGGCCAACATGTTAGTTCAATTTGGATTAATTTTTTTTTTTCAGAATTTTCTATTCACACTTGTAACCACATGCAACCCTACCCTTCCCTCCACTCTATAAAGGTGTAATTTTCTCATTTGGAGGGGATTTTATGTGTATTATAGGATTTAGAGACATGGATATGTGGTTATTATATAGTAATGTACACAATTGGATTAGTGAAACTCTCATACAAGGATCTCCTCTATAATAATATTCTCAACCACTTTTCTGTTTGTTGTTTCTATTATTGTAATAAAATATAAATTTATATTATATTTAAATTATTTTATTCAATTATATTCTTATATGCTTAATTTTATTTGGAGTTGTAATCTAATAGTATTAATAGAACTGGTTATCCCTTTTCAAATCATTGAACATGAAAAATGTTTTTACGATGGCTCATCCACTTATAGAAGTGTAGTTAATTAGTAATTGATCAAATTTATATAATATTTAATTGACTATTTTAAATTTAAAATTACAAATACATAATTCTACTTATTTTTGAAAAATTATTTGTGTTTTTAATTTATCAAGAAATCAAAAAATTATCATATAGGATGTTGTGTTGAGTAATGTGTGAATTGATAGAGTGTAATATTAATCTATAAAACAAAAAAAGAGATAAATTTATAGAGTTAAAATAAAATACCGAAACATAGATCATTCTCATTTCTATTGCGGATATTCTTACCTAATTGTACATATAATATATGTTCAGTTTTATAACAATAATTAAATTAGGGTTCTACGATTTCTCTTCCTGGAGTTATCTTAGATTTTAAATGTTTTTATACTTCGTAGTCATGTTTAAAACTGTAGGGATTGAGAGTTAAAAAATTATAGGATCTTAATTAAATTATATATTTTTTTCAATAATAATTACAAATAATTCTTTTATGTGGTGGGTTTGATCTCTTTTATTCTATCAAAAAAAATTAAGGAAAATATTTTTTGTACTATAATCTTATTAAATAAACTAATAAGAAAAACACCACATCCATGTTAAAATTTTATTTTGATAATACCCATGATATTTTTATGTACTTCCTCCTTGAGATAATGGCTTTAGTCAGCAACTCAACTACACCTAGGTACTATAAATTGTATGTCATTTTAGAGAACCCGCGATAATTCTATTCAGTGTTTGAATGCATATTAATATGTATATATAATTAATTAACATATGTTTTCACTAATTATTTAGTTTTTTTAAAATTTAAAAATATGATATAACACCCAAAATTTCACTATACTGTTATGTGACAAATAAATATATAGAAAACTAACAAATGAACTCTCCCTCTAAATTTATTGGTGAGATACCAACTTTGAAGAAATAAAATTTTGATGATGCCAAAGCTAGGAATTTTAATACTTATTATAAAAACATAAATTACATTTATAAATAAATTCACATCATAATATCCAATATTATTTTATTTTAAATCTTTCTATGGTATAATATAGATAAAAATTTAGACTATTCTATTAATAATATCAATATAATCTGTATTCATATTCATCGACAATGAGAAACAATATTACAATTAGAATATAATATTCCCTTAAAAATATATATACCAAATTAGACCCAAGTACAAGGGATATAAATATTATTATTTTTACTATGATTAAGTTAGTTTCATAGTAATAATTATTTTAATAATATTTTATATTTTAATTTTTAACTTTCAATGTTTAAATTTCAATGCCACTCGGACCATAGATTATATATACAGTCAATCAATACACATATTTATAAAATTTCAAAACATTCTCCATAAAAAAATTATTTTACCTTATGGTATTTTCAACAAATAATTTAAATATCAGAACTCTTATAATATTTATTATATATATTATAATTTTTATTTAGTCTCAAAATCTAAATAAAAGAGATTAAATTATAAAACATTTCAATATATATATGGATAAAGTATATTATTTAAATCTAATTAAATATTTTTAATACATTTTATTCCATATATTATATTTCATATGATTTTAGAGAGTTTAATTTAAAAATACAAATTATATATGTTGTTATTCAATTAAAACAATTTATATTACACCAAAATTTCATCTATTATCATATAATTTAGAATGAAATAAAATAAATCCCATTCTATAATAATATCTAATAGTTTATACTAGTGTCTCTCTACTTGAACTAGTAATCCTTACTAGCTCCCTATGATATAATCCTCCTACTTTCAATATAATTTACTCTTCAAGTATAAACTTCTATATGGTTACATTATTCGAAAACAATATATCATACTATATAACCAAAATAAGTTTATTAAATACTTGATTTAGAATAATTTTAGGTATATTTAATTTTTTAAGGTCTATTTATTATCATATGTCATTCATTCACTTTATAGTTTTTACTCTCGTTGCCCATTTGGTGTTTCTCGATCAATTCCTCCAAAACTACTCTAGTACATTGATCATGGTCCAAGAAGTTATAAAATAATTACATAATATAAAGAATTATGTAATTATAAAATATTTATCACTCTACTTATACAATATTTATACAACATTGATTATCAAAATATATTCAAATTATGAAAGATGTTGTACTATGCTCATTTTTTTGGGGATAAAATTACTGTGATCAATTATCATTAATATAAATAATCTATTTCCCCATTTATATTTCAAAAAATAGAATCATTTAATAAATATTTCATTTATTCATTTAATAAATTTATTAAACCATCCATTTAAGTTGGTGATGAATAAATTACATCATCCGTGGAGGTGGTGAGCCAACCATAACATGGATAACATTTTCATCAATTTTATAAAGATGAGAGTTAAGTATTTAATAGATATTCCATTACCATAAGAAAATTTCATTGTAGTAATAATAATGATGAAATTTTATTATCATTTATAGAATATATTTATAGAAGGTAGATGATGAAATTAGAAATTAAAAATAGAAATTAGAAGTTATCACCACACATCTTCGAAAAACTCCTTTATTATATAGATTACACCATCAAAGGATAGTATTTTGGTGAGAAAAAAACCTCTATAACATGGATGTAATGACCCGTCCTCGGGGCCCATGTCGTGACTACCCCAAGACCGCCTTCCATAGGCCAGGGGATGGCGACTAGCACCATGGTGTAATTCCTGATAAAAAGGGAAGGCATTGCCTTTGTAAAGTAAACAAACACACAGAGTAAGAAAGCAGAAGTAAACACTAAGTAATTACTGGGTACAAAAGTAAGTGCATAAAAGTAAGTGGGCTAGTATACAAACCCAAAATGAATGTAAAGTACAACTGGAAAGAGAAAACAACAACTGAAAGTAAAGCCGCAACGTTGAGTCGTCCACTGGAAGTCCCACCTGAAGGGTGGGTACATATAGTCTCCACAGCTCCATGGGTCCAGCAGTCCGATCCATGTACGTCCCACCCAGTGGTCCACCTCCAGGTACCGTCTCGCTCCACAAGCCTCAACCACGATCAGCGCTGTCCGTCGTCTGCAACCAACACAACGTAGTGCGGGCATAACCCGTGTAGGGGTGAGTATTAGCTACTCAATAGGGACCCCGAGACCCCTGAAGGTCTCCCAGAATCCACAGAGGATAATCCACAAGGAAAGATACAATCACTATGTAACATCTGACACTACTTAGGTATATGCCCATACATATCCCTAAGTCATCAATTTAGTTACAACATCCGAGCCCAAGTACAACCCAGTCCACATAAGAAACATAACCCGTTCCACATAGGAATTCACAACCCAATCCACATAGGAAAGCATAACGTAATCCACACAGGATATCAAGTTAATCTTATCGAAGATAATATTGAAAGTCAAGACTCAGCTCACAAGGTATACTTTTTTGTAAGACAATAGAGGTGATGAGGTGTAGCCACTGATTCATCTAAGCCGTCGGACCCACACATGATCATTAGGTACTAACCCCCGCAATGACCCACGCAGGATCGATAGGTAACTAACCCCCGTAATGACACACACAGGATCTGACCCACACAGGATCGGTAGGAACTGCCCCACATAGGACCGTTGAGCATTGACCCACACAGGATCTGACCCACATAGGATCGATAGAACTGATCCACGTAGGATCGCTGAGTGTTGTATTCATCGTCGTTGAATCCACAGAGGATTTCTGTACAGTCGTCATCATCGTCGCAGTCGCAGCCAGCTCTAGGGTTCCCGCACACAGCAAGCTCGTTCGAGGAGGGTCTGCTCCACGAGCTGAGGGCTGATACATAAACTAACACAAAGTTCAGAGTTGATGTATCTAAAAGTTCCGTATTGTCAACAAGAACTCAACGTGACAGATGGCGCGTCGATCGGACGCCCGGTCTGAGAGTTATTGTCTTTTTCGTCCCAGGGGCTCGGTTGGGTTTTAAGTCAAAACCAACCCAACCGTACTCCAACTACGTCCAAACCTTGAGCGGAGTAAGGCAAAAGGTCTGTATCACTAAGAAGAATCAAACAAAGTCGATGAAATGTCAATCGGACGTCCAGAGCTCAAGTCATAGGCGTTTCTGCTCCGAGGGCCCGGTTGGCTTCGTGTTCAAACCAACCGATATGAATGAAAAGTACTCCTAATCCTTGAGTGTGATATATCAAAACGACCGTCTCGATCAAAGAATCGCATCGCAACTGACGGTGCATCGATCGAAGGTCCGTAGCCCAGGTTATGGGAAAATGAACGAAAGGGGTCCGGAAGTGGGGGTTTCGGGCCCAGACCCACTCGGCCCGAGACCCCCTGAGTCGGCCCGAACCGGGTCGACCTGAACCGGTTCCAGGTCCAGCCCGATTGGGCTTGGTCTGGCCCGGCTAGCGCGGCCTGGCCTGGCCTGGGCGCGGCCCGTCCTGGTGGCTCGGCCCGGCGCGCTGACGCTGGCTAGGTGGCTCGGCCAAAACGGTCGAGCGTTTGGGGTGAGGGGGGGCACGCTGCCCCCCGCCTGTTCGTAACTGTGGCCCCCATGTGGGGGGCCGCTCTTGTCCGGCCAGCAGGGGGTCATAACCCCCAGCTCCTCCTCGGACCAGCCGGGCCGCTCCGGACGGCAGGCTGCTGCCGCCACGGGACCAGCATGGGCCGGTCCCCCTGCTCCACCGGCGGCGGCCCGGAACCGGCCGCTGGTCCCTTCTCAGCCACGGCCTTAGCCGCGACCATGGTCCGTCCGGCGCAGCGCGACGGCGCCGTGCCCCTCCGCCGCGACCCTACTCCGGCCGCGGTGTCTTCGAGGTTCCTTCTAGTTTCTCCGGCACGGCGCTATGGCGCCACGACTTTGTTCGACTTCAACGATGCGGCACGACGGCGCCACACACCCTTTCCGTATGATCCCGCGCGGTGCCGTTGCACCACGTTGCTTTCCTTCGATCCGCATCAACACAACTTACAAGGGAGGAGGGTCGGCCGTGTTTGTGCGGTCCGGCCCCCTCCCGTTAATCGATAGCAAGCAGCAAAGTTTCACGAAGAACAGAAATGGAAGTATTCACGAACAAAAACAAAATCCCCTACCTCGTCGAATTCATTGAGTGAGGGTTCTTCGAGGAATTTATCATCTCAGAAGAAGGTTTCGCAGAAGGAGAGGGTCGTTGGCGTCGCGGTACACGGTGTCGCGTAGTCGATCTCTGAGGATTCGACGTTCTTTGTCAGAGATCGGTGTGTTCTTCACGTTCTTCGCGTTCTTCAACGAAGAAGATGAAGATCTTAAAGCCTCCCATTTTTCTCCCAATCCCCTCTCAACACAACAAGTCCAACCAAAAATAAAATAAGTGGTTCACTTATTTTATTATCGTGACTTAAGTTTTAAAATTCAAAAATTCAATTCAAATCACTTAATTAAATTTTTTCATTAAAAGGAGGTTAAGGGGGGTTAGGAAAAATTAAGGGGTGGGGTTTGTGTGGGCCCCACCGCCCTCATAAACTCTCATGGGTGGTTACCCAACATCCACCCAAAGGTTATCCACTTAGTAAAAATAAAAATTGTAGCTCAATTTTTATTTTTAACTTCCACAATTTTTAACAACTCGTCCTGTGTAAACGCAATTCCGGAAAAGGTGTTCCTAAGAAATTACCAGTGCTGCGAATTTATCGGTGCCCTCGGAATTCGATTCCGAGCACCGGTTCAAAAGTTAGGAAAACCCGCTCGTTCGTTCATTGAACGTACCCGAGCTATACTTCAGATAAAAATTCCAGGCACACCGGGCCTCAGAATCAAGTGCTGTCAGAAACCGTGTTCTTGTAAAATCCCAAAAAAAATTAAGAAATAATTTTCCATGAATTTTACGGGTCTTTACATTACTCCCACCTCAGGGCTTTACATCCCCATAAAGATACATCATAAACTAGGGGAACAAATGTGGGTGCTGTACACGCATCTGAGCCTCCCGCTCCCAAGTGCTCTCCTGGAGGCTCTCGTACTGCCATCTGATGCGCACTAGAGGAATCGACCGTCCACATTGGACCCGCTCATGTCGATCCTCGATCTCCACTGGGACCTCCGCAAATGTCGCCCCATCATCAGTGTCCAGCTCCCCATGGTCAATGATATGTGGCGGGTCATGCACGTATCTCCTCAGTTGGGATACGTGGAAGACGTCGTGCACTCGATGCAACTGAGGTGGTAGAGCCAGGCGATAAGCCACCTCGCCAATCCTGCTGAGGACCTGGAATGGTCCGATGAAGCATGAAGACAACTTGTCCCCCCGGCCAAATCTCCGTAATCCACGTCGAGGTGAGACCCACAAGAAGACGTGGTCGCCATCCTCGAACTCTAGTAGCCTCTGCCTCCTGTCAGCATAAGACTTCTGCCGTCTTTGTGCTGTCCTCATCCGCTCCTGGATGACCTGGACCTTCTCCGTCGTGGCCTGGACTATCTCCATTCCCACAAGTGCTGACTCTCCAGGGTCTGTCCAGCACAGAGGTGATCTGCAAGGTCGGCCGTACAACGCCTCGTGTTGTGCCATCCCGATGGTGGAGTGGTAGCTATTGTTGTACACGAACTCCACCAAGGGTAGGTAGTCCTCCCAGCTGGGACCAAAGTCTAGGACACATGCGCGGAGCATGTCCTCGAGAGTCTGAATGGTCCTCTCCGTCTGACCATCCGTCTGAGGGTGAAAGGAAGTGCTTAGACGTAGCTGCGTCCCGAACGCCTCCTGCAACCCCTTCCAAAGCCGGGAAGTAAAGCGAGCATCCCAGTCAGAGACGATAGATGATGTCACACCATGAATCCATACAATCTCCTGAACGTAGAGGCGTCCCAAGATCTCCACTGATCCATGCTCTCTAATGGGTAAGAAGTGAGCCGACTTAGTGAGTTGGTCGACAATCAACCAAATGGAGTCGTGACATCTGGATGTGTGTGGAAGTCCAGTCACGAAGTCCATAGATATCCCGTCCCACTTCTACTCTGGGACCTCAAAGGGATGTACCAGGCCTGCTGGTACCTGGTGCTCTGCCTTCACCTGCTGACAGGTGAGGCATCGAGAAACGAACTCTGCCACAACCTTCTTCATACTCGGCCACCAGTGCTGTCGTCTGTGGTCCGGGTACATCTTCGCCACTTCTAGATGTACCGCTAAAGGGGAGGTGTGAAACTCCCTCAGCACCTCCTCCTGTAAAGTATCTTGTACCATGGTACGTCCTCTTAAAAGGATGACGTGCTCTCCTCCCACTGAAAATCCATCAGGTGCCTGTCCTGAGGATATCTATGCATGCTGCATCTCACAGTCATCATCACCACACTGTGCCTCTCTGACCCACTATAGAAGTGGAGGAGTGATTGTGAGTGATTGTAGGAAGGCTGCTACATCACTATCCACGAAGGATATTTGCAAAGCGGCTAGCTTCTCTGTCGCCTCCCCAAGTAGCTGAATGCCCGTACTCCTGCTGAGAGCATCGGCTACTACGTTTGCCTTACTAGGAGTATAGACTATCTCAAAGTCATAATCCTGGTGGAACTCGAGCCATCACCGCTGTCTCAGGTTTAGTTCCTTCTACGAGAAGATGTACCTGAGACTCTGGTGTTCGGAATAGACTGTAAAGCACTCTTCCATCAGATAGTGTCACCACATATTTAGAGCGAAGACCACCGCTGCTAACTCCAGGTCATGGGTAGTGTAGTTCTGCTCATGCTGCCTTAACTGACGTGATCCATAGGCGATCACAGCCCGCTCCTGCATCAGGACACATCTGAGTCCAGTCTCTGATTCATTGCAGTAGAATACGTACCCTACTCCTTCCTCCAGTAGCCTCAAGATAGGCGCACTGGTCAACCTCTGTCTCAGCTCCTGGAAGCTCTGCTGACATCTGTCTGACCACACAAAGGGTTTCCCCTTCTTCATCAAAGACGAGAGTGGTTCCGCAACTCTGGAAAAGTCTGGCATGAATCTCTGGTAGTATCCAGCTAGCCTCAAGAAACTCCACACCTCTGTCATGCTCCTGGGTGGCTCCCAAGCTAGCACTGCCTCGATCTTCGCAGGATCCACCCCAACTCCTTACTCATAGATGAAGTGTCCCAAGAAGTGGACCTCACGTAACCAGAACTGACACTTCGAGAGCTTTCCATAAAGCTGGTGCACTCGGAGTATGTCCAGTACAACCTGCAAGTGGTAGGCGTGCTCCTCTTCAGTCGTCGAGTATATCATAATGTAGTCGATTAAGACCAAAAAAAATCGATCGAGTTATGGATGAAAGATCCTATTCATGAGGCCCATGAACAATTCTGGAGCATTGGTCACGCCAAAAGGCATAACCAAGAACTCATAATGGCCATACCGACATCTGAAGGCCATCTTCTGCACGTCCTCGTCCCGAAATCTGAGCTGATGATAGCCTGAACTGAGGTCTATCTTCGAGAACCACTGTGCTCCCTTGAGATGATCAAAGAGGTCTTCAATCCTCGGTAACGGATACTTGTTCCTCATGTTCACCTGGTTCAGGCGAAGATAGTCAACACACAGTCGCAAGCTCCCGTCTGCCTTCTTGGCGAACAATATCGGGGAAGCCCATGGTGAAACACTAGGTCAGATGAATCCCTTGCCCTGCAAGTCCTCCAAATGTACCTATAGCTCTCGTAGCTCAGCGGGGGCCATCCGATATGCTGGGGTGGATATCAGGGCTGTCTCAGGGTACAGATAAATATAAATGTCTACATCTCTGCGAGGAGGTAGTCCTGGAACATCATCGGGGAAAACGTCCGCATACTGATCCACCAAAACGGGAAAACCAGGACTCCGCACGTCAACTACTCCTAGGATGAGGCTAGCCAACTGATGAGTGATGGGCTGTCCTATCCTCTACGAGATTCCATCCTGTTCTGCGAAGGCTCCCTTCTCCCCGGTGAAGGTGAACCTGCTTCTGTCGGTGCGTACACACCGTACCTTGCGCCTAATACAGTCAATCTGAGCATGGACTTTAGATAACCAATCCATGCCCAAGATGACGTTATAAGGCCTTGACGCCACTACAAGAAGATCCCAGCCGAAGCTTTCGCCTCCTAGAGTAAGCTCACACTGCCGGCACAAGTGCGTAATTGCCGAGTCTACTCCTGTAGGAGCCTCTAGCCGTAAGGATCTAGCCAACGGCTCTGTCAGAATCTCCGAGATCCGAACAAGGGCAGCAGCTATGAAATAATGACTCGCTCCTGTGTCTATAAGAACTTAAACAAGGGTGGAATAGACACAGATAGTACCTCGAATCATCTCGGGCATGTCGCGGTCATAGGCCTCCGCTGCCTGAAGCTGTGCCTATCCCTACCTGCCAGCTCCCTGTGGTCGGGGTGAACCTCCTGGTGGTGGTGGTGGTAGAGCCTCAAAGCGTCGCACACCACCTGCTGCTCGGCCAGCTCCTCTGACTCGTCTGAATACTCCCTGCGGACCGCCATAGTCGACCCTCTAGCTCTGACTTGGTGGTCTCTCAACCGTCTACTGCTTCTCTGCACTGTGGGTCAGGTAGTCACGAGCCATGTGGCCCTGACCACCGCATGTGTAACACTATCTACCTCTCGAAATACTGGATCTATGCTGAGTGCCCCGCACCTCTGAGCCAGTGTCCTGAGGTCATCTGCCTGCGGGTCTGGTCTAACTGGACCCATGTGTCATCCTCCGACTGCCTGCTACAGAAGACTCTGCTATGTGTCTCCCGGCGGTAGGTCTCGCTGCTGATGTAGGCTCAGCAAAGAATCTCTCTATGAGAAAGGCTCGCTCCAGTACCCCTGCCTATGTTGGAATGCTGAGGGAGATCAGGGATTCCCCGATCTCATGCCTCAGTCCATGATCGAAGGTCTGAGCCTGGAAGAATGGGTCCCATACCATGTCTGTCAAATAGCACGAGAGGCCTGTAAATCTCGCCGAGTACTAGGAGACCATCAAGCTGCCCTACAGCAGCTGTAGAAGCTCCAAAATGCGCACTACACGAAGGGTGGACAGGATGAACTTCGAGCGGAAGAGGCTCTCAAAGTCCGTCCAGAGGAGAGATGCCTCATCGTGCACCTAGAGCATCAAGCTCCACCATCTGCCTGCTGTCGCGTCCAGGAGACTCGCTACAAGGATCACTATGAGGTCTGCTGGTGTCCCTACCAAACGGAAAACTCGTACAACTGCCTCCAGACAATCCTCGGCTGCCTGGGGGTCCATATCCCCGCAGAAACTGGGCGGTCACTGACGCCAGAACTCGTGCAGTGCACTAAGGCGTCGTGCACTCTCAGCGGATGGGGCTGGTGGCATCGATGGATCGGCGGGTAGTGGTACCGCCAGTGCCTCTGTGGTAATAGGGCCCTGCACCGAGGCCTCGTCGCTCGGTGGGCTGCAGTCACGCATGAAACTCAGAACCCTAGCTGGCTACCATTGTTGGGCCATCCTGAAAAGAAACAGGTGTTCCATGGTTAAATAGTATACCTGGTGAGCTGACACATAGTAATCACAAAGAAAACTTGAAACACACATGCAATCAATGTTTTCGTGCATTGAGTCGGAAATTAGAAGTCAGGGTCTTGGTGTATGGATACGTCGGCCGTCGCACCAACACTGGACTCCCTGGACTAATAACCACACTCTATACTCTTAACACTATTGCTTCAAATAGAAAAAGATCAGAGTCCTGAGTTCTGCAGTAGAACCGAACTCCTCTGATACCAATTTGTCACGACCCGTCCTCGGGGCCCGTGTCGTGAGTACCCTAAGACCGCCTTCCATAGGCCAGGGGCTGGTGACTAGAACCAAGGCGTAATTCCCGAAAAAAGGGAAGCCATTGCCTTTGTAAAGTAAACAAACACACAGAGTAAGCAAGCATAAGTAAACACTAAGTAATAACTGGGTACATAAGTAAGTGCAGAAAAGTAAGTGGGCCAGTATACAAACCCAAACTGAAAGTAAAGTACAATTGGAAAGGGAAAACAACAACTGAATGTAAAGCCGCAACGTCGAGCCATCCACTGGAAGTCCCACCTGAAGGGTGGGTACAAATAGTCTCCATAGCTCCACGGGTCCAGCCATCTGCTCCGTGTACGTCCCGCCCAGTGGTCCACCTCCAGGTACCGTCTCGATCCACAAGCCTCAACCAAGATTAGAATTGTCCATCATCTGCAACCAACACAACGTAGTGCTGGCATAGACCGTGCAGGGGTGAGTATAAGCTACTCAGTAGGAACGCCGAGACCCCCGAAGGTCTCCTAGAATCCACAGAGGATAATCCACAAGGAAAGATACAATCACAAAGTAACATATGACACTACTTAGCTATATGCTCATACATATACCTAAGTCATCAATTTAGTTCCAGCATCCGAGCCCAAGTACAACCCAGTCCACACAGAAAACATAACCCGTTCCACATAGGAATTCACAACCCAATCCACACAGGAAAGCTTAACGTAATCCACACAGGATATGAAGTCAATCTTATCGAAGATAAGATTAAAAGTCAAGACTCATCTCACAAGGTATAATTCTTAATAAGACGATAGAGATGATCAGGTGTAGCCACTGATTCATCTAAGCCGTCAGACCCACACAGGATCAATAGGTACTAACCCCCGCAATGACCCACACAGGATCGATAGGTAACTAACCCCCACAATGACCCACACAGGATCGGTAGGCGCTGGACCACACAGGACCGCTGAGCGCTGACCCACACAGGATCTGACCCACACAAGATCGCTAGCACTGATCCATGTAGGATCTCTGAGTGATTTAGTCGTCATCATCGAATCCAAAGAGGATTTCTGTACTATCGTCATCGTCGTCGCAATCGCAGCCAGCTCTAGGGTTCCCACACACAGCAAGCTCGTTCGAGGAGGGTCCGCTCCATGATTTGAGGGATGATACATCTACTGACACAAATTCCGGAGTTGATGTATTCAAAAGTTTCGTATCTTCAACAGGAACTCAACGCGACAGACGGCGCGTCGATCGGACGCCCGGTCTGAGAGTTATTGGCTTTTTCGTACTAGGGGCCCGGTTGGTTTTCAAGTCGAAACCAACCCGACTGTACTCTAAATACGTCCAAACCTCGAGCGGAGTAAGCCAAAAGGTTTTTCTCACTAATAGGAATCCAACAAAGTTGACGAAACATCAATCGGACGTCCGAAGCTCAAGTTATAAGCATTTCCGCTCCGAGGGCCTGGTTGGTTTCGTGTTCAAACCGACCCGGCCGAACCCAAAGTACTCCGAAACCTTGAGTGTGATATATCAAAACGACCATTTTGATCCAAGGATCTCATCGCAACTGATGGTGTGTCGATCGGAGGTTCGTAGCCCATGTTATGGGCAAAAGACCAAAAGGGGTCCGGAAGTGGGGATTTCAGGCCCGGACCGACCCGGCCTGAGACCCCCTGGGTTGGCCCGAACCGGGTCGACCCGAACCGGGTCTGGGTCCGACCTGGTTGGTGCAGCTCGGCCCGGCCTGGCGGTCCGGCCTGGCGGTTCAGCCCGGCGCGCTGGCGCTGGCAAGGTTGCTCGGCCGAAACGACCGAGCGTTTGGGGTTGGGGGGGTGCGCTGCCCCCCGCCTATTCGTAACCATGGACCCCATGTGGGGGGCCGCTCTTGTCTGGCCAGCCGGGGGTTGTAATCCCCGGCTCCTCCTCTGACCGGCTGGCCCGATTCAGCCGGCCGGCTGCTGCCGCCACGGGACCGGCATGGGCCGGTCCCCCTGCTCCGATGCCGGCGGCCCGGAACCGGCCGCCGGTCCCTACTCCGCCGCAGCCTTGGTCCGTCCGGTGCGGCGTGACGGAGCTGCTCCCCTCTGTCGTGGCCACGCTCTGGCCGCGGTGTCTTCGAGGTTCTCTGGCGCCGCATGACGGCACCACACCTTTGTTCGACTTCAACGGCATGACGCGACGGCACCACGCACCCTTGCCGTATGACCCCGCACGGTGCCGTTTCACCACGCCGCTTTCCTTCAAACCGCATCAACACAACGTACAAGGGAAGAGGGTCGGACGTGTTTGTGCGGTCCGACCCCCTCCCGTTAATCGATATCAAGTGGAAAAGTTTCACGAAGAACATCAATGTAATTATTCACGAACAAAAACAAAATCCCCGACCTCATCGAATTCGTTGAGTGAGGGTTCGTCGCAGAATTTATCATCACCGAAGAAGGCATCGTGGAAGGAGAGGGTCGTTGGCGTCACAGTACATGGCGTCGCGTAGTCGATCTCCTAGGATTCGGCATTCTTCATTGGAGATCAGTGTGTTCTTCGCGTTCTTCGACGAGGAAGATGATGATCTTCAAGCCTCCCCTTTTTCTCCCAATCCCCTCTCAACACAACAAGTCCAACCTAAAATTAAATAAGTGCTTCACTTATTTTATTATCGTGACTTAATTTTTAAAATTCAAAAATTGAATTTAAACCACTTAATTAAAAGTTGCCATTAAAAGGAGGTTAAGGGGGGTTAGGGAAAATGAAGGGGTGGGGTTCGTGTGGGCCCTACCGCCCTCATAACCTCTCTTGGGTGGTAACCCAACTTCCACCCAAAGGTTAACCACTTAGTAAAAATTAAAATTGTAGCTCAATTTTTTTTTAACTTCCACAATTTTTAACAACTCCTCCCATGTAAACGCAACTCCGGAAAAGGTGTTCCTAAGCAATTACGGACACTGTGAATTCATCAGTGCCCTCAGAATTCAATTCCGAGAACCGGTTCAAAAGTTAGGAAAACCCGCTCATTCATTCACTAAACGTACCCGAGCTAAACTTCGGATAAAAATCCCGGGCACACCGGGCCTCAGAATCAAGTTCCGTCAGAAACCGCATTCTTGTAAAATCCCAAAGAAAAATAAGAAAAACTTTCCCTTGAATTTTATGGGTCTTTACAATGGATAATAGTTTTAGGTAAAAGTTTTGGTAGAATTTGGTTGAGATAAAATCATTATGGTGTATTGAGAAGTGGGGTGGTAAAGGGGTTATTTTATAGGTGACAGGGGTGATAATTTTGTAAATATTAAGTTTTGAATATAAAAAGAAAAGTCATATTCAAGTCAAGTGGATAAAAAAATTATAATAAAGGGAGATAATATGAGGGTTTCTCTATAAATCTATAATTCACTCCTTTAAAGATAAGGTTTTGTGATTTTATCTTTTAATTTAGCACATTTACCTTCTTTTACATTAATTGTGGTGACTAAATTTTACATTAGGTAGCTTATTTTATGAAAAAAATTAAACTGAAATTATTAAATAATTTGGATCTGCTGATATGAAATATTGAGTCCATTTTTTCAATTTAATTTCTAAAAGTGAAAAAATTATCTTCAATATAATAATATAAAATAAATATTTTACTATTCAATAAAAATATTTTTTTATAAAAAAAATCATCATAATATAATTTTCACATGTTGAATCCAGAAATTAAGTTCATATTTTTCAAATTAAAATTCTAAAATTTTGAAATTTTACTTTTAAATGATTATATATATTATAATTAAAAATAATTTTCAATAAAAATGACTTTTTATTATTTTAGTACTCTTAATATTATTTTGTATTAGTTACCAATTAAATTAGTGTTAATTTATTTAATTTTTCATTGAAAAAATTTATTATTATAATCCTTAAAAATTTATCAATTTAATGTATTCAGATAAAATCTATAATATTGTGAAAATTACAATTCTTTGAAAAATAAAACTTTAACTTTAAATAAATTTGATATTGATTTTTAAAATTGATTACTTATTTTGTAGACATTGATCGACAAATTTTTATAAAATATTAACTTTTAAATATATTAAATTTTATAAAAAATTCAAATAAACTAACATTAACACATATAAAATTTATTGGATTAATAATTATATGTTCATATCATCCTAACTTCTACTAAAAAACCTCTAAAGATCTCTGCATAAGATCTAAGGATATGATAAGTAATGGTACCAATTATGGGTGGTTATTCACCCTGAAGAGATCCTATAGTGATTTCCACAATCTTGAAATTCTCTCATAGATGATTTAACTTAAGCCATACTTGTTGAAGCACAACTTGGGCATGGTCTAGGTGAAATACCAGTGGTGTTACTTTATTTCAAGGCACATACAATGAGCCTGGTGAGGAATACACTCACTTATTGAGGCCATTTCTTCTCCATTATATATATATATATATATATTTCATAATACAATTAATTCTATTTTTACTTTAAAATTCAATGAATATATTATAATTACCATATTTAATACATATAACTTTATATCATTAATATATTGTTGTTCATTTTAGTTTGGTGTTTCCTATGATACAATATATTGAGAATAGTTTTTATCTAAATGAAAATACATACTAATATCTTAGTGTGTTTCATTCCACCACCCTTAAATAAATTACATCCTCATAATTTTATCTATTACTCACTAATTAAAATTGTTAAGGGTATCCAAAAGATATACATGACTAAAGATGTAATTTATAATGATATATCAATATTAATATATTTTTATGACTAACAAATTCATTTTTACCAAATAAACATAATAATATTAAAATCAATCATAAGTGTATTATCCTTTGAAACCTTAATTTAAACCCAAGATATATTCAGTTCAACTATTAGTTCAAACTACCGATCTTATATTTAATCCTCAATTTTAATTTTTTTATCCTCTTGATATCAGTTTCAAAATCCCCAAAAATAACTAACCCAAAATTATCATGAACTTTATTGCAATATTAAAAACTAAAAAATTAAGGAAGCATATGATATTAGAATTAAATATAACCTTTATTATAAAAAAATAATTACATTATAATCAATATATACCTCAATCACATATACTCTAAGTTGACATTAATCTTTTACCAATAAAACTTGAATTACCTAGACTTCCAATTACATTTCAATCCTCAAGTTTATATCCTTTTATATCCCAAAATAAATTTATCTTTTCTTATAATCAAGAATAATTACCCCTACATCAAATCATATACGAATCCTAAGGGCAATCTATACCTAAATCATGTAATTTTATAAAATCACCCAAAACAATTGTCCCTAAATATCATTAATCACCTTAAAATACAATTATATAAGACATCAAAAGGGTATCTACTCCCTTGTACATTTTATTAAAATTAAAATTATTAACCCATGATGGTATCAAAAAATCATAAATTATCCTCTTATAATAACATCAAAATAGAAATTTTTTTCTAAAACCTACTCTGATACCTACTGAGATGCCCTTGACCAACATTCGTGGATCTGTCACTAAGAACATAAAATTTAAATAATACTTTTATATAGATTGACATGATACAAGCATAATAATATATAATTAAAATATCACTAACAAGTATTTATTCACATAAATTTTAAAGATCCCTTTTAGGTATAGATTTGTAGAGAATTAGTGAAAAAATTAATTAAAAAACCCACATATTTCCCTCAAAATGGATTTTTTTCTCATTAAACCTTAGATTACTTATCTTATAATTAATATTTAAAACAACCCATAAAATTATTCGAAAAATATATCCTTATAAATATATCATACTTATTATTATTCTTCATAACCTGTGGAAATAAAAACATAAGAACATGTGATCTGAAACACTCAATAAGGGTTAGCGTACAATGGAAGCCATCATGGAATGAAAAAGTCATAATAAATATTATAGGGATAAATAATAATAAAATATACCATATAAAAAATAACTTGAGGACCAAATATATCCATGGATAATGTAACAATATAAATAATCTCATCAGTATCTACAACCTATTACATAATAATAGAATATATAATGTAATAAATCTTATTCTTTTCATTAATTACTTCTAAAAACACATTATAAATAAATATTTAATGCATACACCAAATACCCAAGCTAGTTTGTATCATGATACCTCCCGATGTGTCGATGGGATATATAATTTTTGGTCCAACCCATCACTAAATAGGTCCAATGCATTCATTATATGAAGTAATTAGTATACAATACAATAAATAATCAAAATTCTGGAGAATTAAACTATTATCTATACTAAAATAATAAGTATATGAATTGCCAATAATTACCTTCTCAATAAATAGAATAAATTCCTTGGTAAACACCCCTGAACTTATAATGTTCTCACACTGTATAGAATAATGGATATACAATTATGTCAATAATTAAAAAGATATAGTATACTTCTATGAGAATAAAAAACATAAACATGAAAAATAAAAATAATATCAATAATTTGATAAATAGTGACAAAGAACATAAATTGAAAATAAATATATTTAAATACATAATAAAGGTACATAAAGAAGTAATCCATGGCCAATAAATGAGTAGGGGTTTGACAAGGGCCGCATCTGCGTCGGTGATGGCGGTTCTGAGCTAGTGAAGGCAATGGAGTCCGCATAGGTCCCTCCCCCACCAGTGGGGGAGAGACCTCTACCGTCCATCGAAGGAATTGCATCCTGCATTTTCCCCTCTCTCCAACCATGATTATCTTCCCTCTTTTCCACAAATATTTTTGTGCCCTAATGTCCCATATTTATATGGATTTTTCCCATAGTTTTTGATTTTTTCTCTAGAGTTTACCGAGGATACAGATCTTCATAATCTCACATTTGTTGCTCATTTCAAGCAGTGTCGGCCTTCTGTGGATGCATTTGATAGATGTATATTTGGGTCTGAGGGTATGCAAGATCGTTCAATGGTTAGCCTGCTAAACAGTATAAATCTAATGATTCACTTTTCCTCGTAGGAATACTTAATTAAGGCTTGGTCCAGTGCCCCCCATAACTGCAATGACCTTTATTTTTATCTCCTCCGATAAACCTTATATTTACACATGAAGTGTGATGCACCAACAACGGATGTATGGGAAAGCTTCCCAAAATCCTACAATCTTGCACATATTAGGGAATATGGTAGGTATATATATATGTGCTTTGACAACAAGAACCATGATGTTTTCAACCCTATTGCTCTGCGAATTTGTGTGGAAGTGGATGTTTCCAAGATATCAACTGAGTATGTATGGATTTGTGTGGGGGAGGAGTTCTGATGGAAACAGTTCATGGATTTTGAGGTTTGTCTTGGCTTTTGTTCTACCAGTAATAGAATTGGCCATGATATGGTTCAATGTAGGAGAGGAGTCATGCCATGTGATCCTTAGAAGATGGCGGACTCAAAATTCAGTGGAAAGGTTCAAGGGCTTGTTGGAGGTTTGGCTGGAAAGTGCCACGATGCAGGTTCTGTTCCAGATCCAGCCCTTGGTGTTCATTGTGCTTCTCAGGAGGGTAACATTTTGGTTCTTGATATTTTCAATCATCTGAAGAAATATTTGGTTATTCCTATTACTGCTGTTCCAGGGCCTTTGGGTCAAGCAGGACTAGAGGTGGTTTCTACTATTAATGATGGTAGTCTAGTTCCTTTGGAGACCTCCAAAATTTTTAATGGTCGAGGTTTTATTAGAGAAGTGGAAACAAGAAAGAGGTATGAGGGAAGTGAAAATAAGTATTCTTATGTGGAGGCAATGATCTATGGCCTTGGAAATATTGGAAGAGAGGGTTCTCTGAATCATAAGTTTAGTCGAGTGAATAGGTGTAGCCTGAGAAGTGAGTTACTAGTCATACTGGGTAACCACTTTGAGGGACTAGGGAATGAAGATCCTGACCAGGAGGTAGACAGGGCAGAGAATCCCAATGAGTAGCATGGTTTTCATTGGGAGATGTCCAGTTATGAGTCACCTGGAACATTCTCAAAATACATTGCACATGATTTCTAGGATAATGAAATCTGCAGTTTGAGGAGGAAGGGTTAGTAAGGAAAAAATAAAGGTTGAAAGGATTACTATTATTTACCATTACCCATGGAGAATCTTTCAACTAATATAGATAAAGGTAAGAATATATAAGGGGTAATTAATTTTAATGGGAAGTCTGCCTGAGTCGAGGGTGTGGTATACAAGGTAGCTTCCCCTTGGGGTGACCTGTAGGTTAGCGTAGAATCTTCTATGGAGATACTCCTTCATTTTGGTGAAGATATGGAAGAGAAATTCCTCTCAATAAATGCCTCCATAGAAGCAGCTATTAAGATGATGGGAAGAACCATTCTTGTGGATACTACATGGGATTAGAGTGATTGGATTAACAAGCATAACTAGATTTTAGTTAGAGGCTTTGATGAAGTGAAAATCACACAAGTGGAGTTCTTACAAACTGGTGATGCGCTTCGAAGACCTTATTAAGAATGATGTAGAAACATTAGTAACTTCTATTTCCTTGATGTTCATTAGGGATAGAATTCCAAGAATCTCATGTTAAATTTTAACAAAAATGTCTTTTCTTTTAGTGATTGTTCTGGCTGATTATGCAGTTTCTCACTTTTTCCAAAAAAGTGTTTGATAATAAAAAAATTAAGTTTCAGTTAATGAAGTACTTGAAATATCCAAAACATATAACATAGTATTTTCAAACCAAGTGGGTTAGGTCCATTCGTTATGCACTATGTGAAGGTAGAGTTAATACCCAACTAAGAGTGTAATTTCGGCTCGGTGGCCCGAAAGCCCGACAAGCCAAGCCCGGAAGCTTGAGTGGCCCGGCCCGACAAAGCTCGCGTCGGGCCCGGCTAGGCTTGGGCTATAGGTTCATTGGGTCAGGCTTGGGCCTATCTAAGAAGGCCCACAGGCCAAGCCGGGCCTGCCCGAAAAATCCCAGCCCGCTGGCCTGTGTAAAGCCTAGCCCGCTAGCCCGTGTGAAGCCCACCTGCTGTAAGAAAACATAACGAGAAACTACCGGTAGGGAGATTCGATCCCCCTACCTTCAGCTTCCAAGGTTGCGCCTGGACCAACTGGTCCAGGCGGTGCACATGTTATATTATCACCAGAATTTATATATATGTAAATATATATATATATATCATTATATATGAACAAAAATAATATATATATATATATATTATATTAAATGTTTAATAATGTGCATATAAATACATATAATTATTATTATATATAATTATAATGTGTGTGTATATATATATACAACAATATATAAATATATATATATATAATGTGTATATATAAAAAAATTCATTAATAATATATATCAATTAAGTGTGGATTTTAAAAATCGATTAATAATATATATATATATATATATATAAATTATTTAACATAATATATATAAACAAAGATATTAATATATATATATGAATGATTTAATATTATATATATAATAACTTGTTGTATATTAATAAAAAAAATAACACCCACCTAATGATGTTCGTATACGTCCCTCAACCTCATTAAATTTTTTAAGTATGTTGCAACTTGCATATATTATATATACTATACATTTATAAATCTATTTTGAAAAAAATTAACCCACCCACCGCAGTGCACCCCCCAACACCTAATTATTATTTTTACAATTTTCTCATATTACACACACAGATATATATATATATATATATATATCAATCATTTAACATTATATATATATATATATAATAACTTATTATATACAAACAAAAAATTACACACTCACCCAATGATGTTCATGCACACCCCCAACCTCATTAATTGTTTTCAAATATTATGAAACTTTCATATTATATATATATAAACAAATCCATTAATAATATATATATCTATGATATGATAATATATATATATATATACACTAATCCATTAATAATATATATATAAACCTATTAATAATATATATCAATTAAGTGCGGGTTTTAAAAATCCATTAATAATATATATATATATATATATATATATATGTGGGTGTGTGTGTGTGTGTATCATTTATTTAATATTATATATATAATAAATTATTTTATATTAATAAGAAAATAACACACTGACCTAATTATGTTTGTTCACGTCCCCCAACCTCATTAATTTTTTTAAATATGTTGTAACTTGCATATATTATATATAATTCTATTTAGAAAAAAATAACCCACCCACTACGGCGCACCCCAACCCCTAATTATTTTTTTACAATTTTCTCATATTATATACATATAATAACTTATAATATATTAAAAAAAATAACTACTCACCCAATGATGTTCGTACACCCCCAACCTCATTAATTTTTTTAAATATGATGAAACTTGCATATATTATATAGGAAATGATTTAAATTAATCATTAACAAAATGTAAAAAATGTTTTAAACAGATGTTAAAAAATCATTTAAATAAAAACTTTTAAATAAAAAAATTTAACAAACGGTTAAAAAATTATAAATAAGTTAAAAAAATATTTTAAATAAATTTTAAAAAAACATTTAAATAACAAGGCTTTAAACTCACCCACTGCTGCGCACCCCCCAAAACCCCTTATAATTTTTTTTAGAATTTTAAAACAATATATATAGTTTCACAATATATAAATCTATTTAAACAAAAAAATATCCACCCACTGTAAATGTTAATAAAAAATAAAATAAAGTTTTTCAAAAAATGTCCGTTTAAAAATAAATGTAATATTTTTTAAATAAATGCTAAAAAAATGATTGAACAAAAATGTTTAAAACAAGTTTAAAAAAAATTATTTTGAAAATAATACAGGATCACCATAGTCCGACTTGAAAAAGCCCGACCCAGCCTAAAAATGCCCCGCTCGAGGCCGGGCTCGGGTCGCCTCATGCGGGTGTTTGGGCCGGCCCGACCCGGACCAGGCTAGACCAAAATTACACCCTTATACCCAACCAAAATTTTTTAGGGTTGTTACCCCTTGGTTCATCTAATCCAATGCATTTATCCACTTATTTATATGTAGAAATGGATTTCTATTCTAGGAATGAAAACAATCAATATATCACCAAAATCTAGGGATGTATTCCTATATTTAAATTTATTCCCAGGGTTTCGAAAAATTTATTCTAGTACTAATTTCTAATAATAATTAATACTTATAAGGAAGTAATGTTAATGGTAAGAAATTCGAAGTGGAAGATAAAAATAAACTTATGTGGAACAAAATATCCTTATTTATTTTTATAAAACATTATCATTTATTTTTTAAAATAAAAATTAATAGAAAATTAGAAAATTATTTATTTTAAAAAATCATGGAAAATTGGAAATAAATATAAATTATGAATAATATTCATGTTGGTGGGAAAATTCATTCACACGAAAGATGTAAAAAAACATTCTTTTCATACTTTATTAAAGAAAATAAAAATGACCCATGTATAAAATGTTTAAAATATTCATTTTAAAACCATTGTAAAGAAAGTAAAATATTGTATAAAATATCTTTAATAAATCTTGGATGAATAGAGAAAAATATTATTGAAACAATATAATGAATATGGACATGGAAAAAAATGATTTATGGCTATAAATAAAAGATAAGCAAGATTCCATATATAAGAAACCATTTGGTTGAATTATGAAAAAATCAAGGTAAAATTTCAATAAGTCTTTTAAACTCTATAAAGAAAGAGGGAATATACTATAAGTTAAAAATAAGGTTGAATAAACCCAAAATAGAATGATAAATTCGAATAATAAAGGTTATAACTCAATGAAATTAAATTAATTTAACAACAACCTTTAAAACACAGGAAATGTATGAAATGAAGGAATAGGAATACTGAGAGCTTAAATAAAATTGAAACACCCAATAATAAAAAAAAATATTTAAGAAATAAAAAGTAAATAAGGTAGTATTTACATCATAAAATGTAAATTGGTTCATCATAATAAAATTTTCTTAAGGAAATGAAATTGAGACAAAATAATCATATATTGGATTCCCATTTAGTTGGTCACAATCTAAACTCACGTCAAATAAATTATGTTTATAAAATACTTTCTTTAAAACCATTTTTATGTATATTTTATTTTTAAAGGTTTATTTATTATCATAAGTCACTTATTTATTTTATAATTTTTATTATCATTGGCCACATGGGGTTTCTTAGTCAATTCCTCCAAAATAACTTCGGTACATTGAAAATGGTCAAATAAGTTATAAAATGATTTCTTCATCTTAAGAACTTTATAATTATAAATTTTTTATCCATTGATTTATATAGTAGTTAATATAGTTACATAGATTATCCCAATAGATTCAAATTATTAATGTTCTACCAAAATGAACATTTTTTTGGCCATAAGAATTTCTATGATAACTTATTCTTATTATCATTAATATTATTCCCTATTTATCCTTACAGAATGTTAATCATGTAATAAATATTTTATATATTAATTAAATATAATTAACAAACCATCAAATTAAGTCATTTATAATAAATAAAATACATTATCTATGGAGGTGGTGAACCAACCAGAACATAAGCGGCATTTCCTTCAGTTTAGAAAAGTTGACCAGAAGGTTGATAATGAGTATATCATTAACATAATACCATTTAAGTATATTAATGGTACTTATATCAGTATATTAGTCTGTATATATAATATTTTATGGATTTGGAATAAGAAAATATAAATGGGAAAGATTAATTAGAAGTTCTTACCTCATGTTTTTGGAATGACTCCTTTACTATGTGGATTACGTTCATAAAGGGTGGTATTTTAGTGAGAATTAAATTTCCTTGACATTTATAATGGTGTTAGTTAGGTTTTGTTTTGATATTTTTGAATCTATTTCTTATTGTTTTTGGAGAAGTGGGGTGGTTTTAGGGTCATTTTATAGGTGATAGAGTTTTAACTTTTGTAAATATTAATTTATTAATAATAAAGTGGATCAAAAATTGATAATTAATTGATTCAATATGACGGATGGTAAAGAAATCCCTCATATACTCATTTAAATATAAACATTTGTGATATTATCTCTTAATTTAACACATTTACAATCTTCAACCTTTACCATGGTTACTAACTTTTACCTTAGGTAACTTATTTTTATGACCAAAATTGAAATCATATTATTACCTAATCTATACATGTGGATTCCAAATAGGAAACCCATATTGCCATATTCAATTTCCTAAAGTGAAAAAATGAATTTCAATATAACTAATATAAAAAAAATATTGTACTAGTCACTAATTTTTTTATTATTTATAAAAATCCCAAAAACATCACCCAAATTTAATTTTGACATGATGAATAATAAAATGAGGTTCATTTTTAAAAATTAAAATTATAAAATTTAAAAATTTAACTTTAAAATGAAAACATTCGAAACAGTGAATTTTTTTATTAAAAAATATTTTTAACATTTAAGTATTCTTAATAAAATTTCATATAAATTACTAATTAAATGAATATAAATATATTGATTATACATTGAAACATTTTTTACTATAATCCTTAAAAAATTATCAATTTAGTTTTGTATAATAAAAACACAATTTTTCAAAAAAATCCTTTTAAAATTAATTGAATTTATTTCTAATTTCTAAAATTGGTTAATAATTTATTTAAGACTAATAGACACATTTATATTAAATATGACCTTTTAAATTTATTAAACTTTATAAAAATTCTAGATAAAATAATGATAACATATATAAAATTTTTTACATTTATTATAAAATATTAATATGAAACTACCTTTTACTTACAAAATACCACTAGACCTCCACATAAAATATAAGGGTAAGATAAATAATTGTGTCCATCATGGGTGGTGATTAAATTTGAATGTATCATATAGTGATTCCAGGAGATTGAAATTATCCCATACACACTTCCACTAAAGTCGTACTTATCGATGAACAGTTTGGGCTTAGTATCGAGAAAATCTTAGTGACACTAATTCCTTTCCAAGATAAAAAAATGAGCCCTGTAAGGTAGACTCCCACAAATTAGTGCCATATATTTTCCTTTACGAATAGATTTTATAATATCGTAACTTCTATTTATAAACTCAAATTCAGTGGATATATTATAACAGTCATATTTAACACATATAAAATTATCTCATTTATATATTGATATTCATTTTATTTTGGTGTTGTGCATGCCAAATTTTATTCAAAATGGTTTTCATTTAATGGAAAATACATACTAAAATCTACGGGTGTTTTATTTTTCAACCAATAAATAAATTTCATCCTTGAAATTTTAACTATCACTCACTAATGAAAACTAGGTATCAATAAAATAGAAATAGATTAAAATATAATTTATAATGGAATATCAACCTTACTATCTCTAGTAAAACTAACATACACATTGTTTCCCAATAATTTTCATATGCAGTAAGTATAATAGTTTTTAGAGACACACCATTATGAGATTCATTTTCATTATCCTATTCTAAACCAAACACTAAAAACAAAAAGGTTATGATAAAAATTGATAAACAAATTAATATGAAAAAAATCATTAGTGTCTTATCCTTTGACACCTTAGTTTAAACCCATGATACACTTGGTTCAAATATTGGTTTACTCTATAACTATTTCCGTTAATATTAAATTTCCTTATATTTTCTCCTCTTAATATCAATAACCTAATCCCAAAAATAAATCATTCAAAATTATAATTAACTTTCATACTATATTCTAAACTCAAAATCATGGAAAACTATGATCCAATAATTAAACATAACCTTTATCATAAAAAATTAAATACTAATTAATGTGTACCAAAATAATATATAACCATAGCATGATATTAATCTTTTCACCAAATAACCTTAATTAGATTAACATTAAATTATATTTCAATACTCAAGGTTATATCATCTTATATTAAAAAAAATTATTATTTTTACCCCTATCAAGAATAATTACCATGACATCAAATCACATACCAACCCTAAAGGATGTATATACCTTAATCATATGTTCTTATATAAAAAAAAGTCAATAAACAACATACAACATATAATTTATCACATTAATATTAAATCACATAAAACCAAAAAATGGTATCTATTCTCTTAAAATTATGATCAAACATAAACTTATTAACACATGATGGTATCCAAAACTCTTTAATTATCATCAAATGATATTATCCTAACCTATATATTTATCTAAACTCTGATCTGATACCAATCGAGATGCCCCAAACCTATATTCTGAAATTTGGTTCTAAAAAAATAAACTTTACACACTTTGTTTGATAGATACTAAAGCAAACCACACTTAACCATCCATAATTACATTATCTTTATAAATTATTTAATAACTAATAAACCCAAGACATTTTTTATTTATTTATTGTTATAGAGAATTAATTAAATAATTTAACTAACAAACCCACATATTTCCCAAAAAATAGATATTTTCCCACTAAAGAAAATATTTTGTATCTTAGAATAAGAATGAAACATATCCCAAAAACTTCTTGATAAAAGATACCCTTATTGACATATCATACTTTTAATTCCTCTTCACAAACTGGGTAAATTGAATTATAAGAAGTGGTGAGGTTAAATGAGTAGTAAGGGTGTGTATACAGAAGAAACTATCTTGAAATAAACATATAATGTGAAATATTATTGGGATAAATAATTTTCAAATATTATATATGAATAGTAAATTTAGCATGAAATATATCAATATATAACCTAACAATATAAATAATCGCATAAAAATCAATAAATGATTACATAATTATGGAATTAATTACATTAGTCATTTTATTCTTGCCATCAAGGCCTCCTACCAAGACAATATAAATAAATAAGTAAGTTATATATTGAATACCCAATATAATTTATCACATGAGACCTGTCAATACATCAAGGAGATATATAATTTTAATCCCTTATGATCACTAAAAAAGTCTAATACATTCATCATATAAAGAAATTAATATAAATATAATATATAATAAAAATGTCTTATTAATCAATAATTATTCACATTGAAATAAAAATTATACGAATTATCCATAATTCCCTATTCAATTAATGAAAGAACTTAATTGGTAATCAAAATTCAATTTTCGAGATGTTAAAAACATATTGAGTAACAGATATATGGTTAAATCAATAAAAGAAATGATATATCATACACCAATGATATTAAAGTACCTAGACATGAGGAAGAAATATAATTTTTATAAAGTTATTAATTTATTGAGAACATATATTGAAAATCAATATATCAAAACTATTAATTATGGTTTGTAAATAATCATTTGAAATATGTAAATATTATCCATCGTGAGTATCAAACCAGGTGTTCTGTTAGACCAATTATTCATGAACTGAGTGAATTTGGAGTTAATACACAACCAATTTACTCAGTACTATTACACCAAGGTGCATCTAAGTCAAATCCTACATCCAATTGTTTACATATAGGAAGGGTTTCCTTTACTAGTAAACCGCACAATATTTACATTACTAAAATTTAAGGATTGTATCCTATATTTACATTTATCCCTGGGGTTTCCATTAAAGTATTATATTCCTTGAGGAAACCTGATCATAACATACATAAATATTACATCATTTTAGATTAATATTCATTACATTTTATCATAATACATGCCCGAGGACCGTATAGGTTTAGTGTATTTGGATATTATATAAATAATCATATTATTTAAATAAATATCTTAAATATATACTATAAATATTTTCTCATAGTGTATACATCTTATACAAAACCTACTTAAAATCTTTATTGATAACATAGGGAAAGAAAACATATAAATGTCTGAGCTAAGATTATACGCAAGGGAAAACATAGGAGATATCAATAATATATTATAAGTGATCATATGAGGAGAATAAATATATAATAACATAATCACAAAATATGATAATCATACCCATTCCTTCAAATATCATTAATCATAAATCATGACATATGGATTTATCATAACAAAATATATAAGTTATAAATGTCTAGTATCATCAATAATCAATCATGATCTATGGGAACATATGAAAATCATAAGAAATAAATTTTTTTTCTTGAAAATAATCATAAACACTAATTTAATTATCAAGGATCACTGCCAATACTATCATACTATATTCGGTTCACTCCCTATTCCATAATTTCCTTAGTCAAGGTTCACTCCCAAGACTATATTATTTGATATAGTCTCTTAATGAATATAGTTAACTTTTCATTCTAGTCTTTATTAACTCATGAGATATCAATCTTTACCAAATGAATTTTGAAGTTTGAAAATTCTTATCCCACTCATCACATAATGAAAACCACACATATACATGCCAAAAGATCAGAAAATAGCCATAATATCATTATTTTAAAACCCCTGGAATGGAATCATCTTTTATAAAAATTTCATCATTTTATCATAGCATAATCCATAGAAAATAAAAAATATTCATAAAGGTTTCATTATATCTTAATTAACCCATGGGGAAGAATCATAGGCCATCATGAGGAAGAATGTGGATGGTATCATAAGATAATATTTTCAATGAATAATAAAATTCCGTAAAGGTTATAGATGAGAAATACCTTTAGAGTAACATTCAAACCATTATTTAAAAACATAAAAAAATATCTTTTTATTTTGATAACATTTTAATCCAAAATACATAGATTATTCATAAAATTGTTTTCTTTGAGAATAATTATTGGTCCTAATCGATTAATCAAGAGTGGGGGGGGGGGGTAACTGAGTTTCTAATTAAAATTTATATTAAAATGATTTAAAAATTAAATCCAATAATTTATAAAATTCTTCATGTTAACTAAAATAATATAGTTTTATAATTATATCATTTAAAATGTTTTTTGAAAGTGGGATCAAGGATAATATAAAATAATTATAAAATACTTTTAACTTTTCAAATTATTTTACTAAAATTAAACACTATATATCAATCATAAATTAAAGTTAACTATCAAATAAAATATTTTTATGATGTTTTAAAAAATGATACAAATATGTTTATAAAACAGAGTAAAATAAAACAAATAAAGGAACAATGAAAATAAAAAAGAGTTTGAGTCATAAGACAAGACATATTACCCTCCACCTGGAAATCAACCACTTCCATGTAGTTTATTATAAAACAAAATTATCGACAACCTGGATTGGATTTTATAAACAAATTTACTAAGAGATTCAATGCTACACAAATATTCTTCCATAGTTCTTCATGGGATAAAGAAAATATAGTTCCCACACAACCTCTTACATTGTTATATGTGGGCGTAAAAATGAAAATATTTGGAAGAGTATGTTTATGAATCTCCAGTTCAATATACATGAGCTAGTGAAAGAAAAACGATATACAACAAACATTAAAAAATAAAAGTAAATAAAATAGCGTAGGTGAAATAAAAAATTTAGTGCATTAAATTATTTTTTTCTTTTATTCTATTGATGATTCTTCTACCCTCATTCTATTGTTTTATTTTTAAGGGTGTGTGAAGGATTTTAGTTGTTATTATATGCTTTTATGATGTTCAAATGGGAACAAAAAGTTGAATACATTTAGAATATAGTAAATTTTATTCATCTTTGTTTAGGATCAAATCCAAAGTCTCTACATTCAAGACAGTATATTCGTCTCTATCATTCTTTTTTTATGTGTATTTCAATTTTTAAAGTATTTCTTCAAAAACTATTTATTGATAAATCATTATGAAAAATCTAGTATTTTTCCAGCAAAATATAGTTTATTAAGTTATTATGAAAAAATTTAATTCTACCCAGAAAAATAGTTGGATTAGTATTAATAAAATAATAAAATAATATTTATTATTACTTATGGTCGATTTAAAGTTCCAGGTTATCATTGATAGTTATTTCAACTTTTGAAATTAGTATTCATGATATTATTAAATGTTTCTTTGTATTATTTGATATTCGGTATAGTCAATAATTTGTTTTTATGGATGTTTTGTTGAACTTGTGGTTGA
The DNA here is from genome assembly GCA_963277665.1 of Viscum album. NCBI lineage: Eukaryota > Viridiplantae > Streptophyta > Magnoliopsida > Santalales > Viscaceae > Viscum > Viscum album. The sequence continues at coordinate 2,119,983,916 of OY728150.1, forward strand.
TCACTTTATAGGTGTTGTCAATCCAACAATTTGTCGCACTCTAACAACTTTTACAATGTTTTTTTCATTTGGTCATATGATATATCTTTTTGTTTTTGAAATTTTTATGGTCGAGTGATCATTTTGAATTTACGATTCAATTGAGAAATTTCTCGTGTGGTTGATCCAATCCTTTTCAACTTTTAACATGACTGTCACTTTCAATAATTTGTGATCATTTGGTTCTTTCTTATGTTTTCTTGGTTCCTTTTTCATAAATTCATCGTGGTTAATCATGTATTCAATTCTATACATAGTCAAATATTCATAATTTTATAGAAACTGAATATGATTTTATAAAACATAAAAAAGATTATAATTAACATTAACATGATTTTTGATTTTTAAAATATGGAATTTTTATATTAAGACAACAATCTTCCCCTTTTCTATGATCACAAATCATGGAATCAATAAATATATAATTAATCAAAAAGTAGATATTTGAATACTGTAATATTCTATAATAATTAATAGTAAATAATAAATCAATGTATGTTGAGACAATTTAATTACCTTTTACAATAAAACTATTATTCCATATATATTACTCCCCCTTTTGTATTATTAAAAACAAATCATAATGGGTTAAGGAATAATAAATATAAGATGCATAAAAATAATACTAAAGAGAAATTTAATTTAATTTTCCAAAAATATTATACATGATCCCTATCAGAATCTAATCATAATATGAATAGTCATTTACAAAATCGTTATAAGGGTCAATGGGATCCTTACCTTTTCCAATATTTGGAGTTTGAGAAGGAGGACGAGGAGTAGAAAAATATCTAGGAATTGTGATTCCATGGAAACGAGAATAATATGACCAAGGGATTTAGAAAGGGAAAGATTAGAAGGTCCTATTAGAGTTATACGTGAGGTAGAGGTTAGAACATAGAATGATTCTAAGGCACTGGCATAAAATTAATAAGGTTTGGGTACAAGTAAGGAATGAGTATCAACATAGGATTATTTTAAACATACATATAAGATTCCAAAATCCGTATGATATCTGTTAGAACCCCAATTCTATTATCCACCACTTGATGAAACTCATATTTTTATGACATAAATTCATTCAGTAGAGGATTCCTTACTAATAAATTCTACACCATGTATTTTTAATAATCTATCAAAGGTTTCATTTTCAAGTATCTAGAAAAAAACCTAAATTGACTCTTAAGGTATGATCTGGTGTAAAAATTTTTAAGATAATACTTTATTTCACCATTTTTTATATTCTTATTTTCAGCAGACTTGGTCTCTTAATTCTTAATTAAATCGAATTGATTCTCAGTAGGAGTAGGAATATCTATTTGGAAATGATTTCTCACATACTTCACACTATCCAAGATACCATGAAGTTATTCTTGAAACAACATTTTAAAGGTATTCATCAACTAAATCTTTAACAAGTACATTAGGATTAGGAGGCACTGAATTGGATGTTGAGGGTTAATAATGGTTGGCTATCATATATAGATACCATTTGTCTATAGTAACCATCATATCAGTCATACCTTCTTACATTAATCCCATGTGACTTTTAAAACATTCAATTTCCCATTAGAAAGATTTAAATTTATGGTGGAAATGATCCAAATTGAGAAATAACATTAGCTGAAAATGTATAATAACCATTTGAATAGCGAAAAAAGTCTTCATCTAGGTAAATATTATTAGAAAAATAAATACACAAGAAAATTTTATTTGATATCTCCAGATGTTTTTTTAAAATTTAGTGATATCTATAAAAGTGAGTTATAAAAAAGGAATAGAAGAAGTTATTTCTTCTTGATATGTAGTCTCTCTAGCTTGAGTAAAAGAATCTTCAATAAATAATATATCTTCATTAGGATATGAATAATGGACATGAAATTTATGAGTTTTTCTCCAAGGTTCTTCCATGGGTGACGAGATTCTAGGATTTCATTCAGTTTTCTTGAATGAGGCCTCAAATTCTCCATTAGAATCATTAATGGCCACAAAATCAATTACATGAGAATATACATAGATATAATCCCCTTGATAAAGGTTATCATACACATATTTTGGATAAATATGGGTATTCAAAAATTCCAATAGATATTTAGAAGAGTTAGGTCTTATTTGTATCTCTAAAATAGGTGTACTAGGAAGCTTTATCTCTATTGATTCTTCTTTACTTGAAATAAATACAAAAATTCCTTTAGGGTTTAATTTTATTTTAGGAGGGTTATCACCATCCTCATCATTTTCATCCTTATAAGAATTAACATATTTAAATTCTTATTTATCTTATTTATTATATTTATTTTTTCTTAAATAGCAGGATCATACACATCTATATAAAACAATTGATTTTGTGGAGGTATTTCATCATCATAAAGAGAGGAATCAGAAATGGGAGCTCCAATAATCTCCAAAATATATGGAATCTCCACTAAAATAGAATCCAAATCCATATAACTTTCTTAATATCTAATAATTCATCTAAAAAATTTCCCTTATAACTCCCTCCCACTCAGAAGATTCATTATCTCTTACTAATTCAACCAATGAAGGTATCTATAGCTCTTTTTAGATCATACTGAAATTTCAGTTGTCCTTTAAACTTTACGATCATATGGTACTTATTCTCTCACGATTCTAACTCAATTGGATCTTCAAAAACCAAATTAATTTATAATATTTTTTTAAAATATTTTTTGGATACTTTATTTACATTAATATGATTCTATAATACCTCTTCACCAGAAGAATAGTTCACCTCAATGATCTCATATGGTTTCAATCCATGTTTAATTAAATCCCTTTTCCTATATGGATGAGAAATTGAATTGAATGTTTCATAGAGTCTCTCCTCATCATCTATCCACATTTTTTCCAAATATTCTAGTAGATTTTCATTTTTTTGATAAGTATTGTGATTTAATTAGACAGCATTTGGGATAATAGTCCTTTAAAATCATAAAGTAAAATAGTTACTCTTTTCCAATAACATATAAATGAATTTTGGGAAAGTAATAGTTTTTAATATGGAATAAGTTTTAGTCAAATCCTCCATATGTATCATTATAAAATGAGGCAGACTAATCTGAATGCCATGAACCATAAGTTATAAAAATAAAATATCCTTATAAGTCATAGAATGAAAATATTCCTTCCTTGGGAATATATAATTTTTAATGAACTTCAATAGGATCCTCCACTATGCACTTACCTCATTTTAAATTGTTCTTCTGAAGGTTTTGTAAATAGTTAATTCCTAAATCACATTTATATTTTTTAGGTGAGGATAGTTTACTAGATATGAGATCTATTAGTTCCCATACTCTCTAATATGTGAAACTATTATAAAATCATCCCAAAAAGTCAAAGTAAACTTGCATTCTTGACAAAAAATGACTATTTATATCACATACTCAAATTCTACAGCTTTGAAAAATATGTTCAGATAGAAATATCTTACAATAATTGGATAAAATGGTTGATATTCATCAAAAAACCAATTGGTCTAGCTTTGTGGCTAAAGAAAAATTTTAAATAGTGAATTATTGGTTCTAAACCATTCGACATATTCTTCTCATCAGCTACAACTTCACAAGAAACTAGGTGTGTATTTAAGAGATTTTGAGACTTACTTGAGCTAGATTTCTACCTTTTGGATGATTTATGAGTATTATATATAGAATATCACTTGATTACAATTGAACAGATTTATAAACACAAGGTGTGAGCAATATATTTTAAGAGGCTTAAGAAATAAGGTTCAGAAAGTGGGTTTAGTTTAGATTAAAAAAGGTGAAATTATTTGTTTATTATTTTACATATTAATCATTTGTAGATTTTACTCATATAGTGACATGTGGGAAATAAAATTCCTTTAATGAATTCCAAAAATCATACGATATATTTTAATCTGAATAACTTAAATGAATATAATACTTGATATAAAAATTATTAAAAAATCAATTAAAATTGAAAATATTCTACTGAGTTATAAGAATAATTTAAAAATATTTATTCATACTTAAACCATGTTTTATATTTTTTATTCTCTCATACTATAATTTATTTGTGAAAATTTAAGAAGAATGATGTTCTATGCCTTTAAATTCAAGGGTCATATCATCTTTTTTAAAATGATATATCCAGAAGTGATTTCTTATATCAATGTGCTTTGTTTTAGATTGTGAAATAGGATTCTTATTAATATTTATAGTACTTGAATTATCTCAATTTATAGGTACATGTATAAACTCATATCCATAGTCCAATAAAGTGTGTTTCAACCAAAGAATTAGTGGAAAAAAACTATCTACAACTATGTATTTGTCTTCAGTAGTGGATAATGAATCCAAATTCTATTTGTCACTATACTATGAAACTAAATAATTTTCCAAAAGGGTACATGTTACAAAAGTGATTTATATATATATCATTAAAACAGAAAAATATGAAAATGAATAACTGATTAAATTAAATTTATGTCCCTTAGAATAAGATATTCCAAATTGGTTGTGTTTCTGAGGTATTTGAAAAATCTTTTCAAAACTAGAAAATGCAATTCTTTTGGATTTGATTGAAATCAAAAAAAATACACACACTAAACATAATACCTAGTTAGTTAGTAGTTATGTATAGTAAACTCCCAATCAAACCTCTATAAGTAGTTTGATAAACTGGTTTCCTACTTTCATCAAGATCTAATTTACACCTCGTACTCATGGGATCATCACTACCGTTAAGACTATCCATACCAAAATGTTTTTAAAGATCCTTAGTGTTCTCACATTGATTTAAAATAATTAATTCATTATTTTGAAAAATATAAAATCCAAGGAATAATTTTAACTCACCCACGAAACTCATTTCAAATTTGTTTTTCATCATTTTTTAAAATTCAATACAAAAATAATTTATTGAATATCCAAATAAAGTATCATCAACATAGATTTGTAATACTATCTCTTGAAAAATATAGTAGGATAATCTATTCATTTGAAAAAAATTTGGAAATTAAAAATAAGTTGATCTTATCATACTAGGCTATAAGATATTGTTTTAAACCATATAAGGATTTTTATTATTTTAAAAAATTATTTTGATAGTGACGGTTTTGAAATACTTGGAGTTATTCAACAAAAACAACCTCAATTACATAACTATTTAAGAATTCAAACTTAACATCCATTTGATATAATTTGAATTTAAAATGTCCTACATAGGAAATATAAATTAGGATATATTCAATTATTTCTACCAGTGCAAAGGTTTTTTTATATTCAATACCGTCTTCTTTATTATATCATTGTAAAACTAATATTTATTTATTTCTAATTATAGTGCCTGACTCGTCAACCTTGTTTCTAAACACTCAATCAGTTCCAATAGTTAGGTGGTCAATATGTATTTTAACTAGTTCAAAAAAATTATTTCTTTCAAAATGATTAGCCTGTTCTTGCATTTCCATTACCCACAATTAATCATTTATTGATTTTGAGATGTTTTTAAGATCGAGATGTGACAATAAAGCATGATGTTCAACTTGGTTTCTAAGAGAATATATATTCTAAGTTTCTTTGTCTAGGTCTTCTATGAATAAATATATTGGGTTGTCTATATGAGTCCTCACTATTCTAGGTATAGTGGTATTTAACACTTCATTTTCTTCTATAGGTTCAGTTTAAATCTATTCCTCAAAACTAGGATTTTTTTCTGTCAGTTTCCTAGAATTATTACTAGAATTAGAATTGATATCTAGGATAGAAAGGTCATTGTAAGATACCCCAATACAGCTCTCGCCCATGTGGCCAAATTGGGTTGGTTGTGGGACCTCAAGCACAACTCCCCTTATGAAAGAGGTTACTAACTAACAATGGGGGTGTGATGATATATAGGGGAGACTATACACCATGGTATGGAGTAACATATTAGTGGAAATAAAAAAATATAAATATGATAAAATTAATGAAAATAGAAAAAATAATACAAAATGAAATTGGGAAGTAATACGAGGAATCAATAAACCAAAAATGAAAAATCATATAATGACAAGATATGATATATCTAAATGTCAATATGAAAACAATACAAATAATGGAATCAGCTGACATAATAAAGTAAAAATACCCCGGTCCAAAACCCCATGATAGTCCCATATCTAAACACTAGCCAAACCAAAAATCAATGATCAGATACAAGGTCCCTTTACCTTGTCCAAACCTACATCCATGTAATCTACTTGAGTTTCAAATGTTATTTTAAATAGGGTGTGAGGTAAACATAGTTGTGATGCCACTATTTCTAAAAAAAACATTTCTGATAATAAGTGAATGCAATAAAGTGATAAATAAGGGTATTAATTAATAAATCATTACAATACATAAACCAACTAACTTTTTTACCATTCAAGAATGTATATCATCATATAATACTACCATAAAAACCATAACCATAACCCATGAAATTATCAAACAATGGGGCATAACCATCTGTATAAGCATTTCAGCCTCTAAGCATATCACTAAATATAATCATTTTTGCATCAACTGGGAAAAGGCCACTATATAACCATTTTATCATGTATCACCAGCCATAGCCTGCTATATAATCATTTCAACATGTGTTTCTAGTCCCATACCTCAATATAAAAATTTATGAATTTATCACTATGAAAATACCTCTATACAAGCATCACAACCATCAAGAATATCCCTATATATATACATTTCATCATCAACTCAAAAAGTCATAACAGTAATGATATCACAATATCACACCATAAGGCTCAATAGTTAATTATGAAAATTACTATTTTTTAATCACACTGACATTTATATGTCAATTGGTCAACAACCATGTCAATAACTCATATTATATTACAAAAGTGATTCTATATCAAGAAATCACCTGAAATATCATTTCATTCTAAACACACTTTAAACCATTAGCCATGTTCTTATTATTCAAGGATTCATTCACCCAATGGGTATCCATAACCTTGGTCACAAAACCATTGAATCCAAAGGGATCCAAGGAATAATCCAATTTATTATCTTACTATCATTCATGATTCATTAAATATAATGTGAACACTATGCCAGTGAAAACACAATATTACACATTGATAATAAATTAATAGAACATAAGTATACAATTTATACCAGATACCTTTATCCAGTGATTAAGAAATGCATAAAAAAGGAACTTCCAACAAGAATAGGGGTATAGAAGAGCATAAGAAGAACATAGTTCAAAATAGATCAATATGAACCAAATTCTATGGAAGAGTTCAAAAGAAAATACCGCTTCAATGGAAGGAAGAGTAATGGAGAAAAATTCCAAATAAAAGGGCCCCACCATGTATCAAAAGCAAACCCATGATATCCAGAGGTGATGAAATCACTCCAGAATCACTAAGAGTTGACTAGGGATTGAGGGGAGGGTCTTCAAAAATGGGGGAATGATAAAGAGGAATAAAAAACACTTTAAAAAAATATCTCACAAGAATTAAATATCATGTGACCCATTTAAACATCGTGTATTTCATTATAATGGGTTACATAGAAAAATTCATGACATTAGTTTAATATTGATCCTTGCTAAAAAATTATACATCTTGTAATAGATTCATGACATATATTCAATTCACATCATAAACCTAGTTTACGAGTTGTGTTTAGTATTAGTTATACATCATGTAAAAAGTACATGACATGTGAATTCCCTATAGACAACTTGAATCCCTATTTCCACATAAAAAGGCCCAAATCACTATGAAGCCTTCTGAATTAATTTTAAAACCTCATTACCACATTTAACACATTTATACATGGACTCCCTTAATTCAAGAAAACATACTTCCCTAATATTTATGTCATTTTACCCAACATTGGCTCTCCATCTCCAAATAATACTCTACCACCAAGGTTTTAAAGACAAATACCAAAAAAAATAAATTTAACACAAACTTTAATGTGGGATGTAGACGAAAAATATGGGATCTTACAACCACCCCACTATATAACATCTTATCCACAAGATGATACAAGATTCACAATGAGTGTCATGACCCATCCTCGGGGCCCGTGTCGTGACTACCCCAAGCCCACCTTCCATAGGCCAGATGCTGGCGACTAGAACCAAAGGCGTAAATCATGATAAAATGGGAAGATATTACCTTTATTAAGTAAACGACACTACAGAGTACAGAACGGAAGTAATCACTAAGTAAACTGAGTACAAAAGTAAGTGCTAGAAAGTAAATGGGCTAGTATACAAACCCAACTGAAAGTATAGTACAAATGAAAGATAATACAACTATAGTAAAGTAAAATAGCAACCACTGAGTCGTACTCCGAGAATCCCACCTGAAGGGTGGGTACATATGGCTTCCTCAACACCTCAGGTCTGATCGTCCACTCCGTGTACATCTCGCCAAGTGGTCCACCTCCGGGTACCATCCAGCTGCAGATGTCTCCACCTCGATCAATGTGGTCCATCGTCTGCATCCAACACAACGTAGTGTGGGTATATCCCATGCAGGGGTGAGTATACGATACTCAGTAGAGAACCCAAGACCCCCGAAGGTCTCCCAGAATCCACAAAGGATAATCCACAAAAGAAAGATATAAACACGAAGTATCAACCAACCCTACTTAGGTATATTCCCATACATATACCTAAGTTATCAACCACAGTACGACTCCGACTCTCAAGCCCAAGTACAATCCAGTCCACACATGAAAGAAGTCAATCACATCGATGAAAATAATTGAATGTAAAGACTCAGCTCACATAGGCACACATCCTTCGTATAACAATAGAGATGATCAGATGTAGTCACATATTCATATAAGCTGTCAGACCCACACATGATACAAGACCATCTATGCTTTTGGACCCACACAGGATACAAGACTAGATACTCTGTCGGGCCCACATAGGATACAAGAACAATAGTCATCACTGTCGAACCCACGGAGGATTCCAGTATGGTAGTCATCACTGTAGAACCCACAGAGGATTCCAGTACAATAGTCGTCACTGTCGAACCCATGGAGGATTCCAGTATAGTAGTCATCATTGTCGAACCCACAGAGGATTCCAGTACAGTAGTTGACGTAGCAGCAGCCAGCTCTAGGGTTTCCACACACAGCATGCTCGATTCCAGGAGGGTCCGCTCCTCGAGCCAAGGGGTCGATAAATAAAATGTCACGAAGTCTAGAGTTGATGTATCCCGAAGTTCCATCTCGTCAAAAAGAACCCGATGCGACAGACGGCGCGTCAATCAGACGCCCGGTCTGAAAGATATTGGCTTTTCCGTTCCAGGGGCCTAGTTGGAAATAAGCACGCTCCAAACCCGGCCGTTTTCCAAAGTCATCCAAAACTCACTTAGAGTATCACAAAAGTACCGCCATGTTTCAAGGACCCCAGTTCCGCAGACAGAGCGTCGATCGGACATGCGGTCTTCAAGATATTCATCATTAAGTAGAAACATGCCCTGCCCATTAAGCCCAGTGGGTCGATGGGTCGGGTCAACCCTGTCTTGGCGGATGCGACCTGGTAGAGGGTCAGACCAGCCCGATGAACCACACGAACTTGCTAGTCGTGGCTCAACCAGCTGGCCAAGCGGTCCGAGGGGGGGGGGGGGCTTTTTTGAATCGGCAGCACCAAGCGGCGCCGCTCTCCCAAACTGGATAGCCGAAGCCGACCGGCCTTCCCGGTGCAAGCGGCCTGCTCGGGCGGGTCGTTGTTCCTCCAGCGCGGTGCCCTCCGGGTTCCATGATTCTTCTCAGCCCGGCCGGCCGTTTTTCCTGCCGAGCGGGCCGCGGAACGCAGTCTTATGTAGCGCGGCGCCCCTTGTGGTATCGGGGTCCTCCTTCGGCCCGGCCGGCTTTACCCGGCATGTTATCCTTCAGCCGAGCGGCCCACAGTTGTGGGTCGTGGTTCCTCCATACGCGTCCGGCACATAGTCGCTGCCTTCGATCGTCACCGCTTCCTGATGGAAAATAAAAAATCAAGAACAACGGTGGGTCGTCGGTCCGTGTTCGTTCAGCCTGCGACCTCCGCGTTAGGTAGTAACATATGGCCAAGATTATTCCAAAGACAAAACAACACAATTGAGAGAATTTATTCACGTATAAAATATAAAAAACCCCTACCTCGCAAAAGACGTCGCATGTCATTGAGCCACGGAAGATGAGCGTTGCAGTAGAACAGTGTCGTCCCATCAACGATGGCGGAAGAGTCGTTGTCATAGGAGACGTAGACTCCTTGACGTCGAGGTGCATCTGAGGAAGAAGCGTCATTTGAAGAAGTCCTTCACATTCTTCTTCGGAGATGTTCTTCATTTAAGAACGATGTTCTTCATCGAAGAAGGATCACTACTCTTTAATTATCTAGAGCCTTTCCGCAAAAGAGATTTTCCAACACAAAAAGAAAATAAGGCTCTCTAATTAATGGAATTTCCATGCAATTAATATCAATACAAAAGAGGTGTCAATTAATTAATTATGATATTAATTAGATAGGTTGGAACATTTAAAGCACGGGAGGTGGAGAGGCTCCACCATTAATGAGGAGTTTTCAAAATAAACAGTAGGGAATTAATGGGGAGTTGAGGGGAGGTGGAAGGTTTCGGGTTCGTGTGGATCCCACCAGGATAAATCCTCTCAGGGGAGGTTATGTGGGGTGTGGGCCCACCCTTACCTTCTTCTTGTAGGTTATAACTACCAAAAATAAATAAAATTGTGTACAAAAATTTTATTTAATTTATTTTAAATCCCCAAAAATTAACTTTCAACCCGCATAACACGCAACTACGGTAAATGTCCCCTTAATAGAATACTGGCGCCACGAGTTCATCAGTTTCCTCAGATTTTAATTCTGAACACCACTTCAAAAGATACAAAAACCCACTCGTACGTTTACTGAACGTACCCAAACAAAACTTTAAAAATTGATTCCAGGCACACCGGGCCTCGGAATCAAGTGTCGTCAGAAACCGAAGTCTTGTAAAAATAAAAAGTATTTAGAAAAAAAAATTCCTTGAAATTTTTAGGTCTTTACATTACCCCCACCTTAGGGATTTAAGTCCCCGTAAAGATATAACACACACTAGGGGAACAAATGGGGGTACTGAGCATGCATCTGAGTCTCCCGCTCCCAAGTGCTCTCCTGGAGGTTCCTGTGCTGCCAGCGAATGCGCACCGGAGGAATAGACAGTCCACATAGGACCCACTCCTATCGATCCTTGATCTCCACCGGGACCTCCATGAATGTAGCCCCTTCATCAATTTCTAGCTCCCCATGATCGATGATGTGGGTCGGGTCATGCATGTATCTCCTCAACTAAGATACGTGGAAGACATCGTGCACCCGATGCAACTGAGGTGGAAGGGCCCGTCGGTAAGCCACCTCGCCTACTCTGATGAGGACCTATAATGGTCTGATAAATCATGGAGATAACTTTTCAGCCCAGCCAAATCTCCGTAGACCTCGTCGAGGTGAGACCCGTAGGAAAACGTGGTCACCATCCTCGAACTCCAGTGGTCTCCACCTCCTATCAGCATAGGGCTTATGTCTGCTCTGTGCATTATTCATCTACTCCTAGATGATCTATACCTTCTTTGTTGTAGTATGAACCATCTCTGGTCCTATGAGTGCTGACTCCCCAGGGTCAGTCCAGCTTATAGGTGATCTACACGGTCTTCCATACAGTGCCTCATATGGTGCCATCCCGATGGGGGAGTGGTAGCTGTTGTTGTACGTAAACTCCACCAAGGGTAAGCAATCCCCCCAGCTATGACCAAAGTTGAGGACACATGCACGGATCATGTCCTAGAGACTCTGAATAGTCCTCTCAGTATGGGCATCCATCTGAGGATGGAAGGTGGTGCTCAGACGTAGCTACGTCCCAAATTCCTCCTACAACCCCTTCCAAAGCTGGGAAGTAAAGCGTGCGTCCCGATCGAAGACGATCGTCGATGGCACACCATTATGCTATACGATCACTTCTACGTAGAGGTGTCCCAATCTCTCTACTAATCCATTCTCTTTGATCGGTAGGAAGTGGGCCGACTTGGTGAGTCGGTCTATGATCACACAGATAGAGCCGTGTCCTCTGGATGTACGTGGAAGCCCCGTCACAAAATCCATGGAGGCCCCGTCCCACTTCGACTCTGGGACCTATAAAGGCTTCACCAAGCCTGCTGGTACCTGGTGATCTGCCTTCAATTTCAGACAAGTGAGGCATCATGAAACGAAATCTGCTATAGTCTTCTTCACACCTGGCCATCAGTGCTGTCGTCTGAGGTCCTGATACATCTTCATCACTCCTGGATGCACCGCTAGAGGGTAAGTGTGGAACTCCCTCAACACCTCCTCCTATAGTGAAACTAGTAACATCGTATGTCCCCTGAAGAGGATGACATGCTACTATCCTTCAGAAAATCCATCGGGTGCCATCCCTGAGGATATCTGAGCACGTCGTGTCTTGCAGTCAACATCTCCTCGCTGTGCCTCTCTAAATCACTGAAGAAGTGTAGGATTGACTGTGAGAGACTAAAGAAAGGCTGGTCCATCGGTATCCACAAAGGATATCTGAAATGCAGCTAGCTACTCCGTCTCCTGTCCTAGAATCTAAATGCTCGATCTCCTACAGATAGCATCAACTACAATGTTCCCCTTCCCATGAGTATATACTATCTCAAATTCATAGTCCTAGAGGAACTCGATCTATCACCATTGTCTCAGGTTTAGGTCCTTCTACGAGAAGATGTACCTGAGACTCTGGTGGTTATAATAGACTGTAAAGCACTCTCCCATTAAATAGTTCCACCACATCTTCAAGGCAAAGACCACTGCTACTAAATCCAGGTCATGGGTAGTGTAGTTCTGCTCGTGCTGTCTCAACTGCCATAAACCATAAGTGATCACCGCCCGCTCCTGCATCAGGACACACCTGAGTCCGGTCCCTAATGCGTCGTAGTAAACTACATACCCAACGCTCACCTCCAGTAGCCTCAAGATGGGCATACTGGTCAATCTCTGTCTCAACATCTGAAATCTCTACAAACATCTATCTGACCACACGGAGGATTTCCCCTTCTTCATCAAAGCTGAATGCAGTGCTGTAACTCTGGGGAAGTGTGGCACAAACCTCCAATAGTATCCAGCCAGGCCCAGGAAACTCCAAACCTCCGTCACACTCCTGGGTGGATCCCAAGAAATAACTGCCTCGATATTTGCTAGATCCAATTCTACCCCCACCTCCGAGATAACGTGTCCCAAGAAGTGAACCTCTCGTATCTAGAACTGGAACTTAGAGAGATTACCATAAAGATGGTGCTCTCAGAGTGCATCCAGTACAACCCCAAAGTGGTAGGTGTGCTCCTCCATAGTAGTCAAGTAAATTAGTATGTCATCGATGAAGACTACGACAAAATGATCTTGGTAAGGCTAGAATATCCTATTCATGAGATTCATGAACACTTCTATAGCATTGGTTATGCCGAAGGGCATAACCAAGAACTCGTAGTGGCCATACCGACACCTGAAGGCCATCTTCTGCACATCCTCATCTCGAACTCTGAGCTGGTGATAGCCTGACCTGAGGTCTATCTTCAAGAACCATTGTGCCCCCTTGATTTGATCGAAGATGACTTCAATCCTCGGAAGTGGGTACTTGTTCCTTATGGTCACCTGATTCAGGCGACGGTAGTCGACACACAGCCACAAGCTCCCATCCACCACGTTTGCGAAAAAAATCGGAGAAGCCAAGGGTGAAACACTGGGTTGGATGAATCCCTTCCCCTACAAGTCCTCCAGCTGTACCCACAACTCACGATGCTTGGCGGGAGCCATCAGATATGCTGGAATGGATATTGGTGTTGTCCCGGGGTACAAGTCAATGTAGAAGTCTACCTCTCTGCGAGGAGGTAGTCCTGGAACGTCGTCAAGAAAAACGTCCACATACTGATCCACCATAAATGGAAAACTTGGACTCCGCACATCAACTACTCCAAGGATGATACTAGCCAACTGATGTGTGATCGGCTGCCCTCTCCTCTGCGTAAGTCAATTCTGCACTGCAAAGGCTCCTTTCTTGCCGGTGAAGGTGAACCCAGTCCCATCCATATGGACACACCGCACTTTGTGCCTAATACAGTTGATCTAAGTATGGACTCTAGATAACTAGTCCATACCCAAGATGATGTTGTAAGGCCTCGATGCAGCTACAAGAAGATCCCAGCCTAAGCTCTCATCTCCTAGAGTAAGCTCACACTACTGGCCAATGTGTAATCATCAAGTCTGCTCCTGTCAGAGTCTCTAGCCATAAGGATCAAGCCAACAGGTCTGTCGGAATCTCCGAGCTCCAAACAAGGGCAACGACAATAAAATAATGACTCGAACATGTGTCTATAAGAACTGCAGAATGGGTGGAGTACACATAGATAGTACATCGAATCATCTTAGGTGTTCCATGGTCGTAGGCCTCGACTGCCTAGAGCTATGCCCGCCTCTGTCCTCTAGCTCCCTATGGTCAAGGTGGACCTCCGAAGGTGGTGGTGGTAGAGCCTCAAAACGTCATCCACCACCCGCTACTTGGCTAGCTCCCCTATCTTGTTCTCCCTCTCCCGACGGACCACCACTGTCAAACCTCTGCCTCTGCCTGGGTGGTCCCTCTACTGTCTGCTGCTCGTCTGCATGGCGGGTCGGGCAGTCAGAAGACATGTGGCCCTACCCGTCACAAGCATAGCACTGCCTGATCCTCATAAGGTTGGCTCTACTTCGGGTTCCCCGGATAACCGAACCTGTATCCTGAGGTTGCTCTCCAGATGGCCTGGTCTTCTTGGACCTCTACGACATCTGTCTACTGCCGGCTGCAGAAGACGCTACTGCGTGTCGCCCTGCGGTGGGTCTCGCCGTTGGTGACTGCTCAATAAGAAATATTATCACTAGAAGGGCTCGCTCCAGCACCCCTGCCTATGTCGGGATGCTGAGGGGAATCATCGAAGCCCTGATCTCGTGCCTCAGTCCCTGATCGAAGGACCAATCCTGAAGAACAGGTGTTGTACCATATCCGTGGAGTAGTGTGAGAGGTTAGTAAACCTCACTGAGTACTGAGCTACTTTAATGCTACCCTACTGTAGATGTAGAAACTCCTGGATCTGCACTATATGAAGGGTGGCTGGAAAAAACTCTGAGAGGAAGAGACTCTCAATGTCTTTCCAAAGAATTGATGCCTCGTCATGCACCTTGAGCATCAAGCTCCACCATCTACCTGCTGCTGTGTGAAGGAGACTCGCGGCAAGGATCCCCATAAGATTAGCTGGTGTCCCAACTAATCTGAAAAAACTGATGATAGCCTCCATCCAATCCTCGACTACCTGAGGGTCCGTCTCTCCATGGAACTTCGGCGGCCTCTGTTGCTGGAACTCATGCAACGCACTCAGGCGACATTCACTCTCTACTACTGGGGCTGGTAGTATCGGTGGCTCAGCGGGTAGTGGTACCGCTGGTGCCTCCGCTATGGTGGGGCCCTGCATCGAGGCATCGTTTCTTGGTGGGATGTCATCTCGTACGTGACTCGGAACCCTAGCTGGCTGCCTTCGTTGGGCCATCCTGAAAACAAACAGGTGTGCCACAGTTAAAACATTATACTTGGTGAGCTAACACAAAGTAATCATAAAGAAAACTTTTGAAACACAAATGCAATCAGTGTTTTCGTGCACTAAGTCAGAAATCCGGGGTCAGGGTCCTGGTGTATGGATATGTCGGCCGCCACACCAATACTAGACTCCCGGGACTGAAACCCACACTCAATACTCTTAACACTATTGCTTCACAAAAAGGGAAGATTGGAGTCATGAGTTCTGCAGTAGAACCGACTCCTCTGATACCAATTTGTCATGACCCGTCCTCGGGGCCCATTCTGTGACTACCCCAAGCCCACCTTCCATAGGCCAGGGGTTGTCGACTAGCACCAAAGGCATAAATCCTGATAAAAAGGGAAGGAATTTCCTTTATAAGGTAAATAACACAATAGAGTACACAACTGAAGTAAGAACGAAGTAAAATGAGTACAAAAGTAAGTGCTGTAAAGTAAACGGGCCAGTATACAAACCCAACTGAAATTATAGTACAAATAAAAGCTAATACAACTGCAGTAAATTAAAACAACAACCACTGAGTCGTCCTCTGGGAATCCCACCTGAAGGGTGGGTACAGATAGCCTCCTCAGCACCTCAGGTTTGTGCCCTCCACGTTAGGCAGTAACATATGGGCATGATTATTATAAAGGAAAAACAACACAATTTAGAGAATTTATTCACATATAAAATATACAAAACCCCTATCTCACAAAAGAAGTAGCACGTCGTTGAGCCGCAGAAGATGAGCGTCACGGTAGAATGGTGTCGTCCCGTCAATGATGGTGGAAGAGTCCTTGTCGTAGGTGATGTAGACTCCTTGAAGTCGAGGTGCGTCTGAGGAAGAAGCGTCATTGGAAGAAGTCCTTCACGTTCTTTTTCGGGGATGTTCTTCGTTGAATAACGATGTTCTTCGTCGAAGAAGGTTCACTAATCTTTAATTCTCTAGAGACTTTCCCCAAAAGAGATTTTCCAATGAAAAAAGAAAATAAGGCTCTCAAATTAATAGAATTTCCATGAAATTTATATTAATTCAAAAGACGTGTCAATTAATTAACGCTGATATTAATTAGATAGGTTGGAACATTTAATGGGAGATAGGTGGAGAGGATCCACCATTACCGAGGAGTTGTCAAAATAAACAGCAGGGAATTAATGGGGAGTTGAGGGGAGGTGGAAGGTCTCAGGTTCGTGTGGGTCCCACCACACTAAATCCTCTCAGGGGTGGTTATGTGGGGTGTGGGCCCACCCTTAACTTCCTCTTGTAGGTTATAATTACCAAAAATAAATAAAATTGTGTACAATAATTTTATTTAATTTATTCTAAATACCCAAAAATTAACTTTCAACCCGCATAAAACGCAACTGCCGTAAAGGTCCCCTTAAGAGAATAACGGTGCTACGAGTTCATCGGTGTCCTCATATTTCAATTCCGAGCACCAGTTCAATAGATAGAAAAACCCACTCTTACGTTTACTGAACGTACCCGAACAAAAATTCAGAAATTGATTCCGGGCACACTGGGCCTCGGAATCAAGTTCCGTCAGAAACCGCATACTCATATAATTCCAAAGTATTTAAGAAAAAAAAATCCTTGAAATTTCTGAGTCTTTACAATGAGGTATCGTTGAACAAGTCTTCCCACGACTCACACATATCAGAATCCATCCCAGGTCTCCTTTTGAACATACCCATGTATCCACTGCACTCGAACCAGAGGTATAGTCCTACCCTATAGAAACTTCTCACCACGATCCATAATCCATATTAGATTATTCTTAAAGGATGCATCATTTTTTTTTCACGTCCTGTATATCTGCCACATGAGAAGGGCCATGATAATAAATTTAATGTTGTGACATGTGAAACATATAATGCATGGAACTATAGCATTGTAGAAGGTTTAATCTCTACGATAGTAGACCAACCTTATCCACTATCTCAAATGTCCTGAAAAACATGGGTGCAATATTCCATTATTTCCTGATACGGAATTTTTCCAACCTAGGTAATACCCAATTGAAAAATTGACGAACAACCTAGAACACTAGAGGTCATATTTTATGGTCATAATATGATTTATTCTTGCTCTTAATGGTCACTAACCTCCTACTAATCAAATGAACCTACTCAGATATATCCTATATGAGACTAGGCCCAACAAGAACTGACCTACCTGCCTTTAACCAGCAATGAGGAAAACATCACAGACTACTATTCAAGGCTTCAAGAGGTGACATATGAATCAATGAATAAAAGATTTTATTATATAAAAACTCCATGAGTTCTAAATGATGCTCCCATGAACCACCAAAATCCAAAAAGGAGGTCTTTAACATATTCTCCAGAACCTGAATAGTCAACTGAGATTGACCATAAATCTATGGATGAAAGGATATGCTCAAAATCAGCTGTGATCCTAGAGAATTATAAATACCCTTCAAGAAACGAAATGTAAAAATGAGGATCTCTCTATGATACTCCTTGGAACACCATTCAACCAAACTATACTATGCATGTAGAGACTACCTAGGTTATCTATAGAGAAGGTCTTGCTAATAGGAAATAAGTGGACTACCTTCATTGGTCATTCCACAATAACCTATACAACATCATTCTTACAAGTTCTTCTAGGAAATATTGTCACAAAATCTAGTGTTACATCATCCCATTTCCACTGTAGAATGGGTATAGGCTCCAATGTCATAGATTACATCTCATGATTGTCTTTCACTAACTAATAGATGAAACATATTTCCACAAATCTCACTACACCCTTCTTTATTCATGAATAATTGTACGGTCTATAGAGATCACAATAAATATTTTTTAGACCAGGATTTATATCCCATATAAAATAATGAAACCCTCTTATTATATTCTCTTGTAATCTCATAGAAACCCATACTCTTCCCTAGACCAGAATAGAAATAATGTGGCCAAGCGACCATCCTAATGTTTTCTTCCCACCAGATAAGCTATCTATTAGAAATAATTCCTCTATCTAAGAAAAATTATGTTTATTGATTTGGTCCAAAATAATTAGAATGACAAATATTTATGTTAGATCTACTCAACACTAGGACTTCTGAACATCTAGAAGAGTGTTTTGAAATAGTTCCATCTTCTGCTGCATGAGGAAATACAGCTGTACAACCTCCATCTACATCTCCTGAATCAAGGTGTTAGAAACAATGTTTCACTTTCCCAGTGTACAATCCAACTCAAAGTTGAAAGACATAAAATAATTGAGTCACCTCATCTAAAAAAGGATAAGGTATGAATAAGAAATGATGTACCATAGGATATGGTGGTCCATGTATACCACTAAACTATCACCAAAAATAGTTTTTCAAGCATCTCAAGGCATGTACTACAACTTCCAAATCCAAATTATGAGTAGGAAAATTCCTCTCATGTAATATCAGATATCTGGAGGCATAAGAAACCACTTGATCCTCCTACAACAGAATTTCTCTGAGTCTAACTTTGTATGCATCATTTTATACAATATATGATTTTCCTGACATAGGTAAATTGAAGATAGGTATTGAGGTTATCCTGCCTTTAATATCCTAAAAATATCTCTTGAAAGAATTAGACAAAACAAACTTCACCCCATTCCTGGTCATCCTATAAATTAGTGTTTCTAGATATTATAATTCCTGGATAAAACATTAATAATAACTTACTAAACCCTAAAATATTCAAATCTCGAAGGAATTCCTATTTCGCACCCAAGATTCCATGGCTGAAACTTCATCTGAGTCCACTGACACTATTTCCTTTGAGATGATATGACCTAATAAGTGCACCTTATCAATCTTGAAACTGCATTTGGTTATTGTTATGTAAATTTGGTGAACTCTTAATGTAGTAAATATGAGGTCAATATGTTTGTCATGATCATCTACTGACTAGGAGTACACTAATATGATGTAAAAAACCTACCACAAAACGATCCAGAAAAGGATGAAAGATCTAATTCATCAAGGAAATATATACCACCAGTGTGTTATCCAATAAAGAAAACATCTCTATGAACTCATACAATCCATAACTACTCCAAAAAGAAGTCCTAGGTATGTCCAAAGGTCTTACCCTCAAATGGTGGTATTAAAATCTAAAATAAATGTTGGAGAATATATTAGAACCTCCCAAATGATCAAATAGATCATTGATACACAGAAGGGGATACTTGTTCTTGATAGTCATATGGTTTAATATTTGATAATCCACACATAAGGGAAAAGTCCCATTATCCTTCATGTTGAAAAAAATACAGAACCCCATGGAGATGTACTAGGCCATATGAAACCATTAGCCTTCAGATCTTCCAACTAAACCTTTAAATAAAGAATCAATGCTGGTGATATGCTATATAGAGGGATAGAAACTGGATCTTCCACTAAAACCAACTTGATCATGAAATTTATCTCTCACTTTGGTAGTAAACTGTATAAATATTCAGAAATGTCATCCTGAAAATACTCTACCCCCGGGGGAAAATAAACCCAATTCATACATCCATCATCTAGAATAAGAATTTCTATATGAGCCATGATACAATACAATCTTCACTGAATTGTTCCTGCATGACCATATTGAAGATCACACTCACCTTGGTGAGAATAGATATATACTTCTAGAGAAAGAAAAGTAACCCTCCTTTGGTAACAGTCGATATAATCCTGGTATATAACTAACCAATCCGCACCATGAATCAAATCAAAAAATGTCATTTATATCATGGATGGTTCCTAAAAGAAATTGTAACCACCAATCTCTAGTGGACACACCAAAAAACTTTTGATATTCTATAACCACACTCCCAATAGTGTATCGATAATCAAAAAACCATCCAATATTTCCACATCCATGTCAAAACCATTTTCAAAAAGAGAAGATAAAAAAGGAGTGTGAATCTCTTGTATAAAACAAAGAATAAGAAAGTGTAGTTGACACAATAATCAATCCTCTGATATTAGAAGGTAATGTATCCACAATTGTTAGAGTAGTCTGGATAGTGTGTAGTAGGCCAGCCCCTCTACCCTGGGATCTAGTCTTACTCCCTTAGGAAATTTCCATTGCCTAGTACTGCTACTCTGACACTAGGGTACCACATCCCCTACCTAGACAAGAATATAAAATGGAACTAAAACTACCTATCTTCTGAGGAGTATCTTAGTCCTTCCCATAATCTTCTACCTATCAGAATACCTTAACACTACTCTACTATGATAAGTTCCTAAAAACATTCAAAGATGACCCAAATGACAAAAATAATGAAACTCTAAAGAGAGGTATGGACACTGAGGCCTCCTGTGGGTCAACCTGACACACTAACAATAGTACAAAATAACATGGTCCTGAGATGGATGGTCACTTCCCTAACTAATCTTCCCACTGTTTCCTTGGATAAAACTATAATAGCATCACTTCTTTCCATGAGAGTAAGAGATCTTAGTTTGTTTTGCTAAAATATCTTAGCTGTTACTCGGGGCCTCTATCAGAATCCCCTTTATGATGATTTTAGGGTCATCACATATAAAAAGATACTCTAATGGATTATGTTCACCTATAAACTAATATTTTAGAAAATACCATCCTAAAAATGTCTCAGTCTAGTGACCTCATTAGCTACTAAATATGGCACAAAGTGTTGAAGGATGGTGAAAAATTGGGTATATTCCATTAGTGAAATGACCTCATGAGTCATATACATGAACTACTAGTCCTTCTCATCCATAAATATATCTAGATAGAAGTGGCTCAAGAAATTTTCCTCAATGTCCTTCTAAGATAACTCCTCTTCCTACCCAGCCTACTCAATATTGTCCTAGTAGTGCTTGGAAGGTCCATGGATCATATATGAATAAATATTAACCCTCATATATATAGGTTTCTGAAGGTTCTTGAAGATCATATGGACTAACTAAATCCAAAACTCAACTACCCGGGGGACTTCATCCCCAGTGATCTTTGGTAGATTTTGTAGTTGAAACTCTCTCATTAGCTCAGACATCGATGAAGTATTGAGAACAATATATGTTTCCATGGATCACATGAACCTCAAGAAGTTACCATGAAGATAAATATCCATAAGATCACTAGAATATACAAGAATCCACAACTTATATGTGTTAGGAATGTTCTAATTTACACTATTTTCATGCTCAACTCAATGAAGATGAGGATTAATTTTCTCTACAATAAAAACACACTCCGTAGAACACTGTCTATAACTACCAGTCTATCCTCATAAGGTGAAAAAAAAATAGAGCCATTGACTGATGATCACTTTAAACATGTATTACAAGTGTTTTATCATGAAATATTAGTTAATTTCGTTTCATTTATAAGATTTAATAGGTATATCATTTAACAATTCCTATAGGAAAGTATATAAAGAATGCGCTGAATATTTACCTATCATGAACAATTCATGTCAACATATATTTATATGTTCTTATCATGATTCATTCATACTCATATCACACCATACTAAGTCACATGTGTTAAAATAAATAAACAATAACATCAAAAAACATGTGAATCACTGAGGGTGAAATAAAATCAACTATAACAAGAAAACATCATGAACCATAATACCATCCCTGAGCACTCTGATTTCCCCATAAATCAGTTAGATACTCCCATGAAAAATCTCATTACCAAGACCGAACACAATCTAGTATCCTTTCTTACTTTCCCAAATTGTATAGTAATAGGAAAATAAAAACCTTCTCCTCTGATACCACTTTGTAACATCCTCGATATGACACCCTTTGACATTGACAAATCGAGTTGGTTATAGGACCTCAAGTGTGCCTCCCTATACACGAGAGGATTCCAACTAGTATAATGGGTGTGATGATATAGTGTGGAGAATATAACCCCTATTATGGAGTTATATAGTAGTAGAAATAAAAAATATAAATATATATAATCATAGTAATTTACATTGAATAAACAATACAACATGCAATTGGGAAGTAAAAGGAGAAATAAATAAAACAATAATGAAGAATAATGTAATGACAATATAAGATGTTTCTAAATGTCAAACTAAAAACAATACAAATAAAAGAATCAGTTGATAAAATAATCTCACAAGACCTCTATCCTGAACTGCATGTCAGCCCCATTTCCAAACTCCATCCCAACTTGATATCAAAAATCAATAACAAGGTCCCTTTCCCTTGTCTAAAACTGTATCCATGTAATCTATTTAGGTACCAAACTAAAACTTGAATATAGTGTGAGTAAAAGTTAGTAGGTCGATACCACCATGTATAAAAAAACTGGTATGATAATAAGTGATTGAAATATAGTGATAAACATGTGTATTAATTAATCTATTAATACAATACATAAATCAATCTTCTTCAGTATCTGCTGGAATGTCTTTGAACATGCATCACAACAATGCCAACCAAAACCATAACCCATGGAATAATAAAAAAACCAGAAGATACTTCTTTATAATCATTTCAACCACTAGGAATATCCTTATATATAATCATTTCAGTATTAACTAGGCCAAGACCAATATATAATAATTTTAGTATGTATCGGTAGGAATAACACACAATATAAGCATTTCAGCTTATGTCACTAGGCCAAGCCCACTATATAAGCATTTTAACATGAATCACTAGGAAAATACCACTATATAAGCATTTCATCCTCTGGGAAAAGACCTATATATAATAATTTGAGCATTAACTCAATAATTCATAAAAATAAGGATAAAAGAATATCACATCATAAGTCTCAATGGTTAATTATAAAAATTACCAATTATCTTTCAATCAAACATTCATTTATATATCAATTTACAATACCCATATCAATATCACATAAGCTATTACCAAAGTGATTTTATATCAAGAAATCACTTGTAATATCATGTCATGATAAAACCACTTTAAACGATTATCTAGGATCTTATTATTCAAGGGTTTTCTCACCCAACTTGTATCCATAATCCATGTCACAAAACCATTGAATCCAAAGGTATCCAAGGAATAATCCAATTTCATGTTATACCATAATTCATTGTTAATTTAATTAATTCAAACAACATGGAGTCACAAACACTATATTTTACATACTCAACAATTAACAAACCATAGGTTAAGGATTTATACCACCAACCATTATCCGTTGATTAATAAACACTAACAGTAGGAACTACCAATAAGAACAAAGGAATAGAAGACCATAAGTCGAACCTAGGTCAAACTAGATCAAGATCAACATGATTAAACCTTGGTGATAAAATGAATAAACTACTTAAATTTAAGTAAGAGTAATAGAGAAAAATACCAAAGAAAAGGGACATATCAGGGTTCAAACACCGATCTACGATATCCAATGGTGATGAAATCATGCCAGAATTACTAGGAGTCTTATAGGTATCGAGATGAGGTGCTTCCCAAATTTTGGAATGAGAAACAGGAATAAAAAACAACTTAAAAATAATTATCATGATAATAACACAGTTTTTAACCCTTTTACATTTTGTGTATTTCTTTACAACATGTTATGACAAAAAACCCACCCCATCATGTTAATTTTATCCCTGCTCAAGAATTACATGTCATGTAATAGATCCATGGTGTGTATTCACTTCACTTCATAAACTAGGTTCATATCTTGTGTCTTGAAGTAGTTTCATGAAATGTAATAGGTATAACAAATGTAAATTCCCTATCAATAGATTTAGTCTTGATTTCCATAGAAAAGTATGAAATCACTCCAAAGCCTTATGAACTCACATGACACCCATATAATTCCATTTAACACATTTATACCCAGACTCCATTAATTAAAAAAACATACATCCCTAAACATTATTTCATTTTTCTCAACAAAGTATCTCCATCTATGAACAAGACTATCCCCCCATGGTTTTAAAGTCAAAGGAAAACCCAAAAAAATATTTTACAGAAAACTCAATGAGGGACATACCTGAAAAAATGTAGGATCTTAAAGTCATCATCAAGATATTATAAAGAAGTGTTAGGATAATTTTTATATGTCTTATAAAATTTTACATGTATAAATTATTCCACAATATTGGTCCTTCTTTTAAATACCCTATAAAATTAATTGTAATTTAAGTATCGAAGGAAAATTCCACCATCACATTTGGATGAATTTTTTAAATTATCCTCTGTGTTAAGTATAAAGACATTGAAGCCCTAAAATCTTAGGTAATTAACTATTTATTTTCTACTATTCCATAAATCATATGAGGTTTTCTTTAAAAGTTGTCTAATTAAAATTATAGTAATATTATAGAAATCTATATTCACTTCCTTTTCTGAAAAATAAACATGTAAATCAAATTCTTTGATCATGGTTTTAGAAATTTCTTGAAGGGTTATATTTATTATTTCTATTTAAAAATTATACCATGGGGTCCTAGGAGAAGAAAAATTGTGACTGTAGCCATGTTGTGAGCGAAAAGATATAAATTCTTAAGTTTCAATCTCAAAACCACAATATCTTCTTAGATTTTTAATGGTAATTACCCTATAATCCTCTATAGATTTATCATACTTGGAAAAATTGTAAATTGATTCAACTTAATGAGAAAAGAAAAAGACCCATGTATATCTTGAATAGTCCAACACTACAACATAATTATAATGTTTTTTTTGATAAACTAGAAACTATAGGAGGTCCAAAAAAATCCATACGAACAAACTCTAATGGGTGAGAAGTTGAAAATTATTTATTTGGTTTGAAAGATATTATATGTTATTTTTTTTGACATGGGTTACATACTATCTTTTAAGAATTCTAGTTCAGGTAAATCCATGACTAATACATTAATAATTAGAATTTTTGAGTGACTGCAGGATGAAATAATCTACTTTCTTATCCCAATGAAAATATTATTTATAAAAGGATCTTAAAAAAGAAACATTTTGAGAAAATAATGAATTTAAATCAATATCATATATATTATCATTTCAAAAGTCAGTAAAAATTAAAATATTATTAGAATCATAAATTCTTCCATATTTTTTATCAAATATAACATGATAACCATCAACACATAAATATTAGATGATAAGTCGGTTATATTTTCAGCCATATATAAATGACACATTAAAATGAAACCAGTATTAGAGTTATATATTTGACCAATTCCAATAACTTTTCCCTTGGTATTATCATAAAAAATGGATTGAACACCAACAATTTTTATGTGGTCTTTGAAGCTTGAGTAGTCCCCATTCATGAGTATAAAATATACACTGTCTAGATACGACAATTTATTACTATTACACATTATGAAGGTTCCCTACAACACAATTTAAACAAGAAATGATTTTGATACACATATTTTCTTGGTTCTAAATATGTTAGTAATAAGATAGTTAGGAATCCAAAGTTGTTTAATTGTTTTCCTAAAATAATATTTTTAATATTTTTTAATTAAAATATTTTTTAGGTCTAAAAGAATAACAATTATTTATAGAACTAAAAAAATAGAACCAAGAAGAAATTTATTCTTGTATATCTACCTTTTTATTATATAGTAATGAATTATAGTAGTATATTCGGGATTGGTTTTCTTACCAATAATTTGTATCGAAGGTTTTATAGTTTTTATAAACATTTTTGGATCTTTATTTAATTTCTCATTGGATATTTTAAGTTAATTTTTTTCCTTTAACAGTTGATAACTTTTATCATTTTATATAAAAAATTAAATTTTAATTTGAGAAGAAATAGATTGATACTTTAAAATTTTATATTTATCCTTAAGTTCATTAAATATTTATTTCATCATATTATAATATTCAAATAAATACTCATTAGACTTATTCTCTTTATCATTTTCACTTTCAAAAAGATTAGGAAGATGTCCATGAGATAGTAGGAAAATATTTTATACCATAGATTCATATACCATGAAACTCATGTTGTCTATATCATTTCTATATCCTTTAATTGGATAAAAAACAATTGATCTATCTTCTGAGGAACTCCAGGTGGATTTCATATACTTTTTAAATAGTTTACATTTGTCCTCAAAATTTTTCTTATATTTTATCATGGGAAAGTATTATATAATGATTGCATTTATTTTACACTCATTATAGGTTATCTCAATAGTGGAATCATCAATTTTCCATTATTTCCACCAATTTATTTTTCCATCATAACTTCCAACATAGATTTTCATTTTGAATAATTTCCTCTTCCTCTAAAATTTATTAATAATATCTCTAGGTGAGCCATTTCCTTATCACTACCCATGTCGGATTAATCATCACTTGAACTTTCATCTTTGTTACATTTCCTTATATTTGAGTATGAAGTCTTTTAGGATACTATATTATTCTATGTTTCATCTTAATATTATTTATTTAATTTCAATTTAACTTCATACATCATAAGTTTTCTGATGAGTTACTTCATTCAAAACTTACAAAAATAATTGGATTTTCTAATAGAGACATATTTTTATATCAACCTATTAGGAATACATCTTAGAAATAACATCACTTGATATTTATCATAATTTTTCTTTCAAATTGCATCCATAGAGTGGACTATTTTGTTGAATATGAGATTTATATGATAAATGGATTCATGGTGCTTCATCTTGAATGTATCATAATTTTTAGTATAAAAATTTAAAGGCATTTCTTTTAAATTTGAGGTTCCATCAGGAGATATATAAATGGAATAAAAATATTAAAATGAATATGAACAATAATATATTATAATAAATCTATATTCTCCTAAATCATAGTATAATGAATTCATTTCTTTACAATTTTAATCATATGAAATGTTAATGGAATCACTCCATTTAGTTATAGCAGATTTTTGTTTCCCATATTTATCTTATATAACAATATAAATATAAAATCCCATGATCTTGATATTAATTTTCATCATAATTTTCTATTGATCATAGCATTTTCCATTAAATTAGGGATACTGATTAGTGGCATTTCCTACTTGTATATGATTTTCATTAAAGATTGAAATTTATAACTTACAAAAATTTAAGATCATTAAATAAAAATAGATCATAGTAAAAATATATTTTAAATAATATATGTGTATAAAACTAGTAAATTATATAATAAATCATTTTAATATTTATTAACATGAATTAGATAGTTATATTAGTTAAAAAAATTTAAGTAATTTTTAAATTAAAAAGGAAAAGGTTTTAACTAAACTCTTTTTTATAAGGTTTTATTATAAAGATAAGTTTCTAAATTTTAGAATTTTAATTTGATAAAATTTCATATTTTTTAAATAATAATACCAAAATTAACTTAGGGTGAATTTTTTTTATTTTTCAGAAAATATTTATATTTTTGTAAATATTGAAAAATACTGATTTTGTTTTCTTCTAAATATGTCATTTCAATAATTTAATTAATTTAAAAGTAAAATTATATTGTGAATATGATTTAGAGTAACCTAAGTATTATATAGTTATATTTAATCCACCTAATTAATTTTTATGAATTTTATATTGTATTTAGTGTGAGTTTGTTTTAGGGTTAAAAATGGTTTTTACGAAAACTGTTTTAAAGTGAACAATGTTTCTCCGTTTTACTTAATTAAAAAAATAAATTGTGAGGAATGTCTTAAAATGAATTTATATGATATATATTAATAATTTTTAATTTATATTCATGTAATAATTATTATTATAAATATGTTTATTATGAAATCATCTTGTAATTGAAAAATCACTACTTAAAAAATACTGATTTTTAATTGAAAACCGCATTTCTGTTTAATTTATTTATATAGTTAAATTATATTTTAATGTGATATTAAAGTTAAAATAGTTAAATTATTAATACCTTAATATAATTATGGTAATTTTAATCAATTTAAAACTAGATTTTGATATAAGAAGATTGTAAACATTTAAATGTTTTGTCTTTAAAACCCTGCTTTCTCACAGCGTATGTGGGATTAATTTTAAATTAAAATTTAAAACATATATGAGTGGGATTTGGAAAAATGGATTATATATTTTTTATCATAATAATTTATATTATATAACTATTTCAACTTAATTTTTCACCAAAATTAAAAATGACTGCCGTAAAAATAATTACTGCGGTTAAGGTAAAAATGTGTAAACTAGGGGTTAAACTAAAAATATAAGGCTAAAAATGACCTACAGTCTTGCATAAAAATAATTTTATAGTCATAATTATACCATCACACCTCTAAGTTTATATAATGGTCCATTTTTAACCCTTTTGAAATTGTAAAAATGTGGGAGAACTCATTTCTTTTCAAAAATACCATGTGGGTCCTCTCCCCCACTTATAAAAGGCCACCCCTCTCCTCTCATACTTATACCTTAAAAACTATTAGATTTGGAAAATTAATACCAAAATAACTTAGCACATTCCATCATATCATTATATAAGAATAATTTTGTGCATAAAGTCATCATAGGAAGGACTTGTGGAAACATAAGGGGGATACACGAAGAAGATGCAACATTCTCCAGCGGGAATTTTTATTTTATTAATTTTTCCACACCATTAAATTATTATTAAAAAATGATTCTAAAATAAAATAAATAAAATAAATATAATTATTTGTTATTATATTAATGTAATAACCTAAATCATCTCTCTCTCTCATCAAATGGATTACGAAATCTTCATTCATGTGTACAGTGAACTACCGTCTCGTGAACCGATGTCATTCGTTTTTATATTACCACCTCTCATGGTTTGGTATGCTGATGGATATAAAGTATATATATGATTTAAAAATAATAATTTTACGTCTTTATTCGTTATAACATATATAACCTTTATCATTAAATTTCACAGGGGATGTGATAATGTTACTCATGTGTACGGTGGACTACCGCCTCACAAAGCAATGTGATTTTTTTCATTAACATGTTAGATAAAAGTAAGCAAGGGTAAAATAATGAATATATGTGATATAAATTAAATAATTATTATATTCATGATATATGTATCATTATATATGTATATAATATGTCATTTTATTTATTACCTTTTCACTCACTGAAAAAGTGATAACGTCGTTTGTGTATGTGTGGACTCCCACCTTCATGGAGTGATGTGACTCTCTTTTCATCACAACACCACATTGATGATAAATTTAAGTATATAATATTGTATATATGATATTATCATAATTATGAAAATATAATATACAACATACCATATTTCCATAATGATCATTGACAAATTGAAACATTACTCATGAGTACGTATGACCTACCATCTCCATTATTGTAACACACTTCATTGATCAAATACCATATTTCATGATAGTTATTAAAAGTATAATTGATGTATATATATTATAATTATTTCTGAATTATTATTCTGTATATGCTTAATTAATGACCACTTTGACAATAGTCAACCTAAGAAAGTCATTTTTGACCCTGAAGCCGAATATGGTTAAAACATCCGACGTAAACTTAATTGATTAAGTAATTATATAAAAAATTGTAACAATTGGAATAAAAGTAATAATTAACTTTAAAATGTTTATAAATAAAGTAAATAATTAGCATTAGTTTTTTATTTATTAATATAAATACAAATGATACAAGTTGAACTCATGGTAAGGGACTTCATCTCAATTTCCTTTCATTGAGGCATATTTTGATGTTATACACATAAATTCTTTTATGTGGTTTATATGAATACCATTGAAATATTTTGTTTAATGTTATTAATTTATGGGATTATTATTTAAATATTTCCAAAGTGATAATGGAATTTTCTTCTAAATAAATCCTTTTTAAATGTTTTCCTTCCAACTCTCTTTCTCTTCCATGTTCACATTTTTAAAATTATTTTTGAAATATTTTTATGTAAAAATAATATTTATAAATTTTATTGTAAATTTTTTCCAAAAAGAATAAATTTACATATTTTAAATGGAAATTTTTGAATAATTATAAATTGAATGTTATATTTTGGAAGTATACGGGGACAACGAATTTTCCTTCCACTAAGACTATTATTTTATCTATAGTTTCCTTTGTAATATTACATGTTCTCTTAAATGAAAAAACATCCTTCCTTTTTTTGGGTACTTTGGTATTGAAAATGGGGTTTTAAAGAAAATAATATTTTCATATCTAAAAGTGATTTATAGAAAATTTTAAAATTTGTTTTCATACTTTTTAGTATGAATAGTGAAAGAATAAAACACTTTATTCATGTTCTATTTCTAGGATATTATATATGGTGGGTGTTCCCAAATTGAACCAAGTGAGCCTGTTATAGCTTATATGATGGGTTCACATTTATATCACTCCGATGCTTTGGATAATGATTATTTTCTCAAGAGAATTATATTGGTAGTTTTCTCTATCATTATTCTAATTGTAAAGGGGTTTGTAAGTGTTCAATGAGATGATATCCCAAGGAAACTACATTAATTTTATAAGATTTATAATGATTTTTCATAGAAATATTTTTTTAGAAGGTAAAATAATTTATATTTCTAAATTAATGATACATACCTTTATAGGTAAAAAGTTATATTTTTTTAGGAAAATTCTTTTCATAGGTTTTCATGTTTTTCATTGAATTAATGGATTTTATTCTTTTATTATCTCTTAATGAGATTTTTTTTCTCATTACATGATTTCAAAATGTTTTTCATAGGATTTATGGATGGTTCGAGGAAAGAAAGATTTTATAATGAGTCATGAAGAATTTTCATGAAAAGAAATCATGTTTTGTTTTAAAAGTTTATATGGGGTAAAAATGGATACTGATAGGAAGTGTCTACTTTGTATTATATGGTATTTTTTATGTATGAGTTGTGAACTAATACTATAAAAGTATAAACCTGAATATATACTCAAAGTGAAATTAAGTAAAATTATTTACTTAAACTCAATGTTATTAAATAGTTAAGGTCAGGTGCCAATAGTTGGTATCAAAGGTGAGTTTAGATAAATTTAGAGGTTTGGATAATGTTAATAGAATTTCTATGAAATATTTTAACTTATGGTCAAGTTAACATGACATTTCATATGAATATTACCACGTTGCTTAATCTAAACTATTTCTATTCTGAATGGTTTTCATTAGAGAAAACATGGAATCTGTAATACGAAGTCACCATGACAAAAATATCCTTATAAATCAATATATCACGATGGTTGGAATCAAAATAAAAAATATTATAGTAATGGTTCAGTTGGAAAAATAAATTTATGGGCGTGGTATTTATGCTAGAGAATAATCCAATCTACCCTGAAGTGATGTGTTCATAGTTGACAATCTCATATGAAAAATCCACCATATTTTAGTGGATCATCTGACCCTATGATAATCTAAGGATGGATCAATTATCTAGATAAGATATTTCATGTCAATGGATGTTAAAAATTCCAAAAGGTAACTCATTTCATTTATATTTCTAAATGTGGAGCTGATTGATTGTGGTATTTGATTAGGAATACCAAAGAGAAAAATGAAATTTATCCCATGGAATTAGAAAATTGTAATGATAATTTCATTGAGAAATATTTACCTAAGTTTGATCGATTATGGATGGAAAAAATCCTTGAATTGAAGATAAAATATGAAGATTTTGTGGCAACATATGAAGAAAACTTCAAAAGATTATCCTGTTATGTTCCAAACATTAGTTGAGACACCGATAATAAAATTAAATGATTTTAACCAATATTGAAACCAAATCTACAAATTTATTTTGATTCATAAGAATTTAAAAGCTATGAGAATGTTTTTTGCTATGATGAAAAATATAAGATGGAGTTTTCTGACTCTTATGTTCCTTTTGATGATAAACGTAAGAAGTGTTCAATATGGTAGGTTATGGGGAAACATTCAATAAATAAATATGTAGATAATTAAATTAAGTTCCCATCTTATGGTATGTGTGGAAAAAATAACCCTAGAGAACGTCTTATGAAGTCAAGGAAGTGTTACCGATGTGGAAATTTGTCCATATAGGCTACGATTGTAAGGAAATGAATCATGAAGAATCAACGAATGGGGTAAAAAATATCCCTCCAATGGTAATATATATTATTTTCAAAGAGTTGGGCCCTTATTCTAACACGTTTCCTATGTTTTTAATTTAGGCTAGAAATTATCATGATTAAATGAAAAAGGGGCTGGAAAAATATTTTTCTACTACTATTGTTTATGTTGGGACATCAACCAAATTGGTGATAATTGTTTTGTATGTTTATTAAAATTATTCCAACACCTTGATCGATTATAGATCTTCATATTTTTAACTTTATAATAAATTAATAATTAAATTAGAAATATCACATAATTAATGTTAGATAGAAATTATAGTGAAATATTTGGGTAGAAGTATTAAAGAAATCAAGAATTATAGTTATCTTCATATTGTTATCAGTGGAATGTTTTTTCTTTCAAATATTGTTGAACTAGACATAGAAGAGTTCAGAATAATTTTGGGTATGGATTTACTTTTTAATTTTCATTCTATGATAGATTTCAGTGCCATGAAGGTTTTATTGAATGATTTAATGCCTTCAATAACATACTAATAAACTGAGAATTTGATTAGATATAGAAGTTAAAGTTACACAGATATTATATTTGAAAATAAATAAACTCTTCAAATTAGTGATGTTCCAGTAGTGAATGAATAAACATGATGTTTTTCTAGATGGTTTTCCTATTATTAATCATGACTATGAGGTTGGGTTTACTATTCAATTATTATCTAATTATAAAACTACTACAAAACACGCCTTTAATAGCACTTAAATAATTCTTTATCAATGATATAAAAGCATTGATTACCTTAGATCAGCTAAAAGTCCATGGATTTTATGAGTGCTAAATAGGTGCTGATGAAGGGTAGATTTATCAATGAAAATAAAAGCACTGATAAAACAATGATTTATCAGTACTTTTATTTTTCACTAATAATGTTTAGAATTATAAGTTTCTCTAAAAGCACTGATAAACTATACTTTTATCAGGGCATTTTTTAGCACTGATAAAGTTAAAAACTACAGTGTGATGTTGTTGCACACTATATCACCAGAAACAGGTTCAGCGTTATGAAAAAACACAGTTCATCAGTAGAAATAACTATTTTTTTAAAAATAATATACAAATAATGAATTTAAATGAAATAAAAATTTGAACACAAATACAAAAAAAGAAAACACTATTATAGAGTATTTAAGTAGTTTTTTACTAAAATTAATGTAAATTTTGAATAAAAAGGCGCAATTGGAGTCATACCAGTTACACCTTGAGTATAATTGAGATGTGACTTATTCTTACACTTTAAAAATTAGTTATGTATTGTTTACCTAAAATACAAAAACAATCGATATGTGTTTGCTCAGTTTTGAGCATGTTAATTTTTTTTTGATTAAAAATAATGTTAGTTTTAAATAAAAAGATTCACATGGAGTCTTACTGGTCACACCAAGAGTCAAATTGATGTGTGACTGATTAATACACATAAAAAATGACTTATGGATCATTTTCCTAAAGTACAAAAATAATTGGAATGCATTTTATCAGTTTTGAGTATGTCAGTTGTTTTTTCGATTAAAATTAATGTCACTTTTGAATAAAAAGATGCACTTTGAGTCATACCAGTCATACCATGAGTCAAATTTAGGTATTAATAATTCATACATAACAAAAATGACTTATGTATCATTTTTATAAATTACCAATACAATCTGAATGCATTTACATTGTTTTGACTATGTCAGTTATTTTGTTGATTGAAATCAATGTCAGTTTTGAATAAAAAGAATCACTTGGAGTCATAATGGTCACACCATCCATAATATTGAGGTGAAGTGGATCCCTATATTTCACAAGTTATATATGGATTATTTTCCTTATGTACCAAAATAATCCGATTTTGTTTTCTCAGTTTTGATTACGTGAGTTGTTTTTTTCACTAAAATTAATGTCAATTTTGAATAAAAAGACATAGATGGAGTCATACCGATCACACCATGCATCATATTGAGGAATGGATAAATTTTACACGTCATAAATGTGTCAAGGATCATTTTACTGATGTATAAAAATAATCATAATGTGTTTCCTTGGATTTGAGTACGCCACATGTATTTTTTTTACAAAAATGTCATTTTAAAATAGAAACACACACTTTGATCCATACAGGTGGATTCATGTGTGGTTTTTACATGAGACTGATTCATTGAAATCAAAAAACGTGTTATTAATAATTATACTAAATAATTAAGACAATCCAAGTGTGTTTTCTCAGTTTTCAATGAGTCACACTTTTTTTTATTAAAATGTCAATTTTAAACTAACAACAAAAACTTGGAGTCATACTGGTCACATCGTGCGTCTGATTGAGGTGAAGATGATCTCTATATGTCACATAAGATGTATGGATTATTGTCCTAAATTAATAAAACCATCTGAATTCATTTTCTTAGTAATGATTATGTCAGTTGTTTTATTGATTAAAATTAATGTGGGTTTTGAATAAAAAGATGCTCTTAGAGTCCTACTGATCACACCATGCATTGGATTGAGGTGTGGCTAATCCCCGAATAAAAAAAGTGATTTATAGATAATTTTACTAAATAAAAAAACAATATTAATTATTTTGATCCATTTTGAGTATGAGACATGTTTTTTTTACTAAAATGTCATTTTAGTCTAGAAGCACGCACTTTGAGCCATACAGGTGGCATCATGTGTTTATTTGACATGAGACAAAGTTATACATATCAAAAATGAATTAATAATCATTATACCAAATTATCAATAAAATAAAACCGTGTTTCCTTTGTTTTCAGTGAGTGGCACTTTTGTATTAAAATTTCAATTTTAAATTGATAATGGACACTTAGAGTCATACCGGTCACACCATGCATGAGATTGAGGTGTGGATAATCCCTACAGGTCAAAAATTACATATGGATCATTGGTCTAAAGTACCAAGATAATCTGAATGTATTTTATTGTTTGTTAGTACACCTCATTTGTTTTTTTATAAAATCTCATTTTAAACTAGAAAGAAGAACAACAACTCTTATCTTAAGTGACAAGTGCTGAGTGAACTTTTAAATAATTATTAACAAACACAGTCATAATTGATCCTTATTCTATTTCATTTTCCAACAATTTTAATGTTTTCAAGAAAACTTTTCTTATACTCCTCCGCCTTGGTCTCCACCTCGAACTTCTCCTCTTCCTACTCCTCCACATCGATCTCCGACTCTGACTATACCTTTGCTTTCACCTCTACCTCCACCTTTCCCTCCACCTCCACAATTTCCCGAAAGTTTTATTATTTGGAGGTCATCACCATAAAAAAATTTATTACTTTCATTATTATTCTCATTTAGAAAGAGATCAAATATTATATATAAGAATTATAACACAAATGCTTTACACCCCAAATATATTTCTAAGGTCATAACTTGTACTAGATCACAAACATAGTAGGTAATCACCTAAAATTGTTATCAGTATACATTATGACAAAAAGTACATTACCCACTCATCTCTATAAAAATTTATTTCTTATTTTGAGTAACTATATTGTCGTAAATATTGACAGTACTAAGAAAAAATTTAGACAAATTTTTTTTATGAAATATGTTTTATGAAATTATAATTAACTTTAGAAATTACCAGTTGGGGGATCATAGTCATTTCATTCTATATGATTTCTTTCATAATATTTCAAACGCAATATCCATAATAGATATCACTGTCTTGTTTTAGACACTGCATAAATATTGACCAAAATAATTAAATTGTTTTGAAATGTTTAAATAGTTAAATATTTCTATATATACCTTGATTTGTTTCTAGTTTTAGTAATCCATATGATTTAGCTTTTCAGACACTGACATCATGACTTGATTTATCCTTTATTGAGAAACCACCCTATCATAACAAATTATAATTAAAAAAATATCAAACATATAATTTGAGGTTTATCTATTAAATGTTGTTGTAGTGTATTACATATTCACAATACACATCATGTGTCGTCGGTTGGTTGGAAATAGATGCATTGAATAAAAAATTTAAATATTCAGGGTGTCTATGTTGACTGCTATCAACATCCAATGTTTCCTAAAAAAATTAAGCAATGAAAAAATTAAAAATTTATTTTACCTGATTAGAGCGTAGATTTTTACATTTTCATTGTAGTTATCAAAAAGTGTCTGTCGTCTGATGCTTCTTTGTTAAACGATTTGAGTAAATTGTATTTTTTCTTATCTATTTCTTCCTTATCCAATGTAATTTTTGGTGTAGAAATGATATAGGTATTAATGAATCTAAATTGTTATCCGCACGATCTTCCCTTTATATAGTTGTAATGTAAACACATATTCAAAATATGAATAGTTATTAACATTAATAAACCTATTTAGTTCACTATTGTCACATACATGAATTATTTTGAAGTTAAATTCCATTTAATTTCAATTCATGCTTTTTTGGAGGGTTTTTCATGCTTTTATGGAGGAATGGGTGAGTTTTCATGAATTGGGCCAAACCGAAAGCCCAATTCTAGATTTAAAAATTCATTTTGATTATTTTATAAATCCTTCATTTTTCTACATTTTATATCCGTTCTAATTCCTAATTTTCATCCCAAGACCTATTAACAACACCATATTAATTTATACCATTTAGGAATCCATAATATTGGTGGGTATGAGTTTTTATTTAAGGGTTTGGGCTTGCCCGAAATCCCATTTTCTACATTAAAAATATATTTTAATTCTTTAAAAAATCCTTCAATATTTACCTTCATTTGGTGATTCAAACTCTCACCCGAGACCACTTACCTAATGCATGCCCCCATTCTCTCATCCCACAATTTGAAGCTCCATAGAATCGAGAAATTGGACGAAACTTCTCTGGATTCCAGGAATCTCCTAGATTTGGAGAGGTAAATTGATAATTTCATAACTCCTTCTATTTTTACTCTTATTCCCCCATTCCAATTCCTAAATGATCTCATAATCCTTGTTAGAACCTTCCTTTAATTGTTGGATGTTTTCAAATTCATATACTGGTGGATTTTGGGTCGTTTTATTCAAGATTGTTTTGAGTAAGTGTTTCTCTCTTCATTTTCTTCCTTATCCTTAGGGTTTCCTCCCTATTTCATTATGTTCTAAAATTTCCAGAAGTTAGTTTTAGAACCTATGGTTTGATTTGGTGTCTTTGTGGTTAAATATTGTGGTCTAGGGCTGGATTTATCATCCTTGTGATGCAGCGATGGTGCGGTTGATGTTTCACACCATGTTTTGAGGGATTCGACACATTCGGTAGGTGGTTCCATGTGTAAACAATTATTGATGAGTTAGATTGCTGTATTTACTCATTTTTCATATTCCTCATATGTTGGGTGTGGTGCAAAAACTGTTTATGATTGATTTGGTTGAGTTTTTAATTTTATAGTTCCATTTTAACTTGAAATTGGGTGTTTTCATGTGTTACTCATGGGGTATTATTTGGGTGTATTTTATAACAAATAGAATTGATTTAGTAAATCTTGTTTGTCCTGAAAATTATGGTTTGGTAATGTATTAGTGTCATGTGTTCCTAAAATAGGGTTTTGAATAGGTTTTATGTATAAAACATTGTTATACTTCTTGAGAGAATTTTATAAAAATTTGTGTTTTCATTTGGATCATTTGTAGTATTATTAAAGGTGATTTTATAAAACTTGAAAGTGGTTTTATAAATGTCTATAGGTCTTCAAATTCTGTTTTTGATAGTAATTGGTATGGTTTTTGGTCTTAAATGGGGGTTTTTAAATGGGTTTTGTGTGCAAGACATATTTACACCACTTGGGTTCTTTTTATGAAAATTGTAAATGTTTTAGTTGGTTAAACAAAGTGGGAAAAGGGTTAATATGTACTGTTTGGTTTGTGTGTTCACCTATAATGGGGTTTTGAAAGGTTAAGTGATTTTTTAAGATGTCAAACATTTTTATAATGTTTTTTAAATTTCTGAAATGTTTTATTAAATTGCGATGTTGGAGTGAAACTTGTTTGTGGGCTATTTCATGTAAGTTTGATGATAAAACGATTTTGAAGGTAAAAAAGGTATTATGTAACATGTGAGTGGGATGTTATGATAGTTTTAATATATTTGAATGGTTTTATAAAATTGTTTAATGGATTTTTGGAAGTGTTAAAATAATGTGAAAAGTATTGTGGGCTATTTTGGTGTGAGTCGAATTTCAAAATCAATTTGAATGAAAAGTGGACTTTGGTGACTTGTGTTGTATACATGTGGGATGTTTGGTGAATCTATGATATATAAATGATATTTTCTTATGAATATTATTTTCATTTACTTGTTGAACGTGTTTGAGCACAAAGGGAAAACCCAGGTATCTAGGTGGGTGAACGTGTACTAGTAAGCTAGTGAATCCTTGGGGTTTGGCCTTAGTTTTACTTAGAAAGATTGACACTTACAACTCTAACTAAACTATTATGATGATGATTTGGGACCAATAGGTTATGGGTATGTTCCCTACTAGTGGCTCGTGCACGAGAATGAATATTTTTGATGGTTACTCTCACCAAGATACGAGGTACCTGGGACCCACAACTAGCTAGTGCCTAGGGGTTATTTCCCATTGCTTGTGCTCACTAGATATTTTGTGCTTACCATCGGCATATGGTATGAGTGGATGGAAAAATTACGTAGCTTTGGTATTTATTCTAAAAGTGTTTATTCCTTAAATTAGCCAACTTGAAACTGTTTTTATTTAATGTTGTATCTTTTAGAAAGTGTAACTAGCATTTTAAGTTTTTTGAAAACATGCATGATTTTCATCATTAAATGTTTATCACAAAGAATATATTAGTGGTGGTATCCTATTGGGCTTTGGATCACACCCTAATTACACATTTTGGTGTAAGTAGACTTGGTTATTTTTGTTGTCATAGGTTGGGTGCAGTTTTTAGTTCCAGTGGTTCGGGTTTCTTGCAGGTCCTTGGTGGTGAAGTCTTGTGGAGATAGCTTGAGGGCGGTGACCCTTTCCATGAGAGTTCTTGGGCTATTCAATTTTGGTTTTTACCTTTATTTTAGTCTTGTTGAGTCGTTTCAAAATATGTAATTTAGTTCTGATTTTTTATAAATGATGGTTTGGATTGAAAAATCCATATTCGTTTTATTGGATTCTTTTGTTGTTTTAAGTTTATAAACTCTAGTAAATCATTCCCAATTTTCATTTTATGATACCCAAGAACTTTTTACAGCCCATGGGGATTGGGAACGCCCTTCGGGTCTTGTCACGAGTCAGGTTTGGTGCTAGGTTTGGTGGCGACCAGATTCGGTTCGTGACAAATTGGTATCAAAGGAGGTTCAAGTTAACTCTTTGGGTCATGTTATTTGGGGAAGAGTCAGGATAATCTGGAGATAGGATTGTTGGGACTTGGAATTATAGTTATTCTTAGTGTGCCTGGTCACCACAACTCATGATGGGATTCATGTTTCCAGGAGAATTCAGAATTAATCTAAGTCCTCTAGTTTTTTTGGTTCGATGATGATTAGGGGAAATGAAAAGAGATTTGGGTTAATCGTCTTAGTGAGATCGCATGTCCTGGAAATCCATGTGGAGCCAAGGATTTTCCCTAGAACACTCTCTATGACAGTGAAGTGATTGGAATATGGATGCCAACCATATTGTCCAAGTCACCCACTGATACTAGTTTCCTCTCGCATTGTTTTGTGTTTTAGTTTTGAAATCTTTGCACTTTAGTTTTAAGAAGCATAAAGTTTTTGTGAAATGATTTTCAAATAAATTGGGAATGGTTTTATTTATGAAATGGTAGAACTAAATTATAATAATTGTTTTGAAATGGATCGTGGTTTACTTACACCTCTTTTGAAAGAAAGATCTATATTGAAGTTGGTTTTGAAAAGTTTTTCCAATAGAGTTTTCTAAACATTCAAAGCGTTTTTAATGGGATGCGATGTTTTAAAATTTATGTGAATATATTTAAAGTGAGTTATTTTCAAAATGGTTGTGTCTTTATGAAATTTGTTTTAAGATGTGAATTGGGATTTTGATCTTCTGGTTAACATTTTTGAGAAAAAGGATGTGTTGGATGACTATTTTGGTTTTGAAAAGTGGAAAGAATTTTTTGTTTTAACATTTGGTATTTCCGTGAACAACCACATGAATTGGGTTATATGGGATGATGAATTATTGATGGAATGACTAGATGAGTGTCGGGATGGATATGAGGAGGGTGCCCGGTGTGGCACAGAAACATGCATGTGTAAGGCCCATGGGGTACCATTGGTGGATACGCTTACCGCTGAAACTTTTGTTTTCAAGAAATGTTTTTAAAGAAAAACATGATGTCTTGATGAATTGTTTGGGATGGATTATATTATGTGTTTTTGGAATATTTTGATGTTGGGGGATGTTTTGAGTCCAAGAACCCCTCCTGTTTGAACTGTGATTTGGGTTTATGTTTGGTCGATAAGCTGGATTGAAGGACCGGTTATTAGTCTCCTCTGAGATATGTTTTGGGACACCTTTATGGTGGTTCCCTTCATGTGTTTGGATCTGGTTTATGGCTTGTTTTGAACAATGGATCAGTTTGGTTGGGTCCTTGGGTTCTCTCATTGGATAAGGTACGCCCCCATTAAAGGTTAATGCATAACTAAAGTGCAACCCGGATTGTTTCTCCATTGGAAAATCCTCCAGTTGATCAATATAAGGAATATTTTATCGATCTTTGTTAATTTGGTCTACACCCATGCCTGTATTTTATTTTTAGATCCTCTTGTAGTGGGAGAGTGCTCGTGGAAGGTTGAAAGAGACCTTATTTTCTTATGTTTCCTAATTCATCAAAGCTGGAAGTGGTCTAGGGTTGTTAGTGGGGATGAGTGTCTCGATGGTGTCTAAGAGGGCCTCTGGGTTCTTCACAATTTCTTTGAAGCATGAGTTCATGTTAAACCACCAGTGTGTGAAATATGTCCACAATAGGATATTGTTGCCACTTTATAGAATTGTGTGTTGTTTGGGGATGTTGTATAAGGTCCCTCTCTATGCATTGTTTATATCAGTCGCAGTGGTCATGTTTGGTGATGCGTTATGATGCCATGTGCTCGATTGACCATAAAGGTGAAAGTTGGGAAATCATCTGAGAGTATCTATTATGTTGGGAGAATGTCTCCCTTACAAAAACATAAAAATATTCCATTTTAGAGTAAGGTGAGTATATGTGTTCTTTACTTATATTGTTTCTCACCAGAACAAACACTATGTGATGTGTGTGCATCTTCTAAGCCCTTGTTTCAGTGAAATATCGAGCCAGGGTAAAGTGAGTTTGGAATGTGTTATGTCTTGGAAAACTTATCAGGGATTATGGTGTAGTTGTTGGTTTCACCAAAAGAAGAATTCTCATTCAGGGGGTTTCAAAAGCCTAACTGCGAGGCTAAAGATGCTTCAATCATTTGAGGTCCAGCCATAGGTCTCAGAGAGAAGCTGGCTCGTAGTCAGGGGAAATCACAGGGTCATTTAAACCCTTGTACAAAGTCCTATCCTCAGTATGAAAGATAGAAAGAGTTTAAACATATGGTGTCATCATATTTCTTCTGTAGTTCATGTTCAGTGGAAATAGGTGGAGGGCATTGAACCCATGTCATCTCCCAATGTTATTCCCTCCCCCTTTGGTTTCCATTGAGTCTTTGGAGAAAGGATTGAAGTTTGGCTAGAAAAATTGAGCACACAGTTTGCACTTGGTTAGTAGTGACCATGCCCTAGAAAACCATGTAGATAGAATGATCACCATTGTTAGTGCATGGTTTCCCAAACCGTGCAGATTAACCATGTGGTCGTCCCAACTCTTTAAATTTTGGGGTCTTTCTGTACCGGCATATACTGGTCAGTTATGATGGTTGGTTATTATGGTGGGGATACACAACATGAGTCTTATATAAGTTATTTTGTAGATTTATGATGGAATTATACCTTTTTTACCTGGGAGTCCATTCAGGCCTCCCCCTGTTAGAGTCTTGATTCTTTCTTGGAAAAAAATACTTGTTGTCTCTTATGGTGGGGAGTCTATTTTTGTTCCCCCACACCAGTAACTCAGACTTATCCATGGTCTTGTCTTGGTGGTAGGTAGTCTCATTTGGATCTAGAAAGCTACCTACATCTTCCTTGGGTAAACGTTGGGATTGGAGATTTCCAAATGGTTTAGTTATAGTAAGGTAAGTGTAACCTTGTTTGATGTTATTAATCATTTGGGTAAATTGATTGAATCTTGTTCGGATAGTGTTTAAGGAGTTTTATTTTGGGATAAAGTATGAATTTGATTGATAATTTTAGGAAATTGGTGTATGTTTTGTTTGTGAGAGTAATAATTCATTAATTGATCACTGGAGGTGTTTTGGCCTTTGGGGGTGAAACCTGACAAGGGAGTACCTCTTGGTTTCTCAGCAGGGTTTGGTTGTTTCTTTGGCCTTGATGTGACTTTCTGGGGCGGAATGTTTTCATGGTGGAGAGAATTGTCACATAAATGACTTATTTTAATGTTAAATTCAATTTAATTTCCATTCATGCTTTGTTTTGGGGGTTTTCCATGCTTTTATTGAGGAATGGGTGAGTTTTCATGAATTGAGCCAAACCGTGAGCCCAATTGTAGATTTAAAAATTAATTTTGATTCCTTTATAACTCCATAATTTTTCAACATTTTTCATCCATTCCAATTCCCAATTGTCATAAAATGACCTATTAACACCGAAATATTAATTTGGACCATTTAGGAATCCATATTAATGGTGGGTATGGGTTTTTATTTAAGGGTTAGGGTCTGCCCGAAAGCCCATAAACTACATTAAAAATATATTTTAATTGTTTAATTACACCATAAATATTTACCCATTTTCAGTGATTAAAACTCTCACCCAATCCCACTTACCTTATTCGCTCCCCCATTTTCTCCTCACACAATTTAGAGCTCCATAGAATCGATAAATTGGTAGAAACGTCTCTGGATTGCAGAAATCGCCCAGATTTGGAGAGGTAAATTGATCCTTTCATAACTCCTTATATTTTTACGCTTTTCCCCCATTCTAGTTCCTAAATGATCTCATAATCATTGTTAGAACCTTACTTGAATGGTTGGATGTTTTCAAATTCAGATACTAGTCGATTTTGGGTCGTTTTATTCAAGATTGTTTTGAGTAAGTGTTTCTCTATTAATTTTCTTCCTTCTCCTTAGGGTTTCTTCCCTCTTTAATTATGTTATAAAATGTCCAGAAGTTAGGGTTCGAACCTATGATTTTATTTGGTGTATTTTTGTTTAAATATTGTGGTCTAGGGATGGATTTATCATCCTTGTGATGCGGCGGTGGTGCGGTTGATGTTTCACACCAAGTTTTGAGGGATTCAACAATTTCGGTAGGTGCTTCCATGTGTAAACAATTATTGATGAGTTAACGTTATGTATTTACTCATTTTTAATATTTCTCATATGTTGAGTGTGGTGAAAAAACTTTTTATTATTGATTTGGTTAAGTGTTTAATTTTATAGTTCCATTTTAACATGAAATTGGGTGTTTTCATGTGTTACTCGTGGGGTATTATTTGGGTGTATTTCATAACATATGGAATTGGTTAACTAAATCTTATTTGGCATGCCAATTCTACTTTGGTAATGTATTAGTGTCATGTGTGC
Source organism: Viscum album (assembly GCA_963277665.1). Taxonomy (NCBI): domain Eukaryota; kingdom Viridiplantae; phylum Streptophyta; class Magnoliopsida; order Santalales; family Viscaceae; genus Viscum; species Viscum album. The sequence continues at coordinate 2,120,028,329 of OY728150.1, forward strand.
CTAAAAATAGGGGGTTTGAATTGGTTTTATGTATAAAACATTTTTATACTTGTTGAGAGAATTTTATGAAAATTTGTGTTTTCATTTGGATCAATTGTAGTATTATTAAAGGTGATTTTATAAAATGTGAAAGTGGTTTTATAAATGAATCAATGGATTCCAATTATTTTTTTGATAGTAATTGGTATGGTTTTTGGTCTTAAATGGGGGTTTTGAAATGTGTTTTGTGTGCAAGACATATTTACACCACTTGGGTTTTTTTTATGAAAATTGTAAATGTTTTAGTTGGTTAAACAAAGATGGAAAGGGGTGCATATGTACTGTTTGGTATGTGTGTTTACCTATTATGGGGTTTTGAAAGGTGAAGAGATGTTTTAAAATTTCAAACATTTTTATAATGGTTTTTAAATTTCTGAAATGTTTTATTAAATTGTGATGTTGGAGCGAAACTTGTTTGTGGGATATTTCGTGTAAGTTTGACAATAAAATAATTTTGAATGTAAAAAGGGTATTATGTAACAAGTGAGTGGGCAGTTATGAGAGTTGTAATATATTGGAATTGTTTTGTAAATTGTTTTAATGGATTTGTGGAAGTGTTAAAGAAATGTGAAGAGTGTTGTGGTCGATTTTGGTTTGAGTCAGATTTAAAAATCAATTTGAATGAAAAGTGGAGTTTGGTGACCTGTGTTATATTCATGTGGGATGTTTGGTGAATTTATGATAAAAAAATGATATTTTCTTGTGAAAAATATATTCATTGACTTGTTGAACTTGTTTAATCACAAATGGAAAACCTGGGTATCTAGGTGGGTGAATGTGAACTAGTACGCTAGTGAATCTGTGGGGTTTGGCCTCAGTTTCACTTAGCAAGATTGACGCTTACACCACTAACTAAACTATGATGATGATGATTGGGGACCAATAGGTTATGGGTATGTCCCCTACTAGTGGCTCATGCACGAGAATGAATATTTGTGATGGTTACTCTCACCGAGATACGAGGTACCTAGGACCCACAACTAGCTAGTGCCTAGGGGTTATTTCCCATTGCTTGTGCTCACTAGATATTTTGTGCATACCATAGGCATACAGTATGAGTGGATGGAAAAATTTAGTAGCTTTGGTATTTATTTTAAAAGTGTTTTTTCTTTAAATTATCCCACCTAAAACTGTTTTTATTTAATGTTGCATCTTTTAGAAAGTGTAACTAGCATTTTATGTTTTTGAAAACTTGCATGCTTTTTGTTATTAAATGTTTATGACATGGAATCTATTAGTGGTGGTATCCTATTGGTATTTGTCTTACACCCTACTTACACCCTTGGGTGTAATTAGACTTGGATATTTTTTTTGTCGCAGGTTGGGTACACTTTTTAGTTCCATTGGTTTGGGTTTCTAGCAGGTCTTTAGTGGTGAAGTCTTGAGGAGATGACTTGAGGGTGGTGCCCCTTGCCATGAGGGTTCTTGGGATATTCCATTTTGGTTTTGTACCTTTGTTATAGTCTTGTCGAGTTGTTTTAAAATATGTAATTCAGTTATGATTTTTTGTAAATGATGGTTTGGATTGAAAAATCCTGATTCGTTTTATTGGATTCTTATGTTTTTTAAAGTTTATAAAATCGGGTAAATCGTTCCCAATTTTAATTTTATGATACCCAGGCACTTGTGCCAGCCCATGGGAATCAGGAACACCCTTCAGGTCTTGTCACGGGTCTGGATTAGTGCCAGGTTTGGTGGAAACCAGATTCAGTTCGTGACAACTATTTTGACAGATGTATTATGAAGCTGTACCTTATGTATGTATTCAAAACTGAGATTCCCAACGATTCCTACTTGAGAATATCAATTAGAGTCTTAAGGTCAATTACGTCTGTGATGGAATATCAACATATTTTTTCTTTATACTAAATTTAATACATAGTTTTATATTTAAATGTGGTGTCTATATGAAGTTGTAATGACAATAAATATTGATCTTGAATTGGAGGAAAGAAGGTACTCTCGGAAGGTTGTTTTGTCTTCTTGGTTGATTCAGTAGGTTTTTTGGTTTTAAACATTCGTTTTTCCATCACTTTATTCATTTTTAATATCATACCTCACTTTAGATCTTTAATAATTAACTGGTATATGATTTTCATATGAATTTTTTTCAATGACATACCTCATGTATCTTTATAAGATTAGATGGCCAAGCTATGAAAGATCCAATAGTAGCATTGACTGTTGTAATATCCGGACCATCGAGTGGAACATGAAACTCAATAGACAGCTCATAAGTTAAATCAATCCTAACTCTTATGTGATTTTTTTGTGTGGGGTTGATTTTTTATTTGGTCTCATAGGATATTATAAACTATACCCATCACAAAATGGAAGTACATGGGTGTTGAATGATAAAAATAACATACAACTGTACCCTGTATGATTTTTGTTACATAAAGTTATTTAAAGTTGTTTGATTCACATTTAGAAGAAAGTGTAATGAAAAAAATGATTTCCTTGGGTAAGTTATGTGGTTGGGGGGATTGACTAGCCTCAAGGCTAGTGGGGTCATTTCATTAATGTTTGGATCTTTTCTCCACCACCGGTTCTCTTTGATTATTTCTTATTTGGTCTACCAAAACAGACCACAAAATAATATCATGAAGTGAATATATTTGTGCCAAAATTTATCTCAAAATATTATATGTATCTTCAAGTGCTTTTATCTTCTAAAAATATGTTCTACAAGAGACTCCAAAACCTAATCCTCTTAAATGATTATATTATTCAGGCCGCTTAAAACTACTGAAAGTCGCTTTTCCTATGGTACGACCGTAGCCTATTCTAGATTCCAAACCTTATAAAACAATATTAACATATTTATTTTTATGTAATATTTTTATAAATCCTAATTAATTGAAATTATGTCATACTTACACATGATTCCAATATTGATTTTTTATTTTCATAAACTAATATACCATCCTTATTTACATGAGCCTCCTTCCATAGAACATGATATGGGATGGAAGTGGCTTAATATTTTGATTCATGAATCTATATATAAAAAAAGGAATATATATTGTTTTATATCACATAATTAAATTTTTATTGTACATATAAGATAGAAATTAATTTCTTCTCTAATGAAGTGTACCCCATCCTACCTTTGTGTTAGGGGTACGTTGGTTTTTATGCGCGTTATTTATTTTCATCACTCTTGCAGTTTTATAAATTAACAATTTGGAATCATGTTGGAAAAAATAAATAATGTCAAATAATATATTATTGACCAAAATTCACCTGAAATGATTTCCCATTATGACATTTTCAGAAATTAGTCCATGTTTCCTACTTTATAATGTGTGAATAACTATGTTGTGGGTGGGACAATATTTTCCCCTCAGAATCCCTAAGATGTTACTTCATTAGAAGAGTCCATAAGTCTTTATAAGATTTTCTATCGGCCATTAAGAAAAATTTCTTATAGAAATATTCTTAAATAAAATAAGTTTTCAAGGGATAATGAAAACTAAATCAACGATTCATTATATAATTTTTTAGGAAAATAAAGAAATTATATTGTAACATTACCATTATATATTTTTAAAGGATTTCACTCATTATAAGTTGGACACAGTGCCACGAGTCAATATCAATTAAAAAATTCAACATATTTTTAATCCCAAGATAACAAATGAACATTGACTTATTTTAATCAATAGGTTGTCTTTGTTGATTCCATCCAACCTAAAATTTTATACCATGAATTATGTCCATGATAATTTTATTTAAAACTATGATGTTGGGTCATTATTATTTTTCATTTTTTTCATCAATATGTTGTTTACCCCCTAATAATTCACTAGTTTGATCATCAATAGTCCGTTCTTTCTCAATATTGGGAACACAATCATGTTTAGAAGACAATTTCTACAGGAGTAATCAAAAATTTAATTTGTCTTAAATAACAAAAATTCAATACACTCCATGCATAAAAGTCCAAAATTGCATCCATATTTCATGAAAATTGTTACTATCTTGAACATAGATATAACACATCAATAATAAAATACAATCGACCTTCACTACCTATATTTAATCTATCCTCAGACACTTGATTGCATTCTATATCTTGATAATGGGAGGAAGGCAAGTTTGAAAGAGGGAGTCCAATCCATCATCAAGAGATGGAAGTCAATCAAGCCTCTAATTATTAAAGTTTTCTTGGAACCTATGATAATGGAATCACTCAAAAAGTGTCCACAATTGAAGAGGAATTATAATACCTCCACTGTAATGGTATTGAATAAATGAATCTCACCCCACCTAAATTGGACATCACATCTATCTACTCAAGCATTCCCCACCTTCCAATTTTGGATATTTTTCTAAAACACCATAATATCCCTCCAATAACATATATCCCTTTAAAGGGGGATTTTTTCAACTTATGCTTAGTATTGATCTAGAATATTTTTACTATTAGAAACGAAATGAATCTATTAATGGAAATCCTAAATTTATAATTATTATGATATATTACCATAAAATATTCGAGGAACCATAGATATTTCCCTTAATTGAAAATTATACCACATATATTGAAATAGATCTAAAATTATCTCAAGTAATGTCCTAATTTATGACTTATAATGATATTATCAATTGTAAAATATAATATTGGAGAGAGTTATTACTGAAACTCAATCGTGTTCTATGATGAAACTGCAATCATACTCTATGAATACCCTAACAAAATATAATAGGAGATATCATATTTATTTTATCATATTTAATAGATGAGGTGATATTGTATTTCTGCTTTGATCATCCATTTTCACACAAACCATTGATAGAGTCATATTTTATGATATAATAAATTGTATGATAAAACATAGTTAAAATCTTAATATATTCTATATGTCATACCATATGATATATAATAACTCTATGTTATGGTTGAAAAAATAAATCCTTTGTATCATAATATATGATATTGACATAATACAACATGACATTTATTTATTCGAAAAACTAATATATTGATACATTGTGTCTTTAAAGAAAAAGTCTCTAATACCAATTATAGGGTTTAGGGTATAATCTTATGATCACTGAAGGAGTGCTAGAACCGTAACCTAGTGATAATAGTGATAAAAAAGAAGATAGTTTTGACTATGAAATCCAACGAAGGGTTAATTACAATAGGTGGATTATATCAATATTTTTTTCATTTTGTACATGGATAAAAATTGCACGACTTATAGTATATAATGATCCAAACCATCAAAAGTATATTTTAATCAATTAATGTTACCTCTACAGTTATTCACCATGTTATATGGATTTTAAAATAATTTTTTATCCTATAAATTTATTATATCTCTATTTTGATCGGTAAATATTTTAATAAATCACATATCATAGTTTTCTCGGTTAACTATACAACCATGGAAAACTCACTTTCTTTTGGTAAATAAACTCTTTATATGTTGTTGTGTATTTATAAGTCCATTTATCCATTAATTTCTCAACTCTATCCTATGTAGGGAAATTTTAAAACATTAGTAGAGAATAATTTTCTCACAAAATAAATTATTCATCACTCTTGGTAACCCATGGTTAAAGTTTAATAATAATCTTAAATTAATAAAAAAAATATCACAACATGAATCAATAAAATATTTTTTGGAACACATCTAATTAATTCAATAATATTTGGAATTAAATAAAAATTTATTCATCAAAATCATAAATCTAAATAACCAATTTAATGGTCTAACAATTTACATGGAAAAAAAAATCCTAAAAATATATTTTAATGATTTTTAAATTTACTTTGGTCCCTATATCTTCATCACCCATAAATAAGGACCACAACTTGGTATCCCCTAATCTAAAAAATCCTCCTAATTAAACCTTTAGAATCTATAAAATAGTTTATAAGATGAATTAAATTTGAGAAACTACCTAGATTTTGGAACCCTATATTATTAAAATGAACTGAAAACTGAGGGAGGATGAGAGGTCTACCTGTTAACATTGAGAGTAGAGTAATCCATCTATGTGTGTATCAAGGGACACATGAGATGGAAACTAAAGAAATATACATATGAAAGGAGAAGAAGAAATAGTACCACACTCGTTGTATTTCAATAATGATGATAAGAGATGTAGGGTTAAACATGTTTAAGAACAATGCAAAAAATGCAAAACACAGAACCTAAAACATCAAACAAAGATACATGAAGAGTGGAAAATAACATAGATTTGATTCTAGACTTGATTAATCTGAGGGAATGTAGAGGATTTGCGCCAATAGTAGAGGAGTTCTGCAAGAGCTTAAGAATCTCAAGTTACTGAGTCGTGGTCAGGGTTTTTTACAAATAGAGCAGGGACACTTATAACAATTATTTCACAAGGGCGATGATAAACATCCCTTTTATAAGTGCTAAATTTCTAAGTATTGAGAAAGGGAGTAGTTATAAGAACTTTTTTAGTGCTGATAAATCTCAAGCTTTATCAGTGCTGAAAAAGAGATGATAAAATACATATTTTTCAGTGTTAGCATTTTAGCAATGAAAAATATTTCTTTTAACAACATTTTTTTAGCACTGATAAATATTGATCTTTATTAGTGTTAAAAAAGTGATGATAAATATTTTATAATTATAACAATTTAAATAGCTTTCTTATAATTTTATAATTATTTTGATTTATAATTAATTATTTATAATTATATAAATACTTATTTAAAAAGTAATAATTATTTATTTATAAGAATTATTTATTTGTAATAATTATAAATATAGTAAATTTAATTTTTTTAGATATATTTATTTGTAAATATTTATTTACAAACACTGTTTTAACACTATTAATGGATATATAATCTTAAATACATGTATTTTAAAAATGGGTGAATTTAAATAATTCAAAATGAGTACAGTTTCAAAATATTCAAAAACTGGATAAGTTTTATTAATTAAAAATAATTTATTATATATATATATTTAAGTGGATGAATACATATTGAAAATACTAAATCATATGAAATAAAAATATATAAATAAATAATAGAAAATGGTCAAATTCAAAAATAAAATAAAAAAGAAAAAACATTAGAAATGAAATCGTACTCTTGAAAACAGATAAATAAAAATGACCAATTAAAAAAATAATATATATTAAATGTATCATGTTATAATAAAATTCTAAAATATACCTAAATTTTAATAAATTACATAAAAATTAGGTGTCTGTGTTTCTATATATTGCATAAATATATTTGTGTGTGCATTTATATACAAATACTTTAACACACACACACACTCAAAAAACACACACACAAATATATATATATATATACACATGAAATAAATGAAACATGAGATGTTTGATATAGGTTAAATTGAAAAATCAAAAAACATTAAAAATAAATAAGGCCTTAATATGATTATAATTAAAATTTTATATATATTACACTTATTCAATTTATATATCTAAATTTAATATATACTATTTATAAATATTTATAATCTATATATATTTATATTAAATTTATTCATTTTTATCCATTATTATTTAATTAGTAAAATGTTTCCTATTATTCTTAATTTATAAATTTTATTTTTATTTGTTTATTTTTTGTTTTATTCTGGACTTTTATCAGCACTAAAAAAGTGCTGATAAAAGGATACATTTATCAGTGCTAAAAACGCACTGATAAAAGGTACCTTTTATTAGTGCTAAAAATAAAGTGATGATAAATGGTTCACTTTATCAACGCTTTTTTTAGCGCTGATAAATGGTTTCTATTATCAAAACTTAGTTTAACCCTGATAAGGATGAACTTTATTAGTGAATTTTTCTAGCATTGATAAATTACAGCACTCTTAAATGCACAGTTTGTAGTAGTGTATGTCTATTTCTAAAACCCCTTATTGAATGGCTCAAGTGGAATTTTTAAAATTGAAAAGTCAATTGTAGGAGTTATTAGATAAAGGTTTCATCCGACCTAGAACTTCACCCTAGGGTGATCCTATCTTTATTTAATTAAATATGACTCAATGAGACTTTAAATTGACTATCGATCTTTGAATAACATCAATATTAAGAAACATTATCCTTTTAATCATATCTATGATATTTTTGGTCAACTATAGGGAGAACCGTATTTTTCAAAGGTTGATCTGAGCTATGGGTACCACCAATAGAAGGTGAAGGGGGATGAAATTCCAAATAATACATTTTGGACGAGATATGGGCACTATGAGTTTGTAGTTATACAATTTGTGTTGTCTAATTTGCCTAATATAGTTATGGACTTTATCAACAGAGTTTTTAATGAGTTCTTAGACATGTTTGTGGTTATTATTATTGATGGAATTTTGGTATATTCTAAAAGTAAGGAGTAGAACGAAATATACCTATGGATTTTTTTTTTCAAAACTTAAAATAAAATAAACCTTATGGTAAATTTAGAAGGTTTGAATTTTCTTTAAAAAAAATTTCATTACATGCTCATATTGGTTCTAAATATGGAATAACTATTGACCCTATTAAAACAAAAGTTGTTGATAATGGAAAAGGCCCAGTAATATCAAATAAATATATAATTTTCATGGATTAATGAGTTATTACTAGTATATTATTGAAAAGATTTCTATGTTTTCTATACCATTGACTATGTTAACTCAAAAAGGATTTATATTCATTTGGACAAAAGAATGTCATTATTGTTTTTATGAACTTAAAAGAATATTAGTGAATGATCCAGTTTTGGAATTTCCTTCTAGTAATGAATAATTATTCATATAGAGTGATGCTTATTTTAAAGTACTTGGTTTTTTTTCTAATACAGAATGACTGGAAAATATCTTATACTTCACATCAGTTAAGACCACATGTGTAAAATTACCCTACACATGATTTAAAAATAACTATTGTGGTTTTTTCTCTAAAAAATTAGAGGAATAATTTGTATCGATTATGGTGTGAAATATTTATTGATAAAAAAATCTTAAAGTATATATTCACTCAAAAATAATTGATAGAGAATATGGATAAAATTGATAAAGTATCATGATTTCACTATTCATTACCATCCAGGAAAATAAGACAAAGTGGATGACTCTTAGAGTTGAAAAACTAATTCAATATTCCACATGATATGACTATAATGTGAACCTTTGATTAGTTATTTAGTAAATTTTGTCCTAGAAGTTTTGGATGTAGGGACATACTCTATTTTATTTCATGTTTCAATATAGTCAAAATTTTCATAAATAAAGAATAAAATTCAAAAGGAGGGTCAATATTTATAAAAATATGTAGAATCAATTAAAAGGTTAAGTTTCTAGATATTAATATTGATTAAGAAGGTGTTTTATTATTAGGAAAATGATTATGTGTTCCTTGTAATTCCTAGCTGAAGAAAGAGTTATTTAGTGAAGCTCATAGTTCTCTATTTTACATTCATCCAGGCAGCACTAGGATGTCTAAAGACCTTCAAGAGTATTACTAGTGGTATGGAATGAAATGAGAATGTTGAATTCACCATGATGGTTTTTTACTTTACAACAGGTTAAATAATACTGAAAATTACTAAAAGGAAAGCTTCAACCTTTTCTAGTGCCATAGTGGAAATGAAAAAAAATATATCATTGGATTTTGTGGTTGGATTTCCAAAGACTTCCTGAGGTAATAATATGATTTGGGATATTTTTTACTTATTAACTAAATCTATATATTTCCTTCACATACAAGATATAATTTATTTCGATTAAATTTTTTGATTGTATGTAAAAGAGATATTTACGTTACATATACTTCCTCTCTTTATTGTATCAAACCTTAAACCTAGGTTAACATCTATTTTTTGGAATGGAATTTAGAAGTCTTTGGGTACTGAATTAAATTTCAGTACAACTTTTTATCCTCAATCTAATAGATATTCAGAGTGAATTTTTTTTGCCATGGATGATATGCTTAGTCCTTTTCAATGGATTACCAAGGATGTTGGGATCAATATATTTTTTTAGTTTAGTTTTATTATAACAATAGTTTTCATTCTAGTATACAGATGGAACCATTTGAGGTATTATATTGAATGAACTATCAGACCTCATAATTTTGGGATGATTTTGGAGAAAGGAAATTTATGGGACCATAGTTGGTATAGGAAATTATAGAGAAGGTGCGTTTGATTAAACAACATATGAGGACAACTCAGAGTATGCATAAACTTTATAGATATTACCAGAGGATAGACATTTCCTTCTAGGTAGGTGTTCATGTCTTTCTCAATGATTACATATGGAAAAGTGTGGTGTGTTTTAGTAATAAGGGGATGTTAAGTCCATGTTTCATTGAACAATATGAAATCCTAGAGAAATTTGGACTAGTTTCCTACCGATTGGCCTTACCTCTAAGTTTATCCTAGGTAAATAATATATTTCATGTGTCAATGTTAAGGAAATATGTTCCAGATTCTTCCCATGTTTTGAGCCCTAAAGTAGTTTAGTTCGAAGAAAATATTTCTTATAAGGAACATTAATTTTATATTCTTGACCGTAAATATCAAGTGTTGTAGAGTAATGTGATTCACTAGGTCATGGTCTTATAGAAAAACCATATAGTTTAAGAGGAAACATGAGAATATGAAAATGCTATGAAGAGAATATATCTCCACTTGTTTAATAAGTGAATAAAATTACAAGGATGTAATTTTAAAAAGTTGGGAAGAATAAAAAAAAATGTAATTATAGAATAAATAATTTTCATATTTAATAATATGAATTAGATTGTTATATTATTTATAAAAATATTAAATATTTTTTAAATCAAAAAGGAAAAAAGTGTTAGCTAAACTATTTTCTTATAAGATTACACTTAAAAAGTTAATTTATATTTTTTAGAATTTTAATTTAATAAAATTCATATAGTATTTTAAATTATAATATCAAAATTATCTTAGCATTAAATTATTTTATTTTTTTGGATAATATTGATTTTTCAATAATAGTGAAAAATACCTCTTTTTCTTACAAAAATGTGTTTTCAATAATTGAATTAATTTTAAAGTCCCATTGTATTTTTAATATTATTTCAAGTAGTATAATTATTATATATTTATATAAAATCCACTAAAATACATTTTAATTAACTTTATGTTCGATTTTAGTGTATTTTTGTTTTAGGGTTTAAAAAGTGTTTTTCTGAAAATGGTTTTAAAGTTCATAATGTTTCTCTATATTAATTAATTAAAAAAATATCTAATGAGGAATGTTTTAAAGTAAATTTATATCATATATTTCCATAAAATTTAATTTATATTCATACAATGAATATTATTATAAGTAGAGTTAATATAAAATCATCTTGTGATTTAAAAGTACACTTCTTGAAAAAACTATTTTTTTGAAATTTGTCTTTTTGTTTACTTTATTTATAAAGTTAAATTATCTTTAGAACCTATTTTTAAGTAATACAAGTTAAATTTTACATATAATTATCCAATTTATGTTATTTAAATCAATTTAACACTGGATTTTGATATAAAAGCATTGATTTTTTTTTGAAAAATTTCTCTTTAAAAACCCACTTTCTCGTTGCGTCAACCAGATTAATTTTAAATTAATTTTTGAAAATTAAATTTTTGGAATTTATAAAAATGGATTTAATATTTTTAATAATTATAATTTATATTATATAATAAATTCAATGTAATTTTTTTACCAAAATGAGTAGTGAGTGGAGAAAAAATTAATTATCGCGGTTAAGGTAAAAATGGATTTATCGGGGGGGGGGGGGGTTAAGCTAAATTGATAAGAAAAAAAATGACCTATAAACTTATATAAATACTATTTTCTAAGAATATATCAACCATTACACCTCTATGGTTCGGTATGGTCTCATTTTGGACACTTGTGACATGAAAAACACGGGAGCACTAATTTCTTTTCAAAAATACCAAATGTGTCCTCCCCCCACTTATAATAGGACACCCCTCTTCTCTCTTCTTCACACATTAAATACTCTTGGGTTTAGAAAAGTCATGAAAAATAACTTCCCAATTTCTATCCTCTCATCCTAGAATCTTTTTGTGTTGGTACAACTCCATCTTAGGAAGACCTTTGGTTGAATCCTAGGGAGGATACCCGATGAAGAGGTAACGTTCATCATTGAGAGTTTTTATTATATTTATTTCTCCACCCCCTTAAATTACTTTGAAAACATTATTATATAATAAAATAAATCTATAAATAATATTTAGATGTTATTATATTAATTTTATTAGAAAAATAATTTCTTTCTTCCATTAAATGGGTTACGAAATCATCATTTATATGCACGATGAATTACAGCCTCACAAATCGATGTAATTCAGTTTTCCATTACCACCTCTCACGGTTAGGTATGTTGATGGATATAAAGTATATATATGATATTTTTGAAATAATTATATCCCTTTAGTTATTATATCATATAAAACCTTTTACATTTCATTCTATAAGAGATATAATAAGATTTTTCATGTGTATGGTGGACTGCTACCTCATAAAGCGATGTAATTCATTTTCACTAATAAATTACGTGGAATGTAATAAGGCTAAATATAATGAATAAATTTGATATAAAATTCATAAATATATATTTAGGTAATATTTATCATTCTTTAAATACAATATATCATTTCCATTCTTACCTTTTCACTCACTAAAAAAGTGATAACATCGTTTCTGTATGTGTAGACTACCACCTTCACGAAGCAATAAGAATATATTTTCATCACCACAACCCATGTATAATAAATATAAGTATTTAATATGTTATATATTATATAATGATTATTTTTGAAAGATAACATATTACTTAACATCTTTACATAATGATTTTTGAAAAATGGAAATGCTACTCATGCGTACGTATGGCCTACCGTCTCCATGATTGCAACATATTTAATTTATCAAAAACAAATTTAATTACTGTTATTAATATTTTAATTTTTGTTTAAATATGATAATTATTCTTTATATGTTTAAATAATGACCTATTTGACTATATTCATCCAACTATATCCCTTTTTGACACATAAGTTGAATATAGTCAAAACATCTGAAGTACATTAAATTGATTAAGTAATTGTATAAAACATTTTCATATGTGATGTAAAATTGATTATAAACCTGAAAAAGGTTATAAATAAATTCAATTATTAACATAATTTTATTATTCATGATGATAAATACACACATGATAAATCAGACTCACAGTAAGGGGATTCAGCTGAATTTCCTTTCATGGAGGCATATTTTGATGTTATAAGCCTTAATTATTTTATGAGGCATATATGTAGCCCTATTGACATTTTATATCATGAATTTAACTATTCTCAAAGAATTTAATGTTTTCTAATGTTATTCTTTAATGGGAATATGATTTAAATATTTCCAAATTGATAAGGGACTTTTATTTTAAATAAATCATATTTTAATTTTTTCCTCAAAACTCACTTTATCTTCCATGTTCATATGTTTAAATTGATGTTTTGAAATTTTTTGTATGGAAATAAAATATTTATAAATTTCATTTTCAAATGTTTTTAAAATGAACCATTTATGTGTTTTAAATGGGATGTTTTCTCAAATGACAAATGAAATGTTCTATTTTTAAAGTATACCACAAAAAATTATTTTACTATCGTTATGATTGTTATTTGATTTATAACTTTGTTTTCAATATTAAATGTTCTCATAAATGAAAAACCATTTCTACCTATTTCTGGGTTTTTTGTTATTAATTTTTTTTAAATAAAATGGTATTTGGATATCCAAAAGTGATTTGAATACTAGTTTAAAATAGTTTTTCATACGTTTCATAATGAAATGTGAAAGATAAAAATATTTTATTCATGTTCTCATTCTTGGAAAATATAAAGGATGGATGTACCCAAATAGCACAAGGGGATCCCATTATGGATTATATAGTGGGATCTCCTAAACAGCGCTCCAAATCATTGGGTGATGATTGTGTCCTCCAAAGAATTATATTAGAAGATAGTTGTAAGGTTATTCCAAATTGTAAGGGTTCAGTAAGGGTTATATGAGATAATGTACCATGGTACATACATGACTTTTATATGTTTTATAATTAGTTTTCATATAAATATTTTTTTATAAGGTAAAATAAATGATATTTTCAAAGGAATGATAAATTCCTTTTTGGGTAAAAGATACGTTTTTTAAGAAAAGGTTTTTCATGGGTTTATAATTTTTTTCCATTAGACTAGTTTTTTTTCTTCATTTTTATTTAATGATATTTTTGTTCTCATCCCATATTTTTTAAAAAAAATTCCCAATATTTAAGGATGGGTAATGGAAATGAAGAGGTAATGATGAAATTTTTGATGATTTTTTAGGAAAATAAATCATGTTTTTTTGAAAGTTTTATATGGTGAAAAAAATGAATACTGATTGAAAGTGTCAAAATTATATTATATGGTTTTGTTATATAATATTTATGACCAAATTATCTAAAAATATAAACATTAAATGTTCATCAAAGTGAAATAATGTACAATTCTTGACTTAAAATCAATATTATGAAAATTTTAAGGATGTGTCCTTATACTCTGATACTAAATGTTGGTTATAGTGGACAAATCAAGAGGGGTGGGGGGGGGGAATTGAGTTTCTAATAAAAATTTATGTTAAAATGATTTAAAAATTAAATATCCCTATTTATAAAATATTCCAAGTTAACTAAAAGAATATATTTATATATTTTTACCATTCATAAAGTATTTCAAAAGCAGGATCAAGTCTCAACTAAAATAAGTTTACAAAACTTTTAGATTTTGAAACAATTTTACTAAAATCAAACACTATTTGTAAAACACATATTAAAGATAACTATATGATTAATTTTCTGTTATATTGTTAAAAAATAGATATATATATAATTTTAGAAAAAAATAAAAAAAATAAAGGCACACCACAGATAAAAAAGGGGCTCAGTCTTAAGACAAGACAAAATCTCATCCACTTGAAAATAACCTGTAGCCAATCAGATTATTATAAAATAAAATAATCCAAAAACTATATTGGGCCTTACAAACAACTATAATAAGAGATTAAATTCTTCATAAATCATCTTACATATTTCTTCCTTCAATAATGAAAATATAGGTAACACACGACATCTTCCATAGTTATACGTGAGAGTAGAAATGAAAATATTTGGAAGAGAGTTTCTATCACTATATATTTCCACACAAGATCTGGTGTAAAATAATAATATGTAAAACATACACACACATTTCTCAAATTTAAATAAAACATAGTAGTTATAACAACCCGAACTATTATAAACAATATTCCCCTTTTGATTTAATTAAATATCTTATTACGTATTATGGTTATAGAAAAAAACATGTAATTCCTTGTTTTATTATAAACTACTGGATTAAAAATACCATTAAGAATAATAATAGTAAATAATATAGCCATCAAATAATAATCATATGATTATAATATATATAAAGATTTAAAAAATCTAATTGACACAAAAAGGAAGCAATGACCTCAACTAGTAGGATCATACCCTATAAAGCCCATTTGTTGGAGATTGTGAGGGAGATAAAATCTATGGGATTTTCCCTTGACCATTCCCAAGATGAGATCCTATAAATTAAGCATTAGAGAAACTATTTTTGAGAGAATTTCAAGATCATCAAAACCATGACCCAAGCCATGTATGCTGAACCACCCTAAGAAAGTCTCAACATCATGAACTTTACTCTTAAGGAATTTTTGAGTTTATTAAAGCAATATCTATCAAGACTGCAGAAATACGAGTATGTAAATTATATTTCTATATAATAATGAAAATATTTTCATCCTAATATTGTTACTTTATAATTTTTTATAAGAAAAGAGGTGACTTGAACTGGTCACCCAGTTCATGCCCCAAAAGGAATTTATTAAAAAACAAATATTATAATTTAATCATGAGGAGTAAATAATTTACACCAACATGGAATTAAAATTGTATAAAATTGAATGCTCTCTGAAAAATAGACCACTGTCAAGGGTTGTAGACAACAAGACCCTACCAGAGTAAAAAATCCCATTTAAAAGTAGTAGTTTCACCAACATAACCAGCCACAGAGGAAGGATAAACGCATAGGAAACATTTTGGGAAGAATAATCCACAAATAGTTTTAATGCATTGCTAGATAAAGTAGTGAATATAAAAATATGATAAAAATAGAGGTCATGCCTGTAGAAATTGTATTCCAGTATGTCTATATAGTATCCTGTCGACTAGGGAATGCCTTCAAAATCTTCAAAACTGAAAAATACAAAAGTATCCTAGTGTTTCCAGAAAGTAGTGAAACAACTAAATATAGAACAAAAGAGGAAAATACATTGAAGATAACAGTCAAATATTTTTTCACAGTAGTTGTGAAACCAAGCCAAGAATTCTTTGTCTTTGATAATCAAACATCCAGAAAATATCCTAGGGAAACTAATACAAGTCGGCCAGAGGAAAACTAATGTAAAAGTCATACAAATGCAAGTAATGTACAAAGAGAAATCCAATAGGGAACAAAATATAACAAAAATACAACTTCCAAATAGCATTAACATGGTTGGAAGGAATCAATTCAAGAATAAACCAGCAACACCAGAAAAAATATTCATTTCCATTGAACATATTTAAAAATAAAAATTGGGTCTTTCTTAAACTCCTCTGTAACATTGATGAACATAATTTATCTAATATCAAGTTAATTATCAGTAGTCATATCACTATTTTTGTACAGTCAAAAGGTGTTTGTATCATTATCTTCCATCTAATAAACACGATCCTCTAGAAATTCTAATTTCTCTTCTATTTGGTAAGAATCTATAAAAGAAGAATAATTTTCATTTTCATCCTCACTAGTAGATACTTCTGAGTTATTTGAATCAATTGAATTAGAGGATGTAGACAAATTTTCACTAAGATCGGGCTGTTGAGGTATTATGTTTTCTTCATTAATATTGGAATCTAGGGATCATATGACAATGGTTCTCTTTGTTTTTGAATAATCCCTATGTTTTTTAGTTTTCCTGGCACTCTGAGTGATGAAACCATCAAATTCAATCATTGATTGTATTCTTTTTCAAGCCCTTAATTTAAAAAAATCATCCTCAAGTTGGAAAGAATTGTTTAGATCATCTTGAATAGATTATTCATAGTATTATTAAATATTATCTTCCTCTCCATGATCTATTTTATTGATACATATAATGGGAAGTTCATATTTCGGAGGCATTGCATTATCTTTCCTAGAAGTCTTGGCATTATGAACTTCCTCTACTAAATTAGAGACACTGATAGGAGGGACATGAATATTAAGAGAATTTGAAGAGTTTATGATGGTAGTAATAACAATAGGGTCTCCTATATAAGAAATAACCTTCCCTTTTGAAGCTTCCTTTTAAACCCAAATTGTTTTGAAATGGGAGAGGGGGTATGAAACATGTCTTTGATTCTCACATTCTCTTATAATTTTAGAGAATCTTTTCTAATAGGTTGGTATATTCTCAAAAACATCATCCTGAATAGATCCATTATCTTCATTTTGAATAAAATATCATGATGGGAAATCTTTTGAAATATCAATTTCAGTGAAAATTCTAGCAATCGGGGGGTGAGATAGATTTAGGGTAGCAAATTCAAGCTTAAGGGGGTGACCAAATAGGCTAGAAATGGATAAGAGTGCATTCTATTTGAATAGATGCAGTGGAAGTCTAAGGAATCCCAACTAGATGGGTGAAATAGGTAGCTCTGAATGAGTACAAAAATTTGGTGACCATTTCAAGACTTTCACGAAACATGCACAAAAAGACGATAAACCTCTTGTCCAAATCCTATATTAATAATTTTTTGATAAAAAGAGAAAGAGGACATAAGATGAGTTCATCAAACCAATTTAAAAATTCATGAATCCAATTTTTTCTAGGGTCTTGTAGAGAAAATCTATTGAGGGCCGTTTTTGATAAATTTTATGACCAATACAAACTGAATATCCAAGGAGATATTTTATACCACTTTATTTGAGAAAGAAATCGCTAATAAACCTCGATGTTTATATTTATTTGTTTTAAAGTGATCTAAGGTCTTCAAATTAACCAGAGGTACTCATCCCATGATGAAGTCAATGGAGGATATGTAATTAGGGTTTCCCCTCTTTTTACCTTTGGCAAGATCTGTGAAGTTGGGGACATAAAACCACCGTCCGCACAAGGGTTTCCACCATTTTGATACAATAAAACACAAATAATATATTTAGTTAATATTAAAATTCAATTAAGGATTTTATTTTGATGAATTAATGAATTTTTGAAATAAATATTATTTTAATTAAATATAATTATGAAATAATTCTTATCAAATATAAATGATCATATAATTTTTATGAAATCAAATGTAATTTTTACAAGGGTTTAAAAACTGTTATTGTAAAAAAATTTTACAATAAATGTTTCTTCCTATTTAAAAGGATAATAAAAATATTTAGAAAATTATTTATATAAAATTAGTATTATTTTTGGAATCATAATTTCAGAATTATCCAATGGAGATTTTTTCATTATTTTTTGAGACAGTCAAAATTTCAGGTAAAACTTTAATACGATATAAATATATAGTGTGTATTATGACATCATAATGACCACATGTGATGTAATAAACACTATAAATTCTATAAACGAAAAAATACATGTTTTACCTAAAAAATAATGTGAATTTATGTTTGTTTTATTAATTGTATAAACTCATTGTGAATCGTCCAAAGCCATTAATATATTTTAACATTTTAAAATCATTTCTTTAAAAGTTTGACCCACTTACACATAATCAAGGGAATTATTTTATTAAGTTCAGACCTATTAATTATAAAATAATGTAAAAAACTCCAATTTTCTAAAAAAAATGGGAAAAACCATGTAATGGTTTGTGGTTTTGGTTACATTAGTATATTGAGTCCAAAACATAAGTTTGAGAAATGATAAATAATTCCTTACTCTTTTCCTATATAAACCCACCCAATATCCAATTAATATTCAATAAAAAACCTTTTGTCACATCCTTACTCTACCATCGCCTCTCTAGAGTCCTTACATGGTGACCTAGCTCTCAAGAAGCTCCAACCATGCATTTGGTGTCACACACTCAAGTAAGGGATCACCACCTTATCTTATTTATTTAAGTTTCTTTACTATATTATGAATTATATTTCTAACTCATAATGAAGGGATTTGACTTTACATGTCCCTATTACTATCCATTTTATGTAAAAATTATGAGAGATTACTTTATCTTTCATTAACTCATTTTATGAATTTTAAGTGACATCGTTATGTTGTTGAAAGTTCACCATTGTTTTCTATGCCAAAACATCTATGTAGTGAACACCATACCCATTTCCTATTAAGTGTGTTTACCTTTATACACTCATACTTATTTATCTTCAAAATTACAAGTATTTATTCCATACTCCTTGATCACGAGATATAATATGATAATTAATTAATCCATGTTGTATGATATTTGTGGCACACTTAAGAATGAGAATGAAATGAAAGCAGTAGGTGTGCCTGAAATTATATAGTCTCAAATGCATTGGGTAATGTTTAGTATTTTGAGACATCATTTTGAGATAGGGAGTGAATTTTAATCCTTTATGTGACCTTTTCCATTATTATGTCTTGGTATTTAGCCTCGTCTAATGTTTATGATGCAGTGTTTTATGTTTTTTCTACATTTCCTATTTCACCTTTATGACTATCATGCTATATCATGTCTCATTGTTCATGTTTATGATTCCTACTCTTTTAGGCCCCATTGATAAGAATACTGTATAAAATCTATTGTTCAATTCATGTTATGTCATGTTTGTTCCCTTAATGGGCTTTATAACTCACGACATTATTATGTATGTCCTGATGTTATCCCATGCATTTTTAAGTGTGATCAAGTTAGGGATGTTTTCAATAAAGATGATGTTTTTCCTATTTTAACTAGTTATGTAATATATATAATTCCCAAATACACTATCCTTATCAAAATTTTGAGATGTATTAAGTGTAATATTATGCAACAAATTATGTATTAATGTGAAATAAAGAGAAATGTTGTTATATTTGGTATCAAAGGAAATGTTTAGTTATTTTTGGGATTAGGATTAGAAAACTATAGAGGAAGAATTAGGGATAAGACTATGTTTAAGAAAAAATCCCCAAATTTGGGTAATTATAGATTAAATGGTTTATCAAGAAAATAAATCCCAATCTAGATAATACAAATGGATATTGCTTTGACACATACGCACATAGGAGTAAAACCCTAAAACACCTCATTGAGCTATACTTGACAAGGAACTGGTGCATGACAACGAGACTTTTTTCACCCTTAGTTTAACACACTTAGGGGATACTCTTTGGTAAATTCAAAATCCCATATCGAACCATTATTAAGGAAAAAATACTCTTAAGTATATATGTTAGGAAAAAGATCATGGATAACATATATTGAAGCCTAGAAATTCATAAGTTACTGAAATACATGTAATTTTTATGTTATACATTTAATGTCATTGGATTCCCCTTTATATTTTTATAGTTTAAAAATAATCATCCCTAATTTTCCTTTTATTCTAGACAATGGTCAAGAATAGGAGGAATCTAGTAAAAACCAATACAAAGGTCAATGTGATGACTACCCCAATGAGATGTCCAACCTAAAGGGAGTGAGAATAATGAACTTTATGAGGATACACTCTTGGCTGAATTAGCTTATGAATAAAAATTTGGATCAAGAGGAGGATCCAAATTCCCCTATGAGAGAACAAGCTGTGATTGAGACCTTTATGTGATAAAGGGCTTCAAATTTTAATGGACCATATGATCCCTTAATCATGGAACAATGGATCGACTTAATTAATAAAATCTTATCCATCCTTTAATGTTCTAAGGAAGATAAATTTCTAATAGATATTTATCATATGAAGGGATAAGATGACCAGTGGTGGACATTGATAAAAAATCATGAAAAATAGATCCAAGTGATGAGGTTGAAGGAATTCTGGAAAAAAAATTCAATAAATATTTTTCAAAAACTATGGGAAGTAAAATAAAAAGGGACTTCCTTTCCCTCAATAAAAAAGACAATGAATCTATCAGGGTGTATGAGGAAAACTTCACATGACTTTCAGGATACAACTCAAACTTTTCATTACCCCAAAATTAAATGTTTACCACTTATATGGTGGGATAAAACCCAGTATATGAAAATCCATAGCGATCCATGACATTGATAGTTATGAGGATATTTTCTAATGTTCCCTTACAGTCTAAATAGATATTGGATAATCTCAAGGGTATCGTAGGGATAATAAGAAAAAATTGGAGTTTAATTATGGGAGTCCGTTGGAGAAATATAACTATACGATGAAATTTCAGTGTCCCGCTTTTCTAAGGTGTGGGAAGAAGCACTATAGAAAATTTTTAAGGGGATGAGGAAATTATTTTATTGTGGGAAGGTAGAGAACCTAGTTATAGATTATTGTTAGAAGAAACCCACTAATTTGTTAAAGGAGAAGAATTCTCTTGTAAACCCTAAGTGTGTTGTTCATTGATTTAACTACATGGAACCATGGAACATTGCAAACTAATGCACTACACCAAGGATTTTTAGGGAAAACCAATAACCTCTAGGGCAACTAGGGTGAGCCTTTTCCATTCCAACTACTAAGGTGGATCCCAACAACGAATTGGTGACAAGTACACTAGTTATCCATTCAATATCAGTAAATGTACATTTTAATTTTGGTTCTACAGGTTCCTTGATATTAGGAAAGTTTAGTATAACTATTTAAACAACACCACAAAGCATATAAGTATAGATGTCGATGAAAATGGAAAATGGGGGAAATTATATCATCCTAAGTATATAACTCCTCCCCTGTCAATTTTTTGGGATAAAATTAATAGAGAACCTGGTGATAATCCATTTGTCGAAATTTGATGTAATTATTGGTATGTATTATATTTCCCTGTATAGATCTAATATAAATTTTTGTGAGAAGGAAATCACTCTATGTATTGTGAATAACCCTATAATTCTATACAAGTGAACGAAGGAGGATGAATCTTCTTTAGCACTAACATCTCAAGAATGGAATTAATTGACCTACCCACAAAAATATCTTTATCAAATTATTGAGTCTAAGGAAGTGATCATCCTTTAAGACATTCCCAATGTGAGGGAATATTCTATTATGTTTCTTGAGGAATTTTCTCATCTTCCTCATATCAAAGAGGTTGAATTTTCAATCGAGCTTGTACCTGGGGTGTTATAATTATCCAACGATTCATATGGAATGGATATTGTTGAACTTGAAAATATAAAGAAACAAATGTATGAGAATTTCGATACTGGGTTCATATACCCAAGTTCTTCACTATGGGGTGCACTATTCCCCTTTTTCAAGAAAAAGGTTTGGCTAATGAACCTTTTCATCGGTAATCATCAGCTCAAAAAGATCACAGTAAAGAACTAGTATCCACTACCATGGATTTATAACTTTTTAAATTAAATACATAGAGCACAATACTTCTCTAAGTTGGATCTATATTCATGATACTATCAAGTTAGAGTAAATAAGGAGGATATTCTCTAGAGTACTTTTTGTAAAAGGTACATGCAGTATGGGTTGATAGTAATGAAATTTATACTCACTAATTCTCCAAAAATGTTGATGGACTTGCTAAATAGAGTCTTTATAGATTAACTCAACAAATTTTAGATATTATTTATCAATTATATTCTAATATACTCCAAAGGAAAGGATGATCATGAGGAGAATCCAAGAAGTATGAGAAAAACCTTATGAAAGGAGAATATATTCCAAGTATAGAAATTTTTAGTTCTCATTGAAGGAAGTCTCATAATTGGGGAATATCTTCACAATAAATGGGATATCTATGGACTTTTCAAAGACAAAAGCCATTGAAGTATGGATGAGGTCAACATCTATGATAAATTTATGTAGTTTCCTTGGATTTTTTGGGTATTATCATTGATTTTTGACAAATTTTGCAATATTTTCAAAACTATATAACCAAGAAAACTTAGAAGGGATTCAAGATTAATTATAATGAGTAGTGTGAAGATATTTACATGAAGTTTAAAAAGGATTTTTCACTACCCCTGTGCTCACACTACACACAAGTGGAAAATTTTCTTGGTATTCAGTGATGCTTCAAAGAAGGGCTTGGTATATGTGTTAATGTAAAATGAAAAAGTCATATCCTATTATTTAAATATGTTTAACGTTCACAAACAAAACTACTTAACACATGATATGGAGTTGGATGCAGAAATATTGACTTTTAAAATATGGGGAGTTATCTCTTTTGGGAGAAGTTTGAAATATATATGGATAAAAAAAAATCAACAAGTATATATTCACATAAAAATATATGAATATTCCCCAATGAAGATGGTAAGATTTTATCAAGGACTATGATTTATCCATTCACTAAATCATTGGAAAGAGAATAATGTGTAAAATTATCTAAGTATAAAGGATCCGGTAATTTTATCATTGATGATAATTGAGAAGGATCCTATCCTTCTAGAATTTAAGAGGATGTAAATGGGAATAATAAAGGAAAGAACATCAAAAATTATTTCAAAACTGATTGCTCAATAATATCTTTTGTAAAAGTTCAAAGGTTCCTAAAGAACTAATGTGGGAATTAATAAGAAAGTGGAAATAATAATGAAATGGAAATCCCCAGAATTAAATTTTATTGAAGGATTTGTGAGATTTGGGTCATGAATATATGTACCATCAAATCACGAGTTAATAAAGGATCTGTTGGATGATGCACATAGCTCAAACTTCTCTATCCGTCCTTGAAGCATAAATTTGTATCAAGATATCCAAGAACACTATTGGAGGTAAAATATAAAGAAGGAGATAAATGAGTATACCTCATGATGTCTTGTATTTCAACAAGTGAAATAGGAAATGAAAACAATCTAAGGGGATGATGCGACCATTACCCATAACTATTTTGAAATGAGAAAACATCACCATGTAATTTTTCAGCGGAATTTCAGAGACATCTCGAGGAAAAAAAATTCTATCTCGGTTTTGGTGGATAATCTAATAAATTTGTTTCACTTAATTGAAATTTTAGAGGACTTCTCACTGGATTAAATTTCATGGATATACATTAGAGTAGCGGTGTGGTAGAATGAATTACCCATATCGATTGTATTTGATCGAGATCTGAGATTCACCTCCATGTTCTATAAAAGTATCCAATGTGATCTATAAAATGAGATGAACTTTAGTATGAATCATTATCCACAAACTGAGGTCCAATCTGAGTGGACTATCTAGAAACTGGATGTTATGTTCAGAGAATGTTCAATAGACTTCAATTGAGGATGTGATCAACATATTCCTATGGTTGAATTTTCATGAAATAACTGTTTTCACTCTAGCAAACCAACGGATCCCTATGAAGCCCTTTATGGGAAGAGGTGAAGAAAACCTATATGCTAGGATGATGTTGGTTAACACAAATTTCTAGGTCCTAAAATGGTCAAGGAAATGGTGGAAAAGGTTAAGACTATTCAATAAAAAATTAAGGCCACTCAAAGCCCAAAAAAGAGCTATACTAGTAATCGTTGATGATACATAGAGTTTGATGTTGGAGACATGGTATTCCTATGAATATATACATGGAATAAATTCATGAGATTTGGGAAGAATGGGAATATTAGTCCAAGATACATCAACCCCTTTGAGATCCTTGATCGCATCAGAGTGGTGGCCAATCAAATATCACTCCCACCTAACCTATTACAAGTACTTGATATATTCCATGTATATATTTTGAGAAGGTACATACCAGACCCCTCACATGTACCCATTCTAGAGGTTTTAACATTGGAGAATGATCCTTCCTATGAAGAGAAGCTTGTGAAAATATTATATTATAAAGAAAAAGTTCTACAAAATAAGACAATTCACCCTATCAAAGTTCCACGGAGAAATAAAAATATTGAAGAAGCGATGTGGGAACCTAGAGGAGTTAATGAAATAGAGTTACCCGAATTTATTTAGTGTGGGAAATGAAAATTTTGAGGGTGAAATTTCTTAAGGGGTAAATACTATATCATCCAAAACTATTATAAATGAAATATCCCTTTTGATTTAATTAAATGTTTTATTATGTATGATGGTTATAGAAATCACATGAACTTTTTTGGTTTTATTTTATACTATAATAATTAAAAGACCATTAATAATCATAAAAATTGATAAAAAATACTTTTAATTTTAATCATATGAATAGTATAAAAATAGGGTTTTAACAAACCCAATTGACATAAACAAATGAAGTGATGACCTAAACTAATAGGATCATACATTATGAATACCATTTATCAGCACTTGAAGGGAGATACCACATATAGGATTTTCCCTTGACTAATACCAATTTTATATCCAATAAATTAAACATGATTGAAAGAATGTTCATGATAATTTCAAGATCATTAAAATCAAGACCCGAACCATGTACATCAAACCACCCCATTAAAGTCTCAACATCACAAAACATACTCGTAGGGAGTTTTTGGGTATCAAAGGGATATGTATTAAGACCCTATAAATATGAGTATGTACATTATTTTTTTATAGAACAATGAATATAATTTCATTCTAATATTTTTATTTAAAAATGATTTTAATTTTTATACAATAAAATCACAAATAATATTTCTTGTTAATAATAAAATTCAATTAAGGAATTTATTATGATGAATTAATTTATTTAATAAATAATTAACATTTTAATAAAATATTATTATTATCTAAATTTTATCAAATATAAATTATAATATAATTTTTATGAATTCAAATGTAATTTTTATCGGTGTTCGAAAACTATTATTGTCACAAAACCCAACATTTCCCAAAAAATGTTATTTTTTATTTTAATATATAAAATAAAAATATTTTAAAAATTATTTAGATAAAATGAATATATTTTTGGAATCATAACATCAAAATTATCCAACAATGATATTTTCATAATTTTCTTAGATAGTCAGATTTTCAGGTAAAAATTAAATACAGTATAAATATACAGTGTGTATTATGACATCATAATGACTCCAATGTGATGTAATAAATACTATAAAGGATATCCGTGAATAAATAAATGTTTTCCCTTTGAAATATTTTTATTTTAGTTTGATTTGATTAATTTTATAAAGCCTTTGCGAATTTTTCAAAACCATTAATATATTTTAAGGTTTTAAAATTATTTCTTTACGAGTATGAATCACATCCATATAATAAAGGGTATTATTCTATTAATTTTGACCCCAATACTTATAAAATAATGAATTAAACTACCATTTTTCATAAACCATTGGAAAAAACTATGGGAAAGTTTTTTGTTTTGG
Organism: Viscum album; assembly: GCA_963277665.1. NCBI lineage: Eukaryota > Viridiplantae > Streptophyta > Magnoliopsida > Santalales > Viscaceae > Viscum > Viscum album. The sequence continues at coordinate 2,120,054,861 of OY728150.1, forward strand.
TTATTTTATTATAGTATCCAAAACCTATATTTGAGAAATGATAAATAATTCCACAGTATTTTCCTATATAAAATCACTTAATATCCCATTACCCTTCACTAAAAATCTTCAGAGCACATACTTACTCTACCATATCCTATATAGAGGCCTCAAAAGGTGATCTCATGCTCTTAATAAGCTCATACCAAGAATTCAGAGTCACAAACACACGTAAGGTATCCACACCTTCTCTTCTTCTTTCAAGATTATTTTTTATCTTAAGTCTTATATTTCTAATTAATAATTCTGAGACATGCCTTTACAGATACCTATTACTTCCCATTTTATGCCAAAATTATTATAGAACCTTTTTTATCTCATAAAATAATTTTATGAATTTTTATGTGACGTTGTTGTGATGCTGAAATGTCACTATGATTTTCCATGCCAAAACAATTATGTAGTGAAGACTATGCCCATTTGTTATCATAGCTCTTCATCTTTATACACTCACAGATATTTGAACTGATTCCAAAATTCTTTTATTCCACAATCCTTTATCATGGGATACAATGTGTTTTTTAGTGAATCCATTTTGTATAATCTATGTGGCACACTTAATCAAGATAATGAAATGAAAGTGACGGGTACACCCAAAATTATATAGTGCTCCAATGCATTAGGTAATTCTTAGTCTCATGAGACATTATGTTGGGACATGGAATGAACCTGATTCATTTATGGGAATTTTTATATCATTATTTCTTAGTAGTTTTCATCGAACTATTTTTATGAGGCATTGTTTTAAGTTGTTGTAACATTTTCCATGTTGCCTTTATGATTATCATGTTATATCATGTCTCATTGTTAATGTTTATGATTCCTACTCCTTTTATGCCACATTGATATTCTTATTGTCTAAAATGCATTATTATATTCATGTTATTCCATGTTTATCCCCTTACTGGGCTTTATAGCTCCCCCCTTTATCATGTATGTTCTCAGGTCATCCCATGCATTTTTAAGTGTGATCATGTTAAGGAAGTTCTCAATAAAGATGATGTTTTTCCTATTTTTAGTCATTATGTTATATATATAATTCCCAAATACACTATATTTTTCTATCATTCAAGTCATATTAAATTTAATACTATGTTATATATCTTTTACTAATGTGAAATAAAGAACATGGTTGTTATAGAAGAAGAATGAAAAAAAATAAATGCATCAGAGTATGTTGTTTTGTTATTATACAGATGATTCTTCTCTACTCATTGTCATATCTTATTTGTAATGGGAGAAAAAAGATGTGAAATTTTTATTATATTCTTTTAAGAAGTTGATGTGAGAAAAACAATGTCGCATATGTTCAAAATTGAGTAAATTTTGTTCAATTTTTTGAAGTAATTCCTAAGACTCTTTGTTTGAGCATGTATGTTCATATATATCTATCTTTCTTTTTTCCATGTAACTTTGATCTTTTGAATCCTTTATTCTAAAAAACACTTTTCATAAATGATCATGAAAATTATCATATTTTTGTAGAAAAATATTATTCATTTAATATTTAATGATCACATTTAATTTTTCACAGAAAATAGTTGGATAAGTATTAAAAAAATACTAATATAATACTTAACTTTTTTTATGTTTGATTTAATGTTCTAAATTAGCATTGATGTTCACTTGAAAATTCTATGTAAATATCCACATTATAATTGATGGGTTCTTTAGATTATATGATATTCTATGTGGTTGATAATATTTTCTTACCATTATTCTATTGAAGTTATGGTTGATAACCTTATATGTGTGGGTAGTGCGATGTTTTTTATAATTATAACTACTATGATATAGTTTCTTTTCTTGGTCATACAATAAATATTTTACTTTTCAAAATTTCTAATTGGTGTATGGTCATTTTGATTTTTTGATTTAATTAAAAAAATTTCTCAAGTAGATGATCCATCTTATCATGTGGTTGATACATATTCTCAGAATATAAATGTTCTCGTTTGGACTTGTGGTCACATGATTGTTCATGCAATCAAATCTATTTTATTTTACGATCGCTCTGATATAGTGTGTAGTTGATCTATGCCTTTGAAATAATGAAAAATATTACCACTTGAAAAAATGTGTGGTTATTAAGTTATTACCTATGCTATCTTGGACTATTTTACAAAAATTCATTAGGGTTGATCGAGTATTCAATTCCATATTCTATGAAATATTCACACTTTTCCAAAAATAGAATTTACTTTCAAAAAACATAAAAAAATTATAATTAACATTAACATGATTTTTTTATTAAAATAATAAATTTATAGATAAAATAAAAAATAACCATGTATACTTGTAAATTAATATTCAAAGTAAATAATATTTATTATTGAGGGAAAATATGATCATACCGTAAACGTTAAAAGAGAATATTTTTTTCACACTTTTTCAAAAAGTAAAAAAGTACTTGTTCATAAAACATTTATTTTAAAAAGTATCATTTTAAAATAGTTCCAATAAAGTAAATTGTAATGCAAATTAAAATTTTAAATCATTTTAAATATAGGTAAAAACTTCTATAAATTTTTTTTAAGAGCATGAATATGAAGAACAGTTTCAAAAACCAAAGAGGAAATAAGGTTGACTTTATTTAAAAAAACTTTTTCTCAATAATTTTACGTACCAAAGATAGAAAAATGGTACTAATACATAAAATTATATTAATAACCATTGGATAAGAAAATATATAGAGTTTTAATCATAATATCTACAAAATTTACATTTGTGGATATTAATCATAGACTATCCCAAAAAGGAATGAGATTGTAACAAAACCCTTACCTCAAGTTTCATCTTTCTGCATATGAATTAAAAAATCTTATATAATAAATATATAATTATTATTAATATATTATAGAATAATATTCATACATAAAATAATTTTTATAATTCCATTATAATTTATAATTATTTTTCTGTTAATAATTTCTTCATTAAGATGAACATTATGGTGAAAACTGGAAAGTTTTCACTGATTTATTTAGTTTGATAGTTATGGTACTTGCACCTTGGTCATGATTTGATAAAATAAATATTATTAATCATGAAATAAGTATCATATTTATTCTTTATATAAACTTTTATAACCATTTATATGAATAGGATATGAAAAAGTAATTACATTACTCCATGGAGACGGTAGTCCGTACATATGCATGAGTGATGTTTCAACATTTTGATGGATGGAATGAACAAATTTAAAAAATAATTCAACCTAAAAAGTTAATTATTATATCATGAATATAATATATTTTCATTAAATATAACCTTATTACCATCCATGTAAATCGTAAATGGAAAATGAATCACATCGCTTTGTGGAGGTGATAGTTTACGTGTACGCACAAAGGATATAATTTTTTTTAAATGATTGAAAGGTAAGAAGGTATAAAATATATTACAAACATATATGACCAATTATATCATAAATATCATATATAAACATCAAATCCATCATTATAACCAAACATTAATGATGGTGATGAAAAAAATACATCAGTTCATAAGGCGGTTGTCCACACATACACATGAACGATGATTTCATTTCCCATTTGATAGTGAAGGAGAAGAATAAAGGTTTCGATATTGATGTAATAAAACATAATAATATTTGTGATACAATATTCATAATTTTATTATTGATACAATATTCTTAGATATGTTGGAAGAAGAAATAAAATTTGAAGTACTCAGTTAAGAGCTACACCTATTCATTGACAAACCCCCTTTTATTTACTCCTTAAGACCTAAAAATATAGTATTATGATAAAACCATGAACTAAAGGATAGGATGAGGTATATTATTAAATTATTTAGGTATATATCTTATAAAATGGAGTCTCATAAAGTGTGATTAATAGAGGATAGGCAGTGACCTTTTATAAGGGAGGGTGAGGACACACTTAGAAATTTTCAGAAGATTAATATATATTTATATATTACTAAAGAAACATGGATCTAAAATGGATAATATTAAAATATTATATGATATAGGGTTTATATATTATTATAAAAAATGATTTATAAAATATTTTTGGTCATTTTAACCCTTACCTCTTTAGTTCAACCCCTTGTTAACCCCTTTAAAGATTTAATGTAGTAATGAATTTTAACTCGGATAATTTTGACAATGAAAAAATTAATTTGAACATATTATATTATATAAATTATTATTAATATTAATATTGAATATATTTTTATCAAATTAAATAAAAATAAATAGTATAAATTTAGTTTAAAATAAGTATGAAAAATAAAACAAAACTGTTTTTATCAAAATATATTGTTAAGGATAAAACATAGCACACCGTAATTCCTTTCCACATAAAAAACTGTTAGGTGAATGATAAAAAATTTAAATGAATATATAATATAAAATTTACATTAAAATAAATCATTAACAATAATTATTTTAATTTTTTAAGATAAAAACACATTGCGTGCAAGGAAACTATTTTTTTTAGAGAAACATCACTTTTTTACATCCAGATCATATTATTTCAATTTATAACCAATTGATAACCAATGAATAAATTTTATACCTATATAAGGAAAAAAAATTATAATTTATTTTTTCATATTCATACCCTCCAATATAATGAATATGTAATAACCATCAAATTATATATTAATAATTCAATATTATATCACAGTTCGTTTAAACTGATTGTTTTTTGTAAGCAAGATATCGAAGGAATTAAATTTTTATAAATATAAATACAAAATATTGGAGTGTTATATTCTTAATTTATAAAAATATTTAATTATTAAAATTAAATGAAGATAAAGATAATAAATGTAATTCCCCGACCCTAGTTACCTCGAGTTGGTGCATTATTAAATAACATTGTCATGATCACAAGGAAATCATGTCTCGAAAGACCGATTAGTTTAGTATTATTGGAAACAAGATTCATACAAAAGTTTAACTTTACATCTTGTAGAGAAATACAACACAAATATATTTCATTAGAAACATCCAAGCCTCCTAGATTATGCATGCAGGTCACTCATAACTAACTTCTTCATATCCTTGGAAAATGAAACATAAGAAAGGGGTGAGCTCAAACCCTTAGTAAGGTTAAGTAATATAGTGGAAAATGATATAAATATTAATCATGGTGAATAATTCAAACCACATGCCTTTAATAAAAATAAACATGAATAATTTTATGGTAAGAATTGAGCTGAGTAAATAATTCCATAATAAAACATAATCATGGGTATTCTACTAGTCGAATGACCACATGAACCATCAATATTATTTCCATAATGAGGGAATGTATAAGCCAAACATATTGAAACATTTTGTCAAGGCCTTGGCCAAGACTTCTAAAAATGATTAAGGCCTCGTCCAAAACCATAAATCAAATTGTGAAAGGGCCTCAGCCAGTTCCACGTCTAGTTGTCTCATGAGACCTACCGATGCATCGAGGAGCTATAGCGGGCTCCACCCATCACTTACTAAGTCAAATACATTCCTCATATTAAAAAGTTTAAACATATCATAAACATTCGTATTAAAACTAGGATATGAATTGTCTATACTTTAACCATAAACCATGAATGGTATAAAAATATCACATACACCGTCAAACATATCACAAAACATTTAAAACAATATGGAATTTTTGTATCCTAATAAATCAACTTCAAATATTCTTAAAATCCATCAAAGGATGTTGACATAGATGAAATCAAAATCTTTTTTAGAGAAATATCGCATTAAATTTTGAAATTATTTAAGAGTAACATAATTTTAAAGAAAAAATTTATTTTTAAAATAATCTTATAAGATTTTAAGGGAATCTTTGATGATGTTATAACGGTGTAAAATAACCGCACCTGCCGTATAAGTTAAAAAAACATTCTTACCTTAAATTTGTCGAAAAGGTAAAAAAGTACCTTGTTTGGAAAATGACAGAAAGATTCCTTTCAAAACACATAATGGTATAAATGAATTTAACCCATTTTATAGTAAATATTACAATTTTTTTGAAATAAATTTTTAAGCAACATGGATGTGGATGATAAATTGGGTCCCAGTAGATACTTACGTAAAAACAACTTCAGATAATAAAGATATTGTGAAATTAACCCTTACCTTGTACTTTTCCTTGGTTGAGGGTAGGTTAAAATCTTTTATAATGGTGAAATAATTTTTATTAAATTATAAAAGAATCACATATATTAATATGATATCATATATGATCTTTTAACATTTCTTTGTTAATAATATCTTAGTATTATCGTCGTTTCGGGTGTTAACATACTAGTTTTATTTTATATGTTTTGTTACATAAGTCATGTTTGTCATGGATAGGTTGTATATTATCGATATCCAGAATTTTATCAAGTCCTTAAAAATTATTTTTAATCATCAAATGAGAATTAGACTTGAATGGATATGATGGGGAATGAATCTCGTCGCGTTTGTGGAGACAATAGTCCTCACGTACGTACGAGCGACAATATCAATATTTTGATATTAAAATAATATATAATTGGATGGTATATAATATATAAATAATCCTTATCATATTATATTTATTATTTTCCTCAATTACACATCATTATCATACACATCCTAATAATAATGTTTTGAATAACAATTACACCATGACGTGGAGACGGTAAGCCGTACGTACACACGTATGGTGACATGTCATTAAAAGGATGGATAGAATACTGAATATTGTATTAACAATTTTATAATAACATCACAGTATATAGAAGATACTGAATTTATTATTTTAGAATGGAAATAACAAATAAAGAAAAAATGGAAGAAGAAATGAATTTGAAAGAGGGTGGTGAAATCATTACCTCTTATTCGGGTTCTTCCTTTTGATTTGATCAAAATGGCTCCTTTGGATGGATTTAGAATTAAACTAAGGCCTCTAGGGTGAAGTGAGGGAATTCTGTAGGATATTTGGTAAGAGGTTGGCTGATCCAAAAGGCTTTGAAGGTGTGAATTAGTGAGAAGGGGGAGTGCCCTTTTATAAAAGGGGTGAGGGGAACCTTGGAAAAAACATAAAATATTATTTTATAATAAATTCATATAGAGTTTATAATGGCTCCAAACTGATTTATTTCAATGATAAGGTGGGGATGGGTCAAAAAAAACTCAACCAATAGGTTTTAGACAGGTTTGGGTCACTTTATTAACCGTATATTTTACTTTTATCTCTTAGTTAATTAGTTTGACATTTTCCATGTCTCTTTGTATTTTTATATTATATAGTTAATAAACTTACTATATACTTAAAAGTGACCCCATAGTGGTCCATTAATGATACAACTATCATTATATATGTCCTTTTCCAATCCTTAGATTTTTAAGAATAGAATATCAATTAATAATATAATATTTGTTTTAAAAACTCATTTATATCAATTTGACACTATTTAATAATTGATTTTTGTTAAAGTCTTAAAAAATTATTAATTCTAACCAAATTAATTTAAGAACTCATAACTTATCATATTAAACAATAAAATTCGTGTATGTCATCAAAAATTTCAAATTATATTTACTTTAACATTTATAATACCAATTATTTGATTCTTTCATTAATATGGAAAATACTGCATCATTATTGTGTCATAAAAAATTTTAATTATTCAATGTCTAAAAATTATAAATAAAATAAAATTATGTAGGAAATTGTTTTAGATTTATAATAGATATTTATAGTCGAAAATATGACATATATAACCCTATGTAAAAATTGTTTTTCTAAAAGATATATGCTTATGTCATTTTTGTTTTTACTTGAACTTAATTAACCTAAAGTGTCCTTATCACATACAAGTGGCTCCATGGGTTCCCCAAATCAACCCAAAGATACACATGGTCTAACATGTATCAACCAATAGGGTTAGGACACATTTTAGGGTAAATTAATATTATTATAATATTACTGTTTTACCCTTATTTACCGGATTTACCCTTTAACCCCGGTAAATAAAATATTTTCCGAAGTAATTATTCAAAATGTATAAAAAAAGTTACCTATTTAAAAAATTTGGACCACTTAATTCTAAATATGGAATCCATTTTTTTAAATTCAAAACGCAGAAGTGGAATAAATTAATTTAAAATTAATTCTCGTTGTTTAAACAAAAATTGTGTTTTTAAGAAATAATAACTATCAAAAGATTGGCACTTACTTATGTCAATTTTAAATGTGAAATTATGTCCAAAAACCAACATTGGATTAAATGGTAAAAATATAATCTAATTATACTCTAAAATCACTCAAATTCATAATTTATCACTATTAATTATTTTGATTAAAAAATTTGTTTTTAATTAATATTTAGTAATTTTCACTATTCATCAAGATATGAAAGTTATCCAAAAAGTACCAAAAATTCACACTAAGCTAATTTCGATATTCCAAATCAAAAAATGAAGTAAAATTTGAAAGATAAAATGCATAAAATTTCTAAAAGTGGGTATTACTATTCATAATGGTTAGTTTGATTGGTTGTGGTGTGTGTTGGAACTCGAAGTTGCGTACAACACACGCTACTGTATTATTTAAAGAGAAGCATACCATGGAAGCTCGAGATGTTACATTCTCCCCTCCTTAAAATAATTTCATACTCAAAATTTCTATAACAATAACACATGAAAAGACTCAGGTGGTTCATCATCATAAGTTCCTCGGGTTTCCACGTTGCCTCTTCCGTCTTATGGTTTATCCATAGAACTTTTACCAGACGAGTCGTCCGGTTTCTCAGTACTTGTTCTCTCGTATCAAGAATCTTGACAGGCTCTTTGCAATAAGATATATTGGGTTCCAGTTCTAATTCCTCATAGGTGAGTACATGCATTGGGTCAGGCATGTATTTTCTCAACAGTGATATGTGGAACACATTGTGAACTTTGGAGAGACTTGGAGGCATTGTCAAATGGTAAGCTACTGCCCCAATTCATCCTAGAATTTAGAATGGTCTGATGTACATGGGACTCAATTTTTCCTTCTTAATAAAATGCATAACAACATTCTATGTAGATACCTTCAAGAAAACATGATCTCCAACCTGAAATCCCAAATCCTTATTTCGGTTATCGGTATAGCTCGTCTACCTACTTTGAGCTGCTTTGATGTGGTTTTGGATTACCTTTAACTTTTCCATCATTTTCTCAACAAGATCTGGGACAACAAGTTTTCTTTCACCAACATCATCCCAACATGTTGGTGTGTGACATCTCTTTCCGTATAACGCTTCATATGGTGCCATCTGAACACTTGAATGGAAGCTACTGTTATAGGAAAATTCTACCAAAGGTAAATATTGATCCCACTTACCCTAAAAGTCAAGTGAGTAGGATCTCAACATGTATTCTAAGGTTTGAATAGTTTGTTCTGATTGTCCATCTGTTTGAGGGTGGTAGGGAGTGCTTAAATGAAGTTCAATATCAAGGGCCTTCTGAAGACTCTTCCAAAATCTTGATGTAAAACGTGGATCACAATCAAGAAACAATTGATAGGGGTACTCCATGAAGCCTCACAAACTTCATTAATATATAGTATTTCTAGATGTTCAAGTGGTAAATCATACCTTATACCAAGAAAATGTGCTGACTTGGTAAGATGATAAACAATGACCCATATTTCATTGTTCTTTAAAGGAGTCTTTGGTAGTCCCATGACAATGTCCATCATAATATTATCCCATTTCCACTCCGGTATGGGAAGAGGTTGCATGACTCATCCAGGCTGTTGCCTTCTAGCTTTCACTTGTTGAAAAACCATACATCTTGACACAAAATCAGCAATCTCCCTCTTTATGTTTTCCCACCAAAAATGTTCCTTCAAATATCTATACATTTTGGTTCTCCTAGGGTGTATAGAGAAATTAGAACTATGAGAATCATCCAAAAATTACATTTTTAGATCAGGTATATCAGGAACACAAAGTCTCTTCCCAAACATCAAAATTCCATCTCCATACACAAAGTCACTCAATCTCCCATCATTCACAGCATTAATATTCTTATAAAACTCTTCATCACCGGTCTGAAAACTATTTATCCTTTCTAGTAAAGATGTTTTGGAAACCATTTGAAAAATCATCGATGTTTCACCTTCCATAGTTATTTCCATATCCATCTTTACTAGATCCTTTTATATAGGATCCTTTTCAACTCTCATCTTGTTCAAAACTCCATGATCATTTATACTCAAAGCATCTACCACCTTATTTTCCTTCCCTAGGTGGTAGTGTATCGTGCAATCATAATCCTTGAGTAGTTCAAGCCATCTCCTTTGCCTCATTTAGAGTTCTTTCTGTGATAAAATATACTTCAAACTCTTGTGATCAGTATAAATCTCACATTTTTCACCATAGAGATAATGTCTTCATATCTTCAAAGAAAATATTACAGCAGCTAACACAAGATCATGAGTAGGAAAGTTTTTCTCATGAATTTTCAGTTGTTGTGAAGCATAGGCAATAACCATATCATTATGCATAAGAACACAATCAAGTCCTTTCTTCGATGCATCACTATAAATAACAAAAGCGTCATTCTATAATGGTAGAGTCAATATAGTATCATTGACTAATCTTCTCTTCAATTCATCAAAACATTCTTCACACTCTTTTTTCCAAAAAAATTTAACCCCTTTACATGTGAGCTTCATTAATGGGTTAGCCAATCGGGAAAAAATTTGGACGAAACACCGATAATAACCTACTAAACCAATAAAACAATGTACCTCAGTTATAATAATTAGTGCTAGACACTATTGGATTTCCTTGGTCTTAGAAGGATCAATGGAAATTTCGTCCATAGAGACAATATGGAGAAGAAAATAAATCTCCTGAAGCCAGAATTCACACTTGCTAAACTTCCCATATAATTCATGTCTTTTAAGAGTCTTCAGGATAATGCACAAGTGATTTTCATGATCTTTGTAGCTTTTGGAATATACAAATATATCATCAATAAATAACACAGAAAAATCATCGAGATATTCCTTGAAAACTCTATTCATTTGATCCATGAATACAGAGGGTGCAATAGTCAATCCAAAAGGCATTACTGTAAACTCGCAATGCCCATACTTGGTTTGAAATACTCTCTTTGAAATGTATTCCTTCCTCACACACAACTGATGATATATAGATCTAAGTTTAATCTTTGAAAAATATTGAGCTCCATGAAGTTGGTCGAATAAATCATCAATGTGAGGTAGGGGATACTTGTTCTTCATTTTTATAGTATTGATCTCCCTGTAGTCAATGTATAACCTCATAGATCCATCTTTCTTTTTAACAAAAAGGACAGGGGATCCCCATGGAGAAACACTAGGGAGAATAAATCCCTTATTACTCAATTCATATAGTTGTTTCTTTTGCTCAACTAATTCCATAGTGGCCATTCTATAAGGGGTCTTCAATATGGGCCTTGAACCAGGAACTAAATCAATGGAAAACTCAATTTCTCGTTCTGGAGGATGTCCAAGTAAATATTTAGGAAAAACATCAACATATTCTTTCACAATAGGTACATACTCTATTTGAAAGCTCCTTTCCACAATCACATTTATTTCATTATCTTCCACCCCGATAATTGAATTTAGTTGAGCTACTGGGGGTGGATCTAGATAAGAATCAGGTGGTGATGATTCTTCTCTAAAGATAAGCTGTTCTTTATCATCATCATAAAAAATCACAACCTCCTTCTTCTTACAATAAATATTCACATCATGGTCTGAAATCCAATCCATACCGAGTATTATATCAAATTAAATCATGGGTATAGTGATGAGATCATCAGAAAAAAACATTTATGTTCTCTAATGGGGACCAATTCACAAAACATTGTTGTAATGATACTTCCCTTAGGAGTTTGGACTGACAACTCCCTTGTTAAATGAAATTGGAAATATCTAATTTTCTTATAAAACTGGAAAGATATAAAACAATGTAATGATCCCGAATCAAATAAATCATTTCCTAAACTTAAAGAAAACCTTTAAATTACCTGCCACCATGTCATTCGGGGATTCAACCTCAGCAGTAGTGATTTCATAAGCTTGGACATGATCTCTTGGCCTTTTCTGAGGTAAGTTTCCATGACGCTTTGGAAATTCATTTACATAATGTACCATATCTCTGCAATTTTCGCATTGAACATTGGTAGAGTCTTTCATTCCTTAACAATCACCAGATAGAATGCCTTTCTATCCACATTTCTAGTATACTCCTTTTCCTTTTAGACATGAACCAGGGTTCTTCCTTACACAATTATCACAAGGTGGAAATTCAATTCTTCCCTTCTTCTCTGTTTCCTTATTTTTTTCCCAGAGTGTTCAGCAGATCTCTTCTTCTCTGGCTTTGATTTAAAGTGATAAGACTAAGAGAATTCCTTTTCTATCTTGATAGCACATGAGACAATATCTTCGTATGATGGGAAGGATTGTGATACTAATGCTCGATGGAGAAATCATTTTAACCCATCAAATAAATGATAAATATTACATCTTGGGTTACATATATAATCTACAGCATGCCTCTATAACCTTTTAAAGTTAGCCACATACTTTGCGACATTCTCGTCCTCCTTTTTCCTCAGACTCAGAAATTGATTTTCCATATATACTCAATGGTCACGAGGAAAGTATTTTTCTATGAAAATCTATTTGAACTCCCTCCATTCCATATTTTATACTTCATCATATTACTTTGTGTTTTGAATATATTACCACTATTGAAGGAATTTATCTATTTTTCATCCACTAATGGATTTGTACTCCCATTGAATGTTGGTGGTTGTTGCCTCATGAAGAGATCTAACATTGATCCTCCACGCTGTGGATCTGGGTGATCCATACAGGTAAGGTTATTATTCATAACCTGAGTGAGTTGTCCCAGTATGGTGATTAGCTGATCAACACCAGTTGTATATGTAAGGACCCGACCTTAAACCTTACATAATATTGAATTAAATTAATAATTCACATTGAGGATCTTTTCAGGTTTAGATTTTTATAGAGTTATGCCATAACTATTACATTTCAAAATATTACAAAGTAGACACTTCTACTCAGTTTCCATTTTTTATTACAAAACATGAACTCTTGAAAAAAAGAGAGTCATGTCTAGTTCCATGTTTTAGACGACATTACTTTTCCTTGATCCCATCCTTGACCCTATTCCACTTTATGTCCTGTGAAAAACATTTCAAAACTTGGGATGAGCATAAAAATCATAGTAAGGGATACACAAAGAAATAAAACAGTTAGTTTTTCAAAACAACAAGTAAACCATGAATAATTTAACAAAAGTAATACTTTTTACCTTTATGAAGTAGTAAATACTCTTCACTGAATAAAAGATCATTACTTACCCTTTTGTAACAAAAATATTACCATAAGACCCATATAAAGAACACATAACATATAAAGGTAACTTGGGACATAAACATACCTAAATGGAATAACCATACGGTAGACTTCCACACATATCACTAAATGGAATAGCCATATGACTGACTTCCATACCCAATGCATTGGAGGTTATAATGTAACCAGCCTTCCTGGTATTCACGGCACCACCCATCATTTGGTTTATCATGTAACCACCCGTCAAATGTCCAAGTACCAATATAAAATCATAAGACATAAAACAAATATAAAGGAAAGAAAACATATCAAAATTTCAATAACAATATATCACATAAATATATTGACATGGAAAATCCATTTTAAAAACCATTTTCAATACCAAAAACATGTAAAAGAGTATATGGTATTTATTTTCTTTTAAAAATATTATGGCTTGTTGAGGAAGCCAAAGATAAAATAATACTCACGGCGGCGAAAAGGTCCTTGTCACCGCTTACATTTAAAGAAACATTCCTTTTTTGTCATTTAGTAAAACACTTCGTAGAAAAATATTCCCTTTTAAAAGTCAAGGGTGTTTATATAGTGTATAGAAGAAAGTCGTGTATGAAAACAAAATATGCCTCAATGAAAGGAGATTGAGATGAAATCCCTTACCTCATGTCTAACTTCACTCGATCGTTATTTAATCTCCTAAATAATAAAATAAAGTTAATTTCTACTTGCTTAAGAACCTTTTTAAAGTTTATTATTCCTTTTATATTACTTATTACTATGTTATAATCATTATGTAATCATTTACGTTAATAACGTTCATTTTGTCAATATTTGGTACATGAGTCTAAAATGGACTTCGTATAATTACATGTTGTAAATGTAGTCAAATATCCATTATCTACATAATGATAATCATGATATAGATATCATATATATAATATATATCCAGTGTATACATGTATTTATAATAGTACATAACATTTTTAGGTAAGAAATGAAATGCTCGTTCATGGAGATGGTAAGCCGTACGTACGCTTGAACGCTACTTTCATTTCTATTTCTTATTTTTAATGGAATTAAAACATAATGATACATAGGTATATTATAATTCCAGTATGATATCATTTATGACATCATTAAATCTATCCTTTATACATCCCATATAAGGCATTAACGAATCAAATCACTTTGAGGGGGCAGTAGTCCGCACTTCCTCAAATGAGATTATCATATTTACCCCCTATGGAAACCATAAAGGAATGCTATAAAAATAGAAGTGCAGAAGAATAAATAAATAATAAACATAATATATATCATATATAAATACATTTCCATCATAATGGACACCATGAGAGGCGGTAAGATGTAATTGAACAATCATCATTTCGTGAGGCCTTAGTTTGACATCCACAGAAACATTATGTTTTTCATCCATTAGATGGATGTGTGTGTAAGTTTAGATCAAATAATTCTCATAACAACATCCTATTATATTTATTATATAGGTTTTGTTACAAAATAATGGAAATAAAAAGACTTTAGGGGTTGGAGAAGTAAAATAAAAGAAAACAATTTAAGAGAAACCGTTACCTTTAATTTGGGTAACTCCCTTTGTTTTGAACCAAAGGACTTCTTGAAGTGACTTATGCCTAAGGTAAGGCTTATAATAGGAGGATAGGGATGTTGAGAGATTAATCGGGCAGAGGTTTGATGATCCAAATGGCTTGAGAGGTGTGAGGAATTGGTTAGAAGTTGTCTTTTTTATAAGGGGGAGGAGGGGCCCTTTAAGAAAGTGCGAGACTATTATTTTATTATATAATGATATTCATTTTCTAATAGTCAAAGAATCATTATAGTAGAAGATAAGATGATTCATGGTCGAAATAAAATAATCTAATCAGAATTGGACAAGTTTTTGGATAATATTTTAATCATTATAATCATATTTATTTGAATGATTTATTAATGAGGTAAATACTGCATCATTATTATGTCATAAATAATTTAATTTAATTTTGTCTAAAAATTATAAAAAAATACCATGATATAGGAAATATTTTTATATTTCCAAAGATTATTAATATTCTAAAATAGAACTTATATAACAGCATATAAAAGTTAATTACTAAAAGATTTTTTATGTCATTTTGGACTTTACTTTAAATTAATTAATCTAAATTGTCATTATCACATCCAAGTGGATCAAAGGGGTCCCAAAATAGACCCAAATATGAACATGGTCGTTAATAACTCAACCAATAAGGTTAGGAAAAGTTTTAAGGTAATTTTGAATTATTATAAAATTCTTTTAACCTGAAATAACCTTATTTACTTTTAACCGCGATAAATAAAAGGCAAAAGTTACTATTCACCAAAAATTATTTTCATCTTAATGAACCACATTTTACTTCTTGATAACAACCATGTATGTAGGATTTTTGAAATTCAATTCACAGAAGTGGTAAAATTTCATTTAAATGAAAAAGACCATTTTTTAACTACCACTTAGTGGTGTCACTATTCATCAAAAATTGAAGTTTTTCATAAAAATACCCAAAAAATCATCCTAAGCATTATTTGATATTCCGAATTCAAAATTGATTTCCATTTTTCCAAATTCAATACATAGAAGTTAAATTAATTAATTTAAAAATTAATTCCCGTTGTTAAAACAAATAACATGTTTTTAAGAAACAATAACTATCAAAAGATTGATATTGTTTATGTCTAATTTCAAAGTGAAATTAATTTAAATGACAAACATTTGATCAAATGGTAAAAATATATTTTAATTTCAATTTAAAAACAATTAAAAAGATAATATAACCATATAAATAAATTATATTAAAAGACACTTTTGAATTAAAATGCAATATTTTTCACTATTCATTAAAAAAATGAACTATATCAGAAATATACCAAAAAATTACCCAAAGTAAAATTTGATGTCCCCAATAAAAATAAGGATTTTATTTGTTCAATTATAATGTATTAAAGTGACCAAAAATATATTTAAAAAGGGTTCGCCATAAAAAGGCTGTAAATCATCCTTTTAAGGTATATTCTGCCTAAAATTAGACTCATTAACATTTTGAGCCTCTAACTATTATTGGATAAAAGTAAATACATTTAATAAACATGTATGATCATATTGTAGTTATTCTCATTCATTCCCACCACTACAACGACTAGGAGTTAACTACCATTTAAAATAATAATATTATATTATTAGTGTGCAACGTAAGATTCCAAAGAAACACGTTGTTGCGTATCAGGTACGCTATCAAAAATAGCAACCCTTTTAAAGTAAAATTAATATTTAATTCAAAAATATTAATAAATATGAAATATGTCTTATTATTCATTTACTTGGGATGTTACATCCTTCCCCCTTTTGGAAATTATGTCCTCGCAATTTTTATTCACTTATCAAAATAAGTGGGGGGTATTTATCTCTCATAGAATTTTCAGATTCCCACATTGCCTCTTCAACCATATAGTTTTTCCACAAAACCTTTACCTGATGAATTAACTTATTCCGCAACCCCTGCTCTCTACAGTCAAGAATCTGAACTGGTTGTTCTTCATAAGAGATATTCTCTTCCAACTGAACTACCTCTGGGCTCAAAACATGAGATGGATATGGCATATGCATTCTCAACATCGAAACATGAAAAGAATTGTGTACCTAGGATAAAAATGAAGGTAAAGCCACTCTATACGCAACTGATCCCACTTTCTCTGGTATTTCTTAAGGTCCAATGAACCTCAGACTCAACTTTCCCTTCTTACCAGAACGAATCACACTTTTCCATGGAGAAACTTTGAGAAAGACATGATCACCTACCTCAAAAGAAAGATCCTTCCTCCGTTTATCTACATAACTTTTCTATCTACTCTAAGCTGTTCTTATGTGATTTTGAATCAACTGAACATTCTCTACCATCTCTTCTACCAATTCTGGTCCCATCAGCTTCCTTTCACCTACTTCATCCCAAAAAGATGGAGTTCGACAATGCTTTCCATATAATTCCTCAAATGGAGCCATCTGTATACTAGAATCAAAACTGTTATTATAAGAAAATTCAACCCAAGAATGATATTGGTCCCAAATTCCATGATAATCCATCGAGTAACCACGTAACATATCCTCCAATTTCTGAATTGTTCATTTTGACTGCCCATCTGATTGAGGATGAAAAGCTGTACTAAAATTTAATTCAGTACCCAATGACTTCTGAAGGACTTTCCAAAAGTTATAAGTGAACCTAGGATCATGATCAGAAACAATGGAGAGGGGAACTCCATGCAACCTGACTATCTCTTTAATATAAAACTAAGCAAGTCAATCTAGAGACAAATTATCTCTAATAGTAAGGAAATGAGCAGATTTAGTCAATCGATCAACTATAACCCAGATTTCATTATAACCTCGAGATGTCTTTGGTAATCCCACAACAAAGTCCATGGATATATTTTCCCATTTCCATTCTAGCACCGGTAAAGGATGAAGCATTCCTTTCAGTAACCGTCGCTCTGCTTTAACCTGCTAAAAATTCAAACACTTCATAGTAAAATCAGCAATATCTTTTTTCATTCCATCCCACCAGTAATACTCTTGAAGATCTCTTTACATCTTAGTACTACCAAGATGATGTGAAAACGGAGAACTATGAGATTCACATAACAACTCATTCTTCAACTGTGAATCACAAGGTAAACATAATCTCTTCCCAAATATCAAAACACAATCATTATCAATGTTAAATTTAGGAAACTTACCCTTCTGAACCAACTCTACCTTCTTTCATAAGTCACTGTCTTCTTTCTCTGCTTGCTTAATTCTCTCTGATAGAGATGATTTTACTGACACATGAAACAAAACAGAAGAATTTCATGCAAAAAACATCTTCTATTCCAAAGTTCATCAAATCAAAAACCAAAGGATCTCGTTCCAAACGTAGCATGGATAATGAGACAATACTTTTTTGACTCAATGAATCGGCCACTTTATTTCCTTTTCCCAGATGGTAATCGATCGTGCAATCATAATCTTTGATTAATTCCAACCATCTCCTCTGTCTCATGTTCAATTATTTCTGAGTGAATATATACTTCAAACTTTTGTGATTAGTATATATTTCACACTTCACTCCATACAAATGATGCCTCCAAATTTTTAAAGCAAAAAACATCAGCTAATTCCAAATCATGTGTAGGGTAATTTAACTCATGTGGTTTCAACTGATGTGAAGCATAAGCAATTACCTGATCATTTTTCATTAGGACACAACCAAGTCCTTTCAACGAAGCATCACTATAGATAACAAACTCACCATTTCTGGAAGGCAGTTCCAAAACTGAAGCATTCACCAATCTTCTTTTCAATTCCTGAAAACAATTATCACATTGTTTTGTCCAGATGAACTTAACACCTTTTCGAGTTAACCTAGTTATTGGACTAGATAACCATGAAATTTTTTCAACAAACCTCCGGTAATAACCTTCCAATCCAAGAAAACTATGAATATCAATTATATTTGTTGGTCTTGGACATTCTTTAATAACTTTTGCTTTAGTAGGATCAACAGTTATGCCATTTTTTGAAACAATGTGACCAAGGAAAGAAATTTGTTGTAACCAAAACTCACACTTGCAGAATTTCACCTAAAGTTTCTTTTATTTTATGGTTTGCAAGATAACCCGTAAATGAATTTCATGATCCTATTTACTTTTAGAATAAACCAAAATATCACCAAAAAAACAAACACCATTTATCACCCGAATCAACTGAGCCATCACTTTAGTAAACTGTTCAATTCTGATTCCTACCATCTCTGGTTGCTGATTCGGAAGGTCATTCTCCTCTATATGCCTTCCCAGAAAAGCTTCTCTATTTACTTTTAAAATAATAATTCTTAACACAGAAATATCTTAAACGAAGAAACATGGTAATCTAAAAATGCTATATGATTTCAAATTTTAACATAAATTACTTTATGGAAATTAATTTAACAGTACCCTAACACCAAAAGTTATCTAAACCTACCTCTGATACCAACTCTAAGGACCCGACCTTAAACCTTACACAATATTGAATTAAATGAATAATTCACGTTGAGGATCTTTTCAGGTTTAGAGTTTTAGAGAGTTAGGCCATAACTATTACATTTAAAAATATTACAAAGTAGACACTTCTACTTAGTTTCCATTTTTTTACAAAACATGAACTCTTGAAAAAAAAGAGTCATGTCTAGTTCCATGTTTTAGATGGAATGAATTATCCTTGATCCCATCCTTGACCCTATTCCACTTTATGTCCAGTGAAAAACATTTCAAAACATATGATGAGCATAAAAATCTCAGTAAGGGATGCACAAAGAAATAAAACAATTAGTTTTTCAAAACAACAAGTAAACCATGAATAATTTAAAATAAGTAATTATTTTCACCTTTATGAAGTAGTAAATACACTTCACTAAATAAAATATCATTATTTACCTTTTTTTAACAAAAATATTACCATAAAACCCATATAAAGAACACATAACATATAAAGGTAACTTGGGACATAATCATACTTAAATGGAATAACCATACAGTCGACTTCCACACATATCACTAAATGGAATAGCCACACGACCGACTTCAATACCCAATGCATTGGAGGTTATAATGCAACCACCCATCCTGGTATTCACGACACCACCCATCATTTGGTTTATCACATAACCACCCGTCAAATGTCCAAGTACCAATATAAAATCATAAGAAATAAAACATATATAAAGGAAAGAAAACATTTCCACATTTAAATTACAATATATCACTTAAATATATTGACATGGAAAATCTATTTTTAAAACCATTTTCAATACAAAAAAAAAACTTAAAAGATTATATGGTATTTATTTTCTTTTAAAAATATTATGGCTTGTTGAGGAAGCCAAAGATCAAATAATACTCGCGGCGGCGGAATGGTCGTTGTCACCGCTTAAGTTTAAAGAAACATTCATTTTTTCATTTAGTAAAATGATTTGTAGAAAAATATTCCATTTGAAAATTCAAGGGTGTTTATACAGCGTATAAAAGAAAGTTGTGTATTAAAACAAAATATGACTCAATGAATGGAAATTGAGATGAAATCCCTTACCTCATGTCCGACTTGACTCGATCATTCTTTAATCTCTTGAATAATAAACTAAAGTTAATTTCTACTTGTTTAAGAACCTTTTTCAAGTTTATTATTCCTTTTATATCACTTATTACCATGTTATAATCATTATGTAATCATTTAAGTTAATAACGTTCATTTTGTCGATATTTGGTACTTGAGTCAAAAATGGACTTCTTATAATTACATGTTGTAAATGTAGTCAAATATCCATTATCTCTAGAATGATAATCATGATGTAGATATCATATATATCATATATATATATAGTATATACATGTATTTATAATAGTACATAACATTTGGTGTTAAGAAATGAAATGCACCGTTCATGGAGACGGTAAGCCGTACGTATGCATGAACGCTACTTTCATTTCTATTTATTATTTTAATGTAATTAAAACATAATGATACATAATTATATTATAATTCAAGTATAATATCACATATAATATCATTAAATCTATCCTTTATTCATCCCACATAATACATTAACGAATCAAATCACTTTGAGGGGCCGGTAGTCCGCACTTCCTCAAATGAGATTATCGTATTAACCCACTTTGGAAATCATAAAGGAATGCTATAAAAAGGGAAGTACAGAATCATATGGAAATAATAAACATAATATATATCATATATAAATATAGTTCCATCATAATTTCCACCATGAGAGGCGTTAAGATGTAATTGAGCAATCATCGTTTCGTGAGGCCTTAGTTTTCCATCCACAGAAACATTATGTTCTTCATCCATTAGACGAAGGTGTGTGTTAGTGTAGTTAGAATAATTCTCATAAAAAAATCCTAGTATATTTATGATACTGGTGTTGTTACAAAATAATTGAAATAAAAAGAGTTTAGGGGTTGGAGAAGTAAAATAAAAGAAAACAATTTAAGAGAAACCATTAGCTTTAATTTGGGTAACTCCCTTTGGTTTGAACCAAAGGACTTCTTGAAGTGACTTCTGCCTAAGTTAAGGTTTCTAAAAGGAGGATAGGGATGTTGAGAGCTTACTTGGGCAGAGTTTGGACGATCCAAATGGGTTGAGAGGTGTGAGGAATTGGTTAGAAGTGGTCTCCTTTTATAAGGGGGAGGAGGGGCTCTTTAGGAAAGTGTGAAACTATTATTTTATTATATAATGATATTCAGTTTCTAATGGTACAAAAATCATTATAGTAGACGATAGGATGATTCATGGTCAAAATAAAATCATCCAATAAAAATTGGACATGTTTTGGATAGTATTTTAATCATTATAATCTTATTTATTTAAATGATTTATTAATAAGGTAAATACTGCATCATTATTATGTCACAAATAATTTAATTTATTTGTTGTCTAAAAATTATAAAAAAATACAATGATATAGAAAATATTTTTTTCTTTAAAAATAATATTTATAGTCAAAAATAGGACTCATATATCACCATATAAAAACTAATTACTAAAAGATTTTTGTTTATGTCATTTTGGCCTTTACTTTAAATTAATTAATCTAAATTGTCATTATCACATACAAGTGGATCAAAGGGGTACCAAAATAGACCCAAATATTCCCATGGTAGTTAATGACTCATCCAATAATCTTAAGACAAGTGTTAAGGTAATTTTGAATTATTATAATATTCTTTTAACCTTGAATTACCTTATTTACCTTTAACCACAAATAAAAGTCAAAAGTTACTATTCACAAAAATTATTTTCATCTTATTGGACCACATTTTACTTTTTATAAAAACTATTTATGTCAGATTTTTGAAATCAATTTCACAAAAGTGGTAAAATATTATTTTAATGAAAAAGTCAGGTTTTTAACTAGCACTAAGTGGTGTCACTATTCATCAAAAATTGAAGTTTTTCCAAAAAATACAAAAAATTCAGACTAAGCATTATTTGATATTCCAAATTCAAAATTGATGCCCATTTTTTCAAATTCAAAACATAGAAGTGGCATTAATTAATTTAAAAATTAATTCCCGTTGTTAAAACAAATAGCATGTTTTTAAGAAACAATAACTATCAACAGATTGATACTTGTTTATGTCTAATTTCAAAGTGAAATTAATTCTAATGACCAAAATTGGATCAAATGGTAAAAATATATTTTAATTTCACTTTAGAACCAATTAAAAATATAATCTAACCATATAAATAAATTATATTTAACGGCACTTTTGAATTAAAATGCAATATTTTTCACTATCCATTAAAAATGAACTTTATCAGAAAAATACCAAAAAATTACCCAAAGTAAAATTTTATGTCCCCAATATAAATAAGGATTTTATTTGGTCAATTAGAATGTATTAATGTGAACAAAACTAGATTTAAAATGGGTTCTCCTTTAAAATGTGGTAAATCAATCTTTTAATGTAAATTATGATTAAAATTAGATTCATTCACATTTTAAGCCTCTAAAATTTATTGGATAAAAGTAAATACATCTAATAAAAATGTATGATCATATTGTAGTTAGTTTCGTTCATTCCTGCCACTACAATGGCCAGGATTTAACTACCATTTAAAATAATACTATTATATTATTAGTGTGCAATGTAAGATTTCAAAGAAACCCGTTGTTGCGTATCAGGTACGCTATCGAACATAGCAACTGTTTTAAAGTAAAATTAATATTTAATTCACAAATATTAATAAATATGAAATATGTATTATTCTTCATTTACATGGGATGTCAGCATCACTAGCTCCACTATAATTATCTTGAGTAGGAGGGAAATCCCTACATGGAGTGCGTGCATTGATACGATTTCCATTCCTTCCAGTTGGAACCATTTCTAAACAATGGAATAAACTAGATTAGTTTATTAATTGAAATATATAATTTCAAACTTTTAAAAAACTTAGCATAAATTGAACAGTTTATGGATATAATAGTTAATAAAAAAAAAATTTCATTGAGAAAGTATATACTCATAAATCCTTCATAATGGTTTGTAAAGAAAATGAGAATTATCCTAAGCATATCCCTAGAGAGTGTCATAACCAAGAGTGCAGCAAAGCCCGTTGTCGTGCACCAGTTCCTATTCGAGTCGAGCTCAAAGTGGTGTTTTTGAGTGTTACCCCTAGGTATATCTGTGCTAGAGCCGCCTCTACCTGCTCGTATACAGACATGGATGTTTTTCTTGGAAAACTCACAAAATCTATACAATACCAAAATTCTAGGAAGTTCTTCTATAATAATACTCAAATTCTATCTTAAGTCTATGTGCTCTAATCAGTGTTTATCTAAATATAGCTTCCAAGGTTTGTACTAAACTTCCTCTGATACCAACTATAACGCCCTGACCCTAGTTACCCAATGTCGGTGCATTATTAGATAACATTGGCATGATCACAAGGAAATCATGTCTCGAAAGACCGATCAGTTTAGTATTATTGGAAACAAGATTCATACATAAGTTTAACTTTACAAGTTGAAGAGAAATACAACAAAAATATGTTTCATTAGAAACATCCAAGCCTCCTAGATTATGCCAATAGGTCACTCATAACTAAATTCTTCATATCCTGGGAAAATGAAACATAAGAAAGGGGTGATCTCAAATGCTTAGTAAGGGAAATTAATACAGAAGAAAATAACATAAATATTACGTATCGTGTATAATTGAAAACACATGCCTTTACCAGTAATAAACATGAATACTTTTATTGAAAGAATATGAGATGAGTAAATAATTCCATAATAAAACATAATCATGAGTATTATACTAGTCGAATGACCACATAAACCATCAATATTATTTCCATAATGAGGGAACGTATAATGACAGACATTTTGAAACATTTTGGAAAGGCCTCAGCCAAGACCTCTAAAAATGATTAAGGCCTTGGCCAAAACTATAAATCAAATTAGGAATGGGCCTTGACCAATTCCATGTCTAGTTGTCTCAGGAGACCTACCGATGCATCGAGGAGCTATAGTGGGCTCCACACGTCTCTTACTAAGTCCAATACATTCCTCATTTGAAAAGGTTTAAACATATCATAAGCATTAGTATTAAAACTAGCATACGAATTGTCAATATTTTAACCATAAACCATGAATGGTATAAAAATAGAACATCTATAATCAAACATATCAGAAAACCTTCAATACAATATGGAAGTTTTGTATCATAAGAAATCAACTTCAAATAAACATAAAATCCATCATAGGATATTTACATAGATAAAATCAAAATCCTTTTTAGAGAAATATCACTTTCTATTTTGAAATTATTTAAGAGTCACATAATTATATACAAAACATTTATTTTTAAAATATTCTTATAAAATTGTAAGGGAATCTTTGATGTTGTTATAATGGTGGAAAATAGCCACACCCACTGTATAAGTTAAAAACATTCTTACCATAAATTTGTCGAAAAGGAAAAGAAGTACCATGTTTGAAAAAAGACGGAAAGATTAATTTCAAAACACAGAAGGGTATAAAATAATTTAACCAATTATCTAGTAAATAGTAAAAATATTTTGAAATATATTTTTAGGAAACATGGATGTGGATGACAAAGGGGGTCCCAGTAGATACTTACGTAAAAATAACCTCATATAATAAAGAGATTGTGAAATTAACCCTTAACTTGTACTTTTCCTTGTTTGAGGGCATGTTAAACTCATTTATAATGGTGAAATAATTGTTATTAAATTATACAAGAATCATATAAATTAATATAATATCATATATAATCTTTTAACATTGCATTATTAATAATATCTTAGTATTATCATCGTTTTAGGTGTTAACTTACTCGTTTTCTTTTATATGTTTTGTTACATAATTCGTGTTTATTAGGGATAGGTTGTATCCTATTAATATACATAATTATTTCATGTCCTTAAACATTATTTTTATTCATAAAATTAGAATTATACTTGAATGGATATGATGGGGAATGAATGTCATCGCGTTCGTGGATACGGTAGTCCGTACGTACGCACGAGCGACAATATCATTATTTTGATATTAAAATAATATATAATTGGATGGTATATCATATATAAAGAATCATTATAAGGTTATATTTATTCTTTCCATCAATTACACATCATTATCATACCCATCCTAATAATAATGTTTTGAATAACAATTACAACATGACGTGGAGACGGTAAGCCGTATGTACACACATATGGTGACATGTCATTAAAAGGATGGATAAAATACTGAATATGGTTGTACCATATTTATAAAAACATCACAGTATATAAAAGATACTGGAGTTATTATTTTAGAATGGAAATAACAAAGAAATAAGAAGTGGATAAAGGAAGGAACTTGAAAGACCGTGGTGAAATCACTACCTCTTCTTCGGGTTCTTCCTTTTTATTTGATCAAAAGGGATCCTTATGTTGGATTTAGGATAAAACTAAGGCCTCTAGGTTGAATTGAGGGAAGTTGGTAGGATATTTGGGCAGAGGTTGGCCAAGACAAAAGGCTTTGAAGGTGTGAATTAGTGAGAAGGGGGAGTGCCCTTTTATAAGAGGGGTGAGGGGACCTTAGAAAAAACATAAAATATTATTTTATAATAAATTAATATTCGGTTTCTAATGGATCATAACTGATTTATTTATAGGATAAGGTGGGGATGGGTCGAAAAAAACTCAACCAATAGGTTTTAGACAGGTTTGGGTCACTTTATTAACCCTATCTTTTAGTTTTAACTCTTAGTTAATTAGTTTGACATTTACCTTGTCTCTTTGAATTTTTAAATTATATAGTTAATAAAATTTCTATATACTTACAAGCGACCCCCAAGTATTACATTAATGATACACCTATCATTATATATGTTTTTTTGCAGAACCTTAGATTTTTAGGAATATAATATCAATTAATAATATAATATTTGTTTTAAAAACTCCTTTATGTCAATTTGACACTATTTAATAACTGATTTTTATTAAAGTCTTAAAAAAATTATTAATTCGAAAAAAAATCATTTAAGCAATAATAAATGTCATATTAACCAATAAAATTCGTGGATGTCAAAAAAACATTCAAATTATATTTATTTTAACATTTATAAGACCAATTATTTGATTCTTTCATTAATAAGGAAAATACTGCATCATTATTGTGTCATGAATAAATTTAATTATTAAATGTCTAAAAATTATAAATAAAATACCATTATATAGGAAATATTTCTAGATTTTTAATTAATATTTATAGTCTAAAATTTAACATATATAACCCTATGTAAAAATTGTTTTTCTAAAAGATATATGTTTATGTCATTTTTGTATTTTTTAACTTAATTAATATAAAGTTTCCTTATCACTTACAAGTGGCTCCATGGGGTCCTAAAACCGACCCAAATATGAACATGGTCGGACATGTGTCAAAAAATAGAGTTATAACACATTTTAGGGTAAATTAATATTATTATAATATTATTATTTTACCCTTATTTACCGGATTTACCCTTTTACCATGGTAAATAAAATATTTACCGAAGTAATTATGCCAAATGTCTAAAAATAAAAGTTACCTATTTAAAGAATTTAGACCTCATGATTATAAATATGGAATCCATTTTTCAAAATCCAAAACACAGAAGTGGCAGAAATTAATTTAAAATTAATTCCTGTTGTCAAAACAAAAAGTGTGTTTTTAAGAAATAATAACTATCAAAAGATTAGCACTTTCTTATGTCCAGTTTAAATGTGAAATTATGTCCAATGACCAAAATTGGATTAAATGGTAAAAATATAATCTAATTATAATCTACAATAAGTAAAATTCATAATTTATCACTATTAATTATTTTGATTAAAAAAGTTGTTTTTAATTAAAATTTAGTAATTTTAACTATTCATCAAAATATGAAAGTTATCTGAAAAGTACCAAAAATTCACCCTAAGCTAATTTTGATACTCCGAATCCAAAAATTAAGTCTATTTTGAAAGATAAAAAGTATAAAATTTCAAAAAGTGGGTATTACTATTTATAACGGCTAATTTGATTGGTCGTGATGTGTGTTAGAACTCGAAGTTACGTACAACACACGCTACTGTATTATTCAAAGAGAAGATTACCATGGAATCTCGGGGTGTTACAATAAATGTAGTGTTAAAGTCAAAAATATACATAAGTTGAATAAAATACCTTTATTTATCATTTAAAAACATTACCCTCATTTTTAAACAGAAAAATAATTCTAATAATAGGATTAATATTTTATTTCAAAAACCATGGAAAAATTTAAAGTAAAATTATTTATTAATAAGGTTTATAATGTAAAGAAGATTTATTAACATGGAAGATGTTAAAAACATCATTTTTAAACTTTTATAATGAATGCTAAAATGATTGGGGAAGAATTTTTTGAAACAATTTATATTGGTTTTTATAAAGGAAGTAAAATATAGTATTAAATGAAATTAAGAAAAAAATTAGGTATATAGAAGATTTTTTAAATATAAAAAGGAATATGAATATGTAAGAAAAAGAATTATGACTATAATGAAAAGATAATGTTGAGTAAACATGCAAGCAACTGCTCGATTGAATTGAGAACCAAAGGGATTTGAATTGTCATGAAATATTTTAAACCTAATAAAATAAAAATGGAACATATTATAATACAATAATTAGGTTATTGAAACCAAAATATGAATTTTGAAGTTCATGAATAATGGATATAACTGAACAGATGTAAATTAAGTTAACACCAACCATGACAACTAAGGCAATGTATAAATAAAAGGATAAGGATTTTGGAGCACTAAAATGAAATTTAAAATCTAAATAATAATAAAATATTTAAGGTATAAGAATTCAACATCATGTCATTTTCACCATATAATATAAATTAGTGCCTAATTAGAAACACGATTTAATGAAATTTAAATTTAGAAAAAAAATTCTTACATTGGATCTTAGTTTAGTTGACTATGCTCTAAAATCCTATATAACCAAATAAATTTCATAAAATAATTTATTCAGATACGTTTTATTATATATTTAATTTTTAAGGTACATTTATTACCATATGTCGTTCATTTATTTTTTATTTTTTTCTCTCAACGATTATTTGGGGTTTCTTAGTCGATTCCTAAAAAAATGATTTGATATGTTTATCATAGTCAAAGAAGTTATAAAAAAAATTCATTATATCAAGAATTTTATATTTATAATTAATTTTTCATTCCATTTTTACAATATAAAAATTGTTATATATTTTTTAAAATATAATTAATTAAGAAATTTGTCTTAATATAGTCTTTTTTGAGTCGTTAAAATTGTTCTGATAAATTATTATTAATATAGTTAATATGATAGCCAATTTATCTATAAATAATATTAATATTTTTATAAAATTTTATTTATTATATAAATATATTTATAAATCATACATATATTTCTGTGATTAATAATAAAATATATTTTCTATAGAGGCTACAAACAAACCATAACATGAGCAGTGTTTTCTAAATTTTAGAAAATATTTGAAAAAGGTAGATAAATCAAATCCAATTAACATAATAACATTTAAATATATTAATCATACTGATATAATTATTTTATAATTTTTTGAATATATTTGGAGGTGGTATAAGATGAAATTAAAAATTAAAAAGATTAATTAGAAGCTCTCAAATTACTTCTTTCAACAAGTCCTTTACTATGGAGATTACATCCTGAAAGGGTGACCTTTTAGTGAGAAAAAAACCTCTAAGATTTAGATAAGTGTTTTTCAGAGTGTTTTTTATAGATAATGGGGAAGCTAAAAGGATTATGGTCTGTGTAAAAGTGTAGTGGTTATTGGTTCCTTTTATAGGTGAGAGTGGTGGAACTTTTTTAAATATAAATTTATTAATTTAAAAAAGATGTCATATTTAAGAAAAGTTGCTCAAATATTTATAATTAAGGGTGATACGATAAGTTTTTATTGAAAAATACCTCATCCAATCATTTATAAATCAGAGTTTCTGATCTTATCTCTTAATTTAACCTATCTACCTTCTTTAACCTTTATCGTGGTGACATATGTTTACATTATGTAACATATTATTTTTACCAACAAATAAAATTAACGTTAGTAACTAATTAGAAAAAGGTGATTCAAAATATGAGATAAATTATTTTAGATTCAATTTATAAAAGTGAAAAAATTAACATCAATATAAGTAATGTAAAAAAAATATTTTACTATTAAATAAAAAAATATCTTTTTTAGAAATATCGAAGGAATTCATCCTAATTTAATTTTTAAAAGACAAATCCAAAAATGAATTTCATTTTATAAAATTCGAAATATAAAATTTATGAATTATAATTTTTCCATGAAAATACAGTGATTCATGATTTTCATACATAAATATTACATTTTTATAGATAGAAATTTAATATAAAAAATTACAATCCAAGCTAGAACCATATAGGTTTTGTGACTTTAAAAACACGGATACACTAGAATTTATTCCATAATATAACTATATCGTGTCCCACTAATTTTTTCATAAGTATCAAAATTATTATATATATCATCCTTAAAACTATTCTTCATAACATGGGGAAAGGAAATATAAGAAAGGTTGAGCTCAGATGCTCGATAAGGGTAAAAAAGGGAGATATCAATGATTACTTAGCATAAATTGAGATAAAGAGTAAGAGAAAATGAGATTTAAATTTTAAATTCTTACCATAAATTTAAAATATCACAATCACGAGTCATAGAAAAAATATTTGTATTTCATTAGACATGAATCATAATGAAATAAAATAACATGACCCATGAGAGAATAACATGGGCATATGACATAAGTTTATGAAATATACATAGGAACATTAAATCATTTCTTTAGTTAGGGATAAATTCCAAGATTGTCACTGTGTATTGTGTTTACTCACCATTACATTGTATCCTTAGTCAAGGGTCAATCCGAAGACTATAATAGTTAAGAAATACCTTACTGTACTAGGTTCACTCCCCATTTTAATCCTTATTTTCCCATGATATATATATCTTTATCCAATGCATGGAGGTATATATAATTCTAGGTATACCTATAACATAATATTAATCCATTTATATGTGTGATGCAAGATCATAAATCATATATCCTAACCCATGGAAAGTAAACATGTTTCACAAACATTTTAACATTTCATCATATAATTAACTATGTAAAATAAAAAAGTTTTATAAAAATATCATCATAATAATAATAAACCATTCAGATAAATAATAAGGATGAAATCCATGTATAATATCCCCATTAAAACATGAGTAACATCAATGGTTTTTATCATTAATTAAAATTCATTTAAAAGATCACTTGGAATATTTCTTGAGTAAAATTAACTTTTTGTTTTGGAATCACTTCATTAAAATATAAAAATTCTAAAATAATTTGGAAAACATATTCTTTGAAAAAAATATGGAAAATTATAAATGAATATTGAAATATTTTTGGAGTTATAATGGCTTGAAATTGTTTTCATGACATGTATGTTAAAACAACTATCCCTTTTACATTTTCGGTAAAAGGAAAAGGTACATTGTTCAAAAAAACAAGAAGATTACTTTTATTTTTTTTTTGTAAGAATTAAATAATGGGTAAAAATTAAATTAAAAATAACACAATAATATAAAAATATATTTGAAAACATTTTTTGAAAATATGGATATAGAAGAAAAAGGAATTTTGACGGAAGAGATAAATAAAGTTAGTTTTCCTTAAAAACACTATTTAGGTCTCCTATGTTATTAATGAGAGGAAAATGAAAGGAAAACATGTAATCTGAATAAATAAAAACAGGGGTATAATATTAATGGTATTATTAAGATATATTTCATAAAATTATATCATATAAAACTTTATTGTAAACAATATTGATAAACAATTAGAATATAACATAAATTCCTTACCACTTTGGTAACTTCTGAATCGTAATCCCATAGAACAAATAAAATAAAATGAAAATTTAAAAATAATTAACATAAGAGAAATCATGATATAACATGTCAAAGTGGAATCATATACACCTTATAAACATAAATAGTTTTGCAACACCAAATATTTCCGAATAAAACAATTTGAGAGGAAAAACCCTCACTGGTTTGGTAATATCTGAATCAACACCTTAGAAAACACATAAAATCATATGGATTTTTGAATATCCAAAAATTTAATGAAAAAAATCATAAAATACATTCATGTTTATAATATACACCACATAATTGAATCATGTGGTGAATATGAAATATGTCTCACATAAATAATGGTGAGATGAGAAACCCTTACCGCTTTGGAAACATTTCAATCATAATCCCCATAAAAGAATGAATTTCAGTAAAACATTAAATATAAATATCATAAGGATATTTATTATATAAATTTTAAAAATGGGTTTTATTCACTCCTCATAAATTAATGTAGGTTTATATAATAACTTATGTCCAAAAGAATACAATTTGAGAGAACAACATTTTACCTCAAGTTTGAAATAATTTAAAAGTGATATAATGTCCTATATAAAAAATTTAAATTTATTGTAAATATATTAAATAATCATTTATATAGTTATAATATCATATATGATCAAGTAATAACATTTAAATACCCATTTATTGATAATTTCTTATTAAAGTCATTATTTTTGAGTGATAATTACTTGGTTTTTCATAACAATTTATGTTTAGTAGTTCTGATACTTTTACATTAATTGTGGTTCCATAATATTCAAAACAAATTTATGATAAAAATATAATATATATACATAATATATATATAGAGAGTGATATATAAAAGTATTAATAGAAAAAATGAGTTAAAAAATTTGTGGTGATGGTATGCCGTATGTACACATGAATGTTATTTTCACCTTTTAATGAATGGAACAAAAGAATGGTAAATAAGAGTTCACCTATAAATAATAATTATTATATAATATATATCATATATATTTAGTAAATATATCCTTTTTATCATCCATTTAATTTGTAAACATAAAATGAATCACATCGCTTCATAGAGGTAGTAGTAGACATGTACACACAGACAACGTAATCATTTTCTAATTGATAAGAAGGTAAGAAGAAAGATATGATATTATCATTATATAAGAATAATAATATCATAAATATCATATATAAAAATTATACCGATCATAATAACTATCCATAAAATATTGTGACAGAAAATTAATTTCATTACTATGTGGAGGTGATGGTTCACATGTACGCATGAGTGATACTTTCACTTCCCATTTGATAGAATAAAGCGAGGATTTTGGTGGATCATAACCATAATAAAATTTAATTATATTTATGATATATAATTTATTATTTTATGATCAATATGATAAATTTTTAGGATGTAGAAGAAGAAATAAATTGAAAGAGGTCTGGTAATATGATTACCTTTTCTTCTTTATACCACCTGTAGATCCTTTTGTAAGGACCCTTGGAATGATATTTTTTAACAAATAACCTGATTTAAATGGATTTTTATTTTTATAAAATAATTGGTTAGATTTTTTTGATATGTATTAATAAAATTGGTATAATTAAGAGAACAGATGTGCGTACTTTTATAAGTGGGGGAGAGGACACACTTGGAATTTCTTAAAAGATTAAAATATAATAAAGTGATATTCAATTAGAATGATTCAAAATGGGAATATATTAGAATTTTTGATATATTAAGGTTTAAATATGACCATAAAATAATATTTTTACAAGTTTAATTGGAAACTTACCCTCATCTCTTGGTTTAACCCCTGGTAAACCTCTTTTAACCTTAACCGTAGTAATAATTTTTTACGATTTTCAATAATCATTATGAAAAAAATTAAGTTAAACATAATAAATAATATTAATTGTTATTATTAAAAATATTTAATTCATTGTATAAAATTAAAATCATATAATTGGTAGAATTTATTTTTAAATTAAACTCGCAAAACACAATGAAAAACGGGTTTCCGGGAAAATGTTTTTTAAGTATAAATGTGTTTTTATTAAATTTGAACATAAAATTAGTTATAATGGAATAAATACGATTATTATTTATATAATTAAACATATTATTATTTAAAACCATTTAATAATATTTACTTTTTAAATCATTTAAAAAAAGGATATTTTTAATAAAAATCAGTATTTTCACCATTTATAAAAAAATCAATCATTTGAGGAAATTATAAATAATTTAATCAAATATAATTTCAACATGATTTTTTCAAAAATTATGTTAATTTTTTCAAATAATATTTATAATGTGTCATGCAATTAATTTTAATAAAAATTTGTGAAACGAAATGAAAATCTGTTTTTCAAGAAAATGTGTTTTATGCCTTAAAAATTTACTTATATTAAAATCATGATTTTTTTATCAAAATGGAATCAATTATATTATACTGTATAAAATTTATCACATTTAACTTGTGTACCAATCCAATTTGTAGTAGAACTTTTAAATTACATTATTTAATGAGAAGAAATGAGAGTATTTGAAAAATCAATATTTTTCACTACTCATTGAAAAATCAATAATTTCTGTAAAATTATAATATTTAACCCTAAGTTAATTTTGGTATACTTGTTTCAAAAATAATTTTCAATTTATAAAATAGAATTTTTAAAATTTTATGAAATTAAATACAATTTCCATGAACAAATACCAATAACAATCACTTTTTAAGAAAATACATTTTTGAAGCATAAAACGAATTATCTAAAAAATTAATTCTTATTTTATAAAAAGTAATCAATAATTTTTATATTTTCTAGGATAATTATACATATATATTTTATAATGTGATTACTCATATTAATACCCACTAATTCACCACCTATGTCACATTTAAATAATAATATTTTTATAATATATCTCAATTCACTTAATGATTGATGTTTCATGTTAGGAAATACAGAGTGCTTATTATTATGTGTAAAATAAATTTTTTTACTTTGATAAATTCTTCCAAAACTTAAATAAATTATTCTCTCACAATTTTATCTGAGAAAAAAAGGTTTTATATTTGAAAATACCTTTATTGAAATCCCACATCATATAGAGGGATAATAAAACTTTCCTTGAATATGGAAACTGGGTAGCATAAAGGTTATATAAAATAACTCAGAAGAAGGATCCCAAATAAGGATAAAATTAGTAAAAATTTAATATATATTAATCTAGGAGAAATATAATGTATAAGGACAAATAAAGAGTTATATAGAACATATTCATGGGAAATTTAAAGACCATAAAACCATAAATTAGTGGGGGTGAAAAGACCATCAATTATTAGGAAATGAAGGTAAAGGATAACATTTTTATTTCAAGAAAACTTTTCAAACATTAAGGGATTAATTTTTTATAAAGATAGATAACACAATAAAATACATACACTTGATATATTTTTATTTCAAAAACATAATTTCATCCTTTGGTTGTGCTCTGATGAATTTATACTTCATCTCTTACACCGAAAAATAAATATTCATGATGAATTTTTCATGCCTTAATCACTAAAATAAACATTTAATAAATAATAAGATCCATAAAAGAATGAGATTTAATTCCTTATTTCTATAAATATTTAACAAAACCAAAATGGTTAGTTCAAGTTATCTAATATACATAAATATTATACATTAATCTTTAAAAAATCAACAATAACCCCCAAAGATCAACTTTATCCATTCCATAAATAGTTAACTTTATGATTCCTAAAAAATATGTCTAAAAAAATTCAAAACATAAAACTTGTATAGATTTGATCACATATTTTTTATGATTGAATTTAAAATTTATCCCCATAAAACATAAAGTATCTCATAATGTCACATACAAAACACTGAATACCTAGATCATATATTATTATAGAATATACTAATAACCTATATCACTGTAAAGAATCAATGAAAACATATTTTATTCCAAAAATTTACTCATATTAACTCAACACCAGACAAATATTAAGTGTTATCTTTCAGTTAATCATGTGTTCTCTAAAAATATCCCCTTACCTCTAAATCACCTTTCTGGTTTATTGGTACCACTCAACTTATATTTTCAAATACTTAAGAAACACCATTTTTTAACAATACTTATATGTTCCATGATTCTTATTACCATAATATTATTGATATAACACTTCTATAAAATAATTATCAAATGTATATACATATACACTTTAGTCCTTTTACTTCAATGATTGGAATAATATATGTCCTTCCATAGTCTAGGATTTAATCCTTGGACTAGGAAATTAACTCGAATAATTTTCTATTTATCCACATATAAAAAATTAAACAATAACTTTTTCCTTAGGATGAACTTCATATCCATACATATAAATCTTCATTATTTTAGGGAAATTAACTCTTCTATGTTATTATTTTTTGCAAAAAAACATTTTCTCATTCATCTATGTCATTTTATTAAGTGCATTTTACCACAAACTTATCATACAAGGTACTGAATCTTTTAAAAAATATGATCTTTATGATACTACAATTTCTCTTATTAGGTATCATAGGAAACTCACTAAAGTGGAGATTGTTTTAACATAATGTTACATGATTTCTAGTAATTTGATCCATTATTTTTTTATCATCCTATGTTTGGTCTTATTATGAGTTTCTTGGAGACTTTTTGCATTTTGTAATGATTTTGGAGTAGTTCATAGTTGGTTCATGGTTAGGGAAACCCATGTAAGTCATCCCATGAAAATGTGTTCCATGTGTAAAGACTCTATATGGGGGATCATAGTTAGTGTATGATTATCCCAAAATGTGTGGCCTCCCCCTTAAAATGTGTGGCATGAGATAATGGGGGAACATTAGGGTAGGAACATAGTTTCTAAAACCATTCAGACACACTATAGAGCTATTCCATAAGCCATGTGAGGTGACATAGTTATTCACATGGTTAGATCTTGACATGAAGTCTGATCTTGTAAACCATGTGATTGGGTTCTTAGCCTCCCAATTAATTTTAATTTAAATCCAAGGACCCCCATTTTAAACCCTACATACCTAACATTCAACCCTAAATTGATCCTTTTTATTTTAGAGGCTCTGAAGATAGTATTATTTATTCTTCAATCCCTTTATTCTTAGATTAAAGTGCATAAGGATTTAATTGAACTGCCTATAATATGTGTAACTCTTTTGATTTCAAATCATTATTTCCATACTTCTCTCATTCTTTGAGAGTGATGAATCCTCATGATGATTGAATGAGTAGGGAGATGATCCTATACCTAGGAAATATAAAACCCTAAGAAATATTATGATGGTTATTAATTTTTTTTGTTTTTATATTACAATGATTATTGAACTGTTTAATTCACGGTGTCATTATTTATGAAGTTTTTTATTCAATCCTATTTTGATATACTTCCATATGCTTGTTTTTAAATTATGCTTGATAGAAATTGTGATATGATATTATATTAATTATATTTATTTAAATTGAAACAAAAATGATTTATGTGTATTGGATATACTTATGGAACATCTTTTTAAATCCTAATAGGTTGATTTTACCAACACATCTCCTTTGCCTTAATGAATGTGTAGATTATCTTATGCCAGGTCCATGAAAAGTTAATGAGCCACTTAGAGGTATCATGTCTTCTAGATTCATGGGACCTTGAGTGATAATTGAGACCATTAGAGCTATAATTCACTCATTATATGGATATTTCGAGTTTTTTTACTTGATGGATGTTATGTCATCTTTTAGATGATGCATTAATTTGTAACCTTTATCTGACTGATTATGGTACTTTTCCCCTTGATGAGTATTTAGCACACCGACTATTCATTGACTTTCCTTCTATTGTTATAACTTGATGTTTGTTCTTTCAGTGAAATCATTTCCTTTAAATTTTGATTAATCCTCAGGTGCTAGTCGAAATCCCATGGGGATCAAGAACACCCATTGGGTCATGTTAGTGCGGTCTTGGGTATCAGAATACCAGGTTGTTTGGGTTGTTTCATGAAAAATGGTGTCAAAGGTAGATTGAGTGTCTTTACTTGTTGTTGGTATACCATATACAAAGAGGACACCTTATGTAAATTTTACCCAAAAACAACCCCATAAATAATGATATTGTAACATAAATTCCATATCACTTTGGTAACGTTTAAATCATAAGTACCATGAACGAATAAAATCCAATGAAACTTTAAATATAATTGAACTATGTAGAATAATTATATAATATTTTAAATGGGAATTATATACACCCCATGAACATCAATAGGTGTGTAACATCAAATATGTCTCAATAAAATAATATTGATATGAAGAACCCTTGCCGCTTTGGTAATATTTGAATAAAAAACTCTTAAAATAGAGAACCTTATATATATTTAAAAATATACATAATTTTACTCAAAAAAATCATAAAAATATATTCATGAGTATTATATATGACACACAAGGAAAATATGTTTTGAATATCACATATTCCTCACAGAAATAAAATTGTGATGAGAAACCATTACTACATTGGTAACTTTTGAATCGTAATTCCCATGAAAGAATAAATTCATTTATAATATTAAATATAATTATCATTATAATATTTATGATATAATATTTAAAAGGATTCCATATAAACACATCATATAATAAGAGAGGTTTATAACATAACATGTGTCCCGAATAAAATAATTTGGGGCCATAAACCTTTACCTCATGTTTTGATTTATTTGAAAGCACTCTAACCACTTACAAATATATTTTAAATATATTTTAATTATATAATAAAATAATTTACAGATTTATAATATCATATATTATCCACTTATAATATTTTAAAACTCATTTATTAACAATTCATTATTAAAATCATTATTACTGGGTGGTAAATGTTTTGTTTTTCATGAGAATTTATTATAGGTAGTTCAAGTCCTTTAAATTTGATCTTGGATACATTATATAAGGAATTTTAAAAATGATATAAATTTAATACATATTAATTATATATAGTGATCCACAAAAGTTATAGATACAAAAATTAGTTACACCATTCATGAAGACGATAGGCCATATGCACATATGTATTTTGTTTTACATTTTGACGGATGTAATAAAAAAAATGTAAATAAGTATTCATCTTAAAATAATAATTTTAATATAATTTTTATCATATATATTCATTAAATATATCTTTATTACCATTCAGTAAAATAATAAATAAAAAATGAATCACATCGCTTCGTGGAGGCAGTAGTCCACACACACACATGAGCGACATTATTATTTTATAATGGATTACAATGTCAGAAAATAGATATGAAATTATAATTTTAAAAGAATAATTATTTCCTAAAAATCATATATAAAATTTAAACCCATCATAATAATAATCCATGAAATATGGTGATGTAAAATTAATTGTATTGTAACATGCATGCGATTGTCCACACGTAAGCACAAGTGATACTTTCACTTCCCATTTGTTGGAATATAGAGTGGATAATAGTGGTTTAATAAAAATAATAATATTTAAGTATATTTATGATAATTAAGTTACTATTTTATGATTAGAAACATATATTTGGTGGAGGTTAAGAAGAAATAAATTGAAAGAGGTCTCGTAATATGTTTTCCTCTTCTTCAGTATGTCTCTTTTAAATCCTTGCTTAAGTACCCTTGGAATGGTATTTTAAGACTACCATAACCTTTAATTAGTATATATGTAAATTTATGAGAGATTTATTAGGGTTTAGTAGATCTATATGGATCAAAGTGGTGTAAATAGAAAATGTAGGGGTGTATTTTTATATGTGGGGGAGAGGACACACTTGGAACGTTATAAAAGATTAAAATATAATAAATTAATATATAATTAAAATTGATTCCAAAGAGATTTATATTTGAATTTTGGTTAGGATAATTTCTAAATCTATCTATAAAATTGGATTTAAACAAGTTTAATTAAAAAAACTACCATTATTGCTGGTTTAATCGATGGTTAACTAGTTTTAACCTTAACAAAAGTAAACATTTTACTATATTTACTAATCATAATGACCAAAATTTAAATTTATATTATAAAATAATATTATATTTTATTATTCAAATTATTTAACACATTTTATCAAATTCAATTTATATAATTTGTGGAATTTAATTTAAAATTCAATGTGCTATACGTGACGAAAAACGGGATTCTAGAAAAAAAATGTTTTCTTAAGTGTGAACAGTTTTTATATAAAATTTCAACATTAATTTTATTAAAATGAAATAAATTGGATTATTTATAGTATAATTGAACTAATTATACTCTTAAATAATGTTTAAAAAAAATATAACTTAGTAAATTCTTTAATAAAGGTAGATTTCAATAAAAATCAATATTTTCACTATTCATTAAAAAATAAACTCTTTCAAAAAAATATAAAAAATTCATTCCAATATTAGTTTACTATGATAATTTCAAAAATTAAGTTCTTATTTTCATAACAATTTTATAATTTTTTTAATATATTGAATTTCATATAATTTTGTAAAACGTAATATTTTTTTTAGAAAAAATGTGTTTTAAAGAAAAAATTACCCTATATAAAAATCATGAATATTTTTAATTAAAATAGAAAAGGACAGATTATTATAAATACAATGGATTATATTTAACTTTAATAACAAATATAAAAATAAACAGTACTATTAAATTACATGATTTAATGTAAAAAAATTAGAGTATTTGAAAAATCAGTATTCTTCACTATTCAATAAAAAATCAATCATTTTAGAAATATCCCAAAATTTCATTCTAAGTTAATTATTATTTTGTGGTTTAAAAAATTATTTTAATTTTATAAAATATAATCTTTAAAACTTGAATAAATTAATTATAACCACACACACAAAATTCATTATAAATCAATTTGGAAGAAAATGATTTTTTGATGCATAAAATGGCTTCACTAAATATTGAGTGCTTGTTTCCTAAGAATTAATTAATAAATTTTTATTTAGTGAAACCATTATACATAAATTTCATAATACAATTACTTATATCCATTCCAAAAAATTCAATGGTGATGTCACATTTAAATAATAATATTTTTATAATATATCATAATTTGCTTGAATCTCAGTGATGTGTGTCAAGAAAACTATAGATATAAATATTAATTTAAACTATATTTTAAGGGTGTTATAGAAAACCTATTTTATAATGATGAACTATTTTTATTAAAAAATGAATTTTTAAAAATCATGTGTTCTTAATCTTATTTCATATCAATTACAATTTAAATTAGTGTTAATCTATTTATAACATTGAAATTTTTTATTATTATATTCATTAAAGAGTGATAAATTTAGTTAACTAAGATAAACAATTAATATAATATATATATATATATATAATTCTTTAAGAAATATTAATTTTATCATTAAATGATTTTATCACATTTTTTTTAATTTAATACTTATTTCCTTGGAATTAATCAAGAATTTTTTATTAAATATAAAATTTTAAAGTTATTAAATTATATTAAAATTATATATAAATTTGTGTTAAAATATATAAAATCTATTACATTTAATTTTAACTGTTCATATGAACATAACATTTACTTAAAAATCTCTTCAAGACATATGTATAAGATCTAAGGGTAAGATATGAAATAATGGCCCTATTTGGTGGTAATTCCACTCACATGGATCTCATTTTCATTTCCATGAGTTTGAAATTCTCTTAAAGATAAATATGCTCAAGCTATACTTATTTATCTTTATCTTGGGCTTGATCCAGGAAAATTCCCTGAGATGCAACATCCTCTCCAATATCTAACAAATGATCCTCATAAAGAAGGATACCGGTACATAATTACAATACTTCTTCTTTCTACATATATTTCAAAATGTAGTTACTTATATTTATACCTACTAATTCAGGAACTATATTACAATTCTCTTATTTATTACCTATAATGTTATCTCATTAATACATCACATTTTGTTTTAATTCAGTGTTTCTTGAGATACAATCTATTCATCATG
Organism: Viscum album; assembly: GCA_963277665.1. Lineage (NCBI taxonomy): Eukaryota > Viridiplantae > Streptophyta > Magnoliopsida > Santalales > Viscaceae > Viscum > Viscum album. The sequence continues at coordinate 2,120,096,450 of OY728150.1, forward strand.
GTATTAATTTAATGGATATTACACTCTAAAATAGCAAGGTGTTACATTCAACCAACCATAAATAAATTTCATCCACAAAATTGTAATTATCACTGAGTAATTAAAATAGTTAAGGGTATCTATTGGATTGACATGAATCTTGATAAAATTTCTAGTGAGATAACAACCTTATTATCTTCAAAAGGACTAAAAAACTCAAATTTTACACATAATATTCCTTTTTTGATTTTTTTCATAACATGTTTACCAAATATACTTTCTAAGTTTGTTATAATACTTAAGAGTTTAAAGATACATACCTTTCCCAGCTTCATTTTCATGATCATATAATAAACCAAAAAAAAAACCAAAATGGTCATGATAATAATCCATAAAAATATTAATATTAAAATAAATCATAAGTATCTTATCCTCTAATAACATCATCTATAACCATAATATTTTTGCTTCAACTGTTGGTTCAAACTGTAAGTATTTCAGTTCAACCTAAATTTCCTTATATTTTAACATCTATATATCAATAACCCAATCATTAAAAATAACTAGCCCAATAGAATCATAAAATATCATACTATATTCTAAAATAAAATATCAAGGAAACCTATGCTCCTAGAATTTAATATATCCTTTATCTCCATGAAATATTAATTACAGACTAATAAATATATAGTTTAATAATATTTACCCCTAAATATGTTAATATTTTCCCAAAAATAACTTGAATTATCTTGACAGAAAGTTAAATTTTAATCCCCATGGATATAACATATTAAATTCCCAAAATCAATTAATCTATTTTCTTCATCAATAATAATTACATAAACATCAAATCTTTTACCAATAATAAGGTTATATATACTTCAATCAAGTATTCTTATAAAAAACCTCAATAAACATCTCCTAAAAAATAATTTATCACCTCAAAATACAATCACATAAGACCTAAAAGGGTTTCTATTCCATGAAATTATAATAAAAATTAATCTTATTAACCCATGATTGTATGAAAAACTCTAAATTTATCATCATATAATAAAATATTGACCTATAAATTTATCAAAACTTAGTTCTAATACAAAAAGAGATGCCCCAAACATTCATTCCCAAATTCAGTGCTATGAACATAATCCTTACATACTATATTTCACACATACTAAAGTAAAACAAACTTAACCATATATAATTAAAATATCATTAACACATATTTATTCACCAACATACACAAGACACAATATAGGTTTAGAGTTTTATAGAATTAGGGACAAAATTAAACTAAATAAACACATACATTTCCCTCTAAATGGACTTATTTCCCAGTACATCAAGGTTTCCTTAAATTACAATAAGTATTCAACATCACCTATAAAATTATTTACTAAATATTCCCTTTTAGACATATCTTAATTATTACACTTCTTAAAAACATGGTAAAATGGAAACCTACTCAGGGGTGATCTAAAACACTTAGTACAGGTTACCGTACAACATAAGATATAATGGATTTAACAAGGCATAATAAATATGGAAGGTAATAATAATAATAAAATATGTTATATAAATAATAAATTGAGGATGAAATATATCCATATATAACTTTCATGACCTCACCCCCATAGGTACCCTTCCTAGGTTGGAAATGAATAGAGGGAAAAAATGACCCATAATGTCTGCCTCCAATATACCACAGGTTGATGATTAGAACTGTGGGTATATAATTTAAACAACAAGAGTCATTACCCTAAAAGTATAAATGCAAGGATAATAGATAAGATAAAAAAATACCAATAAAATCCATATTATATATAAAGAAGAAATATAAATACATGAATTTAATTTCATTAAAAACTATAAAAACTATAAAAGAAACTAAAACATGCCTAGGAATTGACCAAAAAATCCAAAAATATCTAAAATAACTCTTATGAACTAATAATTCCCAATATGATCACCGACTAGCTCCTATAGAGTTAAAAAAGTTTTTATATTGGCTGAGAATACATGTATACTTAGTAGGATCCTCCCTAAAACCTCTCATGGAAAATGTGAAATAAACATACTAAAACAAAGTGAATAGAAAAATTAAAGTCACCCATAACCTAATGTGGTGAAGCTATATCCCATACTCACCATGTACAAGTCACAAAGTAATGCATATATGTAAATCACAATGTATAAACAAATATATATATATAATAGGTACCCCACTTCCAGTTCCCCACTGTTTTATCGCTCTCATACCCCAATGAATCACATCCAGTGCTCATCCCTAATATAATTAATTGTAAACATTATGTATATATACTATATGTAATCATATATCACATATAACCTATCACATCCACATAAAATATGTAACTATGAATTATTTCTAGAATCCACCATAGGCTTTGTTTATGCATTATACTGAAAGATTATACAAACCAAAAAAGTAAAACCTTGTGAAATTGTAGTCTTCATATTTAGATACAAGAATGTGCAATAACCTCAAACCATTATAGACCACAAATAAATGTATAGTAAAACTAATAGCTATCACAACCCTTGTTATTTTATACCTTATACATTAATCCATAACAACCTGAGTATGCCCATATATTATTGTATATACAAATGGAGAGTTGGTGAGAGTGAGAATTAATCAACTCAATCCCCTCCTACCAAGATGTTGGGTAGGTCACCATTGAAAACATTTGGGTGTTGGTTTATCTAAAGACTCAAGTTTTGATGTGTATAAAATCTAACAATATAAGATATAATAAACAAAAAAACACTAAGGTCAACTACCTAGCCTTAGATTAATTTGCAATTATCATCCCACATGACACTCAACTGCAATAATTAATGTCTATATCTCAAATGTACACACACACATTAATATTCAACAGTAACCAATTCATTAATTAATTTTAAAATTACTGATCATTAATTAAACCCTGATTACATTTTCACTTTAATCATTCTAATTTTTGTCAATGCAATCATTATTTTAAAATAAATTTTAAATTTCTGAATTCATTACCCATGATCTCAGATCATTCATTCCAAAAATCCCATGGATTTAAAAATAAAACACAATCCAATTATCATATATTATTACTACCATCATTTAAATTCAATCCCAAAAGTACAATATTGATCTATTTACTATTCCATAAATTCAGGTACTCTATGACTCATTTTATGTTACCATAAACAAAGATTCACATGTTTTTCATAAAGTAAAACTAAATCAAGAAGTTGGAAACAATTAAAAAATAACCATACCACTTGTGATAAAAATTAATCATCAAGAAATAATCATTGAGAAATACCAATAGTAAAATCATTCTAACCACCTAATGTGATCCCTGACACCATTACGCACAACATATTCCATCACACCATCAATGACATCAACAACTTTTATATACCTGGAAAACTCACCCATTTCTCAAAAAATACCAACAATTATATGTTCATTTAAAATCACAACAAGGATTTAACATCCTATGGTAAGAATAAGTGGTAATAAAATATAGTTCCAACTAACAAAATTAAGGGATGCTAAAGCTATAACACCATGGTATTCAGACCTTTCACAATCATGTATGAGGTCACTTAGATCCAACGAATTCTCTTTAGTGAAAAACTATTTAATTATTATCTTGAATTACTTGATTCATTATGAATTGGTTTTCTATTGTATGAAACCTATAAATAATAGGTAACGATACCTAACAATATCTCAGATTGAATAATAAACATGAATTAAGAATAACCTCTATATTCAATAAATTTCTAAGAAGAATAATAATTAATTTACAAGCCACTTCTATTAATTAATTACATCATTATTACTTTATATTTTTTTACCCAAATTCATGAAAATCAACCACACAAAACTGTAACAATAATAATAAGTAATAGATCAAACACAATCAAGAAAATAATTTGGCAACATCAATATAAAGAAAATCACATGCAATAACATTATAAAAATTTTCATATTTCATTATTAATCTTTAGGTTGATTCCAACATTACTAAAAAGATTAAATCATGGTAGTCATGTAGTATCACTTAAATAAAGTGATGTGATGAATCACCCTCCTCAACATGATAGCTCATCATTCTCCAAGAAAGAATATAATTATGTTAACAAATCTTTAATCATCTCTCCCACATAGAAATTATGATTCTTAAAGTAAAAATCGCACCAGTAATCACTCATCAATCTCTACAATAAACCCCATGATAATCTAGGGAATCAAATAACCATATCATGAAAAAGGAATAAAGAGAAAGAAAAGAACCAATAGATTTGGAGAAACACAACTTAGATCACTAATAATAAATCATTAAAAGTTAGGGTCTAGATTCTAAAAAGGGTATTGAAGGACCCAAAAATTGTATCTTAGGTCATAGAGTTTTCTATAGATAAATTGGAGAATATATTAATTTAATAGGGATCCCCTTGAACATGAGCCTCAACCCAATTGGTGAGGTATCCTTAAGTGCATCCACAAGACCCAGGTTCAAAAACCAGATAGAGGCACATTTCGGGGTACTATATCAGTACTATAGCAGTACTGTAGAAGACTGTACACTGTGCGGTACTATAGTAGATTTGTACAATGTACAGGTACTGTAGAAGAACGGTACACTATGTGGGTTCTGTAGTAGGCACTGTAGTAGTTACTGTAACATGTACTATTCGGTACTTTAGTAGTTGGAACTATTCACATTGGGCCACTGGTTTGGGCTTGGATTCCTTAAGGCTTTCAGGCCACCCAGGCCTTCGGGTCAGTAGGGCTTTCGAGCCACCTTTAAGGCCTTTGGGATACCTCAAGGCCTTTGGGCCACATGTAGTTTCCCCATACACATTACAAAAAAAAGGCAGCCCTAGAAGAGGATTCAGAGCAGGTGCACTCACCAGAGCAGAACCAAATGGATTTTCAAGAATGAGAGGGTATGGCTATGACATCAGGACCTGCCTATGCTTGCATGGAAATCCTAGCCAGACGACAATGCGAAGGTGAAGATATACTATCCTGATGCAGATGCTGGGGAGGGGCAGTTCCTTGTAGATGTCTATTTGAATTCCCCAAGACCTTCGGGTCATGTAATCTCCTAAGCCTACATGCCATGTAATCTCTGATCCAATGAGCCTTGTAAGGGTTCCCCCTCATCCCTTGAAATAGGGTTATAAAAAAATCAATAAAAATGAAGTCCTTTGGGCCATTCGGGAAATAGGGGTACCTTATTTATATAGGATGGAATTTAATAGACACCAATTCTACTCCTTGGACCATGTTGCAATATATGGTGTTTTCACCCAAACTACGATCCATCAAGAGAGGATAATATATAATGTATCCAACCCAAAAAACTTTTATATTCCAAGGTGAAATCTTCTCCACATATTTCCCTTGATCATATAAAACATAAAATAGGGTTGGAGTACAACATATGATCTACACCACTACTACCCCTAAATCAATGGGGACATCGAACCTCTTCCCCCTATGTCTCTATACCATAGTCAAATCCCACACCAGATATACCCCTAAAAACAATAAAATAAAACCAACCACACAAGGCTTCATTTTATAGGAATATTTCTATGCACCATGGTACATCTTAGAAGCCACACTACATCACAACCCACATACTGTGCCATAGTTACACCTAAATCAATAGGGACACACAAATATACCATATATAGATTATATTATAATATTCCTATAATGTGGATGAAAAAATAACATCCATGACACAATCAAATACTCTACTATGAACAATGGTACCTTAGCACAAACAACACCACCACTCCTCTACCTCCCTCCAAATACCATTGATCTACCTAGGAAAACAGTACGGGAGGAATCCAGAAATCTTTTCCCTTACATTAGACACCTCTTAAAAAATTTTCATCCTTGATAATTTAATAAAAACCCAATATTTAATGAAAAAGTTTTCTGAATAGACACCTAGTGAGATACCTACCAAGGATCTCAATAAAATATGAACATAACCATCCCATTAGAATAATAAGACCTTAAAAACATAATAATATAAATAATCACATTGAATTATATAAATGATTATATAATTATTTAATTTATAATTTTGGAAATCTTATTCTTACCATCAAGGTATCATAAAAAGTCATTATAAATAAATAGTTAATGAATATGCAGAATACCGAAGCTAGTTTTCCCCAATAGACCTACCAATACATTGAGGGGTTATATAATTTCATACCCGCACATAACTAAATAAGTATATTAATTCATAATTTGAAATAATAAATAAAAAGTACTATATAATCAATATTCCCTAGTAATGAATAATTATATACATTTAAATAACATGTATATGAATTTTCAATAATTCCCCAGTTAATAAATGGACTAACTTTCTTGGTAAACACCCCTAAAAATGTAAAGTGTTCACACTGTATGGAGTAATGTATATATGATTAAGTCAATAATGGAAATAATATAACATAAATCCATGATATTAAGGAAAATGTATATTAAGAATAAAAATATTTTCAAGAAAATTATAAATAGGGATATAAAACTTGAATTGAAAATAAATATTCTTCAGTTTTGTTTATAAAGAATCAAGTGAAATATCCATATTATATCACATGGGAGTGTAAAAACATATGTATAGTTAGTCCCATTAGTTTTTCACTAAGTAAAGGATGAGGTAATACCCAAATAAACATTTTTGGGGTTATTACCCATAAATGAATTTGGGCCAAAGACTATCAATAAATTTGTATCTAGATAGGGATGTCCTTGCTAGGAATCTAAAAAATATTCACATAACCAAAATTTTGCGATGTTATTATATATTTATATTTATATATAGGGGATTCAATAATTTATTGTAGTTTAAATTAAAAATAATAAATAACCCTTTAATGGTAAGAAAGTAAAAGAAATAAGATATGTGGAGTGGAAAATAAAAATATACATAAGTTGAATAAAGTCCCTTCATTTATTTTTATACAATATTAACCTATATTTTTAAAATGAAAATTTCATAAAACAATGGGAAAAATATTTTCATTGAAAACATATGGAAACTTTTGAAGAGTGTTTAATTATGAATAACAGTCATGTGATGGGGAAAATGTGTTTACTTGTAATACATTAAAAAAATTCCCTTCATAATTTAGTAATGAAATTTAAAATGACATGTTCAGAAAATTTTAAAATAATTCTTTTAAATTTTTTTTATGAATGTAAATATAGTAAAAAATGACCATAATAAATATTTTAACTATATATAATAAAATTATTTAAATAATATAATGAACATAGACATGGAAGTGAATGATTTTTGACCATAATGAAACGATAAGTACTAGTCCACATACAAGAAAATGTATGGTTGAATTATGAGCAAAAATTACGTGAAATTACAAGAATAATTCTAAATCTAAAAAAAAATAAAAAGGTAATACCCTATAATAAAATTATGGGGTGTAATGACCTAAACGTATAAGGATAATGTTCAAGAATAGTTTTTAGAACTCAATGAATTTAAATTAAGTTAACAACCCCTACGACTTAGGTAATGTATGAATCAAAGTAATACAAATATAAAGAGATTAAATTAAATTAAAAATCTAAAAAAAATAAAAAATATTTATATTATAATATGTAAATAGGGTGGTTTTGAAACCATTTAAATTAAATTGGTTCATAATAAGAAATATGACTCAAGGAATTTAAATTGAGACAAATAACCCTTATGATGTATTACTGCTTAGTTTGACACACTTAATCCTCCTATCTAAGAATGTTATGTTTATTATATAATTAATTAATAAAATATTTCCTGCATATTTCATTTTTTTTATTTTCATATTCTATTCAATTATCGTATAATTTTTACTCTCATGGACCACTTGCGGTTACTTGGTCAATTCCTATAAAACCGATTTAGTAAATTTACCATGGTAAAAGAAGATATAAAATAATTTAATCATATTGAAAATTATATAATTATAAATACTTTATCATTTTACAAATAAAGTAGTTTTAAATTTACTTATATTATCAAAATATATTCAAATTATAAAACTTCTCTAAGTATGATGGTTTTTTGAGATTAAAATTAATTCGATCAATTGTTGTTGATATCATTTATATGAATCATCATTTAACTCTATATAATGCTAACAATGTAATTAGTATTTAATTTATTCATTAAGACCATTTATAAAACCATCAATGTAGGGAAGTGATGAAAAGTAAAATATGGTGTCCATGGAGGCGGTGAACCGACCATAACACGGGTGATGTTTCATTCTTTTTTTGAAAAGATGAGATAAAGGTATATAATGTGTGTATAATTAACTTAATAAAAATTTTAATATTTTAATTATACAGATATAATTATATTAGGTTATGTTTGTTACTTTTGAATCAGGTTAAATAAGAAATTAGAAATGAAAATGATTAATCAGAAGTTCTCACCTTACTTCATGGAATGACATCTTTTATATGTGTATTATAATATAAAAGGGTGGTATTTAGGGAGAAAAGAACCTATATGATGTTTATAAGAGTTTTTTTGTAGGTTTGTTTTATTTTATTTTTCAATAAAAATGTATTATGATTTGTATAGAGGTGGGTTGTTGTAGGTTTATTATAATAGGTGAGAGGGGAGACACTTTTATAAATGTTAATTTCTTAATATAAAAATAGATTTAATACTCAAGTCAAGTGGATAAAAAATTGTTAATTAAGGGAGGTAATATGAGGTTTTTTTATAAATAAATTATTAACACATATAATGATAAGTTTTTAGTATCTTTTATATTAATTTTACAACTTTAGCTTCATTAACCTCTACAAGAGTGACTAAATTTTAACATAGTTAACTTATTTTTACACACAAAAATAAAATTAACCTTATTAAAAAATTAATAATTATAATTTAAAATGTTATGTGACAACCGGGTCCCGGTGACAGCACAGCCACCCCGCCTTAACAAGGCCGTCGGTTGCTGACCCACCAGGTACCACCAATTTCCCCGTAGACACGTGGGGCCCACCCTAGGGTCCACGAGGGCCCAGTTGGTTTTGACTAAAAAACAAACCGGGCCCCTAGGACGAAAAAGCCAATAACTCTCAGACCGGGCGTCCGATTAACACGCCGTCTGCGAAGTTGAGTTCCTATTGACGATACAAAACTTTTGGATACATCAACTATGGACTATGTGTCAGTTGATGTATCAGCCTATCGGCTCGTGGAGCGGACCCTCCCAAACGAGCTTGCTGTGTGCGGGAACCCTAGAGCTGGATGCGACTATGACGACGACGACTGTGTAGAGATCCTCAGTGGATTCGACGGCGACAACTACAACACTTAGCGATCCTATGTGGATCAGTGCTACCGATCCTGTGTGGGTCCGATCCTATGTGGGTCAGCGCTTAGCGGTCCTGTGTGGGCCAGGGCCTACTGATCCTGTGTGGGTCAGATCATGTGTGGGTCTTTGCGGGGGTTAGTTACCTATCGATCCTGTGTGGGTCAAATCCTTTGTGGGTCATTGCGGGGGTTAGTTACTTATCGATCCTTTGTGGGTCAGATCCTTTGTGGGTCATTGCGGGGGTTAGTACCTATCGATCATTTGTGGGTCCGACGGCTTAGATGAATCAGTGGCAATATCTGATCATCTCTATCGTCTTACGAAGAAGTATACATGTGTGAGCTGAATCCTGTTTTTCTTTCTTATGTGGATGGTGTTGTGCTATCCTGTGTGGATTTTCGTTTTTCTTTCCTGTGTGGACTAGGTGGTACTTGGGCTTCGTTGTTGGATCTGAACGAGAATTGATGACTTAGGTATATGTATGGGCGTATACCTAAGAAGTGTCAAATGTTACTTCATTATGGTATCTTTCCTTTGTGGATTATCCTTTGTGGATTCTGGGAGACCTTCGGGGGTCTCGGGGTCCCTATTGAGTAGCTTATACTCACCCCTACACGGGCTATGCCCGCACTACGTTGTTTTGGTTGTAGATGAAGGACATCGCTGATCGTGGTTGAGGCTTGCGGAGAAGGATGGTACCTAGAGCTGGACCACTAGGCGAGACGTACTCGGAGCAGACGGCTGGACCCAAGGAGCTGTGGAGGCTATCAGTACTCACCCTTCAGGTGGGACTTCCAGTGGGCGACTCGACGTTGCGGATTTACATTCAGTTTCTATTTTCCCTTTCGAGTTGTACTTTACTTTCAGTTTGGGTTTGTATTCTGGCCCACTTACTTTTCCGCAGTTACTGTTGTACTCAGTTTTTACTTAGTGTTTACTTCTGTCTGCTTGCTCTGTGGTGTTTGTGGTTTACATTACAAAGGCAAACAATTCACCCAAATATAAGTATGACATGATGAATCCAAAAATAATGTTTATTTTTTAAAATTAATGTTCTAAAAGTTAAGAGTCAAACTTTTAAATGAAAACATAAAATATAATGAAAAATTTTGTTTGTTAAAAATGTCTTTTTAAACTTGAAGTATTCTTAATCTTATTTCATATAAATTACTAATTAAAAGAGTGTTAATATTTTTTAATAAATTTAAAATTTTTATTAGTATAATCATTAAAAGGTGATCTATTTTTTGTTATAATAAAAATACATAATATATCAAAGAATAAAATTATTTGAAAAATATGTCTTATAACATTAAATTATTTGAATACTAATTTGTAAAATTGATCACATATTTCCTAGAATATAATGAACTTATTTGAATCAAATAATAAATTTTAGATTTATTAATTTTTTTAAAAACTATAAATAAAATAATGATAATATATAAATAATTAATTACATTAATAATTTCATGTTCATATCAACTTAGCTTCAACTTACAAAACCCCTCAAGACCATCGTATAAAATCAAAAGGTGAGATACGTAATGGTGGTGATCACATTTGAGGATTTAAATAGTATAATTTTCATATTGATGTGGATAACCTTTAAATTCATTGATAGATGATTCTATTAAATCCATACATATTGAATCTCACTTTGGTCTTGGTCTAGGGAAAATCCCAATGATGATAATTCCTTTCAAAGCTCAGAAAAATAAGCCTCTTAAGGATGTCTCCCACGTATTGATTCCATTAATTATCCTTTCCATATAGAATTCATATTGATTTTAAATATCTTTATACCCTCAAATTCAATGACTATATTATAATGATAATATTATATACTTATAATTTTATTTCATTAATATATCACAATTAGTCTTAGTTTAATGTTGCGTGTTATACAAGATATTCAACATAGTATTTATTTAAAGTTAATTACATACTAAAATATTAGGGTGTTAAAGTCTTAGAAACCTATCTCATCCACTAATAATAGGTATCAATCATTGTTTCTCACCTAAGGTGTTCTCTTAGCATGTAGGCTTTATTCGACCCAATCCTCAAGACAGAGGTCTAAAACATTCGTTAATTTGACATTATAAATCGATCCCACTTACCAGTGACTGTATGAAATATCTCATACCAAGAACCATGGTCATCATATGATAATTTATTCAGTCATTCTCATGACCCTCATCTAGGTATCATGTCATATCTCTCAAATAAGAACACTTAATACATTATATTGAGGAGAATTCACTTCACCATATCTCTCCCTCAATGAACCATCTCTTAAATGTACTCAAAACCCAATAAGAGTATCAAGATCATTTTTTATGTGTAAAAATACTTATATTCAACTTCTCAAATTTTCATCTCCAACTATAGGTTAAGAAAACAAGAAAACACCCTCTATGGGAACATTACACCACATGAACCTGAGTGTACATTGCCTATATTGGAAATAGCCAACTAAGATCATATATCCCAACCAAGATAGCATGTATCTCTCAAATAAATAGTGCGTACAAACCCTATATAGTGTGTCAACCACATGGGGCACATGGGAATGGTCCCCATATGAAGTCTATCCAAAACATCCCATTTTCATTAGTCATGTGCTTTAAACAGGGTATAACTATATTCCTCACACACCATGTGACTATACTTAGGGTGTTGGACTACTACTCCACTACAACCTGAGTCATCCAAAATGGAATTTAACCACAAAAAAGAATCCAAATAGTCATATATTTTTCATTTCATCCAAAAAACAGAACACCCAACATCTGTTCTTGAACTACATGTTGCGTGATCAGGTTTCCTAAAAGGAAACCCCCTAAGAATCATATAAAATCCCCATTTGTCTTCAAATCAAGCCACTATGGGAGGTAACAATTACCTCTCAGTTAATATAACTTTATTAAAATTTGAAAACTATGAACTAAACGGGGTAAAATAGTGAAAACCCAAAATACGGCCAACCTTGCAGTGAAATTTCTGAAACTTCATACCTATATATTAGGTTCTTTGGCATCAAATCCCATTTCTATCTAGATTGATTCCAAAAATAATCTCATTCACCCATCTCCCTCTTCCCCTCTTGGTTAGTCTAGTGGTATGCAGGAGAAACTACCCCTATCATACGTATAAGGGAAAGAATAGGGGTAAAAATAAAATAAAATAAAATAAAATAAAATAAAATAAAATAAAATAAAATAAAATAAAATAAAATAAAATAAAAGTTAAATATCTACTTAAAAGGATAATCTTAGGAATTGGAGACCAAACATGGTTTACATCATACCTTGGAAAAAACACTATTCCATAATAAATTATAGAGAAAAAAAATTCAATCCATGAGTTTTTTAGGATATTTTATTACATAAATAGAATAATTAATATTTATTAAATAAATATAAATATGTTTTGAAAAAATCAACAAAGTAAAAATCTAAAAAAATTTCCATTCCAATGTTCAACAACACATTTGAAAATCAATAGAATCTATAGAAAAATATTTTTTAAGAATATATTATATGGGAAAATTTAATTTTCCCATCATAATAATTTAGAAATAAAAATACTAAAATTATTTTTTAAAATAAAAACTCGTTAAAATTATTTTCTTTATAACCTCCCCACCATAACAATTCTTATCCATGGAATGTCTTAGTGGCTTTTCACCCATCAATAATGACCTCTCTTAGTGATCAATTTATAGCCAACTCATCAAGTTATATCCTAGAATTATGTATGATATTATATTGTGAAACATTATCCATGATCATGTTATCAATCAAAAACATATCCACACACTTTTCATCATTACCAAAATCAAGATGACACCCACTAATAATCATATCTTCTTCAACACTAAGGTTTCATAAAATAATTCATTCTCAGGATTATGGTTCTGTCCACCATAAGACTAAACTCATATGGGCTGATTATGAGATATAGTTCTTTCCATAATCTAAATTTCCTACTATAACATATTTCCAATGATCCAATGACCTGATCGATTCAGTTTCAATTATAAGAATCCTAATTTTACATAAAACACCAGTTGGTCCTCTGGATGAACATTCTAAAAAATACTCAGTCACACATAATGGAGAATTATCTAATAACCCAATCATGATTCCATACTCTATAGGATTTTTAGATCATATAAACATCCACAATGAAGTATAAATTGGAACTTTGTATAATTTAATGGTCGAATCCTCAACCATCCAAACCCCTGCCATACTCTCCCCTAATCACATCACATCTCTAATTCGAATAACTATTTGATCAACTCAAATCCAACTTGACCTTGATTCCCAATAAAAAAATTCATCCAACATAGCATACAAGGCACAAATATGATATTAAACAAAGATATAGATAAAATTGGATTCATCTAAATATTGACATCTCAGAATTATTTTGACTATCCAATGGTGTCATCACACCCATTAACCTACCCATATGAGGATCATTCTGTGATAAACCGTTCTCCATTCATTAATTCACATAATTACTTGATTTTATTGTCTCTCTTATACTAGAGTTCCAACATGAAACAAAATTTACTAACCATTCTTAACTCATGAGGAATTTTACCCATGGAATCTACTAAAAATTCATTCATCACGAGGAACATGCTCAATAATGTCCAAGGGGGAATTTCCCATCATATGAATTTAATTATACCGCTTATTGAGAATAATAATAGTAGGTTTAATAAAATCATGCATTTCACTCCTCATGAGGCATGCTCACCATCCTTCCAACAACAATTCCTTATATCTTTGATGTCATCATCATCATAGAGGTAACACCTTGGATTGACATTAAAAATCTAAGTCTATAAGGTCACAATACTTTAATAAAAACATTGATCCTTGAGTCATACATGATAACTCAATGACATACATCTCAAAGTTACCATATGAAACTAACATTTACTACCTCGATCTCATTTGAACCCAATGGGAATATGCCTTAGTATTATCTGATTTTATATTCTCACTCATGATCCCATGAGTTTCACATCACAAATCCTAGGATCATGTATACAAATCATAGATTTTTCTCCACTCAACAGTCATATTCATCTTAACTAGAAAAAATCTGTTATTTCTTCCCAAAATCCAATGTATTATACCCATAACAAGGTCTACCACATGATCACCCACCCACTGGGTATCATTCCAACAAAATGGAACATCTATAAATTCTATATCCATTATAGATATGACTATCTATGACCATAATCCATAATAACATTTGGAAAAAAACCTAAAATAAATAGGTTGAGGAATCTAATTGATCCTTTCTACTAAAACAAAACCATGAAACTGAAGAACAAGTACACAAAGTGCTTGAAACATGAAAGATATGAGGTATGTCTATGCCTATACCAAATACCCAAAATAACATCCCATGAACCATTATCATAATATGATCATCAAACTAGGATTTTGAACTTTTAGGTAACCCACAAGTCTAGGATAACCCCTCCATATGGTTATCCTTGCATAAAAAAACTCATCTCAAACACAATACCTAACTCATAAACATCTAGAGATGCATCTCAAATGCACTTGGATCACCCTCCTAGACCATAAATCAAATGTCTCTTTGGTCTCAACACATTTAAAACACATCTTTATTTCCATACCAAGTATCCCCATATAGCTAATGTTCCAAAATAACCACCCTAGGGTGTCATATATTAATATATATTTCATGCATCACATCATGAATAATAGTCTTTATAGGAAATGTATCCTCATCGGGTATCGACATATGATATTCCCCCCCTAGGGATTAAAATCTCATCAATATATATATATAACCGAACCATATTATAAAAATTATCATTGAGTGGAATAATTTACCTAATGTTTTGTTAATTATAATACCACTAAGAATCTATATGGGAAAACACCATATAGATTTTTTACACCTTAAATAACCAAATTCATTTTCTATAATAACTTGATTCATAATTACCCACAAGGAATCTATCATAATGGAATAAAATCCCAACATTGATGTACAAAAGGTAACTATACATATTTTATAGGAGGGTCTACATAGTCTTCTTTAATGAGAATCCTACACTAAAATAAACATTACCTATCAACAGAAGAAAATTTATCATGGTTTAACAGAGTATAATTCCAACAATAATTTATATAGTAAAATTCCTTATATTATTTTGTTCACAATTTAAATATATGACCCCCTTTCATCAATGATATTAATCATACACAATCATGTGTGTTTCATGATATTAATATGTTCTAAATATGATACATGTACATTAACATATTTTTCATTATCCTCAGATCAAAATGAAAGTAAATTATACAACCAAAACTAAATTTCATCACACTATGTGAAATCATACAAATTATAAAAAAATCATAACGATGCCATATCCCTATAAACCTAGACTTACTATTATAAAATGTTTTCAATATTCACCAATTTGATATCCATGATAGGATCTTATATGTCCCTAATCCACATCTATTTAACCTAAATAGTATGTCAAAATAAAAGGACATTCTGATACCCCTTGTAGTGTCCCCCAGACTACAGAAACTCGATAAGTTCCTACATTAGTAGTATCAACATGACCCTAGACACACCTCCTTATATACAGAGGCTGCTGACTAGTAGTGGGGATCGATGGTGTTATTGTGGGGAGAATAAATCCAAATATCAATGTAACAATAGGTAATAAAATAAAATAAAACAATAACTATCAAAAATAACCACCATATTACACATAAGTAATAGAATATAACATGTTATTTGAAATGAAAATATAGATACATAAAGTCATACAAATACCAGGTTATATAAGAATACCTCAACTGATCACCCATTGAGTCGATCACATATACAAAATAGATTAAAAATTAAAAAATTATGTGAGGATCTACTTCCATCCATGACTTGTAAGTCAATATCTATCTCTATATCCTTATCGAGGTACACCATCATAATTATGTAACATTGGGTCTCTATAGTATACAATTTATGTCTCATGATCCACCTTAATGTAGACATAAGGATTACCTTCGCACCAAGGTACACATACATGGGGTGAGAAATAAATTCATTGTATTCCACACCTAATGGCATACCAATAATTTTATTTCATATAAAATTTCATGAACATGTGATATTCCTAGAATAGGTAAATAATAATAGGATCCTGGGGTTTAATGGTTTCAATCAAAATCAACTAATCCTAATTTAATCATTTTTAGATATCTCTAATAATATAACATGATCATCCTAAAGTATCAGGATCTATATATAATTTAGGAGTAGGTGAATGAACTGGATACCAAGAAGTATCCTATCATTCTACATCATATCAGGAACATTTCTTGAATCATAGGAGGTAATCCAGGGAATTATATAATATCAGTCTCAATGACAGAATCCCAATAGGTAATATTATTAATTCTATAACATAAAGCCTAAATCTAATTAATATGAATAAATAATAGGAAATATTTTAGTATTATGAATGAAGATGATTATCTCCATAGAGGTAATCCTAATAAATCTAGTAGTAGCAGACATGAAACTGATTCCTATAAGGAAATCCATTGTAATCTAGATAGATAAAAAGGATAAATCCAAGGTGATATATTAGAAATTTTTACTTAAAGTCTCAAGGGTAGTTCATCCCTCTCATGTTATCTCATGTACACATCATTGTAGCCATATCATGTTCACACAACCAACCATCATGTTCTAAGGTGACACCATAAGTTAACAAAACACCTCTCCCACATGAGTAGCTATTAGGATCCTCTAGACCTATCTCAATACCTTATCATAGACATCAATCCATTTCCCACACCATTTTTTTTCAATTATCCTATTAGATCTATCCAACATAAGACTCATGAGGATGGTCTAATCATTCGTGAATTTTGTATCATAACTCAGTCCCACTTACCAGGTACATTTTGGAATATCTCATACCATAAAATTTATATATCACATGCTAATTAATTCTATCAATATAATGAACCTCACCCAAGTCTCCTATAATATATATCATAGGAGGAATCTTAATCTATCATCTTAAGGAGAATCCTCTCTAAAATATATAACTATACCTAAATAATTTCTGAAAAGTCCATAAAATTCCATAATGGTTCCAATATCATTTTCTTCATGAATTTTTTTAGAATAGACTTACCACATTTCTAATTCCATATCTTAATATTGAAAAAATAAAAACCCCTCTAAGGGGCTGACACAATATGTTTACCTTAGGGTACACGTAGTGTACTTATAACAACCCACTTTAGAATTGTATCCCTACAGTCCTGGAATTTATCTCCAAAATTCATGGTGTGAAATAACCCTATTTAGTGTATCATCTACATGGGGTACCTACCTATGTTCCCTATATAGCCTCTATAAAAATACTCTACATGAACTCTGGACATGTACTTTATATGGGTTCTGTCTGTGTACCTTACATGCTAGGTACCCATACATGGGGTGTTTGACAATGTACTCGACCACACCCTGAGTCATCTTAAAGGATAAATACTCTTGTAATAGACACATTACAGTCTTATAATCCTAATTTAATCCAAATTAAGAACACATGATGTTTTTTGAGCCACACATCACATGATTGGGTTTCTCATATGGAAACCCCCTAGTAACCACTTATAACCCCAATTTCTCTCTAAATCTAGACACTATTGGCCCTAAACATCCCACAAATTCCATATAAAAAAGTAAATATTAAAAAAATATAAATTAAATGTAAAATGGTGAAAAAATACATCCTAGATCATGGAAAAAACACTCAATTTATATGCCAGATTCATGCTTCATAGCCACTGCATCTCAATCTAGTCCCAATTAACACCACAGATTAAGGTCGCACACCCCTCTCCCCATTATCATCTCATTCTGGTGAGAATTTTATGAGGGAGGCCTCACCCTCTCATGTGTATGAGAGATTTAATGGTGTATGAGAATTAAATTAATTTAAATTAATTTTAATATCCACTTAAATGTTGGTCTTATTACTAAAAACCAGAATGATGTTTAAATCTCACCTAGTAAAAACTTCCCATTCTAGACTCAAACATAGAGTCATAATTTCAATATAGTTCCTTGTTTAATATATTTAAATGTATACATAACTAGAATAATTAATATTTGTTTAATAAAAACTAATATATTCTATAAAATAATACACGTTCAGAATCTCACTAAATTATATCCCTATGGTAAACACCGTATTCTTATATCTATAGAATTGTCACAAAATATTTCATATATAATATATCATATATAATTACCATTTTCCATGAATAATCATATGATAACCAACAATTAAAATTCTTTTTAAAATCTACAACATGTAAAAACATAGGTCATTATATCATGATCTAAAGTTCTATTCTCTTTTCTTATCCTCTATTTTTTCTTTTTTTCAACTTAAGGAGGTTTTAGTTGTAGTGTTATCTCTATTTTGGTGATTTTTAGTAATAGTATTGTTGGAAAGTGGTCCTATATATGTGTTGTGGTGGATCCATATTATTTTGTTCGTTACTAGTCATCATTTTATTATCATACTTATTCAATGATTATTGAGGAATCAATTTTGGTAGAGGATTGAAGATATATCATATCCTTCAATATATGTTCCAATTTTGAATTTTCATTATTTTTTTCATTTAGTGGATGTTTCTAATTAATATGATAATGATAAATAGATATATTTTGGAAATTAATGGTGGTGATTTGATTCACATATTCTTTATGAGATTATATAATATTTACAAAGTGTTTTTTCCATTCATGTCTTTATGATTCGAATTATGATATCTTGTTTTATATAATTTATAAGATCAATCACATTCGTAATAGTAACATGGCATATAAAATTAATAGTACTCTATATATTTAGTTTTTATGGATATTTATGTTAAAAATGATGTAATATTATATTTATGAAATATATGTATTTATAATTTTTATTAGAGAAGTTTATAGTTATTTTTTGGGAATATGATAGATAATATAACTTGAAATGAACTATAAATAACCTATATTAAAAACTATAATATCATATGATAAGATATTGTAATTATTTATGATATATTATTCATATGTATTTAATGTTTCTTTTATATGATTATTCATTAGAGTAATCACATTAGTTAGATTCATTAGTATTAATAAATAATTAAAACTATGATGGATGAATTTATTAACTAATGATATTGGTAATGTAATGGTTTCATAAAATAGATTCCAAATATAACAGGAGTGAGATTCAAGAACCCCATAGAGGTACTTTTTCAGTTAACTCAGGTTAAAAATAATAAATAGAACCATATAAAGGCACCACATTTTCCTACGTGTGATCAAGCTGTGGTTAAGTCATTTATATGATAATAACCTAATTTTTTTTGTGTATCCTATGATCACCGATTTATATCGTAATGGATTAATTTATTCAAGATGATATTTTTTATCCTTTGGTGTTACAAATAATAAAAATTGTTTAGGTTTTTTATAATTTAGAGGGTGATCCTAATACGCGTTGGATACTGATCAAGAATACCAAAAACCAATAAAGACACATACTCCATTATATTAGTGGATTTTAATGAAATATCATTCAATAATTATTTTTATCACACTCTCCATATTTAAGTAGAGAGGGACATAGATTTTGTCATGAAAAATGAGGAAAAATTAAATTTTTTAAGGATAAAAATTTACATTGATCATAAAATACACCTATGTATTTTTCACCAACCTAAAAATTAAGGTGGATTAATTGAATAAATCTAAATTTTTAAAACTCTTTAGTAATTATAGATCCTGATAGTTGTTAATAAATAGTATATTGTATAGTTAAGGTCAATATAGATATTAGTGATTCCCAATGGTATCATAAATCATCATATAAAATTAATATGATGGAGTTTAATTCTAGAGAAAAATATCAAGGAAGAAGAAATATTCACACTACTAACATTCCAATTATATGGGAAGAAGAACCCTAAAAACCATAATTGAATATAGAGTTTTATCAAATTTGGGGAGAATAAAAAATCTATGAATGATGAATGGATAAGAAGACTCTAATAAATATGATAGAAAAATAAATTTTTTAATCATTTCTACACCAATGGCCTAATGTTTCAACTGCAAGGAATGTCAAAAAAATAAATGTGAGTCCACAAAAACATTGGTCATCAAGGATAACTGAAAATAACAAACTCGAAAACTATAGGAGATAATATGTTGTTATTTTATCATAGATTTGGAAGAGGATCTTGAAAAAATATGTTAATTAGCACACTATTTATTCATTCATGAATTTTAAATTTATTATCCCATTTTTGTTATATTCATTCTTTCATATCATTCGTGTTTAATAACACCACCTAAGTACTTGGAGGTTATGTTATCATTTAAAAAAACTATAGGGAAGAATCACTAAATATTAAATATATAACATATCACTAATAATTATTTCGATTAATATCTTAAAATATATTGTTATATGTCATTTTTTAGAATTTGATGTTGTATTATTTATTAATTGGTTATGTATTTATAGATACAATATCAAATTTTTTTTGAGGAAAATCAATTTTCATATCATAATCCATCCTTTGATATTATAAAATAGGAATTAGATTTATGAAACTCATTATAAAACTTCCACACATGAATTTATATCGTTTTCATAAGATAATTAATATTTAGTTGAGATGATTTAGAAAAATTAAAATTCATTTTTGATGAAATTCCCATTATGAGGAATATTCTGATGTATTTCCCAAATAGTTTCACAGTCACCCTCATAATTAAGAGGATGAGTTCTGAAGAGAACTTATAATAAGATCATTTCCCATATCTAAAAGTCATAATAGAATGTCCCACATTTAATTAATATTCTTAATGAATTAATTGTATGTGAACATGGACAGTGGGTTTATATTCCCTAGTTTTCCCAATATAGCTCCCTTATACACTTATTAAACAATAATTACGGGTTCATATGTCTCTTATTTGATTATTACAAGATCAAAAAATAAATATAAATAATGGGTACCCTCTACAATGGTTTTTTGACTTTTTTGACAAACAAAATTGGCATAGTATTTCAAAAAAGAGGAAGTCTGATCATGACAAAAAAAATTAAATTTAAAGATGGAGAATATTCCTAGTACTACTTTTTAAATAATATATTTCCAATATGACTTAATATTGATGACATTAGAACTTACCAATTCTCTATAAATAATTATATACATAATAAATATAATTTTTAGAGATTACAAAAATAAATTTCTAAGGTCTTTATAGATGATATTCTCATGTGCATAAGTATAAAGGATAAATTTTATGGGAATAATATGGTATTATATACATTGTAATGGGATAAGTTATAATAAAAAATTTCAGCTGTGACTTTGGTATGGATAAAGTATCATTCATAGGCAATGTAATAACAATAATGGGGATATCTATTGGATCTTTAAAGAAAATAGGTAATAGATTAATAAACAAGATTGTATATATAGTTTCTTTGGGAAATATTGGAACTATAAATAGTTTATGATAAACATCTCATGGTTGTCAAACCCAATAACCAATTTCACCAGCATATGGGTAATTTTTTTCCCTTAAAATCTTTTTGAAAAGAGATTTATGGTGTTAAACAAGTGTCAAATCACTTTACTTATACACACAATACCGTTAAATAGGGTAGTATTTTGTATATAAAATGATTATTAATATAAGGTATTAGGGTTTTTACTCAAAAAAGTTAATGTTATAAACTATATTGTAAGGTATGTGATGTTACCATAGAAAAATTACATAACACGATATTTGGAGTTAGAAATCATAATAATTAATTTAATGAATCAGATGCCTTATCAATATCAAGGGATCTATGAAATATGTACTAGTTATAAGAGATTAACATATATAATAACATGATAAAATCTCACCATACCCCCAATGAATATGGTTAGATATGATAACAGATTATAATTTCTCATCCCCTTACTATCCCATAATAAAGAATAATTTGATAGATTCTCTAAGTCAAAATGGTTTTGTAATATTATACATGATAAAAATTGAAATGGATCCATATCTTTTGTATATAAAAGGATTGATATTGGAATAATAAATTATATAAAGACCTCTAAAATTACACACATTTTTCTCCAGTATATGTTCTAGAGAATGTTAAGGAATCTCAAATGGATGATGTGGATATTCAAAACACGGTGGAAGTAATAATAAAGGGGAAAACCTAATAGTTCAAATTTGTTATAGATTGTATTATAAGATTTGGTACATGATTATGTGGAACATAATATCATGATACAATAAATGAATATTTAGATTATTAATATAATTCTACACTATATATCCACTTAGAATGAAAAATGATTTATATAAGTCACTAAGATCAATCATTATGCAGAAAAAGAAAAAAAATATAGTGGAATATATATATATAATAAATTGGTATACTAGAATGTTACCAAAAAAATTTACGGATATGACTAAATAATTAACCATACCAATATAAATATAACAGAACAACTACATGGATTTTTTTCAGGGGAATTTCAAATATATCTAATGAAAATAATTCCATTTGGAATTTAGTGGATTATCATACATATATTACTCACTAAATCACAATTTTCAAAAAATTATCACTTTTTCCAACTATTAAAGATTTATATAATAGAATTTTTGAGGTTTTATAGAACACCACTATTGATTGTATTTGATCATGATTAATGTTTCTCCTCAATGTTCTTAAGAATTATACAAAATTACAAGAACATAAAGATGAATTTTAGTATGGTAAATAACCCAATAAAATGGCCACTATAAAAGACCGTTTAAACTCTTAAATACATTCTCATGTAATTATAAATGTAAAATAAAGATGGATTTGATAAATATCTTCAATTGAACGAGTTCTTGATCAACAATAGTTTCCACTCAAATATTTAGGTGATGTTATTTTAAGAAATAGATATAAATATGTGTATAAATAAGGCATGTTTGAATAATTTTGGATATTATATTCCCATAATGAGTCTAAGATATGATATAAATGATTTAAGCCTTTCAAAAATTCATTATATTCACTTATAGATAATAAAATATATATACTTAAAATCACAGATAAAACCTAGAGCTTGAGATTGGAGATAAGGTGGTACATCATATATCTTCAATGATGTGAGTGATGAGGTTTGAGAATAGATATATTGAACCCTTTAAGAGTATTTATTATATTGGAACTCTAGACTACATCATTTCCCTTCCACCAAATCTACCTTAAGTAAATGATGTGTTCCACATATCCCTCTTAAGGATATACATATCGAATCCCTAACATATATTGAATTTATAGTTAGTATCCCTCAAGGTGAAAAAGGTGATGATCTATATTCATAGATAAAACATTCTATATATCGAGGATACTCACCTTGTCAAATCAAATTTGTTAAACTACTTGTAAAAAGAGTCAACTTGGTAACTTTATGATGAAACAAAGATAATCACCATCATTTTATATCATATAATAGAACGAATTGAAAATTTAATGGTTGAATTTCTTATGGTTTAATGAATATACTAACCTAGAGTCTTCTATATGAAAATTTACTTGATAATATATATGTGTTAATATTATATATATGATATTATATAATCACATATATATCAAATATGAACAATATTTTAATTCATCAATATAGAAAAGTAAATATAAATGATAAATACAGTCTATAAAACTAAAAATAATTTGGTGGGTTAATAAAAATAAATTGATAAAATAACTATAATTTGGAAATCTATAGTATTGAATTCTCTAATAAATATTTTTAACATAAAATACTATAAAAAGGTAAATAATAATAATAAGAATATATTTTTTATTTTTTAGCTGAATTAAATCAAACCCTAAAATAATATTTCAAAAATGAAAAATGATGTGGATAAGTTGTATTTATAAGGTCTATTGAATTATATGTTAGTCAAAAATATGACCATTGGGATAGTAACTCTTCTATTGGAATAGTAAAGTGACCATTAGGGTATAGGGTTAGTTAACCACAAAAAATGTTTCCTATAAATTAAAAAAGTAAATATTTGTCTCAAAATACCATGAAATAATTACTCTATCTATGTAATATAATGTAAGTATAAGTGTAAATTTTAGTAAAATATGTTTTACATTATTTAATAAATAATAATTTTTATATTAGAATAAAATTTTAAAATAAACTAATTATGGTGTTTGATATTTAAAATTTTATTTCAATTGTCGAATCATCACATCAAAATTAGATAATGGTGATGCTTTAGTATTTTTCATGAAAAGAAAATTGCATAGGTAAATAGTAAAATATCACATGAATACTACATTCAGTAATAGTGATGTGTGTATGATGTTTTTAGTTTCTAAATGTGAAATGAACATTATTATACAAAATTTAATATTTTTTAATAATAACATCACTATTCAAACAAATCTTATATATGTTTTTTAGATAATATTATATTTTAAAATTTTATTCAAACCCCCTCATGTCCCCTTAAAAATACCATACTAAACCAACCCAATATCCTAAAAAAATATCCTTATCATGAAAATTAAAATCCAAATTATCACTCTTATTCCTCTTATCCATGTTTAAGATTTTATGGTCTCATCAAAGTTCCCTATTTTTATGGATTGTGTTGATTATCAATTTTTTTTCAAAAGACTACATTATGAACTACTAGTCATGAAAATTCTATCCATTTAATTATTTATTCATACCCTTAAAAAATATATTAAAAATCATCCATATCATAAAATAAATTTTATATTTCAATCAAAATATGAATTTTAAAACAAAATAAGGAAAAATATTTTTTTTAATAAAAATACATGCTTAGATGATATAACAACCTATAAGAATATTACATTTAATGAACTCTTACAGAATTCATGGATAGTTATGAGATAACTTTTTATTGGTAAAAATAAACATAATATTTATATTATATTATTATTAATATTTTGTAATTAATTAATAATTATAATGTCAACCAAAAAAATAAAGTTAACCATAGTTAGAAAAAATAACATAAATGAACATACCATTATACGATAATAATTATACTCATTAAAACCTTATTATGATAGAAATATTTTGATATTTGTAATGATTTTATATTGTAAAAATATGTTATAAGCACATAATTATACTTATTAATATGTGGTTTAATTGAACAATACCTTATAATTTTATAAATATATCACTGTGACCTTGAAACCATCAAAGAAATAAAAACATGGAAAAAAATAAATGATAATAATGTCTAAATATAGTATTTATAATGATCATAAAATATTAACAACAAGTGAAAAAAACATTTATGACATTATTAATCAAGTAATTAATTAATTTAATAATATTATTTTAGATGTTTGGTTCATGTATAGTGATGACTCCGGACTTAAAGAAAGGGATCCCTTTCACTCACCCTCTTTATTTTTTGTTTTCCATCTTTATCTATATTAATTAATTACATATTGATCTTATATATTTAGTATATATGTTTTTATAAAATACATCACAAGATTAATCTATGATTATTAATGAAAATATTTCATCACTAGGACTCATGCATGCCTCCCAATATACCAGAGGCTGCTGACTAGCATTGAGGGCCTAGGGTGTGTCCGTGGGGAAACTATGACCCAATATCAGAGTAAAAAAATGAAAATAACTCCAAATCATCAAAATAATTAATTAATTAGATTGTATATGAAATAAATATAAATAAGGATATAATTAAATGGAATTCAGTAAAGGCTCAAACAACTATTTCATATATACAACATTGATCACCCACTGGGATGACCACATATATAGAAATAAGTTAACGAAATAGAAATAAAAAGTACAAGGATCTACTATCCATAGTGATCCGTACCATATAACCAAATCCCCATGCATATCTGATATATACTTGTTGATTTTTCCCAGGCCCCATCCAAACCTCTTCCTACAATCAAGTGAATGTCTAATCGGGTACCCCTGTGAAATGGCAGCCCAAGCGGGGGGTGAGTACAAAGCTTAGAAGGGCCCCACCAATGTTGTCCTGTACATAACTAATAAATGTGGCTAATTTTTATGTGAATAAATCAATAGAAATAATAATATATAACTTCTATATTTAAAATAAATAATAAATGTTGTATTGAGGGCCCAGTGACCTCCTTCGTCTGACCATACAAGCTTTATCCAGTGCTGTAATGTCTATGATAATGCTAAGTCACCAAAAGGGGATATAATCCCTATATCTATGATCACCCTTACTCAAATCCACAATATATGAATTAGGATTATAGGTATCATATATACAAACCATAAATAAGTCATTGTGTAGGATCATATGCATCCTAAGTATATTACCCAAGCCTTATGTAACTAGTGGAACCCATAAGATGTCTTGACATTCCATTATCTAGTCTAATGTTTGATTATTAGGTCCCAGTCTTTAGGTAATCAAGATATTGGAATCATGATGAATTCCTATGGGGGATGAATGTATGTTTATACATTGAGAATACTCTCCGGATATGAGATAATAACATATCATTATTGAATCATTATCTTAATAGACTATTTCCAAACAGATATTAGAAATTAAATAATGGTGAATCCACCTAATAATGAGGAATATTATTGGAATCAATCAAGGATACTATCTTCAATATCTAGTTATGTAACATGAATACATTAATTAGGGAAAAATCGGTCACCATAAAACCTATGGAATCATCTGGATCCTGGTGAGCTAGGAATCCTAGGCGACACACTAGGTAAGAGGGGGTATCTGAGATGCAATCATCAACCTTATCTATTTCCATAATGTATGGAGGAATCATAGATACACTTGGAATTTTGGTAATGTAAACATTATTTCAGATAAGTATATTAAGAATTATCCTATTAAGTATCTCTCAAAATCCCCACTATATTATCACATCAAATAAAACCCATAGGATAAGTTCCAAAAAGCATGTATGACATTGATATCTATATCAATAGTAAGTAAGTGATAGTATAAACAAAATGGTAGGGTTGGATGAATTATTAAACCCTTCTCTACCACCATATACCCTTAGACTCACATGTTTGGTATTGGTTTTAAGGTTAAACCCACCAAAATATCTATCCAAACTCATAATGCACTTTATAAGGGTCAATCAAACACTAGGGCACTCACTAGGATACCCTAGGTCAGTACACTAGAGAGTTATCCTTAAGGTCCACAAAATAGAAGACATAGCCCTCTTCGAATCCTCTATGTTAACACATAATAAAGAGAATCACTCATGGGATCCTTAAAGGACAATGTCATGGTCTCAGGCTATCACATGATTCAATAGGACATCACATCCAATTGAATCATGAATAGGGTAGTAAATCCTTTCCAGCTATACTTTTTCTGAATACTATAAAAACCATCAAGAGATGGTCCATGGCCAATATCGGTACCCAAGGTCATTCTAAGATGGCCTAAACACCCTACCTAATCCCAATAAGTCAAAGGTATATCCACCTAGTCTGGTGTAAAGGTTGACAAGA
This sequence comes from Viscum album, assembly GCA_963277665.1. Lineage (NCBI taxonomy): Eukaryota > Viridiplantae > Streptophyta > Magnoliopsida > Santalales > Viscaceae > Viscum > Viscum album. Next base: position 2,120,124,535 of record OY728150.1, read on the forward strand.
CTCACAAGGTACATTCTCACATCCTAAGAGGTCTGGAGGATACTTGATTTTTTATGGTCAAAGTCCACAACATCCGGCCCAAGGCATGAAGTTAGTACATAAGGGGTATTTAGTGACCCATGGTGTCCATCCATTATAATAAACCAAACTATTTTTTTAAATCCATTGGAATAAATTTAAACTAGTAGAGTCAACCTTAGGGGTGTGCCCAAGAATTTAGATACTACTGTAAACATGAAATAAATTCTACAGGGAATGTATGATATTCCAACTTACTTATAGAAGCTTCCCCATTATTTTTTAAGGGCTAACAGTAGCTTCCAAGGTCAGTCCAATCTCATCTGATACATGTGAGGTTTGATCTCAAAACCAAACCACGAGAAAATAATAAATTATAATTACATTATAATTAATTAATTAATTAATCTCAACTAGATATAAAAAATAAATGAAAATTGATAATTCCCAAAACTTCATTGGCTGATTCCTTCTCACCAGAATCATGACGAAATGATTTACAATAGCCTTTGGCACATCCTCAACCTCATACCGAGCATCAGACCTAATAAATAGTGTCAAAAAAATTACCCAAAAAACATAATTTAATATTTAAATATTTCTAAATTCACCATGGTTACATATATTGATGAAAAAACATAGGTAGAAGTGTAGATAGCCACCTAAGGCATCCTTTTCCTAGGAAGAGAAAAGTCCACATCACCAATATCTGATTCCACCATAATCTAGTAGAATTAGAATTAAAATCCATAACATAGGAATCTGAAATTGTGGTGAAGAATAAGAGAATAAAATTTTGGATAACAAGATTCAATGACATACCAAAAAGCATTGAAATGATCCACCATGAACACCCCAAATCAATGGGGGAGGAAATGGGAGAGAGGAGGGGCTTCCCAGGGCTATGCACGAGAGAGGGAGGAATAAATGAGGAGGATACCCTCATAAGACCCATAAGGGTAAAAGGGTAAAATATTTATTTTAATGTGACACATAGTTTGGCTATGCAGTTTGGGAAATCATGTACAAAATGTGCAACTTCCACTCTTTCATAACCATCCTTCTCACATGGTTATGGTGCATGATTTAACAGACCATATGTTAATCATGAAACATGTTTGAAATTAATTGAATTCACCAACATGGTTTCCCTTGGTCCACCACATGATTTCTGAATATATGAAACTATACAACTAGGACCCAGGGTTAGTCCATGTCTAAAAAATATCACTTGGTGGAATTATAAGCATCAGAATTCCATTCTGAATCATTTTTCCGAAACAGACCTATTCAGTAATAGAAAATTCATTTTCCTTCTAAAATTTCAAACTCATATAGATATAGGATCCGGAAACCTCTCCAAATTAATGCTGCTCATCCCTGATAAGTCTTGGTGTGTATTCATAAAAACATCCCAACCTACATAGGTCATGAATTTCCATTGAAATAGATGTGTTTTGTTTATGAACACCCAACACACTTCTAAGAGCCACTTTAAACATACGACACTTAATCCACCAAAACCTGAGCCAATGACCATAACCAATGAAAAAACATAAATATTGAACTTACATGATCCAATCCAAGATAAAATATGATCATATAATATATTGATTCATCAATTGGAATATGGTTCTCTCTATCATATGTTCTATCTTTCAGTGGCCAATTCTGATCCACGGTACTTCCACCATCGGAATTTCTTACTAAAAAACACCCCTTGTATCCTAAAACTACTCCAAAAATGTTTATCAACTCTATACTATTGATCACATTAATGATCACTACTCCCAACTCTTTATTAAAATAAAAATGTTCAAATTATAATCGACCAACCTTAGCCTGTTCATGGTAGATTTTCCATTAAAATCCCTAGATGAACTGTTCACTATACCCATATTATCCTAATGGAATTCCTAATGTGGTTTCCTACCAACCACATGCAATTATTAGAGAGAACTCAAGCCGAAGAACATTTGGTTAACTATTATTGAAAACATTCATCTTATGTTTCTGATGAATCACCAAAACCACATCTTAATTCCTTTATCCAAACCCATACTACGATCATTCTAAGAATAATCACTAAAGACCATAGATAAATTCAATTTGGATGAACCATCACTTATTAATTTACATTATTGTGACACAACATGAACACAAATTCATTCTCAATCCAATACACTGAGACTATCACAAGCTATCATGGGCCTAACTCCCTTGATCAGCCTCTACCCAAGCCCATTTTAATACCTATATATGGTATTTACTATGAAATCCAATAGTACATGGTTTCATTTATCCAATGACACATGAAACCTAAATGAGCATCCAATCATCAGTCTCATCCTCACATAACCCTTTCCTCCTGAGGGTCACACACTAGTGACAAATACGCCGCCCCCACCATAGGATAAATACTACCATCACACCATAAAAATGAGATTGTGATGACTATATACCATTACCCATACAATTATAGTAATAATAATTTTCATGGATAAAAACCCACTCATTCTTATGAACTAACACAATCATCAAAAAGTACACATTTCTGAATCCGTGTGAACAATATCCAAGGAATTTTCTGAGTTTCATAACATAACAAGTCCACCACCCTAAATTTGTGGGTCAAAATTCTCTAATATTAAATGATTTCCACTCATACTAATCCATTCTCATGTCATACTAGGATTTACATTCCTTTAACTAACCCATACCACTGCGTCTCCAAAAATTCCATGTCAAGATTTATCCTTGGGTCAACCATCTCACAATAACCAATTTATTTACAATACAACCCTAATCATAGTTAACTTACTTTAATTATTTCAAGGCATCTAGTCACCACACCCGCAAGTATAAAACTCAAAACAATTGACCATCATCCCACACCTGTCCGCTCATCAATGCTTCATTTTAAACAGTTATCATTCCCAACTTGTAAAAGATAAATTCATCATACCCAATAGGTGTACAAACCATATCACAAGAATCATTATAAACAAGTGGAATGTTACAACATACAAGATGATTTTTCTCCATGACACATCTTTCTCAATACACAAATATTTTCTTGGGAACCAATAAAATTAGGGCACCACACTTATGCAATAATTTATCAACATCAACTATCCATATAGAGGCATCATAGTACCATTGTTTCACATCCATATTCTATAGAATTTTGACATCATCTGCACACATATACACCACCCAATTACATTCCAATCACGAGTTTCCACCTACACTATTACTATTTTGATAACCACATAACCATTGGTCAATAGGACCAAACACCAAAAAATAAATTCATATCAAAGCTAGTATTTATACCTAAGAAACCTAGGTTATCCTTCATGAAATAAATTCATCATCATTCCTAGGTCACATACTCAGTAACACATCTTTTTCACTAATCTCTTCATAAGGATACCACAAACTCATTACCTATAAAAAATGAATAAACCTAGAATAACCCCTCTCATAGTTTTCCCTTGATCATACTAACCACTATCTCACTAGGGATTGAGTCAAAACTGAGGACCACTAGGCCTCCCACCTATACTTACTAATAATGTTCGTTAATAGGGACATTAGGTCCATCCACCTCACCCAAAGGTTAAACATCCCACTAAGGTCATATCTCATGTTGTGTCATCCATGCTCCCATATCAACTATAACATGACATCTAATATGCCTGTAAACCCTCTCAAAGGGTGGTAAAGATATCATAGAACTATAAGGGTTAAAAAACAATCAACATGAGTTAAATTATATATGTTTTCAATTTTATGTTATAGTAGAAAACCCATTAATTTGTAATTGGAATCCCATTTAAGTAAAACAAATTGGTAACAATTAAATCTAGGAGGATTATAGTGGAATAAGCTTCTAATAATCGGCCTAATAGGCCCTGAAACTCTCTAAACATCCTTATAGAGGGGTGATTCATATAGTTTCAGGATGTAAAAGAGAATAAAGATAATTAACTGATTCTCCCCAAGAATCCTTATATGATAATACCCCCTCGAGGTTCCAATTCACTATAAATTTTCAGGTACCTATCAAAATCACACTAGATGATCTGACTAGTTAGCCATAAATGAATTCTAGTGTTGTAAAATATTGTAAAATGATATATGATAAAACTCTATTTTGGTTGTTATGAATCTTTAATTTAACACACCTAAAAAGGGTACACCCAAAATGGGTCTATTAGAGGGGCATTAAAATCCTTGGTCAACATGGTTCTCATAATGATCTCCCTATAAGGCATAACATGCCCCTATCAACCTATTAGAGTTATTATTGAGATTATATGTATGTATTATAACCTATTGAGGGTTGTTATAACTCTTGAGCATAAGACTATATATGAATCACCATCAAAAAGTTACATCACATAATAGTCCACATATCTTATCATAAATAAATGTAAACATGGTGGTCCAATGCAATATAATTCCACCAAGAACATATATAGAAAAATACTATTTATATTGTTTTTAAAATTTTAAATAGTTAACGAAAATGTTCAAAAAAGCACACAAAATTAGGACTATAACATGTTGAACATACTTTCCAAATATGATACATGAAAAAATAAAAATTTCCTCTACTAAACAGGAGTAAAAACTAAACACTAGCCTCTATCCAATGTCCTATGATTAAAAATTACATAATAAATCATAAAATCAACACCACATATTATTCTCCTGAAGTAAAAATCGTAATCAAATGACATATCACAAACCAAGAACATTAATCCCATATCCATGGAAACCCGAAATTCTCACTAGAACAATGTTTCTCCTTGAATCAATCTGATATCTATCAAAAGTTCTAACACATTCCAAATACTCATGTATGCCATTTTCTATGCAGTAAGAATACATGAATATAATGTCTCTAACTCCCATTTGTTACATCTTTCACCGAATCACTCTATGAAAAGTAACCATAATGGTTCTCCACAAGGTCTCAATCACCCACGTACATCAGAGACCATTGAATTACAGTGAGGGCCTTAGGTGTGTCAATGAGGAGACTATTCCCTTGTATCAGAGTAAGTAAAATAACATAAATAACTAAACATCATCAAAATCAGTAAATAATAATAGTGTGAAAGAAAGAACATAAAAAATGAAATAATAAAATGGAATGAAGTAGATTCCTAAACAACTATGTCAAATATGCAACATTGATCTCCCATTTGGATGACCATATATATTGGAATAAGTAAAAGAAACAATAATAAAAATTAGAAGGATATTCTTCCCACACCAAGCCATACCACATACCTAGATCCCCATACATATTAGAGATATCCTCTATGATCATTTTTGAACCTTATTAGAACATGTTATTGAAACAAAGTGAATGTATGCTTGGATACCCTAGTTTAATGGAGACCTGAGCAAGGTGTGAGTAAAAAACATAGTAGGGCATCAAAAATGTGGTCACGTACATAGATAGTAAATGGAGAGGTATGTTTATATAGACTAATCAAATGAAATAATAATGTCTAACTACTAAAAATATACTAAATAACCATTTTTATACCAAGGGACCGATGGGTAACCAGGTTTGACCATACCTTCTTTGACAAGTTCCAAAATATCTCTAAGAAATTCACATCACCATATGGTGATATGTGTCTAAGCCCCAGTATCACCCATACTCACCTCCACTATATATGAATCATAATCCTAGGTATCAGCATTACATCGCATTAATTAAGAATTTAGTTGTATATTAGGCATCCTAGGCATGCTACCCAGTCTAGATGTAACCATTGGAATCAAGAGTACCTCTTTGCATTCCCTAGTCTAGTTCAATGTCATATTAATCAAAAGGAATTCAAGACATTGGGAACATGATGAATTCTTAAGGGGGTGGCCCTTGGGAAACATGTAAGGAATAATCTCTTGATCCAATATAATTACTCAACATCATTCAATTACTGTCTAAACCACCAAATCCAAGACAACATTGATTAGTATAATAATCATGTTCCAACCTAAGCATGATGTGCCATCCTGACCCGATTCACTTTACAAATAGTACCTATACTTGTTGGTCACATGGAATCAAGAATTTCTCCCCATATACTAGAGTCTTATGGCTAGTAGCGAGGGTTTAAAGGTGGTAAATTGGGGAGAATATACCCTTAGAATTATTAATAAATAGAGATGAAACATAAATAAATAAAATACAATGATAGATAAATGATAAATAAAATATGATAAAAAATAGATAACCCATCTCAATCCAAATAAATATCCATGCATGAATATTTTGAGTCTTAATATATGTATATATAATAGTGTAGATACATAAAAAATTTATAAACTATAAAAATAATATCTAAAAAAATACACAACTACTTTAAGAAGCCCATGTACATGTTCGGCCCCCCCAACTCTATGTCAATTCCTAGTCTATATAAATTAACAACAAGAAGCACAATTCAGGCCCTAACTGACAGTCAGAAGATCTATTTGGGCACCAAATTATTTCCCAAATAAGGTGTACAACAAACTCAGTGGGATACCCAAAATGGTGCATAATGATTTCTAGTTTATGAATAAAAATTGATACATTGTACATCTATAATAAAGAAATTGGTTAATAATAAATTAAATCAAGTTAGAGTCAGGTTCCTAAAAGGAAACGTAGTCATCCATACCTACTTATGTCTAAGATGAAATATCTATGAATGTTAAATTACACAAACGTACCCACACACACACAAAAATTAATATGTATATATAGATATATATATTAAAAAGGATGAACCTGAGGCTTAAGACCCATGAATCCAGATATGGATATCATATAAGTTTCTTATTTTAAATATCAGACATTATTCTTGATGATCTCAATGAATGATAAGGTATTCTATTCCCATTGTCTCAATAAAACATAAGGAAATTAATTACCAATATCTAATAAAAGATAAGGGACACCATTTCTAATGTCTCACAAATGATATGGGATTCCATGCCCAATGTCACTTCAAAAATAACGGATTCCATGACTGATATCTCATAAAATATAAAGTATTCCATCCCTAATGCCTCAGAAAATATAAGTGACACCATACCCAATGTATCATAAATTATAAGGGATTACATTTCCAATGATAAATAACCTTATGTAAACAAAATTCGTAAGATTTTAATAATTCCATGTCCTATATCTATTAACCATTAATAATTATTCAAATCAATGTGCAGTATGAGGCTTCCCAAGGAATTCTATATCAGGATCCTCATTTCACTCAATAAAAATATGATAAGAAGGAATGGTTAATTTAATAACTATATATATTCCATGATAAAACATTTATTCCATTTAAAAACTCATCATAATTCAATAAGGGCCAAGTGATTTATCCCAAATATTTCATTTAAGTTGCAATCACAGACCATGGAAAAAATCCATTCCAAAAGCATGATCCATCATGATTGATACATTTGTAAGCTAATTTTCTAAATATTAAGATGGAAATGTGTAAATTAATATAATGTTGTGATTAAACTCATTTCATTTAGTATATTTGAATAAATTATTATTCTAGCGGCTAGATAGAACACACATTGTTATTTTTTCATTTACATGAAATGGACAACAAAGGAAAATAATAGAACATGCTTAAAGGGGGGGACCAAGTAATGGTCACCAACCACCAACCATCAAACATGGTCTAATAACATTAAGTATATGGTTTAATATTTTAATTTATGGTATTTCATAAAATAAATGTGAAGGAATTCTAGCATGTAAACAACAACACATTTTATGAAATGAATTTTTTTAAGGGAATATAATAGAACACATGCCTTATATTAAAAAAACATAACTCATCCATTCTCAGGATTTGTTTCTAGTTGAAATGAAAGAAATTGAAGAAGCATAAAAACACCTTAAAAGTAGGAAAATGAGATCATATAGAAATAATTTCCAATATGGAAAGATAAATAATGAAAATGAGGAATAATAAGTAAAGAATAGATGAGGGTTATCAAACCTGATTTATCAAGAGTGATTTTAATCCTGAATTAGGGAGATATATCAATCTTATTGGATTCATAAAGGGGGATTTGAGAGGATACTGCTATGTTTGGAGGGAAAGAAGGATTTGGGTTTAAAAATAGATAGAAAAAAGGATAATATCTAGAAATTCAATGAGACACATGGTTTTAAAAACTATGTACTGACTGCGTAGTCTAACTATCTTTGGTGGCCTACCCCTATCTTGGATAGGCTCACGGTTTGTCAAACCATTAACATACCATGAAACACAACTATCCAAAAGACCCACCATTCCACATGGTTAGTGTGTACGTAAGAAAACCATGAATCTAAACCTACACCACTTCACCATTTCCCAGGTTTAGCTGGGACATTCCACATTGTTTAAAAGAACTATTCCCCTATAAAAAATAGGCAACACGGTTGCACCACAAAGTTTGTACTATGTGTGCACTAACTGTGCGAGTAGGGTTATCTCTCCTAAAATTGATCTTTTAAATAGTGATCCTACCAAATAACATAAAAGATTCCAAAACAAGCTTCAGGGCTTATTACATGTTTAATAACAATAATTTTATGTGTTTTAACTCTCAAAATTATGTTTCTCATCTCGGTTTTATATTGATCCTATTCACCAAATATAAAACACAAAATCCTTTAGAGATTCCAACCATCTAAAATAAAGGGAGTTACAAACTCCCCATATTAGAACATATAATTCTTGAGAATCCTTTTGGAAACAAAAACAAACATCTCCAACCTACATGGGATGTGAATTTTTGTTCAAATAGACATGTGGTATTTCTAAATTCCCAACATGCCTCTAGGCATTACTTTAAAACATTCGATACATAATCCTAAAAACCTCAATCTAATTTTTTATTCAAAGATAAAACATAAAGACCGATGGGACCAAGATGATGATCAAGGTGATGAAGGTTTCAAGTGTTGTCTTTTATTGTCAATGTATGTTTTGAAGAAAGGAAATCACTTCACTTTTTTTAGTGGAAGAAATTGTTTTGGGTTTTTAAAAGAATCAGTCCCATGATACTAGTGATAATGAATTTTTGGTTTTTATTTCATATAAATCATGAGTTTATGTGAGAACATGTGATGCAATCTTTATAGAAGTAAAGGGGAGTGAAAGAGATGTTGTTAATCAGAAAAGAATTATATGTAGATTTTATTTCAAAACAATCAGAAAAAATTGTATTCAGGTTGGTTTTTAAATCAATCAAAAAAGAATTGTACTAATATTTATCGTATCCAGATGGCAGAACGAAAGTAGCGATACCCATTTTTTTAAAAAAAATTAGAAAATTATCATATCCAGAATGATCGTATCCAGCATGATCGTAACTAGAATGATTGTATCCCGCATGATCATAACAAAAAATGATCTTATCTAGAATGGTCTTATCTAGCAAGATTGTAACCAGAACGATCATATCCAAGATGATCATAACCAAAATGATCATAACCAGAATGATCGTATCCAGGATCTTCATCACCAGAATTATCATAACTAGAATGATTATAACCAAACATGATTGTATTCCAGATAATAGTATCCATAATATTTGTTTTCAGAAAATATCACGCTTCAGTTGAGATTAAAAGAAAGAAGAAGGAATGAATGGAATGTTATAATACTTTCCAATTGAAGTCAGACGATGCTAAATTAGATCCTCAATGAATTCAGTGTCATGAAGGTTTACATTCAACACAGGTTTTGAATGTGATGATGTGTCTTCCCATTTGGGTTAAGAGAAAAGATAATAAATTAGAGATTGATGAATGGATTTTCAAGGGGGGGCATTTCAATTAACAGAGTGATTGAATCTCAAGTGGAGAAGTGTATTTCTTCAAACACGTTCCATTGGTATGATATCAATCACGATTTTGGAGAAATCAGTATGAGGGAATAGGATCAGACCCATTTATTTCTCATGAATTTTAATTTTATTGACATTTGAAATGGTAGTCTGGAAAAGAGATGAAGATTGTAGAATATTCGAGAATAATCAAGAAGCATTGATGAAGTCATAATTGCTCTTAGATTTCAGGAGAAATTCAGATTTGGGTAAATTTAAGTGAGAAGAAGAGTGTTTCGAGATTCCAACCTAAAAATGTTTTGGGTCACCTATAAAAGGAATGAAGTACATTGTACTTGTGTGACTTGAAAAAGATATAGATTCTTCGGGTTTCTAGAGAGAAGAAGAGATCAATTCCGTTTGGACTAGAAATTGTTTTGAGTGGTGCTAATTCATTCGTATTCTATTAGGCTCAAAAATTGTATCCGGGAATTGAAATGGTGTCGATTCAACTCTGTTGTTTTCTACCATAAAATTGGAATGGGATATTTATACTAAAAGAACCATAATGGGAGGTTTTTATTGAAAGAATAAGATAGAGAGGTTTATTTTGAAAGAATCGGAATGGGAGCTTTGTATTGAATGAATTAGACTAGGAGCTTTGTTTTTAAAGAATCGTACTCAGAGGAACAAGACTCAGTGTTTCATAACAAAGTACATGTACTTCTTACCTTTCTTCTAGGTAAGAAATTGATGAATTGTATTACAATTTGAATATATTTGTTGAATTTAAAAGAAGTGTAGGTAACATGAGTTGTTAGAAAACAATTTTATTACTCTATTATGATAAGATAATAGGGATCACACACTATAGTGGGATTGTTTCATAGTGCTACATGGGTTAAAGGGTAAATCCTACTCTTTGTAATCCAATGGTTGTTTTCTTAGTGGATTGTATGGTATTATATCATTTCCAACCATACTAAGGATATAGTTATTCTTATTGAATAGTGAACCTTGTAAATCCTTGTGTTCCTTTGGATGTGTGTTGATTTGTTTCTCAATATAGAATTCAAATCCTTAACAGGAGGTGAAGGTTTCTTAAATTAAAAAGAAACATAAAAGAAAAAGACTATCATCAATTCACCCATCCCCCTTTCAGTGATACAATACTCTAACAAGGTGCTTTCAATTGGTATCAGAGCCAGGTTACCTTTGTTATTATTTGCTAATGGAGAAAGTGAAATGTGTGAATAGTAAAGGTATTATGGTCTTTGATGGAATGAAATATCATATCTAGAAAGATAGAATGCTTCCATATCTTATGTCTATCAGTTATGTTGTTCTTGAAGCTGCAACAATTGGGTTCCCTCCCATTTATGAAGGTTCCCCACTTACACTTGATGACAAGATGTTTCTTGAGAATTATGGAAGGTCCAAAAATTATATATTATCATCAATTTTTAAAAGTAAATTCTTGAGAGAAAAAGGGGTTTCTATAGCTAACAGTATATGGTATAAGTTGAAAAACATATATGATGGCAATACAAAAGTTAGGAATGAAAAGTTACAAATATGGAGATTGATGTATGAATATTTGAAGATGGGTGATCATGAATATATAGGGGAATTATTCACAAGGGTGAATGACATCATGAGTAATATCTGATGTCCTGGTGAAAGAAATGAAAGAAACTACATATGTTGAAAAGATCTTGAGAATCCTACCTGAAAAATTCGATAAAAAAGGTTCTTTATTAGAAGATATAGATCTTGAAAAATTATCTCTTGATGATTTACATAGAACTATTATCACCTATGAAATTAGAAGGGAGAATTCCATGATTAGAAAAAATAAGGATGATATAGAAATGTCTATAAAGTATATGAAGAAAGAAAAGTCCAATAATATTGTTATAGAATTTGAATATGGTGATTTTTACTCTGAAAATGAGGTATGTAAAAATATTAATGAAATACTATCATTGTTTTCTAACATTGTGAAAAGAGGCACAAGGAAATATAAAGTAAAACTTACCTTGAAATGTTTTGAGTGTGGAGGTGTGTGTCACTTTGCATCTAATTGTCCTCGAAGAAAGAAATAATGGGATAGTTATACTAAAGAAATAAAGACAAGAAATCATTGATGAAAAATGGATACAAAAGGAAAGAAAAGAAATTATTCAAATAAAAAATAAGATGCTTTATGTCTAAAGATGATGAAGAAAAAGAGAGTGATGTTGAATATGAAAAATCCATTGTTTATTGTAATGAAAATAATTTTATTACAATAGTGAATGATGAATAATTCAGAAGCAGTTGTTCTGAAGAAGAAGAAACTTAGCTTGAAATGCATCTGAAAGAAGAGTTGAAATAATGTCTGAGAAATTTCAGAAGGTTTGAAAAAAAAACAAAAATTATGGAAGATGAATGATCAAGAAACCATGAATGTTTTTCTAGTGAGAAATAAAAGTTTATTAAATATATTGATGGTTTTAAGAAATATTTTGAAGAATAACAGAATTGTAATGAGAATTTAAAGGTGAATTTGAAAGTAAAATAAGAAAAGTTGGAACTTTTCCAAAAAAAACTATCTGAAGTTGAAAAGGAAAGTCTATGTCTCCAAAAATCTTTCACTGAAGTTGGTGAATATTCTTGTAATTAGACAATTGAGAAGGTTCAACAAAAGATACCTTCAATTGTTGAGAAGAAGAATAGAATTGTTTTTGAAATGAATAATGTTGGGAATTTTATGTGTGTGGCCAAGGACAACAAGGTTGGGAAATGTATTGAAACATAATGAATCTATAAATGTTTCCAATACTTCTGGTTCTGATAATTTTGAAAAGAAGAGAAGGAATATGATTGACAATAGAAACGTTATTTAATCAGAAAATGAATAGAAGAATATGGATGGGACACACATTCATAATTCTGATCTATATGGAGTTTTCAGAGGCAAATACTCTTTCTATGAGTATTATTAGTATTGTGGTGGATTTGGGCACCCAAACAGTATGTGTTGGTTCGATCAACAACATTAATATTATCCCACTTGTTATGAAAGGAAGATATTGAGGGGGAGTCAATATCCTTAGAGAAAGAACAATGGGAAGGTTGTACTGAAGAAATATGAAAAGAATAGAGTGAAGATTGATAATAGGTTACAACCCTTGGAAACTATTTGTGAATGATGTGCAAAACCTGGACACCATGCAAAAGGATGTCTTGTTTTGTTACCGGCTTAGCAAAAGAATCCGAATTCTCAAATTCTTAAGGTGAAGAATGAAAAGAATGGGAAAAAGGTGCTTATTGTTGAAACTGCATTAAAATCCATGAAAAGAGAATGAACCTAGACAATTGATAGTGGGTGTTCTTCTCACATGACAGGACACTTGAAATCATTGAAGGATGTGAAATATTTTAAAAAAAGAACAATGACATTTGGAAATTATGAATCATTGAAAATCAAAGGTGTTTGGTCTGTCGTCACTGTAAAAGAAAATATCAAATGTAAGAAGACATTGTATGTTAATGGGATGAAACCGAATCTACTATGTGTTTCAAAATTGTGTGATGAAGGTAACAAGTATATCTTCTAGAAAGATGGATTTTTTGTAAAGAGTGAAGAAGATGGTAATATTGTTACAAGAGAACAACGTATAAAAGGAAACTTGTTTCCAGTTATTGATTCATATAAATATTGTTACATGAGTATGGTGGAAGAGAATCAGTTATAGAATAAAAGGGTTAGAAGTATGTTTTATATAAACATGAGAAAGTTATTCAAAATATACAGTGTTCGAGACATTCTTGTTTCTCCAAGAAGTAGATATTAGTGTTTCACTATTTTCTAGAAAGGAAAGATTAAAAATGTTGTGCCTAAGAAAATTGATATTTTTTCAAAACAACCCCTAGAAATGATCTATTTTGATATATGTGGAACAATGAGAAAATAATCAAAACATAGAGATAATTACATAATTAATTTCATTGATGATTTTACTCACATTACTTGTGTTATGTATATGAAACAAAAATCATATGCTTTGAAAATGTTTAAAAGTTTTAGAAGAAAAGATGAGAAAGAATGTGAGTATTCTATGAAGAAGTTGAGAACCAATAATGGTGGTTAATATAGATGTGAAGAGTTTGAAATCTATCTTGAGAATCACATAATTTAGAACGAGTATAGCTTCCCATACACTCCCCAACAAAATGGGATTGTTGAAAGAAAGAATAGAAGCCTGGTGGAAATGGGAAGACCATGTTACTTGAGCATGGTATTTCTCATTACTTTTGGAGGCAATCCATGAGTACTGCTATTTATATTCAGAACTATTGTTTCTACATTCCTCAATTAGGAATGACTCCCTATGAATTATTTTATGAAATACCTTCAGGCTTGAATCAATTTTTGATTTTTTAGGAGACCTTATATTATAAATAAGAAATATAGAAACTATAGTAAGGTTGAGTAACAAGGTGAGGATGGAATATTTATTGGATATTCTCTGAAAGGAAGAAGATACATATGATTCAACAAAGAAACAAAAATAATTGTTGATTAAGTTTATTTAAAGGTGATTGAAGTATCTGAGAAAGAGAAACATGTTCAGGTAGACAATAAAGTTAAGCAAGTTGAAGAGGATAATTCTGATAAGGATACAAAAAATTGTAATCCTAATAATGGTCAAAAATTAAACTCAGCTATTTTTAGTGATGATTAAGACAATTGAAAATCTTATACAAGGATGAGGAAACATGTGGAAGAAAAAAATATAATTTTTTATCAACATCAGAAGGTTCAAATAGGAAGAACAACCAATTCTATTACACAAACTTCTTTTTATTCAATGGTAGAACCGAATGATGTGAAATAAGCTTTTGAGAATCTAGATTGGGTTCACACCATGAATTAATAACTGGATTTGATTGAACATAACAATACATGGTAACACGTACCCAAGCCTAAAAACTAAAACAACATTGGCACAAAATAGGTTTTTCAGAACAATTTGACTGAAAAAGGTAATGTTTTAAGAAAAAAAGCATGATTGGTTTAGAAAGGGTGTTCACAGATTGAGGGTATTGATTTTGATGAAACCATTTCTTCAGTTTCAAGACTTGAAACAATAAAAATATTTCTTTTTATTTCCACCAAATGAGGCTAAAATATCATTTAAATTGATGTTAAATTTTCATTTTTAATGGTGATCTTGAAGAATAGTTTTATATTGACCAACCTTGTGGCTTTGTTATTGTAAAAGATGAAGGTTATGTGTAAAAATTGAAAAAGGAATATTATATCCTAAAACAAGCATCAATGGAATTTTATTCCAAATTGGATACATGATTAAGAAAGATGAATTTTAAAAATGGTAGGGTGGATAACAATATTTACATCAGAGAAATTCTGGAGTTTTCCCTCATAATAATTTTTTATGTTGATGATAATATCCTTGCTGGGAATCATGAAGGAATCTGTGAAAGATTTTTTGAAGAAATGGAGAATGTTTTTGAAATATCCATCTTGGGAGAAATGAAATAATTTATTGGGTTATAAATCCATCAAAATAAATAATACATTTTTCTATCCCATGAAAATTATGTGAAAGAACTTCTAAAGAGTTTTGGCATGGAAAATTCAAAACCTGTTTCCACACCCATTTCAGTGGGAAAAAAGCTGAGTAAAGATGGATAAGGAAAAGAAGTTGATCAAAAAGAGTATCAGAAGATTATTAGAAGTCTATTGTATTTGACTGCCTCAGGACCCAAAATTGTTTATGATGTTACCTTACATACAAGATTTTAGAGTTCTCCAAGAGAATCACATCTTATTGATGGAAAAACGAATTCCCAAATACATAAAACGAACAACAAGATTCAGAATAACTATTACAGCTCAGATAATATTGATTTATTTAGGTATTCTGTTGTTGATTGGGCAAGAAATGTTGAGAAGATTTACATCTGGTTGTGTATTCATTTAGGGAAATAATTGTGTTAGATGGAATTATAAGAAAAAAACTCAAAAACTCTCATTATGGCTGAAGCTGAGTATGTTGCGACTACTCAAGCCACTACTCAACTTTTGTGGATAAAAACCAAATTGGACGATTTACTTGTTGAAGTCATGTTACCTTGATCTTGGGTTATGACAATCAAAGTACAATCAATATCACCAAGAATCCACTGAAAAATTCTCATTCCAAAAATATTGATATCAAATATAATTTCATTAAAGAGATTGTAAAGAATAATGAATTGATGTTAGAGTATGTTCCAACATCGGAACAAGTTTCTAATATTTTCACAAAATCATTATCGAAGGAATCATTCTGAAAAATGAGGTTGAACATTGGTGTCCAACCTATTTCTCTTCATGGTTGAGGTATGTGTATCTTACCCTCTCTCATCTTACCTTTGGATTGTTTTGTCAATGGGGTGAATTTTTTGGTTTCATAAATCTATTGTACAAAAGATAGAGTTGTGGGTAAGCTGTGAATTCAACATTGTTTAGTGTGTGAACTATTCTAGCTATTTTTTTGGAGTGGTTGTAAGAAAAATAATTGAATTATTTTCTAGGAAGAATGAAGAAAAGAAAGAGGTGGTCGTGATCACTATTTTGGATAGCATGGTTTTTCTATTAATGATTCTTATTTCCTACAAAGAGTTAGATCATGTAGGTTTAGAATTGTTGATATGTAATCTATTTCTTGAGTTTACAAAGTTCATTGAATTATGAAACATGATTGACAACAAAATACAAAGGGGGAGATTGTTGGGACCAAGATGATATTAAAGGTGATGAAGGTGTCAAGTGTTGTCTTTTGTTGTCAAGCTATGTTTTGAAGAAAGTAAATCACTTCTTTTTGTTTAGTGGAAACAATTGTTTTGGGTTTGTTTTGAATATAATCAGACCCATTTTACTTGTTACTATGATTTTATGGTTTTTATTTCATATAAGTCATAATTTTATGTGAGAACTTGTGATGTGATATTTATAGAAGAAAGGGGTAGTGAAAGAAATGTGGTCATTCAGAAAAGAATTGCATTCAGATTGTATTTCATAACAATCAGAAAATAATTGTATTCAGATTGTTTTTTAAAAGAATCAGAAAAGAATCATACTGATATTTATCCTATCATGAGGGCAGACAGAAAGTAGTGGTACTGATTTTTTTTAAACAATCAGAAAATGATCATATCCATCATGATCTTCACCAGAATGATCATATCCAACATGATCATAACCATAAATGATCATATCTAGAATGATCATATCTAACATAATCAAAACCATAATGATTGTATCCAGAATGATCATAACCAGAATGATCGCAACCAGAATGATTGTATCCAATATGATCATCACTATAATGATTGTAACCATACATGATCGTATTCAGGATGATAGTATCCAGGCCATTTGTTTTCAGAAAAGGCCATGCTTGGGTTGAAATTAAAATAAATAAGTAGGAAGGAATGGAATGTTATAATACTTTCAAATTTATGTCAGATGATGATAAAGCTGATCCTTAAAGAATTCAAATTCATGAAGGTAGTCATTATTCAAGCACATGTTTTGAATGTGATGATGTATTTTCTCATGTCGTTCAAGAGAAAAGAAAATAAATTGGATATTGATGAATGAATTGTTAAGGGGGGAATTTCATTTAACATAGTGATTGAATCTCAAGTGGATAAGTGTATTTATTTAAACATGTTCAATTTGTATGATATCAAGCATTGTTATGAAGAAATCAGCATGAGAGAATCGAATTCAGACCCATGTATTGCTCATAAATTGTAATTGTGTTGAAATTTGAATTGGGAGTCTAGAAAAGAAGAGATGAATATTATAGAATAATCAAGAAGAATTGAGAAGCATTGATGACGTCATAATTACTCCAAGATTTTGGGGAATTTCAGATTTAGCTAAATTTTAGTGAGAGGGAAAGTGTTTTAAGATTCCTGCTTAATCATGTTTTGGGTCACCTATAAAAGGCATGAAGTACATTGTCATTCTGTGACTTGAAAAAGAAAGAGAATCTTTGGGTTTCTAGAGAATAGAATAGATCAATTCTGTTTGGATTCACAATTATTTTGAGTGGTGCCAATTCATTCGTATTATATTTTTCTCAACAACTGTATTCAGAAATTGAATTGGTGTGGATTCAACTCTATTGTTTTCTCTCAGAAAATTGGAATGGGGGGTTTGTATTGGAAGAATCAAAATGGGAACTTTGTATTGAAAGAATCATACTAAGAGCTCTATTTTGAAATAATTGGAATGAGATATTTGTATCGAAATAATAGGACTGGGAACATTGATTTGAAAGAATCGTACTTGGATGAATTATACTCAGTGTTTCATAAAAAATTTCAGATAGTTCTTACCTTTCTTTTGGATAAGGAAATGATGAATTCTATTACAATTTGAATAAATATGTTGAATTGAAAGGAAGCACAAGTAACATGAGTTTTTACAAAACAATTGTGTTACTCTATTGTGCTGAGAGGGAGAAGACACACTAGTGGTATGGTTTTATAGTTCTACCTGAGTGAAAGTGTACATCCTACTCGTTGTAATCCAAGGATTTTTTTATTAGTGTATTGTATGGTATTAGACCATTTCTAAACCATACCAAGGATGTAGCTATTCTTATTGAATAGAGAACCTTGTAAATATTTTTGTTCCTTTGGATGTGTGTTTATTTGTTTCTCAAAAGGGAATTCAAATCCTTAATAGGAGGTGAATGTTGTTTTAATTGAAAAGAAACATAAAAGAAAAAGAGTATCACTGATTCACCCACTCCCCCTATCAGTGATAGAATACTCTGACTGGGCACTTTCAAAGTCAAAGATTATGTGATACCTCCTATCATAATACATGATCATATCATTCCCTCATTAACCAATTGGCCTATGGATCACCCCACCCTAGTCCCTAGAATTGAATGGAAAATTCTGGGTGATAATACCCACCCCAGAAAAATTACCTATAAAAGCTCATTCTTATCATTCTAATGACATTATAGGAATAAATTTCAATAAGAAACACCCAACCAATCATGAGGAATCTACCTTCTGTCCTACACATGTTTAAAATTATCAAATTATAATCGGCCCAACTTTTAACCTAGTTGAATTGACATTTCCATGAAAATACACATTCAAATTTACACCATGCCTGTTTCAACCCATGAAATGAATGTTATAGTTCACCACTGACCATATCATCCAAAACCAACTATAAGTCAAGGGTAACCTTATAACTAAACTATTATAGTCTAAGGATCTCATCCAAGGCATTCCATAATATAATATTCACAAGTGAATTGTTAGTAACTTTCCAAGACATCCACATATTAAGAATAATGATTGAGTCCAATGTTAATATCTCACTTAGAGGTTGAGTCAATGAACAGATGATGTCTGTTAGTATGTACAAGGAATTCATACTCAAGAATCCATGTGTCACTTAGGATAATTCATGATTAAATAGAGGTTCAGGTCTAGATAAATCATGTAATAAGTACACAAGGGACTGCAATCATTCTTTGAAATTACTGAGAAATAAAAACATACATATTTTCATTATTAAAACACATATGAGATGAAACCAAATTTCCAATGAAATATCTCAAAGTCGCATGATGTTTTTTCACATTAGTTTCTCCCATCAGTGATCGAAGTATCACTCCCCACTTCAGGATCATCCCTATCATCTCACCAATTAGAAAATTATTTTAATCACCATAGACCATGATTCATCCATCCTTGGACATAAATTAATACATGGCTAATATCTTTCTCATTACTAAGATATGACATAAAATTCTTCATAATCTTGAAAATACATTTATAATCCCATTCAATTAATTTTAACTCAAATAAGGTTCACTAACCTCAAAAGGCCAAAGGCTTACTCCATACCTATTGGACAACCTTATATTACTCCTTGAGTGAATATCCCCAGAGTTCCATCCATAAAACCCAATAAACATTTGATTTTTATTTACATATGTCTGCTATTATATTAGTGTACTCAGAAAAATGTCACAGTATTGGGCCTGATCACCTTTAAGTAAGATTACACCAAGATCTGATCAATGTCTGTGTATTTATCTCTACAATAAATAATCAAATTAAAATAGGATGTTCTTTCTTATAATAAACTCTTAACACCATGTCTATTGATCATGTGTTTCTAGGACCAACCATGGGTCATCCATCTTCTGATACCCAATTTGATTTCCAAATACCCCTCATTGTGGGAACTTACATTAATTTTATCCAAAACCATAGGTCACCATGTATGAAAGCATCAATTTTGGGAAACCATTGGTACTTGGTGGATACTCAGACACTCAATGATGTTCACAACCAAATAGTTATGACGTGAAACTGGAATGTACCATTCTTACTACTCACAACAGGTGTAATTCCTATACCACCTATTTAAAGAATCAAATAATACTCCTTTGATATTTTAATTAATAAGGACAAGATGAACATGATACATGGAATATAAATTTTAACACACCATGAGATCCCTTGAAACAACTCTTCAAAATAGAGCACCATACTTATTAAATTATTTATCGAATGATTTCCTGCCTCATGATGTCATTTAAGATTCTAAAGAATCAACTACAAAGAAACTGATCAATAGGTCCAAGCACTTGAGAAATCCTACCGATTTAATATAGTGTTAATACTTATCACTATATGTTATTCTATAAAAAACTAGGGCATCATAATTCCTATATTATAAAACCTGAGCACCTCCCATTCATAAGTCTCAAAATTATTGTAACATAAATCCCACATTGAAAATTTAACCCCTATTCCAAACTTTCTCATTGGTTTACCTCAATTAAGAAAATGGTTGTAAACCCAGTGGGGTCCAAGGCAGAGTTGAGATCTTATAGGTCTCCCACCTAGTCCTACCATTCAAATCCCAAAACAAGGTCACTAGGTACATGCACCTAGCCCTATGGTATCGAACATGGGAACCATATCTCATATAAGCACATTTATCCCATGAAATCTAATGTGCCTATAACATCCTTCTAGAAGAGGTAAAACTAAATTATAAAAGGATATCATCGACCAACAAGGGTCCAAACTACCAATATAGGATTAAAAACACTAATTTCCATGTATTGGCCTACTAGGCCTAGATCCTCTACCATAATCATTACAAGTATCTTCTCCCTAAAGGGTCACAATATAAAAATTTAATGGATATAGATTTGACACTCATCGGGCATCTATATACAGTAATACCCCCTTAAGTTCTAACTTACTTGATTAACAACCTCCTCCCTAGGATTCATTTTAGAAATTAAAAGTCATACCCAACTTAGAAAATCAATAATGACATCAAAAATTCATAATAGATCAATTAAAAAGTCTACAGAATTACTATTCTCTAGGTAATTATGATAATGGTCTCACAAAAAATTTGAACATAAGGATTCAACTTTTAAAACTACAGTCACCCCAAAAACATTTCACTGGGATCTTCTAAGAAAAAATTAGATCAAACACCATAGAAAAGACCAATGAGACTCAGGGGAAATGTCCATGTTCTAATTAGATAGTTCTCTTAAGGAAACACAAAAGGTATCCCTTACATGAGGGTTCAAGATGAGAACACAACTAATGGTTTTATTTAATCCATTACACAGTTTCACAATTTTTTTTAAATATTTAAGAGGCATGGGCTCATGAAATTTCAAGTTTCCATTATAATGGAAAATATTTTTCAATCTATACTAACAAACTTTTCAAGATGCCACCATGCATCATTAATAAAATTATCTCAGAATTTTCTTTTTAAATCATTATTTATTTATCCATCCATTCTCATAAAATATATTAGTAAAATAAAATGTCAATTCCATGATATAGATGAAAACAACATTTAGGTTGTAATTTATATTTAAATTAACTAAATCTTAAATTTTATAAATCTCGAAATAAGATAATAGGTCAATTATCAATTTATAGGATAGGTTTAGTAAGATGTCACCATACATTTATCAATAACCTGTATAATTGGCTGCTAAAACTCAATATAACCTTCCCATATATAAAATTAGAATACCCCCAAGGGGTTACCTACTATAGCATATAATGATAGAGGTTACCTATAAGGGTCCCATCATGTTATCCCAGGGTTAGTTATATGGACAAACATTCACAATTTATTAAGGTATCACCTTATAAATTACTGGTGGTATACCATTCAAATGCAACACATAATAGTCAATTCATTTTAATTTGATAAAAAAAATTAGTCTATTTAAACCATATACAATATGAAAACAATCACCCAGAAGGGTTGAGCCAAGCATATAAGGATTTCGTTATATGGGTCACATTTCCCTCGTTATAGAGTCACAATACTTTATAAATTTTTAATATATAACATATATTAATGGGAATAATTTCCCAAAAAAATCATCATTTATAACTATAGCATGATCCAGATTGAGGAAACAACATTCCCAACTTATAAAGGTACTGTAATTTATAAGATAAAATTTTCAGTTATGTAACTAAAACAAGTTTTTCTCATTGATTCTCATAATATAACAAGTTCATATATGATTGTTCGATTATATAGGTTACCATTCACCAAGTTATAAAGGCCCATACACATTATAAATTATGGAATTAGAACCCATTTAATCACAAACACTAATGTTTCATCCAATGAAACCAATTTCAAATGGATCAAACCTATCATAATTAGTTAATTAAGGTTCTAATATCATGCTATATGGGAAAACACCATTTAGGTTTATGCATACAAATCAAGAACATATTATTTTATCAAAATTAAAACAAGGAATTATATGACAGATTAATGAATAAGTGTAGGCTTTAAAATATACTACATAATTAGATAATACAATTGAACATAGAAAAAATCACCTAAGAAGGGTATACAAATAATAATTCAAAATAGTCACACATCATGGTATACAAACAACCATGCTTAATAATTCCCCAAATAACATCCAAAATTATTTGGAAATCAAGAAATGAAGTCTACATGATAAGGAATATGCATGGAATTTGAATATCTTCAGGCCTATGATGATGAATATAACAATACTTCATTACCATACTGATCCAAGGTTAAAAATACATAAATATGTTGGTAGTGGAAATATGGAAAATCGGTAAAGGTGAAATAATAATAAATTGCAATAGCCAACAACATGAATTACAATCTCATTAATGGAAACATGATCATTCCCCTATGCATGGGTTAGAGGAAACCTAACATGATCTATCTATTGAGTGCCAAAATATTTCTAGTATAATGTCTACCAGCCACAATATAATAAGACAAAAGGAAAATAAATCTATGATACCACTTATAGAGTTCTAATACACACATGTCCTTGGTGTGGCAAAAGAAAATTTCAATTTTTTTTACCTAATGCAGCATAGTGGTTAACTAGGGTCATCTAACTTGAGGATCTTTATCAGTTGTTCAATTACAAAATATAATGCACCTAAAATACTTTTTTTTGGTTTCCTTGATTAATTCTAAGAAAGTAATGGAATTTAAATGAAAACAAAGATTTCAAAAAGTAAATTAACATGAAATGAAAAAATGTTGTTAACAAAGAAAGAACTCTACGTTTATGTTTTGGTTTTATGGGTTACATAATTATTTTTATTGGTGATTAAATTTAGTTTGATAGCTTAATCATGAAATCTAACTTTTAAGATACAACTGTTTTTGGTGATTGTGAAATATTGAATTCATATAGAAAACTAAATTCCACCTCCTCATATAATCAAGGATGATGGAACAACTCAATCGAGAGTGTAAAGCCTTCCAAGACCTGAATCCATCATATGTCAATTAATCCAATAGACTTATAAACTTCATCACATGAATAGATTATGTTTATTTAAAAGGAGGAAAAAGTTTTAAACAAATAATAGAAATGAGTTTGAGTTCAGTGCTATAGTGGACAATCATCAAACTCAGTCACTTCACTATTTCTCACCAAAAATGTAAATAAAACATAATATTTGAAGTGAATAATGAATGGAAAACACCAGTTACCTCTCCTAGGATAGGCCTCAGGTTATCCTTTCATTTTTAGGGTAATAGGTCATGATGGATAAAAGATAAAAAAATAAGAATAAAATAAGGGAATAAAAATAAAAAGAATAATGAGGAGTGAGGAGTGAGTGAGAGAGGGAGAATATATATATATATATATATAATTAATTTTCAATTTTAAATGAAAAAATTAAGAAGAAATAAAAATAAAAAGAAGAATAGGAAGATGAGAAAAATAATATGATGGGTGGTGGAACCCAGTTGAATTATAATGAATGAATTAATTTTTTATTAAAGAAACGAAAAAATAAATTAAAAATAAAACTAAAAAATAATAATAATAAAAATAAGAAAATAGAAGAGCTTTTGGTCAGCATTATACCTTCTCCTCTCTTGTGTGGTGCTCACTCACCCTAGGAAGTAGTGATACCCCCTATTTATAGAGGGGGAAGAGCCCTATTTTTCCATATTTGGTCAAGAAATATCCTAAGATAATATCATTCAAAAAATACCCAAGATATGATTAGTGCATCTTGAAAGATATACGAGAGCATATCAGGTGTTTTTATTCTTAGGTGTGGACAAATGGTAGGAGAATAAGAGGGGTTCTCCTCCAGTTGTGAATGGTGTGCATTGGGTGTTCATGATCTATTAGGGGTAGCCTCCTTGAATCTCCCAGCCTTCAAATTTCCTAGATGAAGCATTAAATATATTTCAAGGGGGTCATCTAGGTCATTAGAGGAGATCGATACCTATATCAAAGGTTGCAAGTGATGTGCATCTCATGTTCAAGAATCTATAATACTAGATATGGTGGATATATAGTGAGTAAAATGGTGGTTTGTTGAGGTTGATGGTAGAGAGTGGCAGAGAACAATGGGTTCTTCTATTTGGGGTGTGGGTGCGTGGGAGTGGAAAGTGGATGATGATGTTTTTGCAATTGATGAACAATACCCATACTAATAGTGTCCCACATAAAAATGAATATATGGGTGAAAAATATTTTATTAGAAATATTGCATCCCTTCATCCTCAATGAAGTTTCATGGGGGAAAGGGGAACCCCAGACATCGTTTTTCACCACCCTATTCTGACAACAATCTCCTCCCACCAGCCATGGGTTTCACCCCCACAGGCTGGCAGTTCTGGTCTATATCTAAGCTATATAATATCCCATTAATTTGACCCCAAGGTCCTTTCATGGGCCAGATACTTTGTGTGAAGGATGCCTTTCCAGCTAGACCTCTCATGGGCATATATTCTAGGGTGTCCCCTTATGGTCTGGCCCAAGATGGCCATGTATTTTTGGTAATGTAAACCTGAAAGAGTTTGGAAATATTTACACTTAAAAAAATATTCATCAGAAAATTATATGTAAGACTCAAATCCAAAATTTATATTAAATTATTAATTTTAAACCTTTTCAATTCCTTCTATTACAAATTCACAATTTTAAGTAAAACATTATAATTCATGGGTATTTAGATAAAAAATTAATTTGAAACCATTGAAGACTAATTGAAAATATAGATGAAATTTTTGTGCATTAAATACCCCCACAATTAATCAATGACTTATCCAATGCACGAAATATGAAAAAGAAATTTAGAGGTCACCAATGTTATTATTATTAGAATTTCTAAGTAATAATATCAAATAATTATCAATGTCAATTTAAAATTTAAAAATCCAAATAAAATATCAATTCAATTTATGAATTTTAAAAGAAACAATAATATCAAGTATTTTAATTTTACCCATTAGAATATGATGGAACTTCTATTCTAATTCATTTAATTACCATAATTAATTATTTTTAAACATGCCAAATTATGATTTACCACTCATTTTGGATATTTTAACTCATCACCCATGATACAAAATAAAGTAGAACTATGAACATATCATGAGAACATGATCCTATCCATAGTATTTTAAAGGAAGTAATTTCTATAATTTTTATAGAAAAAGACATATAGAATCATGAGTAATTTTCAATCAAGGTTCAAATGGATCTGAGTTTTAAGGTTGGTAGGTTTTTCTGTTAAAAATTAATTCTCCTAAATGAAGATTATAGATTAAATATAACACATGATATAAAAAGTAAAATCACAATGAAATTATCTCAACTAAAATAATAAATCCCACTTTCCCAAAATCAACATAATTTCATGATGAAAATAAAGCACAATAATGATTGGTTCGCCATATTTATTTTTCCCCTAATTTTATATGTTTTTTCAATGTACTTTTTATTTTTTTTATTTTTCAAAATTTATGATTAGAATAACTGTCATATCCACCACCTAACCACATATGAAAAAAATCATCTGTCCTATGATGGTTATTTTTCATTATTCTAAGTCACAACCCATTATTTTTATTTTATAGTTCTTTTTGACTTTTTATTTTTTTAAAAAAAGGGGAAAACTATAAATAGTTCATTGTATGAATAATATTCCATTTTAATTCATCCTAAAATTATCACCCCCAATATTTTTCCTCACAATACTTTTCATTCATTTACCATGACTCCCCGCACCCCCACATGTCAAATTTAAAATACCATGAAAATACAAAGAGGGGGTTGGAATGGTAAAAAATGGATTGAAACATGGATCATCCCTAATAAAATCATAATTGGTCTTTATGGGATTAAATAATGATTAATATAAATGTAGTTTTCATGGATAATTTACTTTCAAAATATTACTCAATTATTTTAAATGTGTTTTTGTACATCCATAGCTTTGACATGTTCAAATGTGAGTTCTAGTAGGTGCCATGTCCCAATATCACTCAAGAAATGTGATCAAGAAAAAATAAAAATTACATGGTATATAAATACTCTCTATAATGGGAAATAAAACATTGTATAATCACTCATGGCATGAATAATAACAATTAATTAGTTTACATAAATTTTATAAATTCAAATCATGGAAAAATTATATGAAAATTTAATTTAAATGAATTAACTAATTCCCTCCAATGACGAGGCATCATTTTAATATCCATGAATTACTTTAATAATAAAATTATTCATTTTACCCATTCAATCTCATTAACATTCAAATCTATAAACATATAATCACAAGATTCCTATGAAACTCACATCTCATATATATGTCAAGTATAGAAATAATTCAATCATGGGCATGAAATTATCCATATTAAAGCTCCAAACATGTAATTGGAAAAATATTTAGAGAGTTTAAAAGTTTATATAATAAAATATAACTCCATTTCCCATGAATATTAGTCAGTTTCATCCACTATTTGGGGGCTTCCTTGTTCTATCATGGCCTTATAAAATAGAATTACTCAATTAAGCCCAAGGATCATGTCATTAAATTTCAATGGTTATAGAGTGAGTGGGACTACATGTTGGACTAATTACTAAGAATGAAAGTGAAATATAAATTCCATGAAAGAAAATATAAGGATAAGTATTGGTATGATCCACGAAGTGGGCATTAAATTTTTACTACCTCTAGAGGGAAGTACCATTTTTATCTATAATCTGATGGTGGGTCGGTCTTCTATGATTTAAACCACCACATGTGGAATTTCTGATTCTAAATTATTCTTTATTAGTGAATAATCATTCATGGATATTTTATACCTATAGAATTCCACATTTTTATCACATAAACGTTCATCACATTTTCCAAAACTGAGGATCTTTAAGGTTTAGTGTCTTGGAAACCAAGAACTTAAAACATGAAATCATAAAACATTCTTCTTAAACACTTGAAAGGATTCTCCTCATGTTAATCCTAGGTTCATTAATGCATCTCATAACTTGGGGACATACATAAAATGAAAGGGTGAGAAGAAGGCACAGTAAGGGAAACAAGGGGGAAACATTTAACATGTGAACTTGGGATACATCAACAATGTCATGAAAATGAACTTTAAGACATGAGAAAGAAATCTTGAGGCCTATCATAATAAAAATAACGTGTTTCTTAACTTGAAGATGTGGCTAAAAAATTTATTATTCACAATCATTCCGTTTCACCAAGGTCCAACCCCAAGGTGTCATTAAAAATTACCAAGGTTATTCAACAAGGTATCAGTCTAAATGGTCATCTCTAGAGATTAAGTCTTTACCCAATGCATTGGAGCGCTATCAGGGCACACCCTTGACATGTATTTATTATCATGTGAGCCACATATATCATCATCAATAATTTCATAAACAACCCATATAGCATAAAAGGAATGGGTTTTATTTCATAATCATAACGTTTAAAAACTGCTTTAAAGACATGATCTTTACGTCACTTTAAACCCACCGAAAGGGAGAGAGGGTCTCATGTATGTAAATCCCAGAATTTAAAATAGAACAAATTGGTATATATTTGAATTCCCTTATAGAAGAGAGATATTTGATTATTCATTTAATAAAATAAAATAACTTTAGAAAAAGAGAGAGACATTTGAGACAGAAATTCTGCAGCATAACAGCTATGTTTCGGGGTTTTAGAAAACATTGAAAAGAGAGGGGACATGGGTCAAACATTCATAAATGATCCATAAAATTGCATGGGGGCAGAATATAAAAGATTTGAGAACATGGTAATGAAATTTTAAAGATATACCACTTGAAATGAAGACCATGAATGGAAGACAAAAATAATATTTCTCTTATGAAAATTCGGCAGCCTAACGACGTCACTTAAACATCAACAAAAATGAATTGACAAGATCAAATAGGGTCTTTTATCATATGAAAATAAAAGACCAGTATGATATATATAGATATCAAACCCCAACATAATAAAAATGATCTTGAAAACCTTGACATGAATGTAGAACTTTGAAAAATGAGAAAGATGAACGAATCCCTTAAAAATTCAACAGCATAACGACGCCACTTAAACTTCAACAAAAAATGAATTGACGAGTTAAAATAGGGTCTCTCATCATATGAAAATAAAAGATAAGTATTATAGATATAGAGATCATACCCCAACATAATAAAATGGAACATGAAAGACTTGATATGACAATAGAACTTTGAAAAATGAGAAAGGTGAACGAATCCCTTAAAAATTTGGGAGCCTAACGACGCCACTTAAACTTCAACAAAAAATGAATTGATGAGAAAAAATAGGGTCTCTCATCATATGAACATAAAAGATCAGTATGATATATATAGAGATAATACCCCATCATAATAAAAAGGAACTTGAAAGACTTGACAAGAAAATAGAACTTGAAAATGAGAAGGGTGAAAGAATCTGTTACAAAAACTTTCAGCAGCCTAACGACGCCACTTAAACATTCATAAAACGAAATGATGAGAGTAAGAGGGGGTCTCTAATAATATTAACACAAAAATGACAGTATAAGTAATATAAAATAACATCATCCAACATAAGAACATGGAGCATAAAAGAAATGACATAAAAGAGATCACTTGAAAAGAAAGAGAGGGGTCAGATCCCTTACCTTAAAACATAACTCTTAAAACTCAAAGGTTGTGACCTTGAGGGCTTGTGGGAACCTTGGGAGGACTCTTAAGGAGTTAATGAGACCATAGCATCGTTGGGGGAGTGTTGGGTGTCGAATGTATGAGAGGATGGCTTGGTATTTATAGGGAATGTGAGGGGACAAGGCATTAATGGCCAAGGGACACCTCATTGGTGGTTTTGGAAAAACCATGGGCTTTCCCATGGTATTTTCCCATGGTATTGGCCAATTGGGAAACCTAATAATTTATCTTACTATTAATAAGTCGACCATATTTATTACATACTTAATACATTATTTACTGATGTCATTAAACACCCGTAACTTAAAAACTGTATTTTCACTATTTATCAAAAATTCAACATTCTTAGGAAAATACCAAAATTTTGCCTTTACCAAATATAGATGCTCTGATTTCAAAAATGAACTCCATTTTATAAAAATAATTCTCTAAATAATTTTAATTTAATTTTTAAATAAATACACTATTCATCGAAAATTCATTTTTTTCAGAAAAACCCCCAAAAATTACCTTAACATAATATCGATGCTCTGAGTTCAAAAATGAAATCCATTTTATAAAAATAATTTTCTAAATATTTTTAATTTAATTTTTAATTAAAAAACACTATGCACTCAAAAAAACTAATACATGACTAATAATTTATGAAACCGTTATTTAACCATTTTATTGAATCTCATTACTTGATCAAGGAGCCTAGATTATATTAATTCTTTCTTTAAGTGAGATTACTAATCTATTTAATCATATTACTAATCCTAAGCATAAAATCACTATTTATAATTTACTATTCATAAAAAATCAGGTTGATCTTATTAGACTCTAAATTTCGTACTGAACATAATTGTAGAAGACCATTTTTTGAAAATCATTACAAATTTTTAATTATTTAACGTTTACATAAACATTTTTAAAATATCCTTTTTCTAAAATTCATCAAAAATATGCATACTATATTTATCCGGTAATTTGAAAATTCATAAACTTCATCATAAGAATAAATCCCAATTTTTATTGAAAACAAAGGATTACACAAGGCAGTTACGGTCTCCTCACATAGCCCTATATCACACCAGCATAGGACCTAAGTGTAAGGTGTGCTAAGGTGAGAGAATCCGAGGGAGGCTCGACCAAAATTGCACGCGTAGTAATTTCTATCAGTTTGATCTTCTCGTGAAGCCGATTCTATTCTAGCTTCACACGATGAAGTTCGGATTGTGTTTGGTCCAGATAAAAGCCCAGTGGTGCTACCTCCTTCCCAAGTTCTGTTAGATGGGCTTCGATCGGTCCAAGACTACTGGGTGAGGCCATCGAATCTTCTTTCTATATTAATTAACCAAGATTACTTGTATTTAGAGACAATAATCGAAAAATTTATTTTCCAGTGGTCATATTGACCAATGGTCATATAACAGTCAAAACCCAATAGTCTCATTTTAATTATACTCATGTTATCAAATGAAACAGTTTTGTTGAGTATAAAAAATAAAATAACCCACAAAATTAGGAAACAATATTTATTCAAAATTTTGGGTCATTACAATCTTCCCCCTTAAAAAATTGCGTCCTCACAATTTTTAAAATTGGGTTTTGAAATTTCATTGAAAGTCCCACATCAGAAAAGGAGTCAGTAAAACTATTACTTTAAAAGAAAGAAAGGGAAGTACAAAGGTCACCCGAGTTAACCCACACTAGTATTCCATGTAGGAAAACATGGACATGGAGGAGAAAACAAAGGGTCAAGTTCTGAGGGAGAGTGATAGAAAACATTATTAGGAGAAAGTTAACCATGAGAATATACCAAACTTATGATGTGTGTAAATAGTCTTTGATTACCTAGTAGGAAATGTAAACCAACAACGTTTTTGTTTTATGTTCCTTTTCATAATTTTGAGGAATTCATTTACTACATAGAACAAAAACATAAAGAAATATAACTACCTTCAAGTAGAGTTTCATCCTTTAATAAGTCTCTACCAAAACTAATCCTTTCTCCAAACGATGAGAATTCAAAAACACTTGGTCTCATCAAAAGCACAAGAATCATCTTCTAGAGAATCACATAATCCAAAAAAGATTAACTATCTATTTCTTCTATCTTTTAACATTATCCCAAAAATAGAAAGTGCAAGGTAAAATAACTCTTCAAAAAGAAAGAATCCCATAGGAATGGAAGCTACTTTTAAATCATCAATGTTCCATGGTACTACCCAATGTTCATCATAGACCATTCCATAAATAACAGTCCTTAAAATTCCTCAAAATAAACCAAACTAAGATTGAAACCCAAATACAAGAAGGATTTGGTAACATATTCTTCCAAAATAAACTTCATTGTTCATCTCCAAATAACATCAACCACTCCTAACATCTTATAAAAAAGTAGCTAACCTAAACATATTTTACCCAAGATAGGTTAATCATTTCCATAAGTAACCTAAATTACTATAAGTCCACCTTAAATTCATCGATTCTTCAAAATATAAGTCAACCATACTCCTCAATGAAAATACCATAGTAATCTATTTACCTCGATCATATAGGTTTTTCAAAATAGTGAACGTCTTCCAATATAATAATCATATTTTAATCCCCTAATCATCTCTGTCATATTAATATGGAAATCATCGCATTTCCTATCACATTGGTTGTTGGGACATGTTCTTCCATTTCCCACCATTAACTAAGAAGAGAAAGTATAATTACGGGCTTAAATACTTAGCCAATAATCATGAAAAGGAACTTAAAGCATATAAGGATAACATGTAGAAGAAAATTATACCCTAACTTGTGACCCCCTAGGTTTCAAACTAGGTTATCCATGATCATATATTCTTATGTGAATCTTTATTTTATTTTATCTTTGTTCCTTTAATAATGG